>CM048746.1:226401055-227651055 GCA_026315105.1 Locusta migratoria | reverse complement strand
CCTGCTAACCCCACCAACTGCAACAACTATCAAAACAAAAACAACTGTCATGATTCACATAACAAAACAAAGTAACTTAAACGAATGTGGATGTAATATATGTTCCTTACTAGGTACGAATTTTACACTGAAGAGCGAAAGAAACTGGTATAGGCATTTTAATATAAACAAAGAGATACGTATACACTCTGAGGATAGCGCTGCGAATGACAAAGCCTATATACGTCAAGTCTGACGCAGGCGTTAGATCGTTTATTTATGTCAGTTTTAACGTGATGTTGTGGTCGGCGCAAGAGACGTATGACACAGCACCTCAGAGATAGCGGTGAGGTGGAGACTTTCCAGTACGACCGTTTCACGAGTGCACCGTTATTGTGATCGTCCCCGTAATCCAGTGGAAGCCGGGCGCCGTGGCTCAGCGCGCCCGGTCAGAGGGCTCAACGCTCTCTGCAATAAAAAAGCTGAGCCAAAGAAACCTCGAACCAAGTCGCCCATGTAGCGTCACCTAACGACATGCACCAGGCAGGACGAACACTATCCCTAGCTGGAGTCTAACGACCAAAAATGCCAGCCGAAATCATCAAATCATCATCACCGTGATGATCGGAAATCCAGTAAAACATCAAATCTCCGACAAGGCTGTGATCGGGAAAAGATCCTGTAAGAACGGAACTAAAAGTGATTGAAGGGAAGCATTTAACGTGAGAAAAGTGGAACGCTCTGCAAATTGCTGAGGATTTCAGTACTGGACCATCAACAAATGTCAGAGTGCGAACTGTTGAACGCAACATCATTCCATTTGGGCTTTCTGCGCAGAAGACCCACACCTGACGCATGCTGACTGCACGACACAAAAATTTAAGCCTTACTGGATCCGTCAATACAGACATTGGACTATTTTCGGTTGGAAGCATGTTGCCTGGTCTGACGAGTCTCGTTTGTAGTTGTATCGAGCCGATGGTTGTGAACAAGGTATGAACACTACCTCATGAATGTATGTCAACAGAGACTCTTCAAGCTAGTGGAGGCTCTATAATGGTGTGTGGCGTGTTGTTGAAGCGATATTGGACCCTCTTCTGTCTAGATATTACTACTGAGAGGTGATATAGAGTAGAACCCCTCATATCCGACCTTGGGAAATCCGACTCCTCGGGATATCCGACCATGCGCTCGACTGTCTCCTGACGGCGACGAGTCAAAGTGACTCAACAGTGCTGTGCATTGCTTCTCTGTTAAACTGCCAGTTGTGTTCTGATTGTCGACGTGAAGGTTGCTCTAATTTATTGTTTTTTGTTTTCGTGATTATGTAATGTTTGCCTTTTTGATTAAGCAGTACAGTACTGTATTTTTAATGTTTTCGTTAGTTAATATAAAAATTGAACTTTTCCATTTTATAAAAAAAAACTGTTACTTTTTATTATAATATGTACTGTAAAATAATTTTTTATTGATTACAGTAATTACGATTAAGCAGCACTGTGTGTGATGAGTGTGTATTTTGTACAATACTTATGCAGTATACGGCTGTTTTGACCCGAAAAAACGCGTTTTATTGCTCCTCGGTATATCCGACCTTTTGGTCGTTCCGACCACGGCCCGGTCCCGTGAAGGACGGATATCGGGGGTTCCACTGTACCTGGAAGATTACTTGTATGTGTTCATGTCAGTTGTGGATTCCGACGGACTTGGGCAATTACAGTAGGGTAGGTGACATCCCATACGCCCATACCTTCATATCCAAAGATTGGAAAGTTGCACATGCCACTTCAATATTCAACAAAGGCAATAGGAGTGATCAGCAAAATTACATGCTCATATCAGTGATGTCACTTTGCTGCTGGATTTTAAAACATATGATTTCCTCAAATATTATGAACTACCTCGAACAGAACTACCTATTAATCCGTAGTCAAAACTGATTCAGAAAGTTTCTTTCATCTGAAAAACATGATGTATTGAGTGCTATCGACGAGGGATGTCAAATAGATTCCGTATTTCTATATTTCCGGAAAGGTTTTCTACACTGTACCTCACAAGCGTCATCTAATCAAATTGCTCGCTTATGAGATATCACCATAATTCTGCGATTTGATTCGTGATTTTTGGTCAGAAAGGACACAGTACGTTGTAATTGACGGAAAGTAATCGAGTAAAACAGTAGTGATACCTGTTTTTTCCCAGGAAAAGTGTTACAGGGACCCTACTGTTCCGTTTTTTTTTTGTTTTTTTTTTTAAGGTTTACCATACAATCTGAGTAGTAATGTTAGGTATTTCGCGAATGATGCTGCCATTTACCGGTTAGTAGTTACCAGAAGATCAAAGGCAACTACAAAAGAGTTTAGATGAGATCTGCATTGTGCAGAAATTGGCAATTGACCCTTAATATGAGAAGTGTGATGTCATCCATATTACCACTAAAAGAAATCCGTTAAACTTCATTTACACAATACATCCGACAAATGTACAGGCTGTAAATTCAACAAAATACCTAGGAGTAACAATTACGAACAACTTAAATTGTAAAGAACACACTAAAAATATTGTAGGGAAGGCGAACCAAAGGTGCGTTTCATTGGTGCAACACTTAGAAGATGGAACAGTTCTGCTAAAGAAACTGCGTACACTACACTTACGCGTTCTATTTCGGAATATTCCTGCACATGCTCGGATTCGGTGAGAGTAACAGACAAATTAGAGAAAGTTCAGAGAAGGGCAGCTCGTTTTATAGTATCGCGATCTAAGGGGGAGAGAGTCACGGAAATGATACATGAGTTGGGGTGGAAGTCATTAAAGGAAAGGCGTTATTCTTTGCGACAAGATATATTTGCGAAATTTTTTTTTTCACTAGCTTTCCCTTCCGAAAGCGATAATATCTTGTTAGCACCCACCTACATGGGGAGACATGATCATCATAATAAAATAAGAAAATCAGATCGAAACACGAGCTATTAGAGAATGTAACTGTAGAGAAATATGATAGAAGCGGTTCAAAATGTGACTTACAGAGTATTTATGGAGATGTATAATTGTTACAGCGTGGCAGATTCAGAGCGTTTTATATCTGTTTATGGCTAATGCAAAAACGATGTAATAAAGAAAGATTTCTTTAGTGATATAGAGTGATTAATTCACATTGTCATGTCAAACACAGCAGCATTGCTGTTGTCTGTGATTCCATACTTCATTACCTATTTTGGTGCAGTGACAACAATAGATAGACCGCTACGTCGTAAGTGAGCGAGAAAGTAAAATAAGGGAGAGGAACGGATTGTAGGATTGTGCACTGTCCCGACGAAAAGCGATTCCTCTTTTTTTAATATTTATTTTCTTTTTATTTTGTTTATTTACTTATTTTTGTCAAGTGAGACAAAACGTGGAGGAAAATGTTTGCATTATCCCACACTGTTTGTGTTGTCTAGTTGAGGGAGGAACATGCTTTGGCCGATAGCTTAAAACCCGCTTTAGCTAGTTGCTTATAAAACCCCTACTGCTGGCTTTTGAAGCAAAAAGTATACATACCGAACTTGGATGAAATCGATGTAGGGCTTTGGGAGGAGATCAAGAAAATACGCATCGACATTCTGCCTTATATGTTGTGACCATTCTCAGAAGTGTAGGGATTATCTATTTCGCTGTTTCAAGGAATTAATTCATTTTGCACAGGAGCGCAACTTGCTAGCAATAAACCTGATAAACCAGATGTAGTATAATCACACGTTAAATATGTAATTTATATTGTCAGAAATGGAGCATATATAACATTTCGTAAATGTAAGGGTAATATAACATTCTGAATAAAGCTTTCTTATTGCAAGATATGTCGGCCTCGCAGTTTTTCTACGAAAAGTGCTCCCACATTCATTATCATCCTGGTGACCTACGCCTTGCATTCCTACTGCCAATTTCACAAGAGCATCTGGATCTACTTGGGATTATGTTTTATGGAAACAAAATTAATCTTTCAGCAGCTGTTCTTGTTTCAGAAATATTTTGATATTATAAATGTAATTATGATGAGCTGATAACGGAATTTAGGGAAGCATACAGATACTATATCCTAATGCCGAACGGAGTTAGGTGCGCCAACCGTTATTATGAATAGGCCAATGAGGTATAGACCTATGTGGTACACCTATTATAACCACCATAAGTTAAAACCTCAGAAGTCCTGCACACAAGGGAACGATCCAATAAGACATGTCGAAACATACTGTGAGGGGGGCTGATATGGAGCCATTTATTTCGCATATCAATATATTAGGTGTTTAAGAAGTTTTCTTGGTTGGAGAACTGGGTGAGAGAGAGTGAGAGAGAGACAGTAGATAAGCTTGTATCCCGTCGGAAAGCTCCGCCCCTATTGCAAGTTGAGATCTGATTGGCTCCCGCCTATACTAGTTGTCCGCCAACAGTTTAAGCTTATTTGATTAATATTTAACTTTCCTATATTTATTAAAAATTAGCTGTATACTTTCTGTAACGCTTTCGTGCTAAGCTATATTTTGGTTAATTCAAAGATTTAATTATTTGTACATTTTGTAATAAGTTGAACAATGTTAGTCTAGAAGTTTCGCTTGGCGCCAAAACGGTGGCTTGTGGCGCGCAGCGAGAGGCGGCGGCAGTCAGTCGAGCGCCGAGCACGATACCTTGCACATTCATGTTAGTTCAGTGCGGGCCAGGGACAATTTATACGTTTATATTTTTTAACATTACTCAGTCTGTATATTTGTGCTTGGATATACACTCGCATTTCTTCAATAAAAACAAGCACTGGCACCCTACAAAAGCTAAAGTTATTCGTACTGCAGTACTTCCTAGCTACATCTCAACACCTCTTTTAGCATCACTTCAAGTACAACGGATGTGCGACCTGTGTGCTTCACCTGCGCAATGGGACATCAACTACGACAGAAGACACAAGGTCAGTAAAAAAGTGAATTCAGACATGCACTGAAGTTGCATGTCGACACGGCACCTCGCGTGCAGTGCTGCCCCGTTTACAAACCAGGGCACTGGCACGAAGTGTGATGGTAACATCGCCGAGGGAAGGCATGAAAGAGGGGAGGTGTTTTAGGAACTTTGTCAACTATGCACTGTCCCTCCCTGTCTTTTTTTTCTTTTTCTTTTTTTTTTTTAAAGAAGCCCCGCCGTAATACCCTTAAATTTATTGCACAAAGAAAAGACAACGAAAGAAATGCACTCTCAAAATTTTAGCTGCTAAGAGGCACTGCGAGTATTTTTTAAAAATTTTTGAAGTTACGAATTTTTTACCCGCGAAGAAACAGCTTCTAACAGCGGTTTGTACAGCCCTGCCGGCTTAGCGCACAACTCGGCGAATCACTCAAGCAGCGCCACGTAGCGGAATTATCCAGAGTTCACAGTCACCAATATTAAGCACCTAAAGTCTGGTTTACAATGTAATGAATGAAGGCGAACACGAACGAATGAGCATTTGCAGAACATTCACTACCATTCGCTTGTATATGGGTTGAATGGTTTATACTAGAGGGAACGGAAGAGAACACGAGGTAGCAAACATTGCCTGCGAATGGTGTATTATTGGTTTTTAGTTTTTGGAGGTAATATTCGGCATACAGCAAACAACTATACTCTGTTAGAGCCACAGCGCGAAACTTTGCTATTCAGTGAGGATTATTGTGCATGGCAAGCGCACTATTTTCCACGGAGTATGCAAAATGGCGTAGGGAAGGAAGAATCTATGTGTCTCAATTTGTATGGAAGCTAGACACGCATTGAGATCGTGCACTTTACACGGAATTCATCTTCATTTCCCCTTAGCACTGGTCCAAAATTTTCCTTGTATGTCTGCTGCAATTTTTCTCTGGCTTCGCATTACTATTGAGCAGATTTTTATAAAGAGAACACCAATTACCGACGTCGAGCATCGTCTAAGGAGGTGACACGGCTGACCTAACACTACGTGCGGCTCGTGAACCAGAGAGTGCGGGATCAAATCTCGTTCAGACCACAAATTTTTTCACTGCGATTTTTAACCGAGAAATCACTGGTCAAAGATGGTGGAGTGGCTATGAAAGAAATGTAGTTCGGATTACACGTTAAACTGAAGATCTCTATCTTCCGATCAGGTAACTGGGAAAGGTTAGGGACACCTAAGCAGCTGCAGTGGCGTCCAGTTGAAAGACCTGCAAGAGGCCTTCCGGGTACACCAGATAATAGAATTTTCTTTTGCTCATCCTTGTTAGTTTGTTTGCTCTGGTGAACACCTGGCTTTAACGATACAAACATTTTTTGAATAGCTTGATACCGACAGTTCAACTCTTGCACACGAAATTCTGATAAAAGTGGTTAGCAGAGAAAATAAATTCATGACAGTGTTTGATGTCATAGACGACTTCCGTCAATATGGACTTGTAATTTGTTGAAATGAAATGTGTCTAGCAGTACAACATTTTATAACAGTTCCTGTCGGCCATTCCTTAAAACAATTTCTGAATATTGTGCTTTTGACTATCAGTGAAATAGTTCTTTTTTTTTATTCCATATAGTCGTCACAAAAATGCGAAGTGTCTGTTGAATGACAAAAAAACAAATATTTGTCTTGCACCAGGCACACCTACAAAGGAAAAATTGATGTATGCAGGCACTTCGCAGTAACCACTAGTTTTATTTAGACAGAACAGGGTCGGAGTCAGAAATGGTCCCGGCCGTTGTTCTGCATATTGTGCTGCATACCAGGCATACTTGATCAAATTCGTAAAGCGTGGCGAAGAAACTGGTAATGCACAAATGACTGGAGCTTAAGAATACTGTTCCGCTGATAAACCTGAAATGAGAGAGAGGTATCGGAAATTATGTTGTCTGATAATTTCCTAATAAATACTTTCCACTGTGGAAAAAATTCTTTATCGAGAGGTTGAATCGCACTAGTAGTTCCAGGCGGAATCCACATAACATCCACAGATTTTTTGCCGTCGTCCACAAAAACAGAGGCGTCATTATGCCCAGACCATGAATCCAACAAAAGTGATGAATTAGTTTCTGCATCTGGTAAGAATATGTTTCGAACGAAATGTTGAAAATTATTCTTTCCCATTTTTTTCCAGTTTTTGATACGTCGATTACAAAATTTTTGCAATTAAACAGCCCATTTTTTTTTTTTTTTTTTTTTTTTTGGCCAAAATTTGCCTTGGGGTTCTTGAAGACAGATATTCAGCTGCAGGAACAGTAAACGAATCATACATACTACTGGCATTATCGTATATGAATGTGTCATTGAATTGGGCAATCGACTCCGTCTTTTTTTCACCCCGAAATGATAAACTGCGGTTCTTTCACGAAACCTGACTGATAGCGTTACAAACAGCTGTTGCAGGGATGAACTTCTCTATGACATGTCTAACACTGGTAGCTGCTCTACACGTTTACGTGACGTAAACTTGGTAATTTTGCGACTTCCTATTTTATACAATTTCTTGAATCTTTGTAGCCAGGTCGACGAATACTGGAAATTAGCAATGTTCGTGTCAGATGCAATTTGGAGGGCCCAGTCTCCTAGATCTCCATCGGTAACGGTGCATTTCCTCTCACGATCAGTTCTAAATCTTTCGAACAGTTTTTCTTTCAGATGTTTTCGAGTTTCCGTTTGGTGCATATTTCTTACTTCATGTTTCTTTTTTTTTTTTTTTTTTTTTTTTTTTTTTTTTTTTCCCCTTTTTCCATTTATAAAGTTCACGCTCAGATTTTACGAAACAAAAACGCCTTTGCACACTGCTTAACTTCAAGCGTTTTTCCCCTCCTTCGTTTAACCAATATTTTACTGCATTTCTTTGTCGCTGAAAGCTTGAAAGGTATTCTTCTTCAGAACTGTTACTGGCACAACTGACGTCGTCCGAGTCACAGTTCGTGCAATCGCCACAGTTATTTCCTATTTCTACTAAAGTTTCCACAATTTCAAACGAAAAGTCGATAACATTCAAATGACACATATGTACGTCCTCAGGGGAAGTAGGTGATTTCGTCTGGAATCCACGTTCTTCGTATTTCATCTTTGCTAAATTGAGAACGTTAATTGGATTCCACATTACTGTGAAACTGGAAGAAGAAAAAAAAAATACTATAAGCAGGCGTGCCTGACGAAAGCAATGTCAATACTTACTAATAACGCAAAATTCAACTAATAATAGTTAATAGACGAACGATAACTGAAATGTCCTTTACAAATTACGATCGGGTAGTGTCGTGTTTCCTGTTTACAATATACCGCCGACCTCGCTGTGTGTGTCTGTTTGTGTACAACAACGCCAGTGGAGGTGTACATTTCTACTGCCACCTGGCGCGTTACGAACTTGGCAATTTTCAGCTATTTTTTAAACAATGCCTGCAGTGCCTCTTAGCAGCTAAAATTTTGACTCTACATTTCTTACGTTGTCTTCTGCCTGTGTAAAAATTTTCAGGGTAGGTTTCGGCATGTCTTATTGGACCATTCCCTTGTCAGACTCATAGCCGAAGGCCAGCCTAGACAAAGGCCCCACGAGTAGTGAGATCTCCTAATCAGGGTGTCAAATATATGCACGTTGACGAGTTGTAAAAAGACAAATATCATTGTAAATGCTTGTATGAATTTTGTTTGTATTTGCGTTGGCAATTATTAAGGCGCCTGTATTTTCTTAAGGATATTGTAGGTTGGCGTATCAGCTTTGTTTCGTTTTCGGATTCAGAAGAGAAGAATATGAACGGCTTAACAGTCACTGCCAACAAACCCGAGTAACCGAGAGAGATGAGGCCAAGGTACGGTTACTAAAAAGTGACAGTGTAAATACTGATTTAGCCGGTCATTTCGCACATTGTCTGGAATTTTATGACCAAAGCTCAATGTGATTATGCAACAGTGACCAGTAGGCAATAGTTCTTTTCATTCATGTGATGCTGGTATGTAGAAATATCTTTCATTGTGACCACAGTGGTGACTATCTCATTTATATTAAAAACTCACGTTCAGAACTTTTTTTTAATTTCATACACACACGAAAAGTTCTTTTAGAATATTCTTGAGAAATGATTAGCATTTGTACCATGTTGTCCTACCGGTTCAGGGCAACATCTACGTGACGGCGTAATTCCACCTGTTATTAAAATTCGATTGCGGCTTTCGTTGTCGTTACAAATGAAGAGCATTGGATCATTGTGACTTGAACAGATTTACAGTGGATCTGGCAGTCATTCCCAAACCGTAGCGTCAAACGTCTGAAAGAGAGCTCCTTATTTCTATGACAATATAATGAATCCACCCTGGAAGTTACTGTTCGTATGGGACGAATTGTTTCAGCAGTGCAACCGTTGTATGAAGACCGTAGAACAAGATAAGATGTGTCAGACAACACTATGTAGTCCAACCCTCAAAGACATCGACACGTCTGTGTGTATGTCTGTAAAATTTCCTGCGGCTCCTTTTTGTAGTGTAGAAATTATAAATTCACAGCGAATGCCGTAGTTTTACTCCACAGACAGCGGAAAAGTA
Source organism: Locusta migratoria (assembly GCA_026315105.1). Lineage (NCBI taxonomy): Eukaryota > Metazoa > Arthropoda > Insecta > Orthoptera > Acrididae > Locusta > Locusta migratoria. The sequence goes on along the minus strand of CM048746.1, from coordinate 227,641,559 downwards.
GCAATGCGAGAAACTTTTTCCTTTTCATGATACTGCTATGGTTGCGCGGGAAAAAAAGTTTTATAAAGGTTTCAAATTATGTTTAAAGTTTGTTGCAAGTCGCTAAGTACTCTTATTCTCATAAAACGTATTTATAAAGTCTCGCCTCAATATTGGTTTTTTGCGATACCTATTGTTTATGACGTCATACTTTCTGAACCAAATGTCCTATGTGGTTATTAGCTCTGCAGCAATTGTAACCTCATGGTAAGGAATGTGTGTACCAAATTTGGTTGAAATCGGTCCTTTGGTTTAGGAGAAAATTAGCAGTATTCTCGCTAAGTGCAACTCCTTTTCGCGCATTTCATTGTTTATGACGTTATATCTCATGAACTACGTATGGTACATGGAACAAAACTGTAAATTTGTATGCAACACGTACACACCAACAAACATACGGACACTCTGCTTTATACTAGGTATATTCACAAAGTAAGTTCCATTTGCTTATATAAAACAAACTTGTACAGTTAAAGAAAAATATGTATTGTACAAAAATATACAACTATTAAACTACTTTTCTACATAGTTTCCGAAATTTTGTAGGCCCTTGTCATAGCGTGGCACAAGTTTCTGTACGCCTTCTTCGCAGAAGGTTGCCGCCTGTGTATTCAACCATGTGGTAAATTATTCTTTCAGCTCGTCATCATCGTTGAAGTTTTGACCACCATGGACAGGTTTTAGGTATAAGAAGAAAGTCGCTAGGAGCGAGACTGTACGGAGGATGATCAAACACGTCCCAGTGAAATTCCCGTAAGAGCTGTTTGGTCACATTCGCCTAGTGAGATCGGGCATTAACGTGAGGGGAAAAAATCCCTCCTTTCATCTCTTCTTACACCTAAAATCTGTCCTTGTGGTCAACACGTCAATGATGATGAGCTGAAAGAACATGTTTGCCACATGGTTGAATACACAGGCGGCAACCTTCTATGAAGAAGGCACACAAAAACTTGTCCCACGCTATGACAAGTGTCTATAAAATTTCGGAAGTTATGTAGAAAAGTAGTTGAATAGTTGCAGATTTTTATACAATAAATATTTTTTCTGTATCTGTTCACGTTTGATTTATATAACCAAACGGAACTTACGTTGTGGACATACCTCGTATATTAGATCGCAACAGTTGTGCGACTGGATTCATTTCCTGTCAGAAAGGACACATTACGTTGTAACTGACGAAAAATAACGAGTATAACAGAAGTGATATCTGGCGTTCCGCAGGGAAGTTTTATAAAGCCCCTATTCTTCCTTCTTTATATAAACGATTTAGGAGACAATCTGACTAGCTCTCGCAGGCTGTTCACGGAAGATGCTATCATTTATCGATTAGTAAAGTCACCACAAGATCAAAATCAACTACCAAATAATTTAGAAGTCAGCTTGGTGCGATAGTTGGAAACTAACTCTTAATAACGAGAAGTGTGGAGACATCAATATGACCACTAAAAGTAAACGTATTACGGTTCATTTACACGATGAATCAGCCACATCTAGAGGCGTCATTTCAACTAAATACCTACGAATTATAATTACGAGCAACTTAAATTGAAACGAACACATGGAAAATATTGTAGGGAAGGGTATGCAAAGACTACGTTTCATTTTCAGAACACTTAGAAGATACGCCAGTTCTATTAAAGAAACAGCCGACACTACACTTGGGCGTCCTATTTGGAGTATTGCTGCCCATTGTGGGATCCACGCCAGGTGGGACTGACTGACGATTTAGAGAAAGTTCAGAGAAGGGCAGCTCGTTTTGCATTATCGCGATAAAGGGGAGAGAGTGTCACGGAACTGATACACGAGTTGGGGTGGATATCATTGAAAGAAAGGCATTATTCGTTGCAACGAGATCCAGTTGAGAAATTTTTTTCACCTAACTTTCTCTACCGAATGTGAAAATATCTTCTTAGCACCCACCTTCGTGGGGAGACATGATACTCATACAAGAGAAATCATATCGAATCGGAAGGGGTAGGTGTTCGTTTTTCCCGAACTGTAGAGAAATATGATTCAAGCGGGTCGAACAACCATTTGCCATGCATTTGCAGAGTATCTATGTAGATAAAGAACTGCTACAGCGTGGCTCCAGGAAAACTTCTGGGATTGGACACCTCCGCTGTCGTCCAAACGTCCCATATTATGAACATCTTTTCGGTTATCTAGGATACCATGCAACGTGCTGTTCAGAAAAGATCTACAACCCCGTGTATCGTTATGGATTTATGAATAGCCGTGCAGGATACACTGTGTCAATTTCCTCCAGTTCTACTTCATACGTTGGCAGATTCCATGCAAAGTCGTGCTGGGGCATTTTTGGGTGCTCGTGTGGGCTGTACCAGTTTCTTTGGCTCTTTGTTACCGGCACGTAACTTTCTTAATCACATTCACAGGGCTTTATATCTATTTACGGCAGATGAAAATATGATGTGATAAAAAATGACGTCTCTACTGATGTAGACGGTTTTATTGATATTGTCAATTCAAACACGAGACCATTGCTGTTGTGTGTCATTCTAGATATATTCTTACCTATTTCAGTGCCAGGAGTGTAGTATTACAATACCTCTCAGAAGGCCATTGCTGACAGCTAAAGATAGATCGCCATGTCGTAAGACAGCGGGAAAAAAGGAACATTTACGGATTGTGGGAATGTGCACTGTTTCGAGATGAAGCGATTTTGCTCTATTTCCAATGAGGCAAAACGTACAGGAAAATATGTCCCTTAACCCACAGTGTTTGTAGTGTCTAGTTGAGGATTGAGGTTTTTTTCTGAAGTTTTGGTGTTATTCGTACCGTGACTTGCGTCCACTCGTTGAGGTTATCGTGAACATGAGCCACTTTTGTTAAAAGTGTTCTCTTACATCTTCATCATAAGCATGATATTCCGAGACGATAACAGCATTTTTCACAAGGCTGCACGCACCCGCAGACGTTACAAGCAGGCTCAGTTGAACGTGATAAACTGCGAGCAGTCTTGATTGACCACACGATCTGTTTCCATAGTGCACAGGTAGAGGGGCTTGGCATGTTCGGAAGAAATGGTGGGAGTAAGAGGCCACGTTGTAAGATGGAAAGCAGAAGGGCGGAGGCAACCCGGAGTTCTACAGTCTCCATAACTGCCACGGGTAAAATGTGCGCGACATGTCAATTTTATTCGAACATCACTTGTATTTCATTCTGGGCTGCTAACAAGGATAGGAAAACTGTCGTCTGTAATGCGTATAATACCCTCCCCATTATGCAGGATGATACTATTCCTAATATCCACAACTGTCATTCACGGCAAGCTATTTGTAAAGGATGGAAGGACATGCTTCTTCCGATATCTTCACATCAGCTTTAGCTAGTTGCTTATAAAACTCATACTGCTGACTCGTGAAGCAGAAAATATACATACCGAACTTGTATGAAATCGATCCACGGGTTTAGGAGGAGATCAAGATCATGTGCATCGACATTCTGACTTACTTGTTGTGGCCCGTTTCCAAAGTGTAATGATTACCTATTTAGCTGTAAGAACAAACTGTTTCAAGGAGTTAATCCATTTTACACAGGAGCGCAACTTGCTGGCGATGAACCCAATAAAAAGACGTAGTGCTGTCAGAGGTGAAATATATAACGTATATTGTAAGAAATAGAGGAAAGGTAACGTTTCTGAATAAAGCTTTGTTATTGCAGCATATGTCGGCCTTGTAGTTTTTATCCTGACTACCTACGCCTTGCATTCCTGCTGCCAAATCCACAAGAGCGGCTAGGTCTACTTGGGATTACATTTTATAGAAACAAATTAATATTTCAGCAACTGTTCTTGCTTTAAAACTTTGGTATTGTATTGTTATTGTCTTCGGTCCGGAGACTGGTTTGATGCAGTTCTCCACCCTACTTCTATCCTGTACAAGCCTTTTCATCTCCTCATAAGAACGGCAACCCACATCCATTTCAATTTGCGTACTACATGCGTCTCTTGGTCCCCCTCTGCGATTTTTACCCCACACACTTCCCTCCAATTCTAAATTTACGATTCCTCGATGTCTAAGAATGTGTCCTACCAAGCAATCCTTTCCTTTAGACAAGGTATGCCAATTTTCTCCTCAATTCCGTTCAGTACTTCTACACCTAACCTGCAGCATTCTTCTGTAGCACCACATTTCAAAAGCCTCTATTCTCTTCCTGTCCGCACTGTCCATCGTCCATGTTTCACTCCCGTATAAGGCAACACTCCACACAAATGCCTTCATAAAAGATTTCCTTACACTTAAATTAATATTCGATGTTAGAAAATTTCTCTTTTTCAATAACGCTTTTCTTCCCATTGCCATTCTGCATTTTATATCCTCTGTACTGCGACCGTCAAATGTTATTTTACTACCCAAGTAACAAAACTCATCTACCACCTTCTAATCTACCTAATCTAATTCCTTCAGCATAGCCTGATTTTCTAAAACTACATTCCATTATCATTGTTTAATTCTTGTTAATGTTCATTTTATACGCTTTCTTCAACACACTGCTCATTCCACTCAACTGCTCTTCCAGGTCCTTTGCTGTCTCTGACAGAATTACAATGTCATCAACTAAACGCGATGTTTTCATTTCTTCGCCCTAAACTTTAATCACTATTCCAAATTTTTCCTTACTTTCCTTCACCGGCTGCTTGATGTGCAAATCGAATAACATCTGAGAAAGGCTACAACCCTGTCTCACTCCCTTCCCAACTGATGCTTCCCTTTCATAGCCTTCGAGTCTAATAACTGCAGTCTTGCTTTTGTACAAATTCCCAGTATATTACCCCTGCTGATTTCAGAATTTGAAAGAGTATATTCCAATCAACATTGTCAAAAGCTCTCTACAAATCTACAAAAACTAAAAATGTATGTTTGCCTTTCCTTAATCTGTCTTGTAATATAAGTCGTAAAGTGAGTATTGCCTCCGTGTTCCTACGTTCCTCCTAAATCCAAACTGACCTTCCCCGAGGTCAGCTTCTACCAGCTTTCCCATTCTTATGTAGATAATTCGTTTTAATTTTGCAACCAAGACTTATTAAACTGATGGTTCTGTAATTTTCACACCTGCCTGCGCCTGATTTCTTTGGACTGGAGATTTGTGTGTGAGATAGTAAGGTTATTTTGTGTCTCAACACATTATTAGAGTCTTACATGGCGTTAACTTACAGTGAGGCACCATGGGTCTACTAGTTGTGAAAAAGTCATTCTCGTTGTCCTCTAATATGTTTTGTGATCACCTCGGATGGCCAAGTACAATTGCACACCTGTGTGGTATGGATAATATGAGGTCATCAATCATCTCTGCAGGGATATTTGGTCATTCTTCCATCCAACTCAAAAAGCGCTATGACAGGTGCTAGTCTGGTTGCAATGTGTCTGTCAAGTGCATCCGAGGCATGGCCACTCGCGTTTAACTATGGTGAACAAGCTGATCACTCCATTCGTTCAGTTCCCTCGTCTTGAAGCATGCTGTCCACCAGTACAGCTCAGTAGGGACGAGCGCTATCGTACACCGGAATGAACCCGTATCTTATGGCATCAGCGTAGGGTACAACAAAATGAAGGATCTCTCTATACCTCTGAGTTGCCAAAGCGCCATTCTGAACCACATAGAGCTCCGTACGTACGCCAATACTGGCTACTGCCCACACCATTCGTCCACCACCATGATATGGTGATGTTACCTGCACGTATGAAGGATTGATCCGAGTTCCACGTTCTCTTCAGATGTTCTGCTGAACATAAAATCCTGACTCATCTGTGAACGGAACCCGGTGCCATTCTTTACGACTCCAATCATGACATTCCTCCGCCCAGTTTCTGCAGGTAAACAGTGTCATGTTTTTAATGTGACTCACACAAAATGCCTCCATGAGTAGAACTCACACTCCCAATGTCGATTTCGAACTGTTTGCGTACATATTGCGAGTCCTCTTGCTGCCTGGAGGGAGCGTTGCAGCTGAGTTGCATTCGGCATCATGTCTCGCCGGGCTGTTAACCTGAGACAACCGTCATCTCATGCTGATGTTACCCGTGGACGACCTTAGCCATGCCTTCTGTTAACGGTTACTGTCGTCTGAAATTGCGTCCATTCATTGCGACTCAGTTGCACAGTGGTAGAATCCCAGACTACAAATCCCAAGGTCGGGGATCGATCCCCGCCAAGTCCTAGGTTTTTTATCTGTCACTTTCCACTTCTTTCATCACTTACAGTATTGCTCATGCAAAAAATGCCGAGTAGCACCGTGGTTCGGAACCACGTTAAACTGTAGGTCCGCCTATAACTGGCTGGGTAAGTCAGTTCGAAGGTCGGAGGAAGGCAACGGCATACCACCTCCAAACAAGACCATGCCTAGTAAAGCACTGTGGTGTTCAAACCAATCTTCGGATTGTTGACTGCTTTACCTTTCACCATCGAAAGTACACTTTGGGACACTGAAATAGTTGCAGCCAGCTACCTCTGTTTCTGTTCCGCTTCCAACCTTCCTGTGGCACTCCGTGCCATAGCTTCGAATATTCACTTTGTTGTTGCAATACATTATCTGAACCCCACTGCCTGCGTAATTCGTTTGGTAGAGTATACACAAGTCAACACCAACCCCCTCTGCAACTTACTGTCATTATCACCATCTCGGGTGCTGTTCTGTGCTTGTCTCCACTCCGTAGAACCACCACCACCTAGAGAGAAGGCCGCGGCGCTCTCGTATGACGTCAGGCAGAGTAGGTTGCGCGCGCATAGCTGACTGGCTCCCTCCTTCGGCCGAGTGGGCCGTGCCCCAGCGGCTACCCAGTCAGCTATGCGCGCGCAACCTACTCTGCCTGACGTCACACGAGAGCGCCGCGGCCTTCTCTCTAGGTGGTGTTGGTAGAACCGACAGAAAGACGTCTAACCATATTAGTTTATTCTACCGATGACAATAGTTCAGAATCTAGATATCACAACTGATTCCCTAATTGTTGGTACCAGCGTCATATCATCTGCGTGAAGCGGAGTATCAGAGACTTGGAGAATCAAGCCCCCTCACTGTAGTCCGCAACGTCAGAGGGGGTCCGAACAAAATTTGACGCGTATTCCATAAAATTTACTCAGTGTATTTCATGACTTGTAAATACAGCACGTAATGAAACTAAATGAAATCTTTCAAAATTGCATTGTCATTCCACTTAAAGCTCTGAAAATGCCATGCATATTGTCAAAGACGGCATATGAAAGTTGTGAATATTAACTCAAGAGTGTCTCAAGCCTGAAAGTAAGGTTAACAGTTAATAGCGAATGATATGAACATTAAATAACTAAAGACAGTGACTGTATTGCTACTGACCTGCTCCACCTGTCGGAAGACCCTGAGCAGGTTGAGCCCGGCCAGCCTCTTGACGTCGTCCTCGCTCCAGGATGGGTCCTCCAGCAGCGCCGCCAGGAGATCCGGGTACCTCGAGACGTCCTCCAGACCCGAGGTCGTGCTGCTGGACACAGCACACACTCACACACTCTTCTTCTCTATGTTTAATACTGTGTCGATTACGCTAAAATTACTGTACCTCTACGTCTTCGTGGAGGCCCATATAAACAATAAATGCATTGCTCAGAGACATACAGGTTGACAACTACTTAATATGTGAAAAAAATCGTAAATTATTTATAGACTAAGGCGTGAACACACTTAATTTATGTAAATGTCACTACTGATATTTTTATTTAGGGTTATTACGTTCGATATGCCTGACTTCCATAGTGATGATGTAGAGCAAAGGAACAGCCAACGTTATCATAACCGTCTGACTTTCGAAAACCGATACTGTCGATCCTCCTGAAGAGCCCTTTTCAGCTCAGCAATGGTTCCTGGGTTATTACTGAATAACTTGTCACATCAGTTCAGATTTATTTTGGGCAATCGAGGCCCATAACAGTGGCATTTCTACTTCTACATCTACACAAATACTCTGCAAATCACATTTAAGTGCCTGGCAGAGGGTTCATTAACCACTTTCATAACTTTTCTCTACCGTTCTATTCTCTAATAGCGCACGGAAAAAAAGAACACCTAAATCGTTCCGTTTTCGATCTGATTTCTCTTATTTTATTGGGATGGTCATGCCTCCCTACGTAGGTGGGTGCTAATAAAATATTTTCACATTCAGAAGTACAAGTCGGTGATTGAACCTTCGCAAACAGATCACGCCGCAGTGAATAACGTCTTTCTTTTAATGATTTCCACCCCAATCCGTGCAACATTTCCGTGACGCTTTCCCTCCCGTAACGTGATAAAACAAAACTAGCTGCCCTTCTCTGAACCTTCTCGATATCTTCCGTCAGTCCCACCTGGTGAGGGTCCCACAATGGGCAACAGTACTCCAGGAGAGTATGCAGAAGTGTGATGTAGGCAGTCTCTATGGTGGAGCTGGTGCATCTTCGAAACGTTCTGCCACTGAAACATAATCTTTGGTTCGCCTTCCCCACAATATTTTCTGTGTGTTCTCTCCAGTCTAACTTGTTCGTAATTGTAACTCTTAGGTATTTGGTAGAATTTACGACCTTAAGGTTTGACTGATTTATCGCGAAATTGATGTTCAGAGGATTTCTTTTAGTGGTCATGTGTTTCACTTCACACATTTCTTTATTTAGTGTCAATTGCTAATTTTCGAACCATATAGAAATTTTGTCTAAATCGCTTTGCAGATGCTTTTGATCCTCTGTTGACTACACTAAACGATAAATGGCAGCATCATCCGCGAACAGTGTAAGGAAGCTATTCAGATAGTCTCCTTATAAACACAATGAAGAGTAGGGGACACATAGTTATAACGCATTCCTAAAATTGCTCCTCCAAGACATCAAACGCACTCCTGCTTCTCTGAGGTCGGGCCCCGTCTTGCGTGAACCACATCCCGTCGAAATGAGGGTTACTTTCAATAATAATGACATACCGTTCGATATGCACAGTGCCATCAAGGAACATCACGGATTATTCCGTGATTGTATATTGCCCACCGCATACTCACCTAGGTAAAGTTATTTCCAGATCACGAAATGGCGAATTCTTCATCCCCCAAATGCGCGAGTTCTGCGTATTGACGAATTCATCCAAATGAAAGAAGGATTCGTCACGCATATACATACCAATTCACACAATGCCCTGCGTCCAACCGTGTAGTGAGAACGTCGTAACACATACCATTCGCCGTGCATTCTAAGGTGCCTTGCTGCGGAATACGCGTCTGCTCTCGGTCGGAGGTTTGAGACCTCCCTCGGGCACAGGTCTCTCTGTTCTCGTTAGCGTATATTCCTTTACATACTTTCATTTGAACATACTGTTCAGAAGTTACGACTTTTGACTTTTTTCATATACTTCATAAACTGTCGCTCTGTATGTAGTCTCAACATATCAAAGATATTCAGTAAAAGGCAAGGCGTTGAAATACAATTGATATATCTAAATTCAATGCTCTGTGTTACGTTGAAACTCAAAAAACATTTCTCATGACCTGCATTTGCTGTAAACATATTCCTCCTGTTGAAAATGTTTCTTAATGATTTATTAATGGTACCAGTAATTCATTATTAAGTTTTTGATTCATCATAGCCGTCACAGTTTCGGAATAGTTTGTCCCTTCTCAAATACCTGTGCTTAGCTACAGTATTTCTATGTATGATATGATCTTAATGTATATTAACTTTTTGGCTAAGTCCAGGTGTTTGAGAATAGATATTAACAGGTCCGAAAGAAATCTAACAAAAAATACTGTTAAATTTGGATGTGTGACTGCCAAAAATAAATCATAAAGCTATAAAACATTCTTTCTGGATCTGCGACTATATTGTAGCTAGCAGACATGCAGCAGGTCACATATTTAGGGATGTTATTTAGTTAAGCAATTGCTGCAAAATGAACAATGATAAGTTACAGCATCTGTTGCGTGATTGCTGTGTATGCATCAGAGAGTTTTGAAGATTTTACTGTCGTTTCCGTGACGTGCTTTGCGAAATTCTAAATCGAGCTGCTGATTTTCCTTTTTTAATGAAATAATGCAAAGTAACAGACGAGCTGTTTTATATTCTAGTGACTGTTGCATATTCAGCAATACTCACTGGCCGATGCCATCAAACCCAGCACCTAGGCCCACGTGGTCAATTCCGGCGACGTCACGTATGTGGTTGATGTGTGCTGAAACAAAAGAGCGCAAACTTGTATGCAGTCGTTGTAAATTTAGCAAATCTATAAATGTATATAACACTATTTATTCCTTGTGTTGTAATTCAAGAAATATATTATTTGCTTCTCAATTATTGCAAACTTCACCAGCCAGAACATTATGAGAGCTGCCATGCGGTAGCAGCGTCACAAATGAGGAATGACCGTTATTCAAACACACGTCTGATGCATGTCATATCAGTGAGTGTGCTATCCGTGTGCACGAGGATTGGAACATAAATAGTGGCAACTATTCATTGACAACCGATACAAAAGCGTTATATGTTTGCACCTGTTACTGCCCTTCAAAGTAGTCACCAGTGTCGCGTAGAACCCGTTGCCAGCGATTTGGAAGGTGGAATATACCGTTATCAGAGCCTGTTATTTTTGACGCTGTGAATGGAGCGGACTACTGGCTGTCGAATCTCTGGTGCAGTTCTGAAGCGAATGCCACCAAGTCTTCTTCGGAATCAAATCAAAGTCACAGGCAGTATGGTGGATGGTACAATACTTCCAATCGAACGAAAAGAGCAGCCACAGCTTGCGCTATATACGCCCGCGAATTGTCGTGCAAAATGATACTTGGGTGGCGCAGAAAGTGTGGTCGCTTCTTTCGGAAAGCTGGTCGCAGGTGATGCTCCAAAACGAACAGTAATACTGTGCACTGACGGTTTGCCGTGGAGGAACGTAATGCGTTAGGATAACTCCTTCACAGTCGTACACGAGAATCAACAAAACTTTCACCATACTTGGGCTCTGACTTTCGCGGCGTCGCATAATAACGCCATTCGTTGTATCGTCGTTTCAGTTTTGGCTCGTACGATGTGGCTCATGTTTCATCCAATGCTACGATACAGGGTAAGAAAGCCTCTCCTTCGCGCTCATATCGATCCAAGTGCGTCTGAGCAGCGCCGTATTACACCCATTCCTACATTTCCGTCAATTCAAGCGGAACCCATCGTGATGATATTTTTGCAGGCACATTCAATCTTTATCCAACTCCATTATTACTGTTTCGAAATAATAGTGACACCGTTATGTCAGACTGCTCTCAGACAAGTGACTATGTTTCTCTTGATTGTGGGCACGCCGGTGACGTGGGAGGGGCGAGTCCCTTTGCTCGGAGGTAAGGTATGTATGTCAACAACGTGTGCTATCAGCGTCAATAGTAGATTCGATTGCACAGTGTCTTCACAGCAGTGTTGCCACTATTTGCGTTCCAATACTCGTAGTATCAGTGAGCGTGCTGTCCGTGTTCAGAATGGGTAATGTGCGCAATCTATGTCATTTCTACCGAGGGCGGATTGCGATTGCCAGACGGTTCAGTGGCAGAATTTCGGAATCTCCGCGACTTGTCGGGAGTAGTGTACTGCTGTTGTGTTTTCTTCACATGGCGAAACCGAAGTGGAATATCGAGGGTTTAAGCGGACATTCCTCATTATAAACGTTTAATCGCATAGCTGTGGTAGACTGCTAAAGCAGGATAGGTAGCCATCTGTGGCAGAACTAAGATCATACCTCAGTGCTGGACAGAGTTCAAGTGTGCGAAACAAACAGTGAATGGACCTGCGCGGTCGACGACCAAGACATTTGCCAATATCCACACCATGACAGTGGCAACTAGGACTTAATAGGGCATGCCACTTGTTGAGGGACGTTGCCGTGGTGGTAGACCATTACATGGTCTGATAATACTCCTACCTTCTTTATCATTCCTATAGGAGGATGCGAATCCCATGTCTTTTAGTGGAATAGCTCTTAGACACCTATACTGCGGGATGAAGTCAAGCTAAATTATGGTCTGGTGAACACTGACATGGGCTTCACTAGGTCCTGTGGAGCCTGCGCATCAAATCACGATGGCCAAGACGTATCATACACATGTTTCAGATCATGTACACCCTTTCATAACGATCACGTTTCCCACTGGTAGCGACATTTATCAACATGATGATGCACCCTCTCTCAGTGCCATTGGTATGTCGAAGTGATTAGAGAAACGCAGTGGTGAGTTCCAATTGATTTTATGGTCATCCATCTTGTCAGCAAACCCGATAGAATATATGTTGGCTGTGGTTGAGTGTCATCCCCCCTCTGTTCCCAGAATTTACGGGAAAAGGAGTGACTTGTGTACGCAGTTGTAGTGACAACTCCTTTAAGCGAACTAGCACAGCCTGGATACTTCCAAAATCCTTGACCGCTGTTTCCCGTGCCAAAGATGGACACACCGGCTCCTACGTAGGAAGTCATAATGTTCTGGCTGATCTTTGTGCATCAGACCCAAGTACCAGACGTACTTTAAGTTAATAGGGAATCAACACCTGAGACACAACAAAGAATAAACAATGTAGCGAAAGCAACACGAGAATCACCAAAACGTTGGAAACTGTGCCATGTGGCGTGAGGGAAAAATTTCAAGGTACTCATCGCCTGGCAAAGTATAACGTAACTAGCCACGAGGACAGAAAACGCCTGTATTTCGATTTCTTTTCTATTACCTTGTTTTTATCTCATTATAATTTTTATCTCATTATAATTATAATCAACCGAATCCATTGAATTTCGACAAGTACATAACAACCATGCAACTAAGCTTGCTTTTGTGTTCTCGCCTTCAACTGATTTATAGTAATATGTATGATTATATTTTGTTATTATTGTAATTTTTAGCAACAAATGTAAGCAATTGCACACACACACACACACACACACACACACACACACACACACACACACACATATATATATATATATATTCTCCTGTTTTTTTGTTGTTGTTTTATTTCTTTCTTATCTCCATCTATCTCAAATACTAGAGAATGTAACATGTATAATATAACATGTAAGACTACTAATTTACTTCCTGCATTATGTCAAAAGGTAGGACTGAAAATGATAAATAAATGAAATGAGACCCAAATAAAGGGGTGTACCAAAGCGAGAAGGATTTTCCACATCTAGCGTCATCATCACTGACTTATTTTTAGAATCGAATTCACAGTAAAGCTGGGTAGCACAGTGATAGAGTGCCAAACTGAATTTCAACTAGGGCGTAGAATTTTTATCCGTCACTTTCCATTTCTTTCACTTCTGGCAATGTTGCTGATGTGAAAAATGCCGAGTTGCATTTTTTTCGGAATATAAGTTAAACTGCAGGTCCCTCCATAACTGGGTGGGCAAGTCAGTTCGAAGGTCGGAGGAAGGCACGGCATACCACCTCCAAACAGGACCATGCACTGTGGTGTTCAAACCAACCTTCGGATTTTAGACTGCTTCATCTTATTTAGAATAAATGCTCAACTTCCCTACAATCTAACATTTTAGTCAAATAAGCATAAAGCTGAAAGGTAGAAAACATTAGTTTTGTGGAAAAAATCCGCTAATTAATTGAAGTTAATCATCCGTATGTGTGAAGAGAGCTTGTGGATTTTTTTTTTTTTTTTCAGAGAAGCGCGAACGCGATAACAGTTCCACGAAGCACAGATTATGCGGAAATATAATTTTCCATCGGGCATTAAGCAAATTCACGGAAAGAAGCCAGGAAATGCCGAGATATCTAGTACGTCTTCACATTATTCAATATACTCTCTCCAATCACAAGTTTAAAATATACAATGACCCACAGCAACAGAGGCTTATTTGTAGAACAACGGACTCTTTGTTGTAGTAAAGGTTCAGTATTTTTCATACGCAACAGAAGACATTTATACGGTGTAATTAGATAAAAGTTTTTAAAACGTACACTAGCACAAGATAAACGTTACAAGAGAGCATCAACAATTCATATAAAGAATTGACACACTGTTCCTTCTCTGAAGATACTATCGTCACAGCTGATCCTTACGTCAATTAAAATGTTCTGCTTATGAATAATAAACATATAATTACTGCTGGGAGCTAAAGCTCGTGTGTACCGGTTAGTTTTAGAAATAAATTCACGAACGTTGATGAGAGATTTCTCACACCCAAACAAGGCAAAAGTTCACATAAACATATCAAACTATCGATTTAAACGATTGAACTCGTAATAAGTACTGCTCTTGCTTTTAAATACGCCTTCCGTCGTTGAATCATGTTCGTACTCCTTCTCGGTTTATAGCAGATGCACAGGTTTCCATGACAAGTTGATGTAGTATTTCTGATGGTGTACTGCTTCTACCAGAAACTCCCTCAGAAATAATAATCCTTGAGGTTTGAGGCCAGCGAAATGAGCAGGCCTTCTAACTGGTAATTCCCCTCCTATCTGTCTGCCATACTGGATAACAGTCACTGCTTCTCGAACACTACGACTATTGTATTCCATCAAGTATGAGACATATGCTTCTTCATATTTGCAAATGTATATTTTTCTATTGGTTTTGGTAGGTATTTGTATAAAGTGTCCGTAGAATGCGCCTGTAATGTGTGGGAGGAGAACATTGTGGTCTCAGACAGTTCCATCAGACAGATTGAATTGGTACTAATGTCAAGCCTGTCCTGCATCATGAGAACTCCGATCGGACTGTATGAGCCGGAAAATTGCTATTCCATATGTTCCAAATGTTGTACCCTCTGAAAAGAAGAAAAAAAATGAAATAACTTCTGTGCGCTAGGTGAATAACAGCTTTAAAGCCCACTTCACATTCAGAACAATAGTGAAATTTGAGGTACTCGTACTACTTCAAGCATCCTCCAAGTTAAACTTCGTGATGTTTCTACAGCCAAGGCCTCCTATCTTGTCTGATACCTGGCTTTTCTTTAACAACTAATAGGAAGTGTTGCACTCGGTCAAACGTATAAGAAACACCTGATGTTCCTCGTCAATAGTTTGTTGTGCAGAACATCAGAGTTTGAATGATTTTGCTGTTTTAGATCTGGAAACGACGCCTGATTGAAATACGTTCAGATAAATGATTATGCCAGTTTTGGAGTGTGTAACATTTTCTTGAAGTCCTTAAAAGTATAGGGTGTTTATAAGTGTGTAAAGGGGTTTTAACGCTTTACATTATTTATTTTATTAAACTTACAGTAATTGCAAATGGTAAGTACGTAGTTGTATGCGTTTTCTTAAAACTTTTCGAACAGTCACACAGGAACTTGTAATTCATGACTAGCGTTGTGGACTGATTTCCTTGGGCTACGAGTGAACGTATCTCTCGTACTCGCTCGACAGTTTCTTCACTAGCTCCTGGTCGTCCCGTGCTCTTTCTTTAACAAAGGCATCCCGTATCTTGAAACTGATGATACATCAAGAATGTTGTTATCATTTGGAGGATCACTACCGAACTTCAGCCTGAACCTACGCTGCACAGTAGCAACAGATTCGGTCTTTGCAAACTGCAAAACTCAAAACGCTTTCCGTCCACTAGTTGCCATCTTTGGTACTGCTGAGTTGATCTCTTGCGGACTGCGGTGGAAACATTGCATGCTTGGCATGCACACTGGTGCAAAACAGAACAGAGTTGATCTTTCATTTGACATACCATTTATAACGTTTCGTTGAATATAATAAATATTGTAAAGCGTTGAAACCTCGATATTCAGTTATAAACAGCCAGTATGTTTGTAGAATCTAGTATGACTATGA
The DNA here is from genome assembly GCA_026315105.1 of Locusta migratoria. Taxonomy (NCBI): domain Eukaryota; kingdom Metazoa; phylum Arthropoda; class Insecta; order Orthoptera; family Acrididae; genus Locusta; species Locusta migratoria. The sequence goes on along the minus strand of CM048746.1, from coordinate 227,625,756 downwards.
GTCGCCCAGGTATTGCTAAAACAAGAAAAGAAAGAAAGTAACAGGAATTTTGTCCTTATTTTAGTTCATTTACAGTTTTATATACGGGAGAGTTGGAAGTTTTCACTGCAGAATTCCCATCTATTTATTCATGACATTTCTGAATCAGTTCGTGTTGTGAGTGGTGGAATAAGAAGAATTTACAATATGCGCGGACCCTGACCTTGTACGTGATATGGGACGTTATTCCAAACCGAAAACTTTCAGTAATAATATCCCATGAGCACATTTTCGGTAGAAAACTGTCATCATAGAATTTCTGTGTGGCAAAGCTGTAATACATGTTCAACAAGTCAATATCTATATGTTCCAGTTATTCGCGCATCTTTTACTGATTGCTAATTTTAGCTTATGTGCTATGATCCAGGGCTGATTGAGATACGGGAAACAGAGTAAATTTTTTACGAATCATCTTCAACTATAACATACGTTGACATTTTGCACGACTGATACTTTAATTATTTCATTCTGTCTCCAAGCGTTTACCCTGAGTTCTTTCCACATGACTGTCAACGTTGCCGTCCCCTTTCTCAAAACACACTTTCTGTTCTTGAAATTTTTCTTGTATCGCTGCTCTCCCTGTCCTTTACCCTCGAATTGCATCAGCTATGACGCTTCAATTGTTAACACTGCATAGTCATATGCTTTAATCGCATTATTTGACATTATCAGTCGCATTGAAATCCAGATCCCATTAATCCTGAATTAAGACACGTGCCTCGACTGTGCTTGCAGTGGTGCAAAATAACCAGTTTACATCGAATTATTACGAAAAATATGCCGAGGACAAAATTCTGATTGATGTGTTTTTATGTACTACAACGTGCAAGTCAGAGTGCGCCTAATTTTCTGACGCTCGCAATGTAATTTCATGTTTACTGTGTGCTGATCCCTCTGTCTTTGTCAGTCACACTGATGACCAGATTGCACACGTCCCTCCCTGTCGAATAACCTAATACTTGTTGCTAATTGTCAGAGTACTGCTTGTACAGTGTCGGTATCCGCACAGCTGCCTCACTCGAAACAAAAAATTGGACGACATTTTGAAGGTGGACTAATGAAGAGTGAAGGGACAAAATTCATTAGCAGTATCGGCCGGGATGAGCCCCGGCGTGTTAAACTCATTTCTCACCTATGACGTCAGTGATGTTGGCGGACGCGCTGCAGGTGATGAAATACGGGTACAGGCTCAGCATGACCACGCCGCCGTTCGTCGCCTGTCGGGGCAGAAGCGAAACAACTTTTATCACACGTTATTCATGAACCTGTACACATTTTTAGCGAGAGAATTGTAATAATATTATATACCAGTTACACTGATCTTAAATTGTATACATCTATATAATTACAGTGCAAATCACATTTAAGTCCATGGCAGAGTGTTCATCGAACCACCTTTAAGACATTTCTCCACCTTACCATTCCCTAACAGCGGCTCAGAAAAATACCTAAATCTTTCAATTTTCTATCTAATTTCTCTTATTTTATTACGATGAACAGGTTTCCCTCAGGAGGCGTGTGCTAACAAAATATGTCCGCATTCAGAGCAGAGAGTTAATGAAAGAAATTTCGCAAATAGAACTCGATGATTTTCTTTAATGATTTCCAATTCAGCTGGCACATCATTTCCGTGACACTCTCTCTACATGTTCCGTCTGCCCCACTTGGTGGGGATCCCACAATGCGTAGCAATACTCCTTATCTTTATACACGATTTAGAAGACAATCTACATAAATGTATAAGACAGTTATACAGTTCGCGAATAATGCTGTCATTTATTGGTTAATAAACTCACCAGAAGATTAAAAGCAAATGCAAAACGACTTAGATATCTGCACGGGACAAAAATTAGCAATAGACCCTAAATAATGGTAAGTGTGAACTCATATAAGCACTAACAGAAAACGTTAAAATTCAAATATAAAGGCCGTAAATTCGATTAGTACATAGGAATTGCTATGAAGTACAACCTTAATTGAAAAAAAAAAAAAAAAAAAAAAAAAAACCATAATAAGTCCCTAAACTTAAAAACTACTTATGAACTAAACCAGTGGTGAGTTTATTAACCAATAAATGACAGCATCAATTTATGTAGATTGCCTCCTAAATCGTGTATAAAGATAAGGAGCAGTAGCAACCGTATAACACTTCCCTGGGAAACGCAAGATTACTATCAAATATTAAGTACTATGTAGTTTCTAATACGAAATCGCGAATCTAATCGCAGAACTGTGGCGACTTACCGTAAGCACGCAGTTTAGTTTGAAGACGCTTGTGTCAAAAGTCTTCCGGAAATTAAAAAATATCGATTAGAGATATCTTGTCGATACCACTCATCACTTCATGTGAGTATGGAGCAACGTGTGTTCCACAATAAAGATAATTTCTTAATCCGTGTTGATTATGGGTGAATAGATCGTTTTCTCCGAGGTAATTTATGTTTCAGGAAAATATCTAATTTTCTTAATCACATCCATGTGAGGAAATTTGACCCTTTTAGCCATTTTCAGGTGTTACGAAACGTTTTTGTCATGGCTGTCCTTTTAGTTCTTGTATTTCTAGTTTCTTAAGATGTTTTGAGAGAAATTTTCTAACATAGAATATAAGTGTAAGGAAGTATTCTGACGGCATTAGTGTGGAATTTTTCGTTGTATAGGAGCGAAACAAGAACGATAATTCAGACGACAGGTGAAATGTGTTGCTGCAGAAGAATGCTGATGATTACATGGGTAGATCACGTAATTAATGAGAAGGTACTGAACAGAATTGGTAGGACAGAGTTTTAGAAATCAAGGAACGGGTAATTCAGCATTGGGGAGGGGGGGGAGACTATGTGGGATAAAAACCGCAGACGGAGACCAAGAAACGAATACAGTGAGCAGATTCAAATGGATGTAGGCTGCCGTTCTTATAAGGAGATGAAGAGGCTTGCTCAGGATACAGTAGGGTGGAGAGCTGAATGAAACCAGTGTCCGGACTGAAGACCATAACAACAACAATCCTGTACTCACCTGACCAGACATCCTGTTTTCCTGCCACCGAATTTCACTAATCCCCACTATATCTAACTTCAGCCAGTCTCCGAACTGAAGACTAAAAAAAAACAAGATGTCTTGGTGAGTTCACCACGTTGCATTTCGGGTTTTATATTAGAATTATTTCCGACTGATAGTAATTTCTGCAGATATTTACAATTTTGTTTTTGCATAGCGTACCCGCTGTCACCCCAAAATGTCTTTCATGAGATGCCCAATTCAGACAGAAGCGTTCGCTTGTTTCCCTCAACGATTTCCTAAGTTGAATGTTACGAGCGCATTCAATAGACCGCTGCAAAATCAGCATAGTGTGGTGTTCAGTTACGCTTTACGTACAAACACATACAGTAAAACCGGAAGAATGGCTCATAACCCATTAGCACCTAACCGGCAGTTGCTGCATGGCCAGGTTAAGTTGTGGAAGGGGAGGAGGGGGGTGGAGGTGGTTGAGAAAGATAATGAGTCAAATTTTTAATGCTTAGAAAAGATACAAAATTATAAAATTTAAATTTAATTTTACAACTTACTACAGTTTAAGGAAATTGGTTTTAAACATACATTTCTCATTTTTGGATTTCTTCGATTAGTTTATTAATATATATAAATTTCTAAGGGGGGTGCAGCTGTCTCTCCTCTCAACAACTGCACCCCCCTCTGGCATCGTCGCTGCTGCATGGCGGTGGTAGTGGTGTGGGCTAGGGCAGTGCTGACTCAGCTGGTGTCTGACTACTCTTCGTGTTTTACAGTCCCTCTGGACACAAACTGATGAACCTATATTCATTTAGATTAAATCTGAACCGCTCTCCCGAATGTGCAAGTGAAGGTTATCTTTAATAGTCTATGCACCGTCGAAACCCTGCAAACGCGTCAAGAAACAGCAAATACAAAATTAAAAAAACAGCAGCCATTGGAACAACGAAAATTCATAACATCTAAAAATGGCTCAAATTCCGAAATGAGATTTTCTAGGTGTGATTAAGCAATTCATTTTATATCAACGTAACTAACTATATAGCAATACAGTTACGTCGCTATACTCCGATAAACTTCCCCTTGATGGTCGAGATTTCATGCACTTGGAGTTGTTTTCCTCCAGTTGAAGCGCTCAACTTCACGCCCGAACTATTCCCCGTTGCCAAACTGTCAGATCAACTGGTCATTTCACTTTCTTTTCTTGTCTCGCTCTCTTTCTTGACTTGTTTTGTTCCCGATCAGTGGCTCTGCCGTTGTCTGGTGGGGGCTGAGGTCAATGCGAGCTGACGTGATTTCTTAAGAAAAAAGAAAAAAAAGGTCGTCGTGAGTATGGTCTGGGTCTTCGAGGAGGGTCACTGTTCCCGATACATTTTTCTGCCCTTTTTATTTCGCATTTCATCACTTAACGGTAACCACAAAGGAAAAAAGAAGATATAGAAAACGGAACCAAAGAAATAAGTAGACACATAGCAGTAAGCACAACGTACTGGAGCCTTTCGCGTAAACCGTAATTTAACGTCACAGATAGAAGTTAAATTTAATGTTACAGGTATCAGCTCACGCTGGATGAGGTTCGTATGATTTACGTGAAGATGTTCAAATGTTTGTAAAGGTTATGGGACTTATCTGCGGGGTCATCAGTCCCTAAACTTACAAACTACTTATGAACTACTTTATACTAAAGACGACACAAACATCGATGACCAAGAGGGATTCGAACCCCCGAGGGGGAACGACCTCGTGCATCAGATCTTAGCACCTCAATGCGCTTGGCCACTCCGCCGCGGCGAAATCGAGTTCTCCGAAGATTAAAATTCAGTTTTGTTATTGGATGTGTAAGCGTTACTTACACATCAACAAGAATACGATTTTGTAGTGCAGTTGTAAAGTATTACCTTTCCATATATATATATATATACATATATATACCCTGGAGCAAAAACTGTATGAATATCCCAGAACAAACTTTAACGAACGACCACAAAGAACAGATCTACCGAAAGATAAAAAGAGAAAAATACAAAATCAAAATCCTACAATCCCGACGTGTGTGATTATGTCAATTCGTAAATAAAAAATTCATTAATCTAAATCTTCATGTAAAAATGGATACTCTGCAAGTCACATTGTAGTGCATGACAGAGGATTCATCAACCACTTTTATGATAATTGTCTATAGTTCCATCCCTTAACAGCTCGCGGAATCTTTCTGTTTCCGATCTGCTTTCCCTTACGTTATTATGATCATCATGTCTCCCTATGAAGGTTGGTGCTATATCAGCATTCGGAAGAGAAATTTGCTGAAAGAAATATCATAATAGATCTCGCCGCAACAGATAAGGCTTCTTTTTATGATTGCCACCCCAACTACACATCATATCCGTGACACTCTGTCCCCCATATCGCAAATTTCTTTAGTTATATACCTAGTTATGTTCTTTATATAACATCATTTACTTGTTTTATTCCCCCTAATTTTTGTCCTACAATTTTTTTATCTCGATTAGTATCAGCTTTTGCCGTTAATAACCTTTATTTACGTTAGAAAGCGGGACTGCTGATTGGATCGTAACATATCAGCTCTTATAACCACCATCCATCGTCAGGATATTTTTAGGTAACCAATCACAGTGCTGTACCTGAAAATTTTCAGTTTATTCATTGATGTAAAGTAAATGAAGCAATCCTGAGTTTAGTTCTGTTGGAGACGGTTCACCGTCGTTTTGTGGGATACATAGTACAGTCGGTGACAGAATTCGCGAGACCCCTCGCCTAATCGCTATACACAACCGCAAAGTTCTGCTGCTTGGTGGGAAGTATATACAGCTAGGCAACACGATCGTACATACTGTCAATTACCCATCTGACTCGAAATCTGAGAGGAAAAATGTTATCTTCCAGTATCGCAGCCAGTTATAACAACACGCATGCTTTCTATGCGACGTGAAGGTGACTTCGAAAACTGATTTTAGAAACTGCTTTGCGTATTAGCCATAGCGTTTTAAGCTGTTCGCGACCGACAAATTCCTTTCCACATTTCTTTTCATATAGTTTCAATGAACAAAGACAGCAATTAGAATTGAGATGCTGCAGTTCGTGAATATTTTCGGACGTTACATTCAAATGGAAAAAATGCATGCATATCATATAATTAATTCAATTACATGAATGGACTTCGTCAGCGATACTCGGAACATGATGCACCATGATGTAACACTTAGCTTCATAACAAAGTCCATTCATGTAATTGAATTAATTCTATGATATGCATGCAATTTTTCCATTTGAATGTGTCAGTAACGTCCGAAAATATTCACGGACTGCAGCATCTCAATTCTAATTGCTGTCTTTGTTCATTGAAACTATACGAAAAGAAATGTGGAAAGGAATTTGTCGGTCGCGAACAGCTTAAAACGCTATGGCTAATACGCAAAGCAGTTTCTAAAATCAGTTATCGAAGTCACCTTCACGTCGCATAGGAAGCACGCGTGTTGTTACAACTGGCTGCGATACTGGAAGATAACATTTTTCCTCTCAGATTTCGTGTCAGATGGGTAATCGACAGTATGTACGATCGTGTTGTCTAGCTGTATATACTTCTCACCAAGCAGCAAAACTTTGCGGTTGTGTATAGCGATTAGGCGAGGGATCTCGCGAATTCTGTCACCGACTGTACATTAGGTATGGTTAGGCTACAAGATGTGATTAAATTGAGGAGTATAAAACGCGTCTTCTACTGCAGGTCTGTCGTTGATCAAATCAGCTGTCGGTAGCTTATTTTCCCATTGTCGCCATTTGTTCTTGGCTGAATCTACCAACCCCGCCTGGCCGTATAGAATATATTAACATCAGTTGTGAAGTGAGCCCCCGTCTTCTTGTGTCGCCTATGGCCGAGTAGTGTGCGGCTACCCATGTGGCAACACTGTAGCGTCAAGTAACAAACGTCAACTGGCGAGTAATTTTAATCGGACTACAAAAGACACACTCTACAGTACGAGCTGAAAAGAATAAAACAAATCTGCCATGTACCATTCATTTTACTCTCTGACGTGGAAAATAAATTTTTGACGTGTTAGATTAAAACTGTGTGTTAAAACTGCCGAAATTAAAGCTTTGAGCAGGGGCCCTGAGGCTTGGCACAGTAGCTCAGTCGGTTCAGCGCTTGTTCGCGAAAAGCAGAGGTCCCGGATTTGTACCCCGGTACGGCACATAATTTCAATCTGCCTGGAAGTGTCTTATCAGCGCACAATGGGCTGGTGAGTGACTGTATCATTCTGGAAACATGTGTTCAAAGAGTGACGGGTATGTTTTCCTTTCGCGTGTTGTATAACTTCGACACAAGTGCTTTTTTTTTCACCGTTGTTTTAGATAATCTGTCAGAAGAAAGATTTTATAAGCGTTGCCCTATCGGATATTTGCTCAGAACGACTGCATGCAGTTTCAAACTTTCATTTGTTTTCTGTTTAGTATGTACACTCCTGGCCATTAAAACTGCTACACCACGAAGATGACGTGCTACAGACGCTAAATTTAACCGACAGTAAGAAGATGCTATGATATGCAAATGATTAGCTTTTCAAAGCATTCACACGAGGTTGACGCCGGTGGCGACACCTACAACCTGCTGACACGAGAAAAGATTCCAACCGATTTCTCATACACCAACTGTAGTTAACCGGCGTTGCCTGTTGAAACGTTGTTGTGATGCCTCGTGTAAGAAGGAGAAATGCGTATCATCACGTTTCCGACTTTGACAAAGGTCGGATTCTAGCCTATCGCGATTGCGTTTTATGGTTTGCAAGATAACAACCATCTGCATGAATAGTTCGACGACATTTGCAGCAGCATGGACTATCAGCTCGGAGACCATGGCTGCGGTTACCCTTGACGCTGCATCACAGACAGGAGCGCCTGCGCTGGGGTACGCATCGACGAAACCTGGGTGCACGAATGGAAAAACGTAATTTTTTCGGATGAATCCAGGTTCTGTTTACAGCACGGTGGGGAAACGGGGGGGGGGGGGGAGGAGGAGGGGTTCAGGGCCACAGCTATTTTTATGTCTCCTCATACAATTGACAGGTGCTAAATCTGTGACGCTCCCCCCCCCCCCCCCCCAAGAAAATCTCATAAAACAAACTTGCGATTTTTTCTATTAATATGCAAAATTTTTCGAATAGATCATAAAAGAATGAAGCGTTATTGAAAAAATATTGTAGATATGAAGAGCAGTCTTTTCTGGTATAGTGGTTTACCTTGAAAATGACGGGCATACACCTGCCGAAATACTGGCTGATGTCGAACATGTTGCCCAACAATAATCCCTTAAGATATTTTAACATCACGTTCAGAATAAGCCCAATTTTCATAGCAAAAGTAATCGTTGTAGGGATTAGTCAATTAGAAATACCTTCCGCCCTACCACATCAGACTCAAGTCGTCAGTTGCAAGCAATCGTAAAAAATCGAAAGCCTTCAGACAAGTGACATATAGCAGAGACCAGGGGAATGGTGCCACCTTAAGGTAAACCGTTTTCTTATACTTTATTAAAGGTGTTTCTTTTTCTTAAATAATAATACTACAACTTCGCCAGCAAATTTTTTCCAGACATGTGTCTTGTTAAGTTTTATTGGTAAAAAAATATATTGTGAAAGTACACACAGTGACGCGATTACCCTGGGTTCCGGATCCGGGATAATGACGCCTTACATTTGAAAATCTAAATTCTTCATCATAGCGTCACTGCCCCAGCAGCAAAATATGGCTAAGAACGTCAATTTAAAGCCTAAGATTTTTCAAAACAATTAGGTTAGAGACACGAAATCGAAGCTAAATATCCACAGATTACGTTAATACGAGTATTATAAAGCACCGACAGCCTATAGAGGTATTTATTATAAGAAAATACAGGCTCGAAAATCAGATTCAAAACGTCGAAACTAACAATTTCTTTCACACAATTAATACCTGTCAAAAACCACGGTCAGCGACCACAGGAATTAGTTCCACGGTAGGTATCAGAGATAGAACACTGGCAAGCGTACTCGTACTGCCAACCATTCGTCATAAAACTGGGGTGGCGCTATTAGCCAGGGAGGCGCCGTTACCCTGGTCTCCCCTAAGTTTTAGCGCCTGCATATCGGTCTTTGGAAACCCGAATTACCGCAGTGAAATTACAGTGCTGACGAATATAAGAAAGCTGACAGGCAACATTAACAAAGTTCACTGTCGCCTCCTATGATAGACATTCGTCGCTTCTTTGTAATACTACATTGGCGAAATGACACTTTAGAGATTACAACGTGATATCATTGTGCATTTACACTAGTGGGACGAAGGTAAGGTTGCTTTTTTGTAAGCAGAGGATGGGAATATGACTCATTAAAATATATTTGTCCGTGTTATGTACAAGTTCGCCACCCTACTGAAGTTGGTAGCAGCAGTAAACATAAAACACGGTGGCCTTCGTTACACGCTAGGGAAGCCGCGTGCGGTACTTTAAACAGTCTGTGTAGCATGTTTCTGGCTGAAATTCAACAAGACTTTTGATTGTTTCTGATAGTTAACTGGTGGTTACCTGAGCAATTATAATTTTTTTAATTGGCCAGATTTACTGTGGTGATAGTTGTGCGCGACGCCTCGATTATAACTTACAGACACCCTGATATCTCTCTTTGTTGGCAAAGTTTTCAGTGTAACTCTCATTATACAAATTATTTTGATTTTCTATTTTGCACGAGTGACAAAGAAAGGGGGTGCTGGGGGGGGGGGGGGGTTGAACCCCCCTCGTCACCCCCTTATCTATGCCACTGTTACAGCATCATGCTGGTCGTATCCGTGTTTAGCGACATCGCGATGAACGCACATTAAGACGTGTATTCGTCATCGCCATACTGGCGTATCACCCGGCGTGATATTAGGGGGTGCCGTTGGTTACACGTCTCGGTCACCTCTTGTTCGCATCGAAGGCGCTTTGAACAGTAGCCATTACATTTCAGATGTGTTACGACCCGTGGTTCTACCGCTCATTCGATCCCTGCAAAACCGTACAGTTCAGCAGGATAATGCACGACCGCATGTTGCAGGTCCTGTACGGGCCTTTGTGGATACGGAAAATGTTCGACTGCTGCCCTGGCCAGCACATTCTCCAGATATCTCACCAATTGGAAACGTCTGGTCAAAGGTGACCGAGCAACTGGCCCGTTACAATACGCCATTCACTACTCTTGATGAACTCTGGCATCGTGTTGAAGCTGCATGGAAATCTGTACCTGTACATACCATCCAAGCTCTGTTTGACTCAATGACCATGCGTATCATGGTCGTTATTACAGCCAGAGGTTGTTGTGGGGGGTACTGATTTCTCAGGATTTATGCACCCAAATTGCGTGAAAATCTAATCATATGTTAGTTCCAGTATAACATAGTTGCCCAATATATTTGCGCTCTCAGTGGTGTGACACCGTAAGTTGTTATTGCGGTGTTTCTATTTTCCTGGAATGTTTTTTGGATTTCATTGTGGCCCTACAAATGTTCGGGTAACAACGAATTAAAGTTGGAACATACTCGGTAAAGATGTGAGAAACATAAAACCGCTTCGATAAAGGTAATCTTAAAAATCGGTTTTATGTTTCTCACATCTTTACCGAGTATGTTCCAACTGTAATTCGTTGTTACCCGGACATTTGTAGGGCTACAAGGTAATCCAAAAAACATTCCAGGAAAATAGAAACACCGCAATAACAACTTACGCTTTTGTAAGCTTTGTTTACCATTTATACTGTCTTCTTAACACATAATAAACCCATGTATCATTATAACCGTATGTAATTTTGTGTAAATTCTGTCACGCAGATAATCTGACGATGCCCTGCTAAAGGGCGAAACTTGTCATTAATTAATAAAAAAATTGCAATCAAGACGGTTTGAAGGAATATTTATTCTAACTGATTGCTGTTGTACACCATGGATTGGAAATCACTTTCAAAATATGATGCTGAGAGATGGCAGCCCATCTCTAATCAATTTTTTTTTACATTTTTATTTTCGATATCTGGTTAATATGTGGCTTCTGAGCTGTGCACAAAAAATAAACAGCTTATTACGTGTGGGGTCTGATTTGGGCGGATGCGTTTGTGTTGCCTTCGTGGATCTATCCGGGCTGAAGTGAAAGATGGGTCGCCGATTTACGCTGCTACCTATGCAGAGGCGACGAGATGCATGCTGGTCCAGCGGCAATCTGTCAGTGCTCCTCGGTGAGGTGAAAGCTACGTCCTACGTGACCCGGCTGCGTTAGGGGCCCCGCAAGAGCGGTTTTAACCGCACGACTGAGCCCGGCGAATCTGCGTGCTCGCCTGAACGCGCTCAGGTCTGTGGCGCCGAGGTACGGGTAGCCAAAATCAGAGGCATGTTCCCGACCTCGCGCAAGACTGGGTTCAGGAGCGCCACGCGCGGCAGTCTGCGTGTAAACGCCGAAACCAGCGCAAGCGTGGCGTGTGGAGTTCCGTCAGTTTCTTGCGTGGCGCGCGCGCGCATCCTGTAGTTAGTTGCAACTGTGTTTCGCGCGAAAGCCGAGCGATCGCGTGTTGTTTTCGGTACTATGGAAATAGGTATTAAAAAAATAAAGAACAGACATTTAAATGTACCAAGTAACATGGACACTATAAACAATTGAATCGGTCGGTGGAGAAAGGAACTATGTCACTTTTTTGTACTTTTCAGGAGAAACAAAAAACTGTTTTGTTGTTAAACTATTTAACAGATTGCATTGAAATTTTCTACATTTGCTGCACTCTAACCATACTTACTGTGAATGAAAATAATTTTTATATATTATACAAAGTATCTTCTAAAAAAAATTGAAATTTGTAACATAGTTCCTTTCTCCAGTCAACGAAGGAATTAGTACTTTTCGAGAGTATAATACATTCAGATATACACATTTCTGGATTAAATCTCAAATTTACTGGTAAATTATCTTCAGCTGAACATGATACAACTATTTAATAGAATTCAAAGATCGGAATAGTTCATATCACTGTGAGTTATCACTTTAAGTTAGCCATTTCAAAACCTCTTCATAAAAAATCTCAGTGTCTTCTCCACGAATATGTTTCATCAGATTCCGAAAATATCTTTAATTTTTCTTATATTGATTCGCACTTCGTAATTTTCATGAAAATGTTTCCTATCGAAGTCGTATTTCACATTTACGTCTGGATATTTCTTACGGGACATTTCGTGCAAAGTTTTCAGATACAAGCTTCCATCTAGGTATTTCATTTCCTTCCCAGCATAGTGAGTTTCTTTGAGTGGGAAATTTGTGATAATGGGTACTATCAAATTTATTACATTTTCCGGAATTTTTGTTATGCATGAATTTCTTCCACACATGTCCTTTTGACATTTAGAAAGGCGGTATTCAATCACTTACAACAGCCAACAATAATCGTGACACCTGATGAAGTTGGCGCCAAATTACTGTTTTGTTCCGCTTTCTACACCTACATGCCGCAGACCAACGGCATCTAGTATGTAGCTGGTGTAGTAGAAGCTCGCTGACAGTAAAATCTACTGATGGGATGCGAAGTGCGGCGGAGAAAGGAACTAAGTCACTGACTTGATTCTTTTCTCCTCAGCACATATAAAATCAACATCGTGTTATTCCCACAGGAAGACGACAAACATAGTTCCTTTCATCACAGTAAGGTGTATCTTGGTCAGTTTACTGCATTTATGTAAAAAAGTGAAAATCACCAAAAAGTAACTTAGTTCCTATCTCCACCGACGATTCAATTTATCTTTTTCTTGGGTGATGAAGTATTCTCATTGAAAGAAATTTTTTTTAAATCTTATTCTCAACGTGAATTATATCACGATAGCAACATTTTCGATTACCACGTGCTAGAAATGTCGCGGAAAATGTTTTTGGTATAATTTCGAATGCTGCATAGTCCCATAAACATGAAGAGCGAAAAGGTAATTATTTAGACCATCTGTGCGTTCCACAATTTTTTGCGTAGGCGAAGCAAAAGGTACATTTCTTCTACATGAGGGTGACAGGAGAAAACGAACAGTCGAGTTGCCTAGCTTGCAGTCTGCAATGTCAAAAAAATCCAACAATTAGCGCTAAAGACAACCGAGAAGCTTATGAGACATATTTAGTAGCATATGGAAGAGTATCCTGACAAGAGGAGATGATGGAATAGACGAACTTGTGTGGCATTACACAAAAAAATGTGTTTTTTAAACTATCTAATATTTTTGGAAGTTATAATTTCGTGCACTAACAGTGTAAATACATAACTGTTTACTCATTTTTCCACGTAGTCGTTCACTGTGTTGACTACCACCATCAGTTGCATCAACGTTGACCTCATCGTTCTATTTGTTATCAGTTCCATATTTTCATCCACACCCACAGATACGTCCCATATCTCATCCGATGACCTGTCTCTACGTTTTCTGTCACGGACTTCCTTCATTTCCTTTCTAAACGAGCCCCATAGCTTTTTATTTATTTATTTATTCTTTTTTTTGTGCAAAGTCGCTGTTTCCTTCAGGGAAACCTCTTCTACAAAACGCAACTAATTTGTGTGTCTGCTGCCTTTAAATTCTTATTATATAGTCCTTGGATCTTACTTTCCACAACACTGTTGCTCTTTATACATGACTAGCTGTAAACCCGGCGTTGCCCGGGTATTTATTTATTTTAGACTCTCGTAGTCCCTCCCCTTCCCTCCTCTATCTGCATTCATCTCTTTCTTTCCCATGTCTCTGTTCGTTTCCACCTTTCCCTTTCTCGGCAATGTGTTTTGCAAGGCGCCCTCTGCCACGTACCGTACGAACATGTATGTATGTTGTGACTTCCCTCTTAGTATAGTCTTTATTACGCTACGGTCCAGGTACGTCACATCCATTCCTCCTCCCAGATATTCTCCTACTGCCATTGCTTTCGCCAGGAACAGCTTCTGTCAGAATTCCCCATATCTTAACCAGTCTCGATATATTCAAAAGTAAATATTGTATCTGCTAATATCAATGTTGTTACTTCTATTATTACACCAGCAGCACCAGAAGGTGTCTCAGTGGTACTGCTAGTATTAATCCTATTTAGAGTTAAGTTATTACCTTTTATTTACATCCTTTTACATGTAATCAACCTGTATAAATAATGTTATTAACTGTTCATCTGTAAAAATCATTATTATGTTATAGGTAACTCACATGTAAAGAAATACTGTATGTGTAAAACCCTGGTCCGATGTAAGAAGGGCCTGATGGCCCTAATCTGATCAGGCTAAATAAATAAATAAAAGTAAATAGTTGTCGTGTGTGCAAAAATTCATCAAGATCTGAGAAAACCTATTCCTTTTGTCAAAGTTCGTATACCGAACGAAATTTAATACAGGCAGTGCCATCCCTCTTGTTTTTATGGTGAAGTGTGCAAAATTTCATAAATATCGGAACGAAACTATAGATTTGTATGCATAGAAACACAGAGTCACATTGAAAAACGCACTATGTTGTTCTCAAATTTTCCAGTTTTATTTCATACAACCTGTGTTCTGAGAATAACGAAAATAATAATAATAATAAGGATATGTCAAATTGGTCGAGCCGTTCTAAAGTTATGGCGCAACCAACATACTTAGGGATCCGTTTTTATTTTGCAAGATACTTTCCCCCATGCACCGTATGAAACTTTAGGTAGATGGTGGCCTTCCTTTTGAAGGTCAAGCGTGCGAAGTTTCGTGAAGATCGGAATGAAACTGTAGATTTCGTCAGTCTGTAGGAAAATTATTCTCCGCCATGCACGTTCACTCCGTCCTATCGTACTTTCTTAGCTATCTTCTACCTTTAAACTACATACCGACAAAATTTCAGCTTCATAATTGCAGTAGGTTTAGAGATTTCGTGTTTCGTCAGTGAGTGAGAGAGTGACCTTTAGCTTTTATATACATAGAGAGATATCTCCTGAATTATGGGCCCTACAAAGACATTATTTACCAGGTTCGTAGAGAGGAATATTAGGAAACTGCTTGCGAAATGTGTTGTAAATTGATTTGGTAGTAAAGACGTAGTAAATTACAACCTCATGCTCTTTAGGGCGAAGTTTCATGTATTTCAATGGCTTTGATATCATAGCACCTGAACTATATGTCGTAATGCGATATTATTTTGAAGGTACGTCCAATGGTGCATATGTGAAACGTTTGCAAAATACGTCGCGAATATAGTAGGAAAGACGTAACAAATCAAAACGTCATGCATGATATGCCGGTTTTTCATTAATGTAATTGTTTATTACTATGTGTGTGTCGTACCATGATAAAATTTGGAAAGTACGTTCATTGGTATGTGTGTATACTGTCTGTAACATTTCTCGAGAATAAAATTAATAGTTTATGAGTAATAAATTGTAACGTCATGCCAAATAAAGTAATTTTAATTCATGATCGCCGAAAAAGTTGCAAGCGACAAACGTTTTTCCTATCATGATTTTGCAAGGGTTGTTAGTGCGAAAAATTTTCCTAAAGGTTTGAAATTATCTTTGGAGTTTGTTGCAAGTCGCTAAGTCCTCTCCTTCTCAAACAGTGGACTGATAGTCATACTATCACGTGCCGCAATACGGGGAAGTTTTCATTGTTTATGATGTCATATCTCCTGTACTATCGACCCGATCGCAAAATTCTTTCTTAGCTGACGTCTTCTACCGATGAACTACATTCCTTTCCAATTTCAGCTTCATATGAGAAGTAGTTTTCGAGAAGTAGTTTATTTGTCAGTGAGCGTGTGAATGTCTGAATGAGTGCCCTTTCGCTTTTATATAGATAGAGATTATAATTTCCGTCAAAAAGTCTTCGGTTCAGCAGCGAGAATCTGCCATGATCGCCCTTCCCTCGCCCGGACCGCCGGCTTAATTGCACGGCTGTCACTTGAACCCTAGCATAGTAACATCCGTCAAAATGACGGCTACGTTCAAATTGTCAGTGAGCTGTGACGTTTCTAGGAGCAACAGATGAAGAAGTGTACAAGGGTAGAGTGTTGGTTTGGAATCACACTCGCCTAATTGACGGGTGTTATTAACAAAAGTTCAAAACCACCTTAAAGACGGGTGTTAGTAACGGGCGTTAAAATCAGAAGTTAATAACGCAGGGTAAATGATGTGGCGTTCACGCGGACGTTCTTGCGGGCGGATCTGCGAGGCTCACCGTAAAACGCGCGGTTAAGGAGTATCCGTGTGAGGGCTCCCATTGTCTGTGCGAATAGCGCTCGTAAAACGTTCTCCCTAGTCGAAGGCATCTGGACGACACCAGTACTATGCCTATTTTCTGGGAGTTCCTGGGTTCTGAATTATCTAGATATTTTTGGGGGGGGGGGGGGGGGGGGCTTTCCGCACCTTTTTTACGACGTGGCACCTGCCGTCGTGTTTTGAGCAGAGACCCCTTGTGGTGGACTAGACGGCGCCAGCTTGGCGGCCGCCAAGATGTACGTATATATACAGAACAAGTGGTTTCTTTCCACTTTAGTGGACGCCAAAATTCCACCATGGGTGCCTCGTTCGTGTGTTTCGGTGGGACGTAGGTCCGGCCGTGGGAATGATGACTATTATGGGAGGAGCAGAAGATTTTGAAACGCGCGGTCGACTCTGATTGGCGCCGCCAGTGGCTTTTGACAGTTTCAGAAATAAGTCTTCTGAGTACGACTTCTCACTGGTCGGCACTCGGGAACTCGTGGGACATTGGTTTTTGAGAGTACGTGGGATGCCCCAATTCTGGACAGGGACAGCGGTGAGAGTTTTAGAGAGAAGATTCAGGGTTTCGCACCGGTAGAGAGCGGGTGTCTGAACTGACTTCTATGCATCGACGAAGAGCAGATGGACTTGCCTCCAGCTCCGCGGGGAGGGGGAAGACGAGCATTTGCTCCCTGCCTTCTCCTCTGAGAGCGATGGAGTCTTCTTGCGTTTTGAGTTAAGCTTGTAGATTTCGTGTAACCTTCTGAGCGGGCTCTGAAAGTTGAACTTCCCCTGTGAGTTCCTGTTGAATAGTAATGAGGTCAGCGTGTCTTATTAGATGCCCAGAAGCACTCTTGACGATTTTCTTGGTATTATCTAGTTTCCTTCCAATAAAATTTCGAATTTGGAGTGGCAAAGACATAGCAGAACTGCCGAGGTCGTTGGCCACTGCAATCTGTCGAGGTCGCAGCGGTTGATTCGTAGGAGTAATACGAGGTTCGTCCACAAAGTAAGTTCCGTTTCTATCTCTATCCGCGGCAGCGCTACGATCGCAGTTCCGAGCATGCGCGGCATTTACTCTGACATGTACGCCATTTTCAGATCGCTGATGCCGACGTGTGCTATGCATTTCTTCTTTGTAGTGTCAGCCGTAATTCAAAATGCCGTCGCGTGTGAAATCACAACTGAGATTCGTTCTCCAAATTCAAAGAAAGTTAAACCCAAGGAAATTCATCGGAAAATCTACGAGGTTCACGGCCAAAAGGCTACGCGTTTGATCATCCTCCGTACAGCCCGGACCTCGCTCCTACCGACTGTCACCTCTTCGTACAGCTAAAATCTGTCCTTGATGTTCAACACTTATTAAACGATGATGACGAGCTGAAAGAACATGTTACCACATGGTTGAACACACAGGCAGCAACCTTCTATGAAGAAGGCATACAAAAACTTGTGCTACTCTATGACAAGTGCCTACAAAATTTCGGAAGCTATGGAGAAATGTAGTTTGAAAGTTGTAGATTTTTTTACACTAAATATTTTTTCTTATCTGTACACTTTTTGTATAAAGCCAAACGGATGCGAGGTGCGAAGCAGATAATTGATTTTCCGTGTCCACAAACATTTCAGAAGTCAGCAATCAGGCGCCACCCCACAGTGATTTTTCGAGGATACTCGTTTTGGTAATGTACCGCCTGAACGTGCTTGTATCTGCCAGGAATTGCGATGGGTTCATCAACTTGTGGGTAGTATAGGTACTTAGGGCTCCACACTGAAATATTGAGCCTACGGCACTCAGCTTACCAGTTAGGGTAACAATATCTGATTGATTCTCTGCGGAGTAGGAAACGACTTGGCCAGTGATTGGAACTAGAGATAAATACACTCTTAATTCATTTTACATTAGTGTAGTATTTTGATAATTATTTTTTGTCTTTCATTATTCCGTTTTTCTATCATATCGTCTTGCACTGTAATTTTCTACGTTGGTAATCATAGATCAGATATTGGTCCGACGCAAGAAATTTATGTTGTTTAAAAAATAAGGTTTAGTGATCATTATTCATAACTATAGTTTCCTGTCACGTATTTTGGAGGCATTTCCTTTGTACTCAGATAGCATTCCTTGCGAACATTCGGGCCAAAGATTTTATTTCGATTTTTTATCATGATCTTCATTATACAAACAGAATACAGTCGATCAAAAACTAGAATAATTCTGAACTAATAATAGTTATTGGCTGGTCAGCCGCACCCAGGTAAACTGGTGAAAACCTGTTTAGTGTGTTGTTGCATGCAGAGAGTCACAGTGCAAAGATGGCTCCAATATTGAGGCTGTCCCACCAAGCAATGGAGACAGTATTATTAATGTAAACTGATTTCGTAGTTTTGAAAGGATTACTAATTCAGTTTGTAAAAGGAACTTGCAATTGTGGAAATATCAGTTGGTATGGTAAGATAAACTTGTTATTAATTGTAGGAGCATTGTGGACATTGTTTCTGGTGTGTAGAAATTTACCGCTAATTAAGTAATAATGATTAAACTTAATTTCGTAGTTTATATTCTTTCAGTAGGTAGTTGTATTTCTTTGCGCATTATATATTTTTTAAATAATTTATGTTACATTGTTTTGGTACATGTGTGATCGCCTTAAATTGCACGTGGTAATCACGATAAAGGCGGCATATTTACTGTGTGTTCATAGAAGTAAAAACAGTAGTAGATTTTCAAAGAAATCAATTGTATGAAAAATGAGTGGTTTCGTTGCACATAGGCAGCTAAAATAAATTAATAATGATTAAATTTCAGATATGGTATATATAGTTCAGTATTGTTCAGACACAGTTGATAAATTGACATATTAATAACAGTTTCTTCATTTTAGGTAATTAAAAGTGGTTTGAGCAACTTATTAGAAGAGTCCGACGCAAAGATTAATACGTTCTTTCTGTCCTGCTGGTGGACTGGCATTTCGTGATATGAACACTGTTCAGCAGTTGACAGAGAAGTACTGATGAGTAACAGTTTTTATCAATAGGCAGCAAAATAACAAAATTAAGATTAATTACAAATACTTGTTTCTCGCAACTGAATTACCAAAGATATCGGTAGGCTCGCATTCTGCTTCGTGTAGCATGGTCTCTCTATATTCAAACTAGAAAATAAAATCTCGGAGACATAAAGTTTTACATTAACAAAACAGCTATTTAATTAACATTCACAACTGTATAGCACAATATTCTGACTGACGTAAAACCCATTTCGTAATGGCTAGCTCAAACACGACCACTTATTATGTAGTTTCCAAAGTTTTCGACGTAGCAAACTAACTTTTACATTACCCCTTTCGTCACAAAAACTTAGTTTCACTTTCATGTCTATTATTACATTGGTTTATGAAGTTAAGGAGTAAGACAAAATTTAATATTTTGAACATAGAACATTCCAGCTCCTCTGAAGAGATCACTGATCGTCTCTATATTAATCGTATAGGCTGTAAGAGGTTTGTGTATTTTCGGAAAGAAAGATTGTGCAGGTACTAAGGCACTTCAACTAATCTTCAAACGCCCATCAATGCCCCTTTAGATAAGGAGCTGAAAAAGACTCTGAACAAAAGGGTGTTAAAGAGTGTTTAACATCAATCTTTTTTCAGCAATCTTTACAGTACTGTGAATATTTGTCGCTGTAAATGTAATATTTCCGGTATGGGTGTATTCATATTTGCAACATGTTAAAACTATGAGAGAATTGTGAACGAGAAAGTACACATAGAAATCTCCTGTGTTAATAGCATCTCGGTGTAAAATTTGTTCAAGCCTAATATGAATTCTTTTCTTGAATAAAAGACTGTCTTGCTTGCAACCAACATAGTCTTTTATTCTAGAATCACGACTTCTCAAGGTTGCTGTACCACACCACAAAAATTGAATGGGGAGACATTTATGAATTTTTTTGCCAACTGAAGCAATCTTTATGTACATTCAGGCATGTGTCCGTTTCGTACTAGTCCACAAACCGAACTCATCCAAGACTTGTAAAATTCGTAACGGCTTATAATAGTGGTAACGAATCTTCTACATTGAATTAGCTTCATCTTACTGAATAATGCACTGGAATAGAGTTTTATTACCTAATAATTTTTAGACTATTGTGAATATGCGAGAAGCCTATATATCATTTATACTTTATAGTTTTAAATCCTACAATACGAATTTTTAAAATATTTTTGAAATCTACCACTCATATTTCGCGAGAAATAACAGAATCTTCAGTATTTAAAAATGGAATGAGAATCACAAGTAAATGATAGTTTTCGATCTGCCCAAATTTCTCATATCGATAACCTAGTACTGCTTTGTGAACATAATTTCATGTTTATTTCACGATATAAAGGATAAAAATTATGTTGCTATTACTTTGAGTTTGTGGACTTAGTTAATATTTTCTTGGAATAACTTATATTTGTAACGAACCTTAGACCATCAAAATATTGAAGAGGCATTCAACAATCCACAATAATATTATAAATACAAAAGTAGCTTTCACGACTAAAGCGCTTCACTGATTTTGTTCCAATTGGATATGGTGATGAAGAACAACACAGGCTATTTTAGAAAATTTGTAATTCAAGGTATTTGTTTATTTTAAAAACATAACTCAAAATATTTCACCGCTGAGCATCAACGTTTCTTTTATAGCTTCTGAGACACCTAGGAAAACCTATTTTTCTTTGACTTGTAAAATTTATCACATTTATTAAAATACTGATTCTTTTAATGACTGATATGTTGTATGTAACATGATTACACATAATTAATACAATTGTTACACAAGACGTCAAAGTCTTCAAACCGCCAAACCGATTTTGGTGACATTTGAATCCTGCATAATTTACACGTTGTATAATCATAGCTTCTTTAGTCTGCGGTTTACAGACGTTGCAACAAACGTAATGTTTTCGTATTTAATCATATTTTTATTTTCATTCCGATAAAGGACAGTATATACAATTATTCTACAGTCATTTCACTTTCAAACCTGGGAATTGGAAATTTTTCTTTTATCCCGATGATCCTGGTCACAAACTTAAGAATAAAGTTGGGAAACTATTTTACTTCCGATGGTGTTTGACACGCATACAAGGTAAAACATAGCTTATGATTCGTAATTACTTGATGTTACAGAATTACAAGATAGAGAAGACATATAAATATAAAAATTAATCTCCTATAAATTTCATCAAACTTCACTCACATTTTCTTCCCCTGAAACTTTCTAACGTAACGTATTGCAAATACATGGAAAGCAAGCTATTTTATCACAGGAACGCACGATTGTAGAGCATTCGAGGGAGCATACGAAGTGATCCTAAATGTAAGACACCTTCTCAGTTCGCCTCATACACCTATAGAGGCGAAACAACTTTTACCTTAATCGTAATAGGTAGCTACAATGTTGGTGCAAAAAATGTTTTGTAGTATTAAAAGATATTTACATTGTTGCTTTGTGACCGAAGATTGTTTATGTCTAGATATTTCTAGGGTATTGTAATTAGTAAAAAAATGAAATAAAACAAAAACTGAAACAGCAACAAACATCGTATTGTAACTATAACTACATATTTTTCAGATCTTGCGTGAGGCAGGAAAAAAGTGGAGTTTTAATATGAAGATTTATAACGTATTAATAAATAATAAAAAATCTTGCAATCTTTCCGTAAGAAAAAAAAAAAAAAAAAATCCAAAACAATGGGTGTACGATACAAAGACTGAGATTCATTATTCTCCGAAGGATGTGTAGTTCATCAACAAAAGAAGTAGGATATAAAACCTCATGTTTCGCAAATACTTGAATATTGGTGATCAGTGTGGAATGCCAGAGAAAAATGATTGATGGAGGAGGTAGGGGAGATCGAGGGAAGAGCATCAAGATTCGCCAAAATTTCAATTAGCAAGCGCGTTTGCGTCAGTGAGATGACCAGTAAACTCCGATGGCCGATGTTGCAACGGAGACGGTCTGCATCATGGTATGTGTTAACGTCAAGTTTCTGACAGGGTAATTTTCTAGAAGAAAAAACGAATAATTGGAGCCCCATATGTATATCTCGTGAGAAGACCATGATGATAAAATGTGAGCCCACACGGCTTAGAGAAATACGTGATTGGAACAGGAAGGTGGTAGTGACGAGTACACAAAATAAGAACCGTTAGGTGGATTGCTCTTTTTCAAATAATATCTTGCGACACATGGATGGGGCAACAGGCCGGCAGCGTATTTCTTGATTTGCGAAAGACGTTTGACGTGGAGTTTTACTACAGACTGCTACCGAAGGTACGAGCTGCCGGAATATATTTGAAGCGGCAGAACAAAGTATGTTCTTATCGACGGCGAATGTTCGTCAGAGACAAGCATATCCTCATGAGTCCCTTGGGGATGTATGATAACACGGCTATGATTTTGTATTTACCTAAATGGCCTGACGTACAGAGTGAATAGCAATCTGTTGAAGTTTGCTGATGATGTTGCAATGAACAGCTGTAGTAGGTTGCAAAATGACATAACAGAATTACTGGCTGATACCTCTAAATTTACAACAATCGAAGGTGGTTCAGATGATTTGTTACATTCACTGCCAAAATCACTTTGTTGGAAAGGTTTATTTTTATTTCATAACTAGTTTCAGCAGATTTGCTGCCATTCTCAGATGCTAGTCAGTCACACTTTGGCATCAATAATTATCTGCTTCATCACTGCGCTGAGATCGTGCACAGATTTTTAAAATGTATCAGAATATTGGGTTCTCAAATCTGTAATATAGCTCAAATGAAATATTATTTCTTGAAAATAGTGCATATCACCTCACATTGGAAACAAAATATTTTATGGCAGCTATGTTACTGTCTAGAGAACCCAATATGATGATGCATTTCAAAAATATGAACACGATCTGAAGGCAGTGATGAAACGGATGATTATTTAATTCCGTACATGAGAATCTGGAATGAAAAGAAGTTTGCTGAAAATTGCCATGCAATAAAAATACTTTCATAAAATATGCAAATTATTGACATATACAGATTGCCTCCCAGCAAAATGTGTTATTTATACATATGGAAATGAATAGGTAAAATAATCCCGTAGTGTTCGAATAGCGAATTAGTAGTGTACTGCTTGACAAGTTCGCATTACTTAAATATCCAGGCGTAGCTTTTGTGAAGAGATATGGAATGAGCAAATAAGGACAGTCACAGGGAAGGCCGATATATATATATATATATATGTTTGGAAGGTGTGGCTCACCTGTAATGGAGACCAGGTATTTCTAAGGTGTTTGTAATCCCCGCCTTATCGGTTTAATGGGAAACATAGAGGCAAATCAGAGACGGACTGCCAAGTCAGTTATTCTTATTTCCTATCAGTGCGTGATGGTTACAGAAATGTTTTGGGGAAAAATTGAGACAATGCTCGTTTCGAGAAACCTTATTGTGGAAGTTTGGAGGGCTAGAATTTGAAGGTGACTGCGGAACGACTGTACAACCAACGACTTGCATATCGTGTAATTACACACAACTAAGATAAAATTTCGGGCTCGTAGAGAAGCACACAGGCATTCTTCTTCCCTCGTTGTACCTAGAAATGGGGCGGAAAAGGGAAGGACTAGTCTCAGTACGAGGCACCGTGAACCATGTGCTGTGTGGTGGATTGCGTAGTACGTCTGTATATTGTAGCTGTTGATTTATTGATGCAAATGGATATGCAGAATGCTGAATGCAGCTGAGTACCCAACTTTCTCGGCACCGGTTATGAAGTTGGTTATTTTTAGTAACAACTGAACTCCATGTAATTTAAGTAGGTTTCTAGCTTCGCATAAGACGTTGCACTCAGTAAAACATTATCTATTTTCTTTATTCAGCACATTTGTGTTTCGATTATTATATGTATCGAGGCGAAAAATGAGATATTTTCCGTTGACGTTGGTATCACATAAATGTCACCCGTAGTACCATTTTGTTTTACGTTTATGACTCAAAGACAGGACAATCTCTCATAAAGTTCGAAATGTTACGGCCTAATGGAATTCCTGTGTAACACATTACCTACCCTCAACGCACAGTGAATGAAATCTTGTGTATACTGTAAATGTACCCGTACTGTACATCCGACCATGAAATTTCGACAGTTTCAGTCGAATTGTGAACGAAGAGTGAATAATACTGCAAGTAGGTTTTCACTTCAAAGGTCACCATCAATCATTCATTAAGACGTCCTCGAGCTCTTAGCTCAATAACTTTGCGGTCCAACCGATAATTAATGCAAAATGTACAATTTTTTTTAATTACGATTTCAAAAAATGTTCAAATGTGTGTAAATCTATAGGACCAAACTGCGTGGTCATCAGTCCGTAGCTTACAAACTACTTAAACTAAGTAAACTAACCTACGGACAACACACACACACACACACACACACACACACACAGACACACACACACACATGCCCCAGGGAGGACTCGAACCTCCGACAGCGAGCAACCGCGCGCTTCGGAGCGAGGCGCTTTAGACCGCTCGGCTACTCCACCACGGCTAGGATTTCAGAAAGTGTCGTAGTGACTAATTTTATGGAACAACTAGTAATTGTAAGCCGACCCTTAGTACCGATCGATTAAAATCTGATTTTATCTTTCTTCGTTAACAGAATCAATATTTTTACGCCTTCTCGCGCTGCAAACGAATTAACACTGTTTCGTTAAAGAACTGTCTTGGTTGCACAAAAGCGTTGTTTCACTTATTTACACATGACGCGTTTCGCCTGGACGTCATCAGTCGTTGAAGGGGAAATTTACAAACTTGTTTAAAAGGCAGGAGTTAAATAAAAATATGTACAATATTTCCTAAGCAAGAAATACTAGAAATATCAAAGATGCAGACTGATAAAACTGGAGGCCAAATGACCACATTTACGTCTTTGACGTGTAGAATGAAGGTGGAACTAATAAAATGCCGCTGAAGAGCAAGGTTTAACAAATACAATTCCAGCTGGAAGCTGAAGAGCAAGGTTCGTATACATTAGCTGACTTCCACAGGAATCATATTACGCATTTTATAAATTACATAGCTCCCAGATAGGAAGCAACTGTGGTATTATAGGGACAACATTTGTTTGAAGAAGGAAGTGGCAGCAATGGCATTCTCCTCCAAAACAATTTGCAAGGAAAAGCTGTAAGATATCCTGGCTCCTTTGTCGTAATTCCGTAAATACGAAAAATGGAGATAGCGTGAGGGAACATCGTAGCGCACATTGCACACACACACAGACACGAGCACACACAAACATAAATACGCGACGCGTTACCGCTGCCACACACAGACGCACCGCCTCTCGCCCGTCGCGGTGTCATAGATTTCCCGAGGGGACCGAGCACCTTCTCCAACTATTTGCGGGAGACCGTACCGCAAAACAAAAGAACCGGCGCTTCGGCGGGCCGCGACCCACCGTCTTGCTTCCCTTCGGTTTTCCTATTATTCGGAACCGCGCCACAGTGCCGCTCGCGTACAGGGTCGACGCCAGGGCCTAAAGGTCTCCTCTTGCTGTCTCGCAAAGATCGCAGCCGTCGGGCATCCGGTGCTGTGCCTTTCAACGACAGAGCGAGCCCCTCTCCCCTTACCCCCAACCCCTCTTTCACTGCTTCGACTGTCTCCGCTTCCCAAAGATTTCCACAGTCACGAGGACTGAATACCGCAGACGTCTTTGATTAAAGCTAAAAGCTATTCCTGTCCTCCTGCTCCGCAATCTCATCGAATTACTTCGAAGTCGGGAGATGTTGATTTTTTGTTTGACGTCAAAACTTACCTCAGACGTTGGAGCAGTTTATTTCTGTGTGGACAGTGTTCGTGGCAGAATGCGGTTGATGCATTCAGAATGTCTCATCGATCAGGTTTAGAGCTTTACCTGTGATCGTGCATCTCCCTTCGATAACTATCGCTGGAAACTCAGCAGTTTACATAAAAAGATCTATGGAATAAGGAACGTCTCGCCAAACCAATATAGGGCAATTAAACTTCTTTGTGTGGGCATACTGGTTTCAAGATGGAGATAAATGAATTCAGGAAACACTTTTGGGCTGAGAAGCCATGGTCCTGACGTTTCGTCTCCATCTGCAGTAGACATCATCTGAGGTGTGTGGTCAACCGGCCAGTGGCAGTAGCCGGTTCACCACAGACATCAGATGAATTCTCCCACAGATGGAAACGAAACGTCATGTAGAAGTTTCATTCATCGACCACGGCCTCACAGCCTGGAACGTTTACCTAAGACAACGCCCGCACTGAAAGTTTACATTTTATGAGAAAAGAATCTTGTTATCTTGGGAGAAAAACGAAATATGACGGCAAGAAAAAAGTATACTAAAAAACAGATGGGACGAGTTAAGATGGCGCTATTGTCTTCTAGCATCAATAATGGGTTTTAAGCAGTGCGTATCTTGATTATGTATGTATGTTCAACATCGCGTCCTAAACTACTACACCACTATCAACCAATGTTGGTAGCCTACACATATTCGCTACTAATTATTGTCGAGTAAGATCCACCTCGAACACACAGATTAGGAGACATGATCTCATAAGCTATGAAAAGCGCGAAAAACTGCCCCATCACGCAACACATAGATAAAGAATTTAATCATCCACAATTTGAGGAAGAGAACCTTTAGTGGCTTTTTACAAACCATAAACAAATTCCAAGCATGATGGTTTGCTATTGTCACTCACTGTGATAATTATGTTTTATTATAATGACATAGTGCACCTATGCACTGTAAATTGTTATATAACACCTGATTGACATTACAAGATTATGGCCTTGTGAAATATTTCATTTGACCAAATCATGCTGACATAGTTCAGCGAAACCGATCGTCGTAAATACAAATTTATGATCAGCGATCTTGGCTTTTTTTATATGTTTCTACAATATCATAATTGGATCGCCTCCTAGAACGTTAACCAACTCGATTAATACTTGTCGCTAGTGAAACACTAAAACTACGGCTTTCGTTGGGACTTCGAAATTTATTACGTCTAGGTAACTACATCAGTTCTCGAAATTCGATAGACAGTGTGCACAAAGTGGTGTCCACAAGAGGGGGGGTTCACGACGCAAATTGTGTCATTCAAATATCTTATTTATTGAGAGGGGGGATGAAAAATAAGTACTTTTCGCCAGCCTTGGGGGGGGGGGGGTGCTTTATAAAGCAAATTTCGGAACGTGAAATAAAAGATATTTAATGTTATTTTTAAATGGTAGGAATTTTTATTAGGGAATAAGCTAGGATTTCAGGATCTAATATCTCGGGTGTGGGGAGGTGGGGAGGGGTTGATCGCAGTTTGGGGAGGGAGTGTCATTAGCCAAGGGGGGGGGGGCACGTCTGAATGCACATATATTATCTTATGTACCCTCGAAATTTTAACATACTGCATTAAATAGCTCCTGAGGTATAATGGCATATCCCATATGGTTTATGAAATGTTACCATAACTCTTGCGTTTTTATTTATTACGTCCGTACTAATAAAATTTGATATCAATTTTGCAGACAGTATGCACGTATACCACTGAGTGTACCAGCGAAAATATATCTTAGTACGGCACCTAGTTCAGGAGACGTGACAGTATAAGATTCATGAAAACCGCACGATCTAGCTTGAGATTGTAATTTACTAATTTTTTACTGCTAACTCAATTCGCAACCCATTCTGCAGACTCATCTATAATATTACACTGTATTAAATCAAATTACGTAATTCAGGACATATTGTTCAAGATATAGTACGTCATAAGAACTGACAAACTACGGACAGGAATTGTTTACTGATAGAAGTAAAATATAGAAAGAGATGGATAGAAAGCGATCCATTTACATATGGAGGGAATAAATACGAGGGTTGAGGTAAAAGTCATTGCAACCGTTTTCCTTCTCTTAGGTATATAAACGGATCACAAACGTAAATGTTTCGTGTTGAAATCCTGCTGGCATTGTTTGTCTGCAGCACAAGAGATTGCTCTTTCATAGATGGTGGTATGGAAGCAAGAGCTGTGAAATGTCAGTTCTGAGTGTCGTTCTAGATAGAAGAAATCCGTTTTGAGCAGCGCGCATAGACAGACATTCTCCGAGGGAGAAATACAACGTAATGTCAGAGTGAATTAGTGGAAGTCCTTGGTAGTAATGCCTTACCATACCGTACAGTAGCACGATGGGTAGGACAGTTTCAACAATCCCTGTGGCTTTGATCTCATTCCAAAGATTAAGGAAGCACTCCGTGGTAGGCGGTTTGCAACACGAGAGGACGTTGCTAATGCTGTGCGCGAACAGGTGACCCGATTCAGACATGGCGCGCAAAATGCTGAGGCAGATGGTGTTCAGCGCCTCCCACATGGTTGGCAGCGTGTGGTGACAGTAGCAGGGGACTGCTCTGAGGGTCTGTAGGCCCAGGTTTGTCATTACAAACAGTGAAGACCATATTGCCCTTTACACTACCGTAATAAATTTGTGTCTTACGATATTTCAATGCTGTTCATTGTCCAGAGATGTAGTTAACACCCTCTCTTTTCGTCTGTATACATCGCATTGGCCAACCGGTCTGGTATCTATCTGCAAGTCAAAAAAAAAATGCTATGACCTTGGCCCTAACTCTACATGTACGGACAGCGAAGCGTAATAACATAATTCTGAAAAATAATTGTCAAAAGACATATTTGCAGCATAGCATTATATGGAATTTCATAGTGAGACTGTAAGAAAACCAGAAAGCGATGGAATACAATAAATTCCATGCTGTACAATCGTTGACAATTGTACAGACATAAGAGAGATCGGAGGTGTCATCGCTAAATGGGGGAATAATTTCCGTTATACTCAACGGAGCAGTATGAAATAAATCTTGCGGTCGAAGGCCGAAGCTAAACTACGTGTAAAAAATGAGGACATTAGGTGAAAGTGGTCTCCTGAGATGAAAAGGTTGTCAGAGGAAAGGATAACTGAAAAATATTTATAAAAGTTAGCCATTCTTACTTCAAGTAGTCGAGATTTACCTTTTGCTCTTTGAAGATATAGTACCTGTGATTTTTATTTAATTCAGTAATTTACAATTGTGATAAAAGTGCAGAGGATAGCAGTGACGAAAAGTACTTACCTGTTTAAAAGTTTAAAGGCTGAAATGCCATGAAAGTAATATCTCCGAAAGGAAATATTTACGGAGGTCTAGAATTGACAAACTTGCTATTCACGTAAGTCCACGAGTGAATAGCAAGTTTCGATACCAGTTCATTCATAAAAACAATGCTTACGATAAATTTATTGTTATTACAACGTTTCCTGAAAGTGAGAGAATATTTACTGATTTAGACTCAAGATATTAACCCAGATAGCACTGAATTATCTCTGGTTTAATTTTTTTCTCAGAAGTTATTAATTATCTTTATATGACAGCACAAGATCTTCATAAGTGATTTTTCGCAATAACGTAATTAGTTTTGCAATACTGCCCTCCTTTGTGGAATGACGTCAAAATTAACGTTTTATGTTTTTAATTTGATGCATCATCTCCTTATATATAAAGCATAGTGTCCGTATGTTTGTGTGTTTGTAAGTTTATGTGTACGTGTGGCATACAAATCTACAGTTTTGTCCCAATCCTTATGAAATTTTGCACCCATAAGCTCCAATCCATGTGGACAGTCGCCATAGGTGAAGAATAATGTACGACACATAGTTCACGAGATTTGACGTCATAAATAAGGAGATACGCGGAAAAATTCTGCATTTAGCGAGTATGTGCTCATTTTGCTTCTAAACCACTTGACCGATTTCAACCAAATTTGGTACAAACATTCGCTACCGTGAGGTAACAATTGCTGC
This sequence comes from Locusta migratoria, assembly GCA_026315105.1. Taxonomy (NCBI): domain Eukaryota; kingdom Metazoa; phylum Arthropoda; class Insecta; order Orthoptera; family Acrididae; genus Locusta; species Locusta migratoria. The sequence continues at coordinate 227,595,559 of CM048746.1, read as the reverse complement.
AGGGTTAAGAACTACAAACGACACATGATTCAGAAGATATGACGTCATAAACAATAAGAATCGCAAAATACTGCCACATAATGTGTCGAGACTTTATAAAGACGCTATATGAGAATGAGGGCACTTAGCATCTTGCAACAAACTGTAAACATAATTTCAAACCTTTTTTAAACTTTTTCTAGCTGACAACCATAGCTAAATAATGAAAGAGAAAAAGTTTCTCGCTTACTATCCTTCCGCTGTTTATGGAGTAAAATTACTGCATTCGTTATGACGTTACAATTTATAATTTTTACACTACAAATTGTAGCCGCGGGAAACTTTACAGACAGTATACACCTATACAGTTGAATGTACCTACTGAATTGTATCACAGTACTACACGTAGTTCATGAGATATGAGCACATAAACAGTAACGTTCTGCTGTTCATGGAGTAAAACTACGGCATTCAGTGTGACATTACAATTTTTAATGTCTACACTACAAATTGTAGCCGCAGGAAATTTTACATACAGTATACACGCATACAGTTGAGTGTAGCTTCTAAATTGTATCACAGTACGACACATAGTTCATGAGATATGAGCACATAAACAGTAACGTTCATTATTATTAAAACAACATTTAAGATTAAATATATACACATAAATGTCTTAAAAACTGAAGGAAGTTCAAGAAATATAAACCTAACTACGAGAAAGTCTATAGCTGTATCCATCCACTTTGCAATCGATAATACAAGCTAAAATTGATCTGCATGGAAGCAAGTGATTCAAAGAAATAAAATATGACGCTGTACACAAATTCTGATAGACAAGAATAAAGAAAGTAAGCTGCCGTTCTCGTCCTTCTAGAAGGACGTCAGCGCTTTCTCGTTTTATTTACGAAAATAAGTTAAATTTCGTTAGCTTTGCAGTATGAACATTAAAATCGAATCACCACTTACTGTTGAGTTCGATGGTGGAATCAGATCGACTGTTACATTGTTATGATAACCTAAAACATAAAATTTTATGAACATTCTTTTACGGAAGTGAAAAATGGAAATTTTACTAAAGAGTGACTTTATTTCTACTAGCAGGCATTATAAACAAGCAACTGAGTGCAAATTTTGAAATATTAGTCGCCTTAAAACCAGTTTAGAGCTAGCAACGGACACCTCCTTTGTAATACACAACAAAAGGCCGTGAGAACTTGAAATTAAGATGGTCATGCTCTCCATCTGAATAAATTATAATGCATTACGTCACGCTTCTGGAATATGTTTTTAATGCATAACGGACAGTCAGGGTTGTGGTGAAAGTTTTCCCCTGGACCGACTAAAACTTTAGATTAGGCAAATACCAGAAATCGTAATATTTGAGCTTTTTGTAAAGACCATGGATGTGCGTCGACATACTGCGCTATACAACTGTGAGTTCATTGAATACCTTTCCTCTCAGTCTGCGTGCTGAAAGCCTTTGGTGGATAAAAACTGTTACTCATCAGTTATTTGTTTGTTAACTGCACAACGATCTCAATGTCGTGTTTGAGCAATCCAACAGCATGATGACAGAATGGACGTACAACCTTTGCATCAGAGTCTTTTACTGTGTTACACAAAACTGTTTTTTTTTTTTTTTTTTTTTTTTTTTTTTTTTTTTTTTTTTTTTTTTTTTTTTTTTTACTTTGACAACAGTATCTGAACAAACTTGATCTCTATCATTCATCTGAACTTAGTCACTAGTAACTTAATTTGCTGACTATGCACATGGAAACGCTCGTTTTGTCATGCAATTAATTCGTTTCAAAATAACAACTAACTTGACTCCCATTAAAACCCTGTAAATTAATTTTCTTTATAGTGCCTACCACGTCCAATGTAGCACAATCACACGTACCAAACAATGTAACATTAACCATTTTATCAAAATTCCTCTACCAATGATCTGAAGTTCATCATTAGTAATTTAATTTGTTAACACACTGTGAATTAATTTCCTTTATAGTGCTCACCACGTGCAATGTTGCACAATTACACAAGTACGAAAGAATGTAGCATTAACTATTTTATCAAAATTTTGTGAAAGGGGAAATGCAATACTACTCGCCACAAATAAAATACAATTGTGACATAATTATTATTATTTAAATCTTCCTTTACACACTAGTTTGGACTGATAACCGTAGTCGTTTAGTCCCTTTAAAAATCAAACCATCCAACCAACACACTAGTTTAACAATGTCTACAATGACTCTAGAATTTCAAAACGTACTAATATCATAAATACCTTATAATATATCCACCTCTGCAAGTTTCTTACATAAACAGAAAAACCTCGTATCTTCATCACAAAGAAGGATGATTAATGATACTGCATCCACAGCTTGGTAGGGCAGCCTCCTCATTCAAGACATGTTACCAAAGCGACTCTCTTTACACCACTGCTTCTCGCAATTATACTATACTGCTCTCTCTCTCTCTTACCAGCGATAATGTATACCATCCAAAGATATGACATAAATACTTTGACATCCACAAAGGTTACAATCTCTTTGGCATACAAAGCACAGACAGTAAAAAGTGTTCATTCATTATATGAAAAGCATTATATATTCACTAAGTGTGTTTGCTTCTGTAACTTATAAAATAATAGGTGACAGGGAATTTTAATGCGGTAGGTCAACACAAGAAATGTCACACTTTCTGCGGAGCTATGAACATAGTTTATTGTATCATTTTCCAAAGAGTTACACCACAAAGATATATATTTTTTTAAATGGAACAATAGTTTTTTCTATCGTGTATTGGATTCTTGGATTCGTTTAAACCAGCTGCGTCCAAATCAATTTAAACTACATTCCTATCACTGTTAGTTTGGGAGCTACAACCCTTCAAAGTTCCGGGGGCGGAGGCTGCGATAGCGTAGCTCACTAGCCGAGTGGCTATCCCCTGGGGCACGGCCCACTGTCTCATGACCACCAGCCAGTTAGCTACGCTGTCGTAGCCTCCACCCACTAAACTTTGAAGGGTTTTAGCTCCAAAAGTAACAGTGATAGGAATGTATCAAATATATTTGGACGCAGCTGGTTTGAACGAATCTAATGCACGATAGAAAAAAACTATTGTTCCATTTACAAAATTATATCTTTTTGCTGTAACTCTTTGGAAAATGATACAATAAACTATGTTCATAGCTCCGCAGAAAGTGTAACATTTCTTGTGTTGACCTACCGCATTAAAATTTCCCGTCACCTATTATTTTATAAGTTACAGAGGCAAACACAGTGAAACAGAGAGATAATAACCTTTCAGTGTGTTGCAATCATAACACCCAGAACCTCGTGGGCAGCGAAGTGAAATTTTACCTTCGACTCTGCACAAACTTCCGTTACGTTACATTGGTCGAGTAAATCAAGCATACCATCACGAAGAGGACGTCATAAAAGATGCAGGTGGCACTGGACAACTATTGCAGACACGGTGACCAGTCCAACTCTCTACAGGTCATGCGCAAAATAGTCGGGTACGTACCAAGGCCCGTAGCACGTCGTCGGGCACGTTGCTGGAGCTGTTGCAGAGCGCGTAGACGGCCGAGTGCGAGAAGATGACGGGCGCCTGGCTGGCCGCCAGCGCGTCGCGCATCGTGGCGGCGCTCGCGTGCGACAGGTCCACCATCATGCCCAGCCGGTTCATCTCGCGCACCACCTTCTGCAAAGCACCAGCATCGCACTCACTTTCTCTGGCCTAAGTTGGCGGCCTGTTGTAACATGCATATTTCATTAACTCAGAAACAAGTAAGTAATATAAAACACACTTACGTCAGCCAAGATAGCTAGTTTATAGTTTTTTTTTTTTTTTTTTTTTTTTTTTTTTTTTTTTTTTTTTTTTTTTTTTTTTTTTAACCGGTTTCGATTAACTATGCCATCATCTTCAGAAACAATTTTTATAAGAATTTTCTGCTATTTTCAACAAAATAAAGAGTTTCTTGTGAAAATGACATATAAGAAAAAGAACAAGATCAAACGATTAAAATTTGCATCATCAAAGTGGATCGTCATCTGTGTCGCACATTTAAAAATTTTGTGTGTTCTTGCCACAAGTAACGAGGAGAATCCACAATTTCTACAGTTGAGCTTATATACTCCTGATTCAGCGCATAGATCTTTATCTGTGTCACTGATATTGTGACGTAACCGTAACTTGAGTATATTGGAAGTTTTGAAGAATATTTTACTGTTAGATTTTTTGAAGTAGTGTTCTATTTCGTCTGAAATTTTACCTTTATGTCATGGCTACATATGAGTTTATTGGTTCTTTTATCTGTCTTAATATGGTTATTAGTTCTTTCTGCCAGTTTCTTTTTCAGATTTCTATAGGTTTTATTTACTATGTCTTCTTTGTACCCATTAGATAAGGCTATTTGTTTAAGAATGTTTAGTTCAGTATTGATTTGAGATTGTTTGGGTGGGATTTTTAGAAGCCGATGTATCATAGAATTGAAAGAACATCTTTTATAGCTTTGTGGATGACATGAGGTAGCGTGTATAATTATGTCAGATGCAGAACGTTCCCTATATACGCCCGACTTGTGTTTGCCATTTTCTTTAGTGATTTTAAGGTCTAGGGAGTTAGGAGTATTATTTTGTTCAATTTCAAGGGTGAATTTCATTTTTTACGCATTTTCTTCATTTGATCCTCTTATCGTAAGATTTCAGATTCCGTGCCTTCAAGCATTAAGAGAACATAGTCAATGTACCTTTTGTAGTACACAATTTTGTCAGCTAAATCTTTATGAGCTCTAAAAAAATCATTTTCTAGAGTCTCCTCGTTACTTGTGACCAGAACACATAGAAATTTTAAATGTGCAATATAGATGACGATCCACTTTCGTGATGCAAATTTTAATCGTTTGACAATATTGTTTTTCTTATATTTCATTTTCACAAGTAACTCTTTATTTTATTGAAAATAGGAGAAAATTGTTATAAAAAATTATTTCTGAAGATGACATAGTTCATCGAAACCGGTAAAAGAAAAAACAAATAAACTAGCGATCTTGGCTGAAGTAAGTGTGTTTTATATAAATTTCGATCGCTCTCCATAGGCATAATATGCCACTTAACTATAAGAAAGTAATACATTCTCCTCAAAGTGCGGCAAAGGAGATATTTGGTACACAGTGCAACGAACAAGAGGTGAAAAGTTTTGCTTTAGGACGAACATTTTGCACACCGAAAAGAAAGGCCAAGGATTAGACGTGTTCAAGAAAATGCAAATATTTAAACATCTTTCTCGCAATGGCGAGCTCATTCAAAATGAAGTGTTACAACTCCGTAATAGAAGCTTTTTTAATGGTATTAAGCCGTTGTTCGGTCTTTAATATTGTACTTCGTGTAGAGTCAATATTTCTTCCGACTTGATTCAAAAATTTGTTTTCCTAAAGCCAATTTTTAACTTTTTCATTTATTACAATTTTGTTACTCATTCTCTCAACTAATATTATATTGCCAAAATGATGCCTCAGCGATCTCTCATGTTAAACATAGCTTCTTGGGTTGGGTTGGGTTGTTTGGTTGGGTTAGGGGTACTCAACTACTGAGGTTATCAGTCCCCCGGTGGGAAGGGGAAGGAGTGAGGATAGGAAAGGAGGGGACGGGGAGAGGAAATGCAGTCAGGGAAGTAAAGAAGGAAGGAATACTGCATTAGCTCGGGGCCCCGTGCTCGCCACGCACGTACACGAAAGAACCGTGAGCCCCTTGGGGGAATAGCTTCTTGTAACAACTGTTTCCTCGCTACTTTAATCTGTACAGTAGCCTAGTTGTCATTACGGCCTTTATATGGCACTACTGAGGTAACATCTACATGTTCACAACTCCACTACCTGTTCACAACTCCACTTAGCACACGCTAATCTGATGCCTCCGTGCAGGCGTGCAATTCGTAGTGGCTAGTTCTTTATTAAAAAAGAAAAAAAAATCACTGACGTAAGCTTTACAGCTGAGTTATAACTTTTATTATGTGACTTGTTTTGATTTATAATTTTTGATGAAGGCAATCATCGTTATTGCCGAAAACAAGTTAAAGAATTTTATTTTTGCGACTGAGGGCTGTATATTTATCCTTTTTCATTCCGTACATCTTCGAAATTACTGCCAAACAAAACCCAACAAACCACTTCTTTTGTTTGTACACTGAAATAACAATAAATTTTATTGCGGTAAGCACTTTGTATAACAACATAATTCAGAGAAGAGTTGCATGAACCATTCCAAGGACGCAGGCCTACACCCTAATATCCATGCTGCCCAAGCGTTCATTTAATCACTTCTGATTCAGTTTATCCCAATCTTCAAACCTAATTAGTTCCCATAGATTTTGTTGATTTGTCAGGACTTGCTCACACAACTCTTTTTATTTGAACCAAAACATTTTCAATTGGTTTGTATCGGGGAAACATGACTGAAAACTCGTTTATGGAATCAGGAGTTGTTACTCATAAACTTGAATTCTTCACCGAAATTCTGATGAAACTTCAACAATGGATCGATTATCTCTGTATTGTGAGCCTTGAGTTTGGCCTTCCTGCGAAACATGGTCAACCAAATCCCCAAATAATACCTGCCGAGAAAATGATCTTCTTCATTGCTGTACTTTTAGAGTATGTCTCTAGTATTACCAAGTTTGCTTTTTACACATATTGTTGGCGGAAGACGGATGAGACAGACATCTGTGAAGAGAACTATGCGCCAATTTTCTATAGTCCATTACCGGTGATTTTGAGCCCACCTTTACCGAGCAGCTTGAGGTCTGGGGTCTTGAATAACGAACTAGGAATCCGTGGAGGGAAGGCGTCATTGGTCCTTAGGAACACTGTTCACGCAAATTAGAGGATCACCATTTGAAACTGATAGCAGAATGTACCACAATGTCAAAATAATTATATACAGCGTGTCTCACTTATTACAAGTAAAGAAGCTTAGATTAGAAGTATGTAGTTACCTCCTTGCTGTTGCAACTGGGCGTACATGAGATGTACCGGGACACGCTATATTCTATTTCAACCCCTCTCTTAATTTTTATGAATTTATTTATTTTATTAGGATGCTTTATGAGGGGAACTGCTTGTCTACGAACATCTTATTCATCTGATTTTCTTTGTCTCCATAGCACTTTAACTTCTACTTCAACTGAAAGAAAAATGCATGAATTTAGTTTAGCCTCAGTCACTGCAGGACAAGGTCAGTAAAGGGTAAGAAGCGTCTGTCACTTTGTTTATTGACCCCAACAGAAACATCAAATTTTAAGCACATAAGACATATGCGGTGATGGACTCATCCCAAGAATTTCAACTGACATTTAGGAGAGTTTTCCTTGGTGTGAACAACTTAAAAATCATTTCGGAAATTTTGTTACTAGAATTGTGTGGCTCTTTAGCACACTGGTTTCGATTCCCTTCAAGTCCTAGTAATTTTATGTGTCGGTGTTCTTCATGGGTTTGAGGCCGGATTACGTCTTTCTGCTCACACGATATTTCAGCGGTCCACCTGACCGCCATCTTCAGGTGTGAATGCTGCACAATCACGCCGTAACTGAGGAAAGATCAGATACGGCGGCTCCTTTATACCGCGGGAACAGGCCAGTGCGATTTTGCGAGAAGCGAAGGAACGCCCTCTGGGAAGCGAAGAGTATTCAGCACCACCTATTCGCGCTCTGGCGTATTCCCGTGGTATAAAGGAGCTGACGTATCTGATGTTTCCTCCACTCCATCTATGTTACTGTTCATAACACCAACTCCCGTCTTTTGAATTCCTCTGCCGGCGTGCCCCAAGGTTCCGTCCTCTCTCCTCTCCTTTATCTCCAGTGTACCGTCGATATGCCCAAATCTTCTCCGTCACTCCACCCCCCACATACACCTCATCCAATATTCTGATGACACCACCTTTTTCGCCTTAGTTCCTACCCTAGTCCATTCCAACCATATCCAAGAACACCTTGACCTTTCCATCACACGGTGCAACCAGTGGTTCCTATCTATAAATCGTGCTAAAACCCAGGCAATCATTATAGGCCATACCATCCCCTCCTCCTGTTCCTGTGATATCTCACCCTCCAATATGGTTCCATCCACCTCACCTCTACCCTAAAGTACCTGGGCCTCGCTATTATCGCACCCTATCTTTGACTCCTCACCTTTTCATCATCCAAGAAAAATCACGCCCCTGCCTCGGCCTCCTGAACTCCTTGTTGGTAGAACCTGGAGCCTAAATCCTTGCACTGTACACATACAAATCCCTCATTCCCCCACCCTTTGGGTCTCCCATCCTGCCTAGATATCCGTCTCCCTATCCTTCTACAAGTCCATGGAGATCCTGGAACGCCACGTCCTCCAACTCGCCTTCCATATTCCCCATGCGGCTCCTGTATGACCTCATCTCCTTCCCTCGCCTTGTCCGCTTCATTGAACATCTCCGCTTCCATTTCCTCCACCGTAAACTGGACTCTCCGCACCCAATTGTCCACCCTCTCCTCACCAATCCCAGTCCAATGCCACTGTATCCTCCCCAGTCTGCACCTTTGTCGTGGTAATTCCACATCCCTTCCTGACGATACCCTCCACCAGACATCTACCTTTCATGCCAGTTCCGTCCCTCCTCGTCCTTTCCCCTCCACCTTCTTGATACCCCTTGAGGGCCCTATCCCCCTCCTTCTTCCTCTCCCCCTTTCCGCATTCCAATCCCTCCTGAATCCCCCCTCCTGCTCCATGCCACTTCCTGGGACATGCCACCCTCCTCCACCATGACTCTGTGCCTCCTCCTCCCTCCTTCCTCTTCGTCCACATCCGTCCTCCGCTCTCTCCCTCCCCTCCCCTCCCCCTCTTTTTCTCCTCCCCTTGCTCCTCCCCCAATCTAAGCGCATCACATTAATCATGGGTGTGCATCGTCTCTGTGGGAGAGTGCTTCAGTGTTTTCTCCGTTTTCGTCGCCTTGTGTTTTGTGTAATACTTCACGTTTCTCACTCCATTTTGCCGGCCGCGGTAGCCGAGGAGACTGCGGAGCGCCAGTCACGGTCTGCACGACCACTACGGTCGGGGGTTCGAATCCTCCCTCGGGCATGGATATTTGTGCCGTCCTTAGTGTTAGGTAGTTCATAAGTAGTTTGTAAGTTTAGGGACTGATGACCCCGTAGTTAAGTCCCATAAGCTATACAAACATTTGAACCTTTTTTCTTACTTCATTTTACACGATGCACACTTTCCATTTTACGCCATTTATGTCTTGTCTCCTTTTTTGTACTCATACTCTGCCAACCTGCTCCACCGAGGAATGAAAGAACAATATTATTAATAATTTTAAAAAATACTGATGTTTTCTCAGTTCCGGCATGATTGTGCACCAGTCGTATCTGAAGATGATGGCCAGATGGTACCGGTGAAATATCATGTCAGCAGAACGACGTAATCCGACCGCAAACCCGTGAAGAACACCAACAATAATTAAGCCGGAAAAATTTACGAAATTACGTATTTATGGTAACACTCAAAACTAGAGCTTGACTACTTAACCGCCGCGGTGGAGTAGCCGAGCTTTCTAATGCATCTCGCTGCGGAACGCGCGGTTGCTCGCCGTGGAGGTTCGAGTCCTCCCTGTGGCATGGGTGAGTGTGTGTGTGTTGTCCTTAGTTTAGTTTACCTAGGTTTAAGTAGTTTGTAAGCTACGGACTAATGACCACGCAGTTTGGTCCGGTAGAATTACAAACATTTGAAATTTTAAACTACTTAACCACGGTTTCGGCCTCAATTAAGGAAACATTCATCAGAAGTAAAAAGTGTTTAGTTACATGAAATAGACAATGGTTCTTGAGAAACAGAGCTCACGTTCAAGTTACAAGTGTAAAATTACGTGCGTCAGGGTTAAAAAGCGAAACATATTTCATGTAACTAAAACGCACCCGTTTAGTCCTTTTAAAAATCAAACCAACCAACTAAAACGCACCGTTATGGGTCACGTGTGTGTCCACCACCGTGGGTGGTATCTAACTGACCAGTTAGATGAGCTCCGTTGCTCAAGAACCATTGTCCATTTCATGTAAATAAATATTTTAAAGATCAGATGAAGACTTCCTTAGTTGAAACCAAAACCGTTGTTAAGTAATCAACCACTAGCTTTTTAACCAATGATCCGTATTTTTGAGAGTTAATCTTTCAGGAATGGTTGCTGTCTCAACAGCCATTTTTAAAATTGTAACATTCTTATGTGTTATTTTTCACTTCTTTCATCTCTGACGATGTTGCTGAAGTGGAAAATATGAAGCAGCACCGTGGTTCTGAATCCACGTTAAACTGTAGGTGCCTCCTATAACTGGCTGGATAAGCCAGTTTCAAAATCTGGGCATACGACCTCCAAAAAGGACAATGCCGGAGTGAAGCACTTTGGTGTTCAAACCAATCTTCCTATTGTTGACTGATTTACCTTCCATTACAGAATTAATTTTAATGTATGAATAATAAACATATTTCATTGAAGTAATTAAACGACTATCATGTACATAGGGTTCTGTTGAACGCAGGCTGGAGCACGTGCAACACTTCTGCTGCAAAAGTAACAGCATAGCCTATTCGCATCGCATCGCGCCGGCTCGCGCCCAGAATATTAAAAATACCGAAAGTCGTAGTCGTGAGGCGGCTCAAGCTGAGCCGTCTTGGCCTGGCCTGCAGTGTGAACATAGATATTGAAAGCAATGTGTTTAATATCTCGATCACGGCCTTGAGAATGCAGAAGCTGATGGTGAAGCTCTGCAAGCTCCTTTTACATGGCAACCTTCTCTACTGCCAAGGCTGCTTAGAGGGTGGACACAAGTGTGGCATCATCTAGCGCGGTCTGCACGTCGCGGTGTCCGTGTACACTACACATCCTAACATGAGGTGAGGTGCCAGAGGCTTACTCAGTACCAGCCGCTGCTTCTCATAGCAGGTGCGTCGTCTCTCCTTCACGCAGCTACAGTTCGTAATATAGCGGCATTTTATAACAACACGTAAGAGGAGAGACCAGTGATGAACTATCAGTAAAATTCTTTCCATTACAACTGTTTACAAAATTGTTTACAATTACACCACTTACAAAATTGATTAACAAAATCTTATTTTACGCCAGACTTGTGGGAGGTATGTGTTTATTATGTTTATGGCATATTTTTTAATCGTCAGTATTGATATTAGATAAAAGCAAATAAAAATTCAAAATGTTAAGTAAAAATTTCATAGTATCAAAATCCATTTTGTAAAAAGATAATTAATACTTAGTATTTCCTAGGTCAAATTCGAGACACTGGTTCACAAAACACTTCTTATTTCGATGCCAGTTATGTAATATTTGTTAAATCCTCTAAACGTAAATACACACTACTGTATTCAGACAGATTCCACTGGGATATCAAAAAATTGTGAGTAGGGATAATTAAACGACTACTGAAGTTTGTGAGTGGAATATATGACCTTGACGATGCACCATCAGACACTCGGAAAAATATTGTCGCGTTGAAATGGAAACAGGCTTGACTTCGAAGGCAACTAAACACAGCACTTATACTGAAAGCACGTTTATTACGAACTCAACATACACGCAGCACTGACTGCCTCTCAGGCAGAGTGCTCTGCTATTTATACACAGACAGATTTTACCAGAAATTAGAACAGTTAACATAAGAAACAAGTAGCATTTATAAGTGAACATCAGAAAGATTTACAACCTTTTGGAATTGTTAATTACAGAGAAATAAATTTTTGCCGGTGGGCGGGATTGAACCGGAGACCTTCTGCACCGCAGTCCGTGACGCTATCCCCTGCGCCACGCCGCCAGCTGGTGTACGTCGTCTCTCGCGGCAATATCATCCACACAAGTAGAAAGAGAACTGAATCAACCATAGCACAATCAGCTTAAGTAGGGACTATGCCGTTTCGAAGATGCTACAAGTATTTATATAAACCATTTGCAACATATGTTGGAAATGGAGGTAGAGGAATGTCAAGCGTCAGAGAAGTATGATTCGTAAGAGTTTGAAAATATATTGACATTTGTTAAAAGTTGTTAAGTGTTATTATTTTCAAGTGATGGATGATTAAATTCGAAGTATTTGAGTTCTTTCAGGTACAAGATAAACACACAGTTTCTAATCGTAACATCTGTCTCATTGTGTAAAACGTATCACAAGATAATAGATCTTGCGAGTAGAATACGAAAACATCTTAAGGTTTTCAGGTCTCACAGATTTATTGAATACTAATATTTTCGTTGTACTGGTGATGAGGACTCGAACGGAGAAGACAGATTGTTAACGAACCAGATTGTTGTAACCAGTGTATTGCTCAAGACTCCAGTTTTCTGATACACGTATATTTTCATAGTTTTCGAGGCAGACTTCACAAAAGTGATATTAAGAGCAATATCATTACTACCGTATTGCAGTTCATAATACATCTGTGCTAAAATTCAGGGCTTAAACCATGAAGTGTAGTAGATCCCGCCCAATAAATTTAGAAATGTAGGTATCTACATTGTTCAGTACTTTAATTTCTTAGGGATTGCTGTTAAATCACTCATTAAATACCCATTCATTAAATGACATCATTTATGCGAAAAAGAGAATCTCGGAAAGTCTTTGAATTTATCTAGCCAACCTTAGCAATAATATTATTAAGAACAATTAGCAGAGCCCACATCATATTAACTTTTTCACATCATGTTCGTTTTACGCTTTTTCTTTGAAATCAGACATCTACAACGTCCATTCTTAATTAAGATAATTGATGGACTTATTGCTAAATGAGTAAATATGTGCAGAAACTTTCAAATGTACAAATATTTTTAAATGTAAGGTACTTATTTTCAGTGGTTATCATTTCCTAGGCTTACAGAAAAACATACTTAAACTAAGTTTTGCTAACGACAACACACACACCCATGCCAGAGAGAGGACTCGAAATTCCGACGGCGAGCAACCGTGCGCTCCGCAGCAAGGCGCCTTAGAACGCTCGGCCACTCCACCACGGCTGCAGATCTTACACCAGAAAGTGAATGTAGCTATCTGGTGGTCTAGGAAATAGCAGCTGGATTCTCGTGTAAGCTGTACGACAATCATGCAATCCTAATTAATGAAAAACTGTCACAAGCACGAGAACTTGTAAGCTTTGCCAATATTTTTGGACCTTCATCCCTGACTTCTCTGACAGACAGAATTCGAGGACAGTGTGCTCTAAACCACTAACGTTTAATATCAGTTTGATAATATCAGTGCATCACAGGTTTGCAGATTTTGACAACGCACCTGATGTATGACACTGATGAATAACATATGACATCTTTTCCTGTAGCTGACAGCGAAAAATGTAATCTGAAGCGCAAATCGCAGCTGTCTGTTTCCACAGATTTGATTTACACACCTCTTCATGGATCGGAAACAGAATGGTAATATGCAGAACGTTCAAATGCATATCAGCCTATACAGTTTAAAAAGGTGCAATAATCTCATAAGTTTTTCTAAAGACGAAGTTAGTTGTAATGAAGCTTCTATGACGATCGTATTCTCAGTTTATGAAGTGATTTACTAGTACAGAAAATTCTGTATTCTGAAAGTACTGAACTATGATATCATCATAGCAATGATTTTATTCAGGAGTACATTAATGGTACGAAGTTGCGTGTGTAGATTTACCTGCAAACACTGTAGATACGTAACCTGTAGGTGACACAGTATCAGATATGGTAGTAAGATTGTCTGAGTGTGGGAGAAGACTTTGTAAGATAAATTTAACCACTTCGGATAATATTTTAACGGAAAAATAGTTCAGTAAATATGTAAACATGGAAAACATGAAACACCTGTCCACAATACTGATTCACTCCTACATTCTCTGTCGACAGACAAACGTAACACGATACTAACAGTAAACACTTGAATTTCGCGAGGAACACAGCAAACCAAAACAGACAAAAACAACCGAATAGCCATTAGCCAAATATCAACACTAACGTTATTTATAACACGAATAATACGTGGGAAACAACTAATAAACACACTACACAGAAAACAGGAACAACCAGCAATTATTTAAAGGAAAGGAATCTTAAGTAGCAACACGAAGGACGCGTTTCGCGAATGCAAAATTGAAAAACAAGAAATAACAACTGTTTGTTTTGTTTTTGTAGATGACAAGTCGTAACAAAATTTTAGTATAACAACAAGTAACAAGAAGTACAATTAAGTGATTTTAACGTACAATTATGTACAAAAAGGAGTGATATTCATATTTCTACGCCTCATTACTACAAAACTAAAATAGATAATTTTGGCTGCAAACTTATGCGGAATTCATAGTGAAAGAACTTAAAACATTTTAGATGTATCTCAAATGAACAAAATGTGCTTAGACATGTATGGGAAAAGTAACGAAAATTGAAGCGTCTTGCGTACGATGGAATATCTACATCTACATGGGATACTCTGCAAATCACATTCATCTACTATTCCACTCTCGAATAGCGCGCGGGAAGAAATAACATCTGAAAGTTCGAGCTCTGATTTCTCGTATTTTTTTTCTGATGATCATTTCTACCTATGTAAGTGGGAGACAACAATATATTTTTGCATTCGGAGAAGAATGTTGGTGATTGGAGTTTCGTAAGTAGACGACGCCGCAGCGATAACCGACGTTGTTGTAATGATTCCCATCCCAGATTCTGTATCATTTCCGTGACGCTGTCTCCCTGTATCGTGACAATACAAAACGAACTACCCTTCATTGGACTCTTCCGATGGCTTCCGTCAAACCCATATGATAAGGATCCCACACTGGGCAGCAATACTCCAAATGAGGACGGAAAAGTGTAGTGTATGCAGTGTCTTTAGTAGTTCTGTTGCATCTTCTAAGCATTCTGCCAAGAAAACGCAGTCTCTGTTTCTCCTTTCCCACGACATTATCTACGTGTTCTTTCCAGTTTACGTCTGATGTAGTAGTAATTAGGTATTAGAGGAGTTTACGGCCTTCACATTTGATTTGTTTACCTTGAAAACCAAGTTTAACGGATTTCTTTTCGTACTCATATCCTCACCATCACCCAAAACGTATTAGGAAGAAATAAGGTAATTGACATCATAACCCCAGAACCATATGAAATTATTCACAAAGGATGTATCGATGGATTCAAATAAAAACCATTTCATTATTTGGTATATCTGTATTCAAAATACATTTCTTGACTTTAAATGTTTCTACTGCGTATCATCTACGTTATTTCGCTTCATAATTCAGTGGTCTAAGAAACTACGATTTGTTGAGTTTAAATGACGAAAAAAGTTTTATGCCTTCCCACTAAAACATTTTTTTTTCATGTAAACAGAGTCTCGTATCATTTGATGCGGAAAAATTCCGGGATCTTTCGTATAGTAAGGGCCCTTTTCTTCCCCATTCTTAACCAACAGAGCTTGTGCTCTATCCCTACTGACCACGCCATCGACGGGGTGTTCTACTGTATAGTTACTTTCTTCCTTGTCATACGATCCAAGCTGGAAACGCATTTTACTTTGATATTACGTCACTGTCTCAGAGATAATAAGGAAAACTTGCGCTCTTGAATAACTTCACTAAAGGCAGATATATTTATCACTTCTTCGATTGCTGTACGTGTCTTCCATGCATCCTGTATGTGTCGTAAGGCCATCAAATCACTTCGAAGAACTAGAAGTCAATATAAGGGCAATTAGCTTATAAAGATAATACCAGAAACCCCACTCCAAAACGTGCGACTGCGTTGTTGAGCACCTCCTAGCGGCGTGAGTTGTGAACTAAAACTGTGAGACTCAGAAGACTGACTTGATTAGTCGGCTTACTTTACAGAACTAGACAATAGTTGGGATAGAGAGTATACTTATTGATACGGTTGCAATAACTACAAACACCAAAGCACTCTGAAAACTTTCTTGTGGTTCCGGAAAAATGAAAGAGATATAATAGCTTACGCAGGCTACCATTATAACGACACACATCGTTCGCTTTTAATAAACAGTGTCTTTTACGATTTGATTTACCTTTTTTATAATTTGTTTTTAGATGCAGGCAATGGGTTATTGGTAAGAGAAGAGCTGAATTGGATAAAAATACAAAAAAGGAAAGTCCACAGAATTTGAATAAAAGAGCAGTTTGTACAAAAGACATTTCAGAAAAGAAAATAATTCGTTCCTCGCGTGTATTTTCTTTTGTTTTTAAGGTGAGTAATTTCATTCATCAACAAATGTAAAATGTCAACTTTTATTTGATGCCTTTATTCAAATAATAGACTAGAGAAGACTTTAAACACACCATCACAATACCTCAAATGCAAGGTGTTTGTATTTAAGCATAAGTTATATTTTATGAAGTACAAGACTGAACAGATTTTTTAATTAAGGCCTTACAATTTTTATTTTTATTTATATTTTCGGTATTTGGCTTGGTGCCGTACCTTCCATTCAGCTTCCTAATACTCATGGAAAGTGCATACAAATATAGGGCTAAAACTTGTCATGTGCTGTGTTATTTTCAATTCGAATCCTATGCAAATAAACTGTACAGATTGAGAAGGGCATAATTTGTCGGTCTATGCAACTACAATACACTGCAATCATTGTTCTCCAGACGCGTTCTCTTTTCAGATTGAAAATAGTAGTCACTTCCACGAAATGTTTTACAGATTATTTTATAATAGGATGACCGGTTTTGATCTTCCGTGAGATCATCATCAGACCGATTCATCTCACTGTTTTCAGTCTGAACCATATACCAGTTCGTGGACTTTCCAATAGTAAACTATGTTTTCCCAACTCATTAGCGTTCTGTTTTATTGAATATTAAACATTTTAAGTGGAGTGAAATGAGAGTGCTCTGAGTGCTCTCTGATTTTTTTTTCTTTTTTTTACATAGATCGAAAACAGTTCCTTACAAATTTTGTAATATGTAAATTTTTTAACTTCCTAGGAATATTTGTTCTTAGATATTCGCCTCACATCAAGAAGCGCTGGCATTTTGCATTAGACCATGGCACAGAAGAATGTTTAATTTTTTTCAATCCTGAACTTTAAATAAATTTTCATGTGACGAAATGTCTAAAAAGACGTAACAAACGTAAACCTTAAAACGAAATTTTGGTACACAGCGAAATAAAATACGGAATCACAGATGTCAAGGTAATTGTAGCGTACAACCCGAACCAACAGATGGCACTGCTAGCGATGTCGCCTGACAAACGCATGTAAATGCCACGGAGATTCTGCTACCATCATTACAAGCTATTTGATAAGGGACAAAGTGCACAGGTGCCACAGTGGGTTGAAGTACGACTTCTTGGTGTTTTTGAGAAGATAGGTCACCATTACTGTAAGCTGGAACATACGTTGTTAATAATGAGTAATTATGAAAGTTTTTATATTATATGCCTGTTTATTTTTCAAAATCCATAATGCCCTGGCTGCACTGGTGTTGGTTACATTACTAGTAGCAGCTGAGATTATGGTCATCAGACTTTCATGCACCATTACATTTGAATATATCGTAGTATTGTGAAACCCACACCAAAATAGCCGGAAAATGAACTTTATTGATTTTACTATCGATTGCCATATTCGTAATCTAACTTGCAATATTTCTCTTTTGTTCCTTATTAGGATTACCTGTCTCAATCAGTAGAAACAAAATGCATATGTGAGACTTAGTTGTATGTTCGTGTGTCTGTTTGTCTATCAGTCTGTGAAGAATCGTTATCCTCAGCAACATACAATAATTATCAAGCAGATATCTGTCACACTCTATAGTCTACAGTTTCCTGTAATAAGTACAAAGATTCACGAGTATTATTCGTGGATATATTAATGATAAACTGGTGAGCTAAGTGAAGGACTAGTCGCTGTGGAAACGTTACCTTGTCTCACAATGTTGATGATTATCAGAATTGAACATAAGTTAGCATGTTACATACGGAGGCATGATCATAATAATAAAATAAATCAAATCGAAAACGGAAAGGTTGAGGTTATACTTTTTCTCGCGTGATATTAGAGATTGGAACGGTAGGCAAATATCATAAACTGCGTTCGATGAACCATCTGCCATGCAAACATGTGTGACTTGTAGAGTATTTCTGTAGATGTAGATCTGATAATGATGCAATTTTTAACACTTTTGCGGAATGAAACGCTCATATACTTTATTTGTAGGTTACTTTTTCGTTCATATCGCTTCTTTCTGTAAGTAAATACCTCTATAGTTCAATTCTTCAAATATTTTACCTAGAGAAATATCATTAAAATTAGGTGCTACGAATAACTTCTACTTGTTGTATTTTTCTAAGTATTCCAACGATATAATTTCATTTGTTTTTAAGCTGTAGACTCATCTGCCCAAAGGAAATTTCAGATTGTTTAATTTTAGAAGTTACTTTTTCCGAAAGCGTTACTTCCGCTTTTGGTTTTATTTATTTATACAGTAATGGTAATCCTATAATGAGAGAAATCGATGTGTTTCAAAATTATATATTTTAAGATGCATTTATTTCCCATTCACCATTAAATATGTTGCCTTAATTAAGAATATTGATTAGTAAAGTTACCACAGAATTTTGTATGAAGGGCAGTCACAGCTAAGATACTTAAACATAGTTAAAGGCACATTCAAACAGTAATAAATGACGATTATCAAATAACTAAAATTCAATATGACTGAATGAAAGAATGTTGATTCATATTAGCTGCCGTTTTCGCAACAAGTTATATCTTCAGTTGCTTTGCTGTACAAAAATAGCAAAGTTTTAATAAAATGACTACATTTAAAAATATTTACGAGTGTTATGATGAGGATTTTATGTATCTTAACCAAAATCCAGCTTACGTAGAATTTTTATTCCTGCTAATTTCAGTTTATGACACCAGAATGGCATGTTATACAATGGAAGTCGAAAAAGAGGGATGCCTTCCATTTCTAGATGTAATGGTACGACGTAAAGACGATGGCACCTTAGGACATTCATACCGACGCATAGTGATTTATACTTACATGCAAATAGCTGCCATCATCCATCCCAGACGATGAGTGTTCTTAGAACACTGGTCCATAGAGCAAACGTCATTGCTGATGACCTGTGCTGTCTTCTACACCTGAAGAAAGTCTTTGAAGCAAACGGGTACTCTCCACAACAGATAGATAATGCGCTACGTACGAAGCGAACGGTACGTGCAAAGATTACAGAAGATGATGCAAAAAGCCTGTCGTCGAAAATCGGACGGATTATGAACAAACACGATGTTAAAGTAATTTTTCGACCCCCACCAAAGACAGCAGCACTTTTGGGTTCTATCAAGGATGATTTGGAGCTCCGGAAGGCCGGGGCTTACAAGATCCCCTGTGAATGTGGCCTTTCGTACATAGGACAGACGACACGTACAGTGCAGGAAAGATGCACGGAACACCAAAGATATACCCGTCTTTTAAAACCAAATAAATCGGCAGTGGCAGAGCACTGTATTGATACTGGACACTCCATGACGTACGAAAACGTCAAAATTTTAGCTTCCACTTCATCTTTCTGGGACTCAGTAGTGAGAAAAGCAATAGAAATTTGCTTGGGGACGAATTTAATTAACAGAGACAGTGGGTTCAGTTTAGGTAAATCATGGAATCCGGCACTTTCTTTGATAAATTTACAAAGACGCCGCCACAGCACAGATCATAATACATCGATTTCTCCGCAGTAATCGACCATGCAGCCACAGACATAATTCACATATACGTGTACTTCCTTGCCGCCGAGTAACGTCTTTGGCGCCTTGTTGTATCCGTGGCCGCATGCGCAGTAGCGCGGCCGGCCCGTTTATAAGCACGAAGCGCGTGCTGGAGCGTCAGTCTTCGACTCTCTCTGAAGATGGCTGAACATTTCTCAGCCGAAATATTAGAAGAAGTAAACTTTATGCGGCTGCACGCCCGAAACTTCTTTGAACAGTCATTGCGCCGCGAAAACATGAAGGTGCACATCAGGGTGAATCTAAATTCGCGCACTGGGGCTTCGCAGCGCGATTCCTCACATGATAGCAATAAAAAAAAGTCTCTCACAAAATTTCGTCCTGCGCATATTTCCGGCAGGAAATGAACGTCGAAGATTGAGACGGGTGTGTGTCCCATACGTAAGTGTGTTTTAGAATTACATTACTACACCAACAAACTTCTAGGGGATGTGGGAGATGTCTTGAGGAACAAAGTGAGCATAGAAACCCATGCCCGGAAACGTCATCCAATGAGGCTACAAAGCGTCGAAGTTGCTGGAGGGGATGTCTAGCGGCAGGAGCTGGTGCCTGTAACTTTGACTCTCCGTAGCGTCGTTGAATGGCGTTTCCGGACATGGGTTTCCATGCTCATTTTGTCCCTCAACATACCTCCCACAACCCCTAGAAGTTTTTTGGTGTAGTAGTGTTCTGCAACACACTGACATATGGGACACACTCCCATCTCAATCTTCGACGTCCATTTACTGCCGGAAATGTGTGCAGGACAAAATTTTGTGAGAAACATTTTTTTTATTGCTAGAATGTGAGGAATCGCGCTGCGAAGCCCGAGTGCGCGAATTTAGATTTACCCTGTATAAAAGTTTTACCTCATTTGCAAATTTAATATGAATATTGCTTCCCCCAAGTGCATGATTATGCAGATTATTAGAAACATACTTTTGTAATAAGGGTGACGAAGATGAGTGGTTGGCACCCACCGCAACTCGCCTTCCAGTCACACTAGCGCCACTTAAAGTCACTGGGCATTGGTCATGCGGCTGGTACGCAACATGACAGTTTGTCAGGTACGCCGATTCCGTGTTACCATCAGAGACGCAACTTTTCATGGCTGTGGTGGATTAGCTGAAGCCAACTACACCAACTCCAACCTGTAAGTTGCATTTTCACCGTTCGCGATGGAAAATTTTGATTACACCATTTGTCGTTGCGGTAATTATAATAATAGTTGTAATGTAGGGCCGCCTGTTACGTCGTTTCAGTGATGATCCAAGCAATTCAAACTTACCCAATCGAGAAGCTGGCTTCAATTTTTTTTTTAATATGACACAAATCGGACTGTCTACAAATTTTTAATTATTAACGTGCTGCGGGGGAAAAAAAGCGAGCGAACAGACGTGACCAAAATCCACGTTAACCATTCTAAGAATTCGAATACAACTAGAATAGTTAGCCTGCTGGCTCATTTAAGCTGGCCGCGGTGGCCGAGGGGACTGCGGCGCGTCATTCACGGACTGCACGGCCACTACGGTCGTGGGTGCGAATCCCCCCTCGGGCATGGATATTTGTGCCGTCCTTAGTGCTACCTAGTTCGTAAGTAGTTTGTAAGTTTAGGGACTAATGACCCCGTAGTTACGTCCCATAAGCTATACAAACATTTGAACATTTTGCTCCATTTAATTTTCTTATACATAAACTGTTTGTAATATTCGCTGTATTATACGTAGAAATTGTTGGGCGTAATGACTCATTTTATTAAAACATTGCCATTTTTGTACAGTAAAGCTCTTGATGATGTAGATCTCCAGAACCACAAATAAAAAACAGCTAATGTGGATCAACGACATTTCATTAAGCCATTTCCAGATTTAGTTATTTTTAACATCTTGTATTAAGCGTCCGCGCTACGACTCTGTATGCATGCTGTCTCCGCGTCGTAAAATGCTTCTCGACCGATAAAAATACTTTGAATGTGCATATAAAATGATCTGATAGTAGAACGAAAGTAGAATGATTAAAAAAAACGCTTTCTATTTAATTTATTTATTTACTTTTCTTCACGACATGCTTTTTACTCTGGAGGATCATGAATCCGTGAACACACAGGACGCGCGGCCAATGGGTGGAAGAATAGCCCATTCCGCTCATATAAAAACATCCCCCTCTACTCTAGTAGTTTTTAATTTAGAATATGTTGAGTATCGTAATAAATTTACAATTTTGAAAAATGTCTTTCTTGGAAAAGACAGATGTTTTAATACATTCAAGAAATTTGACTAAGCGGCTGAAATGTAGATCTTCGTTCCTAAACAACTGAATTTTCATTTTTTTTTAATTAGTAACTGTAAAAGTTGCAGCAGTACGGTAGACACAAGAAAATAGGCAATACAATCATAAGATCAACGGTTAGTGTCTGAAATTAATTTAAATAATGTAAAATTCTTTATGAAATCACAATTATAATAAAAAAATAAAGTATGTATGGAAAAATTGTGAACAAATTCAAATTCAGGGTAAAATATCCGCCTAAACAGAAGTGCTATGCGTAGTTTTGAAGACTTGTGGTTAAGGGGTGACGGAGCAGTCGGGTGAAACTTGTAATTTTTGACCAAGTTGGACATTTGGAATTACAATGTTTCGCACTGTGAAATCGCACTAACTTCAATTTCGGACAGTCAGTGTGGGACTTAGTATTCTTTCCTTCCGCCACGTTTTTGTGATTCGGAACTTAGATTGTCTTTCTTGTCGTGACGCTGTTAACTCAGTCACACACTGAAGTCAAGGGTAGGCCTAAATATCAGTGTCATATTGTTTGTATTGAACAATAATTTGTAATAAAATCTATTTGCTTAAAACTGCTACGTTCACATATTACTGCCTGCAGAAGTTATTTGCCTTTAAGTGATAGTAATTAGGGAGATTCGAGTGAATGTGGTTGACGCCCCTCAGAACTAACGAAGCCAACTTGTTTACCAAGTCCAGCCACATTTCACGAAGCCCCAAAAATACCTACTTGTTTGTGTATGTGGCTGATAAAATTATTGCTGTTTCGTACAGTAGCATGTGGGGGCTCGGGCCATCTATTTGGAATGGTATATTCTATTATGTTCTACTAGGTAATTAATCGAACTATTTATCATCACCCAGCACAATAGTACTGCGATTCCTAACCTCGTTAAAAGAGACATTCGCGTGTAAGCTCGAATGGTTCCTTTAATTACATATAGTAAAGTTACGTCCGAGCCATTTGGTTACTTTATTTTATTTTATTTTATTTTATTTTATTTTATTTATTTTTCGTATCATTTGTATCTGTATACAAATGCTCCAGCTGTAATTAGTACCCTGTCGTGAATGATTTCGAGATATGCTAGATTCCATCTTCAAATACTGACTGAATATCCAAGAATCCCACGCGTCATATTGCAATACCCATTAAAAATCACGTTGAGAACGCTTGTGGATGAGGCGTGAGCAGATTTGAACTCTTAAGGAAACAGGATCTCGACCGGCGTCATGTAGTGGCTCCCAGCAAAATCAGCCAACAGAGGCAGACCACCTGTTATTCAATACAGACTACAAGGCCAATGAACCCAGGATGGGGCACCAAGTAATCTTCCTGTTCCGTTCATACAAAACTGATTGCGCTGTGAAACTGCAATCCTCTACTGCATTGTTTCCTCCCTGGCAGAAATTTAATTACACACATTCAGCTGTATCGGGGGTAAATATTTGTTTAATTACGTATTGGATCTGATATGAAGTAATTTATATTTGTGTTAGGTCAATCCGGGCAATTAAAATACACAACGGATATTGATGGTTTCCATCCACCGTCAATATTGTGCTTTCACCTAAACTGAATTTCCATGCTGCATCTGTTTAAAAAAGAATTCTTCAGTAATGAATCAAAAACAGTTTAATTTGTTTAAAGTTTTGCTAACGTACAATTTTTCAGCAGCTGCCTTTTGACAGAATATTTCTTACGTCTCCAGATTACTTATTACTGCTACATTTCGCCACATTGATATGTTTCACTTTCAATTTTGACGTTTATTCGTAATATTGCTTTAATTATAGACTTACAATACTTTTATACATAGCAATTAACCAATATTTCGAATTTTCTTCATTTTCAGATAACCAAACAAGGTATTGTTTCCCTCTCGTTAGTACAACTTCACGAGATATTGTTTAAATAATTGACATTTTATGCTCTCCAACTCAATTTCAACTTTTATTAGTTCTGTTCTATAGTTTCGCCTACTGCATAGCTTATTTCATTGCTAATTCCCTGCTTCATCCTATGATTTTGCATCCTGTTACAAAGGGAAGGCGTCCTAATTCGATCTACAAATAATAAACAATTTTGAAACCTCTAGAAACAGTTGCTTCGTCTTCTGTTTATTTCAATATGGACAGTGACTTCACCACATGTCCAAATGTTTGTAAACCTCTCGGACCAAACTGCCGTAGTCATCAGTCCCTAGACTTACAAAAGGACAATTGAAATCCACTATACGACCCGTCGACTTCGACCAATGACGTCGTATCTGAGATAAAGACGATAGTTTACTTACAACCGGAACATAGATTATAGATTACGATTTTGTGTTAAAAAGTGATCTGCAGCTTCTCTCTGATAGGTATAGGTTACCATAGATGTTATCTTTCGCAAGTGAGCGCCGAAGGAGTGAATTTTCGAGACCTGTGATCGATGGTACATTCTTTTTTGGTAATCTATAATTTACGAGGATAATCACAGCTTATTTATTAACTACAATACATAAAATATTACGACATTTTTCCGCATGTTTAAGTTCGTTGATAGTGTTTGTTTTGCCAGTTGGTATATCTACGTAGCGAATCTTGTGAGATTCAGATATGACATAATTGGTCAAAGCCGATGGTCTGTATGCCGGTCTTGAATTATGCTTTTACAAAGTACTTAAATTAATTAACGCTAAGGAAAACACACACACACACACACGCGCGCGCGCGCTCCTGAGGGTCCACTCGAAGGTCCGCCCAGTACATTGCATGACGCCATAGACCATGCGGCCATTCCGTGGGCCGTGTCTTCACGAGGAATTAGATTCGATAATGAGACAATAAAAGCAGTAGATGAATTTTGTTATTTGGGTAGCAAGATAACTTCTGATGGCTGAAGTAAAGACGATATAAAATGAAGAATGGCTATGGGAAGAAAAGCGTTTCTTAAGAAGCGAAACTTGTTAACATCCAATATTAATTTAAATGTGAGGAAGTCCTTTCTGAAAGCAGTTGTCTGGACTGTAGCATTGTATGGGAGTGAAACGTGGACGATAAGGAGTTCAGATAAAAAGATGATAGAAGGTTTTGAAATGTGGTGCTGCAGACGAATGATGAAAATTAGATGGGTAGATCACGTAACTAATGAGGAGGTGCTTAACCAAATCGGGGAGAAAATGAGTTTCTGGCATATCCTGACTAAGAGAAGAGATAGATTGGCTGGACATATTCTGAGACATCAAGGAATTGTCAACTTAGCATTAGAAGGAAGCGTGTGGGGTAAAAATCGTAGAGGGAGACCGAGGGACGAATATAGTAAGCACATTCAAAAGGATGTAGGTTGCCCAACGTATTCTCAGATGAAGAGACTTGCACAGGACAGGGTAGCGTGGAGAGCTGAATCAAACCAGTCTGCGGACTGAAGACCACAACTACAACAGGATGTGCTCAAACAGATATCTTGACTGCAGGGCGTGGAACGTACTTTTGACAAATAAGATACTGCGAAAGATTGGTAACAATGTTTGTGGGCTAAGGATGAACGTATTTGCCATCTTCTGGTAGTTTAAGTAGTTCTTTTGCCAATCAAGCACGCATTTCCTTACTAGGTATAATCAGAGTCTGATAAGTTCATGGCGGAATAAAGTTTTATAGAGAAGTATATAATAATTACAATGTGGAATTACTTAGTGAACAAGTGTCATGAGGAGGCGTAGTGGGATGGCAAGTGATATTGCCCACTTTTAAGTCAGCATCCAAACATAGGAATTAGTGCTGTTAAACTGAAAACCTACGCTGACGCTTTGGAAAGCTACAGTTCGCGGTGTAGCGGACTCTCCGTGCTGCTCCCATGTCCTCAGTTATTGGCTGGATACATTAACACCTGAGTCTCCCCGCACGATTTTTAACTGCTACACCTCCCTCTTCTACTACAGAAGTTACTTCTACATGTCCTAGTACATATCTACCATCCCATCCTTTCTTCTTCTAAGTGCTTGTCATTTGTTCGTGTATTTGCCAGTTCTGCGTAGAACCTCCTACTACGGTACCAGGAGACTCCATTTAATTTTCAACCCTTGAAATGCATCTCAAATGAATGGACTCTCTATTCCAGTTTTCCCACAGCCCATTATTCATTACTGTACAGTGCTGCGTTTCAAACGTACATGACCAGACATTTCTTCCTCAAATTATGGCCAATATTTGACACCAGTACACTTCTCTTGGCCAGGTTTCTCTTTTTCCTTTTTTTTTTATATTATTACTTATCTTTTCCTTTTCACACTCAATCTGTATTCTGTACTCATTAGACTGTTGGTTCCAGCCAACAGTTTTTTAATTTTTCTT
This sequence comes from Locusta migratoria, assembly GCA_026315105.1. NCBI lineage: Eukaryota > Metazoa > Arthropoda > Insecta > Orthoptera > Acrididae > Locusta > Locusta migratoria. The sequence continues at coordinate 227,569,159 of CM048746.1, read as the reverse complement.
CAACTTCAGTGACGATAACAGTTTCCTCAGTGAATCTGATCGTTATGACACTTTTACCCAGAATTTTTATCACATTCTTCAACCTTCCTTTTACTTTCGTCATAGCTTCTTAGATATATACCGAAAAGCACTTTGTTACTGCTCTTGAAATCTTGTTATTCCCTCTTGTTTCTTGCAAAGACATACTAATCCCTCAAGCATATCCCTACTTTCTTTGGTACATCTAAAATATGGAACCACTATATATAATCAAGTGCTTTTTTTAAACAAATCCTATGGATATATCATGATTTTATTCTTAATTTCTGCAATATGCTCTCCTAAGGCGAAACTGATCTTCATGCAACAGAATTTGAAGTTCCTTTTTCATTCTTTGATTAACTTGGATGCATCAACTGTTAAGATGATTGTGTGAGAATTTTAATGTGTATCTACTCTTGAATTGTCATAGGAATTGTGAGAATGTTTTCTTTACAAAAGTTTGATGCTACGTCGTCAGTGTCATACAGTCTAATACAAAAATCAATAATAGTCTTTAATATAAGGTAGTTAATAAGTAGTTTGTAAGTTTAGGGACTGATGACTCCACAATTGAACATTTTTGAATAGTTTGGTTGTTGCTTCCCCAGTGATTTTCAGAAGTTGGTGTTGTGTGTTGTCTATGTATTCAGCCTTACTGATTTCGTGCAACTACGGTTGTTTTAAATTCTGTCACTAACACTAGATCCCTTATTTCTTCCACATAGAGCCAAATATCATATTCTATCACATCATCAGGCAACTTTAATCGTCATTGCACCAATCTGCTCTATCTTCTGAATTTAACAGAGGAATTCTAATTACATTCTTAAATTTCCTTCTCTTGCTTTAAGTATCACATATAGTTGTTTTAAAGTTGTGATGTCCGATTTCTTCTCATTTTTCTGCACTCACTCCGCATTGACTTCCATTATCGTTCTATTTTCTTCATTAATTCTTCCTGACAATTCTTGAACATATTGTACTTCTCTCTTTCGTCAATCAATCGAAGTATATCTTCCGTTACCCGAAGATACTGATAGTTACATTTCTTGTGTGTTTGACGTATGATTGTCTCCCCACTCACGAATATTGTCGTTTTAAGGAATGTCCAATTATCTTCAACTGCCTACACTGTTTTTCATAATTACAGTACATTATTAATAAACTATTTGTATTACTAGGCTGGAAATTGTACCCTGCCAAGAGGCAATCTCCAATTGAGTAAAATGTTATCACGTTTCCTTAATTTTATTCTAAAAGTTTTTTTTATTGTACGTTGTATTTGTGGTTATAAATTTTACTTCTAAAAAATAAGACTTGTTAAAGCTAATTTAGATCTTAGTCAGGAACATGAATTATAGGAAGTGTATTTGTGAAATTGTTGTATGCGTTGTAAATAGTTTGTTAGTGAGAAATGACGCAACCTCTGACTCCGTTGTCCTAGCATTATTATTGTTCCAAGTTTCCTTGCACGGTTAGGCTACCACGTCATACATTTCATCCTGAGTTTACTTGTAAGATTTGTCACGGAGGCAGACAAATACATTTGCAATTATTGATATGGTGTCTGTTTCGGAGATGAAGAGCACCATATCTAAACCTGTATGACGCCAACAGACAACGGTATCTGTGCGGGTCCACAAATACGCTCGATTAAATTCAAATGTTCAAATCTTTGTAAAGCTATGGGACCTAACTGCAGTCGTTGTCGGTCCCTAAACTTACAAACTACTGAAATTAACTTATGCTAAAAACAACACACGAACTCAAGGCCGAAAGATGACTCGAACCTCCGACGGGGAACGCTCGATACCTTGCGGGAATACAGTAAGGCTGCGAGCAAGAGGAAACATGGGCAGGGGACATTATCATTGTAGTGGGCCTTGAGCATAGGAAGGGTGTCCGTATATGCTAAACGGTCAAGGCAACGCCTGGACCGTCGCGGGAAATTTGGGTTCGATCCCGGTTCAGCATTTATTTTATACTTCTCAGTTGAATTTATTCCACTGCTCTGCAAAAGTCGAGATGTTTCAATATTTCAAAATCACGACCATTTACGTTGGGTACTGGGCTAATGCCACTGAACAGAGCACGGCAAGGTAATCGTTACACTTTTTAAGGACGATCGTTTTGATCTTCGTGACTCTTCACGTATAGGAAAACATTCGGGGTTAGATGAAAATCATTTAATCCCATTAATATACAATGAATCATGTCAGTGTACTTGAGATCATTCCGCCATCGTGCGATTTTGCCTGCAGTTGGGAAGGTTAAAAATCTAAGCCAAAATCCCAAAAAACTCTGCGTGTTGACAATATTTGCACTTGCTCACCTTCTCTTGGAACATTCTCATATTCTACCGTAATTGGTAAAGATAAATATTGTCAAAAGCAGCAAATAAAAATTAAGAAATGTTGAATAATACTGAATCAATTTTAGACAACCTTTATTTTTTAGTTTATTAAGCAAATTAGATCATCCCCAAAAGTTGACAAAATATATGAAATACACAGAGAAATTTTGTCAATATGTCAATATAAGAGGAAGAAACCAATGTTGGTAGATATGCACGCATTAAAAGAGATTGAGTTTATGCATCGGGTGACGTTGTAGTGTGCTACAAATTGATTTCCCGAAGTGTAATCACAATGTCGACACCTAGTTTCAACAATTCATATTTGCGTGAAGTGATCATACTCCCGCGTTCTGCTGGAGCGACAAGAAACACTATAGAGGAGTTCGGTTTGGAAGTCACTTCACATACACCTTATTCACTTAATCCTGCGTCCCAACATTTTTACCTTTTCCGCACTCTGCTTTAGAATCTCCAAGGAACTTTCTTTCGCCGGCCGCGGTGGCCGAGGAGACTGAGGCGCTCCAGTCAGGTTCTGCACGGCCACTACGGTCGGGGGTTCGAATCCCCCCTCGGGCATGGATATTTGTGCCGTCCTAGTTCGTAAGTAGTTCATAAGTAGTTTGTAAGTTTAGGGACTGATGACCCCGTAATTAAGTCCCATAGACTATACAAACATTTGAACATTTGAACTTTCTTTCCGAAAAATATACGCTCTGAATACAACTCGAAGAGCTCTTAGCCTCAAGCCCACGTGATTTCTACAGTCGCGGAATCTAAAAGTTGCCACACTGATGTAAATAGTGAAGGAGAATGTATTATTTACTAGCAAGCCCGGCAATGCTTCGCAATCAAAAAGTTATTTCAGTGTTGGTAGAGTGTTGTAAATAGTGCAGGAAAATATATTATTGACTAGAAAAACAGGCAATGCCTCGCAATTGCTAAATATGAATGGGAAGTGGATATTCATCCTCTGCTCTCTCCCTCTATCTTTCTCTGCACGTCCGCCTCCCCCCCCCCCCCCCCCCGCCCCCCTGGCAGTCTCCCTTTGTCCATTTCCTCCTCCTGGCCCTCGTAACTCATATCTGTCGACACTCTTACAAATCTACATCTATTTTCTTATGCCAACTCGTTTTCCATCGCGTTACTCCATCTATTTTTTGAATGTTCAGTCAAAGTTTATTTTTCAGTAATCCAAATGAAACCCGAAACTTTCATTGGGATTGAGAATACAAGGTATTAACAGCTAGGATTATTCGTATGCCCGGTGCGATAAGCTGGATTTTCGAGATGCTGGGTTTACGAGGATGGCTTCAGTCGAAGAATTTCGAATTATGCTCCGATAACGTGTTCTGTCGAATAAGAAAAATAATAAAATAGTATAAACTTGATTCCTTTCATTCACCACTCGGAGGAGTGGAGTGGGCTGTTTGAGATCCGTCCCATAAAGAGTCGCAGTTCGATTCTGTTCAGCCAATTATCAGACAAGCTGATGGGGCAAGGAGCGGATCCCGTTTTGGGAATCAGTGGGAGGGGCTTACAAGTTCCGGCATACCTCTAGCTTCCGAAGGCCTTGGTCGGAACTGGGAGACTAGGAACAAATTAATTTAATTCTGGAGCGTTGTCCCAGGCAGGAAAATAGCATGAGGATGGTGCAATTGGGCGCCGGAGTTAGTCTCGTAAACTCGCAATGGACAAGCGGCTCCCGAGAGGACCGCACTCGGAAGCGCGGTATCCTTGTAGTAGTTGATAGTGCGAGAAACATTTGCTCATCACTTACATGAACTCTTCTTCTCGCAGTCGATTCTAACAGAAAGCTGATATTTTGAATCTGTGTTCAACTTGTTCTTCGCTAATTGGTTGACATGAACTAACATCCAGCGTTTCGTTGCACTGACCAATGAATCGTTACTTTGCAGCTGAAGTGACTGTAGTCTGTTGATGAAATCATTAGAATTCTTTATATGATGTGGACACTTGCCTACCACAGATTTGAGCAAAGGCGCGAAGTATTTTGCTAGGTCGTAAGTGGCTGCTCCAATCAGCAGACTACAATCACTTCAGCTGCAAAGTAACGACTTGTTGGTCTGTCTTGGTGTGGTTTCACTTTTTACAAAGGTGCCTCTTGTAGACTCTCTACACATCATAGGCAACATGTTTGGTGAAAACATTACAGTGCTATTTGAGCACACGCTCTCCTCTACATTTTTTATTTAACAACGAGTTTTATGAACAATCTGACGGAGTCGTCATGAGGAGTTCTTTGTCTCCCCTGATGGCCAATCTTTGTGTGGAAGATTTTGAGGAGAGAGCACTGGAGTCAGCTACTTTTAAACCAACAGTGTTTTGGCGATAAGTTGATGACAATTTTATAGTGTGGCTTCATGGCGTGGACATTCTCCAGGAGTTTATACATCATATGAACTCCATACACGAAAACATAAAAAAATACTATGGAGATTGAGAAAATGGTTGTTTGCCATTTTTAGATGTCTTCGTGCGACGCAGAAGTGATGGCTCACAGAGTCATTCGGTATACAGGAAGCCCACTTATACAGATTTGTATCCACAATCTACTAGTTGCCACCATCCTGCACAAGCAATGGGCGTCCTCAAGACTTTAATCCATCGAGCCCACACCATCTCTGATTCCGACAGGCTTCTCGCGGAACTGGAACACCTGCAAACAGTATTCATAAAGAATGGGTATTCAAGGAAGCAAGTAAAGTGAGCGATGAACACCTACAAACGACAGAACAAGGAAGAAGAAGAGGCTTTCAAATCAATTGCTTATCTCCCATATACTGGAAATATTTCATCGCAGATAGGTAGAATACTAAAAAAATATAACGTAAGAGTTATCTTTTGCCCTCCTGCTGTTGAGTACTGTCAAAGACATCTGGAGCTGCGTAAAGCATGTGTTTTCAGGATTCCTTGTGATTGCAGCAAGTCATATTTAGGGCAAACGACTCGCAATGTGCAGGAGCGCATTGTGGAACACCAGCGTCATACTCGGCTACTCCAGCCCACCAAGTTCGCAATCGCCGAACATTGTATTTCCAAATATTCAATGAACAATAATGAAACGAAAATTGTGGCCAACACATCAAACTTTTGGAGCTCAATTATTAATGAAGCTGTGGAAGCAAGACTGTCTGACAATGAAACTCTTATTAATCAACAAAGCGGTTTCCAAATATATGCTGCATGGACTCCAATCACTGAAAAACTTCGTAGTCGGCGTAGTTCACTGCAACTGAATGACGATGATAATTGATCTGATATCGAAGCGGCAAGCCTCCGCCACGGAGGACGCTCGGAGCAGCATACGTGGTTGTAGTGAACGCGTATGCTAAGTATGTTGGTGGAACTCTAACTGCAGCCACCTCCTCGTGGTGAGTTCTGGGTCATTTAACCAAATTTACTGGTGAAATGGATGAAGAGCTGCAAAGTTATGATGTTATCTATTTAAAAAATCAAATCGCAATAAATAAAACCTAACATATTTAAAACATACATATAAATAAGAAATATTAGTGAATATCCGTAATATTTTGAACATTTAGAAATGTTGTCATATTTCGATTGTTAAGGCCTTTTGCGTAAATTTATCCTTTTTTTTTTAGAAACTTTAAGCCCTTTGCGCGAACTGAAGATATTTTTTCGGCTCACCCTAGTAGATAGCCGTACCGTAGGTGCAACCACAGCGGAGGAGTATCTGTGGAGAGGCCAGACAAACGTGTGTTTCCTGGAGAGGGGCAGCAGCCTTTTCAGTAGTTACAGAGGCAACAGTCTGGATGATTGACTGAGCTGGTCTTGTAACATCAGCAAACATGGCTTTGTCATGCAGTTACTGCGAACAGCTGAAAGCAAGAGAAAACTACAGTCGTTACTTTTCCCGAGGACATGCAGCTCTCCTGTATGAATATATGATGATGGCTTCTTCTTGGGTAAAATATTCCGGAGGTAAAATAGTTCCCCATTCGGATCTCCGGGCAGGGACTACTCAGTACTCAGTAGGATGTCGTCATCAAGGAAAAAAAAAAAAAAAAAAAAAAAAGCTATTCTACGGATCAGAGCGCCGAATGTTGTAACATTTAATAGCGTAAGTAACTTTGAAATTTAAAAAGAGAAATGGATAGGTTAAAGTTTGATATGGTAGGGATTAGTGAATTTCGGTGGAAGGATGAACAGGATTTCTGGTCAGGTGAGCACACTGTTATAATACAAAGTCAGATGGTGGTAACGCAGGAGTAGGTCTGGTAATGAATTAGAAAATAAGAATGCGGGTAAATTACTATGAACAGTATAGTGAACGCATTATTGTAGCAAAGATAGACACAAAAACGACACCGATCACAGTAGTATATGCCAACTAGCATGGCCGATGATGAGGATATCGAAGAAATGTATGAGGAGATAAAAGAAATCATTCATAAAGTTAAGGGAGACGGAAACTTGTGATGGGGGATTGGAACTCGGTAGTATTAACGGGAAGAGAAGGAAATGTAGTAGGTGACTATGGACTGGAAAAATGGAATGAAAGAGGTAATCGCTTGGTATAATTTTACGCAGAGCACAATTTAATGATCATCAACACTTGATTTAATCATTATGAAAGAAGGCTGTATACGTGGAAGAGACCAGGAGACACTGGAAGGTACCAGGTTGACTTTATAATGGTAAGGAATAGATTTAGAAACACGGTTTTAAACTGTAAGACATATCCAGGAGCAGATATAGACTCTGACCATAACTTATTTGTCATGAAATGCAATTTAAAACTTAAGAGACTGCAGAAATGTAGAAAAGTTAGGAGATGGAACCTTGAGAAATTGAAGTAATCATAGGTAGTTGAGAGCAGAGAGAGTATTAGGGAAGGATTGGGTAAAACGGAGAAAAGTAATATAGTAGAAGAAGAATGGGTAGCTCTGAGAGATAGGGTAGTGAAGGCCGCTGATGATCATATAGGCAGAAGGACAAGGCCTAATAGAAATTCCTGGATAACTTAATTAATGAGAGGAGAAAATATAAAAATCCGTCATGTGAAGAAGGCAAAAGAAGTACAAACGTCTGTAAAATTGGATTGACAGGAAATGCAGACTGGCTAAGGAGGAGTGGCTAGAGGACAATTGCATAATCGTAGAAGATTGTATAGCTAGGGGAAAGATATATAACGCTTAGAGGAAAATAAAAGAGATATTTGGAAACAAGAAAAGCAGCTGTTTGTGTATCAAGAACTCAGACGGAAAATCATTAATAAGTAAAGAGGGGAAAGCTGAACTGTGGAAGGAATATATAGAGGGCCTACACAAAGGAGATAAACTTGAAGGCGGTTTTCTATAAATGGAAAACGAGGTGGAGAAAGATGAGATATGATACTGCAAGAAGAATTTGACAGAGCGCTGAAGGATATGAGTCGAAACAAGGCCCCTGGATTAATTGATATTTCGTCTGAACTGCTGATTTCGTTAGGAGAGCAAGTTATGAAAAAAAGTTTCCACCTGGTATGCAAGATGTATGAGACAGGGGAAATACCATCAGACTTCAATAAGAATATTGCAATTTCAATTCCGAAGGAAAGCAAGTATAGACAAATGTGTAAATTACAGAAACATCGGTTTAATAAGTCATGGTTGCAAAATACAAAGACGAATTATTCACAGACGAATGGAAAAACTTGTTCAATCCTATCTGGGGGAAGATCAGTTTGGATTTAGGAGAAATGTATGAACACTGTGGCAATACTTACATTACGACTTACCTTAGCAAATAGCCTAAGGAAAGGGAAACCTACGTTTTTAGCGTTTGTAGATTTGGAGAAAGCTTTTGACAATGTCGACTGGAACACACTTTCCAGTTTTTAACGTATCAGGGGTAAAATATTTAAAACGAAGCATGGAAGTATGGCACAAATCACTCAACATTTGCTGACCACCTGAGACAAGAACACCATAGGCACAGAACCATAGAAAATGATATTAAAATTTCAAGAAAACCTCCACACACACAAAGCACTATTACACAATAACAATTACTCAATGAGCAAATAAAGAATGGAAACCGAACATTGTATAAAATAATAGAAAAATCTCATAAAACTCTCCCCTTCATGCCCCTATTTATCTCAGTCTACTTCCACATCTGATTCCAAATCCCACTATCAACACTCCACAGCTAATGTCAAAATAACATACCCACCTCTTCGCTAAACATCAGACTCTCCGAACATATCACACATATTGAAATAAAACTCCCAAACTTGCTCGCTCCCTGCGAACAACCACTCAACCTCGTTCTCCTCACTGTTACCCCACACGACATACTAGACAGAAGTCCCAATTCTCCTCCCCCGCACCCCTCCGTACCACATACAGACACACAAACACACACACACACACACTACTTGCATTATCAACACCCCGAAGTTTCAATATTACTGTTACTTCTTCACAATGAATATACAGTACGTTCATTATTTAATAAAAGCCAACTGACAAATTTCTCCCCTCTACCAACCACCACCCCACCTCCTGCCCATCACTTTTTTCTTCCGTCTCACTTCACATCCCACCTTACCACATTCAACAACCATTCAGTCATCTTTTCACTACTACCCAATCTCCCCAATAATAATAATAATAATAATAATAATAATAATTAAAATAACTAAAAACGTTTCGGTAAAAAATTTGAAAAAATTAAATTATATTTCTTCCACTATACCATTCCATACATCAAAACTAAATACACTAAAACAATTTATTATAGAACATACAAAAAGAACTACATTCGTAATATTGGCAACACACCAATAGTACACTGTGCAGACTCAAACACGCCTGATCTGTGTACAACAAATATGGACAGTGCAAAAGTGAAACTAGTGGAAAAAACAATGACACAGCATGACGTATAACTTGGCGAAGTATTTAGCATCGGTCCTTAGTCCTCACGTTGGAAACTGCGAACACCATATCCCCAACTCTTTGGTGTTTACTCAACGTTTGAAATCTTTGTGTGTTGGTCCATCGGATATGCTTGTCAGCTTCGACGTAATATCTCTGTTTACACGGGTCCCTCTTGAAGAGTCTTTAGAATTAATTGGTGACAAACTGGACGCAGAAATGACTAAGCTTTGTCGTCATGTGCTGACCTCTACATATTTTTTATTTAATGACCAGTACTTTGAGCAGAATGACGGAGTGCCTATGGGAAGTCCTTTATCCCCCATAGTCGCCAATTTATTTATGGAGGACTTTGAAGACAGGGCACTGAGGACAGCTCGTCTGAAACCTACCTGTTTCTGGAGATACGTGGATGACACGTTCATGGTGTGGCCTCATGGACCGGATGCTATTAATCGGTTCATGGATCATTTTAATTGCTTCCACCCCAACATAAAATTCACGATGGAAGTGGAGAGAGATGGGAAGCTTCCATTTTTGGATGTATTAGTGTACAGGAAGGACGATGGAACCCTAGGACATAATGTGTACAGAAAACCTTCGCACACAGACCGATATCTACATGCAATGAGTTGCCACCCACCGAACCAACGCACAGGCGTCCTGAAAACTTTAGTTCGAAGAGCTTATGCCATATCGGATGCAGATACCTTAACACAGGAACTAGAACATCTGAAGTTGGTGTTTAAGGAGAACGGGTACACAGAGAGATAGATCCGTCATGCCATGCAGATTGGGCCGTCGCCAGAACCAGAAGAGGACCAATGCACATCAGTTGCCTTCCTTCCGTAAATGTGTCATCAAAAATTGGAAGGATTTTAAAAAAGTTTAATAAAGTGTGTTTCAACCACCTGCCAAGACTAGAGCTCTTCTTGGTTCAGTTAAAGCTGATTTGGGGCTGAGAAAGTCTGGTGTTTAAAAGATTCCTTTCCACTGTGGGAAAGCATATATAGGACAAACGATTCGCACCGTTAATGATCGATGCACCGAGCACCACAGACATACACGTTTGTTACAATCTGACAGGTCTGCAGTAGCGGAGCATTGTTGAACCGAAGGACACAAAATGAAGTATGACGAAACACGTGTACTTGCTTCTGCGTCTCGATACTGGGAATGTGTTTTAAAGGAATCTATTGAGATTAGGTTGGCGGACGATTTAATAAATATAGATAAGGGGTTCCCTCTTAGCAACATGTGGAATCCAGTTTTGTCTAAATTAAAAAAAACAGCGTACTCTTTTCTCCACCTGTGACAACTAGCGCTTGTAAGCGATACATCGTTCCTGCCAGTTTTCTCCACTGAGGCGCTGCACCGGCTGCTTGCGGCAGAGGACGCAGCCACGACTCTCTGGCGCACGCGCCGTTAGTACTTCGCGGCGTATATAAGGCCGCCGGTCACGGCAAGACTTCAGTTTCCTACGAGACTCAGCACCTGAAGATGGCGGCCAGGTGGTCCGCTGAAATATTGTGTCAAGATGACTCGACGATCCGGCTGGAAACACGACATGAATATCAACAGTTATTAGAGTCTAAGGGCAAGAAAGAGACACAAAGGTTGGGAAGGGAGTAAGACGGCGTTTCAGCCTTTCCCCAATAATGTTCTATCTGTACATTGAGCAAGCAGTGAAAGAATGCAAGGAGAAATTTGGAGAGGGAATTAATGTTCAGGGAGAAGAAATAAAAATTTGTGGTTTGCCGACGATATAGTAATTTTGACAGAGACTACAAAGGATCTGGAAGAGCAATGGAATGGAATGGACAGTGTCTTGAAAGGAAGATATAAGATGAAATTTAACAAGAGTAAAACGAGGATAATGGAATGGAATGTCTTAAAATTAGGCGACTCTGAAGGATTAGATAATGAGACAATAAAAGTAGTAGATGAGTTTTGTTGTTTGGGTAGCAAAATAACTTCTGATGGCCGAAGTAGAGAAGATATAAAATACAGAATGGCTATGGGAAGAAAAGCGTTCCCAAAGAAGAGAAACTTGTTAACATCCAATATTATTTAAATGATAGGAAGTCCTTTCTGAAAGGTTTCGTCTGGTGTGTAGGTTTGTATGGGAGTGAAACGTGGACGATAAGGAGTTCAGACAAACAGATTATAGAAGCTTTTGAAATGTGGTGCTACATACGAATGATGATAATTAGATGGGTGGATCACGTAGATAATGAGGAGGTGCTTAACAAAATTGCGGAGAAAAGGAGTTTCTGTCATATCCTGACTAAGAAAATGTATAGATTGGTAGGACACTTTGTGAGACGTGAAGGCCGCGCGGAAGTAACCGCGTGGTCTGTAGCGCCACGATACGGATCGTGCGGTCTCCCGCGTCGGGGGTTCGAGTTCTTCCTCGGGCATGGGTGTGTGTATTTGTCATTAGGTTAGTTTAACTTAGTTTAAAAAGTTTGTATGTTAGGGACCAAGCAGTTAAGTCCCAGAGATTAACAAACATTTGAACATTTTGAGACATCAAGGATTTGTCAACTTAGCATTAGAAGAAAGTGTGTGGGGTAAAAATCGTAGAGGGAGACCGAAGGACGAATACAGTAAGCAGATTCAAAAAGATGTAGGTTGCCGAACGTATTCTCCGATGAAGATCCTTGCAAAGAACAGGGTAACGTGGAGAGCTGCGTCAAACCAGTCTGCGGACTGAAGACCACAACTACAAAACAAGTATGATTTGATAGAAATGTCCTTGATTTTGGTTCATGGAATATGGCAACCACTCGCGAAGGCCGTCGCAACGGCACAGGAAGCGAAACAGGAAGTCCCAGTATACAGAAATGGTGACAGACGCGGATGTGTGTTTCCGACAATGGTATTGAGGCTGAAACCAAGACCTTGTAACCGACGAGACAAGCGTCGTTACAACGTAAGAACGTCCTGCAGGAGTAGGATAAGATATTTGACGGCCTCCTGGAAGAGAGGTGCGGTGTCCGCAAAGCGAAAGAGTGAGCAGGCCAGTAAAGTGCAACAGCAGAGCTAACAACGCCACTCTGTGACGTCAGCCGCCTGGGACAGCGGCCAAGTTGGCTCGGCGGGGTCAATGGGGAGCGACCCATGGGCGAGGATGGCCAGATGCAGAATTAGCGCCCCGGTGAGATGGGGCGCCTTCCACCTGGCGTTCCTTCCCAGAGGAGTGATCCTTTTTAACGGTTTTAAACCGTATGGGTCACTTGTCTTGCGACCTTCTTTCTCTTTTTATTAACTTTTACCACTTGAATTTTATATTGGATTTTAACCGTCTGTTGCATAGCAGGGTGTATGCTCGCAGATTTAACATCTCTTACTATTTTCTGGTTATTTTTATTTGTGTTCATTTTATTTGATGTCCTCCAATAGTACCATTCGAGGTTTCTCGATTTTATCTCTCAACATCGCTGAATCCTCCACCTGATAATTGGCTGAATAGAACCGCGAGTCTATGGATCGAATCCAACTCGGTACACTCCTCAAAGTAGAGAATGAAGAGAGTAAAGTCTTTTAGCGCAGCACGTTAAGTTTGCTCAGTCAGTTATAAGTACCCTAAACAGTAAAAAATGCATATTACAGATAACGGAAACGGAAAACGTATAATGTTTTGACAGTGGTGTATTCGTTAGGGTACTCCGAATAGTTTGCGGTTAATTTACAAATAACAAAAAAATTTCGACTATGCTCTTTAAGTATTTGTGTGTGCCGTAATTGTTTGTTCTTTAATTAGTCAAGACATTTTTTTTAAAGTTTTGCTAACATTTCCCATTCGTAGTTAAAAGATAAAGCATTCTATAATCCGAATATTATTGTACCTCTAAAGTGCTTTACTAGGCATGGTCGTGTTTGCAGGTGGTATGCCGCTGCCTTCCTGCGACCTGCGATCTGACTACTCAGCCAGTTATTAGGGGGACTTACAGTTTAACAGCGACATTGCCAAAGGTTAAAAAAGTGAAAAGTGACAGATAAAAATCCCAGGAATTAGCGGGAACCGAACCCGCGACCTATGAATTCATGGCACTGTGTTGTCAAGCCAAACCTTCCCATCAGCATACTACGTAGTTAAAAACTACACAGCTTATGTCCAGCCTAATATTTATTAGAGCATTTCAAAAATGTGGGATTTTTGACAACTTTAAACAACGAGTTGTCGGTAATGAAGTATAGAGAAAGTGTTATATATATACATTGTTAAGTTGTAGAAATTTTCAGCAGTCAGTCGTAAATCTTATTTATTTATTTATTGGGAGATCTAGATCTCGACCACTGTGTGGTCATTATCTATGCTTAAAAAACGATGAAAATACTTAAAACATCTCGACCTTCATGTTGGAGGTTGCGTCCGCACTGATGCAGCAACCTCCAAAATGGAGGTCGAGATGTTTTAAGTATTGTAATCGTTTCTCAAGCATTGATAATGATCACACAGTGGTCGAAATCTAGATCTGACAATAGATAAATAATATTTACGACTCATTGCTGAAAATTTCTACAAGTCAAATACAGTCGTTGAGCACAAGTTCCATCGTGGAATCAAGCCTGACACATTGTTAATATAAATACATTCCTGGAAAATGGAAGAAGAACCCCATGACCAAGCAGAACGTAATTTTACTGAAATATTCTTGAGGTTGTATAAATCACACCATGACTCAGACAGAGCCACACGCACGTGAATACAGCCATCAGAGCGTGCGCAATGACGACGCTAGTACCGTGTATAACCTTCTTTTGCTGCAATGCTATCTGCAATTTTCCCACGGAGACTTTCGTGAAGGTGCCGAATGTAGTCTTGCGGTATGGCCTGCCATGCAATTTCCACCTGGTGCCTCAGTTGGGGCAGATTTCCTGTCGGTCGTGTAGACTGATCCAAGATGACATTTCATCCGGTGGCAAACGTGCTCAGTGGGGCAAAGAACTAGGGACAGTGCCAACCAGGGTAGCTGTCGTACACCTTGAACAGCACGTTCAGTAGTACGGGATAGTTGTGCAAGTGCATTGTCCTGAAGGAAAACCATATAATCTTGCTGGTGCATGAACGTTAGCAAGAGGGTTTCAATGAAGATTTCAGTGTACTGTGCACTGTTCAATGTTCCCTCGACGATCACTGGAGGAGAACGGCTAGGGTAGGGTATGGCTCCCCACGTCATGCTGCACGATCATGTGTGCTGTTAGGGCGTCATCTGTTCACGCCCCAATATCTTTCAGCCCGCTTCCAGTGGTGTCACGACAGGCACTTATGGATGGACGAATGGATTCGTCTTCAGTGATGAGAGTCGCTGCTGGCTCGAAGCCAGTGATGGTCGTACGTGTGTGTGGTGTCTTGTAGGGGAGCGCGAAAAGCTCGAGAGTATACGTCAGAGGTACATGGAGTCGGCACTCGGCATCATGGTGTGGGGAACCATATTCTACACTGGCCTTTCATCTCTCGTGGTAGCAGAGGGAAAAAATGAAAAGTGCACGGTACTTTGAAACCATATTTCAATCTGTGTTGCTACTGTTTAGGCACCAACAAGGCAATATGCTCTTTCAACAGAACACTGTACGTTCACATGTATCCCGTACAACCCAAAACGCTCTTCAAGGTGTACGACAACTACCCTGGGCAGCAAGATCTCTAGATCTTTCCCCAAATTGATCACTTTTGTGGCCGGATGAAGCGTCATCTTGGTACGGTCTACACGACCGCCAAGAATTCTAGCCCAACAGAGGCGTCAGATGGAAATTTCACGGATGTCCATTCTAGAAAACTAAATTTGGCACCTCTACAATGGCCTCCATGTGAGAATTGCAGCTCGCAGTGCTGGTATATACGGTAATAGCGTCGTCATTTCGCACGTTCTGGTGACTGTACTGACGTATGTATAGCTCTGTGATCGAGTGTTGTATATGTTACAGGCCAAACCAGCTTTTAGGATGAACTAGTTTCGCCTAGGCCAAACCATACATGCTATAGGACAAACCAGTCTAGCCTAGGCCAAACTAGTTCATCATGTTAATGATAGGAGAAACCAGTTTAGCCTAGGTCGAATCGGTTTATCCTAGTTAGAATTTACATGCTTGAGGACAAACTGGTACGTCCTAGTCTAGGGTGACCAGATGTCCCGTATTTTTACGGGTCGTGCGGTATTTAGCTTAAGTGTCCTCTTGTCCCGACAAAATAATTATGGGACGTAGATTGTCCCGTATTTTATTAACGGTACCATATATTTTGAAATAACGTTTGTCAACAAGATGTTTCATTATTTCCACATACCTTTCATGCATGGTGAAGAACTTTTCTGAAGTGCAATACTAACAGGTGACTGGTAATATAAAAACCATATTGCCATTCCTTCGAACCGGTTGTTGATAGAAATTTCTGGTTACCCTATCCTAGTGTCAACTAATATTGCCTAGTCGGGACGAAGTAAATAAATAAATTTCAGATAAAGTTATATCTGTGGATGAATATACTTTAAGTTGACTATTCTATTTCTATTCCTTTATTCAGTTTTCTTTGAAATGTTTATAGAAGATACAAAGAAGGCGAAATTAGTTCAGACTAGGACGTACCCGTTTGTGCTAAAGCATGTCAATTCTAACTAGGATAAACTGGTTCGACCTAGGCTAATCTGATTTCTCCTATCGTTAACAGGATGAACTAGTTTGGCCTAGGCTACACTGGTTTGTCCTATCAGTAACAGAATGAACTAGTTTGGTCTAGGCAAAACTGGTTTGTCCTATCGCATGTAGGGAGAACTGGTTTGGCCTAGGCGATACTAGTTCATCCTGAAGTCGGCTTTGGCCTGTAACATATACATCTTCAAGAACATGTCAATAAAATTTCGCTCTGCTGGCTCGACGAATTACATGGTGCCGCGGTGGAGTAGCCGAGCGGACTAAGGCGTCTAGCTGCGGAGCGCGTGGTTGCTCGCTGTGGAGGTTCCAGTCCTCCCTGGGGCATGGGTGTGTGTGTGTGTGTGTTTGTCGTTAGGTTAGTTTACCTAGGTTTAAGTAGTTGATGACCTCGCAGTTTAGTCCGATAGAATTACAAACATTTGAACATTTGAATTACATGGTGTTCCTCTATTCATTTCCCAGGATTGTACCTTAAATGAATTACCTGAAACTTTCACACAATACCATATCTGCCGTAAGATCTTCCTCTAGTGTTCCTGCAGATATTTAAAATTTTGCGAATTTACAAAATATCGACTCGTGTTTGTGTGGTAGAATAGATCTTTACAGTACGTGATGTTGTTATCCGTGGTCCTTTTGAAACGTATGGAAAAGCGCTCCGAAGTTATGCAGAAACTTACAGCAGTAACTCCGCTACAAGTTCGGATGTGGCGACGTAAAATGCGGCACACTCACCCTGCCGAAGTCTGTGAGGCCGGGGCGGCGGGCGGCGGGCACAGCCAGTAGGGGCGGCGCCGCGGGGTCAGCGCCCTGGGGGGCGGCGTCGGCCAGCACCAGCGGCGTGGGCGGCGGCGAGGGCGGCAGCGGCGCCGGGGGCGGCGGCGGCGACGGCGAGGGCGGCCACTCCTGGTCGGCGGCCAAGTCGGCGGCCGCCGAAGAGTCTGCCCTGCCGAGAAGTGCAGCCTCTCACTACTCGACGCACCTGACGCTCCCCCTCCTGCTAATCAATCACACTGGCTGCTTCACTTCCTCTCTCTCTTTTCTACTTCTTACTCTCCACCCCAATCAATTCCTAACCGTAGATCGCGGCCCACCTGTGGGCGAGACGGATGGGAAATCCCGTGCCGCGGTGGAGTAGCCGAGCGGTCTAAAGCGTCTCGCTGCGGAGCGCGCGGTTGCTCGCCGTGGAGTTTCGAGTCCTCCCTGGGGCATGGCTGTGTGTGTGTTGTCACAGAGTAACATATACAGAGAAGCAGCCCACCCTAAACCACTGTCCTACGCTCCCCTCGTAGTTCCGTAAGATGCTAGCAAGTGTCAGGCGGTTCGCTGGCTTAGGGTGCCTCTGGCACTTCAGAGGGTAGCGTGGAGGGGAGGCTGAGGGGAGAACTCGTGCCGCCTGCCACGAGGCCACGGCTGTGTCCGGTTTGGTGGCGTTTGAGGGGAGGTGGTGGTGGGGGCAGCTGCTACCTGCCGCCTGCTCTGGCCAGTTTAAAGGGCTGCTTCGGACCGCAGCGCCATCATGAAAGATCTTACGGAACTGCTGGAAACCCTCCCTCCCCGCACCCCGGAGCGTAGGATCGGGCCCTTACGGAGGTTTCCCGTCTGTATATATTTGTCTGTGGTGTTGTCCTTAGGTTAGTTTACCTAGGTTTAAGTAGTTTGTAAGCTACAGACCGATGACCACGCAGTTTGGTCCGATAGATCTACAAACATTTGATTTGGAAATCCCGCCCAGTCAGTACTGTAACGTGTGGTATTTCTATAGCGGTGGACAGAGGAATAGGCGGCTGGCTCCTAACTCGCTGTTGCCACTTCGTAAGTCACAAGCGCCTCTATTACTCGCTTTCATGATATCTGCATTGGTAAAATCAATCACGTTTTCGCGATTAAAATTGACTTGGACTATGTCGTCAGTTACATCATTCTGCAAGATATCTAAGTGTACATTATCTGAATGAATAAACATTAACTGGCGAGAGGCCGGCCGCGGTGGCCGACGGGACTGCGGCGCGCCAGTCACAGTCTGCACGGCCACTACTGTCGGGGGTTCGAATCCCCCCCTCCGGCATGGATGTTTGTGTCGTCTTTAATAGAAGATAGTTCATAAGTAGTTTGTAAATTTAGGGACTGATGACCCCGCCGTTAAGTCCCCTAAGCTTAACAAACAAGTGAACAAGTGAACTGGCGAGAACCTGTGCCTTTAAAATCTACACATTCGGTCATGTGTGTAGCATTTAGCTAACGCTCAATGAACAGTTCGAAATGTAACTAATATGTTTTTTAAGGAAGCGTTCATATTTTACTATTTAAAAATGACAAAATGCTGGTTGTTTATAATTTACCTTGAAGCAAACGATCGTAGCGTGAGTGACCGAGAGGTAAAAGCATTGCTATTCGATTACTTATTTTAATTCTGTAGTAAGTAAAATTATAACAAATATCAGACGTTATTATTGTTATATGAAGTGGTAATACAGGTGAATCAGAGGAAAAATGCACATAAGAGTAAAATGGATCACTAGAAATTATAACACCAACGACAACGTACATCTTGTTAGAGTTGTTTCTAAGCTGGATCCACATGCACAGGGGAAATGTTTCTTTCCTCACTTTCCATTTCCAGCTTACAGAAACATTTGTCCTCAATAAATAAACTGCACAAGTAAAAACAAATACCGATAAAGCACACTTTTTAACTTACTCGAACTCCCGTAACTGTTACTCAGCAGCGTTCGGAGAAACAAGCGCTGCGCGGAAAACAACACACCTCGTCGCTACTGACGCTCGACTGGCTTTCGAAGTAGGCAACTATGGGCGCCCAGCGTTGCCATATTCGAGTGTAACAGAGAGAGGGCTACGCTACAATAGACCCAAGTGCGGCAACAGCGTGTTAACAGCCACTCCCCCTATACCTCTGTCTACCGCTATAGCTTGTAACCAACCCTAGAGCAGTGATTCTCAAACCTTTTCGAATATGCGACTCGTTTGGAACTAAAAATATTCCGGCGACTCCATTTGAAGTAAAAATATTCTGGCGATCCCCGTCCTCTTCACCACGAACTCTACGAAAACTATCTTTAGTAAAACAATTTATTTTGTCTGTCGCAGTTGCACAATTTTGAAGTCAGTGACTAGTTTCGGATTATACAGTCCATTATCAAATCATTAGCCTTTGTCAAACCGTGATAATCCAATGCACGTTATAAGTGGCTGTTAAAATCTTGTACATTATCCTCTGTCGATACATATCATTAGTGACATTAAAATTAAAAGTGGCAGTCAAATCTGATGATACATTCACGGCCCTCCAGCGTGAATGTATCTCCAAACTTTTGAGTGTCTATACCTTATTTAAAAATATGTCGACAATACTTGGTTCGAATATTATGTACTACCTCGAAGAGAACGACCTATTAACCAATAGTCAGCACGGATTCAGAAAGTATCGCTCTTGCGAAACACAGCTTGCCCTTTATTCACATGAAGTGTTAAGTGCCATCGACAAGGGATCTCAAATCGATTCCATATTTCTGGATTTCCGGAAGGCTTTTGATACTGTACCCCACAAGCGGCTTCTAATGAAATTGCGTGCTTATGAAATATCTCCCCAATTGTGCGATTGGATTCACGACTTCCTATCAGAAAGGACACAGTTCGTTGTAATTGACGGTAAGTCATCGAGTAAAACAGAAGTGATATCTGGCGTTCCACAGGGAAGCGTTATTGGTCCCCTACTCTTCCTCGTGTTTATAAACGATTTAGGAGATAATCGGAATAGCTCCCTTAGACTGTTCGCGGATGATGCTGTCGTTTATCGGTTAGTGAAGTCAACAGAGGATCAAAAGCAACTGCAAAGCGATTTAGACAAAATTTCTACTTGGTGCGAAAATTGGCAATTGACACTAAATAAAGAAAAGTGTGAAGTAATACACATGACCACTAAAAGAAATCCGCTGAACTTCAATTACGCGATAAATCAGTCAAACCTTAAGGTCGTAAATTCTACCAAATACCTAGGAGTTACAATTACGAACAACTTTGACTGGAGAGAACACATAGAAAATATTGTGGGGAAGGCGAACCAAAGGTTACGTTTCATTGGCAGAACGCTTAGACGATGCACCAGCTCCACCAAAGAGACTGCCTACATCACACTTGTGCGTCCTCTCTTGGAGTACTGTTGCCCCTTGGGGGACCCTCACCAGGTGGGACTGACGGAAGATATTGAGAAGGTTCAGAGAAGGGCAGCTCGTTTTGTTTTATCACGTTACGGGGGGGAAAGCGTCACGGAAATGTTGCACGAATTGGGGTGGAAATCATTAAAAGAAAGACGTTATTCATTGCGGCGTGATCTGTTTGCGAAGTTTCAATCACCGACTTTTAGTTCTGAATGTGAAAATATTTTGCTAGCACCCACCTACTTAGGGAGACATGACCATCCCAATAAAATAAGAGAAATCAGATCGAAAACGGAACGATTTAGGTGTTCTTTCTTCCCGCGCGCTATTAGAGAATGGAACGGTAGAGAAAAGTTATGAAGGTGGTTAATGAACCCTCTGCCAGGCACTTAAATGTGATTTGCAGAGTATCGATGTAGATGTAGATGTAGATGTAGATGTAGAGCATGGATGACATGCAACCAGTGCAAAGTGTGGAAACAGTAGTGACAGCCAGATTTTTTACTTGTATATGTCTGTGTTCATCGCCGCAAATATGTACTTATTTCAGCGTAGCAACAACGAAAGTAATTCATGATACGTTATTTCGGCGTGGAATGCTTCTGTGGCACCTGACCCAGACGCATTTAATTGCAATATTCTATTCTAACTTTCGTCTTTGTACACAAATTTCGCGTGGCAAACGTTACTTTCTCAGCATGGCAACAAGGAAACATATTAACGACATATTATTTCGACGTGGAATGCTTTTATGGCAGATGACCTAGTCGTATTTTAAATGCAGTATTTTGTTGTCACTTTTTGTACGCAAATTTCGTCCATCAAAGTTCACAACTTAATCCTTTTACAACAATTTTTCAAGTTTATAGACATAATACGTTTAAAAGGGTAAAGCAGTCAACAATCCGAAGATTGGTTTGAACACCACAGTGCTTTACTAGGCATGGTCCTGTTTGGAGGTGGTATGCCGTTGCCTTCCTTCGACCTGACTTACCCAGCCACTTATAGGGGGACTTACAGTTTAACGTGGGTTCCGAACCACGGTACTACTCGGTACTTTTCACATGAGCAATACTGCCAGAGGGGAAAGAAGTGCAAAGTGACAGATAAAAATCCTAAGACCTGGCGGGGATCGAATCCGCGACGTTTGGATTTGTAGTCTGGTACTCTACCAGTGTGCAACCGAGAGGCACTAAACACAAAATAGATGTATACTAGACTTTATGAAAGCAGTTGTCACAACACACTAACGACAAATTCAAGTCCATGGTCATGATTGTTCGTCATAACAAGTAGTGCTCACTGTATGTATTTGCATTAAAATGTACACAAATATTTTCATAGCGGCACTTTCGTTGTTATTGCAAACCTAATCTAACTGTTATACTTCGAACTGGAACTGTAATTCTGACAGGTTCGTGAGATTTCCTTACCGAATTTTTGGGAAATATACTACCAGGCTAGTCAATTCGCTGTTTCGAAAAAGTCTGACGGAACAGGATGCACAACCGTATTCAATAGTCAATCTTTATTTAAACCTTGGAACTGTAATTGTAAATAGGTACCATTCTTTAGTAGGTGTGGCATATGAGCTGTCAGCCGATACCCCAAATAACATGGCCTCAAACATGGCGGACTTAGCGCCGCTCTGTGAAATTTAAGCTCGTTGGCGCGACCTGACAGACCGGCTGCTCGGCGGCAGCAGCTGAAGGGTTAATGTCTTTAATAGATATCGAGACAAAATATGTGTCTGAACAGTTTATTTGATATTTATATATCACCTGTACCTGTACGTTCTTTGCCGGGAAGCTGTTCGTGAGCGTTGGCAGTTAGATACGTATTTATAAAGGAACATGAGGCAGAGTTGAAGTTTATGTGCTGGAGGAGGACGTGCCTTAAGACCGTCCGTGCAGTCGCTGTATTCAACAGGTCTTGGTGGCCTAGTGGTTACCGGAAAAAGTTGCAGAACACGACCACAGTCAACTACAGAGAGTTACTTAACAAAATCAGAGCACATGTCCAACTTCACAGCATGAGGCAGTTAAATTCCTTACAGAAAGTTGAACTGGTAAACACCTACATCACATCGAAAGTAAACTACGTTTCAAAAGTGTTGCCCATTCCAAGCGGTATCGCACAACGTATGTTGTCTGCACTAGGTCATTTCGTTAGCAGAGGCAGCATCTTTAAAATACGAGACCTTACCCCTTCTGATACGAAACGGTGGGTTGAATCTCCCAAACTTCTACACAAAGGCACAAGCTCTGTACATAAGTAATACACAAGCTGTGGAAAACATCCCCGAACAGTTTAATTGCCCACCTGCTGAACGGTAGGTGCGCTAGAGCCATTGCGTGCGACTTGTGGGAATTTGAGACGGATGGGAGGCGAGTACGGGTAGCTAAGTGGTCAAGGCGACCACTGGCCCGAAACGGTAGACTTGGGTTCGATTCCCGGCTCGGCTCATATTTTCACTTGTCGCCATTGTTTCATTTCAATGCCCTAAAGCAGGCACTGTCAATCCTCTTCTTCCTAATGCTTCTTCCTTCCTCTCCTTTATCAATAATTTGCAAAAATGTTCAAATGTTCAAATGTTTGTAAATCTATCGGACCAAACTGCGTGGTCATCAGTCCGTAGCTTACAAACTACTTAAACCTAGGTAAACTAACCTACGGACAACACACACACCCATGCCCCAGGGAGGACTCGAACCTCCACGGCGAGCAACCGCGCGCTCCGCAGCGAGACGCTTTAGACCGCTCGGCTACTCCACCGCGGCAATAATTTGCAAATCAACATTCCACTACCCTTTATTGTTCACGAATATAATCTTGACATTTTGAATTTGTGTTCCAGAATGCAGCTAACACAAGTAACTCTGGTACCCGGTAACACGACCGCTTGTACTGATGCATGCCTGTATTCATCATGAATTCGTCGTGACATATTGTCCACTGGATCATCAAGAGACCGTTGATATAGATTGTCCTGCTCTTCTACGGCGATTCGGCGTAGATCTCTCGGATGGGTGGGTTGGTCGTCTCGTTCAAAAACAGCCCTCAAAAATGTATCACAGGCATATCTAACAGGTTTCATGTCTTGAGAAAACGCTGGCTATTCTAATCTCGTGACTTTGTTATCATGAAGGAACGCATCCATAAAATCTACACGACGAGCGCAGGAATATTCTTTCATTAAGACGGATTCCTCTCCGAAATGATGTCGATATTGTTTCAGTATACGTCGGATAGCAGTTCTATAAACTTGTACCAGCGCCAGTGGCGTACGGTTGCCAAACTTTATGACACTCCTAAACTTTAGGGAATCACCAACTTGCTGCACTTGCTGGAAGGTTTGCCTAAGACGTTCAGCGTGACCAGGCTGCCTCCAAAAACCGTCAATTGTTTCGTTGAAGGCAGATGCGATCTTCACTTGTGAATAGCAGTCGATACCAGTTTTGTCGGGGCATTCAGCACGGTGTTAGGCCCACCTTTATCTCGCTGCATGTTGTCTAGGTGTCAAAGCTGGATATCACTATGAAGATGGGGAGTGATGTTGCAGTCATGGCCGGTAGACTACAGTCCGCATGGAGCAAGTCATTTTAGTTGACACTACTTCGGGGACTTTCGAGTCAAATATGATGAAATGATGATGACAAGTTTCCGAGCAGAGAAAATCTCCGACCCAACCGGGAGTCGAGCCTGGGGCTCTCAATGGTGACCCAAGGAGGTAGCCTCGTTGGGAGTGAAGTTGCATGTGATGCATGTTATTACGTACGGTTGGAATCGAAACAAGATGTCCTGTGACAGCACTAAAATAATTATTAAACATATTGGACTTCTTTTCACTGTTCCCACAATTTTAAATCCTTTTGTGGAAGCCTTTCGACGGCTAGAGTGAAGAAAATAATCAACAGATTCTGTATTTTCTATCTCCTCCGTGTCCGAACAACATGCGTTCATTTCGAGAGGTCTGGAAACATCTGTTCATGAGAGTCGCTTCCGATGTAAATTAAAAGCGGCATTTTCTTTCTACATATGTTCAAAAATGTTTGTTAAGCTTAACGGACATAACTGTGGGGTCATAAGTCCCTAAACTTACAAACTACTTATGAACTACCTTATAATAAAGACGACACAAACATCCATGCCCGAGGGGGGATTGGAACCCCCGACCGTAGCGGCCGTGCTGACTGACTGGCGCGCCGCAGACCGCTCGGCCATTGTGGCCAGCTCCTTCTTCATATGGCATAACTGCAGTCAAAGTAAGCAACGTACATCCTCCTGGTGTTATACTGGAACAAGTGGACGGTCTCACCCACTCCGTCGCATTGGCACTGCTCATTAGTGGCTGCTTATGTCTTTGTGGGGTTGAATGACATGGACAATCTAAAGTTCTGTGTTCTTGATACAATATACTCATTCGTCGGTGTTAGGAGACCTTTGAATCAAGGTGAAAAATTGGTACCATAGCTTCGCTTCACTTCTAAGCATGTAAATCTTTTTTTTATATTTTTCGGTTTCTAATCATTTCTCAGTTTTTCGTATAATTTAACTGAGAGGGCCATCGTGCAATCATTTCGATTACTATAGGAAAAGTGATCATTGGATGTAGACATGCAGATTGTGTTTTATTTTTTTTTATCCTCGTGTGGATGGTTGCTTGAGGTGTGTGTGTATGTGTGTGTGTGTGTGTGTGTGTGTGTGTTTGTGAGTGAGTGAGTGGTAGGTTGCGGTGAAGTGTTATGCAAAGATTAGTGTAGCCTGGTGTGTGATAGCTAACCTTGTAAGAAAGGGACTTACCATAGAGAGTAATGTTGCCTGTAGATGTTTGTGGGCGCTTTCAATTTGGTTGCAGAAATCCGTTAATCGACGAGCCAATGGGGCGCGTCTTCTTTGATTTTGATGGGAACTGGAGGATGAGCAGGGCGTAGGACAGCCATAAGGGGAGAGTTATAGAGCCGTCCGGACTGGGCGGACGCGAATACGCAAGAGGTCTGACGTTGATCATTTCGAATGAAGTTGTCGATTTTGGTCGGGTTTTCTCGGGAGAATATTTATTAGTGTTGTCATGTCGTGGGAATTGATTGGTCGCGTTTTGAATTTTTGTGAGACATTAGACGGCTGCATAGTTAGTAAACGGATCGAACTGAGATTGAGCCATCAGCCCATCGCCCACGCGTTAAAATACTCGGCCTGATTACAGGAGTATCGGTTGTAGGATAGAGTGCGCGAGTTTTTATACCAACTGTATTAGGCCTACGTTGGTTGTGAAAACAGTAGTAACAACTACTACCATGGTCTAGTTCACGCCATTTCTTAGTTTGTTGCTTTAGCTCCTCTAAACCTGGTACTAGACAGTAAAGTGCTTTGCTGTTTTTATTTCGGAATATGTGTTCTAATCATTTCTTTTTTAGATTTTTTGGCTTAAGATTTTTCTTTCCAAATGATGCGGCGGCCTGTGAGGCCATGTGGCATAGCTCGTGCGAGGCAAAGCGTGCTGAGTGCTGAATAGCTTAGTTCAGACTTTCCTCACAATAGAGAATTTATTCTTGGCGAACCTATTTTTAAGCGATGTTATAGCTTGGAAGTACCATACAGCAGGGTACAGACAAAGCCATGTCGATTTAGATTTGATAAATAGTCAGTGTAGAACCCATAAAACGTGGTAGAGCTTATTGTATGGTTTAGTCCCGTTTTGTCTAAGTTTCGGTTTTTTTTTCTTGGTGTTGTGTATTCTGGAGCCGGCCGCGGTGGCCGAGGTGACTGAGGCGATCCAGTCACGGTCAGCACTGCCACTACGGTCGGGGGTTCGAATCCCCCCTCGGGTATGGATATTTGGGCCGTCCTAGTTCGTAAGTAGTTTGTAAGTTTAGGGACAGATGACCCCATAGTTAAGTCCCATAAGCTTAACAAACATTTGAACATTTTTTTGTATTCTGGAACACATCATGGGAGTTGGAGTAATGCTATATCTTTTGGTCACTGTTTCAGTGCTCAATGTTGTTAATTTGTAGATTATCTTTTGCTACATCCCCCATCGATCGTTTTGATGTATTACGGGAGTTTTGCAGTATTCCGTGTATCAGTTGGATGTGTCCTTTCTGTTTCAGATAATTTACAATCAAATTACACACAGAAAAATGTATTCAGAAAGAAGCTTTGGTACGGTGGTGTTCAATTCGTTCTTCCAAACCATAATGACAATAACTGATATTTATTTTGAGAGCTATCCAACTGTTAGCCCCCAAACTTCAATTGTTAGCCGTAATTCCTCAATGCACATAGTTACAATTTATCACCGTCTGACGGTACCTTTCTGCTGTTTTTCATATGAGCGTAGCGTGACTTAGTAGTTTTCTGCTTTGCTTGGTTGAGACTGGAGACGAGGATGTGCACGCTAAGGTTATCAGAGATCATAACGTATATGTGTGTGTGTGTGTGTGTGTGTGTGTGTGTGTGTGTGTGTGTGTGTTGTGTGTGTGTGTGTGTGTGTGTGCGTCTGTATGTGTGAAGCTTGTAAAAATATGTTCCCTCTCCACCATCCATCCTTTATATGTGGAGCTTTTACAACTAAAAGACCTGAACAGTTAGAAGATTAGATACAGTCATATGGCACTTTCGTGAAGAGAAGTGAGTAATTAATGTAATAAAAACTTTGTGTAAAGAAGATCACTCCCCTTCATAAAAAAGGTGATACATTGGATGTCAACAACTACCGCCCAATCTCACTTCTGACTGCTCTATCAAAAATTCTTGAAAAAGTAATGTATTCCAGAGTAACTTCTTATATTAATAAAAACAAAGTTCTAACAAAATGTCAGTTTGGTTTCCAGAAAGGCTTTTCAGCAGAAAATGCAACACACATTTTCACTAATGAAATATTAAATGCTCTGGATAACCGTAAATCACCCGTTGGGATTTTTTGTGATCTATCAAAGGCCTTTTATTGTGTTAAACATGGAATTCTTCTAGATAAGCTTAAGTACTGTGGTATGAGTGGGAAAGTGCACAAATGGTTTAAATCATACCTAACTGTAAGAGTTCAGAAAGTTGATATAAGTAATTCACATAATATACAAAAAACAGCCGAGTCCTCAAACTGGGGAACTATCAAGCATGGGGTGCCACAGGTTTCGGTACAGGAACCTTTGCTGTTCTTAATATATATTAATGATTTTCCTTTCTATATTCATAAAGATGCCAAGCTAGTTCTCTTTGCTGATGATACAAGTATCGCTATCACACCCGAATCGCAGAAAATAAACTGATGAAATTGTCAATGAAGTATTTCAGAGAATTATTAGGTGATTCTCTGTAAATGGACTCTCTTTAAATTTTGAAAAAAAAAAAAAAAAAAAAAAAAAACCAGTATATTCAGTTTCACACAATAAATGGCATCACACCATTAATTATATTGACTTCAACCAGAACTCTATAGCTAAGGTAGAATATTCAAAAATTTTAGGTTTATGCATTGATGAGGGGTTGAATTGGAAGAAACACATTGAAGATCTGCTGAAACGTTTGAGCTCAGCTACTTATGCTATTAGGGTGATTGCAAACTTTGGTGATGTACAACTCAGTAAACTAGCATACTATGCCTATTTTCATTCTCTGCTTTCTTATGGCATCATATTCTGGGGCAATTCATCATTTAGTAAGAAAGTATTCATTGCCCAAAAGCGGGTCATCAGAATAATTGCTGGAGTCCACCCAAGATCATTCTGCAGACATTTGTTTAAGGACCTAGGAATCTTTACAGTAGCTTCACTTATTGTTGTTAACAATCCAACTGAATTCAAATGTAACAGCAGTGTGCATAGCTACAACACTAGGAGAAAGGGTGAAATACACTATTCAAGGTTAAATTTAGCTCTGTCACAGAAAGGGGTTAATTATTCTGCCACAAAAGTCTTTGGTCACTTACCTAGTAGTATCAAAATTCTGACAGATAGCCAACTAGCATTTAAAAATAAATTAAGAGAATTTCTGAATGGTAATTCCTTATATACATTAGATGAATTTCTAGATAAAAGTTAGTACTTTAGGAAAAACTTAAAAAAATAAAAAATATAAAATAAAATAAAAATAAAAATTTAAAAAAAATCAAATATTGAGTGTCATGTAATATTATGTATAGACACAATTCATTTAACTGACACGTTCCACATCATCTATGGAACAAGTATTAATCTAATCTAATCTAATCTAATCTTTAATTTACGATCGATTGGCAGACCAGGACGATTATCCAACCAAGTGCTAGGCAAGTCCGACAGGGCATAGCTTTGGTGATCTAATGGAAACCGGTGTATTCACTGCGGCACAGCCGTTGGCTATCGCTATACTGGATGACCAATATCACTATTGTGGGTGACCCAAATATACACCGCAATCTTGGGCCACTATAACGCTGATTGACCTTTCTTTTTGAAGCCATCGCAAAAAAATATATAAAAAGTCAATAAGGAAAACAATAAATATACAACAGATATGCACGCAGCGGCATGGCAGTAGCCATAATATATTCAGTCAGACCTTTAATACAACACTGATGTAGTCGAGGTAGAAATTTGTCCTCCCAGCAAATTACTCATTGTTGTTTGATCCGATAAAATATAGTCTTGTGTAAATATAAACTGTCTTTCACGTTGAATAACGCGGTATGTCGGGTAACAACGGTCGGATAAGCGAGTCCCTACTGAGTTACTCAGTATCGTCAGGTAATCTCTTCAACGACTTCAGTATCCGAATCCGTAGAATACAACTGTCATGTGCTGCACTGATTAAGAGACGATCAACGACAGAATCCAAGAAAACACTTTTCATGGTGTTTGCGCGTAAATTTTTCAACATGGAGCAGGAAGAGCTCTAGCCATTTTAACAAAACAACTTAAAAGCACTAGAGTCGCATCACAACTGACCTTTGAAGAGGCTGCGACTGTACTCGATTTTTGAAATGTAAACAACATAGCTAAAGTATAATCTCAAACGGAATCTGATGGCTGTCAAATCTTTAGAATATGTTTAACTTCTATTTACAGTGAGGTGGCAATAACGTAGGTAACACATTACTCGGACCTGCTTCCAATAGTACGTGTGCTATAACTGCTGAGTAATCATCGCTCTGTATTTGTATACAACTGGTTTATTGGTACAGTGAACGAAGTGTAGTCACTCTGCTCTGTCCATAAATCAATGGCGCTGATGAGAACAATGTTTGTCTGACATTAATTTTCTGTTTAGCAACGACTGAATATCGGAAGACTCTATTTGTGAGATGCATCACAAACCAATTAAGCAATTGATTGCATGAAAGTGCTATTTGTGGAGACAACTGTGACCATTCATCCTGCCTGAGAAGGGAATGTTTAGCCATTTACGTGGCCCTAACGTTCCATTGTCTTCCACGCCATGAAGCGCGATCATCAATCATGTCGGCCCTGTCACACTGCACCTGCCGAACGCTCGATACTTCTCACCTGACACACGAGTTCCGCGGGTCAGCAGGTTCAGGCGAATAGGCCGGGTTGCAGCAGGGTCGCTATCAATCTTGTGGGAACACTTAGCTCAAGAAATAAGCGACAGACGTCCCCAGACACTACTATTTGATTAAACAAAAGAACAATCAAGCGCAGATGCTTAGTAAGTAAGCTTCTACGTACCAAGTTTCCGTGATTAAAGAAACAGCAGAATCGAGCATGTGCCACAACAGCTTCCACACATTAAAAAAAGTGTTGCATCACCAAGATTCCACGGCAATGCCACCAGAGTGAATTTTGACACCCTATAAGGCAGTGGTTCAATGAGCGACCCCCTTCGAATTAAAAAATATTTTTGCGGCCTACCCATCCCTCCGCGAACAACACAATTTTGTGTGTAACATCAAAGGCAAAGAATTTAATTTTCTTTTGTTGATACAACTTTCTTGCAAAAACCAATAAAATTGTAGTATTGTACATCTTGGGATAAATATTTAGTACATTTTTTTCTGAATGGAACACATCCTATTTTTACATGAATTTCGACAGAAAAATATAACATCGAGGTTTCGCATTGCAGGTAAAGCTCAGAAACGAATTATGTTCTTTGAGCCAGGTCCCATTGTATATTCAATTTCGCACGATTAACCTTCAAAAAAAGAGGAAGGTAACAGTCTACCTTAAGTTTCACACGATGCATGGGGGAGGATACTTTTCAACATAAAAATTGATCCCTAAATACCTTGGTCGCGCCTTAACTTGAGAAAGGCTCGACCGATTTCACAGATCTTGTTTTTGTTGTTTTCATTATTCTCAGAACAGTGCTGTATGAAATAAAACTGGAATATTTGAGAACAAAGTGTGTTTTTCAATGTGACCCTGCGTATTTACTGCATAGAAATCTATAGTTTTGTTCCGATATTGATGAAATTTTGCACACTCTACCTTAAAAACGGGTGAAATGTCTCTGTCTGTATAAAATTTCGTTCGGTGCATTATGGAAGGTTCTTAAGTTACGGAATTTTACAGCATGCATACTTTTGATCCAAGCTTTATGAATTTTTGCACACTTGGCCTTTAAACCAAGAGGAAGATTACTGAGTACGTAAACGTTCGTATGTTATATGACGTACGGTACCTTGCAGAAAACTTTGCAGAGAGAGGGAAAGGTGGAAATGAACAGAGAGATGGGAGAGAGAGAGAAAGAGAGAGAGAGAAAGAGAGAGAGAGAGAGAAAGAGAGAGAGAGAGAGAGAGAGAGAGAGAGAGAGAGAGAGAGAGAGATATGGATGCATAGAGAGGGGGAAAGGGCTTGTGGACTACGAGAGCGTAGGATAAACAAACATCCGGGTAACGCCGGGTTTACAGCTAGTTTATTATAAAACAATCTTTGTTCAATTCAGCTGAGAATTGATTATCAACAAGGAATCGCTTAATTTTAATACAAAATATATTTCTATTTTCATAAGCCTAATTTTTGCATTACGTAACACCTTGTATGGCTGGTTGTTTTAGGTCGGAATGCTTCCTGCTGTGACGGCGATCGAGCCGTGCCGGAGTGGCCGAGCGCATTGAGGCGCTATGCTTCGATGATCGAGGCCGCTCCCCGTCGGGGTTTTGAATCCCTCCTCGGTCATGGATGTTTGTGTCGTCTTTAGTACAAGGTAGTTCATAAGTAGTTGGTAAGTTTAGGGACTGATGACCCCGCAGTTAAGTTCCTTAAGCTTAACATAAATTCGAACATGGTTGAGTCCCTTAAGCATAACAAACATTTCAACATTTGATTTTGACGGCGACCGATCGATGAAGACTTTGCGACCCTCCACCCCGAGCGGCGCGACCCACAGGTGGAAAAGCACTGCTATAAGGTAACGGGGCTTTACTAGTGACCATCAGCCGTCTCTTGCTTACATTGTGCCTTCCGCCATACCTGCAGCCATATGTTTGCTCTTGGTGATGACGATTATAATAACCGTTGAAGACTAGAAGTTTTACTTAGAATTTGGCGAGAAGAAACGAGAAAATATTTTATACAAGATGGCTCTGATAGTTTTGCGAGTTTCTACGTGGTATTTCATTTTGAAATAGTACCTCTTGCAGATTCTTGGGCACAAACATTCAGGCGGTAATCAGTGCTTTCATTCCTCGACTTATGTATATACTTTGTTCAGCCTTACGGCCTGACCAAGGGTAGCGCTGTCTCGGCCTTGATGGCCGGTCAATTATGGAAGACTTCCAGGAGGGAATGCTTCAGTCACTACCCGCTAAGCCACGACTATGTTGGAAACATGTTACGATAACCGAGTCTTGCCTCGGGCATGGTTGTGTGTGTGTTGTTAATTGTTAGTGTAAGTTAATTTAAGTAAGTTTAAGTAGTTTGGAAGCCTACGGGCTGATAACCCAAGCATTTACGTCACTTAGATTTTGTGGACGACATGGAGAGGAATAAATTAAAGGATGTATTATACGTCCTTTCAAAATAAGATCAGATTCATTATGAAAGAAAAGAAAGATGGGTCTCTGCATCTTTTGGATGTTTTGGTTAAATGAAAGAATGATGGCTGTCTAAAGCATCTTGTTTGTCGGAAGCCAACGAATACTGAAATTCATTTACCGACTTCAAGTTGTCACAATCGGTCGCAAACCATGAATGTCCTTAGAGTACTTTAACACGGAGCTCACGCATCTCGGGTGCAGATACACTGGCTCACCTGCAGCAAGTGTTCCGAGAAAATGGGTATTCAACCAGGCAGATAAATAAGGAAAGTGGAGAACGAAGAGTCTTAGCCGGCAAAATCTCTTGCTTTTCTTCCGTTTGGTGAATACATTTCGTTTAAAATGTGAAGAATACTCCGTAATTTTAGGAGAATGTTATTTTCAGTCCACCACCTAAGATTACCGACTTGCAGGATACAGTCAAAGAAACATACTATTGCGAAAATCTGGTTTTATCAAAATCTCCCTTTCAATAGGATTCAGAGTCAGTAGAGTCAGTAGAGTCAGAATGACACTAAAATGAAATATAAAACAATTTTGTTTGTGTTCCCGCATTATGTTTCACTTATTAACACAATAGTTACGTAATCTCTTTGACAAGGATTATCTTCGTAAATCACGCCCCACTTTCATGGTAATTATCTCGCTCTCTTACGTCCGATACGTTAGTCGGCAAGTCTCAATGGGCCATGGACCATGACTTATGAGACCCAGCTCAGCTATGGACGAAATGCTAGTAACATAACGGCTTTATTGATTATGGTCTTACAACCTGGAACATTCACCAAGGATCTTCCTTCACCTACGTATGCACCAATTAGCAATACTGGCATAGTCACTGAAACCAATGTCAGCTTCCTTCTGACAGAACATAAGGAAAAAGTTTACAGTGTAAGACGAAGGTGAAATGCTTTTTAACGTTTAGTTAAACTATAAAGTTGGACGAACTAAGCGTATTACATTCAGGTAACGTAAATAGATCCACGTCGTGAAATTAGAATTTGGAGGCAAGGTAATTCACTTATCAAGTTTATTAACTGCACTATATATATATTACCGCAATGTAAATAAATTTATGGCTCCCTTCTGCACGCACTAGTTATTTGGCTCTTTCTACAAGGCAAGTATTATACCAAGGAGCTTTTTTCTTTTCTTTTTTGTGATCTTTTGCGAAGTTTTAAATAAAGGCAACTAATAACGACCTCAGGCACTAATGCCCACGCAAGCAGAGCTGCCACTCTCGTCAACAAATCACAATTATCGCATGACGTCAGACAGTGAATATATAGGGCCTCGGGGTGGTATGAGACGTTCGTTTTACTTCCAAACGGAACAAATCAAAATAACTGTTTCTTATTTTGTCAAACCAGCAAGAAAAAATTAAGTATGGGTGTTTATAGGACTGAAATCTATTGAAATCTGGGTGAAATTGTTAATAGGGAGAGTGTAAATAAGCCGTCAGGTGTCATTAGACCACTCGGCTACTCCACCGCGGCTGTTTGTTATACTGCTTCGATTGTAGGAGGAACCATGGTTATGCTTGAAAACACGATACTGTTGACAACTCGAAATATCATTATTACAAACAGAACCCATCATTACGTATTATAAAAATAGATCTCTCTCTCTCTCTCACCGACTACGACATATACTTCAGGAGATGTGACGTCATAAACAGTAACAGATGCAGAGACTTAGCTCATGAACTAGTTGAGAACGAACATAGCGACTTACAGGAAACTTTACACTTAGTTTCAAATATCATCGAAACTTTATCTTGAGAAAAATGATGGAAGGAAAGATATTTCTGTTTACTAATCTGTCTCTTTTTATGTAGTTCACTACGCCATTCGTCAAGTGGTTAAAAGTTCGTCTACGGTCCTAACTGTATTCAAGAGACTTTTCACAATCAGCATGAATACTTAACATTAAATGTACCCTCGAAATCACAGTAATACCATTATTTAATGACATGATATAATGTAAATTACGGTTCATGAAAAGCCGACCCATCGCGCTTGAGCTTTCGATTTATTATGTCTTTACTACCAACTCTACTGCTGGTATAAGAGCTATTTTCAGATGAAAAGGTATGAAAGATCTTAACAATAAAACGGGTTTAAATTTGAATGTCCCGCTTTGGGAGAACGTAGTGCCATATCTAGGGATGCGAAGCATTCGTCGTCACCTCCCACTAAAACATGTAAGGCTGTGCCCCCAGTAGGCAAGGTGATGCTCGCCGTCCTTTTCGTCGTGTTAGGTCCAATACCCATTGAATTACTCGAGCACGGAGAAACCATTAACAGTGACGTGTACTGTGAGACACTCCGTATCCAACGTAAGTTCAAACGGCCTGGATTGCTCACATAGGGAAATATTCCGTTCCATGTTAACACGCGTCCACACGTCTCCAGGGTCACACAAAGTGTACTAGTCAAATTCAAAATGTCCAAATGTTCAAATGTTTGTAGAACTTATGGGACTTAACTACGGGATCATCAGTCCCTAAGCTTACAAACTACTTACGAACTAGCTAAGACTAAGGACGGCAAAAATATCCATGCCCGAGAGGGTTCGAACCCCCGACCGTAGTGGCCGTGCAGACCGTGACTGGAGCGCCTCATTCCCGTCGGCCACCGCGGCCGGCTGGTCAAATTCTATTGCGAGCAGCATGAGCTCCTCCATACAGCCCGGACACACCACCCTGTGACTTCTGTCTGTTTGGTCCACTTAAAAAATATATAAAAATATATAAATAAATAAAATAAAAAATAAAATTCCAAGAACACAAATCCTTCGGCTTGTTAAACATTGGGGATCTTTGTGTTCTGGCTTCTGGTGATTACTTTTGAGTAAAGGCTGGAATTATACAGACAGTATTTTTCAGATATTACGCATACGTACCAAATGAAACGACTCACAATGAGCCGTACTTAATCGTTCCTTGAGTACTCGTATTAACATTGGCAACACAGACTTCCCGTGAAGTTTTTAAACTTTACCGGGGGGAGGGGGGGAAGACATAGCACTAACATTTATAATTTACTGTGATTCTTCAGTTTGTCCCGGCGTATTTGCTGATCAAAATATCCACGGGTGTACTGCCGGTCTATAGTGTCCAACGGGCACAATATTTCGGCGATCATACATGTCGCCATCATCAGGTGAACTGACGGACTGAGCTCCTGGAAACGCGCCGGCACGGAGATCCGCACGCTACGGCTGCTCGAAGGGAACTGGGTTCTAGCCCGGTAGCGGACCATTTAAATACCCTCGGCCCGCGGAGCGACCCCTCCGCGGTCCGCGCCCCGCGCCGCGGCCGCGCAGTGGAACCGATTGCGCCGGCGTCTGAGAAGACGTCGGTGTGAGGGTTCTGTCCGCCGTGGTCGTCACTTCGTTACGTTTGCTAGATTTACTCTTAATTAACCCAATCGCTGGTTCCCAAGCTTTGCTAAGATTATAGCCAGAGTCACGGTTTATGAGGTCGTCACTTGTGCGAATTTCAATGGCCTCTCTAACGACGCAGTCCCAGTATCTCGACGTCTGTACCAGAATCCTAGTGTGTTCATACTCCATGGCGTGATTCTCCGACAAACAATGTTCAGCGACCGCCGACTTGCTCGGATACATCAATCGTGTGTGCCTCTGGTGTTCAACGCATCGATCCTCGACGGTACGCATCGTCTGTCCAATATATGACTTTCCACACTGACACGGAATCTGGTACACGCCCGCCTTCCTCAAACCGAGATCATCTTTAGCGCTCCCCACCAGTGCACGAATTTTATTCGGCGGACAAAAAACAGTTCCAACCTGGTGTTTTCTCAAAATGCGGGCGATCTTCCCTGAGAGTGCGCCGGTATATGGAACGAACGCAGTGCCTACATCCTCCCTTGCGTTTTCATCCGTTTCCACAGGTTGTGTTGTAGTGGTTGGGCGGAGAGCCCGTTGAATCTGCCACTCTGAGTACCCATTTTTTCGAAATACAGTTTTCAGGTGTTCCAATTCCTGGGGTAGACTCTCTGCGTCGGAGATAGTGCGCGACCTATGTACTAGGGTTTTAAGTACCCCATTCCCCTGTGAAGGGTGGTGACAGCTGTCTGCGTGTAAATACAGATCAGTGTGCGTTGTCTTCCGATATACACTATGACCCAGGGTGCCATCAGGTCTTCTCTTGACCAAGACGTCAAGGAACGGCAATTTACCCTCCGTTTCAGTCTCCATAGTGAATTTGATGTTGGGGTGTATGGAGTTCAGATGTGTAAGGAAGTCAAGGAGTTTATCCATACCATGTGGCCAGATGACGAAAGTGTCGTCCACATAACGGAAAAAGCAAGTGGGTTTCCATTCAGATGATACCAGGGCTTCCTCCTCGAAATTCTCCATGTACAAATTTGCGACCACAGGGGAGAGTGGGCTACCCATGGCGACTCCCTCCGTTTGTTCGTAGTATTCGCCATTGAAAAGAAAATACGTGGAGGTCAAGACATGCCTAAAAAGTTCGGTGGTCTTCTCGTCAAATTTCTGACCAATTAAATCTAGTGACTCTCGAAGGGGCACCCTCGTAAACAACGAAACGACGTCAAAACTCACCATGATATCTGACTCATCCAGCCTGAAGTTGTTAAGGCGTTTCACAAAATCCACGGAATTACGGATGTCTTGAGGGCATTTACCCACATAAGGACTTAATATTCCCGTCAAGTATTTGGGCAACAAATATATAGGTGCTCTGATGTTACTGACAATGGGACGTAACGGCACCCCATCTTTGTGAACCTTAGGGAGTCCGTAAAGTCTTGGCGGTACCGGACCTTGAGGTAGCAGTTTCTTGGCGACACCCTCCGGTAAATCCGCATCCTTGAGAAGCGCCCTCGTTTTCCACCTTCTTTGTGGGGTCAACGCTGATCTTCCGGTAGGAATCGTCATTTAGCAGGCTCTGCATCTTTTCAGTGTAGTCCTTATGGGAGACAACAACCGTAGCATTGCCTTTGTCAGCCGGTAAGACAACAATATCAGGGCGCTCCCTCAGGTCGCGAATGGCCGCCCTCTTGGCCTTGAAAAGTTGCGCCACCGTAGATGTCGTTTGCTAAGTACTCTTGCTTTTCTAAAGAGATGTCGTTCCGAGAATGTTGTTCCAAATTTTGCTAAGGTTACGCACCACATCGATTCTGCAGCAGCCAAGAGAATTAAAAAACGGGCCGGCCTCGCATTGCTTCGTGAGAGAGTGCATTTCACCCGCCGCAGTCTTGAGTTCGTCTCTCTGGAACTATTCCATCTGAATTTACAACTGGCTAGTCACTTGACGTCTTTTTCCTGGGATTCGATTGATGGTGTTACTTCGGTTGCAGCCGATTCCGCCCATAAGAAGGCAACGGGACGTCAAACAGCTAAGTTCTCACGCCTCCTTGACAAGCCATCTCTGCAGGTTCCGTGCAAGACCGTCATCAATCTGAGTGGCATGGAGTTGAGTGATGATGCGGTCTCAGTTTTAGAGAAAGGACTCAACTTTGCTCCTACCCCCAAGTTCACACCGGTCGCAGAAATTATTAGTGCTGTTGAACAGGTTGCAGCTCGACTTCCGCCTGATTCAGCTGAGGAAATACGTCGTGAAACTTGTCGTGCATTGACGAAATCCAAGCCCATGAAGTCGAACATCACTAGTAAAGAGAGGGCGGCCATTCACGACCTGAGGGAGCGCCCTGATATTGTTGTCTTACCGGCTGACAAAGACAATGCTACGGTTGTTGTCTCCCATAAGGACTACACTGAAAAGATGCAGAGCCTGCTAAATGACGATTCCTACCGGAAGATCAGCGTTGACCCCACAAAGAAGGTGGAAAACGAGGGCGCTTCTCAAGGATGCGGATTTACCGGAGGGTGTCGCCAAGAAACTGCTACCTCAAGGTCCGGTACCGCCAAAACTTTACGGACTCCCTAAGGTTCACAAAGATGGGGTGCCGTTACGTCCCATTGTCAGTAACATCAGAGCACCTACATATTTGTTGCCCAAATACTTGACGGGAATATTAAGTCCTTATGTGGGTAAATGCCCTCAAGACATTCGCAATTTCGTGGATTTTGTGAAACGCCTTAACAACTTCAGGCTGGATGAGTCAGATATCATGGTGAGTTTTGACGTCGTTTCGTTGTTTACGAGGGTGCCCCTTCGAGAGTCACTAGATTTAATTGGTCAGAAATTTGACCGAACTTTTTAGGCATGTCTTGACCTCCACGTATTTTCTTTTCAATGGCGAATACTACGAACAAACGGAGGGAGTCGCCATGGGTAGCCCACTCTCCCCTGTGGTCGCAAATTTGTACATGGAGAATTTCGAGGAGGAAGCCCTGGCATCATCTGAATGGAAACCCACTTGCTTTTTCCGTTATGTGGACGACACTTTCGTCATCTGGCCACATGGTATGGATAAACTCCTTGACTTCCTTACACATCTGAACTCCATACACCCCAACATCAAATTCACTATGGAGACTGAAACGGAGGGTAAATTGCCGTTCCTTGACGTCTTGGTCAAGAGAAGAGCTGATGGCACCCTGGGTCATAGTGTATATTGGAAGACAACGCACACTGATCTGTATTTACATGCAGACAGCTGTCACCACCCTTCACAGAGGAATGGGGTACTTAAAACTCTAGTACATAGGGCGCGCACTATCTCCGACGCAGAGAGTCTACCCCAGGAATTGGAACACCTGAAAACTGTATTTCGAAAAAATGGGTACTCAGAGTGGCAGATTCAACGGGCTCTCCGCCCAACCACTACAACACAACCTGTGGAAACGGATGAAAACGCAAGGGAGGATGTAGGCACTGCGTTCGTTCCATATACCGGCGCACTCTCAGGGAAGATCGCCCGCATTTTGAGAAAACACCAGGTTGGAACTGTTTTTTGTCCGCCGAATAAAATTCGTGCACTGGTGGGGAGCGCTAAAGATGATCTCGGTTTGAGGAAGGCGGGCGTGTACCAGATTCCGTGTCAGTGTGGAAAGTCATATATTGGACAGACGATGCGTACCGTCGAGGATCGATGCGTTGAACACCAGAGGCACACACGATTGATGTATCCGAGCAAGTCGGCGGTCGCTGAACATTGTTTGTCGGAGAATCACGCCATGGAGTATGAACACACTAGGATTCTGGTACAGACGTCGAGATACTGGGACTGCGTCGTTAGAGAGGCCATTGAAATTCGCACAAGTGACGACCTCATAAACCGTGACTCTGGCTATAATCTTAGCAAAGCTTGGGAACCAGCGATTGGGTTAATTAAGAGTAAATCTAGCAAACGTAACGAAGTGACGACCACGGCGGACAGAACCCTCACACCGACGTCTTCTCAGACGCCGGCGCAATCGGTTCCACTGCGCGGCCGCGGCGCGGGGCGCGGACCGCGGAGGGGTCGCTCCGCGGGCCGAGGGTATTTAAATGGTCCGCTACCGGGCTAGAACCCAGTTCCCTT
Source organism: Locusta migratoria (assembly GCA_026315105.1). Lineage (NCBI taxonomy): Eukaryota > Metazoa > Arthropoda > Insecta > Orthoptera > Acrididae > Locusta > Locusta migratoria. The sequence continues at coordinate 227,529,581 of CM048746.1, read as the reverse complement.
CGAGCAGCCGTAGCGTGCGGATCTCCGTGCCGGCGCGTTTCCAGGAGCTCAGTCCGTCAGTTCACCTGATGATGGCGACATGTATGATCGCCGAAATATTGTGCCCGTTGGACACTATAGACCGGCAGTCCACCCGTGTATATTTTGATCATTTATAATTTACTTTTTGCAACATCACGATGCAGGCAACACGTGTCCTGCATCAATTTTAATGTGATTTATATATTATTATCGTTTACGTATGATGCAATATTTTGTTCCACAACTTTATAATATGTCACACCTATATCCTCACGTGAATTCCTACCAGCGCCGTTTTGCAAGAAAGAATTAGTGACTGTCTGCTGTGGATTTACAATGTGGCTGGTACAATAGTGGTTCCGTCTGCTGTAGTTACAGTTTGACCAACGTTGAGTAACATAGCGAAGGCAAAGAGGTTTCTACCAGAGGATTTTGTCAGTCGTTAAGGTGGTAGTATATGGGACAACTATGAACACTTTCGTTTGGTGGACCTATGGCTGGAGTCCAGGAGACGGCACTCGACTGATAACCACTGGTGAGGTAACATCGTATTGCAAGCACGACCTGTTTCATTTACGTGAGATTTGAAATTGTGTAAGGCTTCAGGCTATATGAAGTTCTCTAACAGTTCCTTTTCCAACTCTAGCTAAATCATGATCCGTGATTTATTTAGTACAGGAATAGGTATTATTTTGCTGTATTTAGTTGGGAACGTGAGGTGGGAGCATAACAAACTACAAGATGGTTTGAGTATCCAGTTTGTAGCGTGAATGTCTTCTTGATTGTGACTTAGTATGCCTGTGTTAATATTCTTGCCAATTTCACAAATTTATTTCACGATTTATTCGTAAAATATGTGTCTATTCTACTTTGCTACCTCTTGTTCAAGATTCGGTAACTTCTTGAAGTCGCAGGTTATTTCTGCTGTCTCATATATCTTGGATATCAGGTGGAGCAATTTATTCATGGCTGCCTCTACAACGATATCATCTACTCCAGGGGCATTGTTTCTACTCAGATCTTTTAGTGTTCTGTCAAATTCTCCTCGCGCTTTCGTAATGCCTAACTCATCTTCGTTTACTTTGTCTTACATTTCTAGAATACTGCCCTTCAGTTTAATTCCTTTGTATAATCCTTGTAAATATGACTTCCACCTTTCAGATTTCCTTCGTTGCTTAGTATTGGTTTTCCATCTGACAAGGAAAGTACTTGGGCTCGAAGAAACCCATATACACCAAAATCGTATGAGAGATAATGTAAAGATCCCTTATTGCACCAGTGATACTCCCGCATCTGCAAATCTCTACAGTCGTCCGTTAGAGGCCTCTGCATGTGCCTGGCCACATTGCACTTTGACCTGTCGGTTCGCCAGTAGGGACGTTGCAGTGTGCCTCCGAAGTTGCATTTTGTGATTTTATTTGTGTGGTGAAGCGTCAGATGGGGCGGCGATTGGTAATGAATCCTGCTAATGTATTGCGATTAGTTGAGATGAAGTTGCGGAGAACCCTTCTTCGTGAAGATGGTTTTAGTGTAGAAGATGAATCATTTGCATGCTTTCTCGTATCTGTTATGGTACAGAAATATGAGCATAAGTTAGATACTGTTGTTACAAACTCATAATAATGATAATAGGGATGATAATGACGAACAACTCATTGCAAGAGGTAGTGCTACGGTAAGTGCGGGAAGAGGCGATGGAAGCAGTGGCAGTGAATACTAAAAGTCTTTCTGGAAGAAGGTTAAAGTTGCAACTATCAACACGGCTTTTGATGACAGTTAGCTAGTGAACTGTACGATGATTATTACATAAGTTATAGGTATCTGCATTACGTATGGCGCCTACAATTACATCTACAGTGCTATCTAGATCATGGTTGCAGAGCTTTGCAGAAAAAGTCACCCATCAGCACATTGAGGTGTATGTAGAGGTTCTGTAAACGTTCATACAGATATGTTTGTTCGAGCCCATGTACTTTCCTTGTGAGTTCTTCATATACATATCACTGATTTTGTTGTCTCCAAATATCTCTTTTGTTTCGTTGTAGGTGGTATCTACCTTTCCCGTCGTTATACAATCTTCCTTTCTGTAGGCCTTATAAATATTCCTACCACCTTTCAGATTTCCCTTCGTTGTTTAATATTGGTTTTCCATCTGTTGCCTGTAAGCGGCATATATCTTTCCCCGCGTTATACGTTCTTCTACGATCTTGAATTTCTCCCCTAGCTACTGCTACTTAGCCGGTCTGCACTTCCTGTCAACCTCAATTTTCAGGCGTCTGTATTATCTTTTTCCTGTTTCACTAGCTGCATTTTTATATTTTCTCCTTTCATCAGTTACGATTAGTACCTCCTGTGTCGTCCAATGATTTCTATTAGGCTTTTTCCTTATGCCCATATGATCCTCTGCGGCCTTCACTAATCCATCTTCTGCTGTATTACTGTCCCCCATTTCAGTTGCTAATACTCCCGCTGAAACTCACAACCACCTCTGGTTCCTTCAATTTGCCAAATTCCATCTCTTTAATTTTCTACCTTGTCTTAAATCTACAGTTCATAACCAATAACTTACGGTCAGAGTCTATGTCTGTCCCTGGATTAGTCTTACAGCTTAAAACCTAGTTTTCAAACTTTTGCCGTATCAAAGACATTAATTATAAATCTGAAGCATAGAATTAAAATTTGTGATGGGGCCGGTAATCGAACCCAGACCTGCATGCTTACTAGGCAGACGTCTTGACCGTAAGACATTTAAGGCGCCTCAGTATAGTCTAAATACGATTTCCCTCCACGTCACAAACTTAAACTCAGCTTCTGTGTTCCAAAGATAATTGCCACTACAACCAAGGCTCTCCATGTAGCGGAATAGCACCTCAGCAATGGACATATTGGAACAATCCTGTTATGGTGATATAAATATCAGTTAATACAAATAAACAATCCCCGAGACGGATTTTCATCTCTAATTTGTCAAAGACATTAATTATAAATCTGAAGCATAGAATTAAAATTTGTGATGCGGTCGGGAATCAAACCCGGACTTCCATTCTTGCATTAATTCAAGGACTATAAAAAAATAATTTTCGACCAAATATTTGCACAATTCTTAGCCTGGAAGATCAAGAGAAAATGTTACTCCTAAAAAATTTTAATTACATGGATTTTTAAAATTTAGGTACTATCAGGTACTAGCCTGAAATTAGGTATTTTAGGCACTATAAAACTAACGTTTTCGATCATAAACTCGCGAAGGTCTTGTTCATACAATCTTTATTGGCTTTATTTAATGAGGAAAGAAATAGGTTTTACCACAGACAAATATATACAGATGGGAAACCTCCGTGATGACCCAGTGACTCGCTCAGGGGTGCGGGGAGGGAAGGTTCCGTAAGATGTCCCATGATGGTGCTGTGGTCAGAAGCAGCCCTTTAAACTGGCCAGAGCAGGCGGCAGGTAGCAGCTCCCCCCACCACCACCTTCCCTCAAAAGCCAGCAAGCCAGTCACAGCAATGACCTCGTGACAGGCGGCACGAGCTCTCCCTTCAGCCTTCCCTTCACGATACCCTCAGAAGCGCCTCTAGTGTCGTCTACCGGTACTAAGCCGGGGAACCCCCTGACACCTGCTAGCATCTTACGGAACTACGAGGGCAGCGTAGGACAGAGGTTCAGGGAGGGCTTCTCCTCTGTATGTGCGGTTTTACCCAAAATCCGAGGGCTAGTGACGAACAATGTACCCTCCACCGAACACCGTAACGTGGTATGCTAAGTATAAATGTACATGTAGATTCAAAAACATCACAGTCCGCCCTGTGAATACGCCATAAGCGCTCGTGATGATCAGAACAGGGCCGTCGCTATTCTGTCGTCCTTCCTAACTAGGACTTTCTGGCCAGCCAGCGTCCCGCACAGAGGACGACGTGTACAAAGCGGGGCGGCTGAATGGCGGGCAGCAGGCGCTCGCGGTAATCCCTTTAATCTGGTGCCGCTCATTGTCTGCCGGCCGACGCGGCGGAAACGCCGCCCACCGGCTGCGCAGTGATTCGCACAAACCTCAGTAGCCGCACCTCGTCTACTGGATTAACACACGCAGCCTCGCACTCATTTCTTTGCCGCCGTCGCTACAGAAACATACAGGAGGTAGCAAAAAGCTACTGTCCTGTGTTAGGAATATACAGTATTGCAGTTGGGCCGGCAAGGGCTGCTAGGGCTTAGCGCCTAAACTCAAAATTCGTTACAAGAATACTTGGTAAACTTCTTGCTCAAATTTGTAAATATAACTCCCCAACTGCAAACTATCGAATAGATTTTAGAAAGACTATTTGGGAACGAGTATTTACTTCTGCACATATACCTCGAAGCACAACTCGAAACTCGTCCCATCACATACAGAAAGCGCCAAAGACGCACAAAAAACAGCACAAAGAAGAGGAACAGGCCTTCAGAACAACTGAATAAAAAGTTCTTGGGTTTCCGTCCGCGTCAGGTGGTTAAAACTCCACGAGCTTTCCGCCAAACACTCCTTGACCATTGTCAAGCGGTATTGGCTGCCAAGTGGCTGGAAGTACGGGCTTATATACACTAGATGTCAGCTGTTACGTCACTGGTGCTCCGCGACATCGCCATATATGAGTCGCTGCATCGGCGCATCGAACGCGAAATTTAACCGCCAAGAAGTAGATACTGTCATATGCAGATGATTAGCTTTTCAGAGCATTCACACAATGTTGGCACCGGTGGCGACACCTACAACGTGCTGACACGAGGAAAGTTTCCAACCGATTTCTCATACACAAACAGCAGTTGACCGGCGTTGTCTGGTGAAACGTTGTTGTGATGCCTCGTGTCAGAAGGAGAAATGCGTACCGTCACGTTTCCGACTTTGATAAACGTCGGATTGCAGCATATCGCTATTGCGTTTCATCGTATCGCGACATTAATGCTCGCGTCAGTCGCGATCCAATGACTGTTACCAGAATATGGAATCGATGGGTTCAGGAGGCCAATTCGGAACGCTGTGCTGGATCCCAATGGCCTGGTATCACCAGCAGTTGAGATGACAGGCATCTTATCCGCATGGCCGTAACGGATCGTGCAGCCACATCTCGATCTCTGAGTCAACAGATGGGGACGTTTGCAATACCACAACCATCTGCACGAACAGTTCGACGACGTTTGCAGCAGCATGGACTATACAGCTCGGAGACCATGGCTGCTGTCACTCTTGACGCTGCATTACAAACAGGAGCACCTGCGATGGTGTACGCAAAGACGATCCTGGGTGCACGAATGGCAAAACGTCTTTTTCGGACGAATCCTTGTTCTGTTTTTCATCATCATGAAGGTCGCATCCGTGTTTTGCGAAATCGTGGTGAACGCACATTGGAAGCGTCTATTCGTGTTCGCCATACTGGCGTATCACCCAGTGTGATGGTACGGAGTGCAATTGGTTACACGTCTCGGTCACCTCTTATTCGCATCGACGGCACTTTGAACAGTGGCCGTTATATTTCAGATGTGTTACGACCCGTGGCTCTACTCTACATTCGATCCCTGCGAAACTCTACATTTCGGCAGGATAATGCACGACCGCATGTTGCATGTCCTGTGCGGGTCTTTCTGAATACGGAAAATTTTTGGCAGCTGATACGCCTCGGCATTCAGTCAAACAGAGATTGGATGGCGTGTACAGGTACAGATGCTCATGCGGCTTCAACACCAGACCACAGTTGATCAAAAGTAGTGACTGACTTATTGTGACGAGCCAGTTGCTCGGCCACCATCGACCAGACGTTTTCAATTAGTGACAGATCTGGGGAATGTGCTGGCCAGTAATAGAACCCAGTATGTTATTCTCTATGGCGATTACTCATGAGAGACTAGGGTATCGTCAGAAGTGCTTCATGTAAGTGTGAAAGGACCGTTATTATTTTCAAATTGGATAAATCATCTGATGTATAGAGTGAGTTGCAATATTTGGGTGTTTGCTGATGATACTGTGGTGCACAGGCAAGTGTCGTCACTGAATGACTATAATCGAATGGAGGAACCTAATTTCCAGGTGGTGTGAGGAATAGCCACTAGCGCTAAATGTTGGAAAATGTAATGTGATGCAAATGAGCAGGCGAAGCAATCCATTAACGTTCGAATAAAACATTAGTAGTGTGTTGATGGACAGAGTTGCGTCAAATATCTAGGGATAACGCTGCTCAGCGATTTAGAATGGAACGAGCATGTAAGGACAGTCGTGAGACAGGCGAAATTTCAATTATGTTGTTCTTCCCACCTCTTTACCGGTTTAAGGCTCACAACTCAATAATTTCTGGACGTTTTTCTTCAGTTTCTTACTTTCTGGATGAGGTACATTTACTGCTCCACTGTCTTGTAACACATCCTAAAACTGTAAAAACTGAAGAAGAGAGTCTATTTTTCGGAGTTGTGAGGCTTCAACCTGTAACCAGGTGGGAAGCAGAACAAAGATAAAATTCGCGAACTACAAACCATAAAGAGATCCACTGATGATGCCGTAAAATACAAAAGAACAAAACGCCTCTGGATGAAATTAATAGAATGCAAAAAAAAAAAAAAAAAATAAAAAAAAAAAAAATAAATAAATAAATAAATAAATAAAAATAAATAAATAAATAAATAAAATAAAAAATAAACTATACTTGCGAAAAATGGCCACAGAAACAAATGTGTTAGTATGAGATTTGATTGCCGCGGTGTAGTAGCCGAGAGGTCTAAAGTGCCTCGCTGCGGAGTGCGCGGTTGCTCGCCATGGAGGTTCGAGTCCTCCCTGGGGCATGGGTGTGTGTGTGTTGTCCTAGTTTTAAGTAGTTTGTAAGCTACGGACTGATGACCGTGCAGTTTGGTCCGATACATTTACAGACATTTGAACAATTGAGATTTGATTAAGTTTTACAACGAGATTAATAACTAAATTCTGTATGGATCCAGAAAAACTATTCAATTTTTGCCATTTCCACCAACACAGTTTCAAAATTTGATAATAATTAGACGTTAATAAAATTACGTTTTTCACGCAAGGTTAGAATTTTTTTTTCAGAAGCACAATATAGTACTTGCCACATAAGGATTATTGTCTGGCGTGTTATAGCCCTCAGTAATTTAAAGGTCTGGAGGTTAAACACTACATTGGTAAATACTGCGGGAGGTAGAAACAGCCGGCCGCGGTGGCCGAGGTGACTGAGGCGCTCCAGTGACGGTCAGCACGGCCACTACGGTCGGGGGTTCGAATCCCCCCTCGGGCATGGATATTTGTGCCGTCCTAGCTCGTAAGTAGTTCATAAGTAGTTTGTAAGTTTAGGGACTGATGACCCCGTAGTTAAGTCCCATAAGCTTAACAAACATTTGAACATTTTTGAGGTAGAAACATTGCTTGCAAGGGATGGGCGCGGGATATGCCGAGTAGCCGAGCCTCACAGACGGTCCGGGCTGACTCTGTGTACCGGCACAGACCAATATATACAGACGGGAAATCTCCGTAAGGGCCCGTTGCTACGCTTAGGGGTGCGGGGAGGGCGGATTTCCAGCAGTTCCGTAAGATGTCCCATGATGGCGCTGCGGTCAGAAGCAGCTCTTTAAACTGGCCAGAGCAGGCGGTAGGTAGCGGCTGCCCCCACCACCCCCTTATGAGATTACCGCCCAATAGAAATATTGGTAATTAATAGCATTTGATAATTAAACAGTATGAAGTTCACTGCAAACATTGACCAATCCAATGCACTAAATGTTACACAATTTTAATCTTATTAATTATGGTAGCAATGTATGTACGCAGTTGGGTGACAACATTTATAGTTAGGCCAAAGGTAGAATTCTCCACGTTGAGATTTGCTGTGTGCTTGTAGCTGACGGGAGGCCAGTGAGCAGACCGACGTTGATGGCTTGTTCCAACTTAGGATTTTCCAGTTCGTTTCCGGTGAGGGGAGAGAGGGACAATGGCGAGTGCCAGGCACAGTGCAATGCACGAATATTGTAATACTACTGGCATTTGAAGTAATACATGCAGTTAGGAACCTTTAAGGCCCTCATTACAAAATAGCCTGTTGATAAATAAATAATACATTAGCTGATATAGTCACATCTAACGTAATATGTTTAATTGACAATGAAAAGTAATAAATTACCAACGAAGACAAGACAGTTACACAACTAGCATGGCAATGTTTGTTTATAAAAATAATATATTAACTATTTCTCATTTTATTTTCAATTAATCTTGTGTATTTTATCTTAAAGTATTCAGTTAAATCACTTATCTGTGATATAAGAAATTGCACGATTAAAATAAATAGTACAAAGGATGTTTATACCAATATAAAAACCTAAGAAGACAATTTATTTAATATGTAGTGTAATTATTTTGATTTTAAGTAAAGTTTTAGAAATGTATTGGCTGAGCGCTGTACGTTGGCAAATCGGTTAGAACAGCTCACATGCGGAAGTTGATGACGTAGGGGAAAAAACCCCAGCAGTTGAGCTTTTGGCACACGCATGCGAGGGCAGGAAGTGAGGACTCCGGAGCACGTGGTGAGCTGGCCGGGCGACGTCGCTCTGCATCAGTCGGCATGTGGATCTCGAGGAGGTGACTTGAGATTTGTCTGTGGCACTCGCCACGTGTGGTTGCTCGTCGTAGACTGTACCAAGTTAAATCGAGTGCTACTGTGTGTTTGTGAATATTTAGCCGGTGGAACAAGGTGTGCATCGCATTGAATTAAAGTGACTGTGATTTGTTAATGTAACACGTGTCGTCGCATAGGCATGAGCATAAACGGTGTTTGAGACAGCCACGTGGTGTGAAATCAATTCGTGACAAATATTCATTTTGTCTGGGGGCTCACGAGCTATAACTTTATTTGGTAAATGTGTCGACGTACAGATGTATCAGCCACAGGGTTCAAATATTGTGAAATAAACAACATAAAGTGAACTTTCACGTGTTTTCAAAAATAGTAGTTAGTACACCCTTTTCTCTCATGAACTTGATTTTATTATGAATTTGTTTTGTTAATCATATACAGGGAAGGAAAGCTGCGAACGTGTGATATCATCCCCTAGAAAACGAATCAAACAGTCGCAATCACAGTTCCAGTGTTTTTGCATGTTTAGGAATTTGGTTCGCAGTTGGTGGTTGTGAGTTTTAAAAATTAAACTCTCTCTATTTTAAACTCTCACCCCGACCTTCACCCTTGCAACCTCCCCTCAAACGCCAGCAAGCCAGACACAGCCGTGGCCTCGTGGCAGGCGGCAAGAGCTCTCCCCTCAGCCATCCTTCCACGCTACCCTCTGACGTGCGAGAGGCAACCTAAGCCAGGGAACGGCCTGACACCTGCTAGCATCTTACGGAACTATGAGAGGAGCGTAGGACAGTGGTTTAGGAAGCGATTCTCCTCTGTATATGTTACTCTGTGGTACGGGGTACCCGCGCTGGCGACCGGCCCTGGTATGTTTCGACCGGATTATAGCGATGGCCACAAGTGCGGCCACGGCCAGACTTTTGGCTGGGCGAATTCGGCAAGTTTCATACGAAAGGGCGCCGCGACGAGCAGCGCACACTGCAGCCAAAAAGGTCTTAAAGATAATAGCGGAAACTCTTCGCCGAAACGAGCAAACGCGCTCGCTGCCAACTCCTAGTGGCAAGAGTTGTAAACTAACAGTGGGAGTGAACGGCCGATTAACACTGACAAGGAGACCACATGGGTAACGGATATTATAATTTTAAAAAAATATTTATATTACGTAAAGTTCAGAAGTTAAATAACAACCACAACTATTCCCGCAACATTAAAGAATTCACGAGAAAATCGACTTTGAAGTTTTGAAAATACATGGAACTACATACATACATGTAAGTATCAATAATTAAAACACTGGCCGCATCCGTCGCTGTAGCTTAGGCGGTAGAGTTCTTACCTTACAACCCTGGGGTTTGTGGTTCGAATTCCGCCGTGAAAAACTTTCTTTCTATCTTTATTCATTGTATTCGAATACTTCCACAATTTTAACCCTACACTGCATGGTGTTGCTGTTTGACAACGCAAATTTTTGTTACTTTTTCAATCATACTTCTTGTTCCCAGACGACAAAACCATGCATATCGTACACAATGGAGTCTGTTCTAAGCATTTAGTTGATCGTTTCCTCCGTAGAAAACAGCGCAGTCATGAATTGAGGAGAAATGCAACAAAGAGCACTCCTGCGGATTTTACTCACTGATCAGCATTAATTACAAAATGATACGACTTCTGTCAAATAAAAAAAATCATGTTACAGGCATCTAATCGGAGTAGAAAACATATTAGATATCAATATTTTCGTGCAGAGTGACTTACGTCTAAACACATGATGTCGAAAATGGCAACAGGTAAATAATCACTTTCACATTGTTAAATGAGTTATATATTTTTTTCAATATTTTTCCCTGCATAGGTGAACATTTTCTACCATATTATTTGCGCCAAAATAAAAGTTCATGCAGTGTAGGGTTAATATCTAATACTAATTTTTACGAAAAATGCACGAATTTTTGTTTATTCGCAATGTTCTATATTTTATAAAAGGCTGTTAATAATGATGGTTCTAATCATACATAATAAGTTACATTTATTTACAGTATTGGTTTCACTATTACTTGACGACGATTGTCTTTGGCTGTCAGTTTGGGAAGAGCTATAACGCTGTTTTGGAAAGTAATCTCCAAGAAGCTAACCTACTCATTTATCGTTTGAGGTAAAGGTGTTCAGTTCGTCTACACATACTTCAACGAAAACTAACACAACACGTGGAATTAAGGATCCCAAATTGTTTTGTATAACTGAATTTCAAATAGTGTACATTTATTTAAATCCTTCATGAAGTTACTAACCCACTCGATGCTATGAAAAGTATTATTTTCCATGTTTTATGATGCTCTTTACTTTGAAATGTATGAGACCACATTGAAACAAAGGATTTTTTTAAACCTCGTCACATTGGTTTTCTTGTGCTATCTTACTTCTGATTTAAAACATCATTATTGAGAACCTTTTATAAAATACGGAAAATTACGATTGTTCAAAAGATTACCACTAGGTATTAAAATGATGCAAATATTTAAAATCAACGAAAAAATAATTGATCTGCAATAGCGGGATCTGAAACCACGACCGCGTGGTTATTAGGCCACAACGCTACCATCTGAGATACAAGCATAGACTTTACGATTGCTTTAATGACTGGTACTTCAAGGTATTTACAAAAATTTGAGAGTTGCGTCGAATGGCTTGCACTGAATGTATATTTCGATATCCAATTGGGCTCCTTGTGAGTCGCAGAACACTTATATAATTCGTCATCGGACTTCATAGAAATAGGAAACGGTTGGAAGAGGGAGTGTATATGCTACACACGGCTGTAACTGGCTAATTACAAACAGCAATGCATTACATATTTCTTCAAGTTCTCGGAAAAGGAGGCCACTACTACGCCTATTGAGACAGTTTACTTTTAATAAACAGTGTCTTCAACGCTTTGTTTACCATTTTTTGTAAGTTTTTATACGTCCTTTATAGATATAGACAGTGGGTTTTTCGCAATCGAAGAGCTGAGTAGGATAAAATTTTGAGAAATAAGGGCCCATATTATTTGAATAAAAGCTATGTATTATGAACCGTCCACTTTGTGCAAAAAGATTTCAGAAATAAGATTTAGTAAAGCCAAGGATAAATGTAATTTGTTCATTGCGTGTATTTTTTTAATGCTGGTTATTGTATTATAACAACAAATGTATAACAGCATTTTTTTATTGATCCCTCGACCTAAACGGTAGTCGAGGCTTTAGAAACATCAAAACAATACCTTCACTGTTAGGTATTTGTATTTAAACAAAAATTTTATTTTACGAAACAGAAGGCTAAACAGAGATGTAATTACGTTTTCATTTTCATTCCTAGTATTTGGCCTTATGCACTGCCTTCCTCTCTGCTGTCTAACTGCTCGTGGAAACTGCGTTTCTGTTTATGGTTTAAACTTCCGTCATGTATTGTGTTAGTTTCAGTTTTCACCAGAAGCGTTTCATTTTATTGAATGTAAAACACCTTCAGTGGTCTGAAATGAGAGCCATCCAAAATTTTGTTTTCTTAGCTCAAAGACAGTTACAGACCAATATGTAAATTGTTCAGTCTCTGACTTACGGGGATTTTTTCTTGTATTTTCGTCTGACATCATGAACCGCCATGGTGCTGCAGAGTTCAGGGCAGAGACGATTGCTTTATTTTCTCCTTGTAAAACGGGTTGGTAGAGAGAGAAGTTTCCAAAGTAAGAGTGATGTCAGGTGTGCCACAGGGGAGTGTCGTGGGACCGTTGCGGTTCACAATATATATATAAATGACCTTGTGGATAACATCGGAAATGCACTGAGGCTTTTTGCGGATTATTCTATTGTATATAGATAGGTTGTAACAATGGAAATTTTTATTGAAACGAAGGAGTATCTGCAACGAATTGACGCATGTTGCAGGGAATGGAAATTGAATCTCAATGTAGACAAGTGTAATGTGATACGAAAGATCCTTTATCATTTAAGTACAGTATAGCTGGTGAGCAACTGGAAGCCGTTAATTCCATAAATTAGTTGGGAGTAGGCATTAGGAGTGATTTAAAATCGAACAGCCGGCCGCGGTGGCCGAGGGGACTGAGGTATTCCAGTCACGGTCTGCACGGCCATTACGGTCGGGGGTTCGAATCCCCCCTCGGGCATGGATAATTGTCCGTCCTAATTCGTAAGTAGTTCATAAGTAGTTTGTAAGCTTAGGGACTGATGACCCCGTAGTTAAGTCGCATAAGCTTAACAAACATTTGAATTTTATTTTTTATTTTTTTTTTTTTATTTATTTTTTTTTTTTTTTTTAAATCAAACGGCCATATAAAATCAACCATCAAAATCAGGAAATGCATTCCGGAAACAAAGGAAGTAGGTTACAGAACACTTGTTCGCCCACTGCTTGGATACTGCTCACCAGTGTGGGATCCATACCAGGTGGGGTTGATAGAGGAGATAGAGAAGATCCAACGGAGTGCAGTGTGCTTCGTAATAGGATCATTATATACCCATTAGATTTCTATCTGATTATGCTGAAGCGATAGCTCCTTACTTAACAGCCATTTAAAACCGCTCTCTCAAAGAAGGATCTGTACCAAAAGATTGGAAAGTTGCACAGGTCACACCGATATTCAAGAAAGGCAGTAGGTGTAACCCATTAAACTACAGGCCTATTTTATTGACTTCAATTTGCAGCAGAGTTTCAGAACATATCCTGTATTCAAATATTATGAATTATCTGGAACAGAATGATCTATTGGCCCAAGGTCAACACGGATTTAGAAAATATCGTTCATGTGAAACACAACTAGCTCTTTATTCACACGAAGTGATGTGTGCTATCGACAAGGGTTCGCAAATTGATTCCGTATTCCTTGATTTCCAGAAGGCTTTTGACACCGTACCTCACAAACGGCTTTTAATCAAATTGCGTGGTTACGGTATATCGCCCCAAATTTGCGACTGGATAGAGGATTTCCTCTCAGAGAGGACACAATTCGTAGTAATCGATGGTAAGGCATCGACTAAAACAGAGGTGATATCGGGCATTCCACAGGGTAGTGTTATTGGTCCTCTGCTGTTCCTTATTTACATAAACAATTTAGGGGAAAATCTAAGTAGCTCTCTTATGTTGTTTGCAGATGACGCCGTCATTTACCGTCTAGCAAAATCATCTGAAGATCAAAACCAACTGCAGAACGATTTGAATAAGATATCTGTATGGTGTAAGAATTGGCAATTGACTCTAAATAATGAGAAGTTTGAAGTCGTCCACATGAGTACGAAAAGAAATCTGTTAAACTTTGTTTACATGATAAATCAATCATATGTAAAGGCCGTAAACTCCACAAAATACCTAGGAATTACAATTACTTCTGACTTAAATTGGAAAGAACACGTAGGTAGTGTTGTGGGAAAGGCGAACCAGAGACTGCGTTTTATTGGCAGAACCCTTAAAAGATGCAACAGAACTACTAAAGAGACTGCGTACACTACGCTTGTCCTTCCTTTTATGGAATATTGCTGCCCAGTGTGGGATCCTTATCAGGTGGTTGACGGAGGACGTCGAAAGAGTCCAAAGAAGGGCAGCTCGTTTCGTATTGTCGCGATACACGGGAGACAGCGTTACGGAAATGATACAGGGTCTGGGATGGGAATCATTACAACAACGACGCTTGTCGCTGTGGCGTGGGCTGCTTACGAAACTACAATCGCCAATACACGGGAGATAGCTTTACGGAAATGATACAGGGTCTGGGATGGGAATCATTACAACAACGACGCTTATCGCTGCGGCGTGGGCTGCTTACGAAACTACAATTGCCAATATTCTCCTCCGAATGCGAAAATATATTGTTGACTCCCACTTACATAGGTAGAAAACATCATCAGAATAAAATATGAGAAATCAGAGCTCGAACGGAGCTATTCAAGAATGGAATGGGAGATAAAATAGTATAACGCTGGTTCGATGAACCCTCTTCTAGGCACTTACATGTGATTTGCAGAGTATCTCATGTAGATGTAGATTTGCTAATCGTGAAAGCGTTACGTCGATGATCGATAAACTGCAGTGGAAGACTCAGCAGGCGAGATGCTCTGTTGCTCAGTACGGGCTTTTGTCGAAATTAGGAGTACATACCTTTACTGAGGAGTCTAGCAGTATATTGCTCCCTCCTACGTATATCTCGCGAAGAGATCATGAGGATAAAATCAGAGAGATTAGAGCTCACACAGAGTCATGCCGACAATCTTTCTTTCCGTGACCAATACGTGACTTAAATAGGAGGGACAAACGATAGTGATACTCAAGGCACCCTCCGCCACACACCTTAGAGTGGCTTGCGGAGTATGGATGTAGATGTAGATTCTTCTTCCTTGGTTGGTGGAGACTTTGGTGATGCAGGACTCTGGGGTAAGTTCAGATGCTCCTCCCTCTATAGACACCTCCATGTCTTCCTGCCCTTCTGCAGCTGTATGGAATGTATCCGTTGGAGTGCAGGCATCTTTAGTTCCGTATTCTTTCTTGATCGTTGGAGCAACTTCAACTCCTCCTTTAGAAGTTGGGGCTGCTGACTAAGACCTTCTAATTCTTCTTTAAAGGCTTCTACCGTGAAGCTCGGCGCCGGCGTCATCTGTTGCTGTGCTCCTCATGTTCTGAACTTCTGGTTGCACGGTGGGCGATTGCGTCGACTCCGTGCTCTGTAGTGTTACATGCGCCTCCACATACAAAACGATATTTATTTGACCATATTTAAATTAATTATGCTTATATTTGTATATTTTTTCTTGTAATTTCGTGTCATTTTCAATGTGTCACTAAATTATTAAAGACGCAATATTTTCAAGAAAGGAGTAGTGACGGCCATTCTCTTCTTCTGTATTATGCTCTCGTCTAGTAAACATCTCTTACATATTACGTTTGTATACGCCCTGATGAATTGTGAAAATGTCTGTACGATATATTTCGATGAGAAAGTTGTAACTGAAATGATGTTCTGAATTTATGACTTGATCTCGGCTGTACGAAGTTAAAAAGATTTCACAAAGGTAACTGAACTTTGAATGTGATGTATATGTAGACTTGCTTCATTTATTTGAGTAATAATTGTTTCGTGAATTTACCGAAATTAGTCCGAGTACTTATTTATAGTGATATTGGAACCTTATTTTTTCCTTTCACATTTTTCATTTAACTGTGATGCAATTTTTTTTCAGGACAAAAGAATAATGAATTAAACTGATTTACGAATCTAATTGTTGGGGATGTGTACAATAGGACCCATTTTCATCACGTTCTTTTATTAAATAATTATTGTAACTGCGACTCTGAGTTTACGAACGACTTGCCATTTTCGATTAGTAACAGATCAACTAGCCGGAAACTTAGTTACAAAATCAGCAATAGTGATAATGTCTCCAACAGTTAGGTTGACGCTGCTTATCAGTATCAGCCAGGTTAGAAAAGGATTTTAACTACTTTCTTGGTGCGTAGCTCATTAATTTCTCTAAACGTACAGCATAGTAGATTCATTTCAATAGATATATGGTTTTGCTACGTAACCAGTATTGAAATATTTCTCCCAGCCACTCTTGACAGTTATTCTACTTCGTGCTCAGATTTGCTTGCAAAAATTTATACCAATTTAAAAAATTTAAATTAAAATAATAAAATTAAGGGAGGAATGTTTCAGATCCCAGGTGCGGATTTGCGAGCGCGGGGTTTTCTTTTCTGCGCTGCTGGAACCCACTCTACGATGTATTTGCAGCGGTTGTGATTGGCGGCATGTGGATTTCCGCAGTTCGCGCACTTTCGGCCTGTTGCAGTCGCGTGTGTTATGCGGCTGCGTGCACTTCATACAGGCGACTTCGTTCTGGCAGTACTTGTCCACGTGGCCAAGCTTCTGGCATTTGAAGCATTGTACCGGTTCCTCCTTCTTCTTCACCCGATCGCTGTCGACTACATTGCCACACCACATGAGCATAAGCTTCATGAAGTTGGCAATGTGTTGCGTCTTGGCCCTCCGTGAGTCTCGGTTCCTGTGTCTTGGTATCTCGGGCTGGTCGAGTGACCTGCGACGGACGGCAGCTAGGAGCGGACTGATAAGAGTCCTTACAATCCACGAGTTTCCCTTGATCTGACGTATTATCAAGCAGAAAATAAATTAAAATAAACTGAGCCCTTCCTGTACCTAAAGGTAGTTGCGAAGCGTTGCTGCTGCTGATGCTAGCTGTAAATGCTACCACTGCATACAGAGTGAAGGAACACGGAGGGAAGCGAAGTCAGAACAGACCGCTTCAGAAGCGACAGTCTGCGGTTGGCGCCGGAACTATGCCCGAACTCGGCAATTCGCCAACTGCTTTCGCTCGGTTTAGTTTTGTTGATTAAGTGCACCTACAAACTGCAGTAATTCTCTGACTGTCGAATAAGCTGTAATGTGCCCTATTACAGCATACCAAAGCCTACACGATGTGAATACCACCAAAACTGTTACGATTCGAATGCCTTAAACTCTTGCGACAATGTACTCAAAGGTAAACTCTCAATAGAAAGAAAACAAAACAAAAAATTGCTGGTTTAAAAGGCAAAGCGGAAGGGAGAAATAAGAATGAAAAAGCTAGCGACGTAAACGAGCGTTTTCCATAAGAAGTTCTGACGCAATTTTTCCATGTTCATCATTGTCTAGGATACCTGTGAGGCCTGTTATTTCATTTATAACAACTTTTGTATACTTGCATCACCAGTAACCAGGATTTATTTTAATAAAATCTATGTCCTATCATTAACAGGACATTACTGCACTCGAGTCTATTTATAATTTGATGACTAAAAAATTCTTATGCAAAGGAAGAGCCATTCTGTACCCCCTTATAAAATAGTACATGGAACTCCCTATTTCGCAAATTTAATATGCGGTACAATAACAGAAAGAATAAATACATAGGCTACTGTGGATAAAAGGACAATAAAATTGGTCTATCAGTCCATTTGGAAACAGCATCTTAGCAACCGGACCAGCGATTGACAACATATAGCGCATTACTGGAAACGCCAGACGATCGATGTTTCGCCTATCCGTAGGTGCTAAAATTTATTTGACTGACGACAAACTTTATGGAAACGATTACTACATCTACATAGATACTCTGCTAATCACATTTAAGTGTTTGGCAGAGAATTCGTCGAACCTTTTTTAGACAATTTTTCTGATGTCCAGTCCTCGAATAGTGCGCGGGAAAACTAATCCTCAGTTTTCTGTTTCAGTCCTGATTTTTCTTATTTTATTATGGTGACCATGCCTCCTCGAGTACGTAATTGTCAAGAAAATATGTTTGCACTGGAAGGAGAGAGTTGGTGAAAGATATTTTGAAAATTGCTCTCGCAGCAACAAATAACGCACTTATTTTAATGATTTCTATCCCGTCCCGCTTCGTGTATCATTTCCAGGAACCTTCTTCTCTTTATCACGGTAACTAAAAACAAGCTGTACGTCCCTTACCAGAGTCTGATACTCAAAAGCCGTCCACGGTGGCCGAGGGGATTGAGGCGCTCCAGTCACGGTCTGCACGGCCACTACGGTCGGGGGTCCGAATCCCCCACTCGGGCATGGATATTTGTGCCGTCCTTAGGATTACCTAGTTCATAAGTAGTTTGTAAGTTTAGGGACTGATGACCTCGTTGTTAAGTCCCATAAGCTTTACAAATATTTGAACATTTTAATACTCAAAAATGTTTGTAAATCTATGGGACTTAACTACTGTTGTTAGCACTCCGAACGCTTACAAACTATTTAAACTAATTTAAGCTAACCCAAGGACCACACACACACACACACACACACACACACACACACACACACAGAGCCGAGGGAGGACGCGAACCTCCGACGGGGAGCGACCGCGCTCTCTGCAGAGAGCTACGCGATACTCAGCAGAAAAACTGCAGGAGAGGACGGACATGTGTACGCGGTCGCTTTAACAGGACTGTTGCTGCCTCTCGGTGTTTTTCCATTAAAAGCAGCCTTTCGTCATCATTTCCCACAAGATTTCCTTTGCGTTTTTTTCCAACTTCGTGATTGTAATTCGTAGCTATTTGTTTGAATTTACAGCCCTTAAAAAGAACGTATCTTGTAAATGACGTTTAGTGGCTTTCTTTTAGTGTTTATGTGGACGACCACAGACACTTCATTGTTTAGAGTCAATTCCCAAGTTTTGAACCTCAGTGATATCTTTTCTAACTAATTTTGCAGTTGCTTTTGGTCCTCTGATGACTTTGATAAACTATAAACGACAGTATCAAAAGGTAAAGCCTAAGATGACTGTTGAGACTGTCGCCTAAATCGTTTATGAAGACGAGGAACAGTAGGGGCCCCTATAAAACTTCCCCGGGGAACGCCAGATATTTTTACACGGTAATTTTTCCGTCAACTGTCTACAGGAAATCGTGAATCCAGTTGCACAGCTGAGATGATAATCCATTACATCAATTATTACAAAGCGCATGTGAAACGCTTTCGGAAAGTTATTTTGTTTGGTGGAGTGCTTACTACAAAAAGTCCTTTTTAAAGGCAGAATGCAAACTTTCTATTTCTTTCCAAGCCACAGCAATGGAAAACTTCAGCGATTTTCGAACTCAAAGCTCCTTATGCGTTATGTTACTTGTATTGACTCGAGGAAGACGCGTCTTCTTTCTAACGCCCCTCCCGTTCTCGATAAAGTTGTTGGAGACTACTGGCGAGCAAATAGACAACGCAGAATACCCAAGGAATCAAGTAAAGCCCACAATCCGTTTTAATGGTCAATAATTACAATCATAAGAAGACAGATTATGTACCACCCACGCGAGCTCCCAAAAGTTAACCCTCTTAGCAGCAAGAGGACAAGGTGCGGGTCGTAGTGATCCCGTTCTATCTAGTTAGAATTGCATTCTCACTGACGACTAGACCGGTACTAAAAGGTAGATATGGCTTTGCTGTACTCCTAGGGAAGGATCAGTGCCGCATGAGATCATGCCGACACCACCGTTCACCTGACACTACTTGAGTTAAAAGTATATTGTATTTGGGCGGGCAGCGGGCGGAATCGACACAAGATTTCGTTTCTAGATCTTTTGCGTCGTTTGAATGACTAATTATTATTTAATGCATTAATTAGATTTCCGCATTAGGCCATTTTCAAATGCTCACTGGAATAAAAGATAAAAATCAGCAGATATTTGTATTCTTAAGGGGACCTGCACGTGAAAATGACTGAAAAATCGAAAAAAATTGCCTCCACCCAAAAACGAAATTTCTCCCGTTTCAAAAACTGTATGGTTTATTTGCTTTTAAATAGTTATTATAATCTTAAGCGTTCTTTAAACAAATGACTTCACACTGGCCACGCTGATCCTTGAGGCAAGGAATATCACAAAAAACATTACATGCCTGCCACAGTCTTAGAAAGAATAGAGCGAATATGCAAGGATCTTGCAGATAAAACATTACTTAGCAAATGTCTACCTGGCCGTACACAAAATCCAAATGAGAGCTTAAACAGCTCCGTGTGGCAACGAATACTGAAAAAAATGTTTGTTTGATGAATAATACTCAAAATAGGTGTGATGGATGCTGTTATCTGTTTTAGCCATACTGTAATTGGCAGGACAATGGGAAATATGATAGCTGCTCTGACTGCTATAGATCGTCAGTGACTAGTTGAAGCTGAAAGGGCTGCGGAAGCCACCGCTAAAGAGTAAGGAAAAATACTCCTGAAAAAGTCTGCAAAGGTTAAAGAGACAGCTGGTCAGCAAGATTATATTACTGGAATGATCTGAAAGAGGCGCACAGTGAGTCAAAAACGATGTGAACATTCTCATTTTTCCGAAGCTACATGTTCAGAATATCGGGTACATAATGGTTTTAACTATGTTCACGAAATTTCTCCCAATTGAAGAATGGGACACTATCTTTGAATTATGATTAATATATTTCAGAAATGATCTCTGATTTCCATTCTGTAAATAATTTTAACGGTAGATTTTAGTCAAAATAGTAATGAAGTGTAATACAGGTTTTTTTCTGTTTCCTCAGATATACTCCAAATATTAAAACAAGAGGCATAATGTGTTTCTACAAAAAGTTTTCAGCAGACTCCCACAGTCTAAATGCTATTAGACTGACGACGCATCAGAAAATGTTTCCAGAATACGAACGTGTATTATAAAAACATCTATTAGGCAAAATATCATGCCGCGGTGGAGTAGCCGAGCGGTCGAGGCGCCTCGCTGAGGAGCGCGCGGTTGCTCGCCGTCAGAGGTTCGAGTCCTTCCTGGGGCATGGGTGTGTGATTTGTCCTTAGGTTAGTTTATCTTAGTTTAAGTAGTTTGTAAGCTACGGACTGATGACTAAGCAGTTTAGTACGATAGATTTACAATTTTTGTGTGTGCAAAATATCGCAATTCTTAAATATAACAGGTATTGCAATACGTTTCCATTACAGCTTGAGTTAATGTCATTCAGTGCTGGTACAAAATCGCAGCTTCCTCCGAATTTTCGATCAAGAGTAATGTGCACCGAATGCTAAGTATGAAGATGCGGCCCGTTCACGTCCAGGCCCTCTTAAGTAAATACTAGAGGACCGCTTGCGAAAACTTCGCATCGTTAGTGGAATGGCAATAAAGTTGAGAAAAATTGAAGTATAGTTGAATGTTTAAAAATAGCTTAATTAGAATCAACCAATGCAAGTATTTAAAAGCGCAAATGAAAGAGCTTGATTCGGTGAGTCTAAAAGAACTGCATATCTTAATTGGAATAAAAGATATCATAAAACAAACCGATTAAAATATTCAATGCAAGGACAGAAGGATACCGCGTTTGAATAAAGATAAAACGATGGAGTGACATAAGTTAATTCTTATAGTTAGTGTCAAATTTGCCAATGAATACCTATCGTTGGAAGCAAAAATGAAGGAAATTGGTCGGGTAGAACGGCCTGACTGGCTGACTTTAGTTTATAGCAAGGACATTCAAATGTTCAAATGTTTGTAAAGTCTATGGGACTTAACTACGGGGCTATCAGTCCCTAAACTTACAAACTACTTATGAACTACTTACGAACTAGGACGGCACAAATATCCATGCCCGAGGTGGGATTCAAACCCCCGACCGTAGTGGCCGTGCGGACCGTGACTGGAGCGCCTTAGTCCCCTCGGCCACCGCGGCCAGCAGCAAGGACATCCCCATAAGAAATGTACAGAAGGAAATCGCGTTTGAGTATAGAAAAAGTAAGACGAGAGTTATGCTAATGCTGATACTTTATGACAAATCCGTGGATGAATACCTTTCGCATAAAACAAAAATGAAGAAAATCGCCGCGGTGGAGTAGCCGAGCGGTCGAAAGCGTCTCGCTGCGGAGTGCGCGGTTGCTCGCTGTGGAGGTTCGAGTCCTCCCTGGGGAATGGGTGTGTGTGTTGTCCTTAGGTTAGTTTACCTAGGTTTAAGTAGTTTGTAAACTACGGGCTGATGACCACGCAGTTTGGTCCGATAGAATTACAAACGTTTTTTGAACTTTTTTTTTTTTTTTTTTTTTTTTTTTTTTTTTTTTTTTTTTTTTTTTTTTTTTTTTTTGGGTAATCGGCCAGATAGTTTGGTCTGGCCGACTGACTTTAATTTACGAAGAATTTTTAATATATAACATCTAAAGATATTATGCCATTAAACTGTTTCACCGCTCATATTTTTTGTTAGAGTCATGTATTTTTCCTGTTTCATTGCGATTTCCTTCTACTCTCGCTCTTCTCTCTCTCACGCACAGACACACAAACAGACACACACACACACACACACACACAAACAAACAGAGAGAGAGAGAGAGATACAGAGAGTGAGAGAGAGATAAATAACAAATATGTATGCACGTACTTACTCGCACGAACCAGAGAGTGGGGAATCAAATGGGAGAATAAAGCTTGGCCTGCCTCGGAGCTTAAAAGCAGGAAATCTCGCCCCAGGGGAGCGGCAAACGAAAACAGCGAAATCCGGCTGGCAAAGGCGGTGTAGGAGAGCAGGGCCGATAGCGGCTCATTACGGCCCCCTGGGGGGCCAGCCGTCACCTGCGCCAGGTGCCTGCTTATCGTGCGCGCGCCCGGACCGCCGCCCGTCCACACTTATCCACAAGAACGCCGGCAAGTGGTCGCCCCGGGGGGTGCGGCGCAGCCCGGCAAAAAGCCAGCGGCGGCCCGCTGCAAGCGCTGCTGGTTATGTGCTACAGATCACAGCACTATGTATTACGAGTCATTTGATTTCCTATCTATAGTACTGAAAAAGGATGGCGCAAACTTATACGGTTGAAAGTACACAGTAATAGAAGAAAAATGTCCCAGTGAGCATGGATCTGCTAACAAGCCATTTGCAAGATAATTACTAATGTATGGTTCCAAGCTGCCTTTGACATCATTCTAAACACCGTCCTAGGTACTAGAAATTAATTAGAAATTTAGACTTTACTATTAGAGGCAAAGGTGGTATTATGGGCTAGTGATTGCTTAATATCTCACTAACAAGCGCGAGCATTCTGGTGGCAACCTCAGTAAATAGTAATACCTAGTTCGTAGAAACGCCACAGAATGCGCTGCCGCAGTCAGTTACGTGGAATGTTAGTGTTGAGCTGTTTCGTGATTTTTCTCATTTCAAAACTTTGAAAGGGAACAAATTACAGTTATATTAGACGTACTTACAATGTGTAGTTAACTGTTAACGTCTTAACTACATATTACATAAATATTTAGCTCTCTAATGCTCCTGATGTTGGTTAATTGAAGGTTGTTTATAACAGATAGCGACGTTTCACTTTCCAAGAGGGTTATATGGGCTATCCACTGCAGTAGCCCATATTACAACCCCTCCAAATACTGCGTGGTTTTCTGTTTCAGATGCCTCGTAAAGTGCTGAATCCGTGAAAGAAAAATAAATCTAGGCAATGTTGGGACAGGGCTAACATGACATCTGCGATTAAAGCAGTTTCAGAAAAGACAATGGCGTTTTTGAAAGCTTTATGTACCATGAACGACTTTGGAAAGGCTAGTTCATCTTGGCATACCAGCTGAAGAAGCTGCGTCTGGGAAGTTGGGGAGGAAACCAATTATGTCTAGCGAAATGGAAAATGAAAAGAAAGGAGGAAAAAGAAGTGGACAAAAAAAGGAAGATCGAAAGTGATGATGTATCAGGGAATAGGAAGACTATGAGATGTTAGCCAGGTGTTGACAAAAGAAAGAAATAAGGAATAAAAAGCAAAATTCCATCAGTGAAACGAAAATTGACCATTGACCTACAATCATCATCCGAGAGTTTAGACGAGGGATCGATAGATTCTGGGGAGTCACTTCTAGAGCTCAGTGTTGGTGTTGAAAAGCCTGGAGATGACAATGCTACCTGTCTTTTTTGGAGGAGTTATATTCCCTAGACACTAAAGCAGAGCTATGGAACCAGTGCCTAATGTGCGAGATGTGGGCACAAAACGAGTGTGCTGGTTGTGAAACGGAACATTATATTTGTGATTTTTGCCAACCCTAAGTGAACAACTTATGATTAACATGTCCCAGTATAAGGGGTTTGCTATTTTACAATTACTTTAAAAAATCTACAGGAAATTATAGTGACGTTTTTGTGTTTTTATAGGGTAGCTCATATTACCACCACATTTACATTTTTTCACAATATATGAATTTGGTATACATGTTTAAATATTAAAGTTGCATAATGATTTAAACTGAAACATATGTGTTTGGCTTTTTTGTAAGATCATAAAGATTATTTTTTGAGGTTTTCTGTAAATTTCACTGAAAATTTTTGAATTTATGGTTTAAAAATAAAGTGGTAGCCCATAATACTACCTTTTCCTCTAAAATTTACATCGCATTTAGTTCACATTTCCCTTACTTTCTTATGGTCCTAATGGTCCTAATTAGTTAGATGGAGCTCCAGCACATTGTGCGTCTGGTGTAAGACGCCATCTAATGTGCAGATGCAAAGATGGATATGTCAAGGGAGAACTGTACTTTGGCCTCCAAGATCACCTGATCCAAATCCTTTGGATTTTTGTGTCAGGGGCCACCTGAAAAGTGAAGTGTATAGCTCACCCCTCAATATGGTTGAAGAAATGGAGCGGAGAGTTGTACATGCTTGTGAAGAATTCCGAAATGATAGAGGGTTTTTTCAGAGGATTACAAATTAATTGCAGAGACGAGCACAGTATTGCAGGCAGATGCAAGGAAGACACATCGAGCACCTTCTTTAACAGGTACCCTATACATGAAACGCAAACAAAATGTAAAATCTAATATCAATGTCTAAATTTAAAATTAATGCGTACTATATTGTTCAAAATGAAATGCCAAGATGGCACATTAATAATTTATTGAATAATGACTGGTATCGGTGAACTGTGTAACCATCATATGGTCATATATATATTTTAATGCTGGTCATCTTATTGAAAAATGGATAAAAAGTAATAAGTGCAACATAGAACATAGTCACTATATTTACAAAATCGGACTGTCGTGTTTTACGGCCCACTTTAGAACTGCCTGTAGTTTTCTGATTTTCTGCAAACATTTCGGACAAAAATTATAAAAATTCGTTATTATGTATTTCACGGGAGTTCACGAAAAGGAACACTCTTGCATCTGCACAAATGTAAACATTGTAGAACATAGCTCTGTTTAATTAATAGGGGTGCCCGAAACCCGTTTAAGGGATCAGGCGAAAAAAAGAATGGTAGTGGCAGGTTTCTAACTACAGGCGATGTGCATCACAACATAACGCGCTGCACTCTACACTACGGCGGACAGTTACGAAATGATTTGTTAATTCTCATAGTATTGGAAACAGTAGTTCACTTTAAATATGGCATATTAGACACTAAATTAATATATATCGTGCTAAGAACGACTTGTTTTTGTTAATTCTTCGGTGTGCCATTGTTTCGAAATGACAATTGTAATAATAAAATCATTGAATACAGCAAGCAAGATGGCTTTTTTTTTTTTTTTTTTTTTTTTTGCCACGGATTCACTTCTCACTCATGAAATGTTTTATGTAAATATTAATAAACCAGTTTCTTAGCAACATAGCATGTTACCACTTCCCGTTGGAATTAAAACTAGTTTCCTTTCAAAGCACAATAGAGAGTAGAGTGAATCTAGAACCGATTGTGATTTTGTTTACCTTGCTGTAACCCAAAGAATGATGTACGTTATGCGAATTTCAGAATTCCTTTCCTTCCTGCCGGGAATTCTGAATAACGGGGAGGAGGGGGGAACGAACAGCGTGTGAAAATCGGTTCATTTCCGTCAGCAGTGCCTGCTGATCTGATTTCCCGTTCAGGTAGTCTAGCGCAACGCGCCCTGCTGAAGCAGTGCACACAGTCGCTGCAGGTGCTGGGAAGGCTCTCGGCGTACTGATGCGAAAGCTCTGCATTGTGGCCTCCCAGTTGGGACGAAGCCATCGAGCTGGACACACTGTCTAAACGAGGACCACGGTGAGGGCCGTATTGGGTTCCTATGAGCCAGTTACGGAGATATATGTCGAGTATACGTCATTGACAAGCCACTACATTGTGTGCCAGGAAAAAGTCTTCGGCTTGGCTTGAAAGCCGTTAGTACTGTACGATTCTGGGTTAAGGACATTGAATCAGATCCAAATAATAAATGTATTTACCAACAGCCGTTAATTTTCTTTTTTTTAATTTTTTTTCTATTCCGGTTTCGATAGTATAATAATTAATACCATCTTCAGGTTATGTCATAACAGATATCCATAAAAACTCCTGAAATGGCCTTTTATATCGGTTTATTTAATATCTCAAGGTGAGTTAATACACACATGTGACAGCAGCTGTCGAAAATAAGTAACAGCAATAAAGTCAAAGATGTTATTATTCAATAATATAGGTAGAAAACGTCAGCTAAGAAAGTATTTTGTGATAGGTGCATGGCGGAGCATACTTCTCCTACAGACTCACAAAATCTACAGTTTCATTCCGATCTTCACGAAACTACGCACGATTGACCTTCAAAACAAGAGGATGGTCACCTTCTACCTTACGTTTCATACGCTGGATGTGGGGAGGGTACTTTGCAACATAAAAAATGGATCCCTAAATATCTTGGTCTCGCCATAACTTGAGTACCACTCGACCGATTTCACAGATCCTTTTTTGATTTTTTTGTTTTTGTTATTCCCACACCAAGGGTTGAGTGAAATAAAACTGGAATAGTTGAGAACAACAAAATGCGGTTTTCAATGAGACCCTGCATTTCTATTGTATAGAAATCTATAGTTTTGTTCCGATATTGATGAAATTTTGCACACTCTACCTTAAAAACAAGTGGAATGTCACTGTCTGTATAAAATTTCGTTCGGTGCGTTATGGAGGGTTCCTTATTAACGGAATTTTACAAAATGCATAGTTTTGATCCAAGCTTTATGAATTTTTGCACACATGGCCTGTAAACCAAGAGGAAGATAACTGAGTACATAAATGTTCGTATGGTACATGACATAGGGTACCTTGTAGAAAACTTTGCAGATAGAGGCAAAGGTGGAAACGAACAGGGAGATGGCAGAGAGAGAGATGGATGCAGAGAGATGGGAAAGGGGATGTGGACTACAAGAGTGTAGGATAAATAAACAACCGGGCAACGCCGGGTTTATAGCTAGTTTATTAGATAAACGGCGAGTGTCACCGAGAAGCAATCCTTGTTTAGACAGATGTTTGTTACAACAGTTTGTAGTGACATTATTGTAATGAATTAGAAGTAATTCAACATCTCAGCTCCTACATAACACATTTAAATTCAGTGAGAAGTTGAAAATATGTGCCGGATGTGACTCGTGGAGGGGCTACACGTTGGTTGTCTTGTATTTTAGTTTTAGCTGGTGACTTGTAAGCTGTAGATTCGGCTTGACTTTCACAGTTGTAGTGTATGGATGGGTTCAAAAATGTTGTCACCTCAGTATGAAATTTAAGTTGGTAGACCTGGTACATCCTCGTAATTAATAAAATTTATATCTTTGTTGAATTTCTCATACTGTAAACATTGGTTCTGTGTATCATTTAAAATTCAAGACTTTTTATAATGTTTGAGCATGAAATTCCGTTTCTCATTGGCTGATATTTAATAAACCGAAAAAATTGAATCATTGAGTCCCTGTAGTACAGACAGTTTGAATCCCGTCACAAAGGATATTATTTGTACCTGATTCCTTTCCGTCGAATTATTCTTTAGAAAAAAATTCATTAGAATTTGGTTGTAATCAAAACTGTTACATATTTTCTTTCACATATTAACTGATTCATTACGAATTTCACAGATATATGTTCACTTTTAGAATCTTCTTGGACAATATTAGGGAACTAAATACTTGAATAATTGTTTAAGACTTTTGTAAGTATCACAGATTCTGTATTTTGAATTTAATATTTAGAAAAAATCACTTTCACAGAAAACACTTTATGTGTTCACAATGCGTGATTATTTTCGTCAAAGTCTTATTTATATTCAAATCTCTGGATCCTGTTACATTGCTTACGAACTTTAACTCTTCCAGATACGTTTCTTAAAAGTTATTTCATTAAACTTGACAATAAGTTCAAATTCCAAAATCACGAATAGGCCTATTAATCAGTTTATTACGGGAGGCAGAAGTTTTTAATTCTTCCGTCCTAGCCTATCCCGATCAAGGTTCAAAGATAATGACGCATTCGCGTATGATCACGATATGAAAGGTTATATTAACGAATAAATACTTTTTCTCGGGTTCCTTCCTAACTTGGAAATAAACCCCGTATGATACTTTGAAACTAATCACGGTGAGCTATCACATAGAGAGTTAAACACTTCGAGATCTAGTAACATAGAGAGTAAGTAACGTAGAGAAAGAGAGAGAGATTCAACTACGGGTACTATTTATAATAGCAACCTGACAAATGATATACGAGGTGTTTTGACCTACGTATTCCCTGGATACTGTTATTCTGAATTACTCTGATCTAATTTGAATTTACTAAAAATTTTGAAAAATGAGAAATTTCTGCCTCTAAACAAATAATTAAAATTACGTAAGGATAAAAAAAAATGTTGGAATATGGTGATTCTAATGCTATGGTCGCGATGTGGTGACACTGTGAGGCACTCTAAGCCAGATATTTTCGTTTTGCCCAGTGATCGCCTTTATTAGTAAGCTATCTTGACATATTTCCCGTCCTGACCCAATGCTCAGTTCATTGTACTCTGTGATTTTATTGTCCCTTACCATATTCCACTGTGATGGTATGGTGGGTAATCCGATTCCCGTCACATCACCGAAGTTAAAGCACTCCCATGGGTCACCGTCCGATTCTGCTGAACGCTGTTGTCACACGGTGTACACTCTGCCCTTGTGAGGCGAACTTAGAGGCTACATGATTGAGGAGCGGCGGATCCAGTTACGGAGTTCTGCGCAACGGCCGACAGTGTGGGTCGCTGTTCACGTCCCACTCCATACCATATCCGTTGATGCCTTTGAGCGGAGGATGACACGACGGTAGGTCGGTACGTGTTGGACCCCTGAAGGCATGTAGACCGGAGTTTACAGTTTAAAACGTTTATATTTCTCTTCAAATGCTGTGTACACGTTTCTTGTTTGCGGAATATAAAAATCTAGATGGCCATACATACTTTTTGATGTGTTTTCACCATGAGCTTTCACTGAATTTCTTATTTTATGCGATTTACATCATAAATATTTAAACTGTTCGCATAAAAGTTGGCAAAACTTCGGACAACACTACTAAAACACATCTATAGTTTTGTCTGCCACAGTGGAATGACAGAGTGTTCTAAGGCGTGTAGCTGCTAAGCGCACCGCTGCTCACCGTTGGAAGTTCGAGTCCTCCCTCAGGCATTTCTTGCTCTTACCTTAAGTTAGTTTAAGTAGTTTGTAAGCCTAGAGACTAATGACCGTAGTAGTTAAGTGCAAAAGATTTACAAACATTTCTCATTTATAGCTTCGTCTTACTTGTGGGCTGTGACGTCACTTGAGCTTCAGCCAGTAACAAAGCGTTTGCAGCAAGTGACGAAATATTGAAATAATTTTAATTTCGACTGCAATTACGTAAAACTTCTGATGTTGTCTGTGATAACTGGCAGACGATATTTAAATGTTATAAACATGCAGAATAACAACAACAAAAAGGAGCCATGTTTTTCGTATAAAAACCAGTCTTTTAGTTTATTTACCTGTTTCACTGTGAGTAATAAAGCAATTTCTGGTCTACATACACAACCAATATAACACATTTTTATAGGATGTATAACGTACCTTAAATACGTGTTTCACATATCTCATCATTGGTGTTTGATACAAAACATCGTGTAACTTGACTAATGGGTTGAATATGTCAGAAACCTATATCTGGGATCAACGAATTATGTTATGATATATACCTACTAATAACATATGCCATCAGTATTAAATAGTTGTAAAATTATGAGAACAGAAATGTTAATTTGTAATAGTAATTATTTGTAGTAATTATGATAATTTAGTGTCATGAGTCAAACACTTTCGAAATCTTTTACATTTTATCCGTCACAAAGGTTCATTCTACTCCCAGCCGGTAACTACCCTAGGAAGAAAACTTCTGCAGTACAGCTCTTGCAGAACACATTCTAAGAACTGACAGCAACCGGTTGTAAACAGAACATTGAGTGCAACTCCAATAGCCCTTATTGGGCGAACGTTAAAC
This sequence comes from Locusta migratoria, assembly GCA_026315105.1. Classification (NCBI taxonomy): domain Eukaryota; kingdom Metazoa; phylum Arthropoda; class Insecta; order Orthoptera; family Acrididae; genus Locusta; species Locusta migratoria. The sequence continues at coordinate 227,499,190 of CM048746.1, read as the reverse complement.
AATCCAGTGTTCGCAGGAACACGTCCTTTCTGAGAAGGAATCAAAAATTATACAAAGGTTTGAAAGATAAAATAATGTAGATTGTAGTGTACTTCTAGTATTAATTGAATACTGTGAAAAAAGAACTTAATAAAGAAGAGTTTCTGAGGAAATCTGTTAACCATTACGTTCTTGCTATAACTGATTTACGTTTCTCGTGAATTTCCTTAATTACTTAAGGGAAATGGTGATATGATTTCTTCTATAAGACTACGTCCGGGTACTTATCCCGGCCTTGTAACACTAGACCTTTGTGAGTATAAATGCGTTTAATTGAATTACGTCGCGTATCAGGTTCTTGAGTTTTAATACTATGGCATGTCTAATTTTGTTGTAAAAGTGAGGCACTGATGAATATACATAGCGCTACACAATAAATAGTACTACCATGTCAGTATTACCTTAAATACTTCTGTACTACATTAGGAAACTGCTTTGGGATTTTTGAAAGGTTAACTGGAGTTACGTCGGACGCTGTTGTAACACTCGCACAATATTTCAGCGAAACAGCTTCTCGTCATCTTCAGGTGCTACTGACGTTGTGATTCTTGAGCATACGATTGCCAAACATCGATGATTCAAGCACAATGCATAATGTTACGTTTTCTGCAGTCTGATTTGCACAATTTCTGTTTTTATTGGAGTGACACAAGCAGCGGCTTAAATTGCACTTAAACTAAGAGAACCAGAATACAAAAATATCGGACTAATCATTTTATAATCTAACGAAATCTCATTACTGTGTTAACTCGTATTACTTTCCTGTGTAATTTTTTTATACCACTAGGATATTAATGAGTATGCAATGGATATTTTCAGAACTACGTACGGTTAATTAGGTGCAAACAGTACATTTTAATAAAAAGAGTAAAACAATATTGTCTTGCAGTTGCCACAATATTATTCTGAATAAGTAAAGCGCTATACGCAACACTGATGGCGTATGATAAATCCAAAAATATTGTAATTTCATTATATTAATAACTAAGGCCTTACCACTTGTCATAATGGTGTTGAGACAAAGCATTTCTACGAAGGTAGCTATTGTACTGTGGAAGTTAGTTCCCGAGCGCTCAGCGGTGCAAATGGAGTTTGCTGGAGCACTGTTGCCACGGAGTTGGCAGGAACTGGCGATGGCGCTTGTGACCGCTTAGCGAAGTAATCAGAACTTGTGGTTCCCAGAATCAGCGTTAATGTCCAGTGTTTGATCTCCCTGGCCTCTGGGCAGCCTAACTGCGCTGGCGACTGTCTTTGGCGCGTAATTAAGGCCGTTTGTTCTCGGGCACAGTGGACGAGACGTCGCAGACTTTATAATGTGAAGGAGTCTTCTTTCTAATGATTCGGAGTTGCAGCGCAGCTACGGATTTCTGTCTGTGATCAACTATTTTACTATTTTCTTTAATTAGTTTTCGTGTATTAATGAACTTGCGACTGAGGTACTGTATTATTTTCGCTGCCTTTGGATGTATTAAAATTAATACACAAGATTGTAGGGGCAAGTTGTTTTTTATGTGGTCTCCAGTCCGCAGACTGCTTTGATGAGCTCTCCACGCTACCCCGTCCTGTACAAGCAAAATGTTCAAATGTTTGTAAAGCTTATGGGACTTAACTACGGGGTCATCAGTCCCTAAACTTACAAACTACTTATGAACTACTTACGAACTAGGACGGCACAAATATCCATGCCCGAGGGGGGATTCGAACCCCCGACCGTAGTGGCCGTGCTGACCGTGACTGGAGCGCCTCAGTCACCTCGGCCACCGCGGCCGGCCCTGTACAAGCCTCTTCCTCTAATAATACGAACGGCAACCTACAACCTTATGAGTCTGCTTGAACGGCAACCTACATCCTTATGAGTCAGCTTACTGTATTCGTCCCTCGGTGTCCGTCTACGATTTTTTACCCCACACATTTCCTTCCAATGTATTGTTGACGATTTTCTTGATGTCTCAGAATCTGTCCCACCAACCAATCTCTTCTCTCAGTCAGGCTATACCAGAAACTACTTTTCTCCACAATTCTGTTGAGCACCTCCTCATTAGTTACGTGATTTACCCATCTAATCTTCAACATTCGTCTGTACCACCACATTTTGAAAACTTCTATTATCTTTTTGTATGAACTCCTTGTCGTCCACGTTGCACACCCGTAAAATGCTACATTCCAGACAAAGGCTTTCAGAAAGGAGTTCCTAACATTTAAACTAATATTGGATGTCAACAAATTTTGCTTCTTCAGAAACGCTTTTCTTCCCATACCCATTCTGCATTTTATATCTCCTTTACTTCGGCCATCGGAAGTTATCGTGCTAGCCAAATAACAAAACTCATCTACTACTATTATTTTCTCATTACCTAATCGAATTCATTCAGCATCGCCTGAATCTCTGAGATACATTCGTTTACCCTCGTTTTACTCTTGTAACTGTTCATCTTATACACTCCTTCCAAAACATGGTCATTTCATTTAATCGCTCTCCAGGTCCTTTAATGTCTCTGACAGAATTACTGTGTCATCACGAAACGGCAAGGTTTTTATTCCCTCTCTCTGAACTTTAATTCCTTCTCCAAATTTCTCCTTGCATTCCTTCACAGCTTGCTCAATGTACAAATTGAACAACATTGTGGAAGAGGCTACAACGCAGTCTTACTTCTTTCCCAACCACTGCGATGATTTCAAGGGGCAAGTGTAGCTTAAGAAATTTATCAGCAGATTTAAAATGTGCGACCAGATGGTAACCGCTCTCAAACCTCTAAATGTTAATGTGTCAGCAATACGAGAACTTCCAAGTCGAAATGGAGAAGGGTTTCAAAGAGAAGAAATTTTACGCAGGTTTGAAGTCATATGTAAAATTTAATGGAAGCAGTTAACTGTTTACATTTTCAAGCAATAAATGAACGTTGTTTACATCGCAGCGGCTACCAGAGTTCCTTCTGCCACTCATCACTTAGCGCTTGTCCTTTTCCTAATCCCAAAAGAATAGCCACAACTCCTAACCACTCAGAAGTCAGGACACTTTTCTGAATGACAAGAAAATGCGAATGGAACAATCTGGCAAGCCAGAGGCTTGGTTCTACATGTCGCCTGGATTGTAGCCTACCATTGATCCTTTATTAAGTCCCCCCCTCCCCCACACACACACACAAAATGAAACGATGAAAGATTATCGATTATTACAGTTTCGCTATTCGTGCGAATAGATTTTTGAATCAGGAATAACTTTTTAATTTTTTTTATTTTGCATTACATTCTTTATTTAGAACATTCTTTACAGACAATATCTGCAAATATCTCCTAAAAATTATACTACTGTATCGCAAATATTTAAGATATGTTGTAGAAGAAGCGACAAAAACTGCCTTCAAGGGTGAATATTTGTGCATTAAAAATTCGCCAATAAGCACGAGGCTTTATTACTTCCTTATGTAACGTACACATTACTAATATACCTTAGTGAATCTACTGGCAAAATTATATAATGGTACGACATATAGCATTGTGAAATTCTAGTTTTAACGGAAATGTTTGGTTAGTTGAATTCTGAAAGGGATACAAACGCAACGACAATTACTAAAAGTCACTAAAAGACCCTAATACATCTGTTCTGAAGGAACAGAGGTTGCTGATGGTCCGCAGCTGTAAATGTTAAATATACATAAATTAATTCGCAATTTCTGAGAATTTCCGACTTTAGCTACTCTTCTTAAGTTGGGCTATAACTTTTTAACATATGAAAATTTTAATATATTACAAAATGATAGTCCAACTAAAGAAGAGTAGCTAAAGTAGGAAATTCTTACAATTTGCGAATTAATATATTAATAATATTAATATATTAAATAATATATTATTAATATTAATATATTAAATAATATATTATTAATATTAATATATTAAATAATATATTATTAATGTTAATATATGTATAGTCATTAAAAAGTTACATAAAACTATGTATTAAACTGCATCAGGTTTTGGATGTAACTCGTCAAAAATAAAAGAAGCCAATATAATGAAGAAAGGAGAGAAAGATGAAAAATACCGCAGTTCCTTGGCTGGGTGATCACAGAAATAAAAATGGAACAGCGAACCACTCTGTAATAAGCTAAAATCACCAGCATAAAAATACTAGGTAAGTGAAGAACAGGTAGCTAATGGACAGTCATTAAACCTCAGACGGAAAAACGTAATATTATAAATGCAAATTATCCCATATTACGACAGTGTTTGATGATTGGACCAACTAGGGCATTCCAACGGAAAAAAAGTAGTTTCAAACTATTTCAAATGTTTTTCTCCTTTACGCGGTTACATAACACAGATTACAACCGTTATCAACATCTGAATAAAATACGTTACCATATGTATATTGTGTTTGATATCTCACCTGATCCCCTAATTGTTTGATCAGTGTATTTATTGTTAGTGTGTAGAATGTACGGGACTGACGACTTACTATCAGACCTTCGAAACAAATTTATTTACACAATTGCAGGCTTAGAATAGGCAGATAATTGTGAGAACTACAAAACAAATAGCTTGACGTGTCTGGTAACGAAAGTACGGAGGAGAATACTACACATAATGAAAGGTGGCAACACCACACTTCGTAATTTTCCCTGTCTGGTCAGAGAGAATGGTTGACGTGAATTGTGAGTCGGTGGTGGCGAGTAGTGGACAGTTAGCCGGTTTAGAGTTGTAGGCTGAGAGAGTCATAGGAAAGTCAGTACAGTCAGAGAGAGGCGTAGTTAGGGGAAAGAGACTGTTGGTACCTTCTAGCTGTCCTATGTATTTTGTTATTATAATAGTGATGGTGTTTGAATAATAATAATAATAATAATAATAATAACAATAATAATTTTGTTTCACTAATGTCAACCATGATCATATTTCCTTTCAACCATCATGTTAGATGATAGCTTCATTTCCCTTTTAAATTGAAAGGTTTCAGCATCATTAGCAAGCTGTCTTACGCTGTAATCTTTAACAGTAACGGCAGAATAGATACAAGTTTCAACTTTGAGTATATTTCATGATTAATGTACTGCATGTGATCAGGCTACTATCAACATAAAAGAGCTGAGTGAATTTAAATGTATTTGTGATTCGCATTCCGAGTAGAGAGGCAGATTTCTGTGTGTCATACATTTTGCACATACTTAGTGCTTCATTTTGTTATGATCTTACATTTTTATTACAGGAGTAGTAATCAACTAGTTTATCGGGAAGCTGCCAATACTTCTTGCTAATCGTGGGAACTGCTCCATATACCAAATTAATTACGTGACTTTTATTTCATTCACGTTTGTTATCTCACTCCCATTTAGTCGTAGAAGTAGTAACCAACTAGTTTAACAGGTGGCAACCGAGGCAACCATGTGAAGCATTTTTCTCACACAGATATTAATTACACCACTTGCCACTACACAATAATTATTTGAGTTGGTTTACGTTCTAGGAGGCGATCCAATTATGATATTGTAGAAAGTTATAAAAAAGCCAAGATCGCTGATCATCAATATTTATTTACGACGAACGGTTTCGCTGAACTATGTCAGCATCATCTGGTTAAATAAAATCATTTTACAAGGCCACAATCTTGTAATGTCAATCAGTTGTTATATAACAATTTACAGTGCATAGGTGCACTATGTCATTATAATAAAACATAATTATCACAGTGAGTGACAATAGCAAATTTATCAGCGATCTTGGATTTTTTATATCTTTCTACAATACAATAATTATTGCTAAGGACGTAAGAGATTTCAGGCTTAGTCAGTTTGTGCATTTAATAAAGTAAACTCTGATCTTTGTTTTAAATAATTAATCAGTTACACAATTGTCCACTTACGTGTTTTAACCTTATGCTACGTTGTACAGGTTCTTTTTGTTGATATCAGCTACTGTTACAGATTGTCTGTCATTCTACACTTGATCACATTTATACTCGGTACCATTTTCACAACAAGACATTTTGTTTGTTAATGAGTTGAGTCTTATCCACAGCAAGTGTGGATAAATAACAATCATTACTAATGTCGAAATAGAAGTCATGCTCAGTCTGTGTCACATTAGCAATATAAACTTAGATCTTTAATTAATTAACGTATACATGATTGTCAACTTTAGCGTTTTCACTATGCATTGCCCTTACATATCATTCTACTGTTCGCTGTTATAAATAGTTGCTGCACCCATTATCACATTTATTTTCGGCATCACATTCGTGTCAAACATTGGGCTGTATTTTGTTAAATTAATGAACTATTTTTACGAATCCTACTTTGAGCTACAGTAAAAGATGGTAGCAGTAGTGTGGTGGTTTGGGACTGTATAGCTTCACCTGGCGTTGGAGAACTGGTGCTCATAAATGGAATCGGGGACAAGTTTACATACAAGTGGATTTTTTGTAAACAATCATATGAAGAGTGCAGAGCGGGTGGAATTAAGAAATGATATTTCCAGCAGGGCACTTATCAAAAGCGTACTGCTGAAATTTTAAGGCTTTAGAGAGTGTACAGCATTCCTCACATGCTAAAGATACCATCCCAATAACCAGATTAAAATCCCATTGAGAAGCTGTGGAACGAACTTGAGGAAGATGGGAGGAAACATCACAATAGAAATAAAGGTCATCTGAGAGAACTTCTTCAGAGTAGAGAAAACATAAACGAACAATGTCCAAACGACTCGCGATAATAATATCAGATGCTCTCTGTGCGAATACTTATGTCCGGTAAGGTATTTGATTATTAACTTTCTTTCTTGAAGTGGAAACTCTCCGGTGTTGCTTTTCATAAGTTCATATGTTTATTTGTACAGGTTGTATTTATGTGTGGCATATTTCCCGAACGCTACACCTTGTGTGCTCCGCAACTCAAGAACCTCATACGGGATTTGAGTGGAATACGGTTCACTTTGAAGCTGCGTGTCTAAAGCTGATGTAGGTATATAACAATAACATGACAATAATTAATTCATAGTTGTAAAACCTTTCTCCTTTTACTAATATAAATGCAGTTTTCATAAGGATAACAGTTCTTTTTATTACACGTTGATTTCTGTTTTTAGGAATATGGAGTCCCTTATCGTCAAGGTGGTAAAAAATAATTAAGTAATAAATACGTTAACTCGTGCTGCAGTCACAAGTTAGGCTGCGACGGGCTGCCGTTCGCCACTCAACAGAAAACGACTCGTAGGTGGAAACGTTAACAGCGACAGTAAAGACTGACTGGATGCTTAAATACGGTGCAGCGCAGCCGGCAATTTTGGCGTAGTTTCTGGATACGTGTTCTTCTTTCTACGGCTCTCTATTCAAGCTCCATAAAACAGTTTACTGATAGTGTCTTTAAATCTAATTTTGAACAATGTGGCGTGTATTTTATTCCATTTAAAATGCATTTTATAGACAAAAGATGACAAATGATGAAAAGTACGTGAAATTAAAATTCTAAATATACCCAAAATATAACATATCAATTTATATAATAAAATAATACAATTTATTTCAACATTTTACTTTTAATAGTTTGCGATCTACTGGTCTCGCAATCGCGTGGCTTCGTGAAATTACATTACTTTCGCTCCTAAAAAAACAGCCTGAAGCGTTTGCATATCACAGTTGCAAGTTTTTCGAAGATTTTAACGTCTATAGAAAGGTTTTCTGCTGTCGTATTTGAAATGGAATGGTTCGTATATTTTATTTGAATAACTCTAAAATGATGTAAACAGAAATATGTTGATGGTCGAATACTTACGTGGGTCTCTGTACATTAGGTCCGCCCTATGGAAGGTCCTATCTAAGAGCAGCCGAAACTTAAAGCATTACCAAGCAGCTATACAAACCTGAATAATCTTACAGGGTGTTTCAAGAAGTATATAGGTAATTAGAATGCATATATTCATTAAACTTCGGTATACGAATATGAAACTTTACACACATATTTACGAATATCTCAAGTTAAGATTACAGAATTCAATATGTCTTCCATCAGCGACAGGAAGAATATCACATCGATACTCAAATTACTCCCATACTCAGGCAAGCATTTCCTTCGTCACTGATGTTATGCCAGCACGGATCCTGTTATTCAACTCTTCCAGATTCTGTGAGAGTGATGGTACATATACGTTGTCTGTAACGAAACCCAACAGGAAGATACGGTGACCATGGAGGCGAGCTGAGACATGCTAAGTTGCCAGCACGCTGATGACCAATCCAACGGTTCGGTAATCATTCATATATTAACGCACTTGATGACTCCAAAACAGGGGGTGCCACGTCTTGTTGAAAAATGAAGTTTTCGTGCAGTCTCGGAAACATAATGTTATAACATTGTGAGATACTGTGCTTACATCAAAGAAGAACAGGTCGTAAACAGATGATCGGGATATCACACAAAAATCTTACGGCGAATCTCGTACATGTTTAATGCCTGCAGTGAAGATGTACAGCATCGCTGGAGGATCTGTCAATCACAAATCTCAGAATAACAATAATAAATTAATAACCTCACAAGTATAAATACATTCTAAAGAATACTTAGACTGAAATTATATACAGTTATTGAAATAAAATTATATATCAACGATGCAATATGGACGTAAATATGGACGAATATGTCACGAAAACATGTACCAAAATTGTAAGTGGCTCTATTTTACTCATTTTTACCTACAGTCTTTATGCGCAGATAACCTAATGATGCCACACAGCAGAAATATGCCAACTGCTGTATTTACAAGCCTTAAATAACATCTGCCAGGTAAAGCAGCATTTCGGTATTATTTGTATTATCAGTATGTCCTTAAAGAGATACACAATGCTGCAGGCGCAAATGAAATGAAATTATATTCATTTTGAAACACGCTGCACTGTGTGAAGATACTTCTGGCCCTCTCATCTCAATGTTATCGTACGATACCGTCTGCTGGCCCTCTCAACTCAATGTTATCGTACGATACCGTCTGCCTGGTCCTCTCATCTGAATGTCATCCTACGATACCGTCTGCGTCGGATACGGAATCGTGTGGTTCAATAGTGATAAAAGTTGCGTGTGAAGTTAGTTAAAAACGATATATCCAGCCTAGGAATCAGTGTAGGACAGTGTCTCGGTGATACTGTGATTAAAACAAGTGATATTTAATGAAATCTAAGATATTTGTATAAGACGTTTCCAGACAGTTCTATAAACAATAGTTTTGTCATTGTATGTTATTTCAATAAATAGACAGATGAATGGTAAAAACTTTTGTATCTACATAAAGACATTAAAATAAATAGCATTGTATATATGTTAGGCTCATAGACTAGTTGTGTTGATCAACTAATTGTGTAATAACATAATAATCAAAATCTAAATATCGTAATTCTTTGTATATATTGACTGACGTGAAATTTTGAACTTATTTTGAGAATTGCCAAGATAATTGATAGTTCAATATATGTTAGGAACATGTATGATGTACTCATTAATAAATTAATTGACATTTAACATCGCACTTTGTTGTCAACAGATAGATCGGAAATTTCGCCTTAAAAATACATGCGCCATCTAAAATTATTAAATGCATAGTTCTCATTTTATATTGTGATTATTCTTGTGTACATGAAATGTTTTACTTGTCTACTTAGTAATTGTAAATCATTATATTCAATTGTTATAAACAATGCGTAATGTAATGCCATTATTGTGAATGTTATATATTTGCCTCACCGCCTTGCGTGGAGGAGTTCGAGTTCTGGCTTTTCTAAAGTGCGCTGGAATCTATGTCACTCTGTGTTTTGAAATGGAAGTACTACCGAGCTGATGCTTTGTAATTTGTACATGTTTTGAAGTTGTTATGTTTTGGTGGAGAAGAAGTTTGATTCAAATTAAAGAACAAGTGAAAAATTGTACATATCGAATATTTATTTCTACCACGACGCCCCAGGAGAATAATGTTGCAGCGAGCAGAACCCCCATACATCGAAAACTTGAAAAGCTGAGTATAATTTGGAAGTGGTAGAATGAACTGTAATTACTTAAATAGTATATAAATGTTATAACTGTTATGAAGGCATCAGTGAAGACGGGGATTCAGTTTCCATTGATCTTATCATCTCCTGTAGGCGTAATTATGATGTTGCAGATGAAGGCCATCTGTCGGACCCGGGGTGAATTAATCAGTTAATGGCTCCGTCGAAGGCTTAGCGACGCCGAGTTTGGCGGATAAATAAGTTACGCCGGCGTTGTGTGAGCTCTTCATTTCACCGCCAGGACTTGTGGTTGCGGGGGGGAGGGAGGGGGGTGGAGGAGGGTTTGGAGGGGGGGAAGGGGACGCAGCGAGTTGGCTGGGATCGGCGCGCAACGTCGTTACGCCGGCCTGAACTGATTTCGGCGCCGGAGAACACGCTCGCTAAAGACCGCGACGCCAGAGGACTCAGTCGTCGCCGGTCCCCGCTCGCCCGCTAGCCGCCCAGCCGGCCACGGCGCTCTGGGCCGCGCTTATTAAATTTGCAAGCCTCGCTCGCAGTCCCGATTCCATTACGGAGCACATCGGTTCGCTTCCGTGACACAGAGAAAACGCCTTCAATAATGAAACCTTCCGGCGGAGTTATAAATGATTCTCTCGCCATTTTCAATGTCTATTTTTCCGAGCCAAATGAGTTTCGAAGCTTACTTTCCCGACTTCACGGGTCGCGTCTCGACGTCCGAGACGAGAGAGGGGGGGGGGGGGGGGGGGCTCGTCATCTGCGGCGAATGGAGACAGAGAATTCCAATTTGGTAGCGTCGACTTGGCCGCGCCACTTGTCTTAATGCACCGCGGAAGGAATTCCGCTGAGGAGGGGAACGACTTGCTGGAATTCATAACGATAGGGTCCAAACGTACAGTGGAATATAGAAAACAAGAAATTTCCCGCTTGGTGATGCGATATGAAATGTTTATTTTCGTTCCGGCGTGGCGGAATAGCCGTACTCACTAAGGAGCATTGTTACTGTGCGAGTGGCCGTTCCACGTCGGGGGTTCGAGTCCTCCCACGGGCTTGGGTGTGTGTGTGTTGTTCTTAGGATAAGAAGCAGTTTGTACGTTTAAGGACCGATGACCATTGCCGTTAAGTCTATAACATTACAAACATTACCATTAATTGTATTTCGTTCCCATGATGGATCATCACCAATGCAGACTACAAGTCATAATGACTCATATATTTCACATAAAACAATTAATGGTCAGATACATAAAATAACTAAAAAGGTCTTGCAGTGCATGTTACAAACTTTTAAGTTTTTACTTTTTTATAATTTTAACTTATGGATCTGACCATTGTCTCATGCGGAATACACGAGTCAGTATGACCTAAAATCTGCACTGATGATGTTCCATCATGGAAACGAAATAGTTATGTATATTTATAAACACATATTTCATGTCGCACCATCATGAGGGAAATTTCTTGTTCATTGTGTCAATACTGTTGTGGACTGACTCAAGCTCCATTATACAGTCAACGTACAGAGGAATATATTTTTTTTTTTCGAAAACCTCTAGGCCGAATAGAAGTAACAGGCCGGCACAAAAAGCGAAATTTGAATACTCACTGCAATATTCGTTTTTATCCTGGTGTCGTAGCTGCTTGTGAATCCTTGTACTAAGTCGTTTACGCAAAGCTTAGATGTTTATCTGTAATAATCATTCATAATCTGCCTTTATAAGGTAATTCAAAATATAGCCACAAAACAGCCATTGTTTTCTTCTACATAATACAATATCAGGGAGAATCTCACTCGGATTGTAAAGCTCCGATTTATATACGGCCTTGATAACATATATTTAATCGTGGTCACTCAGTAGACACAATCCTACATATATATCTACAGAAGTACTCTGCTAATCACATTAAAGTGCATGGCGGGGAGTTTTTCCAACTGCTTTTATGATACTTCTCTATCGTGCAATTCTCTAGAAGCTTGCGGGGAAAAGGAACTCCTGAATCTTTCCGTTTTCGATCTCATTTCTCGTATTTTATTACGATAATCATGTCTCCCTATGTAACTGGGTACTAACAAAATATCTTCGCTTTGGCAAGAGTAAGTTGGTAACAGAAATTTCGCAATTAAATGTGGTCGCAACGAATTATGCCTTACTTTCAACGATTTCCACTCCAAATCGTGCAACATATCCCTGACACTCTTCCCTCTATATCGTGATAGTACAAAACGGCCGCCATTGTTTGACCTTTCTCTATACCCTCCGTCAGTCCCACTTGGTTGGGATTCCGCAAAGGGCATCAATACTCCAGAGTAGGGCGCACAAGTTACTGTAGGCAGTTTCTTTATTAGAAATGTTGATCTTCTAGGTGTTCTGCCAATGAAACGTAGCCTTTGGTTTGCCTTTCGTACAATATTTTCTACTTGTTTTCTCCAATAAAACCTGTTCATAATTCCTTAGTATTATTGGAATTTTCGGACTTTGCATTTGAATAATTTATCATATAAGTGAATTTTAAAGAATTTTTCATTTTTTAGGGTCACTGTCCAATTTTTGCACCATGCAGATATCTAAATTAATTTGTAGTTGATTTTGACTTTCTAGTGGCCCTACTAACCGATAAACGATAGCATCATCTGCGAACGATTTACGGGAGCTGATTACGTTGTCTTCTAAATCGTTTATAAAGTTAGAAACAGTAGGGGTCCTACAGTACTTCCGTGGGCTACACCAGATATCCTGTTTACTCAATGACTTTCCGTTAGTTCAAATATTCAAATGTCTGTAAATCTATCGGACCAAACTGCGTGGTCATCAGTCCGTAGCTTACAAACTACTTAAACCTAGGTAAACTAATCTACGGACAAACACACACACCCATGCCCCAGGGAGGACTCGAACCCCCACGGCGAGCAACCGCGCGCTCCGCAGCGAGACGCTTTAGACTGTTCGGCTACTCCACTGCGGCTTTCCGTTAGTTACTACGCAATGTATTCTTTCTCACAGGAAATAGCGAATCCAGTAGTAATAACTGGGGTGATAAACCATAACCACGCAGTTACTGATTGTGAAATTTATAAAGTCAATTATACTTATTAAGTGACTGGGTAATATTTTGAAATTTCTGATATTTGCGCAGCAGTCTACACATTATACGGCCATCGAAGGAAGATAATTTCGATCAACAACTTGGTTGTCTTATTAATGATGGAAGATACAGTCGAAATCTTGGGATCATCCCTATATTTGAAGCGGTAACGGAACGAGAACTTTAAGCGATTACTCGGTCACGAAACACTTGATACATATAACAATTTTGTACAATTTGTGGAGACCAGCTTATACAAACTAATAAAATTTCTGCTCTTTTCATTCGCAGATAGTACCCATGCATGTCTTTCCCTCTGTGTATATTTAATTAGGTCTACTTCATTGTTTGTACATGTGTGTTTCTGTGTGTATGTTTTGTTATGGACTTCGGAGTTTGATGGGGTGTATGGGTTTCGGGAACTGTATGACTTTTTATGAGACTTCTTTACTATACATTTTACTCACTGAGTTGTTAAAGTTATTTTACATTTTTTGCCTTATTTTTAAGATTTAGCTTTTGTACGGTCGTAAATGTCGTCGATTTCTTGATTGTTTGTCCACCAAATTCAACCCAGTACTTGCAACTGATCATCTCACCCACTAACAAATCTTCAGCTCTAATGTCCTTATTTCTTATCTCCGTCCCACACTCGCCTACGCATCCACAGTTACTGGGCGTATCTAACGCTTTTGTATGTTTGAGTATATGTGTACCTTTGCCATCTTGAAGTCTTGATAGGCTGGATTAACTATGAAACACTTTATCGACTTATGGAGTGATGACCAGTAGCATGGTTCATGATAACTGTTTACTTAATTGCTTCAAAGAAGCTATTCAGTAGTAGCAGATCATTTGCTGTAGCCTGATTTTGATCTCCTTTCATTGAACAATAATCAAAATGTTTGCATTTATATCGTCGTGAATTTTTTTGCTGATTCTGAGGACATTTTTACCAGAATCCGAAAGCCCGTTCATGACGAAAGAAATGTAATTATGCACGTAAATAAGAATTGTTTCTTAATTAATACTATTACCGCGTTCTTCCAATTAGCGACGGAAAAGTTTGTGAATACACATTACTTTTATCGATGTAATTATTCAGGATAATGGGGGCTGTTCCCTACTGAATAGCACTATCAGGTTCATCCAAAAGAAAAACCATCAGCAAAATCGTTTCCTTTTGTAAATCTTGATAAAAAGTTTAGTCAAACTGGTATCAATTAAAAAAACTTACAGTTTTCTTGGTTTCAAAGGTGTTCTGCATATTAAAAAACTTTTCGAATACATTTTTTACATTTTTTAGTTTGTTTACAATTGTGTCTCGATATGGGCTAGAGGAGACTTTATTACCCAATAATGACAACGCTACTCTCATACACAGCATACACGTACCAGCAGGTAATGTTTTTGTATGTGTAGAACAACATATTGGTCTTAGCCTTTTACTGATGAACATCCAGAACACTAAATACAATTATTTCTTGATTTATTTAATACCCTTGTCTGTCTCGTAGAAACAGCTCTGATCACACTCTACGGAACTTAGTCTGCTGCCTTCTCTGCAGCAATTGCCATTAATTCTAAAATCTTAATGGTCTGTGTACACGCAGTTTTGGTTTTTAAATAGTAGAACATTTCATATAAGTGTAACACCATATATGAACAGTATGGACACATGGATATGAAAAACAATGTATTCCGAAGGTCTGCTTTTAGCAATACTTTAAGCTTCATGGGCTTAATATGAAATTTGGGTTCATTTGAAATATGACGGTAGCTCACTTTTTGTCTCACTAATTCAATTATTTGTCAGCTCGCGTTGCTGATGCATAACGCGCACCTTTCACATGTTGAAGAATACCAACTGAAGTACCACGTGGCAGACTGTGTATTAATGGTTGTAGTTCCTTGTGAATCATTTAGTATTTTTTTTTCCTTTTATAATATTTACTTTTTTTGATGAAATTAAGAAAAATGGTCTTAAGGTGAAAGACTACCTAAAACCTTACCAACACGATTTTTACTCTTCTTAAAAATTTCAGCCAAGTGGCAGTTTCCCGTTACACCATTTAAGTTCTTGCTAAATTGTCGTATAGGAAATACGGTTGCTCATTTGAACCATAATAAGTTGAAGTTCCTAAACGTAAATCTTCTTAACACTAGTCATAATGAACGGGGTGGCTGTTAGTTGGTTGCGTGCGTCTAAAAAATCATTGGTGACGGAAGGAAAAGAGTTTAGGGAAAACTTCATGTAGGCAGCGGAACCGTTGGAGGTTAGGAGAGAACAGAGAGCTGAACTTAACAAAACGCATGAATACAATTCGCTTGCGAGACCGGGGAGGAGGCGCCGCGGTGGAGTAGCCGAGCGCATTGAGGTGTAATGCTCTGATGCGCGAGGCCGTTCCACGTCGGGGATCGAATCATGGATGTTTGAGTTTTTTTAGTATAAGTTAGTTCAAAAGTAGTTTGTAAGTTTAGGTGCTGATGACCCAGCAGTTAAGTCCCATAAGAGTAACAAACATTTGCAGCTTTTTTTTAATCAGTAACCGGGTGGGAAAGGGGGGAGGGGCAAAGGGCAAAGTTAGGTTGACACTCTCAAATTATTTTATATAATCACAGGTGACATAAAATCAAGATGGACGAAGTACTGAATCTGTTCCTGTAGAATAAGCGTCAGATGTAATGACTGCTGCGCCACAAGAAGCTGTTTACAGCAAATTAAAACACCTTCAGGCCTCGGAAATTCAGTTTGGGATGAGACTTGGCATATTAGTAACATACGACAAGAGTGTCCACTTATATAAATTTTTAAGCGCACTATTCAGAAAAAGAGTTCCAAAATTTAAGCGTAACTCAAATGCACCTTATCATAAAGTAATTCATTTATGAAATGACGGATGCAGCAAATTAAAATTTGAATTACAATATAAATTTAAATACCACCCTTATGAACTACAGACTTGCCGACGTGGGGTGGCTTGCCTGCCTCAACGATACAGATAGCCGTACCGTAGATGCAACCACAACGGAGGGGTACCTGTTGGGAGGCCAGACAAACGTGTGTTTCTTGAAGAGGGACAGCAACCTTTTCAGTAGTACAGGAGCAACAGTCTGGATGATTGACTGAGCTGACCTTGCAACATCAACTAACATAGCTTTGCCATACAGTTACTGCGAACGGCTGAAAGCAAGGGGAAACTACAGTCGTTTTTTTTCCCGAGAACATGCAGCTCTACTGTATGAATGGCATCGATGATAGCGTCGTCTTGGGTACAATAATCGGATCTCCGGGCGGGGACTACTCAGGAGGAAGTCGTCATCAAGAAAAACAAAACATAATTCTACGGATCGGACCGTGGAATGTCCTGCCATTTAATCGGATAGGTAAGTTAAATAATCTGAAAATAAAAATGGGTAGGTTAAAGTAAGGTATGGTGGGGACTGGTGAAGTTCGGTGATAGAATGAATAGGATTTCTGGCCAGGTGGATGGTTACAGGGTTATAAATAAAAATCATTCGGTGGTAACTCAGGAGTTTGTCTGATAATAAATAAGAAAATAGGAGTGCGTGGATGTTACTATGAACATAGTGAATGCATTAAAAAAGCAAAGGTAGACACGAAGCCGTCACCCGACCACAGTACTTTTATATGCCATGTAGCTCTGCCGATGACGAGGATATTGCAGATACGTATGAGGAGATAAAATAAATTATTCAGACTGTTAAGGGATTGTAACGTTTACTGGAACTCGCTAGCAGGGAAGGGAAGAGAAGGAAAAGTAGTAGGTGAATAAGAACGGGGGAAAGGAATAAAAGAGGAGACTGCCTGCTAGAATTTTGTGCAGAGCACAATTTAATCATTACAGTCACTTGGTATAATCATCATGAAAGAAGATTGCATAACTTAAAGAGAACAGGAGACACTAGAAGTTTCCGCATTGACTAAATAATGGTAAGACATAGGTTTAGAAATCACTTTTAAACTATAAGATATCGTCTCTTACCATAAAACATTGGTTATCTACTGTAGATTAAAACTTAAGAAATTGGTAAGAGGTAGAAATGCGAGGAATTGTAACGTTGATAATTTGAAGTAACCAGAAGTTGTTGAGAATTTCAGAGAGAGTATTAGGCAGAGATTGACCGAAATGGGAGAAAGTAATACAGTAGCTTTGACGGACAGGAAAGTGAATGCTGTCGAAAGTCATACAGGCAGTACAAGGCCTAATAGAAATTGCTGAACCTAATTGACCAAAGAAAATATAAAAATGCAACAAGTGAAGTAGGCAAAAGGAAGTATTGACGGCTGAAAAATGAGGTTTACAGGAAGTGCTTAATGGCTTAGCAGGAATGGCCAGAGCTCAAATTCAAGGCCATAAAAAATTTATGACTAGGGGAAAGATAGATACCGCCCGTACTGTAATTTAAAAGATAGACGTAATGGAGACAAGGAGCTGTATGATTATCAAGAACTCATATGGAATGCCGGTACTAAGCAAATAAGGGAAATCTGAAAGGCGGAAGGTATATATAGAGGGCCTTTACGTATAAAATGAATTTGAAGACAGTATTCTAAAAATAGAATACGAAGTAGAGGAAGATGAGCTAGAGAAGAATTATTTAACGGAACCCTGAAATATTTGAGCCGAAAAAAAAAGGCTCTGGGTAGATGATATTCCGTCTGACCTGTTGATATCGTTGGGAGAGCCAGTAATGAAGAAATTGTTCCACCTGGTGCACAAGATGTATGAGATATAGGAAAGACCTTCCAACTTCAAGAAGAAGGTAGAATACCGTAGAAAGCAAGGGCAGAAAAATGTGAAAATTACAGAACTATCAGTTTAATACGTCAGGGTTCCAAAATACTAAAACGAATTATTTATATACGAATGGAAAAAACTGATGGAATCCGACCTAGGCGAGAACAGTTCGGATTTAGGAGAAAGCAGATTTTTTCGTTTTTGGCATTTGTAGATCTAGAGAAAGCTTTTGACAGTTTTGACTGGAAGACTTTCTTGCAAATTCTCATGGTATCAGGAGTAAAAGTAGGGAGAGAAAAGTTACATTCAACTTATATAAAAACCAGACAGCAGTTATTAGAGTCGAAGAGCATGAAAGCGACGCTGTGGTTGGGAAGGGGTTGCAGCGTTTCCCCAATGTTGTTCAATATGTACACTGAGCAAGTAGTGAAGGAATGCAAGGAGAAATCTGGAAAGGGAATTAATGTTCAGGGACAAGAAATAAAAACCTTGCGATTTGCTGATGACATAGGAATTAGGACAGACACAGCAAAGAACATGGAAGAGCAACTGAACGGAAAGTACAGTGTCTTGGAATGAGGATATAACATGAACGTCAACAAGAATAAAACAAGAATAATGGAATGCAGTGTCAGAAAATCAGGCGGTGCTGCAGGAATTAGATTACGTAATGAGACCATAAAAGAGTACATAAGTTTTGTAATTTTGGTAGCAAAATGACTTCCGATAGCCGAGGTAAAGAAGATATAAAATACATAATGGCTATCGGGAAAAAGATTTTCTGAAGAAGCGAAATTTGTTGACCTCCAATTTTAATTTAAATGTTTGGAATTTTATTCTCGAATCATTTGTGTGGAGTGTGGTGTGGTGTGGGAGTGAAAAGTGGAAGATAAGGAATTCAGGAAAAAATATGATAGAAACTTTTGAAATGTGATGCTGCAGACGAGTGATGAACTTTAATTTGGTAGATAACGTTACTAATGTGGAGGTGATCGATGGAATTGGGACAAAAGGAGTTTTTTGGCATATCCTAAGAGAAGCGATAGGTTGGTGGGACACATTCTGAGAACTCAAGGAATCGTCAACTTAGCATTAGAAGGAAGTGTATGGGGTAAAAATTGTAGAGGGGACCGCAGGACGAATATAGTAAGGAGATTCAAAAGGATGTAGGTTGCCGTTCGTATTCTCAGATGAAGAGATTGGCGCAGGACAGGGTAGCGGAGATAGCTGCAGCAAACCAAGTGGCAGGACTGAAGACCACAACAACAAGGTCGAATAATTCCAAATGCAACTGACAATTAACCGGTTCAATACTATTCTCATTAAAATTTTATTAGAGCCCTGTGCGATATTGTAAGCTGTGAAAAGTTCTTAAATATATTCGTTGTAACATCGTGAAACCGGTCCCTTAATGGAAATGCAGAGTATAGATGTTCCCCTTTTGTTTGTATACAAGCAGGAAGACAGTCAGGAAGAGTCAACGATGGATATAAATACAATCTATAGTCCATCATCATCAGCTGTCATCAAAATCTTTTCAGGAAATCATCCGATATGCCTGGTTCATTTCCAGCCATCCTAACGAAATAATAATTTCAGGAATGTCAATGAAGTATGTTTTTCCTCAGAACTTTTGTAAAAACGTTGTTCCTGTAAACAAATGTCCTTTATTAATTGCGCAAGATGCCTAAACATTATTTGTTTTAATAATTTTATGACAATTAGCATTTTGGTGATTCCACATAAAATATAAAATAGGCAAATGAATATGATATTGCGAAATAAAAGCAGTACAATGGAAACTCCTTCCGGGAACTTATGACAAAGATAAAAATACATTTGAAATTAAGAATGACATTTTCACTCTGTAGCGGTGTGTGCAGAGATATGAAACTTCCTGGCAGGATAAAATTGTGTGTAGGAAACGGGATTCGAACGTGGGACATTGCCTTTCGCGGACAAGTTCTCTACCGTCTTAGCTATCCCGGCACGTTTCGCGGTCCATTCTCACCATCTTACTTCTGCCAGTACCTTGCCTCGTACTGGCAAAAATAAGGTCGTGAGGACTAGAGGTCTGCAAATCGTCGTTTTCGCTCGCTCGTACTCGGTCGAGTGCGCAACGCTCGACGGTGGCGCGCCGAGTGTGTTACGCTCGCAGCGAGCGTGTTGACACTCGAACGAGGCTGCGTGGGGCGGCGCGGGCAGAGGCCGCACAGCGTAGTGCTGCCGCTGTACTCACAAGGAAACCTACCCAACTCACTCTCCGATTTTTATGAAATTTGCATATAATACATAAAAAACTATGGGACACATAATTTTTTTAGAGGCGGAAAAATATATTTAAGGGGTGAAACCGTCTCTCCAAAATTGGTGCTAAAATCGAAAAATAGCAATAACTTAGAGATTAGTGAAACGTTTTGAATGATTTTTGGAATGAATGTATCTTTTCTAAAAACACAAAATTCATAGATTCGACTTCAATTAAATCAAAACTATTTTTCAGAAGAAACAATTGGTTGGTCACTTTAGGGGTAGCTACCCCTCTAATTGCCACTCCCACTGCAATGTACCTAGGCCGATCTCTAATCCAGCCATTCCGGAAACATGCAGTTCATTCTTTTGGCTGGCGCACTCGGGTGACATTCTTCAGGCAACCCTAAATAAATATAATACAGATATCACTGAAACACCAGGAGCACCATAAATTCGTACAGCTGTGTAAAGTAAATGATTGGAATAAGAGGATTTAAAACAGGTACAGGATTAGACTGGCATATGACCCTGACGACGGAAGAAAGCGCGGTTCCTATATATTGCACAAAAACTTGCATGCGTTCTTTATTATGTAGATAAGAAAGACGACAGTGGCAGCGGAGATATATGAATGTTGCAAATGGAAAAATTCCCGTTAAGGACTCACTCGGAAAAGGTAGAGGTGCAGCAACCACGCACAGTGCCAAAATGCTACGGGGTGCAACAAAGAGAGATGCACAAACCTAAACTAACGGGTGTACATCAGTATCAACATAAAAGACGGACAAAGTATTCCAGGACTTGAGGGTGATGAGAGGAATGGATATAAAATACAATCATTTCCTCGATAAGACGGCAAGTAACACCTACCACTAAACAGGCACTAACAGTCCACAAAATGGGAACAAGATGGAAAAAAAGATCATGGATAACTCATTTAGTAAATCATCTTAGTACAGAAACTTTATATTAATCACGTGTAATAACGTGTACGGTAAAGTTCAAAATGCGAAACTGAATGGCTAGTTCAACTGGATCGAGAGAACAGCTTTGGAAGGACCCGAGAAAGGAAACAATTCAAAATTTCGCAGTCAGGATTTATTCTGTAGCGTCTAGTTTGCTTCCGGCACTCGCCTTGGACTCGAGTGTCGCTGTGGTGGGCGACCGACTGGCGAGCGGGCAGTGTGGACGGTCGGGCGAGTCGAGTGTGCCTCGCTCGAACGAGCGTGGAGGAAGTCGAGCGCAGTCGCACGCCTTGCCGCAAGCTGCTGCACCGACACCTATCGGACTGTCATAGAACGACGTGTATCACGCGATTCGAGCGAGCAACCGAGCGAGGTGCAGACCTCTAGTGAGGACCAATCGTGAAGCGTGCCGGGATAGCTCAGACGCTAGAGCACTTGCCCTCGAAAGGCAAAGGTCACAGGTTCGAATCTCGGTTCTTACACACAATTTTATTCTGTGTGGATGTTTCGTATCAGCACACATTCCACTGCAGAGTGAAAGTTTCATTCTGGACTCATCCCTTAGCCTCTGCCTCAAGCCACGTCTCCATCATTACCTTTCTTCCAGGAATGCTTGTTCAGCAAAGTTGCATTTGAAATTATTCGAATTATTCGACTTACTAAAAGGAAAACGTTGGTGTAATTTGGACTTTACAGCCATTTTCATGGAATTTTCTCGTTAGTGTGCTTTCAAAACTGTACAAATGTTTGTAAATCTATCGGACAAAACTGCGTGGTCATCAGTCCGTAGCTTACAAACTACTTAAACTAAGGTAAACTAACCTAAGGACAACACTCACCCCCCATGCCCCAGGGAGGACTCGAACCTCCGACGGCGAGCAACCGTGCACTCCGCAGTGAGGCGCCTTAGACCGCTCAGCTACTCCACCGCGGCTTAGTGTGCTTTAAAACATGGACGGACATATAGCAATAACACGCGAAGTTTCACCACAAACTTAATTTCCGAGGCCTGAAGGTCACTTTGTACGACGAGTTGATTGGTTTTTTGGGGAGAGGAGGGTATTAAGAACAAATCAGAACGATCACCAATCCAGACATAGTTCTTATTTCGAGCAATTAGTTCACAAACCGACTTTAATAGTAAATATGTCTCAAACTTGACCTCTTAGACTCAATTAATCGTGAGCTTATTACGAACCTTAAAACGGATGCAGTGGTTAGTGAACACGGGGTTGTTGTAGCGAGACTGAATGTCGGCAGTTCCAAGTTCACCAAATATATATATAAAATTCTGAGAAAACTTCGTCCTAAGAGAGAGTTTCCTCCCTTTGCAAATTAGGTAGACAGGTAAAAGCAATAATCACGATTGGTACGAGACTGGTGCAATAAAGCTGCTGGTCTACGTGACGAAAACAAATGTTGGTACGCACAATGTATCTACTGATCAAGTTATGGATCACTATTTCTATCACTCGTGGTGTCTCTTCAATCCATTCCGCTGCGAGCAGAGGTCGTGCTAGCAAATCTTCCTTTCATTTCACAAATTTTTCATTAATTAAAATCTATATAAGATTGCACAAAGAAACATACAATGACGATAATGTGAAGAAAGTGGGGACCCATTAGACATAGCTTATGCAACTTGAAGCTACTCTACATGAAAACATGACTTAGTACCCAACACCAGTTCTACACGTAACATAATCCAGTCTGATTCGTTGTTCGTTCCCTCACGAGAGAAGGATGACTTAAGCACCCGATATGAATTGGTTGTAGAAATTAAACGGCACAACCCCCCCTGCCCCCCCCCCAAAGAAAGGGTTCTTATTCAAAGTACTCGGTCTTTTCCGCACCTCCTAGTGTTTGTTAGTAACATTCTACTAAGAATATGTATCGCATTAAAAATTAAATGCAGAAATAAATTTAAAAAATAGTTTAAAACTTATGTTTCTCAGAAACTGTGAGTATCAAAACAGAAATACCTATGAGTCCGTTGGAAAGTAGATTAGCCATACGAAACACACAACACTCGTAACAAATGTTCATCATGGTTAACATTGTAATGGAGGTACGATGTTATGCCAGAGGCAACATATCTTATTGAAATCTGAGACATTTCTCTAGCGTTATAATTCAATGTGTTAGAAAATAACTGTAAATCGTCCACTTGTAATTCGTTCAAAAAAATAGTTGAAGGGTTTTTTCGTAGAGTCGTCCATGTATTTTCCTGGAGAATAAAAGTAAGTCACGAAAGAATTAAAAACTTGCGACATTATGATTTTAAGGAGAACTAAATGTCTCTGAGAAAACTCTGTTCGAAGAAGAGTAACAGGAACAACTTCCACGTCTGCCTGAGCGCGCTAAGTTCTGAAGACGAATGCCACTGCAGCGTACGGCACAGTTGATTACCTGCTCGCAGACGAAGCCCTAAAGGGTAAAACTTAACTTGTAGAACTTGTGCGCGAGGCGAACAAGCCCGCGCTTGATTTTATGTCGAACATTTCACTCACGTTCCCACTAGACGGAATCTCTGGGCCCGAAATGCAAGTAAACTTTCGATCACCTGCCTGGGATTCAAACATCGCCATCAATATGACAACGGGCTAACTGCATGCATAACGATTTCGCAGACGCGACGGCTAAGGAGAGCAAAACTGTGCGCCGATTCCGTAATATTCCCATAATTGCAATAAGCTATTCCACGATTACAATAGTAGTATTAAAAAAGAGACTATCGCGAGAGACATTCCGATAGTAATTTTCGTCACTATTTTTCGCGCGGAAACTTTATTGCTGAAACATACCACAGTCTAACATGTACAGTCACGATACTCACTGCTGTCAAAGTTGTTAGCAACTGACACTTCCAACGACACTTTCGCTCCTAGTGGTGGCCAAGGAGCAAAAGGAGTAATGTTTGTTTGTAATCATTTTGTACGTAACTAACGAAATAGTTATTACAATTTTTTCGTTACAAGAATTAGTAAAAGTCAAGACATATACAGCACATAACCAGTAAATTAATGTAGAAACAACCGATTTTCACAGAATCACTGGTGTAAACAACACATTCGTCATGGACAACTGCTTACGAATATGTGTATATTTGCAGCTAATTCCGTTGAAAGTAAGGAGAATATACACATAAAGCGAAATATAAATTTCTGTTATGCTCTGTTCTTACTACGACAGGCTTTTTTTTTCATGTATCAATTTATTCTGGAGTCTAATGATTTGCACATTTTTACTCTTCACTCGTCTTTCTTATACGTGCATATGCTTTTGAGTATAATTAATTCAGATTAAAAAGCCAACGTTTTGAAGATTGTTGCCGTTTTTGGTCCGGCTGTAGCAACAACTGCGGAACTGGTTTCTTCTTTGTTGGAAACAGTTTCATTGCTTTTGTCGTTTTATTTGCCACGTCTGTGACGTTTTTCCTTCAGCTACGGCTGTAGTGGCTGATTTGCTACTTTAAATAATGTAGTTGTTGTATTCCATATACGTTTTTTTTTTATTTTCCAGCCTCAGCGGTTTTACTGGAATTGTAGTGAAGAAATCTCAACGATCCTGAGTAGAAAAGCGACGTCTTCCTGCGAAATTTCATACCTTTTGTTGTAGTTTCCTAGACATTTTTATTTTGTAATAGAAAATTAAATTCTTCAGTAAAAACCGGTAGGCTACAAGATAATTGTAACTAAACTGTCCTGTTATGCACCGGCCGCAGTGGCCGAGCGGTCTGCGGCGCGCCAGTCACAGTCTGCAAGACCGCTACGTCGGGGATTCGAATCCCCCCCTCGGGCATGCATGTTTGTGACGTCTTCAACATAAGGTAGTTCATAAGTAGTTTGTAAGTTTAGGGACTGATGAGCCCGAAGTTAAGTCCCTTAAGCTTAACAAACATTTGAACATTTCAACATTTCCTGCTATGCACCGTTTCGTACCTAGTTATTGATCTTTGGTAACCTTAAACATTTTTATGACGCTACATAAGTTCCCTAATGTAAAAAGTATGTTAAAATAAATTCGCACTATTCCAATATGGTATTCAGCAATGTAGATTGTCGGTCCGCTTGGAGCTCTGCTTTCGTAGTGTATAACAAAGATCACGAGATTGTCGTGACTGTATATGGTAGACTTTGGTTATATGATGACATCTTGAACTATATACCTCGTGTAATACAACCGAATTCTTTCCTTACCGGTGAATTGACGAAGCCCTGTATTCTGTGATTAAGTTGTACACCAATGTTCATCGCCTGAGATGATTATGAACAGCAACTCACTTCTATGTGGTACCTGTTCCATCAACTGAGAGATGACAATTGCCATTCTTGCACTCCTGTGATGCTGAGACAGGTTTGTTGGCACCCAACTCTGTGGTGCGTTGGTCTGGTGCTACCCTTTGTTGTGTTAAACGCCCCGAGAATGCACATTCCGTCACTGAAGCAGAAAAGGGAATGGATTCATACGGCGTCTGTAGATGTCACTTGATGTACTAGACTCTCTTTCAAACCACCTACCAATCTACTTTTGATTACAAGACGCATTGAGATATTACGTTTCCCTATCAAATAAGCCAAAATATACTCTTGGAAAATAAAAATAAAAATGCACCATGAATTCTCCAATCCATCAGAGGGAAATTTATTAACACATTCTTGATTATGTATATTACACACACGATCACACAGAGAGCCATACGCACGTGAGCATAGACACCTGAGCGTGTATATCCTCAATTTGCATCTATCTAAGCTGCAAGTCTCCCAGGAAGAATATCGTAGAGTTGCCGAATGTAGACTTGCGGAATGACCCGCCATGTAGTTTTCCACCTAGTGCCTCACTTGGGCCAGATTTAGTGCCGGCTGTGCAGATCTCGCAAGATGACTTTTCATCCCGCCCCACACATGTTCAGTGAGGGGCGATCTGGGTATCGTTCTGGCCACGGTACTTTTACACCTTAAAGAGCATGTTGGGTGGTATGGGATACATGTGAACGTGCACTGTCCTGATGGAAAAGCATATCGTCTTGTCGGTACATAAATGATAGCAAGACGGTTCAATGATGATTT
Source organism: Locusta migratoria (assembly GCA_026315105.1). Classification (NCBI taxonomy): domain Eukaryota; kingdom Metazoa; phylum Arthropoda; class Insecta; order Orthoptera; family Acrididae; genus Locusta; species Locusta migratoria. The sequence goes on along the minus strand of CM048746.1, from coordinate 227,473,035 downwards.
CAGTGTATTGTGCACCGTTCAATGTTCCCTCGATGATCACCAATGGAGAGCGGCCAGTGTAGAATGTGGCTCACCTAATCCATGTACGATCATGCGTTCTATTATGGCGGCATCTACTCACGTCCCAATACCGTTCAGTGCCAATGGAAGGACGAATGGAGACATGTGCTTCTTCAGTGTTGAAAGCCGCTTATTTTCCGACCCAGTGGTGATCGTACGCATGTGTAGCGTCGTGAAGGGGAGCGTCAAAATCTGGAGTGTATACGACAGAGGAACAGGATGCCGACTCTCAGCATTGTGGTGTGGGGAGCCGTATCCTACACTGGCTGTTCTCCTCTGGTGATCGTCGAGGGAACATTGAATAGTGCACTGTACAATGACAACATTATTCAAGCCGGCTTGCTGCCATTCATACACCAACAAGGCGATATGCATTTCCAACGAGACAGTGCACGTCGATATGTATCCCGTACCACCCAACGTGTACTTCAACTAGCCTGGCCAGCACGATCCGCAGATTTAGTCCCCCATTGAGCATCTTTGTGACCGGAGGAAACATCTTGCTCGGTCTGCACTACTGGCACGAATTCTGGCCCATCTGAGGCACCAGGTGGAAATTGCGTGGCAGGCCATTCCGCAACACTACAGTTTGCATCTCTAAAATCGTCTCCTTCTGAAAATTAAAGCCTTCAATGCTGGAGAAAGAGGGGAATACACGGTACTAGCGTCGACATTGTGAACACTGAGGTGACTGTACTCAAACGGGTATGGCTCTGCCTGTCTGATCGTGTTTTTATATATCCTCAATAATGTGTCCATAAAATTTCCCTCTGCTAGATCGAGGAATGCATGGTTTATTTCCTTAATTTTCCAGGAATTCAAATGTTTGTTAAGCTTATGGGACTTAAGTGCGGGATCATCAGTCTATAAACTTATGAACTAACTTACACAACAGAGAGGGAGGATTCGAAACCCCACGGGCAACGGCTTCGCGCATCGGAGCATATCGCCTCAATGCGCTCGGCCAGGACTGTACATTCATGAAAAACTTTATTGGCAACAGTTACAGGAAATAAACAATATTTCGCCATAGTCACAAAACGAATTGAGCCGCTTCTCATCTCTTGGAATCTCCCTTCGTACTACTGTGTCGCCGCAGCGGAGTGGCCGAGCGCAATGAGGCGCTAGCTCAAATTCGCGTGGCCGTTCCCCGTCGGGATTCGAATCCTCCCTCGAGCACAGATATTTGTGTTATAAGGTATTTATAAGTCGTTTGTAAGTTTGGGGACTGATGATCCCGCAGAAAGTGCCACAAGCTTAACAAACATTTGAACATTTGAACTCCAGTGTCGTATAGGTCTACCGCCGATTAATGGATCCAGCGTGTGTCTGTATTCTTCTCTTCTTGGGCGTAGTCAAAACGCTGTCCGGAGGACGTGTCATTCACAGCAAGAGGCACGGAGTACTTACTGCAGGTGTAGTGCTGTTCCACGACAATGTTTATCCCCATACGGCTCGGCACACAGGAATTGTTTTGTAAAAGTTTGTCTAAGAGTAGTTTTGTTATCCACCATACACTCCTGAACTTCCTCCGATGGATTTCCATGAGAAGGAGAAATAATCCCGAAATGTTCGAATACTGCATTAGTAGTGTGCTGATTTACAGATTTGGTCATTTAACCCTTTAGTGACCTGTGGGACCTATAGTTACCACTTATTTGTTTTCGCTATAAGTTCAGTGATAATCCATGTTCTCACTTCTAACTTCTGCTACCATCTCTGTTAGAGTGTGCTAATTACATGTAGATGGTCAACAGACGCGCAAAAGTGTTTGTGTTTCTACAATGTTAGTCAATCATTGCAGAAGAGCAGTTTCCGTGGGAAAACAAGCCACTGTTTCGACCGTAACAGCATTTTTTGTATAGTGTGCTTTCCTTTTGCGTGTGAAGTGACTTGCGTTGTATTTGTCTACTTTTATATTTACGAGGGAGATAATATTATTGTATATTTGGTGGATATCAATGAAAATTACATAAATTTACAAGGTAATTTAGTGTGAACTGTTTCCAACTGAACGTGTGTGAAGTGCAGTGTGCATGGCTGTGCAATCGTCATCGTAGTTATTCTTGTAGGTTTCCTAGTTATCAGTGCTAACTTAATGTAGAAGAGAAAGTCCCCTTCATTTTCAGACACCGGAAAGAGTCGTGTCTGGAGATCAAGATGAAGTTCGTCTGGCGAATGTTGAACTCATCTGCCATCAAAAGGTACTACAAACGGAAGGTTTAGCCAATGTAGCACCAAAAACAAAGAAAAGAGAAAAAAATGTGAAGCAACTGTCGTTTACCTTTGTGTGTAGCACCATGGTTCTCTAGGTTCCACAGTACGTCACCTTAGTGAACTCAATGGACAATATGAACTAATACAAGAGTAAATCAAATGTGTGATATAGTTTTTGTACTAAAAAAATAAACGATAGACTTTTTTTTTAATTCTCAAGTCCAGTTACTCCAAAAGTAGGTGGGAACAATAGTTCCCACTAATTTTATTATATCTGTAGGCTAAACTCTCACTTCCAAGATTTAAACTATGAATTTATGTATGGCTTCTTAGTCTAAAAAGTCTACAACTTCTGGAAATAATTTGGTCACTAAAGGGTTGAATATCTAGGCGTAACGCTGGACAGCAATATGAAATGGAAAGAGCATATAAGGACGCTCGGGGGAAGACGAATGATCGACTTCGATTTATTGGGAGATTTTTGGGAAGGTGTTATTTGCCTGTAAAGGAGACCGCACACAAAACGCTTGTAAGGTCCACTCTTGAATATCCTCAAGTGTTTGGGATCCTTACCATATCTATTTAAAGGAGGACACAGATAAAGTTCAGAGGCGGGCAGCTGGATTGTAACTGGTATATTAGATCGAAGCGCGAGTGTTACTGAAATGCTTCGGGAACTCAAATGTGAGTAGTTGGAGGGAAGGCGGTTTTCTTTTCGAGAAGCACTGTTGGAGAAATTTTACTGGTGCCAAACTACATTTCGCGTAAAGACCACGTATGCATGCAAGCATTCGTTTTCCCCTCGTTCTATACGGGAATGTAACAGGAAAGCAAGTAACTAGCAGAGGTACTGAGTACCGTCCACCACGCATCTTTGGGTGGATTGTGGAGTATGTATGTAGATGTAGATCTTGTACCTCCAGAAATTACTGTCCTCTGGCCAGCGTTTTGACAACGACGAAGAGCTGAAGACGACTGTCACTTGCTGGTACCATTTACAGGCGACGGACTTCTACGATATAGGAAAAGAAAAGTTAATTAGACGATAGGACAAGTATCTCCATTCTGTTGGTAACGATGTCTAAAAATAGTTCAAACATTGCTGTACCTGCTGACAGCAAATTTTCCATGTAATTATGTCACAAAAAGAGGAAAGGTACATTCTGGATGCACCTCGTATTTAATTTCCAATTAATTAAGAACAGAGGAATAAACTTCAGTCTCGTGGATTTTCTAAGAACTTCAGGCCTAGTGGCAACTACATAATTTGTCAGATTCTTTTGTAGAATGGGAGAATACTGGAAATATATGATCTGACATACTGATAAATATTAGCCACACTGTCCCGTAAACAGTAAGTGGAGGTAACTGTGGCGAATACAATAGTCAGATAATAGCTAGTACATCGAATATTTTTGCAAGAAAGCATACAGAAACTTTTTTAAAAAAAAGTGGCATAGGATTTGACAACATGGAAAAGTATTCAACAATATAAAACTGTGCAAGAATCAGAAATTCTCAGGAAAACAGGTTTACTTTATAGAGAAATACGGATAATTTCAACTCACATAAGAAACAAGAGGGAAGAATAACAACAGAAGACCAAGAGTAGAGTTTATTGATGTCCGAAAGAACAGACACCGTGAACATTACCGGCCGTAATTTCACGAATTCGAAATATTTAAAAATTTCGACCGTCCAGGCCTTAAAATATTTTCAATGGCAAAGTTGAAAATTTGTGCTGGACACGTACGAAAAGAACGAATTGTAAATTTGCCCCCAACAGGCAACTGCCAATTTCAATGCTGACGCATTAATACGCCCAATTACTTGCGGGACTACGGAATAGGCAGCGATCAAGTGTAATCAATTGGACAGAGGACACTATAATCGTACTGTGCTACAAGTTGAGAATTTGGGATGAAAGGGAATCGTGCTTGGGTAGCCTGACTGCTTAAGACGACCGATGGCCCGAATCGGGAAATCCCGGTTCGAATCCCAGTCCAGAGATGCTTTGTTTTAGTAGCATAAATACGAAACATCTCGGCCTTCGCACAAATTTTAATTCAATTTCTGCTTATATAAAATGTGGGGCAATTCATCATATCCACCATCATTCGACTCTGTGTCTCTGTGTCTCATTTCATGTAAACTGATCTATAATCAACATTTACGATTACTCTATTTATCAATGGGACTCTGCATCAGAAATTCATGTAAATTAAAACTTGTTTGCATATTCTAAATTTGACTATGATTGATATGAATTTTTGAAGACGCTGATCAGTACAGATTAGCACCATACTAAGCTAGGTTCTTCTCTTTTGATTAATAAAAACATTCGCATTAGTAAAGCGATTTTAGATTTTATTAAGGGTTCGTTGTAGAGTCTGAAGGTTTCAATACTATTAGTTGACTAAAGAAAAACATGTAATTTATCTGTAAATACTCTTTGTTAACAAGTGACTGAAAAAAAAGATAGTGTTTTACGTTTAATTTATATAACTATGCATTTACATATAGTGTGAAATGGAAATTGCGAACTATGACTCCACACCGCGATTCCCATATGCCAGAAATAAAAGTTTCTCACAAAATTTTGTCTTGTGCATATTTGCGGCAGTAAATGGACGTCGAAGACTGAAATGTGTGTGTGTTCCATTCATCGTTGTGTTTCAAAATTACACAATTACACCAACACATTTCTATGGGATGCCGAAGGCATCTTGATGAACAGAATGAGCATGAAAATCCATGCCTGGAAACGCCATTCAACGACGCTAACACCGGCGCCTTCCGCTAGACATCCCCTCCAGCAACTTGGACGCTCTGTAGCGTCGGTGGATGTCCTACCCAGGCATGGGTTTCCATGCTCACTTTGTTCATCAAGCTGCCTTCTACATCTCCTGGACGTTTTATAGAGTAACTGACGTATGGAACACACGCCCATCTCATTCTTCGACGTCCATTTATTGCCGAAAATATCGCATGACGAATGTTTGTTACAGACATTTTCTTATTGCTGGCATGTGAGATATCGTGCTGCGGAGCCCGAGTGCGTGAATTTCGCTTCACCCTGTATTGTTATACGGTATACTGTTAAACGGACTACGTCAGTATAACATTTTGATAGCTAAATAAAACAAATGACAATCATTGCATGCTCCGTTGCCACGGAAATGACGCCCTCAAACGTCAGAAATGCTGGGAGAGGCTGTACAATGAAAACTCTGCCGTCTCATGCAGAGGAGGCAAACCGAAGAAGAATGTAGATTCGACGGGGAAAGCTGTGATTCAAGTCCTCAAGTCATCCATCCACCGTCGTATTGGGCGGCATGTACTTATGAAACGAGAGCACAGCCAGCAACTCCTCACTTAAGAAAACGTCAGCACAGGTACGGACGTGACATTATTGCTTTGTTGCAAGTCTGTGAGTCCATAAGAAGATAATTCCATTGGAATTCTCTTCAGCGAGACTTTATTTCGAAGTATCTGTTATTTTAGAAGACTGTTATTGTACGAGACCGTGAATAGCGAATCATACACGAATTTACACGGTGAGACTTTGATTCTATGAAACAGGACGTTTTGTGCAAGGACGGGAAAGTTTGAAAAAAGGTGTGCTTAGTGGTCGGCAGCGAACAGTTCGAACGGAACGCAAGATCCAGGAAATTGGTGAGTGCTAATCGCTGAATCGGTACACGCTCTCGCGGCAGCATTAGGGACCAGCCATGGTACTTGCCACAAAATTCTGTTGGGTGCCCTCAACATATGTCATTTTACCAAGCACAGTGTGTCACTAGACGAAAATGACGATCTATAGCGACCTCATCAGTTCTGCGGACGATGATCCCACTTTTCTCAACCAGATAATAACTTGAGACGAAACAAGGTGTTTCCTGTACTATCTCCAACTGCAACGACGGCCAGCCACATGGAATGCGACAAAGTGTGCAAGATACAGAGTCATGTGGGTTCGTATCCTACAGGCGTCAGATCTCGCTTTTGTGTTACTATTCCTAAACTCCTACAAATTAACTATTCCTACTGAAACTCTATTTTTAGATGATTAAATGTATATCAAGACGAGGATGTAGAGCCCAATGTAACCAGAAATATTTTCAGGGTGGATAAACGTATCACTCGATATCAACTGAAGAGTAATGTGTAGCGTTAGATTAATTACAGAAAATGAGATGACAAGATTATTGTCGGGGTAGGTATTCCATAATTCTCGTTAGTCCATCTCTCCCCTCGTCTCTCTCTCTCCATCCGTACATCAGTTTTTCTCCCTAGTCACATCTCTCCTACTCCCCCCTCCCTGCACGCATCACCAAGTTGTCCATCTCCACGTCCTCTCTATGTTCAACTCCGTCTTCTCAGATCAAGTAATCCCATATATAAAATTTCATCAGCAATCTATAGCATGACAAATCACATGAACAATGGCTTTGATTGCATCGCAATACGCCAATTACATTCCGAGATATTTCGAAGCGAAGTTGGCGCTTGAAACAAGAGAAACACGCGGCTAGCGCACATCTTGAGCAGCATGGGGTTCGCACATGATGTATATAATCACGTTTGGCGATGATCAGTGAAATAGTATAGTGCCAAAGTTTACTGCAAGCAACCCTCATCCGCGTGCCATACGGTGGCTTGTAGATTATAAAATCCTTTGCTAAAAACATTCATATTTGACCAACTTTCACGGTAATTGCTAAAACGGTGTGAAATTCTGTTATCAGATACCCTGTGACTTGTGTAGGCAGTGATCAACGTCTTGTTTTCATGATCAAGTGTACAAATTTTCATCAGTGTACGAAGACAAAACTGTAGATTTTTGTTAAAGTCCGTAAAGTACGTTTTAACATGCACCATTCCATGTTTTGAGTAGACAGTGACCTTCCTCTTATTTTGAAAGTCGGTGTGCCAAATTTTGTCAAGATAGGAATAAAACTGTATTTTTGTATGAATTACAAAGGAACAAATACTCAGTCGGAAACTCCTGTTTATATATATAAGAAGATGGTCATTTGGAACTTTAAAGCTGTCATGAACATTACAGAAAATTTTCTCTTAAAACGTGTCGTTAGAGATTTCCGACAGTTTCTTCTAGCATGAAAGCTTTTTGCTACGAATACGTCTTCGCCGAATAGGATGCAAGGAGGAGGGGTGTTTAGAGTTTAAGTCCCGTCGGCTGCATTAAAGTCGGAGCTCACGTTCTAACTTTTGGGTATGTATGGATATGGAAACCGCCCTTTCCCTTTGAAAGCAACTGTACCAGCATTTGCCTGGACTTATTTAGGGATATCACAGAAACCCTAAAGCTGAATGGCACGAACAGTGACTCCACTGTGTTACCAATGCGCCACCGCCCTTGGTTCCGTCGAAAACTGACCTATGTTTACTAGCATACAGTGTTCTATAAAACCCAGCGTAGAAAATTTAGATAATGATGTGAAATCCGTTTCCGCGTTCGAAACATGTTCAAAGTGTTAAAGATCTAATGGAATACTCTGCAAATCACATTTAAGACCCTAGCTTTATTTTCGCAATAACGTGTTGCTTATTTCGAATACGACAGACTACGGTGGGGATAAGAACTTGATGCTTGCACTCCATATTTTGTATCTTTTGCGTCTTTGTGTTTGTGTGTAACCAAAACACTCCATATTCCACGTAACGGATCAGTCATCACGTAATATCGGAACTTATACCTTGCCACCAACATGATGATTCTTTATGGGATGGGACCCTACATTGGTTTTCCTTAGACGAGGCTCGTAAAGAAATTCTGGTTGCTCTCATCTTTAAGGCCCGATTGTTCGTTTGGCCAACTTGTGGAATATCAACGACCTCCTCCCGTAGTGGATCAATGTGGCGGAACTCCGAGAGAACTGGAGGAGGGCCAGGTTCAGTCTGAGATCCAGCCATGCTACTAAGCAGAAAAGATATGTCACTGGGTGGCGGCCAGAAACGGTTATGTCCTAGAATGCGATATGGATTCTTTACTTTGGTGTTGCTAGTAGAGCTGCAAAGAGGATCATGAACAAGATGCTACATCTGTTGAGGGACCTGCATATATCAGGAATCTATTAACATTCCAAAGAATTGACAAATATTATGTGTTACTGACAAGCACACATACAGCTGGAGGTAGTATCGAGTACACAAGGTATAATATTGTAATTTATTGGCGAAACTGTTTTTGTACCAGGATGATTCATGTGGGAACATTTCCCCGCATGATAATGAGTGCGTGATACTTTGAACACGGTTTAGTAGAAGGAAATAAATGGGTGGGACATTCCATTTCGCATATAGTTACAGAAGTCGTATTCTGAGATCACATTGTCAGTAGTGTACCGAGAATACCAAATGCCCAGCATTACCTCTCACCACAGACAACCTCTCAGTTACTGAAAGTAGCGCCGTTTGTATAGAATTGTCTTTCCTGACCCACGTGCAGCAATTCGTTAAATAACACCGTAATTTAATGTGGGACGTACTACATAAGACGCCGTTAGGACAGTGCAGCACATTTTGAATTAGCCAAAGCAGCAGTGTGGTGTTGTGGAGGCGAGTATGCGCATGACATTGAGAGCTTTAGCGCCCGGACGAAATCAATGCAAGACAAGAGTAAAACATAACATAAGGGATAAGTGGTACAAAGTATGTGACAATAAGTCCCTTTCCATTACGGGACCAAATAAGCAGACGACCGAATCTAGTAACTATGCTAACAGCATGACATGGCCTACAATGCTTCTCTTCGGCTCGCGACATACCGCTGGGAGCAAATGGAAACGGTTAACGTTGGCTTAGTTAGATGAGTCCCAGTTTCACTTGGTAAAACCTAAAGGAGTGAACGAGTATGTCACAGCCCACAGGAAAACTTGGATCTAAGTTATCAACAAAGCCCTGTTCTTGCTGCTGTCACGTGGAACGGACGGGGTCCTCCGGTAATGATGATTAATTTCGTGCGACTAATTGGCCAGGTTCAAGTCTTTCAATTGGAAGCCACTCACACAGCAGGTGTTTCAGCCACAGTGACGTTGAGCTCCCTGTTCCCACCAGGCGGCCATACATATGATGCACCGAACAGCCACATTAGCTGCCGTGTAAGCGGTTTGGAAGTGGAGCCGCTGGTATTTTGACGCTGCAGCCTGAGGCTAGGCGCAAACTGAGACGTGTATAGTACTTGCGTAGTGTCACGACATTAAAGTGATACACGAGCCTTCCACACACGCTGTGCAGGACCAGCGCAAACTGGGACGCATGCGAGAGCGCCAGTTAGGTGTAGTGGCGTGCGCATTCCAAACTCTGGTTACTCACTTCCGCTCCCAAGACAGACAAAGAGTCGTTATTGTTACAGTAGAGATCCGCATCAGATTGCGATACTAACGCTGAGGAAGAACCGTTTATTTTCTCATTAATGAGTAAAAACTTGAAATCTCCAAACATATTGTTATTGAAAGGAAATGGTGTAGAAAATTTGATTCTCAAATCATGTGCAATATCACTCCAATCTAGTATTTGAGTTTTATCTTCATGTAGTCACCGTTTTTTGTACCATACAGTTTCCTATGCCCTCTCACTGCCTCCAGCTTTTCTCCCATCATTATGAAAAGTAAGCTGGTAATCCACTACACAAGATGATGGTCAGTGTACTGTAACTGAGAATAATGCCTGTCAAGAATTTGATAGGTTGGCAGGGGTGCCCTATGAGAAGACGACTTAATCTCATTTTAATTACATATTACAGACATATTACAGTGTATTATACACCATTTGTGGACCACGTGAAGCCTCTACAGTCTTTGTGCAGTCTTTTTTTTTTTTTTTTTTTTTTTTTTTTTTTTTTTTTTTTCTCTTGCCTCACGCTGGACTTCCCACTTGTCTACTTTGCTTCTGCTTCTGTAAATGTTACGGTCTGCAGTGTACTGAATGGTGATTCGAGCATCAGTGAGGTCTCTTCGCACTTTTTTGCCCCAAGTGATACCTTTAAGTTATCAGTGGCTGTGAGAATCTGGCATGTGGGTCTTTACTCAGGGAGTATGTGTGTGTGTCCATAGAATTTTAGGCGTCTGTTTTTAAAGGTAGCAGCAATATTTGGAAATTTCTCTGTTGTTTTATTGGTCTATATCCAGCTTCTGATTTTCGTGGTCAAAGAATTTTCCTAACGATATTTCGTTCTTCTTTTTGTGGCTTTTGTAGAAACATCTTGTTATGAAGAACCTCGGGTTTAATGACAGTGCTACAATGCCTGATTTTTGCTTGCATTAGTATGCACTTTTTGTTACAAAGTTGGTGCGTTCGACCGTAGGCTCTCTCTAGTTTCTGTGCTCGAGTTTCTTGGGATTTTTTTTTCTAGTCCAGTGCGTTCCAATATTTCCCCTTGGTATTTAAAATGTGGAACAGTGTTTATCCGTCCGTATTTTCTGGTGAGATACTCTATGCTTAAGAGCGTACACATCAATTTCGTGTTTTCGAAAGAAATTTGCAAGCCAATCTTCTCGGCGCATTGCTTGAGTAGTTCTATCTGACGTATTACATAGGCAAAGGCTAGGCAAGTGACTTTTAATTAATAAACATTTGACTTTGTTAACAATAGGCCTACTGTGAAGAAAGTAGCAAAACTATTCCGATATAAATAACTGGAAAACATTACCAATACTACAAATATCGAGAGCTTATGTGGGGAAAATCGAAACACGACTGAATGAGAAAGTTCTGTATGCAGGTTGTCGAAGGGAGCAGATGGAATACGACTTTATCCCCTACCCGGCATCGCCTTTCCGACGGTGCGAGCGTCACTCTGGCGCAAGAAACTGTGGCTCGGCCACAACGCCACGCGGCGCAGGTCACGTCAGCGTCGTACTGCGTGCCAATTTGTGCGGTCCCATTAGAATATGCTAGTCACAAAAACCCGTGATGCGCCACGTCACTGCGCGAACGCGTCTCAATTTGGCCTAGCTTAAAGGCTAGTTTACACGACGACACTACGTTTCATGAAACTGCGCTACTGGCCAATGCGCATGCGCGGCAGGCGTTCGCGAAACTCGTTGACGAAACTAAATAGTTTCGGCACCTTCCAACTTTGGCGAAACTGATTATGCGTGTTTTTAGGTTAGGTTGTGACCAATACAGAATAAAATACAATGTGTAGAGGGGGACGGAAGAAATAATTCGGGTTTTGAAGATATATGCGTTGCGTTGGTGTTTTTGAGTGATTTTAACGACGTGTTAGTTCTCTTCTAGCAATTATTTGTGAAATTAAATATTGATGGGTTAACGATTAGTGAATTACAGACTAAAATACATCCAATTCTAAATACCTAAATAAACGAAGTATGGCAACTGTGGATTTCGGAACACATTACAAGTACTGCAGACACGAATATCTACTTGACAAGAAACGTAATGCAATTTGTAATTTCAGTTCTGGTAACAATGCTTCATGCATAACAGTATATTGTTTGTTTATTGCATTACTAACTCTGTTTAAAAGGAACGTGAACTGCTCTGGTGGCATTCTAAATTGAATAAAATAACTTCTAGGGTCTTCAATCACAATTTCTTTCAGCAAGACGTTTTTTTTTAAGTTTTTTTTTTTTTTTTTTTTTTTATTATCCATTCACGAACACAAACACGTTTCTTATTATTCTTTTTATGTTTAGTCTTATGCAGTGACTTCACACAGAGAAGCAATAGCTCTGCCACAACTCTTACAGATACCAAAACTTTCATTCTACGGCGACTAAGACACACATAAAACAACGAAACTGAAGCGTATAGTATTGGCGCCGTGTCTACAGAAACACACGAAACCAGTTGCGCGCAATTCATTTCATGCAGCGAGTTTCGCAACCTAATGTCGTCGTGTAGACTAGCCTTATGGCTAGTCTACACGACGACACTAGGTTGCACTACAGACAGGGCCTACGAGGCATTATGAGAAACCGCGCACTGCCAAACCGCCGCTATTGTTTTGCCGCGGAGCAACCGCGAGCTATAAACACGGCCTTCGGCCGTGACCTACGTCAGCGACAAAGCGAGCAACAGCGCGCGACATACAGCTGCGCAACACTGCAGCTACAAGCAACGTCATTCGGCGACATGGCCGAGTATCCTACGCGAGCGACAACTTCTCGCTACAAAATGGTGGCTAAAACCGATATGCTGGTTCTAAAATTTGGCACCCGTAAACCGTAGAATAACGATAGCTCCAGAGTAAGGCAGTAAAGTTTTATTTACTTCAGGAAATAAGACGAATTTCATTCATAACTTCAAATACGAAAATAGACAGTGTAGATCACCAGACAAATACAACGACGAGTACAGATACCTTCGAGTTTTTCTTTTGTAATTAAAATAAGACAGTCTAGCTCGCAATTTGTTGCGTTTATTGATGGCAACCGGTTTCGGTTCTATAGAACCATCTTCAGGCCTTTGGCAGTTTGTTAGTGGACGATGGCGGTGGCCGGAGCAGGCGTCAACTGCAGTTGCCAGCAATAAACGCAACAAATTGCGATCTAGACTGTCTTATCTTAATTATTAAAATTTTTAAGATCGCTGTTCCAAAAAATGCTTTGAAAAATACTTTTTCTTTGGTGGCTACAAACCATCAACAACGGAATAAGTACAAAATGAGTCTTATTGTAAGACGACAGTAAATCATTTAATTATGGACGGAATTACTAGCAGTGGGCGTTGCATAGGGGTAGTGATGTGGGCTACCAAGTTAATACAAATATATTCATCTTTATTGCAAACACACGTATCCCACTGAAGGCCTACCAAACGCATTAAATTACTACTGAAACATTATATCAAGATATTTTATGCAGATAAGTAATTTTACACACATCTCGTGTGACATCCTCTTGTTATCTCTCTCTCTCTCTCTCTCTCTGGAGTAAATTTGTTATTACTGCAAATGTTGGAAAAGCACACAAATGTAATTGTTTAAAATACGTTCATCATTGTGTAAATCAAACTACAACTCAGAATAAAAAGAAAATACCGTCATATTAGAAACAACTTAAACATTTAACTTTAGTCGTGTTTCAATCCCTAAAGAAAATTTACGAGATAGTTATTTTTGGACACTTCTTATGCCAATCAAAATTCTTAATTATATGTACAATTGCAAATTTACATTCTGTAATTTCAGAAACAGTTGAAGTTTCATAAACTACAGGGATTATTATCTTGCAGAATTCTTACTAAATCCTTTATAACCTCGATAAGCAGGCGATTCTCAACGAACTCGCCCCTTTGTCGATCGTGCGACAGCGACAAGATTCGAGCAGGTTTGAGATTCAAACGTCGCTCATTGTTGCGTCTGACGCGCAGTGCTGCAGATGTCGCTCACGTAGGACAAACCCGTAACGGTATATGCGGTTTAGATTTGTCGGTTGAAGCTGTCGTGCTGTGTCCCTCGTTTTTGTTGCCCACGTAGGACACGGCCTTAAATGACTTGGGTGTACCTAGTATAGACAGTTATCCAATCGGAAAAGGAAAACTACTGCTTAACGTGCAGTCCGAATCAAGTGTCAGTTGTGGTTACTCCTCGCGTCGCGTAGAGGTGACGACTGAGCGAAAACACAGAATGAAAATATTCATCCGGCAGGATTTTCGAAGCCGCGACCATTCGGTTTCCTGTCGAGCGATTTACACCTAAATCACCGGGCGCGATGGTCTTCCAATAAATCTACTCTAAACGGTTCCGTTCAAATGTTTGTAAATCTAAGAGACTTACATATTGTAAATACCAGTCCATAGGTTTACAAATAACTCTTACTTAGCCTCGATGGAGTAACCGAGCGGTCTAAAGCGTCTCGCTGCGGAGCGCGCGGGTGCTAGCCGTGGAGGTTCGAGTCCTCCCTGGGGCATGGGTGTGTGTGTTGTCCTTAGGTTAGTTTACCTAGGTTTAAGTAGTTTGTAAGCTACGGACTGATGACCACACAGTTTGGTCCGATAGAATCACAAACATTTGAACATTTTGAACTCTTACTTATGCTAAGGACAACACACATACGCATTCTCCAAAAAATGTTCAAATGTTTGTAGAGCTTATGCGACTTATTACGGGGTCATCACTCTGTAAACTTACAAACTACTTATGAACTAGCTTATACCAAAGACGGCACAAACATCCATGCCCGAGACGGGGATTCGAACCCCCGACATGAAATGGCCTCGTCCATAGTAGCATAGAGCCTCAATGCGCTCGGCCGCTCCACCGCGTTTGCTGACGTCACCGTCCCTAGACTTATAAACTACTTAAAGTAATGAAAATTTTTGAAAACATTTTTTGGAAAACCGGCGATCTATGTATAGTATTTATAAATAAAACCAGTCAGAAATCGAAAAAACTTTCATTTATATAGCAGTTGCCACATGGGACAAGCGCCTGCTCCTTGAACATACGCTTACGCCACATGGATCTGAAGATGGCCCTGTAAACTGGCCGAAACCGGTCATCATTTTTGTATAAATGATAGTTTTTGCGATTTGTGGCTGTTCTTATTTATAAATTCTTAAAGTAACTTGCCGTGGCGGAGCGGTCGAGCGCATTGAGGCGCTATGCTGCAATATGTGAGGCCGTTCCCCGTCGGGGTTCGAATTGCCCATCGAGCATTGATGTTTTTTGCTGTCTTTAGTGTAAGATATTTTATAAGTAGTTTGTAAGATTAGGGACTGATGATCCCGCAGTTGTGTCCCATAACCCTTACAAACATGAAAGTCCTTAGACATCACACACACACACACGCACACACACATACAGACACACACACACACACACACACACAC
This sequence comes from Locusta migratoria, assembly GCA_026315105.1. Lineage (NCBI taxonomy): Eukaryota > Metazoa > Arthropoda > Insecta > Orthoptera > Acrididae > Locusta > Locusta migratoria. Next base: position 227,457,936 of record CM048746.1, on the reverse strand, counting down.
ACACACACACACACACACACACACTATGTCCGAGGGAGGACTCAAACCTCTGACGCGAGCGGCTGCGCGATCCCTAACGTGGACCTCGTGCAGCTAATCATATTTTTTGTGGAATATTTTGATGTCTTGTTTTTCACAGTAATTAAGTCTCTGCATGGGGTTTCATGGAAATTATTTAATATTATGTAAGTTTGGTTTGGAATATCTGAATTTTTGGTAATGGTCTCTGCTTTTCCACCCACTTTGACAAGTTTTTAGTTGGGAAATGTGTGCTTCTAAACGGGATGCGCATTATCAGTCACAACTCGCTGTCCTCAAATCAGCCACTACCTTGCTCAACCAGTGCGGAGGCACTTGCAAGGTGCGAAGAGGGACTGCAAATTCCTCGAGGAGAGGTCGGCAATGTGCTGGCTGGAGAAGAAGTGTATTCTGGCACGCAGACATCATGTGGGGAGCCGCCTCTCTGTCTCTGGATGAATGAAGCAGAGATGTCATAGCGGATGACTATCTTCTATTGTATGTCTGGGCAAAATAAATACGAGGTACGTCCAGAAAGTAAGTTCCGTTTGGTTATATAAAAAACGTGTACAGATACAGAAAAACTATTTATTGTACAAAAATCTACAACTGTTGAACTACTTTTCCACATAGCTGCCGAAATTTTGTAGGCACTTGTCATAGCGTGGCATAAGTTTCTGTATGCCTTCTTCATAGAAGGTTGCCGCCTGTGTATTCAGCCATGGGGTAGCATGTTCTTTCCGCTCGTCATCGTTGAAGTGTTGACAGGACAAATTTCATGTGTAAGAAGAGGATTTCCATCAAAAGGTGGTGCTTGTTACCACGATAGTGCCCGATCTCATGTGGCGAATGTGACCAAACAACTGACGGGAATTTCACTGGGCCTCGCTCCTAGCCACTTTCACCTCTTCTTACACCTCTTCTGTCCTTGGTGGTAAACATTTCAACGATGATGACGAGCTGAAAGAACATGCTACCACATGGCTGAAAAAACAGGTGGCAATCTTCTATGAAGAAGGCATACAGAAACGTATGCCACGCTATGACAAGTGCCTACAAAATTTCGGCAGCTATGTAGAAAAGTAGTTTAACAGTTGTAGATTTTTGTACAATAAATATTTTTTCTGTATCTGTACACGTTTCTTTTATATAACCAAACGGAAGTTACTTTCTGGACGTACCTTGTATTACTGTGGTGTGGCCCCCGTCGTTTATGTATTGCTACGATATAAGGTTTGCAATGGTAGGCTCATTCTCACAGCGCTGCTGTAATAAATTTAAATATATTTTATTTATATCTTGGTGTGTGGTAATTTATCAAGATCTTCTTTGGCACGAAGTGATTTTACCGGCGCCTCAATGTTGTAAATCTTAAATTAATGCAGACTTTATTGAGGCAAATCTACGCCTACTATTCAGAGTTGGTTGATAAATTTTTATGAAACCGGATTTAAATTGTTTCCGTTTCTAAAGTACTGAAGCTCTCATTGCAAGGTTTTTCTTGTAAACGAAATTGTATAATTTCCCCTAATGCACTTGGTTGCAACCGCAATTCAGTCCTCCTGTCACATTTCTTTTGGGTACTTCACGATTTAGTTATCTCTGATGAACACTCGCTATTGAGTGCTACGTACTTAGCTCCATTAGTTAATAATAATTGGAGCTACAACCGTATCAGAGAACCAATCCCGTATGTTCGTGCCCCCACTAAACCTTGCTTAATACGAACGGCCTTCTGATCAGATTCCTCTTTCGTGCCTACGTCGTCTTTGGATAGAACATTTTGTCAGTGGAGGATAGGAAATGGTGAGTGTAAGGCATGACCAGTACCATCCCCGAACTTGACGTTCATAGACTATCATTACCGGGTATATGAAATAACGTGTTTATAGTGTTTATTTTAATGACGTTGACCATTTAAAAAAGGCAATCAGTGACGCTAGTTACTCCGTTACAGACGATTTCCTTCAGCGTCTGTCATATGAGGTTCAATATTGTCCATATGCGTGTATAGCGACAAGTAGAAGCTACATGGAAATCCACTGAATAGGAATGTAAACGTGAGGGATGTTTGTCGCATTTGGTGAATATTTCAAATTTCTCTCTTGTTTTGTTGCCTTTATATGACCAGTTAATACTGCAGCATTTTATGCAACGTTTGTAAGAAGGCCGTTGGCATGGGACAACCTTAGCAGACTCGATGATGGAAATGTAATTTGTTTCTTCTCTGATACATTTCCCTTAAAGAAAAGCCTATTTCCATTTTTCACCAAAACAGCGGCTTGAGAATGGCCGAGAGATGTAAGGCGCTTTGTTACGAACCCCGCGGCCGCTTTCCATTGGAGCTTCGAGTCCTGCTTTAAGCATAGGTGTTTGTGTGATTCTTTGCATAAATTAGTGTAGGTTGTTTGTATGTCTATGGACTGATGATCACAGCAGTTTGGTCATATTTCAAAAAAATTTCATCGAAATATAGGGAGAGTCTAGAGTACTTAAAAATGTCGTTCTCACGGGATTAATAGGATTTACTTACTTACACGAATGTGCATTCTCTTCTAAATAACCAATATAGAGACAAAGTTTTGATGAAAAAAGATTCATACCCGAAAATATCTGCTTCGATCCGTAAATGGAACACTAAACTAAATCCTAAACCTGATTGTCTTTACCATTACATTTCTGCAAGATAAATTAATTGTTGGACGAAATATGGTTTCTTTACTTTAACAATATTCCGTTCATCATTTTCCAAAGTGTTACTCAACAAAATACTTGCGTATTTAAGAAGAACTTCAGTTTCATAGTATACGTAACTGTTATATCATAATCATTTGCGGATGTTACTGTATTGTGAAATTTTTCCAGAAGGACAATGGACCTCATCATTCAAAAGTTCGGAACCACTGGTCTACATCATTCGTAAGTAATAATTTGTATGGAAAAAAATTCACTAGTATACCTTATTTAAGCAGTGAAACTGAATCATTTGTTAAGGAAACTAATTTTCGTGGTTATTTGCTTCTTACAGTTTAATTAAAACGCAACCTTTAATAGAATTAGGTTTCTTTGCTGTGTTCGCAGGTATATTTTATCCCGAGCAGGTAAGTGTATCTACTTAGAAATGATTGTAAGATGCTTTTATTGTTCTTTCAATTTTCAGAAGTGTAAGGTATTTATCATATAAACTTTGACAACTGTAGGCACAATTAATGTTGCTTTACTCATTAAAACCGCCATAAAATTGCTTGGTACTGCATAATGAAACATATTTTGATTTTTTCGTAATAAAGATAGTTCCTTATAACGTTAGTTTTACCAATCAAGTGATAGAAAGCACACACAACTGTCTCAGAAGAGACGCAATTCAGTCGCTGACTTGTGATAAATATTTACCACTGGAAACAGATGAAGCGCAGTATAGGACAAAGGTGCAAGGAGGGTAGCCCTAGAGGCACTTGTGTCGAGTAGTGAGTTCGCACAAAAATGTCGGATCATATAAACAGTCTGCAAATGGGTATCCTGTAAAGGTTGCCAATTTCGTAAGTCTTACGGAAAGTCTGCGGAAATACTATAAATCCAATTTAAAATTATTGCGAGTCCAGTTATTTGCATCATTATATATGTTATGCTTTTAACTAGCCGCCCCCTAACTTGTATTTCATAATTCCGAACTATTTATTTGAATTGCTGTGAAATCTTATATGGAGCTCGGAGCCTCTTCGACACCAAAAAGAGAATAGTTAAGTGAACACTTTTATATTGTTGGAATACAGGTTAAAATATTTGCTGTTTACGATGGTGAGAACTCCAAATGTTTGACTACTGCAAATTCTCGTTGAAGGAGTTTCAGAACCAAGAGATTACATTTCTTCATTTCGTTAACAATTGGCGCAGACCATTATTAAGGTAAAAGAGAGGAAATGTCCGTGTAGAAAAGGACGTCCGGTAACCGTAATAGTCTTAAAAAGGTTTAGGAAATCAGTGGTGTTGCTTTTATCTGCTACCTTTGAAGCGTACGCCAGATATGAAATGAATCCTCTGGTTACAAAACCGGTCATATGCATATTGTACAATTTGTCAATAGAGCGAGAAAAATATTTCTGATTATGTTATTAAAGACAAGAATACATGCTTTTCATTAACACTGTGATTAATAGTCACACTTAATTCCATCAATGGATTATTTACATTAAGGTTATCGCATGGCCGATTTTGGAGTTTATAATGAGAAAGTTTTTTCAATTTTGTAACTAATACAAGGATGGTTACAGGTTGTTTCTCCCCAATCAATAAGAACTAATTGCCGATGTCGTCATTATAATTATTATGACTTACTATGACAGCTGTAAAACTCTGCTGTCAGTACAGTTACCTAAAAAAATGATTTCTTCCGTTCCATCAGGGTTCCTAGTCTTCTTTCTGCCACTTCCTGTCTCACATGGCGTAGGAGAAATATCCTTCCTGAAGAATAAACTATTCGTAAATGTACCAAATCAGAACACTGTACTAAAACAAGACCTGAGAAAACGAATGATAGCGAAGTAGCTTATGTGATTAGTGTCGCTAAGATAGATTTCTGCAATTGCAGCCGTTTAGAGGTCAGAACAGTGTTCCACTGTGTTTTTAATTAAGTTATTTTAGCACGGGAAAAACTTGATGTATTGCTATACATCCATATAAATATCAAATGTTTATTGTATACCATATCGATAACAGTAATAGTAACTAAGCACATATAGCGACTTGCCCTTTGACTGACAACACAAGTAATAATGTTGTACCCCGATTGGCCGGCTTGGGAACTAACACAAGGCCGCTTTTGGAACTATCAACATGGAGCAACGCAAAAATCTGAAAATATTCAGAATTAACCAATCGATTTATTTTGTAACGGCCCGGATTTTACAAGCACTGGTTTAATCGTAGAAAGACAATATCCTGTAGTGTCGGTTTTTAGAATAGAATGTACAGGGTGGGGCACCGTTCATAGCGTAGTCTGACGTACTGCAGGAATGTGGGCTAGCTCGTGCCGCATTGGTGAAGTAATGAGCTGCCATTTCGGGTGAGACAGTGATATAGAGTGGCGGTCTGCACAGCATCGTGCTTTTGCTGTTGAAAGTTATTTCAAGAATAACGGTTCTGTTATTACAACCCAGGTCGTATTTCACCAACACTTCTACTTGGGACGTCATGGGAAAATTCCATATTGTGAAGTGAGTACGTGCATTTCAAACAACAGGTTCTGTTTCCATTGGAAAACCGGGGAGAAGTGACAGAACTGTGCGGACACCAATGGAACAATTACGGACAGAGCGACCTCGCATGCAGCTAGAATTTGCAAGGATTTCTTTCGACAGACATTTCCCAGTAAAGTAATTTTCCGTCTTGGTGATATGTCCTGGCCGCCTCGCTCACTTGGCCTTCCACGTGCAGACTTTTTTTTGTGGAGGGGGGTGGGGGAAGCTACCCGAAGGAAGATTTGATTTGATTTTTCCAGGGAAGCCAAAACAGTCTTGGTCCAACCCGCCACTGCCCGCACCGAAACTAAGTTTATTGTGCGCTATCGCTCCCTGTATATCTAGTAAAGCCAACCAATGCCCTTGAACAGTGAAAGGAGTCCCTTTACCAGTTCTTTATTAGACACAATTTCTTCGGGTCTGGTTGTCCCAAATGTTCTGTGCCTTTTACTCTCCAATTAGAAGTGATGCAGTTTAATCACCGTCATCACAAATCCTACATTTAGGGTCCTCTTCTGTTATTCCCATTGTATGTAGGTATTTTTTGAAATTCCCATGGCCTGTCAGCAATCCAACCATGAGTGTAATCTCTCTCCTGTTCAGTCCCAGGATTGCAGAGCTTCTTTTAAAACATGGGTTTGGCATCATTACCTTGCCATGTTTTTGTTGATGGACTTTGGTCCGATATTCTACGTGCTGTCTTCTGAGCCAGTTACGTAGCTCCATTTTGATCATTGCCTTGGTGATTGTCAGTACAGGTTCCGGTCCAGTAAATGGAGCCTCTGCCCCCATCCTGGCTAATCTGTCGGCATTTTCGTTGCCACTGATACCCGAGTGGCCAGGGACCCACAATAGGTATACTCTATTGCTTTCCCCTAGCTCCACCAGAACCCTGTGACATTCTGCAACAATTTTAGACCTTGTTGCAGGAGCTGCCAGTGATCTCAGGGCTGCCTGGCTGTCTGAATAGATAAAGATGCTACGATCTTTGTAGCACCTACGCAAATTTTCCTCCAAACATGCCCTGATGGCAGTGATTTCGGCGTGGAATACTGAGGCCAGTTTCCCTAGAGAGATGACGCCCTCCAGTCTTGGCTGCATCCCGTATACCCCGGCCCCAACGCCTTGGTCTGATTTTGACCCGTCAGTGAACCAGACAATATGCCCCGTACGATGTCGAATTATTTTCTCCCACAGCTCCCTACTTCCAATTGTTATATTGAAAGGCTTGTTGAAGCAGTATGGGGTTATAATGTAGTTGGCTGGCATTTCTCCAACCTTTCCTATATTTACCTCACTCACTATTTAGTGTGTGACCCGAAGGAAGAAGTGTTCTTAAAACGTTTTGCCACCATTCCTGAGTTGAAGGATCGCATAAGAACTGCCGTCGGCAATGTCCCAGAGAATACGTTACACCAAGTTATGGTAAGCTTCCAACGGCGCCTAGGTGAATATGTTGCGCAGAGGGCCACACATTTGATAGGAGTCATATTCAAAAATCCACGCAATGGACAATGACTTTCACATTAGTAAATGGCATACATAAGAGGTAATAAATTAGACACAGTTTCTGCCTGCAGGTGTGTTTTTAATGTCCTACTATGAACGCTGCTGCAGCCTACATTTTAGTTTCATTGCAGATGGCCGTTATTGGAACTAGGGTAGTGATGTGAGGCCAGGGCAGGGTGAGTGAGTGACTGCGGCCGCTGTCGTGCATCGCTGGGCAGCCGGCTCACCAGGCGGTGCTGCAGAGGTGCGTCAGCGTGAGGTAGCGCGCGCCCAGCGCGTACAGCATGCGCAGCACGGCCAGCGAGTTGCCGAGCGCGTGCCCGCCCTCCACGCCCACCAGCGACGCCACCAGGCCCGCGCGGTGCGCCGCCACCAGCCCTGCAACACGCCGGCGCCGACACGCTCAAAACATTACACTTCTCAGGGTAATTGCCAAGTTCACAGGAAAAAGAAAGAAGGGAAACAATTCATGGTGGGAAACATTTCCCTCTAAATCATGCTGAATGCCGTGCAAGTCTAATCCAGATTTTATTTCTTACTCTAAAACTTTTTAATCTACTAGTTCAACACTCCTTATAACCATGTATTTACACTACTGGCCATTAACATTGCTAAACCAAGAAGAAATGCAGATGTTAAACAGGTATTCATTGGACAAATATATTATACTAGAACTGACATGCGATTACATTTTCAGCAATTTGGGTGCACGGATCCTGAGAAATCAGTACCCAGGACAACCACCTCTTGTCGTAATAACGGCTTCGATACGACTGGGCATTGAGTCAAACAGAGCTTGGATGGCGTGTACAGGTACATTTACACCACTTTCTGTCTGAGAATGGGTATAATATTGTAATACGCATGAATAAAAGAGCATCGGCACGCCTGTAAGACACCGCCCCCGCCCGCAGTTCAGTAAATACATAGACTCCTCCTTTCTACCTTCATTGAGATCTATATTACTGTGCCTATACGCGAATTGGACACTCTTTCAAGTCGAGTGCTGCTCTAGCACTTGATAGCCAACTTGATCGAGACATCTGTCAGTTTGCTTGCCTACTCTCCGGCCTTAGCGTAGCTGTCGACTTGAGAGGGTGTCTAAGTAGAAAGCATACAGAGCTCAACAAAAATGCGCAGGAGGCAGCGAGGGTGTTACGGATATCACTCGAGGGAGCGAGGGGGGGGGGCGAAAGGAATCCGAGTCGGACTCTTTGCAGTTTTATTCATGGACGTGTCAATATTTGACTCTCTTGGGCCCGCACCCTCGCAAGCAATTTCCCTGCGATACAGGGCGAAACTGCAGAGCTGGAATGTGATATTACTCCATTCCTGGTTAGAATCACGTTCGAATATCTTCGATTGATTTTCAAAGGTCTCCAGTTATGCTATAGTTCACAAACGTCAGATGACGTTCAACTGAAGCCTTTACAGAAGTGTCAACACCGTCGTCCTGTTGTATATAGCACTGAAATCTGTCGTCTCCGACAACGATATGCATTTCCCGGTGAAAATCATAAGGGAAATGAGGCATTCAGCCCCTTATGACGCCCCTTGAGGCTTTCTTGTCGATACTGACTTGTGGTTGAAGTTTATCTGAAATTTGTTTACTCAGTCATATATTTACATATCACGTTCGAGGCAGATCTCGATGACAAAAGGTTCGAAAGAAGGCGCGAAATATTGGTAAGAGGGAGTGTGGCTTCATTGTTTGACCCATCGGCAGCATCATTGGCCAAAGTTGCCGTGATATTTTGGATCACGGTGACTAAAGTATCGCATATAGTGATGCCACAAAAAGCAGCTATAGAACTAACGACTCTGACAGTCACAGCCACGGGAACACCAGCAGTTGGAAACAGCAGTACCAGGATTCCCGGAAGAATTCGTGCACTAGGAAGACTACCAGGTGTGTAATATAGTTAAATAACCGGCATATACGTCCTGTAAGACAGTGTTCATCGTGCTAGGACATGTGCATCTTGGCAGCAGAATGTACATAGATTCACGACACAGAACATAGATTTATCAATATTGCTTCATATTGCAGAACGGAGTCCTCACTTTGACACCGTACTCTCCATTTCGTCAAGACTTCTTAAAGTAATTAAATATAATTAAAAAATTAATTGTTTGTAAACTTATAAAAGAGGAAACTCCCAAGGTCATCAGTCCGTGGACCTACAAACTACATAAAAAACTTATGCTAAGTACAGCACACACACCCACACACACACACACACAAGTCCAAAGGACTCGAAGGTTCATCGGGAATGGCCGCGCAATCCTTGACATGGCGCCTTAGACCACACGATAATTCACTAGCGGCTTACTTATTGAGACTTAGAAATTGTCGCGGAATTTGAAGTATTCAGTCATATGTCTGGACTTGAAATTTACAATTCTGGAATGACTGTAGTTCTCCAACTCCGAAAGATGAGTATTCATTTGTTTATAATAAATCTAACCCATCCCCACCACCGTGACGTAACCTTCCTATCTCCTCCCCTCCCCTCCCCATCAGTCACCGATTTACTCGCCGTAGGGCGTGATTCGAAGTGCAGCAGCCAGAGGTGATGGTTGTATGACTGTGTTGTGTGCCTGTGTGATTGCGTGGAGTGTTCTATTTTCTGAAGAAGGCCATGGCCGATAGCTGAAAGCGTTGTATGTGTGTGTCTTTTGTATGTGCCTGTCGCAGCTCGTCGTCACGGCATTGCGGTGAGTTGTAAACTGTCCTTACTATATTATTAATTCCAACCTTTCCGATTATATTATAATAAATACTCCATAAGGTAAAGCAGTCAAGAATCCGAAGATTGGTTTGAACACCACAGTGTTTTACTAGGCATCGTCCTGTTTGGAGGTGGTATGCCGTTTCCTTCGTCCGACCTTCCAACTGACTTAACCAGCCAGTTAAAGGGGGACCGACAGTTTAACGTGTATTCCGAACCACGGTGCTACACGATATTTTTAACATCAGCAATACTGCCAGAGGTGAAAGAAGTGGAAAGTGATAGATAAAAATCCCAGGACCTGGCGGGCATACTTCATACTGCAGGACATAATCCATACGTTGCTAAAATTGTGGGATCATTCTGGCCGCGGCGGAGTGGCCGCGCGCATTGAGGGGCTATGCTCCGATGCGCGAGGTCGTTCCCCGTCGGGGGTTCGATCCCATCTCGGGCATGAATGTTTGTGCTGTCTTTAGTATAAGTTATTTTATAAGTAGTTTGTAAGTTTAGGGACTGATGACCCCCGCAGTTATGTCCCGTAAGCTTAACAAACATTTGAACTTTTTATCTGTTGAAGTGCACCAACGTTGCGTGACGGATAACATCCCGCATCAGTTATACAATTAATCCAGTTTAACAATCATATGAAATTAGATCTCCTGTCGCATTTAATTTTTCCCCCTTCTCAAAAGTGGACAAGTTACAGTTTGAAGCATCGTTGAGTCTAAGGGTGACTCCTTAAAGCAGCCCAACTTTGTATACTGTCCGCCAGTCTGTAGTTAAATCAAATATATAATTATTACATGGTTCAGGGACGGGAGACGAAATAAAATAGGACTTTTAAGAATTATTTTTCAGTTTGGACTACGTTCCTGGGCGGAGTTGGAATAAAGATTCATGATTCAGATTGTAATGAAATTTTGGTAAGTAGGTCTACGGACCTGATAGAAGTTATCTTTCACAGGTCTCATCAGTTGTCGTAATTGTGCTGGGGGCCTGAAGACCGAGTCTTTTATGGAGCCATCTACTCTTTCCCTTTACCGATCATAAAGCGAAAAAAGATAGAAGCTTCTTTTTCTCCTATTCATTGTCTTCTGATTGCGTTGCTTTGGATTGATAGCTTGTGGAATCTGCCAGTTGTTGTAGCCATATGTCCTGAATTCTTCTCTTAAGCGTCTCAGTTGGCTCTGTAGATGTTCATTGTCTGTGCCCTACTTCCGCTCGGCGCACCTACGTCCTGCGACGGGTGGTGGTGGCTTACATAGCGTGTAGTAACCGATCAGTGTAGGTGAGTTTCCGATAAACACTATGGGTCAGGCACCAATTTGCTGTTTTAAGGACCTTGGTTCACCGAGTGGAAGTAGTCACAGACAATGTACATCTCTGGAGTTACATGACCCACTTGCGATACGTATTCATGAAAACTGACTACAGCAGCCGCTACATTTCACACGCAGTCCATCCGAAGGCACACAAGCAGTAGACCGCCGAGGTGGAGACAATGAAGCTTGTATTTTTGTAGCTTTTTGGCTCGGTAACGGGGAAGATTAACCGGCTACGTTAACAGACAAAAGATCGACTCAGTCTTCAACCTCCTATGAAATTACATCTGATGAGACCTATGAAATACGATGAATGCCTTAGAACGCCAGATGTACAAAAGATATCACGTGGCTGTGGACAGTTTTACATTGGGTAGACAGTGCGTACTATTGAACAACGCTATGTTGAACACCAAAGATGTTTCCTTTTACGTTATCCCGAGAGATCAGCAATTGCGGAGTATGCCCTAGAAAACAAACATCGTATTGCGTTCCACGAGACATCAGACATTGCAAGAACAAATACTCTCTGGGATAGCGTAATAAAAGTGGCGATTTTAATCAGAGTATGTGAAATATCCCTTGATAAAGGCTGCGGTTTGCAGCTAAGCACAGCTTGTGACCCTTCCGTGGGGGGGGGGGGGGGGGGGGCTGAATCGGGCGCTGCAGGCATGCGTCCAAAACTTCAGCATATACTGTATATGGCGATGCCGCAATCACCAATGACGTCACATGAAGCCTCGCAGCTATATAAGAACGACGGCAGCAATGTTTCGACAGTCACCACTTGTCAATGGTCGAGTTGACACGGTTGGAGCTCCGAGAGAATTTTAATAATTATACAATTAGTTCCAAGAACTTCGGATGATTTGTGTAAGCGTATAACTTCTTTATAATCTCTGGAGCATCCTCTGATGAACTCCACGACAAGCTGAACAATGAAATCTAACGCCAGAATGATAAAATTAGAAATTCCTTTCCATCCCAAAAAAGGTTCGCTCTTATAGGAAGGTAAGTAAAACACTGACGGTTTTCAATGAAAGCGCCAGATGTTGTAAAATTCTGTGGGTCGGAGGTATAGGACACAACGTCCATTATGGCCAAAATGAGATTATTGGCACAGTCATATCAGTTTCTGGTCCTCGGTCCTCTGCTCAGAGGTACAGCATAGTATTTTCTATATGGAATATTGGCAGAGGTACGGTGCAATGAAATAACGCCATGTCCTCTTCACCTAAGAGGTATATACAACACCATCTGGATATAGTGCTGTATATTTCTGCAAACTCCAGTATTAGTGTCCATAAAAGGAAACTTTGGGCGTTAAAATTTACCTTGTATTATGCATCAGATTCCTCAGTTCACTGTGTGATGGGGGATGAGTTAGAAGGAAGGTGAGGCGGAAACGAAATTCCGTCAGCAATTTTGAAGTGGCAGATAGTGTCACAACTGACAGTGACGTGGAAGAAATCACTCTTTGGACAGTCAACTGATATGGACAAAATAAGAATGTGAATATTAAAATGTTTTTTCCTTTGTTTTTGTCCCACTAATCTGTTCTTCTTTCCATTGACGAAATAAGTCATAATCCAACACGTAATGCACTGCAAACGTATACTTAACTCACTGCAGAATCACAACTTTATATTTCATCCGCAGTCACGAAAAGTCGACTGTATAGAGCAGAGCTTTCCAAACTGGGTGTCGCGACACCCTGGGGTGTCGCGAGACTAAAAAATTTAGACTCTAAACGAAAAAACTTGTCATAAAATAACACAAAATATCCTTCTCTTCATACTACCCTGATGACTCGCCTGCAGCTAATCATCATTCTCTTCATTCAGTGCACCACAGATCACCTATTAAAGGAATGATCGGTTCACATTCATTGCGTGCTCTGCCGCTAGGCGGCAGCTCTGCTTCAGTCGCAGTAGACACTCAGGGCTCGTTCAAGCAACTGCCAATTGCCATATTCCAGCAAACTGCTCATGCGCAGAGCTGCTGCTAATACTCGATAACAGCTCTTCCCATGCACAGTTTGCTGGAACTGGCAGCTGCTTGAACGAACCTTCACTGTAGTCTGCTTTCCTTCTCACAGATCTGCACCTGAGCGTTTTTAATGGATTTATCAAAGCTACGTCACCCTCGCTAGCGTTTCTTACAATTAAATATCAATCAGTGACACAGTGGCTGTAAAATCTGTCACAGATTGTAAAATCAGTCACCGTTGTCCACTGACTAAAGCTATTCAGTAGCGATGTTTAGAATCGAGTATGGCTGGGTGATTAACGGAGAGTAGTATTTTAAATGCAGTGACCGTTGGTTCGAACCTTGGTATTCGTTAATATTTTTTTCTTTCAGTTTCCTGTATGTAACAGATTCTGGGGCCAGAAAGGACATTCATAATCTTACTTGTCACAAATATTTATCCTCTTTTTCCCGAATATGTCGGCACTTCCGAGGTCGTGGTGAAGCAAGAACTTAACAATAGAACTTAAATAATAAATTACTTGTCATAAATACACCCTCTTTATTTGTGAAAATAATGTGATAACATTGAACTGAAAGGGAACAGCCATTGTGCTGTCTAAATCAGAAATCCGAGCAGCTAATTTCCAGATGCCGTTTTCAATCGATCCATCAAAACCGTATCTGGCCCTGACTTGTACACACGACAGTGAAAAACGGTTTCCGAAATTCAGTTTTCGTGTTTCAGAAGTTGGGTCGCATGTAGAAGAAGCAAGTCTTACTGTATGATTTAGGCATTGTAGTCTGCGGTGTTACTCTGTTGTACACTCTTTGACAAAAAACCTAGCCGCCGGCCGGCCGCCGCTGAGCCTACGTCCGAGCCGATCGCGACATGGGACAATAAAAGTGGCCACGCTGATTCGCTCTAAGTCCAACTATCTGCACAATCTGGCAACACTGCAGACTGCGGGAGTTCATACTGTGCTTCTTGTTTGCAGTTAGAAGACAACTGGGTCAGCTACCTCCGTGGTCTTGCGGTAAAGTGCGCGACTTTCATGTTCACTATTAGCGATCGACACCGACTGTTGACAAAAATTTTAAATTCATGTCACTCGTGCATGCTGATGCCACATGTGTAAGGGGAGCATATGTGTAACGTATTTCATCTTTTGGTACACTGGTAATAACATTCCGGTAGAATAACATCGCCGCCTCAGGCCGCAGCACTTGGCAGAGCTCTCCGCGGCCCACTCGCCGGCAGCAGCGGTGGCGGCGCTACACAGCGCTGCCTCGCCCTCTGCCCACAGCGCCTGCCGCCGATCATCGCCCTGGATATGCTGTAGTGTTGCTAAGTGGTGATCCACAAAAAAGGTTGCGATTCGTATTTCACACAGGATATAACGAAGCAGACCACCTATTTTGAATGATGAGCATATAATACATTAGAGACGCAAAAAATTGTCATTTTCCAATCCAATGGCACTCTACGATGGTTAACACTTATTTGTGGTTTAAATCTCGATCCTTTTCCTTTCAGAAAAGCCTTTCATTCAATTTGTTGTTGTCATCAGTTCATATGTTTTCATCACGACACAATATGTAACTCACTAAAATGTTTTAGTGTCGTTGTTTCATTCCTTACGGTAAATGTATGACCTAAATTATGCGAATACGTTTCAGTGCACGTTCTAAAGCAACACAGGCACACTGCAAGGTTCGTGTCTTCATGTCTCATTTCTACTGGAGATATTTCGCATCAATGGAGGTGAATTCGAATTTCTTCGAAGGCGTTTGTATGGTGAAGCAAAGAAGACAAGTAATACCATTTCCATAATTTGAAGTCGACCTGTCTGAAAGACCTATTGTATAAAGCTTTTCTTATGATTCCGTTAAAGAGTTTCTTCTGGCAATCTGCAGCGAATAAAGTAAAATGAAACAAAATAAAATGAAATTCCATCCCCAAAAGCAATTTCTCCAACCAGGATTAGAACAGCCGCCTCACACCAGGCTTGCATCGTAAGACACAAGCAGAACCACACAGCCAACCACACACTGCCGCATCGTGCCCTCAGTCTCTCACATATTCAATGCTGAGCCTCTAACGCATCGCGAAAGATAACCTGAAAGTCACCTACACAAATAACTACATTCCTTGAGTGCAAAAGTTAAATTTCTGTCTCTCATTTCACGTGGGCATTACACATTACGAGTCATGAAAGTAGAAGAGGAATGTCAAGTGAACTTAGTGAGACAATTCAGTACCACTTGCGGAAGTAACTGCACTGTCACAATGTTGCCAAATATCAGCAACGATGTTGCCAGTTCTTAGCTGTACTAGGAAGACCTGTGTAGCGATGAGCGACGCGAAATCGCGCTCGTCTCATATTTTTTTTTTTTTTTTTTTTTTTGTTACTTAGACTAGGGCCTCCATTACCCTTCTGCACGCCTTGTCCATGCGTAAATCGCTCATGAGCTGTCGTTCAGTGCCGCGTGTAAAAAGCAAAAGAAATTTCATCCGTTTCGAATACGATGTCTCCAGCGATGAGTGCAGCATGAGTGAAACGTTTAGAGTGAGAAGCGCCGGAGTGGGTAAGAAGAATAAAGAAATAGTATTCCTCCTTATCGGCCGTAGTCCTCCAAGAGGGCATATGGTTTGGGAGAACGCTCTGTGTAGCGCCACAGAATGAGAAGAAAAAAGGCAAATAAACAATATACCGCGACAAAAGTGGTGATGAACGACTCGGAGCGAACTTCTTAGAGGCGGAGCGCTGTCCGCTAAAAATGAAGAAGCTCTTCTTTGTATGGTTACTTTTGCTTCGAATAAGTACTTTGAGAACGAAAATATCGACGCTGAAACTGATCATGGTGGTCGTAGGACAATATTTAACATATTTCCGTGTAGTTGTGCATAGGTTCTGGTGTGTTTAATTTTATAGTGTTCACATTCAATATATGCGAAATATTCGACAAAGCTAGTTTTACGGTGTTGGATGACGTAAGTATCCGTGTGGCCAACAAACCAGATCACCGCGTTATTTTTAGTCCTGGGGTACCTGAGCTTGTAAGGCCACAACAGCTCCTGCTTGTCTATGCATTTTTCGGTGGTTCGATCGAGGACAGCAAGTTTCTTGCAAAGGAAGTCGGTAATTGTCTTAGCTGGGCCGCAGGTCAGTCGGTGTTGCAAAGAGTCCACAAATCCGCAGAGGTCGCATCTTGGGGTGTGGCTGCGGTTAATTTTATGCAGCTTCTCGTTCGTGGGAATCTTGTCATTGGCCATCATGTACCACACTGATTGGACATGCGATGGTAAGATGTCGTTAAAGATGTTTCGCCATATGATGTTCCACTTGTGGTGGGGATACTTCAATTCGATAGGGTTCCGCCTGGCAGTATCGGTTAAATGGCCGTATATCGTCTTGTTATTCAAGACTGCTGTTCTCGCTCGGGTGTTGGCATCCTTGAATATGTAACTAAATTCCAGAGCATATAGCTGCACGTGCAGAAATGTCCTGGGTATGGTTGTTATATTGACCGGAGGTTCCATGTCATGTGGACCCCACTGATGGAACAGGGCTTGAGCGACATTGGGTTCAGTATTGTCTATCATTTTCCGAAAGCGATTTATGAGAAGTGCCTTACTTTGTGCTTTGATGTCTATTAAGTTGAGGCCACCTCTCGTATGTGGAAGCACCAACGAGTCAAAACTAACCTTAAAAAAACTGCCTCTCATTATAAGCCAGCAACAAGCCCTCTGGATGCTCGCTGCAATGGGCGCTGGGGCTGGAAGCTGGAAGAATTTGTTCAAGATAGCTGAATTTACTGGCAACAGTTAGCCTCACCGTCTGAACCTTTTGGACAATATTAAGGTGTCTATCGCCGAACGAGTAAAGTACAGCCCGAACCTGGTTGAGCATATCAGCCCAATTACGCGTGTTCATCTTGTCGGGGCTACTATTAAGATATATTCCAAGAGACCGATGATCACTGCTAGTAGAGCACCAGTCAATGTTGCCAACGTTGGTAATGCCGCTCCCAATGTGCAGCAAAACTGACTTCCTGGTGTTCAATGTTGCACCTGTTGCCGCTGAAAACTCTTGAATGATCCGCCCAGCTTTCATCATATCCTGTGTCGATGATATACCAATGCACAGGTCGTCCGCATAAGCTATACAGCATTGCCTTGAGCTCCCAATGTGGTGCCCTCCTAAGATCTTGTGGAGAACGGACTGCAAGCGCGACTTAGCGGCTCGGGACATGATTTTCAGATCAGCATTCAGTAATGTGATTGGCCGCATTTTATCCAGCCTTTTGCTGCCTCCTTTCTTGGGAAGGAGAACTAAAATGCCCTCTTTAAAAGCAGGTGGAACATGGTCCACGACCAGGAGGTCATTGGCTATTGCTATCAGAGTATCTCCGAGTATGTGCCAAAAATGTTGGTAAAATTCCGCTGCCAGTCCGTCAGGCCCTGGAGATTTGTTGCGAGCTGCACCGTAGACCGCATCCTTGATGTCATCCTCAGTAAAAGGCCCCTCTAGCGCGTCAACGTCCTCGGCCGTCAGGCGTGTACGAATCTTCCCAGACAGAGTGTCGCAGGCTTGTGGATCCACTGGAGCTTTTCGATAGAGTTCAGTGAGATATGCGTGCGCCTGCTGGAGGACGCCGCGTGTGGTTGAAACGGCAGTGCCCTCGTCGTTCGTGATGGTATCGATGAACGTAGCGTTGCGGCGGCGGAAGGTGCGCAGTAAATGATATAGTGAGGCGGACTCTTCAGAGGCAACGTTCTTTGGTTGAGATCGTACGATGTGTCCCTCCAGTTGTTTCCGCTGGATCGCTGTTATCTTGGCTTTATATTGACTGATTCGCCGGGCCTTGTCCGGAGAGGGTGAGCCAGTGGATTGTTCGTACAAATCCCGTAAGCACTGGTAATAGCTCTCTATTGTTCGCTTACGCCAATAAGCCGTCTGTCGAGCGTAACGCATGATAGTTGTCCGAAGTTTGGGCTTAGCCACTGTAACCCACCACTCCAGAGTTGTATGAAACCGAGATTTAGTTCGTAAGGCCTGACTCCAAACATGCGCAATTTCCTCGTCGAGTTCTTCATCCTCTAATAAACCGACGTTGAGCTTCCAATATCCTCTACCTCTGGTGAATTGAGTAGGTTGGTAGTTGAGGTAAACCTGGTAAGCACAGTGATTAGAAAGGCTTACCGGAGCGATATCATCATTTACAACATGTTGCCGTAGCCCTTGGGAGACGTAAACTCTGTCAATCCGGCTGCCTGAGCAATGGGTGACATGAGTAAAGCCTTGACGATCACCGTGGAGTTTGTCCCAAGTGTCGCAAAGGTAGAGCCCCTGGATTAAAGTTTTAAGTTCTGGACAGATATTGCTGTTTGGTATCTGATCCTTTGCATTAATAATGCAATTGAAATCTCCGCCAATAAGAATGTTATTCGCACGTGGGCCGATTAATTTCAGCACTTCATTTTTAAAGAAGTGAGACCGCTCATGCCGCCGACTACTGCCAGATGGGGCGTATATGTTGACTAGTAACATGTCGTTGAACATACAGGAAATGCCACGTCCATCGAGTAAAAACCTCGTATTTGAAATGGGAATACCTTCGCGAAATAGAATGGCAGTACCAGTGGCGTCTTCTTTGCTGATATTGCTAATTGTTACGAATCCCGGAACTGAAATGTCAGCGACGACCTCCTGAAGCAGAGCAATGTCCACAGAAGTTCCGTATAGGAAGTCCTGCAGAGCGCGGATTTTGTTGGGACTCGAAATTCGGTTGACATTGAAGGTCGTAACATTGTAAGTCCGCAACGCCATGGCGCCTACAAGCTCTCCGGTCGCCCGCCGGGGTCCTCGTCGGCCCAGCAATGGCTGACTGTGTCGAGAGCCGTGAACGTCGGTACTCCGATTTCCGTCGTGTCCATCGCCTCCGTTCTTCCACTGCCATACTCCGCTGCAGGTGACTTAGAAGCAGTTTCCTCCTCCCTAATCCTCTCTATAACCTTTGCAGTCTTCAGTTTTAGTTGCTGTCGTAGTTCCGGGTCCAGAGGCTTTGCCACTCGGATCTTTTTCGTATTCTGCGGGGACTGTGCGTCCTCGGCCTGTGCGAGCGCGCCGCTCATAACTGCTGCATACGTCACGGGGCCGGCGACAGCCTCGCCCGCCGCGGTACAGCCAGAGTAAACAAGGCGCGACGGCCGCTTGCGCGGACAGTCTGCACGCAGGTGGGCTGCCGAATTACAGATCGAACAGGTCCGGGGCTGTCCATCGTATGTTACTAGTGCTTTAAATCCTCTTACGTTGATGAAGGAAGGCACATGACTCGTAAGATCTATTCTTACCACTCTCACACCGTTGTCCACATTAAAGAACCTGTTATTTTTCCAGCATTCCGATGTTACTGTGTAAACCGTACCAAAAGCAGCTAGTGAGTGTCTGATACTTTGTTCGTCCATTTCAAAAGGCAGGTTATAAATCCTAACATTCCGCAATCCCAGACCAGTGTAGGAGATCGATGCAGTGCACACCACACTGCCTTCCACGGTGTAGACGGCAGACCCGTTCGTGTTGCTCATAACTCGGCGACAGACTTCGTCATTTCGCAGTTTTACGCAGTACTCGTTACTCAAAAAATCGTAACCGATACCGAGAACTTCACCTTCACGAAGACCAAGGGTTTCATGCATCCAATAATCAAAGTCGTAAATCCTAGGACGGGGACAGTCGAACGGGAAACGGAACTTCAAAGTAAATTTACGAAACATCGGATCCATACTCAACAAAATCACACACAAGCGCGCACGAAGTTAGCGAGAGCCTGCAACAAGCGGCGAGCACTGCAAACATCCGCACGGCCCGCCGGCCGATCCGCAACTGCTAGGAAGACCTGTGTAGCGATGAGCGACGCGAAATCGCGCTCGTCTCATATGGGCTTCTAGAGGGGAGTCGCGCATTTTGGTTAATATGCGGCGCTCTCTCCTGATAGATTCCGTCGTCACATTTAGGATGCAAATATTTAATTCGTCCAATGAGGCCGAAACTAGCGTTTAAATTTTTTGAGACTTTACTGCATTATGATATATTTTCAGCAAATGACTAGAGAAGTTAAAAATAAGGATATTGTGCTTGCAACATACGGCAGATCAAAGACTGAGATATATAAACTTCCATTATGGTTACAGTTTCATCTCCCCCCCCCCCCCCCAAAAAAAGAGACTAAAAGAATTGCTGTGTTACATTTCGACAAAAGCTAATTTTTTGATGGGAAGTTACTGGAAATCAATGATGCCCCATTCATCTCGAAAAACTTTGCAACTTGAAAGCGACTGCGTTTCAAAATGCAGCCTTACGACCAGAAACTAAACTGTATATGTGGGAAATGTGCAATTCTGAGGTTTTTCCTCTGTAAACATATACATATAATCTATAGACTACTAAGCAGCTTTTTATTTCGTAGTGTTATAGTTTTGTTGGGCCAACAAATGATGATGAGAATCCGACCCCATGTGTGTGATGGATTTTTCGAGCGTTGCAACCTATGACTTGCATGTGTTGTTGCTTAGTATCTGTGGTCACGATGTTAAATCAACAGATATTGTTACAAACTTTTTACCTACTTTTTCCTATGGTCCTATTTTTCGTCAAACCACACATTCTTTCTGGTCTCTTGGCCACATGGGAAAGAACGCTTTTGGAACTGAATGAATGATATTAATGATGATAATAATGATAGTAATCAATGATGCTTACGGCATTACAGCAGAATGATAAAGATTACAATAACAATAGAAAATGCCGATCTCTTGGTTGACAGACTGCAATGAGTTTTGGTATTTCGTTGCTGAATACCATTAAGGACATTTTTCAGAGGAGAAAAATAGACCTGAAGCCACACGCATCACTAGTACAACGATACCTCACTAATCAACTATGCTTGCTGTAGATGAGAACGAGAACGGCGCCACCGAGCTAAAATGAGATTACTCGTTCAGTTATCTGACATTTGTTTGCAGTTAACATACACAGTCCCGACATAAAACACAAAACTGTTTGCAATTTAAGCAGGGGTAGACCTTTCTGCGGTCGAAAATTTAATTCAGGATAACAGAGTCATTTAAATGCAATGACTAATCTCATATCCTCATGAATATTGGAAAATACCTCTAATTCTGGTACTAAGGGAACGATCAGAGTTGCCTATCATCCTAACCAATACTGCTAAGCTATAGGAAGAATTTCTTGGCCATTCCACAATATCCTCATTCCTACAAACAGCTTGCTTCAACTGGCTTTTATCCATGCTGCGCTGCCAAAGCCCATTCTAAGTAGGGCTTCAGTCCAAAAGCAGACAACATCATTGAAAATGCTGATGAATAGATGACTTACCTTCATCAACTTCCAGGGAGTGTTTCTTTTAAGGAAACGGATAAAGTGTGAAATGACTACTTTCTCCAAAATTCCTACGCATTTTTGTCCCAAATTGGACGAATATACGTTCAATCTTGTCATACGCGGCTCACAGTTCAGGAATATCACCAAAATGAGCATCTGGCGGGTACCGTCCTAGAGCAGCTATTACGCAAGTTTTTACCGATAATCATAAAATTGACCAGACGTCTTTTGCTGCAGAATTTAGTGATTTCTATTACATCCGCATACCCTTTCCCAATAAGAAACTGTTTTCTTCGTTTAGTGATGCCCCTGTTTAGGTGAATTATAATGTTAGTGTTTAATGTTGCTTCGGAAGTACTTTTTGTCTTAAATATTTTTATCTTTGCAGGTGATTCAAAGTAATTGTAATACTTCGTTTCCCTTCAAATTACTCCATTCATTCGACCTATTATTTGTAAAGTAATTGCAACCACCAAAAGTGAAATTGTCCTATAAACCAAACCGTTTGGTTATTTCAGGTCTATCGTCCATGGGCAGAACGCTTTCATCTGAAATATCTCCACGAAAGGCAGAGAAGCGGACGGTTCCGACCGCATTACATTTTCCGTTGTCTCTAGATGGATAATACTTTCTCTGCCGGTCCCAGATTTCACGTTGAAAGAAAACATGTGCTCCACATAATTCATTTTGCAGTAGGCGTCGTATTTCCACCGTTGGTATATTTACTTGTACGAATATTGTTCGTAATCGTAAACAGTTTGCTCTTGCTGTTCATCTCCTTAATATTGTTAAACACATATTTTCCCTATAATTCTCCTCGTGAAGTGGTTGAACTTAATTTTTATAATAGCGGTAAAATTACAGCCTTGCGCATTCTACGGCATCTGTTAAAAATCAATGAATAAGAGATATGTCAATACTTTTATTTACTAACTTTTAACAAGCAACAGTGCAATTGCTTTCCCTAATGTTGTTTTAAACCATGGCACAATTCATCGATCAATTTGAATCGTTGTAATACGTGTTTATTAAGTTGCTTTATTGTCTTTTGTGTTTTTGTTACAAATTTTACAATTGATTTTATACTAACGATAGCCCAGAAACTTAATTAACGTAACTCAGAATCATGTGATAATGCAATATTTACTCGCATTCGTTTTTGCTACGGAGCGAGTTAGTGAAGTGGTAACACACTCGACTCGTATTGGCTGCACGGCGCATCGAACTGGCCTTTGGACATTTGGATTTGAGTTTTCCATGATTTTCCTAAATCAGTCTAGGCAAATGCCGGAATGGTCTCCGCGGCAGGGCACAGCCGATTTCCTTCCACATCCTTATCATGACAATCCGAACTTCTTCTTCGCTCTAATGACCCCCTTGTCGAGGGGACGTTAAATCGTAATCTTCCTTCTTTCTTTCATGTCTCGTGTGCAATAGAGCTTACTTTGTTCATGTTTCCGTGTGTTGGTACAAATTTTGCAGTTCATTTCAAATCAACTTCCCTCTGAACAAGAGACCTTGAACTTTCAACTTAGAACTGGATGACACTGCTTCATTAACGCCATTTCTTAATTGGTGTGTGGTGGAGGGCACGTTTTATACAACTGCTGTTTCCGCCTGTTTCTCTTCCAGTCGTGAATGGTTCGCTGTTAAAACTATTTCTGGTAAGACTTAGTGTGAGTTCATATCGCCCTATCTTTTTTACCTTCACGATCTTTTCGTGACTAATACATAAGAGGGGTTAGGTGAAATAGAAATAAAACAAATGTATCAAATGTCTCTGTAGTATTCTCATAAAAATGTTTGAAATTGAATGAAAATTTCACACATACAAAATTTGAAAAGCGTAAAACAATCATTCAAATGGAAAATGCATATAAACTTGGTTTTAAAATACACTATGACGCATAAAATACCTTTTGTCCACTCGATAATTGCTACCGCGTTAAGGATTGTTTCAATAAATTTTAGAATCTTTAAGAGCTATGTCAGACATCATAGTAACACTGCAACATAAAGTGTTCTTGCATCATGAGTAATGCTAACAGTAGCGTTTAGTGGTCACCAACTTGAAGGGTAATTTATTTCATTAATGTTCTGAAGTCGATAAGAGGTATGACGCGGTGGAGGCAGCCACGGTCGTTTTGGTAAATGCGGCACAATGAGCGAGCGAAGGCGCGCGCATTTGGAAACGGAGAAGGCGGAGCGCGCCTGCTGGAGGGAAAGGATAGCTGTCGCTCTGAATAGACGAAGCCATCAAACAGAGTCTAACAGATGTTCGGTAGACCTCCCCGAACTTACGCGTTCATAGGAAATAAATGAAATTCACGAATTGCATTGAACATTGCAATGGTTAGTAAATTAATGTCGTCCGCTATATGCGACGACACCGATCGAATGATAATCTATCGACGTGAGATACCTGGCACCTAAAAGTCGCCATTAAGTTTGTACTTTGAAACCTATCACCGCACTGTAATGAACACACTGCAATTAAAACTATGTCTGCTTCGCATCCGGCCATGAGACTACGTAACATTTTATGAAATCAACGAGGCAGGCAACAAAGACAGGTCTGGAATCCATTGAGTACCTCATCAAGGATAGTGCTCAAAAAATTCAAATGGAACGCTATTTAACGTAGCAAGATGTTCTGTCAATAACAGGTCGCTTGTAATTTCCATATTGACCTGCGGACATTTTATTTTATCAGGAAGCAAACTCGAAGGAAACTGGACAAAATTTGAGTTTTTAGGAAGACTTTTCTGCGACAAATTGTGAGTCTTATTGTTAGTTAATGGAGTACAGTAAACATAACTATAAGTCCTGCTTATGAATCAACCATAAACCGAGAAACGAAACTGGTAATACACTCAATGAGGTATTCATTGATTTTTTTAATAGCTGGCCATGTGACATATGTGCAATTTGGAGAGCACAGTATCTCGAGCCTGAGTGGAATTACGGATCCGGATCCTAACATGCAGGACGCCAGCTACAAAAACTCGTTCATCAGACAATCAACGTAATCAAGATTTTCCAACGTCGTAGTAGGGCCTATTGTTTCGCAACTTCGGCATCATGTAGATGTTAGTCTGATATGTAATTCTGCAGTCAGTTGACTTTTTCTTGTCACCTACATTAAATATTTTGAAAAATTAACATCATAATGTGCTCACTGTCGTAGTTAACTGAATTTGTGTTCAAGAAGGTCGTTTCATACATTAACTTCTCCTACTCTCTTTCATGTTGCGAGCAATCTGCCTCAGCTGTGGGTAAATCAATGAGGTAGGGTTTACAGCAGTAATGTCTAGCTGTATAATAGTCACTTTCTGAAAACCTAGCCAATTTAGAAATCGGGTGCGTTTTGTCGCAAAAGCTGGATCTCATCATTTGGTTTCGTTACGTCTTAAATTTATCCGCTTACTGTCAAACAAAATCACCCTGCCAACTGTCTCCTGGAAACCTCATAGCAGATGCTGTAGCCACCTACTTCAAGAATATCAAGTGACATCACAAACAAAACGAAAGAACATTTTCTTAAATGAATTTATCAATTGTTCTAAAATGATGGTAAAATATTAAATATAGATAGAATAATTTATTTGGAAATCACTTCAATCATCCCATAAAGTAAATAATAATTTTTGAAGCCACGTCAGCTGTTTATTATTATTAAGAACGTTGCTTTACAGGTCCACGACCGTTTTCACGTTTTTAAATACTCATCTTCAGGTGTTAATTTTTTTCATATGAAAATTCTTTAAAGAGACACAAGATTCTAATTGCTTTCATCTGTCATGGGAATAAAATTTCATGAATTAGGGTCCGATATATGGAACCAGACCAACAGAAATCATCACTGTCATTCAGAATAAAAACCAAAGATATTAAATTGTGGGACAAATAGTCGCGTAATTTTGATTACTGTATTTTCAATACCACTTTTGTCGCGGTATATTGTTTATTTGCCTTTTTTCTTCTCATTCTGTGGCGCTACACAGAGCGTTCTCCCAAACCATATGCCCTCTTGGAGGACTACGGCCGATAAGGAGGAATACTATTTCTTTATTCTTCTTACCCACTCCGGCGCTTCTCACTCTAAACGTTTCACTCATGCTGCACTCATCGCTGGAGACATCGTATTCGAAACGGATGAAATTTCTTTTGCTTTTTACACGCGGCACTGAACGACAGCTCATGAGCGATTTACGCATGGACAAGGCGTGCAGAAGGGTAATGGAGGCCCTAGTCTAAGTAACAAAAAAAAAAAAAAAAAAAAAAAAAAATATGAGACGAGCGCGATTTCGCGTCGCTCATCGCTACACAGGTCTTCCTAGTACAGCTAAGAACTGGCAACATCGTTGCTGATATTTGGCAACATTGTGACAGTGCAGTTACTTCCGCAAGTGGTACTGAATTGTCTCACTAAGTTCACTTGACATTCCTCTTCTACTTTCATGACTCGTAATGTGTAATGCCCACGTGAAATGAGAGACAGAAATTTAACTTTTGCACTCAAGGAATGTAGTTATTTGTGTAGGTGACTTTCAGGTTATCTTTCGCGATGCGTTAGAGGCTCAGCATTGAATATGTGAGAGACTGAGGGCACGATGCGGCAGTGTGTGGTTGGCTGTGTGGTTCTGCTTGTGTCTTACGATGCAAGCCTGGTGTGAGGCGGCTGTTCTAATCCTGGTTGGAGAAATTGCTTTTGGGGATGGAATTTCATTTTATTTTGTTTCATTTTACTTTATTCGCTGCAGATTGCCAGAAGAAACTCTTTAACGGAATCATAAGAAAAGCTTTATACAATAGGTCTTTCAGACAGGTCGACTTCAAATTATGGAAATAGTATTACTTGTCTTCTTTGCTTCACCATACAAACGCCTTCGAAGAAATTCGAATTCACCTCCATTGATGCGAAATATCTCCAGTAGAAATGAGACATGAAGACACGAACCTTGCAGTGTGCCTGTGTTGCTTTAGAACGTGCACTGAAACGTATTCGCATAATTTAGGTCATACATTTACCGTAAGGAATGAAACAACGACACTAAAACATTTTAGTGAGTTACATATTGTGTCGTGATGAAAACATATGAACTGATGACAACAACAAATTGAATGAAAGGCTTTTCTGAAAGGAAAAGGATCGAGATTTAAACCACAAATAAGTGTTAACCATCGTAGAGTGCCATTGGATTGGAAAATGACAATTTTTTGCGTCTCTAATGTATTATATGCTCATCATTCAAAATAGGTGGTCTGCTTCGTTATATCCTGTGTGAAATACGAATCGCAACCTTTTTTGTGGATCACCACTTAGCAACACTACAGCATATCCAGGGCGATGATCGGCGGCAGGCGCTGTGGGCAGAGGGCGAGGCAGCGCTGTGTAGCGCCGCCACCGCTGCTGCCGGCGAGTGGGCCGCGGAGAGCTCTGCCAAGTGCTGCGGCCTGAGGCGGCGATGTTATTCTACCGGAATGTTATTACCAGTATGAAAGTCGCGCACTTTACCGCAAGACCACGGAGGTAGCTGACCCAGTTGTCTTATAACTGCAAACAAGAAGCACAGTATGAACTCCCGCAGTCTGCAGTGTTGCCAGATTGTGCAGATAGTTGGACTTAGAGCGAATCAGCGTGGCCACTTTTATTGTCCCATGTCGCGATCGGCTCGGACTTAGGCTCAGCGGCGGCCGGCCGGCGGCCAGGTTTTTTTCAAAGAGTGTACATCTCCGTAGTACCTAATGTTTTCTTTCTATGAGTGTACGTAATTGCTGCAGTCAGGATCAACATTCAACATTTCAATGCGTACGAGGATTTCAGTTTCGTTTACAAACTGAAGCAATACTTTATCCCCTCCCCCTTTCCTCGCTAGAACCATCTAAATTCTACCATATGTATTTATATTAGTGAAAGGGTGTCGCGCAAAACTGTAAGCTCTGAAAGGGTGTCGTCATGAGGGAAAGTTTGGAAAGCACTAGCATAGAGAAAAGGCACAGCGAGAACTGTAGACGGAGGACGACCGGTAAACGATCGGTGAGAGTACAAGCTCCAATTTAACCACGTGCGCCACTGTATTCCCGGCACCGGCCGAGCACCAGTGGACTGCAATCGCAGTGGCAGCGGCTGGTCTGGTTTCATCCGGTGCCCGTCAGTGATCGACCCGTGTGTGAACTACACTGCCCTCCAAATTCTCTACGCAGTGGCGGCGCTAGGCATCGGCAACGTCGGCAACCGCCGACGGCCTCGCGCCTCAGGGGGCCTCGCAAAATATTTTATGTCTAATCAAAATATCCACGGGTGTACTGCCGGTCTATAGTGTCCAACTGGTACAATATTTCGGCGACCTTACATGTCGCCATCATCAGGTGAACTGACGGACTGAGCTCCTGGAAACGCGCCGGCACGGAGATCCGCGTGCTACGGCTGCTCGAAGGGACCTGGGTTCTAGCCCGGTAGCGGGCCATTTAAATACCCTAGGCCCGCGGAGCGACCCCTCCGCGGTCCGCGCCGCGCGCCGCGGCCGCGCAGTGGAACCGATTGCGACGGCGTCTGAGATGACGTCGGTGTGAGGGCTCTGTCCGCCGTGGTCGTCACTTCGTTCCGTTTGCTAGATTTACTCTTAATTAACCCAATCGCTGGTTCCCAAGCTTTGCTAAGATTATAGCCACAGTCACGGTTTATGAGGTCGTCACTTGTGCGAATTTCAATTGCCTCTCTAACGACGCAGTCCCAGTATCTCGACGTCTGTACCAGAATCCTAGTGCGTTCATATTCCATCGCATGATTCTCCGACAAGTAATGTTCAGCGACCGCCGACTTGCTGGGATACATCAATCGTGTATGCCTCTGGTGTTCAACGCATCGATCCTCAACGGTACGTACGTGGACGACACTTTCGTCATCTGGCCACATGGTATGGATAAACTCCTTGACTTCCTTACACATCTGAACTCTATACACCCCAACATCAAACTGAATATTTTGATTATCAAATAAGCCGGGAGAAACTGAAGAATCATATTTTATATTTCATGTTTAACGGCGCTTTTCAGCTGTTAGGTTATGTTGCGACTACCTGCATCTGACTTACACTATCCTAACCAAAGGACCAACACAACATCCGTTCCCAAGACTTGATTCGACCTCCGACGAGAACGATCTCGTTTACCGTGGTATGACGCCTTAGTGCGCTCGGCCATTCCCGGCCGGCAGCTATTTAGTTGTCCGTATTTATTTCCGTATGACTGCAGCAGTGATGCAATTTTTAGTTAAATACTTACAAAATAACTTCTTCAGTACAATTTAGAAAACAATTTGGAAGAAGTATATCTAAAAGTTTATATAACCAACAGAATCACGGTCACAGTTCCAGCCAGTACAACTTGGGCGAGAGAAGCTTCTCAAATTTAAAATTGGTTAAGAGTTACTTGAGAAGCACAATGAGTCAAGAAAGTCTATCTGCGTTGTCAAGGCCATCAATTGAAGCCGCAATAGCGGCTAGTATTAATTAAGATGCGATTAAAAAAAAAAAAAAAATACGTGAGGCGAAAAGCCGAAAAGTTTTTCATTTTTCATTTTAATTTGTGTTTGTTACAGTAATTTTTGTCATTTCCCGTAATACTTCTATATTATACTATAAAATTTTAGTATAGGGTAAGGTGGTACAAATTCGATATAGGTACAATTCTGATCAACATAAATTTTCGCGTCATTTGTCAGTCTCGTAGTGTCTCGTTGTGCGGCATTGTAGCGTAGCAAGTTTCTACAGCTTCTCCTGTCTTTCCCAAGAATACACCACTTTGTGCTAAGGAGAAATAAATTTTTTCACGTTAGGAGGTAAGTGATGCTACCTAGTCTAAAGAGCTCTTATAAATTATCTATTTAAGGGTGACTACATTCTCTACCCAAAATGCAATGTTTGGTACAACGAAGTATGCGTTGGTGCCTGACGGAAAAAGTGCTTTTTATGTGGAAGATATCCTTAGTCACAATTCTTCTAGAAAGTGATCACAATTGTACCTAGTGTGGTACATTTTCGATCGATTTTTCTCAATTCTGTAACTCTTTTTTGTCTATACCGACATTTGTAATTGTCTAATATTTGTGTTACATATTAAACATCCAAGAACAAGTGCTATAATTAAAATTACATCTTATCTCAATATATTTCCAGTTACAATAACATTTGTCCGAAATGATCGAAATTGTACCACCTTACCCTAATGATTATTGATTATAATTTAGTTCATTTTATTTAACATTTTCTTCCTTACTGAAAAAAGAAAAGGGCCCTCGCAAAGACGAGTTCGCCGACGCCCAGTTTTCGTGTAGCGCCACCACTGTCTCTACGGCTAGTGCAGTGTGGACGGCTCATATTTTACCGGCCGTCCAAAGTAGGTGTGTGTGTGTGTGTGTGCGTGTGTGTGTGGTGTGTGTGTGTGTGTGTGTGTGTGTGTGTGTGCATGTGTGTGATACCGCCCTAACATGCAACTGAAACCAGAATGCCGACGTCCGACTGGAGCGGCGAGTTGTATGCAGTGTGAGCGCCGCCCGCAGTGCCTGCTTGCTACTCACCGTCGGCGGAGGAGACGAAGGCGAGGTGCGCGGGGTAGAGCGCCGCCATGCGCCGCACCAGGTCCACCTGCTCGAGCGCCAGCTGCACCGCGTCCAGGTGCTGTGCGCCGCACGGCACGTACGCCGACCAGAACTGCAACAACAGCCGGCGGCACTATACACTATGCGTCACACACAGCAGTCCAGTGGCCGACTATGGCTGTTGGAGCCCCGCGGCGGCAGAGAAACAAAATGAGCGCCCACCCGGTCCACTTGGAAATACGTGTATCACTATAAGGAAAAATTGGAGGCTCCCCTAGGACCAGAGGCACGAGGCGATCTAATAAAATAGCTTTCGAGATTTGGAGGCCCCAGCAGAAAGAGATGCCAAGTAGGCAGAAAAAAAAAGAAAAAAAAACACCTGCTTTTGAGGTATCTGGAGGCCCCCCAAGACCGGAGGCCCGGGGCGGTCGGCGCCCCTCCCCGCCCTCAGTCCGTCACTAAGGCACAGTAGTCCAGTGGTAGCGCGCCAGCAGACTACATCTTACCGCCACAATCTGTAACTCCTTATACAGGGTGGTCCATTGATAGTGACCGGGACAAATATCTCACGAAATAAGCATCGAACGAAAAAACTACAAAGAAAAAAACTTTTCTTCCTTGAAGGGGGAAAACAGATGGCGCTACGGTTGGCCCGCTAGATGGCGCTGCCGCAGGTCATATCAACTGCTTATCTTAAAATAGGTACCCCCTATTTTCGCCCACTTTAGGTTACGGTAGTAACACTAAAAGTGGGCCTTTGCGATCGTCTTTTGACAGCTCGAAATTTAAATGAAAATAACCGCTTAACCATTCTTTTGACACGAAAATTGAATAACCGAATTTGTAGAGGAGACAATTCTCTACAACTTTGCTCTGTTATGTTTTTTTTCATATCTCGTATCGTTTCAAATATATTTGCAAAAATATCGGCGATTTTGGGATGTCTGTCTGTCCGTAACGTTTTCCCTGTTTTTAAGACGAACCTTTCAACCGATCAGCACCAAACTTTACAGACATAATTGTAGGCCGCCCTAGACGAGAACCTCCCTTTTTCAAATTTTTCGGACAAAAAATACGGTATTAATACCAAAACAATCCGTTTGTAATGTAATTGTAATTGCAAACGAACCGTTCATCTGACTCGAAAATTAAGTAACCTCTTTGGTAGAGGGGAAAATTCTTTACAACTTAGCTTTATTATACTTTTATCATATCTTGCATCGTTTCATATTTGCAAAAATAACGGCTATTTGACGTCTGTCTGGATGTAACGTGTTCCCACTTTTTAGGTCGAACCGTTCAACCGATAGGTACCAATTTTACAGACATAATTGTTATCTACCAGAGAACAGAACCTCGCTTTTTCAAATATTCCGGACAAGAAATAATACGTCAGTAAAAAAAAAAAAAAAAAAAAAAAAAAAAAAAAAAAAAAAAAAAAAAAAAAAAAAAAATTTGCAAATAAACAGTTCATCTGACGCGAAAATTGAATAAACGAATTTGTACAGGAGAAACTGCTCTACAACTTTATTTCCTTATGTTTTTTTCATATCTCGTATCGTTTGTGAGATATTTGCAAAAATAATAGAGTTTTGACACCCTCCATTGAATTAACGAAAACTAGCCGTTCGCAGATGTCACGTGACATTCCTCGCGCAGAACTCTCTCTGGCATATGCTATCTTGCGTTGCGTATTTGATGATTTCCTTACTGTAACTTACACGTTGTCATTTCAAAACAATGACGCACTGAAGAATTAACAAAAACACGTCGTTCTTCGTACGATAAATGATAATCTAGTGTCTACAAATGCCATATTAGCATTAGTTAACAACAGCCATCAATATTATCAGAATAAAGAAAGCGGCTCCCAAGTGTAAGCTGTAGCTGTGGGCTATGCGTTGGGCTCTGACGTTAAAGGTCAGTGCTTCGGAACCTGCCACTACCAAATTTTTTTTTCCTAAAAGGGTTTCAGAAACTCTTATTAATTAATTTTTTATTATTTAGATTATTAGTTTGGTCTAAAATGTTTGCAAAAACTTATAAAACTACAAATCTAAAGTGGGCCGTAAAACACGTCAGTGCGATTTTTTGTTTCATATTTTTCTAGTACGTAAATAAATATGAATGTTTTATTGCAACACTTTTTTCGCTTTGTGATAGATGGCGCTGTAATAGTCACAAACGTATAATTACGTGGTATCGCGTAACATTTCGCCAGTTCGGACGGTATTTGCTTCGTGATACATTACTCATGTTAAAATGGACCATTTACCAACCGAAGAAAAGGTCGATATGGTATTGATGTATGGCTATTGTGATCAAAATGCTCAACGGGCCTTTGGTTGATCGCTATCCTGAAAGACATCATCCAAGTGTCCGGACCTTTCGTCGGATAGTTACGTTATTTAAAGAGACAGGAAGTGTTCAGCCACAAGTGAAACGTCAAACACGAGAACAACAACAAATTATAATGTCAAAGTAAGTGTTTTAGCTGGAGTTGCGGCTATTCCACACAATATAGCAGACAAATTGAGGGAATCTTAAAAAGGTCGGTGTTGAGAATTCTACATAAATTTCATCCGTACCATATATCTATGCACCAGGATTTTCATGCTGAAGACTCAAAATGTCGTGTACAGTTTTGTCACTGCACACAAAATAAATTACGGGACGATGACAGATTTTTTTCACACTTTCTGTTTAGTCACGAAGCGTCAATCACAAACAGAGGTAATGGAAACCGGCATAATCTGCACTATTAGGCAACGGAAAATCCACGATGGCTACGACACGTAGAACATCTACGACCTTGGAGGGTTCATTAATGTATGGTGCGGCATTATAGGGGGAAGGATAATTAACCCCTATTTTATCGAAGGCAGTCTAAATGGTGCAATATGTGCTGATTCCTTACGTAATTTTCTACCGATTTTACTACAAGATGTTTCACTGCATGACGGAATGGCGATTAACTTTCAAATGATGGATGTCCAGCACATGGCTCGCGAGCAGTTGAAGTAGTCTTAAATGGAATATTTAATGACAGGTTGATTGGTCGTAGAAGCCCGCAAGTTCACCGGATCTTACATCCCGAGATTTCTTTCTGTGGGGAAAATTGAAGGATATTTGTTATCGTGATTCGCCGACAAGGCCTGAAAACATGCGTCAGCGCATTACCAGTGCATGTGAGAACATTACTGAAGGCGAACTACTCGTTGTTGAGAGGAATTTCGTTACGCGTATTGCCAAATGCATTGAAGGACATCATTTAAGCATTTATTGAAGTCATGAGGTAATTACAGATAATCACGCAGTAGCAGCTGTGAGATTACCGCCCATTAGAAATATTGGTAATTAACAGCATTTGTAATTAAACAGTATGAAGTTCACTGCAGACATTGACCATGCCAATGCACCAAATGTTACACAATTTTAATCTTAATAATTATGGTAGCAATGTATGTACGCAGTTGGTTGACAACATTTATAGTTAGGCCATAGGCAGAAATTCTCCACGTTGAGATTTGCTGTGTGCTTGTAGCTGAGGGGAGGCGGCGAGCAGGCCGACGTTGGTGGCTTGTTCCAGCTTAGAATTTTCCAGGCTAGTTTCCGGTGAGGGGAGAGAGAGCAATGGCGAGTGCAAGGCGCAGTGCAGTGCACAGCGTGAAATAAAATATTCTAATACTACTTGCATTTGAAGTAATACGATGCAGTTAGGAACCTTTAAGGCCCTCATTACAAAATAGCCTGTTGATAAATAAACAATACATTAGCTGATATAGTCACATCTGGTGTAATATGTTTAATTGACAATGAAAAGTAATAAATCACCAATGAATACACGACAGTTACACAACCAGCGTGGCAATGTTTGTTTATAAAAATAATATATAACTATTTCTCGTTTTATTTTCAATTAATCTTGTGTATTTTATCTTGAAGTATTCAGTTAAATCACTTATCTGTGATATAAGAAATTGCACGATTATAATAT
The DNA here is from genome assembly GCA_026315105.1 of Locusta migratoria. NCBI lineage: Eukaryota > Metazoa > Arthropoda > Insecta > Orthoptera > Acrididae > Locusta > Locusta migratoria. The sequence goes on along the minus strand of CM048746.1, from coordinate 227,424,143 downwards.
ATAGTACAAAGGATGTTTATACCAATATAAAAAACTAAGAAGAAATTTGTTTAATGTGTAGTGCAATTATTTTGATTTTAAGTAAAGTTTTAGAAATGTATTGGCTGAGCGCTGTACGTTAGCAAGTCAGTTAGAACAGCTCACATGGGGAAGATGATGACGTAGGAAAAAACCCGGCAGTTGAGCTTTTGGCGCGCGCGCGCGCGCGCGCGAGTCGGGAGCCAGTGGTGTAGCTGGCCGGGCGGCGTCGCTCTACTCAGCCGGCATGTGGATCTCCAGGTGGAGACTATAGATTTTTGTGTAGCAACTGCCAAGTATGGTTGCTCGTCGTAGACTGCACCAAGTTGTATCGAGTGCTATGGTGTGTTGTGAATATTTAGCCGGTGGAACAAGGTGTGCATCGCATTGAATTAAGGTGACTGTGTTTTGTTAATGTAACACGTGTTGTCGCATAGGCATGAACGTAAACGGTGTTTGAGACAGGCACATGGTGTGAAAACAATTTGCGACAAATATTCATTTTGTCTGGGGGCTCACGAGCTATAACTTTATTTGATAAATGTGTCGACGTACAGACGTATCAAGCACAGGGTTCTAATATTGTGTAATAAACAACATAAAGTGAACTTTCACGTGTTTTCAAAAAATAGTAGTTAGTACACCCTTTTCTCTCATGAACTTGACTTTATTATGAATTTTTTTGTTATTCATATGCAGGGAAAGAAAGCTGCGAACGTATGATATCATCCCCTAGAAAACGAGTCAAACAGTAGCAATCACAGTTACAGTGTTTTTGCATTTTAGGAATTTAGTTCGCAGTTGGTGGTTGTGAGTTTTAAAAATTAATCTTTTCCTATTTAAACTCTCACCCCAACCTTCACCCTCGCACAGTTACGTTCTCATAATGTAGGAAAATTTCACAAAGTACATGGATCACATTGGGACAACCGAAATAAAGTTCAAACGTACCTATGTTCAGGGTTTTATTTGTTATATTCCACATACATAGTGGTTAAGTCACGTCACATAAATTGAATTTTAATTTACAAAACGTAACTAGTTTCAATGAACTCTGTCATCATTATCAAACGTAAGCAAAAATTTCATTAAACACAAACTGAGAAAATAATTAAATCATGAAAAGGTGTAGTAAATGTAGCCACGTCATCTAGGGGAGTGACAGTGACTCCCAACTGTCTGCCATAGTCACACGTGGTATCGCACCATTTCCAGCTGTATATAATTCCATACCATGCCACAACAGCTATATTTGCTATATGAATGGTATTTGGTTGTTGAGCTGCAATAACCATGTGATATGGCAGGCACAACCAGGATTTTAGGAACAAACCAAATGAATTCAGAACATTGTACCAATGTGTACCACATTCTATATCCAAGCAGTCAAGTACCACATGTGATTCCATTGGGAGGTGTCAAAACAGTGTGTCCGTGACCATCGAACAGCAAACTACGATGTTTGCAACTTAAATAGTGAGGAACTACTTACTCACAACCAGAACAAAACCGTTACATGTTTGCACCTGGTACCGTTCTTCCAAAAACCCACCTGGGTTGTGTAGAATCCGTTGCCAGCGATGTGGAATGCTTAGTTCGTAGTATACTGTTAGGAGAGTCTGTTCTGTTCATGCTGCGAATGTAGCGGTCTACTTTCTTTTCGAATCTCTGGAAAAGTTCTCAAGCGAATGCCACGAAGTGGTCCCATGTCATCGGAAGCAAATCAAAGTGTCAAGGCCTGAACACTAGGGAGTACGGTGGATGGTACAGTATTTCCCAGTCCCGTCGATGGAACAGAGCAGCTTGCGATGTATGTTGCAAAGTAATTGCTGAGTTGCGCAGAAAGTGTTGCCGCTTCTTTCGCAAAGCTGGTCGCAAGTGAAGCTCCAAGAAGGCACAGTAATACTGTACATAGACGGTCTGCTATGGAGGAACGTAATGCGTTAGGATAACACCATTACAGCCGTACACGAGAATCACCATAATTTTCACCATACTTGGACCCCGACGCTCTTCCGACTTTCGCGGCGGTCTATAATGACGCCATTCGTTGGATTGGCGTTTATGTTTTGGCTTGTGCGATGTGGCACATGTCTCATCCTGTGTTACGAAAGGGCGGAAGAAACCCTCTCCTTCGCGCTCATAGCGCTTCACGTGCGTCTGAACATTGTCGTAATGCATACATTTCTGAATTTCCGTCTCTTGTGCGGAACTCATCGCGATGCAATTTTCGCATGCCCAGGCGTTCCTTTAGGATGCGATGCAAAGACGCATGCGCCAATCTGGTTTCGTAGGCGAGCTCACGTGACGTCTGGCGCCGATTACTGTCCAATAACGCATCAACAGTATGTACTTCTTCTTCAGAGATGCTAGGACGACGATCTGCCCGATGCATGTTTGCCAGTTTGCCGACCTTCGTTGAAGGCTTTTACCCAATATGCTACTGTTCTGTACCGCAATGCCAATTCCCCGCACGCCTCTTGAAGACTTTGATGACACTGTCGTGCTGTACGATCTCTGGCACGTTCAGTGTTGATCCAACTCCATTGTGCCTGTATGGAAAACATATTGACACCGTTAGTTTAGACCGTTCGCTCACAAGTGACTGTGTTTCCCTCGATTGTGCACTTGCCGGTGACGTACGACAGGCGAGTCCACTTGCTCGAAGGTAACTTAGTTGTCTGAACAACGTGTACTACCATCGACAAGAGTATATTCCATTGCATAGTGTCTCCAAAGAAGTATTTCCACTATTTAAGTTCCAACCCTCGTATGTAAACAGTGCCAATATCAGCGGTGACAATGCGAAGGTTAGGGTACTATAGTGGATCATTTCTAGTTATAATACCAGATACGAAGCGCACTTCTCGTGATAACTGTACTTCTATCAAGACTGGAAAGTCAATTTCGAAGTTTGATAATGTCCGCATTGTTACTTTGTGCTAGGAGGGTCTGTCGTCAAGAGAACTTTCCAGACGTCTCGGAGTGAACTAAAGCGGTGATGTTTTGACGCGGAGGAACTGTCGAAGACTGGCCTTGCTCTGGCTGCCAATGGCCTACGACAGCAGCTGAAAATGACAAATACTTGTAAATCTAAGGGACGTAACTACTTTGGCTATTAGTCCCTAGATTACAAGCTACTTTAACGTACACTAAGGACGTCATACATACCAAAGCCCGAGGGAGGACTCGAACCTCCGATGGTGAGCAGCGTTGTGCTCCGCAGCAAGGCGCCTTAGAGCGCTGAGCCACTACATTGTGGTCAGCACAGCAGCTGAAGACCGCTACTTACGTATTTCAGATCGAAGGAAACCCTGAGAGGAATGCCACCATGACGAATACACATTTTCGTGTAGTCACAAGACTGACCATGCAGGTAAATGGCTGCACGACCTGCAACATGATTTCGGACGTCCTTGGTGAGGATTAGACACTTAACAAGGGTCACTCCCTACTGCACGCGCCTAAGAATCAGTGGTAAGTAAGTGCAGTGTGTAGCCTGCCAAAAACTGGACACCGATAGGGCATAAAAACACGAAGTGGTACGGAACTGTCAATAAACGAAGAAAATGTAAACATAGAGCTTTTCAAGCGCACATTGTGCAAAATGGAGAAAGCGTCAGAAGCCACTTCGTATTGGCTGTCTGGTCCTGGTGTTGGAATAGGACGCTGGAGAGCTGTCTTCAATACTCATTCGTGCTATGCGGAAACGAAAAAGTGCGATTGATGTGCAGTTTTCACAGAATGGATTGGTAGTCAGGGGCTCTATTTTTAGCCCACAAAAAGATTGTAATATTACTTAGAAAGTGTATTTTTTATGCAAACACACAATTTTAAAAATGTAACTATGATTGTTGCTATCATGCACTGGAATTTTTGACACCAGCTGTGTACGAAGAATTTTGAATGACATTTTTATCACGTTTAGTTTGGCAGCTACAACCATGCAAAGGTTCGGGGCGGAGGCTACGAAAGCTCAACTGACTCGCCGAGTGGCTAGCTCCTGAAGCACAGTTCATTGTCTCATGACCATCAGCCACACTGTCGTAGCTTCCGTCCCCAAAATTTGAATGCTTGTAGCTGCCAAACTAAACGCGATAAAAATGTCATTCAAAATTCTTTGTTCACAGCTGGTGTCAAAAATTCCCGTGCATGGTAGAAAAAACCATTGTTCCGTTTGAAAAGTAGTATGTTTGCCTAAAATATACACTTTCAAGGTATTTTTACAATCTGTTTATTGGCTATCAGTACTAGTCCTTGACTACCAATACATTCTGTGAAACCTGCACATCAATCGCACTTTCCGTTTCCGCAATATTTGCAGTGCAAGTGTTAGGTGATTCAACCTGTATATGAAGATAAGACGTCATACACATTGAAGAGTCAAAGAAAGGGATATAGTCATGAGTATGCAAACACAGAGATGTGTAAGACAGAGAACGGCACCTACTGCTGCTTCAGTGGCCGGTTATCACGACTTAAGTGAGTATGGACGTGGTGTTATAGTCGGCGGACGAGAGATGGGACACAACAGCTCAGAGGTAGCGGTGAGGTGGGGATTTTCCTGCACGAACCTATGACGAACGCATTGTGAATATTGCGAATTCGGAAATCTCCAACATTGCTGCGACCGGACAAAGATGCTTCGAGAACGGAAACAACGGAAGTATGAAGAGAATCGATCAGCGTGGTGACAGAAGTGAAACTCTTCCTTTAACTGCTGCAGATTTCTGTTATGTGTTCAACAAGTGCCAGCGTGCGATAAATTCAACGAAACATCGTCGAAACGGGTTTTCGACTCGCTTTACGACTCGCCTGGGTCCGTCAACAACGAAATTGTACTGTTGATGACTAGCAATATGTTACCTGGTATGGCGAGACTCGTTTGCAATTGTATCGAGCGAATGGACGTGTACGGGAATGGAGACAACCTCAAACATCCATAGACCTTGGATGTCAGTGGGGAGCTGTTCGTGGTGGTGTAGGCAGTGTAATGTTGTGAGGCGTGTGAAGTTGTGGAGATATTCGACAGCCGATACGTATAGATACGACTCTGACAGGTGACTTGTACGTATGCATCGTGGCTGATCATCTCCATCCATTCATATCCATTGTGAATTGCGGACTTTCATCAGGAAAATGAGACACCTCCACGTCCAGAATTTCTTGATAGCGGCTCCAGAAACCGTCTTCTGAGCTTAAACACATCCACTGGACATCCAACTCCACAGACATGATCATTACTGAGCGTGTCTCAGACGCCTTGCAAGGTGCTGTTCAGAAGAGGTCTCCGCCCCACGTACTCTTACGGATTTATGGTCAGCCCTGAGGTGTGCATGACTGATGGTTCAGAGTTCTAAAGAATAGAATGTTACATGAATTTTTTTACAAGCTCCATTGCCACCTCTAACTTCATAAAAGTGGTAGAGTCGGTTTCAGCCGGTTTGATCTGGTCAGCTTAAACGCCCAGACCACGACCCGATCATGTGAACGCCTCTCAGTTACAACATAAGCAGAATCACTCAGTCCACCAGACGCCAACTTCTTGGTCTGACTGGAAGGAACCACCTGACTTGTTGCTCTGAGCCAGCGGCGACCTCCCTGGTGCCTATGTAGCCCAAGTATTCCAATAAACGATGTCTTACTCAAATATTTTTCATTCCTAATCAGAAGGGACGCCCCTACCTCGCCTGACCACAACCTGCCACCCTCAACAGCGAGATGCATGGTTTTAATTCTGTCCAGCAGTTCATCAGACATTAGTCGCAGCACTCCTGCTAGCTAAATGGAGCCGTACACGATATTAGATAAGTGTACCATTGTGTTTGGCTCTTCAGTTGTGATGAAAGTTGACTACGTCGAAAAAATCACACTGGCGAGTTTTACGGCCTACTTAAGGTTTTCATGTAGTTTTATGACATTTTACAAACATTTTGGACAAAAGAAAAATATAAATAATAAAGGTATTATTACGACTCTTCTATTGTAATAATATCTATGCAATCAACACTTATTACTGTCTCAAGCCGTATTTCAAGGTACAGACAAAATTATTTGTTATTTGAGTTTAGCGTTGACACTCTATGTTTGAACTTCTACCTTGTTAAATTATTATTTTGGTATCTCTCCCATCTTTTCATTACCTACAAGCAAACCCAGCAACGCTTCTCTTCTTCTTCCAATGTCTATCCCTTCCTCCCATTTCCTTCGTCTATCTCCTCCTCCCCCTATCTTCTTACCACTCACTCTTATCCCACACCATATCCATCTCCTCTCCCCTCCTCATTGTGTCTTTTTAAATCCATTTCATTCCCAATAATAACTTTCCTGAAATATCAACAAATAATACAATTCCTAGAGACAACATTGTCTCGTTATACCAAAGGTATTAAAAATTAAAATTTATGCTGTGGCTGGGATTCGAACCCGGGACCTCCTACCTACTAGGTAGGTGCTTTAGACCACTAGCTAACACAGGGTTGTTGCCAAAGTAACGACACAGAGTGTCGTAAAGCACATCTCCATCCAAACCACATACTTTAATTCTGCCTCATGTTCCTTGTGAAATGCGTATCAAATTGGCAGGGTGCCCTACATAGGAATAGGACCCCAGCAAAGAACGCAAATAGGAACTATCCCGCCTTGTTCCTCAGGCCAAGGTGATATACGTATCAACAAATAATACAATTCCTTGAGACGACATTGTCTCGTTATACCGAAAGTATTAAACATAAGGAGAGGCATTAAATTAAAATTTTTGCTGTGGCCGGGATTCGAACTCAGGATCTCCTACTTACTAGATAGGTGCTTTAGACCACTTATTATTATTATTGCTATTATAATTTTTTTCAGCTAACACAGCGTTGCAGCCAAAGCAACTACACGGACTGTCTTAAAGCACGTCTCTCTCCACACCATATGCGCGTTCTTTGATGGGGTGTTAATCAAATGTAGGAGAGCCCTGGCAATTTGATACGCATTTCACAGGGAACCTGAGGCAGAATTAAAGTATGTAGTGTGGAGAGAGACGTGCTTTAAGACAGGCTGTGTAGTTGCTTTGCCTACAACGCTGTGTTAGCTGGGTGGTCGAAAGCACCTACCTAGTAAGTAGGAGGTCCCGTGTTCGAATCCCGACCACAGCACAATTTTTAATTCAATGCCTCTCCTTATGTTTAATACCTTTCCTGTAATATGTTACAAATGGCCGGGAATAGGAAAACAAACCCACATATTTTTACAGCATAGCTTAGCATTTTTCTCTTGCAGCGAGTATAGTGGAAATGCATTTTATAATATATATATATATATATATATATATATATATATATCCCAGAGCATAAACTATTCTACAATATATGCTTCTGGACTGTACAGACAAACACCATTTATTGGATTTCAAGGTCCTTTTGGCTTATGTACAGTGTTTGATATGCCACATTATAACCTTCCATCTGTGATTCTGTATACTGATGGTAATTTTAAGAAACCTTACGTACTGGATTGTGAACAGCACACATGATGCACTTTTATTGCTGTACCACCTATGATGTACGTATCAGTGTACATCGGACTCACACAATGATTTTGAATATTCTGTGTTATGTTCCAAAACGACAACAAGTTTGTCGAAAATAGTCACAATAAATAACCTATAAATACGCGGTAGAGGCTGTCTTCCATGTGAAGCATTGACTTGTTTTTTAGTGCCTTGAGCTGGATTGAAGGCCTTGTGAGCTGTCGGAGAGTACAGTGGAGTACGTACCTGTGCGCCGACGAGCCCGCGGCGCAGCCTGGGCAGGTCGGTGTGCGACCAGGCGCTGCTGGCCCACGGCTCGACGCGGCGCAGGTCGTCCGTCAGGTTGACCGCCGACAGCCGGCCGCGGCACAGCAGCCGCACGTTCCACGCCAGGTCGTTGTGCCTGCGCAGCGCGCATGCGCCACACACTTAGAACAGCGGCCGGCGCAGCGGGCAGCAAGCGGCTCTGTTGTTACAGCAGCCGCTGGGAGCAGCGGCAGCTGAATAACACAGAGCTGTGGCCGCTAACATGCATCATCTACAGCTACGCAGCGGCGCACTAAACGCGACGGAGGCCCGTGGTGACAGTACAAGATAAAGCCCCCCTTTCGCAACCCTCCAGCACCATCCCGTCATGGCGGCGGTAGCAAAACCAAGTTTACGACAGTAGTCTACATACATACACCGCAATTCACCGTAAGGGACGTGACGGAGGGTACACTGTACCACTACAAGGCATTTCCTTTCCTATTCCACTCCCAAATAGAACGAGGAAACAAAGAATGCCTATATGCCTCCGTACGAGCCCTAATTTCTCTTGCCGGTCGCGGTGGCCGAGGGGACTGAGGTGCTTCAGTCACGGTCACGGCCGAGGGGACTGAGGCGCTTCAGTCACGGTCACGGCCACTACGATCGGGGGTTCGAATCCCCCCTTGGGCATGGATATTTGTGCCGTCCTTAGTCTTAGCTAGTTGATAAGTAGTTTGTAAGCTTAGGGACAGATAACCCCGTAGTTAAGTCCCATAAGTTCTACAAACATTTGAACATTTTGAATTTCTCTTATCTTGTCTTTGTCATCTTTACGCGAAATGTAAGTAGGCGGCAGCAGGATCGTACTGCACTCAGCTTCAAATTCCAGCTCTCTAAATTTCCTCAACAGATTTTAAGGAAAAGAACGTCGTCTTTCCTCCAACGATCCCCAACTGAGTTGCCGGAGCATTTCCGCGACACTCGCGCATTGTTTCAACCTACCAGTAACAAACCTAACTGCTCGCCTCTGAACTGCTTCTATGTCTTCCTTTAAACTGATCTGCTGTGGGTCCCAAACACTTGAGCAATATTCAAGACGTGGTCGTACAAGCGTTTTATAGGCGGTCTCCTTTACAAATGAAGTACAGCTTCCCAAAATTCTCCCAATAAACCGAAGTCGCCTGTCCGCCTTACTCACAACTGTCCTTACATGTTCGTTTCATTACATATCGCTCTGCAATGTTACGCCTAGATATTTGAACGACGCGACAACATCAAGAAGCTCATTACTAATGCTGTATTCGAACATTATGGCATTGTTCTTCCTACTCATGCGGATCACCTTACGTTTTTCTACATTGAGAGCTAGCTGCCATTCTTCGCACCAACTTGAAATTTTGTCTAATTCACCTTGTTTGCTATTACAGTCAGTTAAAGACGATACCCTCCCATACACCACAGCATCATCAGCAAACATTCGCAAATTACAAGTTACTCTGTCCATCAGATCATTTATGTAAATAGAAAATAATAGCGGTCCTATCACACTCCCCTGGGGCACGCCTAACGATACAGTCGTCTCTGATAAACACTCGCCGTCGAGAAGAACGTACTGCGTTCTATTACTTAGGAAGTCTTCCAGCTAGTCACAAATCTGTGAACCTATTCCATGAGCTCGTATCTTAGTTAGCAGTCTGCAGTGTGGCACCGCGTCGAACACCTTTTGAAGTCGAGAAAAACACATGTTATGCCCTGTGTTACGGTCACTCGCGTCAACGTTGACGCATACAGTAAACTTACAAATCGCAATATTAGACACTGCCTTTCGACACAATTAAGAAATTTGTAAGTGATATTCTGAAGCGACAACTTCTACTTGTTATTCCGAAAAAAATGCAAATGTTACAGGCAAACGAGTATAAACAATGCCACCCTACCATTGTGAACTGAATGCCATAGAACTTTTTTGTGGGCAGATTATGAATTATGACGCAGCAATGAATAAAAGCATAAAATTGAATGAAGTGGAAAGTACTTCTGGTTGAAGCAGTCACGGAAGGCAGAAATGGGTGTGGCATCTGAAATACGAGGCACATCCAGAAAGTAAGTTCCGTTTCAATTTATCTCCGCTGCAGCGCTGCGATTGCAGTTGAAAATGTTCAAATGTTTGTAAAGTCTATGGGACTTAACTACGGGGTCATCAGTCCCTAAACTTACAAACTACTTATGAACTAACTAAGACTAAGGACGGCACAAATATCCATGCCCGAGGGGGGATTCGAACCCCCGACCGTAGTGGCCGTGCAGACCGTGACTGGAGTGCCTCAGTCTCCTCGGCCACCGCGGCACAGTTCCGCACATGCGCTGTAGACGATGTGTATCAAGGAGAAGAACGTGAGCTGTCAGTTACGTACTCTTTGTTGTGCTTGTTTGAAATATCGGCGTTGATTGAAAATCCCGCCGCCTGTGAAATCCGGTCGGTGATTCGGTTTCTGAATGCGAGGAAAGTGAAACCAAGTGAAATTTATCGGCAAATTTGCGCAGCTGGTTGAAGACGCAGGCGGCAGATTTCTATGAAGAAGGTACACAAAACCTGGTGCCACGCTATGGCAAATGCCTGCAAAATTTCGGCAGTTATGTGGAAAAGTAGTTTAAGAGTTGTAGAATTTTGTGCAATAAAAATATCTTCTGTATCTGTGTACAATTTTATTTTATTACCAAACGGAAATTCCTTTCTGGACACGCCTCGTATAAAGCAGAGTGTTCGTATGTGTGTACTTGTTGCATAGAAATCTAGTGTTGTTCCAATCTTTATAAAATTTTGCACACGTAAGCTTCAATCCATGAGGACGGTAAGAATCACGTACGATATATAGTTCACGAAATATGACGTCATAAACAATGAGATGCGCGGAAAACTGCTGCATTTTGCGACAATGCTGTTCATTTCTTCCTAAACCATTGGACAGATTTCTACCAAATTTGGTACACACATTCCTTACCGTGAGTTAGCAATTGCTGTATGGTTAACAATCACATACGGCACATGGTTCAAAAGATATAACTTCATAACCAATAGAAATCGCAAAAAATGACATACAATGCGGCGAGATTTTCGAAATACAATGTATGAGATTGACAGTAATTAGCGACTTGCAACAAACTTTAAACCTAATTTCAAACCTTTATTAAACTTTGTCGCGCTGGCAACCATAGTAAAATCATGAAAGGAAAAAAGTTTCTCGCTTACTACTTTTCCGCTGTTTATGGAGTAAAACTACGGCTCTCGATATGACGTTACAATTTATAACTTGAACACTACAAATTGTAGCGACAGGAAATTTTACAGACAGTATACACATATACAGTTGAATGTAGCTTCTAAGTTGTATCACAGTACGACACGTAGTTCCTGAGATATGAGCACATAAACAGTAACGATCCGCGGTTCAAAAAACAATGTTCAAATGTGTGTATAGCTTATGGGACTTAACTACGAGGTCATCAGTCCCTAAACTTACAAACTACTTATGAACTACTTACGAACTAGGACGGCACAAATATCCATGCCCGAGGGGGGATTCGAATCCCCGACCGTAGTGGCCGTGCAGACGGTGACTGGAGCGCCTCAGTCCCCTCGGCCACCGCGGCCGGCTTCCGCGGTTCATGGACTATAGCTACGGCTTTCGGTATGACGTGACATTTTGTAATTTCTACAGGAAATTTTACAGACAGTATACACACATATAGTTGAACATACCTTCTACACCCACATATAGTTGAACGTACCTTCTAAATTGTATCACAGTACGACACGTACTTCATGAGATATGAGGACAAAAAGAGTAACGTTCATGGAAAACCGCCCCATCACGCACCATTTTTTAATCTGTTACTTCTTTACAACTAATTGTATTCCCAAGAGATTTTACAGTCGTACAGCCCTTATACAAATGAAAATATTCCTAAAAATGGCAGGAATAAATAAATAAATACTCAGGAAACGCCGGGTTTTTAGCTATTGTTCAATATAAGTGAATGTTACAGGTAAAAGAGTATGAATAATGCCACCATACCGCTTTGAACTGAACGCCGTGGAACTTGTTTGGTCACAGATTAAGAATTATGCCGCAACAATGAATAAAATCATATAACTGAATGAAATGGAAAGTACTCCTGGTTTAAGCAGTCACTGAAGGCAGATATGTGTATATCATGTTCAGTAAAAGTGAATAAATCAATGTACGACACGGATAAAGTTGTGAAGATGTACGAAGTTTAGTTATCAGCGTCTATAGTAGTAGTACCCTGGAGAGTTATCTTGTGTGGGAGTGATACTTACAGTTCAAACAAGAAGAGAAGCTATTGATATCTGCTGTGACAGACGAATGCTGAAGATTTGGTTGGTATATGGCGTAAGTAATGAGGAAGCACTGAATAAAATTGGAGAGAACATTTCCTGTCATATCTTAAATCAGGAATCGATTGTAGGACACATTCTGAAACATCAAGGGATCATTAGTTTTGTATTGGAGGGAAGTACGTACCGTAATAATCGCAGAGTGAGGCCGAAATACAAATACGGTAAGCAGCTTGAAAAAAAAGGTAAGTTGTTGTTCTTATTTAAAAATGATGAGGCTTGCACAGGATAGGGTAACCTGAAGAGCTGCATCAAACCACTCGTTCAACTGAAGATCACAAGAAAAACAGCAGCAGCATCTTATCTGACTTCTCATATTGGTGGTTCTTCTTGTCTGTGTCGAGAGAAAAAAAAAGGAGGGTGTCCTAATTCATTGCTGGGGAATAGTTCTATTGTTTTGTTCCATTTTTTCCTTCTCTCCACAAGGAAAAGGAAGGAATGAGTTCGTAATTGGGTCCATAACTGCACATATTATACTTATTCAATTTTCATTTTATACTTAATATTATTTCTGGAGAATTACTCATGTAAAAAATCCTACTGAGACTCCTTCCCTTTCGTTTGTTCACTCCCATGTGAACACGTAATGAGGTCGTGCACCACCTTCTGGGGGGGGGGGGGGGGGCGGCGAAACGTTTGGCATTGTTTACCCGCACTGTCTGTACTCATCAAATCGAGTGTACGTACTTGTGGTTATATTCTGCATACTTACGGAACCTCAAACTCCAGACTGATTCTTATTAGTCAACGTATTTTGTATATGAAATTTTATTCAAAATTTTAAGGTCCTATGAGGATTCTATATCTCGATGCACAATAAATTTGGAGTTATGACCTCCCCCCCCCCCTACAAATCTTAGTATAACACTGCAACTACGTGTACAGGGCTATTCTGCAAATCACACTTTTATTTGCTGGGGAGTCTCCTTCCACCTCGTGCCTGGCAAACGGTTCATCGAACCACTTTCAAGCTATTTACCTAACATTCCAGTCTTGAAAAGTGACAGGGAAGAAACAATACCTAAATATCTATATTAAGAAGTCTGAATTCTATTAGTTTATCTTGATTATCTTTTCGATTTATATTGGCGGGAGTCAAAAATACATTTTCGCATTCGGAGACGGAAGTTTGTGAAGGGAACTTCGTAAGTAGATTTCGTCTTAACCAAAAACGCCGTTGTTGTAATGAATCACTCCACTGTTCGTGTATCATTTACGTGAAACTCTCTTTCCTGTAACGCTATAATACAAAACGAACCGTCCTGCTTTGCATTCTTTCGATGACGTTTCTCAATTCCATCTGCTGAAGATCCCACACCATACACCAGTACCCCAAAAGGGGACAAAAATCGCAGTGTAGCCAGTCTTTTTGTAGTTCTATCTGCTACATTTTCTGCTAATAAACGCCTTCTTTAGTTCGCTCTACCCACAAAATTTTCTATATATTCTTTGCGATCTAAGTTTATCGTAATATATTTTTGCCTGAATATTGTGCTGAATTTTTCCATATAGCAATGATTTATCTTGTAAGTTTAATTTAATGGATTCCGTTAGGAATGCATATGGATGAATTCACACCTTTCGTTATTTAATATCAACTGCCAATTTTCGGTCCCTGGGTGTGTCTTATCTAAATCGTTCTCCTGTTGGTTTTGAGATTTTACTGACTTTACTAGTCGATAAATGCGAGTTAAGAGCTTGTAACGTTTCACAACACCGATAATTCTAAATCTTTGTTCATTGATGGGAACACAGTTGTTACGAGGCCTTCGCATTTCTTATGGGAGACTTACATAAATCTTGGTGCTTCAGTTATATATCCTGAAGCCAGCATCAAACAGTTTGACACAGTAAGGATGTTTGCTTTTAATCATAAGATTTCATTATAAGAAAAGTTGAATTCATCTTAAAGTTTCATGTAATTCCCTATTACCCAGTGATACGAAAATATGACTCCCAGATTATTTTATTTTTAATCTACAGCTGTATGTAGTTTCTTATACAAATTATTCTACAGAGTTTAATGAATCCAATTAGGCTTAACATAAAGTTAACGATATAAACTGTAGGAGTAAAGCATTAAGACCAGTGCTGTACAGGTGGTGTATCGTTTTTTCTTAGAAAACGAATTTACAAATAATCTGTGTCTACATAGACACAGAGGAATCAGCTACATGTTAGCAATGAATTGCGCGAATTGGGGAAAACAATGTCTGATTAGGATTTGAACCAGGGTCTCCTACTTCCTAGGCAGTTGCGCTGACCAGTAAGGCTATCCAGACATAGCGGTCACCAGATCTGCTCGGACTAACCTCGCAGACCTCCCGTTAGCCCCACATTTTCAACTTATCCACGCACTACCGATGTAGTGCCTATGCCTATTGTCCTCTTTAATCACGGCATTTCACCGATAACCATGAGTAAGAGCATGGAGTATATCTCGACAGCAGTCCGCGGTGGCCGAGGGACTGAGGCGCTCCAGTCACGGTCTGCACGACCACTACCGTCGGGGGTTCGAATCCCTACTCGTGCATGGATATTTGTGCCGTCCTTAGTATTAGCTAGTTTGTAAGTAGTTTGTAAGTTTAGGGACTGATGACCCCATAGTTAAGTCCCTTAAGCTATACAAACATTTGAACATTTATATCTCGACAAATCCCTGCCTGAAAGAACAGACAGGGCCTTATTAATTAAAACTTCCGAGCTAAGTTGCCGTGGTCCATCCATAAAACTTCTTACTCCCGACGTTTCGTTGCCTACTGCGGGCAGCATCTTCAAGGGTGAGTCGACGACGAAGATGTTGCCCGCAGTAGGCAACGAAACGTCGGTAGTAAGAAATTTTATGGATGGACCACGGCAACTTAGCCCGAAAGTCTTAATTAATGAAGACGCCGGCCGCGAAAGCCTACATTCTATGAGACAGGGCTTTAGTTTGACCGCAACGGCGTTTCGGTAACTCCCATGGATACAATAAATTACGCGAACAATACACTACGGCTGTTATAATGAACTTTTAATAAATGGAAACTTTTTAAGTCTACAGAAAGGAGGGAGAAGTTGAGTGAAGGGTAGCATAGCTCAATATGTACGTGCCGATACCAAACTTTTTTCTTGAAAATAAGCATTATGCATTCCAAATTCGGTCTCTTATGGGAATCGGCAAAATACCGCCAGTAAATAGGGTATTAGGCAGCAGTAAAAAGCGGTAGTGCGTATACAAAATCAGAATCCGAGCAACTGTGGTGAACCTAGTGTCTTAATAGTCAGCAGAAATGCCTAGTATGTGTCACCCTGGTTTGACCCCTCGTCCGACAAATATTTTCAACTTTCCCATGGAGGTCATTTTTCCTGAGAAAGCCTCTTCATCTCCTTTACGGCAACCCACATATTTCTGTAACTGCTTACTGTATTCGTCTCTTGGTCTACGTCTGCGACTTTCACCCCACACAATTCACTCCAAGGCTAAATTTACGATTCCTTGATGTCTTAGAATGCAAACTACCGATAGATCCCTTCTTTTAGTCAACCTATTCTAGAAATATTTTTTCTTGCCAGTTACGTTCAGTACCACCTCATTATTTACGCGATATACCTACTTAATCTTCAGCATTCAATTGTAGCACCAGATTTCAAAGCCTTCTATCCTCTTCTTGTGTGAACTGATCGTCCATGTTTCACTCCCGTACGGGGCAACACACTACAAAAATCGCTTCAGGAAACACTAACTCCAAATATTGGATGATAACAAATGTGTTCTTATTTTACTCTCCAAGTACCAAAATCTTTCTACCAGTTTTATTGTGCCGTTCCTAATCTAATTCCTTCAGAATTGCCTGATTTTCTTAGACTACATTTTATTACTAAGCTCATCTTAAACGATCTTTTCAAGACAGCATCAATTCCGTCAATTGCTACTGTAAATCATTTTATCTGTTTGACAAAATTGCTATGTCATCGACAAACCGCAGAAGATTTTATTTCTTCACTCTGAACCATAATTCCTTTTCAAAATTTGTCCTTTCTTTCCTTCACAGGTTGCTCAATGTACAGATGGAATAATGCTGGAGAAAGACCACGACCCTGTCTTATCCCTGCGAAGCAAATGTTTTTATTTCAGCCCTCTATACCATTCTGTGTGTAAGCAGGTTTCTGTGCAAGATGTAAATAAACTTATGTTGCTCATATTTTACCATTGTTCACTTCAGAATTTGAAAGAGTGTATCCCAGAAAGTATAGTCATAATCTTTCTCCAAACTACAGAAGTTAAAATTGTGGGTTTCCTTTTCCTTAACCTATCTTCTAAGATAATAAATATTGCCTCACGTGTGCCTACATTTCTCATAAATCCAAATTGACCTTCACAGTGGCTTGGATTCTACTAGTTTTTCATCGTTCTGTACATACTTCGTGTTACAATTTTGTAACCATTGCTTGTTATACTGATGGTCCTGTAATTTTCACGTCTGGCTGCGTCTGCTTTATTTGGAATTGGAATTATTAATTTTTTCCTGGAGTGCTTTTTGCTCATAAAGTTCAATAGCTACTTCATGGCTGACTCAACCCCAGGACTTCAGTATCTCTGAAGTCTACTCTGTCTATCTCGGTCGTCTACTCCATATTCGTTGTTTCGTTTTAGGTCTTTCAGGTCTCCGTCAAATTATTGGTATCTATTTACCTCCTTCTATTTCCCCTTCCCACTCTACAATATTGTCTTACGTTCATTTCCCTTGAATAGACCCTCTACATAATTTTTCCACTTTCTAGCTTTCCCTTCTTTGCATTGAACTGGTATTCCATCCGATTTCTTGATAATCCCACTACTGTCTTTCATTTCTCTGAATGTCTCTTTTATTTTTCTGTTGGCGATATCTATTTTCCCCTACTTAGAAATTTCTCAACAGCCTAGCGTTTGTCTTCTACCCAGTTCTACTTAGGCATGTTTCACTTTTTATCAAACTCGTCTATACTTCATTTAATCGGCTCCGTATGCTGCTTTTTCATATTTTCTCCTTTCATGTATTAAATTTGGTATTTCGTGTGATATCCAAGGATTATTTACTTGGTCCTCTGCTGCCGTTACTATTTCATCTTCTATTTAGTATTTCGTCTTCTGTTGTGTTACTTCACCCCTCCACCCAGCTCCGTCAATTGCTACCAAGAGCTACCTCTGAAATTTTCAAGAACCTCACGCTCCTTCAATTTATCCAGGTCCCATCTTGTTATTCTCCTACCTTTCTGCAGTTTCTTCAGTTTCATTCTACAGTTCGTAACCATTGACATATGGTCAGAGTTTGAGTCTCCTTCTGAATATATATTACAGTTTAAAAACTGATTCCAAAATAAATGTTTTACCATTATAAAATCTATCTGATACCTTCCAGTGTACAACCTTCTTTCATGATTCTTAAACCAAGCGTTTCTTATGATTAAATTATGTTCTCTGCAAAATTCTACCAGGCATCTTCCTCTTTTTCCCCCAGTCCATATTCACCTACTATTATTCCTTTCCTTCCATTTCCTACTAAGGAATTCCAGTCAACCACCACACTCAAGTTTTCGTCTCCCTTAACTGTCTCAAAATTATCCCTTACCGCTACATACATTTCTTTGACCTTCTCGTCATCGGTATCGCTATTTGAGATATACATTTGTGCTACTTTGGTGGCTGTTGGCTTATTATCTATCTTGGCTACGATAATACTATCACTGTGCTTTTCATAGTTGGTTACCCTCGTTCCTATTTTGTTAAGCAAGTGTGATTAAAAAAAAATAAAAAATAATATTAAAAAAACAGATACTACAGGTAACTGATGTTTTTTTTCGAAGTACAGAAGCGATACCCGGGTAGCAATCAGAGACCTGACGTATTTACGTGCAAAAGACGGTAGGCGTCTCCATGAAATTTCTTAACAACTAAGGAACCACGGAAAACTGATGAAACGTCTCTAAAATAGTTTGTATGTCGTTATTTACACCTTTTACATATACGACGTGACAGTTGATTACTCCAAGAGTGTGGAACACAAATAGCGTTTCTTCGAGGCATGCAACCGTCCAGTTCTTGGCAGATCTGCAGAGGTATGTTGCACCGAATGCCTGCGCACGAGCCGCGCATTTCCAGTAAATTACTGGCCTCTTGCTTGCGCCTGGGAGCTGGCGTACGATAACGCTCGATATATGCTCCAACAGAATAGGTACTTGTATAGCATAATTACTTACTCTATAAGTAACAAGATGTACCTATGTTGCAGATCAATGTCACAGAGTTTCATCCGAAGCAGGTACAAGTACGTGAACGTTCGACAAAGGGAATTTTAGGATCAAACCATTCAAGGACCGATAGTGGAGAAAAAGTCACCTTATGAGGTTTTTGTTTCACATAACGGAAATGTTTAGTTGTACCTCCTCTAATAAATCAACCAATTCTCAAACTTTCTAGCGACGATCGCCCACCTGCCCAGTTCTTGAAGCTGTGAAAAAGCACACAGAACTATGACATAGACAACGTTTCATTTTTCTGTTTTGTCAAGAAATACTCCGTGTTAACCACTTTTAAGAACAACTGAATAACTCGTAGCTTCGCTGCCGGAAAATGTTCGCTCTCGTAATGACGGGTAAATGAATGGTTTAATGAGATCTTTGAATGCAGTATCATTAGATATTGTACTTGCCGTTGGCCTCAGATCGAACACACGTCGCCTTTAAGATACGAGATGTCAGCGCATTTGATCGTAGTCGTGTCTTATTCGTATGAGACTGGTTTCATTAATGTCATGCAGTTTTATTGCATTAAGAACTGGGTTATTTCAGCCATTAAATTTTCTTCGCTCGCGGAAATGCGGTAATAAAGGCGGCGGTGGTGAATTGTGTGTGTTTTGTCTCTACAGCGTATATCAATATGGCAGCATTCTTCCGTACATTATGAGCTAGATATCTTGTTCAGTAGACCACATTAGCCACTCATACAACCTCATAAGAGACGCCGCTATAGGACCCTTATTTATCCATGCTTTTATTCCGCATTTACGCGCACTCAAAGAGTGTTCTTATTTGATTTCTCATTCATAGCTTTAAGTGTTGAACGAATCTTCTTTCTGCGGCTATCCCATTACATCCACGGTACGAAATTTGTGTACCCATCTGTGTGTTTATTGTAATATTCATGTGAAAGTGTAGGATCGTTTTGTAAATGCTTGATAATCGTATAGGAAACTGTCTAAAATAGGGTTTAACGTCCCGTCGACTACAGAATAAGCACCCGCTCGCGTTACTTTTGTCAGGCATGAGAAAGGACAGATGCCAAAACAATATTGTGGCTTTTGAAAGGAGCCATCCCAGAATTCGCCTTGAATTATTTAGAAAAATCACGGAATCAGCACGATTGGACGCAATTTTCAAACGCCGTCTTCCCGAATATGAGTCTAACGTGTTACTGATGCAGAATCTCGCTGGGTCGTTCTGGTAAATACCGCTGGAGTCTCACCATACATGAACAGCAACATGTTGATTCGGACAGCACACAAACAGGAGATGTCTGTCTGACAAGTCGAGGTTTACGAGGATATGAATAAATGTACTTTTCCGATATTCATACTTCAAATACGCCACATATGTTTATGAACTTTTTTTTCTAAAAATTTTTACGCTTCTGCGCTTCTTGAGAATGAAGAAAACCGTCAGTTTTCATTTTCCGCTCCTTTTTTCGTTTTTTCAACAATAATTTTCAGGCGATTTTGGAGAATGAAATCTGAAGAAACACATTATGTGATCTTTCAAACGGGAAATGTGAAATTTTGTTTCTCTATAACCAACTGATCTTTTTACAATTCTTAATATTCTTTGTAAGAGGACGCAACTTGTCTAGCACGATTGAATGTCAAATCCTGCATTAAATTAGTATGAAGGTTCATCTTACAGATGACTACGATATGAATCATATAATAATGCAAGCGAAATATAGTTTAAAGTACAAAAGAGTTTTAGAAATGTTAACGACACTGGTATAAGTCATTTTTCACAAGTAAACACAAGTTATTCAATGTCGTTAATGTCGCGTTCGCAAGGCCGCAGAATTCGCAGGAGTTTACCTTATGCCGTCAAACATTGAAGGAATGTAAACGAATTTCTAGCGACCAGTGCAGTACTAAGTATCGGAACCTCTTTCTATTTTAATCATCCAAGGTGAGGAAACAAATACGTAAGATTTCTACGTCGGTGATGAGCGATTATAGTGAAGAACCGTATTGCTTGCAGAAATACTTACCTATTACAACAGAAGCAGTTAATTATTGTCCATTTCTTACGAATTACAGGAAGTCTTTTGACACTGTATCCCACAAGCGGCTTCTTATGAAATTGCGTGCTTATGGAATATCTCCCCAATTGTGCGATTGGATTTACGATTTCCTATCAGAAAGAACACAGTTCGTTGTAATTGACGGTAAGTCATCGAGTAAAACAGAAGTGATATCTGGCGTTCCACAGGGAAGCGATATAGGTCCCCTACTCTTCCTCGTGTTTATAAACGATTTAGGAGACAATCTAAATAGCTCCCTTAGACTGTTCGCGGATGATGCTGTCGTTTATCGGTTAGTGAAGTCAACAGAAGATCAAAAGCAACTGCAAAGCGATTTAGACAAAATTTCTGCATGGTGCGAAAATTGGCAATTAACACTAAATAAAGAACAGTGTGTAGTAATACACATGGCCACTAAAAGAAAACCGCTGAACTTTAATTACGCGATAAATCAGTCAAACCTTAAGGTCGTAGATTCTACCAAATACCTAGAAGTTACAATTACGAACAACTTTGACTGGAGGGAACTGGAGGGAACACATAGAAAATATTGTGGGAAAGGCGAACCAAAGGTTACGTTTCATCGGCAGAACGCTTCGAAGATGTACCAGCTCCACCAAAGAGACTGCCTACATCACACTTGTGCGTCCTCTCCTGGAGTACTGTTGCCCCTTGTGGGACCCTCACCAGGTGGGACTGACGGAAGACATTGAGAAGGTTCAGAGAAGGGCAGCTCGTTTTGTTCTATCATGTTACGGGGGGGAAAGCGTCACGGAAATGTTGCACGATTTGGGGTGGAAATCATTAAAAGAAAGACGTTATTCCTTGCGGCGTGATCTGTTTGCGAAGTGTCAATCACCGACTTTCAGTTCTGAATGTGAAAATATTTTGCTAGCACCCACCTATTTAGGGAGACATGACCATCCCAATAAAATAAGAGAAATCAGATCGAAAACGGAACGGTTTAGGTGTTCTTTCTTCCCGCGCGCTATTAGCGAGTGGAACGGTAGAGAAAAGTTATGAAAGTGGTTAATGAACCCTCTGCCAGGCAGTTGAATGTGATTTGCAGAGTATCTATGTAGATGTAGATGTAGATGAAGAACGTCTTGCCTCCTAAATGCATGTATCCTTGATCATGACAAATGTTCAGGGACAAAACTGATGTGTTCTTCGATACCTAACTAAGTTAATCCTCCAACACAGCCGTGTCCGAAGAAGGACTTGAACCTCCGGGGTGAGTGACACTCAGCACATAACATGGCGCCTAGAGCCACAAGGCTATTCCAGTGCTATCGGTCGTGACGCGGTAAATATGTTAGCGTTCATCAATGAGTAGATAATTTTATTTCTGATTACCAAAATAAAAAAAATAAAAAAAAATGTTCAAATGTTTGTAAAGATTTGGGATTTAACTGCGGGGTCATCAGTTCCTAAACTTACAAATTACTTATGAACTAGCTGATACTAAAGACGGCACAAACATTCATGCCCGAGGGAGGGTTCGAACCCCCCACAGGGGACAGCCCCTCGCATTGTAGCATAGCACCTCAATGCGCTCGGCCGCTCCGCCGCGGATTTTCTGATTACCCAAGTAGTCATAATCGTATTCATTTTATCACACTTCTTTCCTTTTCCTTGTAGGTTGTACTGCATAAACGCTTGCCCGCATTTTGAAGACGGTTGAAATTATTGAAATTAAACTGGTAATTTCGGATACACATGTTCAAATATTTGTAAATCTAAGAGGCTTAC
Organism: Locusta migratoria; assembly: GCA_026315105.1. NCBI lineage: Eukaryota > Metazoa > Arthropoda > Insecta > Orthoptera > Acrididae > Locusta > Locusta migratoria. Next base: position 227,401,892 of record CM048746.1, on the reverse strand, counting down.
CTACGTTGCAAATCAGTCCCTAGCCTTACAAACTACTTACGCTAACTTAAACTAACTTACGCTAAGGACAACACAAACACCCATTCCTGAGGGAGGACTCGCAACTCAGACGGCGATCAACCGCGCGCACTGCAGCAAGGCGACTTAGAACGCTCGGCCACATCACCGGGGCAAAATTTCGGATACGCGATGAATCAGACATAACTAAAGGCTGTCGCTTAGAAGACGTAAATCAATTAAAGGGACTGATTTGTTTTTCCACCAACTTCTGAAGTGTTACAGGATTGACGGTGAACGTCGAGAAACTTCATATAAGGAAAGCCAGTTTTGTATCGTCGTTAAAGAGGGTAGAAAACGTCGTGAAAAGGGTACGCCAGTATGGGTGACAATCAATGGAACAAACATGTGTTTCGTTGCGGCAAGATCAGTTGACTGAACTTTTAATGTGCAACTTTTCTATTCGAAAGAGAAAATACTTATTCCACGCCCATCCAGTAGCAAAAACAATAATTGAGGAATCTAGGCTTTCACGACGAAACGTCGGGAGTAAGAAGTTTTATTCATGGACCACGGTAACTTAGCCCGGAAGTTTTAATTAATGAATAATTGAGGAGTTTGATGGACTAAGTGTGTAAGTAGCTTTACGCCCGTTTTCCACCGAAGCACTAAATCAAAATATCTACATTTGATTTACCCAGCCTGAAAATTTCAACTTTGCGTCTTTCGTGTAGGCTAAGCAATAGTCTTAAGAAGGCTGTGAATTCTCACCTTATGTTTCGACTGTGAGTTGCGTTTTGTGTTAAGTTCTTGATATAGTGAGTGAAGTGAGTGGCAATGAATTGGAAAATGGCTTTACAGACAAAAAGAAGTGAAGATAGTCATAAGGAAAAGAAATAAATTGTCCGTATACAACGCAGGGAGAAACTAGAGCCATTTCAACTCATTGCGGGAAATAAGCTTATTAAAGATTGGAAGAAAAATTTAATGGACTACTTGCAGTTATTTGTCAAGGTGCCCTTCTACAGTGACGCCACAATCGGTCCTTAAAAACCGTGTTTTGACGTTTTTCTACCATTTATATTCATTATGAAATCAAATTGACCCTTTGAAGATCAGTCATTTTTGTCATTAATAGATAAACCAACTGTAGCAGCAGCAAAGTATGGGACATTCAAGTCCTCTTAAGCTTCCTTGCTGATACAGTAAAAGGCTGGTATGAAGTACTTCTAGAGAAACATAGAAGAAGCGTCTGCATCTGAACAGGAACAAAAATCATAATGGTAATGAACATATATTTTTGTTAATGTGCAGTTTAACTAGACAATAAAATAATAATAGTAATATTTCAACTCAATTTTGATTAAAGTTTGTTTAGATATCATGATTTGAAGTTAAAAGGGCGTAAACCGCTCATTATATTCTGAATAATATAAGTAACCACAAATAAAAGAAATATCTTCAGTTTTAAGGAATTATTCTGTTTGTTAAAAGTATGGTCCGAAATAGAATTATTACATAATAGAAGTATCATTTTTTGACAATTCTAAATATAAACACAAAACTTCAACTTACTTTTACCGGAAATGCACTTTTCGGCCTCACCCCCCCCCCCCCCCCCTTCTCCATCAAACTCCTCAGCTGCAAGAAAAAGTTTTAAATCAGAGCGTGCACGGATATATTTTTGTCCGTTTTTTATCTTTGTGTTAAATGTTGAAATATTGTAAATCTATGGGACATAAGTACTGTTATCAGTCATTCAGATGAAAAAGCTGCTTAAACTAACATACGAAGGACTCGAACCTCCAACGGGGAGCAACCGTGCGCTCCATAGCAAGGCACCTTAGAGCGCTCGGTCATTCCTCCGGGGCGTGGTGTGAGGAGAGTGCAACGGTAAAGCACTGGTGTCAACATTTTTCAAGTACCCCATCCTTCCGGCTCTTAAGTATGAATTCCAGGGTACTCGTGAGGATGTAGTTGCTGACGTGTCTGTGCTGCTTGGCAGAGCACAACCTCACAAGGTACATGTTTGAAAATAACAACTCTGACATATTAATGTAACACTATCGAAATATCCGTAAAATGGAAGTATTTCGGTTACGCTCTCTATAAATGTCTAAGACAACTTCTTTTTTCTTGTAGAGTCAAGTGTTACTTGAACTGTTACGATTGTATACTTGGTATTACATCAGTAAATCACCGCTGTTCTCACAATACACAGGTTCACTGTTATAAATAAAATTTCGTTCGGGTACAAAGCGACCAAGGATTGGAGAAGGATGTAAATATCTACTTGCTCGCACCATTTCTCCGCGCGAACCTTCAATTTTAACTTGAGAACTTTGTTGCTTGTTTGTAGAAGAGAATAAGGTTGCGGGGTTATAACACCGCTATTTATGTCCACGATTCGGTTTCTTTGTGATCTTATGTTCCGAAATGAATGTTCAAAGGACACGGTTAACGTTTATCAGATAATTGTCTGTGGTAGCTATTGCGCTTATTTATCACAATCCTGAAATACACTTGGATTACCAGAAATGTCTGAGGGCAGATCTTTCAGAAGATTTTGTTATTACATGTGTGCTTAATTAATGCATTGCATTTTGAATTTGGTTCTGAAATATGTTTATATAAATCTGGCTAAAATCTGGAAGAATTATATTCAGTTGGTTGACTGTATTCCTGCAAATTCCTGTTACAGTTGTATGTAACGCATGATGCAAAAAGATATACTCTGCAAGTAATGTCACAGGTTGACATAGCGACATTAGCAACATCTGTAGCATGCTGTTAAAGTGGGAGCTTACTGCGTTAACACAACAGACTGGTGGCGTGTAAGCGCGGGAGCGAAACAGCGCCCTGTAAACTTTAATCTTGTTACGCTGTAATTCAAAGCTATGGCTTAATATGAGCCGAGAAGTATTTTGAAAGACGAGAAACAGCGGAGTCGCGAAATGTTTCGGGGAATGGAGTCGGAAGAAGATTCAGTGTGATTCACCTTTAAGCAAAAGCCGGGTGGCTGCGTTGTTAGATGAGATCAACGTAGATGGTTTAGCATACGGATCAAGAGACAACGAGAGGAGAAATGTCAGTTAGCAGAATACGCAGCTGGAAAGCGCTTATTGTGGTGCACCCACAAAAAAAAGTATTCAACTGTAAACTATGACCTCCTAAACTGTGGTGTAAGGGAACGGAGACGCAAACAGTACGAGCATGGAAGTTGCAAATCACCTTCTGAAGTAAATCATTAACAGTTATATAGTTTACTTGAGGAAAATTTGAATAAAGATGGAAGCTTTACAATAACAAATCTTAAGTGCGAATGTGCTTTGTGCAAAGATACAAGCATTACCTCTATCAGAAATATGTTGCGAGGGAAAACATCAGCCTGATGTCACTAATGTACCATGAAGAATTTCTTTTACAAGTAATTGCATTTAATTTAACAAAAGAGAGAATGTCATTGTGATGGAGCAACCCACATCCATCTCAATCTGCTTACTGTATTTATCTCTGGGTCTTCCTCTCTGATATTTATCCCGCACACTTCCCTCCAATGCTAAATTCACGATTGCTTGATGTCTAAAATGTGTGGTATCAATCGATCCCTTCTTTTAGTCAAGGTATGACAGAAATTCCTTTCCTACCCAGTTCTGCTCAGTACCTCCTCATTATTTACACGATCCACCCACCTAATATTCAAAATTCTTCTGTGGCCTCTATCCTCATCTTGTCGGAACTGTTTATTGTCCATGTTTCACTCCCGTAGAAGGCAACACTCCACACAAATGCCTTCATAATATAATTCCTTAAACATAAATTAGTGTTCTACGTTAACAATACTATAATTTTCGAAAACACTTTTCTTCTCATTGCCATTCTGCATTTTATATCCTCTGTATTTCGGCCTTCCATTTTACACCCCCGGAAACAAAACTCATCTACCGCCTTTATTGTTGTGTTACCTAATCTGATTCCTTCAGCATCGCCTGATTTTATTAGACTTCACTGCATTACTTTTGTTTTGCTCTTTTTAATGTTCCTCTTATACGCTCCTTCAGCACACTGTACATTACGTCCAACTGCTCTTCCAGGTTCTTTGCTGACTCTCACAGAATTACAATGTCATCGGCAAAACACAATGTTTTATTTCATCAGCCTGAACTTTAATTCCTTCTCCAAATACTTCCTTGCTTTTCTTTATAGCTTGCCCAATGTACAAAACGTATAACACTGGAGATAGACTAAAACCCTGTAATACCTATATCCCAATTACTGCATCCATTTCATGCTCTCGAACTCTGTCTGGCTTTTGTACAAGTTTTAAATAACCTTCCGTTTCCTATATCTTACTGCTGTCTGCTTCAGAACTTGAAAGATTGTATTACAATAAACATTGTCAAAAGTTTCCTCTGAAACTAATAAAGCTGGAAATGAGGTGTTTGCTTTTCCTTGATCTACATTCTAAGATAAGTTGTAAAGTGAGTATTGCCTCCCGTGTTCCTCCTGAATCCAAACTGATCTTCCCCGAGGTCGGTTTTACCAACTTTCCCATATTTCTGTAAATAATTAGTGTTAAACTTTTGCAACCATGACTTACTAAACTCATGGTTCTGTAATTAGAATGGGTAATGGGGATTAATACATTTTTCTTGAATTCTGAGTTTATTTTCCCTGTCTCGCACATCTTACGCACCAGATGAAATAGTTTTGTCATGAGTGGCTCTCCCAGAGACTTCAGGAGCTCTGAGGGAATGTGGGTCCACTCGAGGCTCTTTGTTTCGACGTAGGTCTTTCAGTGCTCTGTCAAATACTTCTCTCAGTATAGCATCTCCAATTTCATCTTCATCTACTTCATCTTTCCTTCCTTCAATATTGTCTCTAATTTCATTTCCTTTGTAGAGATCCTTTATGTACTCTTTCCACCTTTCAGCTTTCGCTTCTTTGCTGAGAACTAGTTTTCGTCTGAGTTCTTTACATTCATACGGCTGCTCTTCTAGTATCCAAATGGCTATTTTATTTTCCTACAAGCGGTACCCATTTTCCCCTATTTATACGTTCTTCTACAGACTTGCAGCTGCCTTCAACCCACTCCTGCTTTACTGCGACCTTCAAAATCTAATTTCTTTAAAGAATATTTTCCTTAAAATGGAATAAGTATATCCTAACAGCTGCGAAGTCCACTTGGATAGAAGTGGGAAGCGCGAGTATGACCACACGATCTAAGGCACCATGTCACAGATTACGCGGCCGTTCCCGCCGGAGATTCGAGTCGTCACTTGGACACGGATGTGTGTGTTGCATTATCGCAGGTTAGTTTATGTAGTTTGTAAGTCCATGGATCCATGACCCTATCAGTTTGGTCCGTTAGTTTCACAACCTTTTGAAAGGTCGGACGGAAGTGGGCTAATAGTGCGGGTTGGCCCGCAGGATATGAAACCAAAATCTCGACAACGCCAAAGAGATGTTTAAAATAAATTTCAGATATCTGATTTGTGTTTCGCATGGTGCTATGCATAAACTAAAATCAATCATACGCAAAGTCTACGAAATGGCTGTTATCTCTGCAAACTCTTTAAAATGTGTTACATTATGTAACATAATTTGATTCAGCGCCGTAACTGTCAAGATTAACAAAATAAACCAACGCTACATATAACAAATTTTCAAATTTTAGTATCTGAGAAAAAGTATTTACGATACAAATTCGGTTGCAAACAAATTTCTGTAACTTCGTGCCAAAATATTGTAACTTTAAACCTCAGGATTTTTGCAACGAATGAAAAGATAAAATTATTTAAAAAGTAGTTTGAGAATGTAACCTTAAGGAAATGTACTAAAAATTTGCTGGCCGCGGTGGCAGAGGGGACTGCGGCGCTCCAGTCACGGTCTGCACGGCCACTACGATCGGGGGTTCGAATCCCCGCTCGGGCATGTATATTTGTACCGTCCTTAGTGTTAGATAATTCGTAAGTAGTTTGTAAGTTTAGGGACTGATGTCCTCGTAGTTAAGTCCCATAAGCTATACAAGCATTTCAAACATTTACTAAAAATTTCGATTATTTGCAATGAATAACGAATGTTGAACTTAACATCTTAGTACTCTAAAATTTGGATTTTTTGTGGTTTCCTCATAAACCGGTTTTGAATAAATGCTGTTTTTACAAATCACATAAATCTCACCGTAGGCTACAGTTCCTCTACGGAAACCTTCCGATTTTCTCATTTTTAATGGGCTGCAGGAAGTGTTTAACGTTTAATTTTTGATCCTGTTCTGTTCGATCTCTACAGTATGCCTTATCCTTCTGAGACGTACGCAAATGATGGTTTGGCCAATGGCTACTCAGAACAATTCCCGTATATCTCTAATCATCAATACTCTAGATCTTTGCCCCTAAAAATTCGCATTTTGCTCGTGGCGATGTCGAAGACACAGTAGGTCTGTAGAAAGTTTTTACTTATAATACTGCAAAAATTTAAGATATTTCTTTTTCAGTTTCTTGGTCTTCATAAGCGAGTAACGGATCAGGCAGCTCTGGCGCTGCCTAGATTCTCATGAATATGATTGCTTGTTGACTACTAGATTCGTATCTTTTGTGCTTGGACTGCTCACTGTGGATTTTGACTTGGATTCAACATTCATAGATGATATTCCTGCATCATTTATCACCTTCCAGTTGTAGGAAAGTTAATTCAGTTTTGCATATCTCTCTTGTTCTGACCTGTTTCGTTTTTACTGTGGATCAATGTAAAGGTGCTGAAGGAACTCTCTGTATCAGCACCTTCTGCCAAATCACAGGTTCCCCCTAACCCCTGCCATTTCAATAAAGGATTTACAAGATGATTCTTCCTGTAAGTGATAGCACACTGACCCAGAAAAATTGACCTGAGTAAATTCCTAGTTGTACTCTATAATCAGCGAAGTTCTTTTTAATCTGAATAATATTTAGTCCAGGTTTCTTTGCTACGCCACAAACAGATTGTGGTGTGGCACAAGTCTGAAGTGCGCGCCACGTACTTTCGCCGCGCGCCGCCATATAAGCATGACGCAGCGTTCTTACGACTTCGGCCACGAGCGCCCTCTGCCGCAACTCCGCTCGTGGCCACCACTGAACTGTATCGGTCACTTGGGAATCGGACAGGCACTAGGACTCATTAGTAGGCAGGCCTCTATCTAGTTAAACTATGTATCAGCATTCTATGTATCAGCATTCTGCTGCTCTCCAAGTTAAGTATTCTATTATTTCTACGAAATGTATATATTGTTCTAATCTAGCGTAGTGTTTCTAGTTTCTTCTGTCCCACTGGCTGGTCACCTCAGACTCTGTACCCGCACACGCGTGCATCCTATTTTCCTGTGACTCTCTCTACTCGGCCACCGACACCTAGGACAACCGGCGGCAACGAGACACAAAACAGATAATATTTCATAAAGCAGCTCGATCTTGCACTTTTGATCACCAAGAATAGCTACAAGGTGAATAGAAGACTCACTGGCTAGGAATTTATATACTATTGACTTTTCTTCTACAGGTTGCAGTGGAGAGAAATTTCTTTAACCTTATTAACCTTTGTGGATATTTTGTGAACTTGAGGCTCATTTCACAGTAACTTTGTAGTTAAACAAATAATTGTGATCCTGAGCTGTAACCGCGGTGAAGTGGCCGTGTGGTCTAAGGCGCCTTGCTGCCGAGCGCATGGTTCCTCGCCATCAGAGGTTAGATTCCTCCCTCGGGCATGGGTGTGTGTGTTGTCTTTATCATAAGTTGGTTTTAGTAGTTTGTAAGTATAATAATCGCAGCAGGTAACTCCTTTAGATTTACAAACATTTAAACATTTTTTTTAATTACATGGGCTGTCATTTTCTCAACTCTATCTCAGAAACACAACACCTTTAGGCTTCAGGTATGAGTGCGCCTATTTCTTAGCAACTATGATTTGTAAGAGAACATTCATTGACTACAAACATTCAAAACAAAAAGTAATAATGTAGGAATGCATTGTCTCGCGGCGATAACTTTGAATAAAAAATTCTCGGGTTTCCTTCCGCGTCAGGTGGTTACAACCCCACGAGTTTTCCGCCAACCGCTCATGGCCATTATCAAGTGGTATGTACAAAGAGAGTACATTGCCCTTCCTCGACGTTCTCGTCCGTCGCAAACGGAATGGATGCCTTGGTTACAGCGTCTATAGAAAACCTTCCCACACTGATAGGTACTTGACGCCACAAGCCATCATCACCCCGGTATAGAAGCGCACTGTCTTGCTAACTTTGGCACATCGTGCAAAACCAATATCAGACACAGACAACCTGCCCCATGACTTGAAACATCTACGCAAGGTCTTCAGGAATAATTGGTACGCCGCGGTGCAGTAGCCGAGCGGTCTAAAGCGTCTCGCTGCGGAGCGCGCGGTTGTTCGGCGTGGAGGTTCGAGACCTCCATGGGGCATGGGTGTGTGTGTGTTGTCCTTAGGTTAGTTTACCTAGGTTTAAGTAGTTTGTAAGCTACGGACTGATGACCACGCAGTTTGGTCCGATAGATTTACAAACATTTGAACATTTGAATAATGGCTACAATGATCGTGAAATAAGTGATGCGATCTCAGGAAGAAAACACAATAAGACCACCGATGAGGAAGAAGGAAAGAAACTTGCTTTTTTGCTTTTTTTGTGTCGGGCCAAATTCTCCGTTTTTTGAAGGGACACAAGATCAAATCAGTCTTCAGGCCACCGACGAAAATCCGGCAGTTAAAGACGCAGTAGGTCTCAGAACACCTGGGGTCTACGAAGTACCTTGCGAGTGTGGCCATGTTATGTCGGACAAACAGTACGAACTGTTGAACAACGAAGGAAGGAATATAAAAGGTTTTATCGTACCCAGACAAATCTGCTTTAGCTGAGCATGCTTTAGTAAACGGTCATCGCATCATATTGGATGAAACTGCCGTCGTGGCTGGCACAAACGGCTTCTGGAACAGTATCATTAAAGAAGCCATCCAAATTAAGACATCTGATAACAACCTTAACAGAGACGGCGGCCTGCAGCTCAGCGCGGCGTGGGATCCAGAGATCGCGCAGTTAAAACGGGCGCATCGAACACCGACTCAAAGCACGCCCATATATGGCGATGTCGCGGAGCACCAGTGACGTCACAGCCAGCAGCTAGTGTATATAAGCCCGTACTTGCAGCCGCAAGGCAGTCAATACCACTTGACAATGGCCAAGGAGTGCTTGGCCGAAAGCTCGTGGAGTTTTAACCACCTGACGCGGACGGAAACCCGAGAACTTTTTATTCAAAAAGTACTAAGTTCATAAAGAAATACGTATCGATTAAAATAAGGAACGGGCAATAGAAACCAAAGGCCACGTTATTAAACCATCCACCTACTCTTGTTTTCAGTGCTGCTTCCCTATTTTAATACATGTGGAAAGCGTGCTTGCTAGACACAGAGTGTGCTGGAGTTCAATTCCCGGTTGGGTCACAGATTTTATCCATAGGGTGTCTGGATGTCGTGTCCTTATCATTTTTTACACCAAAGTGGCCGAAATGGCGTCACTAAAAACACTTGCTCCACGTAAGCAGAACACGACACCAGTTGGCGTCTAAAGGCCGTAAATGCCACAAGATCACCAGCATCATTTTAATACGTATTGTTTCAATTCATGACCTTTGTTCATGTGATGAGTAGGAATGATAAGCAATGTGTGGATGTTAATCTAACAGACATTTTAATTATACGTTAGGATCTTTTGACACTTTACTAGCGAAAAAGTATTTTAACTGTATGCATCATTCGTATGCTCTTTTATATAACTTAAAACTTAAATGTATTTTGTAAACTGTAACTTCATACTTCTAAGCTGTAGTCCGTTGCTGTATTGTGAAAATTTTTGTGAAGCTTAGATCTGCACTTGGAGCTGACACTAGTCATCAGGTATTACATAAAAATCGTATTCTCTGCGTCAAACAGTTGCCCCACAAAAAAAAAAAAAAAAAAAAAAAAAAAAAATTGCAGCCTGATGAAATTATCAGTTTCGCCGCAACTTGGGCACAAGTGAACGACACCTGTCCTCTGCAAGTGTGTGACCACCCAAAATATTATCGCGAGACGTACCGCACTGCTTTTACCTTGTCCTCAGGGAATTTAGGTATACTGGAACTACTACTTTTAAAACTTAAACAACTCTTTAACTTTGTTCCATTCACTATCCTGCGACATTTTAATGCATACTATAAGAAATTTGCGACAGATACCCGTTTTTTGTTTGCCACCAAAGTATTTTGTTTACTGAAATATAGTAGTTATTTAAATTAATAAATTTGTGGGTACAAGATTGCTGAGCATAAGTCATACTGCCGGCCGCGGTGGCCGAGGTGACTGAGGCGCTCCAGTCACGGTCAGCACGGCCACTACGGTCGGGGGTTCGAATCCCCCCTCGGGCATGGATATTTGTGCCGTCCTAGTTCGTAAGTAGTTCATAAGTAGTTTGTAAGTTTAGGGACTGATGACCCCGTAGTTAAGTCCCATAAGCTTAACAAACATTTCAACATTTGATAAGTCATACTACGCGAGTAAGTCGTCATCTAAGCTACACAGAATTACAAACACATTTTCTGTAGAGAACGTTTCTACAGTTTATGGTTATTTGGATAAATGAGTTTTATTAGTATCATAGAATGATCTTAAGCTATTTATAAAGTTGAGTCTAATTATTTCTCATGAAGAAGTTATTTTCGTCGTGCTATGTCAAATGAATTTATAAAACTGCCAACAAATATTTACTGCACAACGTTACTGTACAGTTGTACGGTAAATTACTAAACAGATGGCGTAAAAAAGAAGCACCCACGTTTTCCAGTATAATGGAGAAAGGCTGAAATATGCCTCCAGCCTTGCCCGGCTTTTCCCATTCGTTTTTTGAGGCTATTGTTGTTGAGATCTGAAAGTTTTAGCCTATACCACGCTAAAGCGTAACTGCTGAGCGCTTGTTCCGAAGAAAGCAATTTCCGTTTCCAGCAGAAAGTAAAGTACTCTGAAAGCCACGCCGATTCCACCGTGAGGGAAGTGCCCACATCGAACCTGCTAAAAGCTACCAAACAGACTCCGAGATTAAGGCTGAATTATTTATACTCAAAAAGCAAAGACCCGTACTGCCTATAAAGCACAACAAAGACTTGATTTTTCTAACATTTCCATGCTTCTCCTAATTTTCTCTCCTGAAGCGGTGTAAGCATAGTCCGATTTACAGGAAAAGTACTAAATTTACGCAATTATTTCCAATTAAAACAACTGTTTTTTCTTCTAATCTGAAGTGAAAGAAAAAGTAGCAGAACAAAAACAGTTTACTCGTTTTAACGCGAAGTCTGGAATTGTTCTACCAATAAGTGACGGGCAGATACATACAAACAATTTTACGCTAGTCTCATTTTCTCAGAATTGAAAATATTGTTTCGGAGGGAGACGTACTTTCTCTGTTCCCTACTTTCGAATTATCCGCAATGCCATGGTGGCTCAATGTGCCAAGTGCCTGCATAGCAGGCAGGTTCGAATCTAAGCCATGACAGGTATTTTAATTTAATGACTCACCATATAAATACTATTATAAATGCGAAAGAAGATCTGTCTGTTACGCTTTCACGACTAACTTCCTTGACCGATTTTGATGAATTTGGGTACGAAGAGAGCTTTAACGCTGAAGAAGTACATATCTACATCAGAAAGTGTGCAATTCAAGTTATTTGTTGATTTTTAAGTATATAACTCGAAATATGGAACAGCTGAGCATTAAAGTTTTTCTTATTGCTTCTGAGACACTTGACGACTCATTCGTTTTAAATTTATCTCATTTATTAAAACACTTTTTAATGTTTTATATTTTGTACATAATACGATTCAACATATTGAACACAATGCTTACATAAGACGTCAACGCCTTCAAAACGTCTAACCGATTTCGATGACATTTGAATCCTGTATAAATTACACGTTGTATACCGCATACCTTATTCAGTCCGTGGTTTATTCACGATGTAACAGAGTTTGTTTTCGTATTTGCTAATATCATTATATGCGTCTCAATAATGAAGAGCAGTTACTTACGGTCATTCTACGCACGATTTATATTTGAACCGGGAAATTGGTAATTTTTCGTTTATCCTAATGATCCTTGTCATAATTTATGAACATAGTTGCGAAATTATTGTAATTTCGATGGTCTTTGACTCATATGCAAGAACATGAACGAGGGCGAAGCCCCAGGTAAAAGCTAATTTTCAGATCGGGCGCTACACAATAATATTGGAAATCAGGAGGCCTGATAACGAAATATGAGTTACACTTTATAATCAGCTACAAAAAGCCGGTATAGGAATCGCAGACAAGAATAATGGACATGATAATAGTACACTGAGGAATAGCCTCCGTGTTATTACAGGTGGCTATAGACGGTAAAACTGTAGGGGAAAAGTAATGCAACATATCCGGAAGAGAATTGTCGACGTAGGACGCAGGTGTTACTCTGAATCAAAGCAGTCATGACGATGATGCCATCATATACTTACTGAAAGGTTTAATACCCCACTTGCATATCTACTGCCTCCTCCCTAAACAACATTACTACATATTATAACTATTGCACAACGTTATTACATATATATCTTTTGTTTAAATAAATTAGGGCAGACCACGTATTATATATCACTGGGTCCTAAATTAAGTACTGATCAATTTTCACGCACTAAAATTAATAATCCGTTTGGCACTAATAAACTATCATCGAAATTAACAAAACTACTATGACTTTATACAAATCTGTATTTATAAAAAATTAGACCGCAAATTGAAATACATTAAAATTCCATATCTCAATAAAAGTACGGCTACACAATATTGTCAAAACAGATGTGTACTTCAAACACACAAATAACGTAAATAAATTGAGTTAGTTTAAAATGAGTCAATGCAATACTTTTATTTTGCGTATACTATTGAATACAAATTTCATAAAACACATACGTACATTGAGATAAAGAGTTAAAGCCTAAAAGTAATATTTTAAATTAAGTATTTTGGCATATTTAGAGTAAAAGAATATTTACGCGGAATATATTTGAGTGGAAACCATGCTCAAGCGCTTTGTTCATAGCTGCAAACCTGTAAACATCTCTGTTACCTGCTACTGCAAGTTTAAATAAGTGAGTTCGTCATTTTCATCATTTAACGTCAACCAACATTTCATTCTTGTGAATGTAGCTCCGAAGTAAACCTGGATCAACGGACTTCAACAACAACGCAGACCGGCCATCTCAACGAACATCAGAAAACAAGTTAAGTGGTTTCTCACCATCCTCCGGCGTTCTGTTAATAGAACTTTTTCCTGCATTACGGCCACAGTTCGTCCGGATGAACCCAGGAATCGGCAACTAGAGGGATTCGTCACAAGGGCACACACGGTACTAACGCCGACAATGCGTGCGCTCTGGTGACTGTACTAAGGTGCGCATGTCTCTGCCTATGTGTGTTGTATACGTCCTCAAGATTGTGTCAGTAATATTTCTGCTGGGTCGACGATTTCAATGTGTTCTTTTTTTACATTTTCCAGTATTGTACTACAGCTCATCTCAGTAAAAATGTAAACAGGAAAATTTTGTTGGCAGCACTTAATAAGAGATCAACATCTACATTCACATAGAAACTCTGCAAATGACATTTAAGTGCCTGGCATAGGGTTCATTAACCACGCGCGAGAAGAAAGAACACCTAAATCGTTCCGTTTTATATCTGATTTCACTTATTTTATTGGGATGCTCATGTCTCCCTATGTGGGTGGGTGCGCAAAATATTTTCACATTCAGAAGTAAGAGTCAGTGTTTGAAATTTGGCACATATACTTCACCGCAACGAATAACGTCGTTCTTTATTGATTTCCACCTCAAATCGTGCAACATTTCCGTGACGCTTTCCCCCCTGTATCGTGATAAAACGAAACGAGCTGCTTCTCTTAACCTTCTCAATGTCTTCCATCAGTCCCACTTGGTGAGGGTCCCACACTGGGCAACAGTACTCCAGGAGAGGGCGCACAAGTGTGATGTAGGCAGTCTCTTTGGTGGAGCTGACGCATCTACGAAGAGTTCTGCCAATGAGACTCAACTTTTGGTTCGTCTTCCCCACAATACTTTCTATGTGTTCTCTTCAGTCTAAGTTGTTCTTAATTTTAACTCCTACGTATTAGTAGAATTTACGACCTTAAAGGTGTGACTGATTTATCGTGTAACTGAAGTTCAGCGGATTTCTTTTCGTGGTCATGTATATTACTTCACACTTTTCATTATTTAATGTTAACTGCCGATTTTCGCACCGTGTAGAAATTTTGTCTCAATCGCTTTGCAGTTGCTTTTGATCCTCTGTTGACTTCACTAACCGATAAACGACAGCATCATCCGCGAACAGTGTAAGGGAGCTATTCAGATTGTCTCCTAAATCGTTTATAAAAACAAGGAGCAGCAGGGGACCTATAACGCATCCCTGGGGAATGCCATAAATCACTTCTGTTTTACTCGATGAATTAGCGTCAATTATTACGAACTATGTCCTTTCTGGTCGTGAATCCATTCGCACAATTGGGGCGATATTCCATAAGTGCGCAAATTCATTAGAAGCCGCTTGTGAGTTACAGTGTCAAAAGCCTTTCGGAAAGAACAATATTCTCTGAATCCATGTTGAGTATTGGTTAATAGGTCGTTCTCTTCGAGGTAGTTCGTAATGTTCAAACAAAGTATATGTTTCAAAACCCTACAGCAAATCGACGTCAATGAGATAAGTCTGTAATTTTGAGGATCACTCCTATAGCGTTTCTTGAATATTGGAGTAACCTGGGCAAGTTTGGGTACTGATCATTCGCTGAGTGATCGGTTGTAGATGATAGCTATGTATGGAGCTATTGCATCAGCATATTCTGAGAGGAATCTAGTTGGTATACAATCTTCTCCGGAAGATTTGTTTTTGTTTAATGACTTAAGTTGTTTTGCTACTCCAGGAGCATCTACTTCGAAATTGCGCATGCTGGCAGCGGTTCTTGGGTCGAATTCTGGAGGGTTCATTTCGTCTTGTCGATGAGTCGATGATGACTGTTGTAAGTTGTAGTGCAGACCTCTCCAACTCGGGTGCTTTGCGAGCACCGGCCGGCACCAGGAAAAGCACCTGTGCTCTGCTGCAGCGCCGGCCGCGGTGGCCGAGGGGACTGCACGGCCACTACGGTCGTGGGTTAGAATCCCCCTCGGGCATGGATATTTGTGACTTCCTTAGTATTAGGTAGTTTGTAAGTTTAGGGACTGATGAACCCGTAGGTAAGTCCCATAAGCTCTACAAACATTTGACTTTTTTTTTCTGCTTCAGCAGTCGGTGGTGAGGGGCACGTGATGTGAGCGAGACAGGCACAGTGGTGTCTTGGTAGAGGTGGCAGGGGAATGTGTTTTCGACGAGAGTAGCGAGGCGAGATTAGTTTTGTTCGTGAATTATTAAAATCAATAGTAGTGATCATGCCAATTTTTGTTTATAGAGAGAGTAGTTTTATTGCGCTCCTTATTTTGCACAAATTTTCAACATCCTTTGTTGGTCTTTGGCATCGCATTGAAGCCACTAATTTTTCATATTAGGCGCATTAATTTCGGCAGCTGCACCTCAAAATATAGCTTGCAACTATTCATTAATCATGACCTTGTTTTTGTTTCGTTAATATTCATAATTGGAAACATTTGTTCACAAAGAAACGTTGCTCAGAACATTGCAACACATTTTAGGGCAAGGGCATGAATCCTCGGGAATTGTTGTTCATCAGAGCCTTTATACAAATGATATTAAATCACTATTCTAATGGTAATAACGGTATGTCAAAATTTAATCGTTCTGTCAGCTCAATTTAGAGACTTGATGACGCATCATCTGCGTTTACAGAAAGAGGTATCATAAAAACTTTTGAGCACATTTTTATTTTATTTCTTCAAACCTATCTTAATTTTTTTATGTAATGACTATGCGCTCCCGGATGTGGCTATAATTACTTAATATCAAGGATTTAAGAGAGGGAAAATTGTGAAATGTTCAAATGTTTGTAAATCTATCGGACCAAACTGCATGGTCATCAGTCCGTAGCTTACAGACTACTTAAACTAAGGTAGACTAACCTAAGGACAACACACAGGGAAGACTAGAACCTCCTACGGCAAGCAACCGCTCGCTCCGCAGCGAGGCGCCTTGGACCGTTCGGCTACTCCACCTCGGCGGAAAATTGTCCAAATTTCCTTGTTAGAACAGACTTTTAGAAATCAAAACCTTCAATTTTGGAACTTGCATAATACTGATTAATTTATTTTCATCTTGCAACGATTTATTTAAGTCATCTAAATACGTCATGACGTCTTTCTTGAAAGTGAGGCCAGCGATACATATGTTCAAATGTTTGTCATCCTACGGGACAAAACTTCTGTGGTCATCGGTCCATAGACTTACAAAGAACTTAATCTAACTTATACTGAGGACAACAGGCATACGCATGCCAGATAGCAGCTCGAGCATTAGACGCGAGAGGCCGTACGATCCTTAATAAGTACAATTTAAAAAAATAGTATATATGTGACTTGCTCTTAGAATAAACAAGACGTACCTCTTCAGGTCGTGACAATAGTGCTTTTAATTTAGTAAGCGGTCCCCTTCTGTCTGGTCCTTAAAACCCTTCGCGTGTTACGGAATGTTTATTTTCGTTGCGACAGCGTTTTGATATTTACGGTAGAGTGGCATATTAAGAATTGTGGTTTCCCATCAGACTTAAAGAATCTTCCCATTGAGCATTAAAAATGTTATACATAAATCCGAACCTTTTTTGCTCATGCTGTACGTTCGCAAGATAGATTAAAAGTGTCCTAGAAAGGTGAAGAGGTGGGGTTTAACAGCTTTAAGATAACTGCAAAAGGACATGTTGACCATAGCTGTTTATTTTTTATCTCAATGCTACCGGTTTCGGTTAGTTTACCATTTTCAAGCGTTAGCCTGAAGTAGATGAAAGTTACGAAATGCATTAGCCAAGCATAAACAACATTAACGGAATAGTATTGCAAGTTACATATGAGATACGTACAGAGTTTAGATAATAGCTTAACCTGTCGTAACACAAAATTGCAAAGTCATAAAATAAATATTTGTTATCATACTAAACTTCTTATTGTTATTTTCACAGAGGCTGATTGCTACAAACTGAAGCATACATAGATGAGTGTGCAATAAAACAATTTAAAACCAGAGATAACAAACATGCTTACACTTGATCTCATTGTGCAAAGATTATAGTGCGTATGCTATGTCTATGATCATGTTTGGTATTCATTGAGATCTATCTCTCTTTCCAAGCATTAATCCCGACTTGCAGGGTCTGCAGTTTTGCTGCGTCTCCTCCATTTCTTTCGGTCGTTGACATCTTCTTGCCTTAAACCAACAGCGTCCATGTCTGCCCTGATGTTGTCAGTCCATCTCTTTGCCGGTCTCCCTCGTGATCGTGTTCCTCCTGGGTTGATGTGAAGTGCTGTCTTCGCAACCGAGTTGTTCTCCTTTCTGCTGACGTGGCCGTACCAGCGGAGACGGGCTTCCCTCAGTTAGACTGTGATCAGCGCCAAACCAAACTTTTGCCGGACTTCTGTATTTCTTACATGGTCACATCGGGTCAGTCCCATGGACCAACGAAGCATCTTCATTTCCATTGTATGCAGCATTTGCTCCTGCTGTTTCGTCATAGGGTAACAGTCCCATAGATTGCTGCCGGACCTACAATGGTTTTGTAAGCTTTTGCCTTTAGACATTAAGGCATCTTTTTATCACAAAGGACTCCAGTGACCTTTCTCCACTTGACTCAAGCTGCATTCACTCTCGTCCGAGTATCGAGAGTTGTGTCACAGTCTGAGGTGACAACGGACCCCAGGTACTTAAAATGAATGGTCTTCTGCAGGTCGTTTTCGCCGATACTGATGGTGCCTCTGGTTTGGGTGCCGCACTCAGTTTTCTGGACATTGAGGTGCAGTCCATTTTCAGCCAGTCTGTCCTTCCACGTTTGAACCTGGTGTTGGAGATTTTTCGGAAGGTACCACATCATCGGCATAAAGAAGGGTCCACGGATGTGGTCTGTATGTCAGCTGTTGCCGTATCCATGCAGAGGATGAATAGTAAGGGTGAAAGTGCAGAACCTTGATGAACACCCAGAGTGATACCGAAAGGCGGAGAGATACCAACAGGACTCCGAACTGCACTAGTGGAACTGCGGTACAGAAGTTGCACCGAGCTTACATACTCTTCAGGGACACCATGACAACGAAGAATGCGCCAGATAAGATCATGTCGAATACGGTCAAAAGCCTTTTCTAGATCTAGAAATGCCATGTGTACACTCTTCTGTTTCTGTCTGTGATTTTCCGTCAAAAGGCGTGTGGCATGGATAGCATCGATGGTGCTGCTTCCCTTAACAAATCAGCACTGGTTTGGTGTTACAGTGACAACACTTTTGAGTCTGCTGTCAAGTACACATTCAAATATTTTTAAAGTGTGACAGAGGAGTGGAATAGGACGATAAGTCGAGCATTCATTCACGTCTCCTTTTCCCTTCCAGATTGGAACTGTTATGCTACTTTTCCATACGCGTGGAAGTTGTTTTTCGGCGATGATTCGGTTGAAGAGTGAAGCAAGAAATTCTGAAGCAGGCTTTCCAAGCATTTTCCATATTTCTGCTGGTAGGTTATCTGGGACAGTTGCTTTTCCGTTTTTCATCTTGCTGGTGGCAAGCATTACTTCCTCAGATCTAATTGAGGGAACAGGTCCTAGGGTAGGATTAGAACTAGTAATTGGTGGATGAGTAAATTCTTTGTTGCTGATGTTATGAGAGTAATCGGTCCAAAACTGGAGAATAGCTTTTTTATCTAGTAACAGTTTGCCATCGGCTCCCTTGATGTGCATGACGTGTTCAATATCCTGAGTTGAACGATGACGGGACTTAGCAAGACGGTAGATATTGATTTCTCCTGATGATGTGTCAAGCTGGTCATATAATGTCACGCAAAACTTGTCTTTCGCTGCAGCTGCAGCTCAGGTTGCGATATTTCTGGAGGTCAGTATCAAGACGTGAGTTCCACCAAGTCTTGTATGCCATCTTCTTTCCTTGATTGCTTGCTTGACTTCATCTGTCCTGTTTGTCAATGAATTTTCGATCAGGTATGGTTTTTCCCAACGTTTTTGTCACTGCTTGATGTATTCGTTCCACAGCATCTTTCCACATCTCTTCAACTGACTGATCGGATTTTCAGGAGAAGTTTGCCAAGGCTGTCATCAACTCGTTTAGCTTGGTATTCATTCGCAACCACTTAATTCGCTGAGGCTCAGTCTTAGGTTTAGGTTTGGTTTTTGTAACATTCTGACGAATATCGAGCACAAGCAATCGGTGTTGAGGGGCGATGCTGTCATACGGAATTACTTTGGTATCCATTACTAGTCTCATATCTTGTTGACGAACTAGCCAATAATCTATTTGAGTAGCATGACCTCCACTTGTATAGATAGCCAGATGTGTTGGCCTCTTTTTAAAAGATGTGTTGGTCACAATGAGATCGTGGGCTGCTGCAAAATCAAGTACCCGACATCCTTCATCGTTCCGCATTGGGATCTATGATTCATGTAAATAATGTGATTGCTATACATAGCAACGATTTATTTAAGTCATCTAAATACCTCATGACGTCTTTCTTAAAAGCGAGGTCAGCGATGCAATCACATTACTTACACGTTATATATGGTTGATTAAAGCGTTTGATAAGTTTCACCTACGTCAGGCTAACGCATAAATATGGTAAACTAAGCGAAACCGATAGAATTGAGATAAAAATTGAACAGCTACGGTCAATATGTCAGTTTGTAATTTAGAGTGTTCTGATTGATAAGATTCAGAACAGATATTTCAGAGGAACTAAGAAGACGCGAGAGCGAGCGTTGCATCTATGACACACGTGCTGCGGCACGGCGAGGAGTCAGTGTTGGAGGGAAAAAACCGGTGCCGCCCGGCGCAGAACCGGAGCGAACAAGCACTGACAAGGGGAATACCCATTATGGTACCAACGGATTTTGACGGGTCGTAGGTATGTTGAGAGGGAATTCCTCCAGACCATCTAGCTAAACGGATTTGTTCCAATGGGCCTTGATTTCTAAGAAAATGGAAATCAAATTCGCAGCAAATTACCACGCGTAACGTGTGTACTTATACAAGGCGGTTACCGCTCAGCGAGACAGCGTGGTGTAATCGGCATGATGCGAGGGTGGCATACAGGCGACCAGGATTCAAGTCCGACATGGGGCAATTACTTTCATACCTGTCCGATGATTGTGCATAATTATGTATTTTTATAACCATTCTTTTTGTAAACGTTGCAGTACATGGTCAGGATAAAAACATGCAACATTCGCTCAATATGTTATGTATTGTGCGACGATTATCTTATTCATTTTGTTTTTTCGAAGCACACTTTTAAGGCGATTGCAGCATGTTTCGAAATCAGTAAACAGTGTTTTGTTAATACTTATAATATTTGGGCAACATTTAATACTTGTGTTTACAGTTCCTGACCGCGCTGTTAAGTAAAATAATCAATTGCTACTGTGTTATTTGCTATTATCCTGGCTGTTTACTCAAGCTGTAACTTAGGATTGGGTGTAAAGGCGTAGCCGGCCGCGGTGGCCGCGGGGACTGAGGCGCTCCAGTCACGGTCTGCACGGCCACTACGGTCGGGGGTTCGAATCCCCCCTCGGGCATGGATATTTGTGCCGTCCTAGTTCGTAAGTAGTTCATAAGTAGTTTGTAAGTTTAGGGACTGATGACCCCGTAGTTAAGTCCCATAAGCTTAACAAACATTTGAACATTGTAAAGGCGTATAGTTACGCACAATAAAAGAATAGAAATGAAGAAAAATAAAAAACAAATGACCCGAAGGGGAAGATTTTTTTTTTTTTAACTTCCTTGTTTTTTTTTTTTTTGTTTTTTTTTTTTTAAATCGTTTGACTTTTCATTATTTTTGTTTTTCTTTCTTTATATCTTTTTCTTTGCTTATTTTTTTTTTAATTTTTTAATATAAAAGTAGCAATTACAATTTTTAAAAACTGTTCTACCGCTAGGCATCTATCCCGGGTCTCCTGCATGGGAGCCTAGCACCTTGCCGATTACACCACGCTGTCTCGCAGAGCGGTAACCGCCATGTATAAGTAGACACGTTACGCGTGGTTATTTGCTGCGAATTTGATCTCGATTTTCTTATAAATCAAGGCCTATTGGAACAAATCCTTTTAGGTAGGTGGTCTGGAGGAATTCCCTCACAACATACCTGCGACCCATCAAAATCCGTTGGTACCATTCTTGGTGTTCTCCTTGTCAGTGCTCGAATTGGAGTGGCCTGCTGTAGTGTGACTGCGGCAGCTAAGCGTGAGGCGGCAGGCCGCGACTCACCCGTCGACGAGCGGCACCTCGGCGAGCAGGCGCCGCACGGCGTCGAGGCGGCTGGTGGGCCAGGGCAGCCAGCCGAGCGCCAGCGGCACGCCGACGCCGACGCCCGCCGCCAGCGCCGCGCCCAGCGCGCACACCGCCAGCGCCACGCACCACGGCCGCCAGCCGCCGCCGCCGCGGCCCGCCCGAGAACCGGCCTCACCTGCCGACACACGCGCGGCAAGGTAGTTACATTACATTCCATTACATTACTACTTGTTCCACAGGTCATGAATATGACACTTTGTAACGATGTGGAACGTGCCAAGTTAATGAAACTTGTCTTTACATATTATTACTTTGTACTAAATATTACATGACACAAATTTTTTAGTACTTTATTTTTATTTCGGATTTACTAATTTATATCTATAGTGTAGCAGTTGCCATACAGAAATTCTTTTAATTTATTTTTAAATGTTTGTTGGCTATCTGTCAGGCTTTTGATGCTGTTCCATAAGTGACCAAAGCTACATTTAACCTTGAATAGTGAAGATCATTCTTTCTCCTAGTGTTGTAGTCATGCACACTGCTATTGCTTTTGAATTCGGTGGGATTGGTAATAACAAATTTCATAAGTGAATATACAGAGTTTCCCAGCTATCTTCTCCACCCAAAATATCTCTGGAACAATAACAGCTATTGGAAAACGACTTTCACCGGTATCAATGTACGGTGGGGCCCATGAATGTACATATTTGGAAACATTCTAAAACGAAAGCAAATGTGTTTTATTTTTAACACAAACTTATGGTTTTTTTTTAATGGACACCTTATATTTTTTCTTCAGGAATCGATAGCATGACAAATCACATAAACAATGGCGTTAATTGCATCGCAATATTCCAATTACATCCCGAGATATTGCGACGCGAAGTTGACGCTTGCAATACGCGAAACGCGCGGCTAGCGCACGTCCTGAGACTCGGGCGAGAACCTCATGTTGCTCAGGACGTGCGTTAGCCGCGCGTTTCGCGTATTGCAAGCGTCAACTTCGCGTCGCAATATCTCGGGATGTAATTGGAATATTGCGATGCAATTAACGCCATTGTTTATGTGATTTGTCATGCTATCGATTCCTGAAGAAAAAGTATAGGATGTCCATTTAAAAAAAACATAAGTTTGTGTTAAAAAACACATTTGCTTTCGTTTTAGAATGTTTCCAAATACGTACATTCATGGGCCCCACCGTACATTCTAATAGCTGTTATTGTTCCAGAGATATTCTGTGTGGAAAAGATAGCTGGGACACCCTGTATATACTGAGAAGCTACTGCGAAGATTCATACCTCTTTAAATAAGTATCTGCAGGATGATCTTGGATGAGCTCCGGCAATTATTCTGATCACACGCTTTTGTGCAATGATGAATTACCCCAGAAAATGATGCCATACGAAAGCAGAGAATGAAAATAGGCATAATAAGCTAATTTACTGAGATGTATATCACAAAAATTTGCAATTACCCTAATAGCATAAGTTGCTGAACTCAAACGTTTAAACAGATCTTCAATGTGTTTTTCCAGTTCAAACCCCTCATCAATGCTTACACCTACAAATATTGAATATTCTACCTTTGTTACAGATTTCTGACCAAAGTCTATATTTATTGATGCTATCATTCCATTTACTGTATGGAACTGTATGTACTGAGTTTTATCAAAATTTAATGATAGTCCATTTCCTGAGAACGATTTAATGATTTTCACTCAGCGGCCCGAACATCTGCTTACGGAGGGCCGGCATATATATATATATATATATATATATATATATATAAATGTTTGTCTGTATGTCCTCTTTGTGTTCATAAGCCGTTCATTCGATTGGAATTAAACTTTGGAGAACTGTTCACTGTACGCCCACAAATGTTCCTGACCCAAAAACAAAACTGCATTACACATAGCTCAGGAGATGTGACGTCATAAATAATGAGAGGTCACCGCGTGAGAATACCCAGATTTTTGCGTCAATTATTGGATAATGGGATTATTTAGCGACCTGCAACAAATATTGCATGTAATTTCGGACGTTTATGAAGCGTTTTGTAACTAACCCCTCCCCCACCCCACACACACACACACACACATACACACAAAATGATGAAACGAAAACAAAACAGTTTCGCTGTAGATATCGAAAAACTGTCGCATCAGGCATTACCTTGTATCAAAGCATTATAAATATGCATGTTACTGTTCATGTTTCTCAGCAAGTCTCCCTTAATTCTCTTGCATCCAAAATTAAGCAATCTGTTTTCTTAATCTCTATCTATATAACAGCGAAAGGACACTCACTGACTAAACACAAAATATCCAAAACTACTTTACCTATGAAGCTGAAATTTGGCACAATGTAATTTATAGGTAGAAAACGTCAGCTAAGAAAGTATTTTGTGACAGGTTCATTGGTGGAGCATACTTCTCCTACAGTCTAACGAAATCTACAGTTTCATTCTGATCTTCACGAAATTTCGCACGCTTGACTTTCAAAACAAGAGGAAGGTCACCGTCTATCTTAAGTTTCGTACGGTGTATGGGGGAGGGTGCTTTGCAATATAAAAATGGATCCCTAATTACCTTGTTTGCGCCGTAACTTGAGAACGCCTCGACCGATTTTACAGATCCTTTTTTGTTGTTTTCATTATTCTGAGAAAAAGGGTGTCGTATGAAATAAAACTCGAATATTTGAGAACAATAAAGTGCGTTTCTCAATGTGACCCTACGTTTCTATTGCATTGAAATCTATAGTTTTCTTCCGGTATTGATGAAATTTTGCACACACTCCCTTAAAAACAATAAGAATATATAAATAATTTAAATATAAAACAAATAAAGAAATAAAATATATAAATAAAGAAAATTTCGTTCGGTGCATGGTGGAGGGTACTTATGGACTTCGACAAAATGTATAGTTTTGCTCCGATCTTGATGAATTTTTGCACACATGACCTTTAAACCAAGAGGAAAATCACTAGGTACATAAATGTTTGTATGGTACATGACAGAGGGCACCTCACAAAATACTTTGCCGACAGAAGGAAAAGGTGGAAACGAACGAAGGGATGGTAGAGAGAGGGGGGGAAGGGAAGCTGGACTACCATAGTGTAGGATAAATAAAGACTCGGGCAAGGCAGGGTTTACAGCTAGTACTGCATGAACTGGATAAGAGGCATCTAACGGACCTTTATGAAGAATTAGAAATCTTCACCCATGAAAAAGTATATGGTGACATTTTGCTAAATTACAAACTTGAAAGCAATTATACCACTTTTTTTTTATTTCTCCAGTGTTGACTGTATATTTCATTGAATTGTAAAATTAATAATGTAATTTTGATTGAATATTCATTAAAAAGTAAAAATAATGTAGAAAAATAAGCATGTCCCTAGCAAGATCTGTTTCAACCCATGCTATCTACACATGCACATTTTAAGGGATATTTACCGTAAATATTGATGTAAATAGGTTAGCTTAGCTTCTAAGATTCTTTGGTACAGTGTAAACATCTAACACAAAATGTCAACATGTATTGTGTTTATAACTGTGTTCTTGCGTTCTGTTTGCTAGATACCAATATTGTCAACAAAAGCGTTAAGTAAACATCACAGTATAATAATCCAGAAGCTATAATCACGAAACATACATACTAAAATAAGTGTATCTTCCTTAATGGGTTAATATGTCCAACCATAACCTGATATCCACAACACAAAACATAACCACACAATAATGAACTTGTAACTGTGAAATGCACACGATGATGGCAGCTTGCTGCCGAAACGCGTCCTACTAATTAAAATATTAGTAGAAATGACTAATACAGTATAAATTATTTCAAAAAGTTATTATTTTATTTATCTGTAATGTACTTTGTTAAGAAATGTAGTCATGATACTGCAGGTAGAGAAGTGAAAGATTTTTTTTTCGTTCACATTAGTTATGATAATTTATTCCATCCCTGGCGTCATTCTGCAGAGAATATAATTTGATTTCACCTCTCTTTGTCTAAACGTTAGTTAAAAAGTAATTGGTGATTCAGGTATTATTTATATACGGGTTTCGACCTCCTCATCGTCAGAATATAAAACTTGGGGTAAAGTTTCGTACAATACTTCATCTTGAAAACAAGACTGGCAGTCTTCACCACTCCATATAGCCACTGAAAACTTCACCTGATGTGGGCTGCACACTGTAATCGTGATGGGTTTCGGAAGGACGTGTCCCAAATCTGGAATGACTCCACCTGGTGTGCACACGAAATGTAGCCTATACTAACCTTCCCCTCCCTAGCAGACATATCCCTAAGGGGCTTAATTACCAGTCTAACGTTGGAAATCCCAACTACAAGTAAACCCGCCCTCTGTGGTAGCTTGGATCTTGCAGGCTCAGAGGTGACCTCAGGGCATGTGACACTATCTGGCTCAGTAACCGTCCGGCACAGATAGCTCCTCTGACGTATTGGTAACACGAATCAGACAGACCTCTCGGCCGGTCCCCCGGGAAGTGTTTCTCCCTCGTGACCATGGTTGGGATATTTGCCTCACTGCGAGGTGTAACAGGATTCGCCGCAGCCGCGGGCCGATCAGTGGACACGTCAGACGTGATAGACGACCGTTCGGTTCGCTCGGCCGGTCAACAACGACGGGTCCTCAACCGTTCCGCTGAGAGTGCAAGAGTCACTAACTCCGTTTGCAATCGCACGTGACAATGAACACGCGTTCCGCAGCTAGGCGCCTTAGAATACTCGGCCACTCCACTAAGGCACAATTCCTATCCATGACTACAGTATCGAGGAAAACGAACGACTAAAGAGGTATGATGTAGACTCCACAGTGAGTAGGGGAGACCGGGGCATGTTGGGCATAGGAGCAGGATGGCCAAGTCGAATTAGTCCATACAATAGACGCAAGATCGTCTTAGGAATCAATCAGAAAGTAGCTAGCTCTGTTCCTCTCCTTATACAGCGCCAATATTGCAGGCGGCGAAGTTTTGAACAAGCTGTAGTGCTTAATTGTTTTGTGCGTGTTTCCGTAAAATTCTCCTCGGCGGTTCATGTGTGTTATTTAACTTTTGCTTGCTTTAGGCATAGCGGGTTGAGTAGTATAATGAAAGGTCGTACTTTAAGGATTATTCCTACATGGCATACAGACTTAATTGCATCAGTGAGTTTTCTACAGAACAGAATTTATTGTAAAGATGGCGATGGGGCAATTTGACCCGAGAGGATGGGGCACGATGGCCAGCCGAGAAAACCTGTCACGTGGTATAGGATCTATAGTTCTTTAAACTCGATGAAAGGTTTGTTACTTTTAATGATAACAACGTTTCCAATTCTTCGCGTTTATTGAATTATTAACATAATTGTCGAAGTTAAACATATTTTGATACATTTCAGAGGTCAAAAAGTCGTCATGTTCACGAGACAAATAGCGTTGAATAAACGCCAACGAGTAAATTTTATTTAAACAGTGATCTGAGAAGTTAGAATCTCGTTCATTTTCTTGATTTCAAAACATGAGTTACGGCTCTGGTTTAAACCTTTGTTTTATTTGTACTATAAGGAAAATGATCCGAAATTATAAAAGAATGAAAGGGGAATGATTTCTGAAGATACGATGCTAAGAGCAGTTTTGGAAGTAAAAGAAAAAGAACTATCTGTGAGGACTGTTAGCGAAGACTGGGATTTCAAGAAAATCGTACTGGAGGTACTAACTACAGACAGGCCTCATGTCAGTTTGCACAGGTAATTGAATGTCAGGAAACAGAAATTGAATTTCAACCCTTCCCATTGAATTAGCATTGGAATGAAATACTGAAGAAAAATTGGATCACAGGCTAGAAAACCCTTTTTCAAAAAGGAAAGATGGTGATAATAATGACGATTAGGAAGAGTCACAGTGCCATTTTGAAACAGTCAACTGGAGAACTAGGAATTCAGTTCACGAACTGTAAGCATTGGGCTCATCACAGATTCGTGAAAGATGAAATCGGAGGACTATTTTATAAGTATTGAAACTGTGCTGATCCTTTGGAACTGGACATTGTTTGAAGTTGACTGGTTTGTATTAAGACATTATAAATCGCATAAGTTTAACCTGTCCTGTTTTCACAGTCCTCAATGTTAAGCATTTAACTCAATATTAAACTTGATATTATGTACATTAATGTATATTTCTTAATAAATGTTAGTTTTATTTTGATTCTCTAGTTATCAAAAGACTACATGGGTCAACGTCCCCAGCCTCTGCGCCAACGTACCCCGAGCTAGGGGTAGATTGGCCCACTTGACAGATGTCCAGTAATTAATTTTTTTCTAATACTTCAACTGATATTTTCAAGCTTAATAACTGCCATCCAGATCCAGTAAAGAACTATGTAATATTTAACCATAATTACATAAATTTTAAAATGTCAAATAAATTAATATTAACAAAAAATAAAAAATAATGCCAACTAGCCCCGGTCTCCCCTAAGGCTATCGCGATTCACACGGTGGAAGAGTACGCATATTTGAATCCAATAATACGGGAGGACACGATTGTTTAAGAAACTGGAGGAACAACCGAAATGAAAATATATGGCTTCTAGTGAGAAGCCGGTTACATTTTACGATATGTGAAGACGCGGTCTGCTAAATCCCGGTCGGGGCCAAACAGATAGTGACAAAGTCCTACCAACTGCCGACGCGATCTAAACAAAACAAACGACGGTCGCAGTTCACGAAAAAGAAGACTAAACTATTAAACGAGAATTTGATTATAGTACACACAGGAGCACACAATAAATTCAGAAACTGAAAGATAAAAATTCACGGAAAAAAGAAATTATTGCATCTCCCTTGTAATTATGACGTAATAGCTGTTTTGAGCATATTTGTCACTGATAACAGCTGCGACGCACCTTATCACGGAAGCACTGACGTCTCGGTAAGTCGCAAGAGAGAGTTGGTGCCACATTCACGCGCGCACACACACACACACAAACATACACGCCATTTAATTCCCGTAAATTCCGGTGAGAGGCCATAGCGTTCCTACGCCACGTTCAATCGCATTCCGGATTTCTTCCACCGGGTCAGATCTGGCGAATTGGTTGGCCAACACGTCAATTGAACTCGTCTCTTACGTCACCATCACAAGGCTGGCCTGGGTGTCAAGGGGCTGTTCCCCGGAAGACGACGGATTTGCTCCCTCTCGACGGAGTGACGAATAACGAATCGTCATTCATCGTATCATGGAACGCTCTGACACTGCGCCAACGTCGGGTGACGTTGGTAACGTGCCCATTTCAGTCGCAGTTGCCGATGTCGTCGTGTTAACATTGGCACACGAATCGTTCGTCGTCTGCAGAGCCGCATCGTCATGAATGTTCGTGCAGTGTGTGTTGAGACAGTTTTAAATATGGCAATCAGCATGGACAAAATTTAGGTGTGACAATAATACCTCATCATCAAATTCGCGCCTCAATGCACAGAAAAATAACAAGTCCATCTGGTACAAAGGTTACGGTGTCTGTTCAAATATAAAGATGAATGGTAATGTAACACATTATTACAGATTATTCACTTTGTATTTTAATGTTGAGATAAACATTTTCTTTACCTTATTTCCTTATCCGTTTTTAAAAGAAATATACAATAAAAACTATAGACTGATCTTGCCAAAAGCCGAAAGTTGTCTGTGCACTCGTCCCAGCATTAATTTCTAAAGTTAGTCCTGCAACAGTTCCCGCCCTGCCTGTTTTGCTATGTGACTAGAAAAAGACGTCCTAGGGGACGCCAACTAATCCCTCCATGTTTCAACGAAAATTAACTTCGTTGCGCTACTTGTTCAAGACACTCACCACAGGAGCATGTGAACAGCCGAAGAGTCGTGCAGATGCCTAAATGCTGCTGTCGAGCCTTTGGAATATCTGAGTATGCATTCAAAGTGACAAAGATCGAGCGCTGTCCCCAGTCTACACATGGAAAGCACGTTCACTCACACTGCATGCACCGTGCGTCTCAAACTGGTAGCCAGGTGAAGCTGCTATTGCGTGGTATGGTTTGTATCAATGGTAGATAGTGGTCATAATGTTTGACAGGTCAGTGTATATTCATTCCGTATCGTTGTAGGCCTCAAAGTGGTAGATATCATTATCCTTTTACGATTTTAAGTTTTCCCAAATTATTTATTTATTTATATTTAGATATGGTTTTTCTTTTGAAATTCTACTTATATCAGACTAGTACTACCTAATCTCAATTTCGAACCATCATCAGATTACATCAGACAAATTTTTCCTGTAGACAGCACAAGTATGTTGAAATTCGAGGACCATTGCACCTACCTGTATGAAGACGACTATTGTACTTTAACGCCAATCAACCCGTAACAACAGACGGGAGTGAGATTGACTCTGCACTGGTGGATACTCATCGGTTGCACACTGTTGTCCTGCCATTAACTGCACCGTACTCTCAATACCTTCAAACTAATCTTTCCTCAGTCTGCAGGTACAATGTCGAGACCACACAACTGTTTTTCGGTCACGTATTTGTGTCTGAATATAGTGAAGCGCATTACGGAGTCAGCTTGACTCTAAATCTGTGTTAGTGTGAGACAAAATTGGTAAGCTTCTTTCTCTAAATTATATACTTGAGAAAAGTTTTTATTTATATAAATGCTTTATACCTTCTAATCCGACTGATGACAGGACGGTTCTTGGTGAAGAAGAGGAGCAAACAGTATCCGGTGGAGACAAGCTGGCAACTAGAAAATATTGCTGTACATGCTCAAAAAACTGAAAAGAAAACCTTCACATTATGCAGACGTTGTAATCGTCCAATCTGTGGACAGTAATCATCAGTTGTGTGTAACAATTGTTAATGACGTAGCATAACTTTATTTTGTAAAAGAGTCATCTTTTGCTTTATCTTTATCTGAAATGATAGTGGAAAAATTGTTTATTACTTTCTAAGAAATGAATAAGTCAATAATTTAAGTAACTCTTTGAAAACAATTTAATTTTATAACTCACCTAGCAGATTTTACGTGTTATGAATACTTTAGTGTTAACTATAATTCGGTTTACTAAATATGGTGATCGCCATTCGTAATTGTTCAAAATCCTTTCATTACACATTATATATATTGTGGGCAGCCGCAAAACGTGCGTACATTCTGCGCTGCCTCGCTCTTTCCACAGTCCACACGAATGCAATCATTCGTTGCAAAGGAAAGCCGTTTAGAAATAAAAGTACATGTCTGGTAAAAGTGGACTGTATTTGTCAGAAGCGCTACATTCTGTGGCGGATACACGTGCGTTCGAACAGGTTGTCGGTCACCGGCCGAGTCCCCCCGCCGGCTCAGTGCCGGCCGTTTCATTGTGCGAGGGCCGGCAGGAGCAGGTAGCGGCCGCCCTTACCTGCAGACACAGCGTCCGGTCGCTGCTGCGCCCTTGTGGCGCTTCGCACCGGTACGGAACATATATATATATATATATATATATATATATATATATATATATGTGTGTGCGTGTGTGTGTGTGTGTGTGTGTTTGTGTGTGTGTATATACTATGGTACATTTAAGAAAATAATGTATCTGTTAAAGAGCTAAGTCCAACTCTTGTGAGCACTTGGCAGCTTCGTGATTAGCTAAATGGAATTCTGTCATCCATCTGAAAAATGTCGCACATCCAGCACATGTCTGCAGTTCTTGCGTTGTTTCTTTGGTAATTTTCAAACTAAAATTTTGTCTTCGCACGTCTAGAATTGGGATGAACTGACGAATATTTCTGTCTCTTCTAACGTGTGGTACTGGAGGCTATCGTTGGGATTGCCAAAACAATATGATCTCAGAGTTTCCGAATTTACTAGTGTACTAGTAGTTGCAAGGAGTGGGTTTACTTTTGTCTCTGTGGTGAGAGAACTGGACTCATAATAGATGATTTTTAATATCGTCGTTTAGTATAGCGTTGACCGACCATGTGGATTATATAGCCGTTTCTGATTTGAGAAAAATTGTTTATGTTTGACTAAGTGTGTTTGCCTCTGTAACTTATAAAATAATAGGTGAGGGGAAATTTTAATGCGGTAGGTCAACGCAAGAAATGTTACACTTTTTGCGTAGCTGTGAACATAGTTTATTGTATCATTTTCCAAAGAATTACAGCACAAAGATATAATTTTTTAAATGGAACAATAGTTTTTTCTATCGTGCATTGGATTCGTTGAAACCAGCTGTGTCTAAATCAATTGAAACTCCATTCCTATCACTGTTAGTTTGGGAGCTACAACCCTTCAAAGTTTAGGGGGCGGAGGCTTCGACAGCGTAGCTGACTGGCTGGTGGTCATGAGACAGTGGGCCGTACCCCAGGGGATAGCCACTCGGCGAGTCAGCTACGCTATCGCAGCCTCCGCCCCCGGAACTTTGAAGGGTTGTAGCTCCCAAACTAACAGTGATAGGAATGTACTTTAAATTGATTTGGACGCAGCTGGTTTAAACGAATCCAATACACGATAGACAACACTATTGTTCCATTTAAAAAATTATATCTTTGTGGTGTAACTCTTTGGAAAATGATAAAATAAACTATGTTCATAGCTCCACAGAAAGTGTAACATTTCTTGTGCTGACCTACCGCATTAAAATTTCCCGTCACCTATTTTTTTTACAAGTTACAGAGACAAACACACTTAGTGAAACACGGTATATATATATATATATATATATATATATATATATATATATATATGTGTGTGTGTGTGTGTGTGTGTGTGTGTGTGTTTGTGCATTTAAAATTTTCTGTATTTCAAAAGTTCAACACCGTCTTCAGCAGCTAATTTGATTTTAAGTGAGGGTTTTTATCTGTCAGACAAATATTAGGTAAGGCAATTTTATTTAGAAAGAGATAGTCCGGTCTCGAGGTGTATTTCTGATATAAGGTTGCCTAGTAAAGTTTGCTCGAGTTAACGTTCCCTCTTCCAGTTTGACTTTGGCGAAAAGTTATTACTCTTCATTCTATATATAGCCATTTACCTGGCTGCTCGTTTTAGCTTAGCTATCCCAAAATTTGTAGTCCGCCGGGAAACATGTGTCGTAGATCGCGAGAATGTGCGAGTTTCCAGTTGCATGTTGATGAGGATATTGGAGCGCGCTGTTACGCGTTGGGCACATTAACCGGGGAGCCGTGCGGCAGTGGCAGAAATTTGAGCCGAAGGCCGGCCGGGTCCCGTCCGTTAGATGATGACCTGCATTGGCAGAGGTCGCTCCGGTGATTACAGGTATAGCGCGCAATCAGAGTGCAGCCTATTTACATTCATAGCGACCTCTGTGAC
The DNA here is from genome assembly GCA_026315105.1 of Locusta migratoria. Classification (NCBI taxonomy): domain Eukaryota; kingdom Metazoa; phylum Arthropoda; class Insecta; order Orthoptera; family Acrididae; genus Locusta; species Locusta migratoria. The sequence continues at coordinate 227,369,017 of CM048746.1, read as the reverse complement.
GCCCGCCTCCGGCCTCGGCCGTCATTAATGTCCATTCAATAGCGCATTCAACACTGCGAATGAGCATTTGAATGGCAGTATTCTCACGTGTGTACATCGTCTCGTTAATACAAGCGCCAGATAAGCAGAGGCAGGAACGCAAACTCGGCAACCAATCACTGACGGTGGACTAATACACGTAACGAGCGGCTGCTGCTGTTCAGAATGCCATAATTAAAATTTCAGACAGTTGTTCATGACATAATGATGCTGTACGAAGTTATGTGGACACAACTATTCAACTAATACTGGTAGCAGTGTCGCCATGACACTGAAATTCGGCCATCACGAGTTGCAGTGTAGATTTTTTTATTATTGTCAACCGTTGTAATACTACATAATATTTCTTTCGTTTACATATACGGGGTGATCAAAAGTCAGTATAGATTTGAAAACTTAATAAATCACGGAATAATGTAGGTAGAGAGGTAAAAATTGACACACATGCTTGGAATGACATGGGGTTTTATTAGAACCGAAAAAGAAAAAAAAAATCGGACAGATGACACTTCGTCTGATAAAAATAGTAATAATTTATATATACCGGGTGATCAAAAAGTCAGTATTCATTTGAAAACTAAATAAATCACGGAATAATGTAGATAGAGAGGTAAAAATTGACACACATGCTTGGAATGACAAGGGGTTTTATTAGAACCGAAAAAGAAAAAAAAATCGGACAGATGGCACTTCGTCTGATCAAAAAAGCAACAATTAGCATAACAAATTAAGACAAAGTAAAGATGATGTTCTTTACAGGAAATGCTCAATATGTTCACCATCATTCCTCAACAATAACTTTAGTGGAGGAATAATGTTGTGAACAGCACTGTAAAGCAAGTCCGGAGTTATGGTAGGGCATTGGCGTCGGGTGTTGTCTTTCAGCATCCCTAGGGATGTCGGTCGATCACGATACACTTGCCACTTCAGGTATCCTCAAAGCCAATAATCGTACGGACTGAGGTCTGGGGACCTGGGAGGCCAAGCATGACGAAAGCGGCGGCTGAGCACACGATCATCACCAAACGACGAGCGCAAGAAATTTTTCACGCGTCTAGCAATATTTTTTTTTCTCATAAATCCCCATGTCATTACAAGTATGTGTGTCAATTTTACCACTCTATCTACATTTATCCGTGATTTATTAACTTTTCAAATTAATACTGACATTTTGATCACCCGGTATTTTCCGAGCAGTAGGTTTTACATAAACTTTTCTGTTAAAAAAAACACAGAATAGGGACACCTAACTAAATATAATTTCCTCGTGTAATTAAGTAACTTAAATGAATGGAAATGTTTTACACTTTTGTATCTCTTATCAGTTTAGCGCCAGCAACGTACATTTCCAGTCATAACTGTTTTTTTATTTTTTTTTATTTTTTTATTTTAAAATATTGTGAGTTTTTGACAAGATGTCTCATCTTCATTACTTTTTATTTATTTATTTTGTGACAATGTCCAGCAATCTCAACTGAAAAATAACATAAATAAAGTTCTGCTACATCGCATCCGTTGCTTCTTTTCATGGAACGCCATTTTGGTGTGTAGGATAATGCGATACTGAAAGATCACTTAAGCTTTACTTTTGATATCAAAAAATAATGAGCACTCATATTGTCACAAACTACAATAAAACGATAATCGAAGTGATGTAACTTAGTTAGTCAACAATAAGAGCCGGCCGCGGTGGCCGAGGGAACTGAGGCGCTCCAGTCACGGTCTGCACGGCCACTACGGTCGGGGGTTCGAATCCCCCCTCGGGCATGGATATTTGTGCCGTGCTTAGGATTAGATAGTTCATAAGTAGTTTGTAAGTTTAGGGACTGATGACCCCGTAGTTAAGTCCCATAAGCTCTACAAACATTTGAACAACAATAAGAACACGTAAATACTGTTTGTTATGCTGAGCTACCAACTGCAATCAAATAAACATGACATAATAGGATAGTATGTCACAAATTCACATATTTAACGACTGTAAGTTCTTTGAAATTCGGAACAGTTGGTGTCCCGATTGAGCCTTTATAGGTCATCCGCACGAAGAATGAAAAATCGGGACATTTACAATTAATCGTAACGTATAGAAATCCTACCCAATAGAATTTAATAAACAATTTGACAGATGTTACAGGCATGGGGTGCAGGTAGTCATTTTCAGGGTAAACGGCAAGCAATGCGATGACAATAAAAATTCTAATGCATATTGCTGACAATGGTATCTTACGGACTCGGAGATTCTGTTCGTGATATGAGTTTGCAGGTTAGTAGTGTACCTCAAAAGGGGCCACTCAGAATAGATGTAAAGGACACGAACCAAAAGTTTCAAGAGAAAATGACTTCAAAGTTATACATGCAGCTCATTCTGATACTAGTACGTGAAATATGAAATTGACAAACAAATATAATCTAGCAAAATTTTTTGTATAACTAAAAACTCCCTCACCATTATTTACATTTACAATAAGAGTTTTAACTTACTTCCGTCACAATGTATTACAAATCATCCCACATTTTTAAAAGCACAGATTAATGATCATGAACATTTTAATGAGCTGTAACATTTACTACTTAGATAAAATAAATTTATTTATGAAGTATTAATTATGTTTAAGGTCTTTAATTCTATTAAATGTTGTAATAATTTCTGAGAAATAGAATAAAGTGACAAGTTAGGAGGAAGAACAGTACTCAGAACCTGGATCTGTTGTGCGGGAAACGAGTTTGTTACAGACGCAGCTGCCGCAGCATCCAACTTCACATTTACACAAGTTGCTTGCAGAACTTTAGAACCCCTTTTCTCGGGATACTGAGGCTAGTACGTCTTACAAATTTTATGGGAGGACACCACCGAGGTATACTACTAACCTGTGAAGCCTCATCCTGAACTTAAGGTGAAGAGACCATGTTGTCTCCTCGTACAGGTGAAGAGAACCAGGTCAGTTGTTTTCTGTCGGCAAAATATCGTCAGCTAAGCACACTCAGCTCTTGTGCAAAATGAGTTTTTAACAAGAGTTCATTCTGTACTGTTTCTCATAAAGCAACCAGAAACAGGCCCCTAAATAAAAACGAAATTGTGAAATATATGTTTTGTGATAATTACGTATATTACATTTTGGACTAGGAGTAAATCGCTGCGTATAATAATCAACCTAATTTCTCTTCTAAATACCTCCGCCCCGCGGTGTTACCCGTAGTTACACAATTAATTTTAAAATGTGATTACTCACCAGCCATGCGTAAATATCATCACAAAACTTATTTCTTAGAACTCGTGGGTGCGAGCCTCTCGTGAACCAGTAAACCATTATCCACGTAAAAGGACGCTAGACACTAATCTTTCCACACTGTTCTTTTTTAAACGGAAAACTTTTACGGATCTATAAAATGTGTCAGAAAAGACTCATAGGCAATCAGTTCCTAATCTACGTGAGTGTTTTCTCTTTTTTTAGGCTCAAGTGACTTGTGTAATATTCTGAATTATTTTTCGTCAATTATTCATAAATTGGGGCTCAACATAGTGTGTTGACAACAAATGTATTATTATCAGCTACACGACGAATTCAAGATATTGGACTGCAAAACAACAATTTTATTACAATTTCGTACAATTTTCTGTCGAAAAGTGCAGTAATAGCAAATGTATTACGTGTTCGGTTCAGTTATCCGATGGTAACATTTCCGATTTTCTACAGCAAGATGACGTAAATGTGAATTCGCCTTTGTTTTCTAAACACACTGTTGCGCTGTTTGACCGTAGGCAATAGTTTTATATTCTTATTGTACATTTCGATTATTTTTCTGTGTATGCATTACTTACTAGAATGTTGACTTCTGTCATCTGCTGCACGTATACCAAGTTCACTTCAGGAACCGTGTTGCATTTTAATTGAGCGTGGTCATACCGCTCGTGCATTATTCGAAACAACCAATAGTAGAACACGTCAATAGTTCGCAGCAATCTTAAGTAAAGTCAACAAGCTTAAATTTCATTCAGTGGCTAAGAAATGAGTAACAGCGCTCTTTGGGGCAACCTGTCTAAACTTAGCCGCCATATTTAAGGTGGTCAGTACACTTCAGACCAGTCTGTCTATCGTACGTTGTCGTTGAGCTTGAAGTGCTGTATTTAATGTTTATTGTCTGTACAATCAAGCATTTAAATCCACAAATCGAAGCGATAAAAGGACAAGTACTTCGTGCAAGAACATCAACTGTTTTGCCCTGTTTGATCAAAGTCTGTCTATTGTCAAACAAAATTCCTGATGAATGACAATTAGCTGCCCATAGAGTGAAGCTTCTGTTGACCTAACCTTCAATTCCCTTGAAGTATACAACATATAAAATGCTCAGTTTTCTAGCTAAGTTGGTGTGTTTTACAAATGTTTCTTCCTTTGTTGCTCCTGTATTGATGGAACCACACTTTCGAGTGTCTACAACTTCTTGAAAGATATTATCATTTGTTGTTGACATTCCCTAATGCAGCATGGTTAATACGTAACGAATGCAAACCAAGGAAGTAGTAATAACAGCCAGAATTATTTCACTTGTATGTACCTGTGTTCCTTGCAACAAAGTAGTACTTATATCCATGTATATACTTCGCAAATCGCGAAATTTTTGACGTCTGCTGCTCCTGTAAAGATGGACAGACGATCTGCAACACATGAAAGTTTGTGCCGGACCGGGATTCGAGCCCGGGTCTTCCGCTTTGCGGGAGCAGTCGCCTCAACCACTCGGCCACCCGTGTACGCGTCCCAGCCAGACCCAAACTTCCATGCGTTGCATTTGTCTCTAACCCTACGTACACTAGTAGCCGAGTCGTTAAGCCGACCCCTCGCGAAAAGTGGGAGTCTCTGGTTCGAGTCCCGGTCCAGCATAATCTTTGATATGTTGAAGATCGTTTGTCCATTGAATGTTCAAATGTTTGTAGAATTTATGGGACTTAACTACGGGGTCATCAGTCCCTAAACTTACAAACTACTTATGAACTAGCTAAGACTAAGGACGGCACAAATATCCATGCCCGAGGAGGGATTCGAACCCCCGACCATAGTGGCCGTGCAGACCGTGACTGGAGCGCCTCAGTGCCCTCGGCCACCGCGGCCGGCGTTTGTCCATCTTTACAGGAGCAGCAGACGTCGGACAATTTCGCGATTTGCGAAATATATACATGGATATAATTATTACTGCTGCGGATCATATGATTGAATTGTTCAATCATATTTAGAAATTTTATAATGATCGGAATACAACTGTAGAATCTGACTAAGTCCATATATAAAGTATCCTTCGTCATGCACCATCCAAAATTTTATGTGACAGTGACCTTCCTCTTGTTTTGAAAGACAAGTGTAGAAAATGTCATGAAGATTTTAGGATTAATAAGTGTCTTATTGCATGTTGCATGATGCCAAAGGTTTTCAAACATATCATTGATTATGACGTCATATCTCCTCAACTATATGTCGTAAGCAGTTCTTACCCCCACGTCAATTGTTATCACATGGAAGGAATATGTGTAACAAATTTGGTTGAAGTCGGTACAGTGGTTTAGAACAGGGGTCGCATGATGCAGCACTTTTACGCGCATTTCATTGTTTATTACGTCTTTTCTCCTGAACTATTTGTCTTACAGTCATTTAATGGTTCCTATGACCATCTCGAAAGTACAAGCAATATGTTCACAAATTTTCATCACAATCGGTTGAATGGTACGGCCGCGCATAAAATACGAACACACAACCATTCATTTTCATTGTTGATGTTATGGTCGTCAATCCCGAGACTGGTTTGATGCAGCTCTCTACCATACTCTATCGTGAGCAAGCCTTTTCATCTCCTCATAAGAACGGCAACCTACATCCATTTTAATCTGCTTACTATATGCTTCTCTTGTTCTCCCTCTGCGATTTTTACCCCTCGAATACTAAATTTACGATTCCTCAATGTCTAAGAATGGGTCCTACCAAGCGATCTCTTCTTTTCGTCAAGGTATGCCAAAAATTCCTTTTCTCACCAATTCTGTTCAGTACCTCTTCATTAGTTACGCGATCTACCCACCTACTCTTCAGCATTCTTCTGTAGCACCACATTTCAAAAGTCTCTATTCTCTTTCTGTCCGCACTGTTTATCATCCATGTTTCACTCCGTACAAGGCAACACTCCACACAAATGCATTCAGAAAAGACTTCCTTACACTTAAATTAATATTCGATGTTAGCGAACTTCTGTTTTTTAAAAATGCTTTTCTTTCCATTGCCATTCGGAATTTTATATTTCCTGTACTGCGACCGTCATATGTTATTTTACTACCCAAGTAACAAAACTCATCTACCACCTTCATTGTTTCGTTACTTAATCTAATTCCTTCAGCGTCGCCTGATTTTCTAAGACTGCATTCATTTTTATACGAGGCGCGTCCAGAAAGTAAGTTCTGTTTCAATCTATCTCCGCTGCAGTGCTGCGATTGCAGTTCCGCACATGCGCTGTAGACGATGTTTATCAAGGAGAAGAACGTGTGGCATTTGAATATCGCTGTCAGTTACGTACGCTTTGTTGTGCTTGTTTGAAATGTCGGCGTTGATTGAAAATCCCGCCGCCTGTGAAATCAGGTCGGTGATTCGGTTTCTGATTGCAAGGAAAGTGAAAACAAGTGAAATTCATCGGCAAATTTGCGATGTTTACGGACCAAATGCGACGAGTGTTACGATGGTGAAAAGATGGGTCCGACAGTTCAATGGCCAGCGTAGTGACGTGCACGATGAAGAAGGAAGTGGGCGTCCACCTTGGTTACAGAAGAACTGGTTCACGCGATTGATGACAAGATCCAGGAAAACCGTAGGTTTACAATTACGCTCTCGCTATGGACTTCCCCCAAATTTCAACTGGTTGATGACACAAGCGGCAGATTTCTATGATGAAGGTATACAAAACCTGGTGCCACGCTATGACAAATGCCTGCAAAATTTCGGCAGTTATGTGGATAAATAGTTTAAGAGTTGTAGAATTTTGTGCAATAAAAATTTCTTCTGTATCTGTGTATAATTTCATTTTATTACCAAACGGAACTTACTTTCTGGATGCGCCTCGTATATTAGATAATTGATATGTTTTTAATAATTATTAAATTAAAAAAAACACATTTGTTTATTACTCATGAACAGAAATATTGTAATATACATAAAAACCTATGTGACAGAAATTATTGAATATTTACTGTTTTTGGGAGGTCAAAATATATAAGAAAATCTTTTAGAAAACCTATGCAGATTTTTAGTCGCAGACCTGTGTAATCGAATAGTTCAATAAAACCAACACCAAATTAACCATAAACATGCATATTTTCATAGTTTGCATAAAAGTAAAATTGAGAAATTTAGTAATTTTGGGCGGTACGCCGCTCCTTACGCTCTTTGTCTAAAACAGATAATATGACAGTGGAGTGGTGGTGGGGTTACCTTTGGCGTCGGTGACGGAGCTGGCGGCCTTGCTGCTGGAGCTGGAGGTGGAGTCTGCCTTGTGGAGGGCGGCGGCGTGGTAGCCGCCCCCCGCGCCGCCCCCGCCGCCCCCGCCGCCCCCGCCGGGCCCCGGGCCCGTGGGCGGCGGGTGCAGCACCGGCAGCAGGTCCAGCGCGGGCGCCACGTCCGGCAGCTCCGACAGGCACGTCGTCGCCTGCCAACACAGCACGTCAGCACCACGTCAACGCCTCGTTCACACGCACAGAGCACAGACGTGTGTCAAGCTTCCCCCACTCCCTGAGTACCGGCGCCTGGGGATATCCCGTAATCCACGCCTGGACCCACAACGTATTTTCCGCTTTGCTTCCATTCATTAGTAGATTCCTTTCACGTGGAGCGGTAACCCGTCTATACTCCGTTCACGGAAACATGAGACATAATGTAAACACACTGAGGCGCGTCACCAGGGGTGAACAAAACAAGGACGGTCGCTCAATTGCGCTGCATCCGTTTCAGGTGTAAGATCGTTGTGTGTGTTGTTATACAGCAGTGATAATAGGTGTTGACTCTCAACTTCATCTTAAAGGACCAGTTGCTGAATATTAACGTAAGTATTAGTTTTTACTATAACATTCAGCATTCATAGTCTGTGTGTCTCGTTTTCTCTCTCATTAGCGTCACGTAAGAGTAACCTTATCTCATGTCATCCTTCAATTTCAGTTCACCCAACAAGCGTTCACAGAATTAATAAAGTTCTTTAGAGAAACATATTACTCCTAGTGTGTATAAAACGCAGCTGTTCTGTCCAGAACAGTCAATGACTGATATTGTTATGAAAACAGAAAATAAAAATCCACGCACTCTTTGAAGCCTCCAAGGAAACAAAAAAAAGAAAAAAAGAATTACAACAAAGCTTTCAGATCGTCTTCATGATTTTCACTAAAATGCGATACGGAGAAAAGTTTTTCGCAAGAAATTTCCAACACTTCACAAAGTGCTTGTTGTGGTAAGATCAGATGCAGATTTGAGAAATTTTCGGAGAAAATCACTTTTTATAAAGCATTAAAAGTAATGAATTTTAAATGTTTGGCTTCTAATAGCACTGCTGTATAACAAAACACACAACGACCTTACACCTGAAACGGACGCAGCAAAACTGAGCGAGCGACCCTGTTTTGTCCACCCCTGGTCACGCGCCTCAGTGTGTTTACAGTACGTCTCTCGTCTCGGTGAACTGAGTGCAGTGCGTTTCGTTGTCTGTTCGAGTTACGGTTTACAGATACAACGTAAGTCTATCTGATGCAGATATTATCGCGCGTCGACATTTCCCACCGTTAACATGTCAGTGTGTGGCGTATTGATGTAACAATAGGAAAAAGAAACAAACCGTTTAGAGGGAATAAAAAATACTTTTCACCGTTTTACTCAAGATACAAAACTGCGACAAAAATGGATTCGAGCAATAAGGAGGGTTAACTGGAAACCTACAAATCACAGCTATCTTTGCAATGCCCATTTCAAAGAAGATGATTTTGACAGAAGTTATCCGTTTAGAAGTCATTTCAAGAAATATGCGGTTCCATCGATATTTGCGGGATATCCATGACACTAATAAAGGAAAGTTTTTAATACCTATTTGTACAATATGTGGTCTATAAACTACGAATAAGATACTTTTTGGAATTTATTGTAACAGAATATCTACATTATTAAATTTATTTAATTTATATACATCAAAAAATTAAGTATGAAGAAACTGGGTCGCATGACAATACGACGTTGTGTCAAAATTTCAAAGGGTTTGGTCAATAAATACAAGATTTTTAACATAACACTAAATGAGTTGGTACGTTATACAGAGTCCTAAGAAGAGACAGAGGAGGGGAGGAAGTTAATGTAGAATGGGGAAGGTGGAGATGAACAAGGAGTGTGTGATTACGACATGGAGAGGAAGAGGGAGGACGTGAAGAAGCACGGAAAAAAGAGGAAAGCGGATAGACAACGAGAGTGGGAAGTAAGTGGGAAGGAGGGAGAAGGCTAAACAGGAAGAGGGAGGAGGAAGCGTTGAACAGAGAGAAAGAGAGAGAGTCGATAGTAAGATGGAGGATTAATAGGTTACTTATATTATCGCTACCAGTTACAATTTTATTTTATTTCGTTTCTTTTACAACTGAAATATAGTTAACGACATGCTTCGAGGATGGAATCCATCTTAAGGTTATTCTGGTATTACAAAAGTTACAAAAATATCTTAAATTAACAAAATCTCGCTGCCCGACCAATAAACCTGGTGAAAACAAAAAGATAACCCATACAGTAATGACTCTTTTGACTACCTGTTTGATTGCAAAAGTTTGTTTAATCAATCCACTTTGTTCTTGTTGAGTAGCTCCCTTTTTCTGCCAATTGAAGGTGACACCATTTCTCTGCTAGACGTATTAAGCTTAAAATACAACAGTGCAAAACACGATTTCACTGTCAACATAGCTGCTGCTTGAAAAAAGATAGCAACTTCACTGTCATCAAAGCGGTTTCTGGAACCAAGATGGCGGTCAGAACGTTTTAACCATTTAAGGCATGACTTTCTGTTTGAAGCTTTGAAAACTAGCACAATTAATATATAGTGAGAATGTGCTGAGAAAAATATTTTAAAAAAAATCCTTCAGATATTATGAACTATGAGCAACAAACCCTCACAACGGGTCAGATGTATGGTGTTTTGATGATGTACCTGGTGAAGTAAATGTCACTATTGCGCCGCTGACCTTCTCATAAAGTAACTCTTAATAGAACGGTAATATGTCATTGACTACTTTCACATGGGAAAGGAGGTATACTAAAGTAAACAAACGCACACGTTAATAGTAACTTAATGCACCTAACTGTCGAAGTGATTAAGTAGCACTCTAACTTACAATTTCTGGGATGTGCTTCTTCCATATGTAACACTATGTATACAAGCAGCTACAAATGAATTTGTGGTAAAAAGTTGATCAGTTTGAGAAATAATGGAAAAAATAAGTATGTAGGTGATCAGCTACACTATGCATTAAAGTGTTAATGGAGAAATGGTGGCACCTTCAAATACCAGAATCTGATTTTAAAAAATTCACACTCAAACATGTAGTTAAATGAGACATTACCTCACATAGATTAACTTTTTTTACAGAATTATTGCTACAGGCAGCGAGATTTTGTTAATGAAAAACCATATTAAAATATTTTAATGCTAAAATAGCTTGAAGATGAAGCGCAGCCTCAGAACATGTGGTTAAATAAACAATATTTACAATTATAAAAATAATTGTGACTGGTAGCGGTAATATAAGTAACCTGTTAATTATTTACAAACATACAAGGTGGTAAAACAGTCATTATGTCTTTAAATTGAGGGAGGAGGATATAGACAAAGAGAGCGGAACGAGGAAAAGGGTAAAAGTAAAGTAGTGCAGAGAAAATGACAGCAAGAAATTTATGTTGTATATGTCATTCCCATTCACAAAACATTGTGAAAGTACACAATTTAGATATGTGTGCTTTCTCTTTTCTTGTTGTTCCACTTAATTTGTAACAGGCCACAGCAAGGCGTGACCCGGTGCAGCTTGTAGAAAGTAAAAGTGTCACTTAGTCCCCAGAAAGCCTTCCCTTTTGAGTGCTGCAGCCTGTTTCAATATGTGAACGCGCGAATTCCGAGTGCGCCTCTGTGTCGTCTTTTCCCAGTGGAAAGGAAGACCCACTGCCCGCGGTGCTGGCAAGTAGCAGTTTCCATTGTCTGCTCCAGCTCACTGGACTCTCTCTACTGCACTGGTGGCCTATCTCGCCATGAAAACGGCTCGCAACGGTCACTGGTACTACTGTACAACTTAAATACAAATGCTGTTGGCTTCTATACAGTTTCACGGTCTGCATGACAGCTGGCAAGACATCACACGTTGTCAAACGATCAGGGAAGTATAACAGACGCAATCGAAATATTGAAACATTTTGATCTTTTCGCGGGGTTTAAATAAATTCATCGACAAAGTTAAAAATTTGTGCTGAACCGGCATTCAAACCCGGATTTCCCGCTTCGGGCCAGTGGTCGCATTAAGGCAAGGCAAGCTTTCCTTCCAATCCAAATTCTCAACTTCTAGCCCTCTGTCCATTCATTCCTCTTGCTCTCGGCCTATACATACTGAATTCCCGCATGGGATCGAGAGTTCGAATGCGTCCGCATTGAAATTGTCATTGCCTGTTCGGACATGTTCGAAATGAACAGACACCTTATCAATAATTGTAAATATGCCCACAACAGACAACGAAAGTTGCAATGCGGACGCATTCAAACGCTCGATCCTTTGCGGGAATTCAGTATGTACAGGCTGAGAGCAAGAGGAATTATTCGACAGGGGGCTGGAAGTTGAGAATTTGGATTGGAAGTGAAGTGTGCTTGGATAGTCTAATTGCTTAAGGTGACTGCTGGCCAGAGGCGGGAAATCCGGTTTCGAATCCCGGTCGACAAAAAATTTCGTCGTTCAATTTATTTCATCCTCCCGAAATGGTCAAAATGTTTCGATAATTCGATTTCGTAAATTTACGGCCGTTACTGTCAACTAATGGTGTCTGTTCTTTTGAACATGTCCGAGAATAATAGACACTATATCAGTCATTGTAAATCTGCTATAGCCTGAGGGAAATCCGAAGAAATCTTCTCCAGATCACGCTAGCATGTCGGTTAGCAGAGTAAGCTCCCGAATAGTACATTTCTGAACGAGACAATTGTAACCAACACAAGCATTGTAATGAAGGTAGCAAACCATTATTATAACGATACTAGCTTATATGCCCGTGATTTGCAACGGTTGTTAAAGAAGGGCGTGTGCTTTTTAGGGTTCCAGACCTTAATCAGTAAAAATCCTTTTTGGATCATTCTGTCAATAAATTCAGTTGTCCTAGATGTCAAATGTAAGAAAAAGTCATCCTCCGAAACGGTGTAGCTTCAAAATGTTTTTGATACAAAATGAAACATGCCAAAAGAAGCAAGGAAATTTTTTTACTGACTGAGTTCTGGAACCTTAAAAAGCCATGATACGCACATGCCCTTCTTTAACAACCGTTGCAAAGCGCGGGCATATAAGCTAGCAGTTTTAGAAAGCTACTGATTTCACCTGCAGCTGTTTGCGCTTCACAGTTCAAAGATGTCAACAGCACAGTCAGCTTTCAGGAATAACCTCAAGCTGACTGCAATGCAGTAGCGTCTTGTTAGTAGTAAATAAGAAATGTATTAAATCGAGGTGCGTGATGTGACATGTTTCAACCTATCGCAGTGTTAATTTACTATGTCATATCTATTAATGTTGAGTTGCACAATGATATAATCTTGCACATATACATTCATTGGTATAAATACTTTATGTAGGTTCCTCTTTGAAATCTGTTGCATTTATTCCTTTCTTATCTTAGGGCAATCGTTCTTCCCTTTCTGTCCATCGCCTTCTACCTAACTATCTGTGCATTTAAGTTTCGTTTCTTTGCATATCATTTGTAGAGAGTAATATTAGCAAACTTTCTGTGAAGAATAAATAGTGAATGAATGAAGTCTCGTAAACCACGCGTCGCGTGATGGGAAAGTTTATTGTTTACGACATCATGAACTATGTTGTCGTAGGTAGTTTTTAACCCAACAGCGATTGTTGTCTCATAGTAAGCAATGTGTTTAATTGAAATCGTTACATTATTTTAGGAGGAGATGTGGGAAAAAAAGCGCATGATGTAGCAGTTATTCAGAAATTTCATTGTTTGTGACATATCTCCTGAAATATGTGTCGTATTATGATGTAAATTCGAAGGTACATTCAGTGGTATATGTTCCTAATGTCTGCAAAGTATATATCGTGAATGGTGTTAGGGTAAAGATGTAATAAATCAAAACCTCATGCATGATGATGTGGTTTTTCATGAACCAAATTGTTTATGACTTAATATGTCATGAACTATTTGTCGAACTGTGATATAATTTCTAAGGAACATTCAGCGGTATGTGTGTGTACATTCAGTGAAATGTCTCGCGAATACAACTTACAGTGTATGAGTAATAACTTGTAAAGTCATAACAAATGTCGTAGATATACATCATGAACATCGGAAAAGTAGTAAGCGATAAACTTTTTTCGTTTCATCATTTGGTTGGAGTTGTCAGCGAGAAACAGTTTCGTTAAGATTTGAAATTATGGTTACAATTTACTGCAAGCCGCTAAGTGGTCTCATTCTCAAATAGTTGACGAACAAAATCACGCTATCACACGCGGCAAGATGGGACAGATATCATTGTTTATGACGCGATATCGTAAGAACTATGTATCGTATGTGGTTTTTGAAACCACGACAAATAAGACCTGACCTTTAAGAATATTTTTACCAAATTTGGTTGAAATCGATCCATTAGTTTAGGAGTAGATGTAGAATATTATCGCATGATATCATTGTTTATGACGTCATATCTCCTTACGTATGTGTCGTAGGTGGTTCTTATCCCGACAGCGATTGATGCCTGATAGTAAGGATCTTGTGTACCAAGTTTGGTTGAAATCGGTCCAGTAGTTTAGGAGGAGATGTGGAACACACACACACACACACACACACAACTTATTTTGTAAGATGTAAGGTTGTGCTCTTCGAAATACCCTTTTCTGCAGTGTTAGATACAGTAATTATAATTACAAGTTCTCTGCTGTCCCACTGTAGTTAGAGGCTATTTCCGTCTCAACAACTTCAAATTGCTTCTCGGATTCTCGCCGGTTCTTTTCTGTCTGTCCTCATAGCGTATTGAGAAGAAATTTCACACCTCACTAAACTTCTCATCTAAACTTGCAGATATTAACAGTGCCGTGACTCATTATGCTTCAGAAGTCGGGAGGCGTGCATAATTTATCACGGATGGACATGAAAATGAGTTTCCGAAGTACGTGACAGCCACGCGCAAAAACCGTGCGATCTGGGGAGCCACATTACGAATCTCGCAGCTGCTCGCGTCAGAGGTTAGCTGTAAGCCCGGCGTTGCCCAGATGTTTATTTATCCTATACTCTCGTAGTCCACATCCCCCTCTCTCTCTGCTTCCTCCTCTTTCTCTCCCATCTCTCTGTTCGTTTCCACCTCTCTCTCTCTCAGCAAAGTTTTTGCAAGGTACCCTCTGTCATGTACTATACAAACATTTATGTACTCAGCGTTCTTTTTGTTGGTTTAAAAGTCGCGTGTGCAAAGCTTCATAAAGGTTGGGGCAAAATTATGCATTTTGTAAAATTCCGTAAGTTAAGTACCCTCCACCGTGCACCCAACGAAATTTTATTCAGACAGTGACATTCCTCTTATTTTTAAGACAGAGTGTGCAAAATTTCATCAATATCAGAACTAAACTATAGATTTCTATACAATAGAAACGCACTTCGCTGTTCTCAAATATTCAAGTTTTATTTTATAAATCCCTTGTTTTGAAGGAAAAAAAAGAGGATCTGTGCAATCGGTCGAGCCGTTGTCTAGTAATGTTGCAAAGTATCCTCTCCTATGCACCGTATGAAACGGTAGACGGTGACCCTGTTATTTTGAAGGTCAAGCGTGCGAAACGTCGTGAAGATCGGGATGAAACTGTACAATTCGTGAGTCTGTATGAGAAATATGCTCCGCCATGCACCTATCACAAAATACTTTCTTAGCTTAGTTTTCTACCTATATACTACATTCCTATCAAATTTCAGCTTCATAGGTGAAGTAGTTTTCGAGATTTCGTGTTTAGTCAGTGAGTGAGTCTCCTTTCGCTTTTATATAGATAGAGATTCAGAAAAAAAAATTACTTAATTTAGGATGCAAGAGATTAAGGAAGACTTGCAAAGAAAAAAAGACAGTAACATGCAAATCTATAATGCTAACTTTATTTGATACAAGGTCATGCCCGATGCGACAATTTTACGACATCTAAGGCGAAACTGTTGTGGGCAGTAGACTTCTTTTCGTTTCACCATTTTGTGGAAATGAGGTTATATTACAAAACGCTTCATAAACGTCCGAAATTACATGCAGACTTAGTTTCAGGTCCCTAAATACTACGATTTTTCAATAATTGACGCATATATCTGGGTATTCTCAAGCGGTGACGTCATATATCCTGGGCTATATGTCGTGCTCTTTTGTTTTTGGGGTAGGAACCTTCGTCAGCTTACGGTGAACAGTTCACCAAAGCTTCACTGCAATCGAAAGAATGGTTTATGAAACCGTAGAAGACATACTGATATATGTATATAATATGCAGTCTCTGACAATACAGTTCGCTGAAGAGTTCTGTAACCATAACTTAAATGGACGAAGAACTATTGTTACTGTCCTTCGAAATAATCGCTCTTATATCCGTGCACCTCTGAGCTCTGCGCTACATGTCCTGGAAAGTTTGCACGAAGTCTTCATCTAGGTTCGTATTCAAAATCCTCGTCACGTTCCCTTGGATGTGAAGAATATCCTCATTTTTTTTAATTTTTTTTTTTCCTTTTGAAGCGTAATTGAGTCGTGCGAATAAGTCTAGAGGTTTCACATCTGGCGAGTATGGTGGATATACAGGTTGCGCCAAATCTTTTTTTGGCCAGGAACTATTTCATGCTGTTGGCTGTGTGTGGACAAGCGTTGTTGTGCAACTTGAACGTCCACCATTCTCGCCGGATTTGAACCTTCCAGACCTCTTCACATTCGCTCGACTCAATGAAAACAGATTTGACGATATTCCTGACATTCAGTGAAACGTGACTAGACTTTTGAATACCATCCCACAGGAAGTCTTAGTGTAAAATTTCCAGGACTTGTATCTCAGAGCGAGAGGCTCAGATCTGGGGATCGTGGTGGCCAGGGTAGTTGACGTACACCTTGAAGAGCACGTTGGGTGCTATGGGATACGTTTGGATGTACATTGCATTGTTGGAAAAACATGTCGCTTGGTGGTGCATAAACTGTGTACTGAGCTGTTCAATGTAGCCTCCAGTATCACCAGAGGAGAACTTCCATTGTAGGATTTGAGTCCCCACACGATAGCGGAAGATCAGTTTTGCCGTTTGGGCGTCTTCCGCTCACGCATCAACATCATTCGGCCGCCTCCAGTGGTGTCGCGATAGGCGCTTTTGGAAGAACGAATGAAGACCTGTCGTCTTCAGAGATTCGCTTCTGCCTCGTTGCCAGTAACGATCATACATGCTTGTGGCATCGTGCAGGGGAGCGTCATTATCTGAAGAGTATACGACACAGGCACACAGGGTCGACACCCGGCGTCATGGCTTAGTGAGCCAGTTCCTACACCGGCCATTTTTCTATAGTGATCTTCAACGTTGAACAGTGCACGGTACACTGTAACCACTTATTGAACCTGTCTTACTGTCGTTCATGCACCAACAAGGTGATATACTTTTCCAGCGGGACAATGCACGTCCACATGTATCCTGTGCCACCAAACGTACTCTTAGAGGTGTACATTAACTACTGTGGCTAGCACGATCCCAAGATCTGTCCTCCAATGTGCATGTTTCGAACCACATGGGCGGAGTAATAAATCTGCTTCATCTGGGGCACGAGGTCGAAACTGCATGGCAGACCATACCGCAAGACTACATTCGGACCCTGTACGACCGTCACCATGGGATAATAGCAGCTTGCATTGCTAAAATAGGAGGGTATATGGTTATTAATATCGACATTGCGCACGGTCTATACTCAGGTGCGTATGGCTCTGTTTGTGTGATGATAAGTTGTATACATCCTCAAGAGTATGTCGATAAAATTTTCCTCTGCTTTGTTGACGAATCGATGGTGCTTTTTTCTTCAGTACTGTATTTCACGAGATACGACATGACACACAAATATATGAGTCAAAACTTCCTGCCGCGCGGGAGTAGCCAATCGATCTGGAGCGCCACGTTGCGAATCGCGCTGCCTCCCGCGTCGGAGGTTCGAATCCTCCATCGGGCATTGATACGTGTTTTTTCCTTAGGTTAGTTTAAGTAGTTTGTAAGCTAGGGACTAATACCCAAGTAGTTAAGTCCCATATATTTACATAGTTTTTCATAGCTTCCTTTCGGCTGTTACGTGTACCTTTTGCCACTGAGATTTATATGAGCCTTTAACTACTGTAATCTACTCTTACTTCCAGAGTTAAAATTGACATGAAAGAGCATTGGCTCCTAATGACTCTAACAGCACAAAATCTAAGTACAAAATTATACATATGTTTCGAGCATAATCCAGGACAATGACTTCATAAATAGGGTATTTAGATGCTTTTAAAGACTAGCATTTATTTATTTTGGCGTGCTACAGAAGTTGCCGTCAAATGAATTGTCGGACGCAGTGGCCGAGCGATCTGCGGCGCGCCAGTCACAATCTGCACGGCCGCCACGGTCGGGGGTTCGAATCCCCACCTCGGGCATGGATATTTGTGTTGTCTTTAGTATTAGCTAGTTCATAAGTTGTTTGTAAGTTTAGGGACTGATGACGCCGCAGTTAAGTCCCTTAAGCTTAACAAACATTTTGTCAAATTAATTTTATCATTTCACATAGAATGAAATGCGTGATAAATTTACGATTGACTAAAATGTAAATTAATGCAATTATCTCTTACCCATTGATTGTTTGATAACGAGAGCACTAAGTGCCTTCCAAGAGTTTCATACATTTTCTAAGTACTTCATCGATTACATATTTAAAGTCAAATGTTTAACACTTTAAGGTAATAACTGCGGAAATCAGACATAGAAGCAGTTCAGAACTCGATTTTTTAAGGCAGTGTTTCCCAACGATTTCAATTGTGCGACCCCCTTAGAAGTAAAAATATTCCTGCCACCCCCTACTAAGAATAAATATTCTGTATTGCTCTACCATCGTAATTATTAGGTACTCTAATAAAACTATTTTGTAGTCTCACAGGCAACGACTTTAATTTTATTTCTGATCATACAACTTTCTTGTAAATTGTTAGACATTACTTTTGTGTACTTTTTTCAGAATATCTAGTTTTACTTGATTAATGACAGAAATATAAATTTTTCACAACGAGTCTTTCGCATTTCAGGCATGAGTCAGAATCAAATAATGCTCATTAATAACGGTCCCACTGCTTACTTTATGAGGAAGTAGATTGTGTTCCGAATTTATTAGATTTAGTGATTGTATCTACTTCATTTACTTGTCAAGTGGTTCCTGAAAAGTTATCAGACCTTGAGCTTATTCATCGTTAATAGGCAGTATTTATTATAAAACAATCTATGCTCAATTCAATTCAGAATTAATATTAAACAATGAATTACTTACTTTAAAATAAATTTAACTTGAGTCTATTTTTCAGTGTAACGGAACCCTCAGTATTCAGACGTGCAGCGGTCTGGTTGTTCTGTGGTGCAAAAGCTTCCGCCTGTGGCAGTGAACCCGCGATCTAGTTTTTACGACATCCTGCGAGTCGCGAACGACAGGTTGGAAAACACTGGTTTAAAACAGACTGCGTGGAATTGTTTCTGGGTTTAATATTTTTTTTCAAAAGGTATATACTACCTTCTTATGACCGCACAAAAACAATAGAAGTGATTTTTTTTCGCAAACACGATTTGTTTTGCAATTCTGCCAGTCTTTCTGGAAATACGTCAAAATGAATGTTACAAAATTTTAATCTGAACTTATACATCTAAATGTCGTAGATATTAAATAATATTCAAGGAAAGCAAACCCAACTAACAAGGAAAGTACATGGGCTCGAGGAAACATATCTGTATGAACGTTTGGTTGCAGGATCTCTACGTACACCTCAATGTGCTGGTGGGTGTCGTTCTTCTGCAAAGCTCTGTAACCATGCTCTAGATAGCACTGTAGATGTAATTGTAGACGTCATACGTAATGCAGATATCTTAACTATAACTTATGTAATAATCATTGTACATGGCCGGCCGCGGTGGCCGGGGGGACTGACGCACATCACTCACGGTCTGCACGGCAACTACGATCAGGAGCTCGAATGCCCCCTCGGGCATGGATACTTGTGCCGTCCATAGAGTTAGCTAGTTCGTAAGTAGTTTGTAAGTTTAGGGACTGATGACCCCGTAGTTAAGTCCCATAAGCTCTACAAACATTTGAACATTTCATCGTACATGTTCTCTAGCGAATTATCAAAAGCCGTGATGATAGTTGCAACTTTAACCTTCTTCCCGAAAGACTGTTGGTATTCAATCCCACTGCTTCCAACGCCTCTACCCGCACTTATCGTAGCACTTGCAATGAGTTGTTCGTCATTATCATCCCTATTATCATTATTATGAGTTTGTAACAACAGTATCTAACTTATGCTCATACTTCTGTACCATAACAGATACGAGAAAGCATGCAAATGATTCGTCTTCTACACTAATACCATCTTCACGAAGAATGGTTCTTCGTAACTTCATCTCAACTAATCGCAATACATTAGCAGGATTGATTAGCAATCGCCGCCCCATCTGACGCTTCACCACACAAATAACATCACAAATCGCAACTTCGGAGGCACACTGCATCGTCCCTACTGGCGAACCGACAGGTCAAAGTGCAATGCGGCATGGCACACGCAGGGGCCTCTAACGGACGACTACAGAGTTTCGCAGATGCGGGAGTATCACTAGTGCAATAATGGATCTTCACATTATATCTCATACGATTTTGGTGTATATGTGTTTGTTCGAGCCCAAGTACTTTCCTTGTAACATTTTCTGAATGAACCTCAACTTTGCAGCCGTATCGTATGACTTTGGAATCAACAATAATAGCTAAACCTATCTATGGTAGCAGGTGATTCAATGAAATGAAATATGACACTGCGCGGAGCTCGTGACTACAAGAATGAAAAACTAAGCCGCCATTCTCGTCAGCGCTATCTGGGGAAGTCGGGGTTTCTACTAATAGTTTCACTTAATCGGCACTGTATATACGATAGCACTTCTGCTAGCCGCTTGGCTGCTAGCTCACAATACCGGCTCAGCAGGGAGCGGTTCGGTCCCTCAGCGCGCGTGCACTCTCTCAGTGCCGAGGAGACCGCGCCGTGCTGCGCCACGCACCGCCATGCCCGGCGCCGCCTCGCGTTCTACCTACGCCGGCGGCACTCGTGATTACCATATAGATGCGAACAGCTCAGGCGGCGAGCGCGCCACGGCACCTCGTCTTGTTTCACTCTCTCGTTTCAACACGGCGAATACCCTTTTTGCTTTATGAAACGGGAGAGACAATCTAGTTAAAGCCTACAGGGATCCCCAAACGACACCATTTTATACTGCACGCGTGCTTTGCAATCCCCTGTTTCCGCGATAATCTTTACGACCAGAAGCACACTTGCTCGCCGTTTTGTAGTCTCTAAACCGGCGCCCCGTGGAGCCCATCGAGGCGTCGCTCCAGACGACAAAAATTTTATGTGACGCACGTGGCAGAGGAGCGAATCTCGCAGATCATGCACGCAACAGTTACGTTTTGTTGACGCCCAAGGTAAAAGTCAAGAACCTTTTCTCCATATTGGTCATTCTAGTTCTTCATAATTATCTTTATTTTCGAATTCCACACATGAATTTAATCAACACTGTAATTATATGTTTTGACGACGTTACAGCGTTCAATGAATGAAATAGATCGCAATTTGCGATCAGTTATGGCTTCACTGCACTTTGGTATTCCATCTAAACCTAGTACAGTGAAGCCATAACTGATCGCAAATTGCAATTTTTTGCATTCATTGAACGCTGTAACGTCGTCATAAATTGTATACAACCCGATGCTGGGCTCTCGAGGACAATTAACTATGTCTCGATATCTCACGGTCTGTTATCCCTGATGCGGGAATACAGAACAAATAGGCTGTCGTGGCGAATGGAGATTTGGGTGTGGCGGGAAACGCGTCTGCCTGCTAAGCAGGAGATCCCAGGTTCGAATCCAGGCCCGGCACAAATTTTCATTCGCCGCAATTTGGTATTCATCTAAACCTAGTACAGTGAAGCCATAACTGATCGCAATTTGCGATTTATTTCAAACACTGCAATTGTCACCAAATGGGAGATATTCGTGAAAACGGTAATTCAGCCGAGGAAGGCTGTAGTTTTTCTTGTGGTCTGCAGTCCAAATTCTAGTTTAACGCTGCTCTCCGCGCTAACCTATCCGGAGAATGTCTCATTATCTATGCATAAGGACGGTAATCTACTTCCTTTTGAATCTGTATTCGTATCTGGTTCTTCCTGAGCGATTTAGGACTCGCACACATCCCTCTAATGTTAGATTGACGATTCCCTGATGTTCCCGAATGTATGTTACCATCCATTCCTTCTTTTACTGAAGACATAGCAAAAGTTAGTTTTCTCTGCAGTTCTGTTCAGTACCTTGTGGCGGTACTGGCTTGCAAGCCAGCAGCCATTGCTTTATTTTATTTCATAAATTCATTTACTTGTAATGAAATAGATATGGAATAGTAGGAAGTGGCTGTGCCAGACAGTAGCTAGATGGTAGTGTATCTCCGCCCCTTTTTCTAAGGGTGATATGTTTAACTGTTGGTATACCTTTACGTGCCACAACCTCCCAGATATTTTATTAATGACTTAAATTACTTAATAAATAAAAATTCAGTTATTAATTTTATTACTATTATGTATGTTAATTGTTTATGATTCACTATTGTTTTGTAGATTTAATAGATTAAGTATTTTAGGCAAAAAGTGAGTGTGATGTTCTAGAAGTGTTGGTTGGATCCAAAACTCTAGGTGCGAGCCCCGACACGGTAAACATGTAGCGGCATTTGCAATAACCAGTCTTGTCAGTCGGTCGATTTGCAATAACCAGTCTTGTCGGTTGATAATGGGGCTAAAAATATTTGTAAAGTGCGTGCAATGTATGTCAATGTGTGTTATGACTCTAACAACGTTATATTTGTGAATTTTGACGTCAACATGTAGTTTGTGGCTTCTGTATCCGTGTTATTTGTAAAAATGAAAGAGCCACTGGCATCTCTGAAGGAATTCATCGACTTCGTTAATGGTAGTTAGACAGCCACAGTATCCACCACTTTCAATTTCAGCCTCATCTCAGGAAACTTCGAGTCTACGACCTGTGTGCTGCTTCTGCGCTGGGGACATCTACAAGAGAGAGAGAGAAGACACCAGGTTAGTCAAATATTAAGTGACAACTGCCTACGAGCCTCACGTGCAACGCTGCTCGCGGTAACGTGAGTGAGGTAAAGGGAAGATAGGAAAGTGTCAAGGAAACTGTCACAAGTGGACTTGAGAACATAAACTTTAACCGCAACATTGAATGGTTTAAGGCTTTTTTTTCCTATCTCAACCCTGTCGTAACCTCTTTATTATTTAAGCGATCTACCAATCTTATCTTCACCATTCGTCACGTTTTGTTGGATGTCGGGAAGATCTTCAGATCTCTTTCCTTTCAAAGCGATTTTGAGCCGAACTAAATAGGCAGAAGTCAGGAGGATTGAGATCCGGCGAGTATGGTGGATGTTCAAGTTGCACGACAACGCTCGCCATCAGACAGCCAATATAGTCAAACAGTTCTTGGCAAAAAGTGGGGTGATGCAACTTGAACATCCACCGTACTAGCCGGATCTCAGTTCTCCACACTTATTCCTATTCCCTGGAGTTAAACTCGCTTTGAAAGGAAAGAAATTGAAAGATATTCCTGACATATAACGAAACGTGACAAAGCTTTTCAACGCCATCCTTTAGGAGGACTTCGTACAAAGTACCCAGAACATGTATGCAGAGCTCAGAGGTGCATAGTTATGGAAGATGGCTAATTCGAAGGACACTAAGGTAACTGAAGCCCGTAGTTCACTTACGTTAATGTTGCAGGTCTATTCACCGTACACTATTGTCAGAGGTTCTATAATGTAAAAATAAATTTTTACATTAAGTTTGTTTGTATGTCTCGAAACTTCTCCAGTTTCGTTCCTTGGAATGTCAAAAATTTGAACATTTGAATACAAGACATGTAACTGTAATCCTCTACCTCCTTAAAACAACAAAATGTAGCTGTAATGACTGATGTCAACGAAGAAACCTGTTTTAACTTCCATTTCTTCTCTCAAGAGTGAACAATCACTTTTTATGTTCTTGTGAGAAGTTGCAACTTAGGTACACGGAAACTTGAAATTGAAAGACATGTTCCAGTTTCTATACTTACAAACAACTTAAGGTAACTCACGGCAATGACAACACTCTTGCCCGAGGTTGGACTCGAACAAACAGCAGGTATCGCAGCTCAATCCGCAGTATGACGCCTTAAACGATACTTTCTGTATAACAGCTTGCCAATTTTTAAGGTTTTGTCTTTAGTAATATTTCCATCCGGTTTTCATGCATTTGGGAGCTGAATTTGAAAAAACAACACTATAATGCTCTTCTTTATTTTGTTTCTAGTTGATGAGCCTAATACAAACGAACTTTATTGTCAGAGGCTGTAGCTTTCTTTTACGGTACTCAAATTAATCCAAGCGCATTGTCTGAGGTAAGAAACAAGAGCATACAAAGGAAACCTAGTCAAGCTTTCCAGAGAAACAAAAGGCCACCGTTCGCATTAAATATGCTATTTAATACATTGTTATTTAACTTAATTTATCAATAAATAGGGTTGTAATTGATTGTGATCCCCGCTTTTATTTTCAGTTAGCTCTGTTGAACGTCTCCTAAAAACCTGGCGCTAGAAAATTAGTGAGGCGCTAAAAAAACATTTTAATCACTATACAACTGGAATTTCGCTATTTTGAGGAACGAGTTTGCTAACCACCGCTTTTTGGGATTCGTACGAAGGATTGCGATTTAGAAATGTTCAAATCCTTATAAACCTAGTGGACCAAACAGCTATGGTCATCATTTCGTAGACTTACACTCACACGCATGATGGAGGGAGGCTAGAACCTGCGGCAGAAAGGGCCGCCCAGTCCGCAGCATGACGCCTTAGACCACGCGACGATTCCGCGCGGTTGATATTTAGAGATGGGTGTGGCTAGTTTTAATGTCTTAATCGAGTATAGAGCAGATTTCTATCTTGGATATTGCACAGGCCGAGAGTTGTTTCGCACCAGTTGATTTTTTAAGAATATTGCAACAAAATTTTAAACATGGCTGCTGTTCAGCAACGGTGGAACACCATCAGATAGTGAACAAAATTTCAGCCTACCAGTTGAATTAAAATGGTTTATACACGTAAACCTTGCCCCAGGTTTCAGTAAAAGTAATTTTGCCTTCTTCAGAAGATTTTCCTAACAAAATATAATTAACAGAGTAATCATATGGGTAATGGTAATATCCATAAAGTTTCTAAAAACATGTACGATATTAAAATTACACCATTAGATGAGACTGTACTTACACTTAGTTCACATTGAAGTAGTTGTTAAATTAAATCAAGTGGTCATATGTGGCTGACTCCATGGCGTGGAATGAAATATAAATTTATATAACTAATGTCTGCAACATAAAAATTGTGGACCAACGACACATACAGGTCGAGTGGGCAACGCGTACTGGTAAAGGCGTGGGAACACACTAGGTGGCGCCAAGAGGGCTGATGGGCGTGCCCGCAGTCGCGCACGCGAAAGGATACGGAGAGAAGATAACTATGTGCATCTAACACCGACAGAGACGGATGAGATACGCACATGAGACTTCACGTGGATGAAATCTGGGGCTGAGTCATGTGCATGGCACGATGTATATACGCGCGTACAAGAAAGTGTGGTGTCGCACAAGTCCAAAGTGCGCGCCACCTACTTTCGCCGCGCGCCGCCATGCACGCACGGCGCGGCGTTCTGACGACGACAGCCACGAGCGCCCTCTGCTGGAACTCTGCTCGTGGCCACGACTGAACGATATCGATCACTTGGGACTGAGATAGCAACCAGTTAGGACCTTCGTAATCAGATAGGCACCAGTGAAGACTTGGCTATCGTACAGACACTAGGCAGGACTCTAGCTCAACTATGTATCAGCCTTCTGCAGTACAATGTAAAAGTTAAGTATTGTATAAATTCTGTTCAATATATATCTCTTCTAATTTACTCTAGTGTTTATAGTTTCTGGCTGCTCCCCTCCGTACCTGCACCAGCGTGCTATCTTTATTCCTGTGTCGGTATCATTCCACTCGGCCACCGACACCTACGACGGAAACGAGACACAAAAGCGGCGACGAGGCTGGGACACAAAAGAAAGAATTTAAAGACAGAAATTTTTCAATATACAGGGTGTTACAAAAAGGTACGGCGAAACTTTCAGGAAACATTCTTTACAGACAAAGAAAGAAAATATGTTATGTGGATATGTGTCCGGAAACGCTTAAT
This sequence comes from Locusta migratoria, assembly GCA_026315105.1. Lineage (NCBI taxonomy): Eukaryota > Metazoa > Arthropoda > Insecta > Orthoptera > Acrididae > Locusta > Locusta migratoria. The sequence continues at coordinate 227,343,174 of CM048746.1, read as the reverse complement.
TTCCATGTTACAGCTCATTTTAGTATTTCTCTTTAAGTGTAAATTGAAATAATTCGTGCAGACAATTGTCAAAATACCCAATTGTTTCGTTAGTATGTACTGTACTTCCTCGATTCACCGCCAGTTGGCCCGATTGAAGGAAGGTAATGTTGACTTCAGTGCTTGAGTTGATATGCGACTCATGTTCTTCCACCTACGCTCACTGGAACACGTTATCAAGATTTCATAGGGGATACTCTACCTGCGCTGCTAGAACATGTGCCTTTACGACACAACACGTGGTTCATGCACGATGGAGCTCCTGCACATTTCAGTCGACGTGTTCGTACATTTCTCAACAACAGATTCTGTTGTGTACCCTGTGTACAGCATGCGCAAGCCATACGGCACCTTCAATTGGCCTTTCTTACATTTTAAGACATCGAATATGAAATTTCCGACTTAGCCAACGTCGGCTTTACGTATTCTCCTTATCACCCTCAGCCGTCGAAATACTTCGTTAGTTTTTGACCACTTCATTTCCCTCGGTATAGCGCGCGCGGACACCTCACCCCACTGCCCCCCTGGCTGTTGAGTCTCAGTGGCTTACAGGAGGCTGGTGGGGCCTACTGCGCCTTATTGCCGACCCACCCGCGGCACACAAAGCGACGCCCGCGGCCGCCTTTGCGCCGCTACCTGCCGCCCTACTACATAATTCATTTCCACATCAAACGACGCCGCCGCCGCCATCGCCACGTATTGGCGACGCGATGAAAACGCATCAGCAGGCCCTTCCTGTGTCTCGAAAAGCCCCCCCCCCCCCCCGACTCACCGTAGACTGCGACGCGCTATCTTGGGTTTTACCATTTGCTGCATTCTGGAGATCGCTCCCAGGTAGATGAAACTACAGGGTGCCTCGAAACCTCCCCCTCCCTCCTACCACGACTCGCCGTACACTGCGACGCGTTTTCTTGCGTTTTACCATCTGCCGCATTCTGGAGATCGCTCCCAGGTAGATGAAACTACAGGGTGCCTCGAAAGTCGCAGTACACCTTCTTATTAAAATAAAAAAATAAATAAAAATAAATAAATAACTAAATAAAAAGTGAATAAAACTGAGGAACTTCGACATTCCAGTATTGTGTGGTTGGAGTGGTCTCCAATCTACAGTATATACATGTGCGCCATCTTGAAAACTGGCCGACTTGAAACTGGCTATTTCGAAATCATAAATTTATCCCTGTTAGGCGGATTCTTCTGATGTCTGCAACCGTATTATAAACTTTTTGAAATAATTTATACTGCAGCAGTCAGTTTTTCCTAATATTTTTTATTAGCAAGACGCGTTTCGGCAGCAAGCTGCCATCATCGTATGCATTTTATAGTAACTGGTTCATTATTGTTTTATTATGTTTCGTGTTGTGGGTGCCAGTGAGGTTATGGTTGGACGTTTTAACCTGTTCCGGAAGATATAGCTATTTTAGTATTATGTTTCATGATTATAGCTTCTGGATTATTGTAGTGTTGTATTTACTTACAGTATTGTTGATAATCTTGTTGTCTGGCACACACAACACAATAACACAGTTACATATACACCACATGTAGGCATTTTGTATCACACTGTACAAAGATCCTTAAAACCTAAGATCACCTACTTACATCAGTATTTACAGTGAATAGCCATAAATGATAAACTGGAAAACAACAATACCAATTTCTTTAAAAATTTCTGCAGTGTTGAATTTATTTTTCATTAAAATGTAGAATTAATCATATAACTCTGATTGAATAATTCTTTCAAATGTAGCAACATCTGTTTCAACACATGCTATCTACATATGCACTTTTTAGGGAATATTCACTGTAAATACTTATGTAAGTAGGTTATCTTAACTTGTAAGGATCGTTGTACTGTGTAATACAAAATGTCTACATGTGGTGTATATGTAACTGTGTTCTTGTGTTGTGTGTGCCAGACAGCAAGATTATCAACAAAACTTAAGTAAATACAACACCACAATAATCTAGAAGCTATAATCATTAAACATAATACTAAAATAGCTATATCTTCCTGGACAGACTAAAACGTCCAACCATAAGCTCACTGGCAACTACAACACAAAACAGAATAAAACAATAATGAAACAGTACTGCAAAATGCACCCGATGACGGCAGCTTGCTGCCGAAACGCGTCGTGCTAATAAAAATATTAGTAAAAAGTGACTGCTGTAGTATAAATTATTTCAAGAATATTTTTGAAATCCATCATCTTGAATCAGTCAGGTTTTACATGGAAAGAGGATCGTGTGATATGTCGAATAACAAGAACATTTACTGACACTTTTAATCCTGCAAACAGAGTCGACGTAGCAGTAACGGTTCAAAAGTTATGCAAAGATCCCACTTTTGTATCAGGTATCTTGTTCAGCGATCAGGTAATCTTGTTTTGTCAGTGGTGAAGTCAACCGTCACAACCATAGATACTGCAGTGACTAGAATCCACACTGCATGGAACCTTCTGTGGTACTTGGCGACGTATATGCTATATTGTTGTGGGTTATATCGGGTACCCGTGTAATTGGAACAACTTTCATTGTATAAAATCTAAATACTCAAAGCTACATACAGGGTAGAAAAAGCCACGATTGAATGGTCGAGCGCTCTAAGGTGCCTTGCTGTGGACTGCGCAAAGTTCGAGTCCTCCCTCGGGTATGGCTGCGTGCGCGTTGTACTTAGCCTACTTGAAGTAGTTTGTCAGTATAGGGACTGATAAACACGGTAATTAAGTCCCATTAATTTACAAACATTTGATTTGATTTGTTACATAAATGTTTTTTGATCCAAGGGAGCAAACAATTCTCGTCATCGGTCCCTAAACTACTTAAATTAAGGGGACTGGCCGTGAACGGGCTGCATTTTCTGTGCACATAACTCTTGATCTGCAATGCGGAGGAAATTGCGATTTTTTACCAACAATGAATGACATTATCTGAAGATGTAATAGGGAATTTATTGAAATATCTGTTATAGTTTAAGAATTACAATCTTTTGCCTGATAGATGTTTTTATAATAGACATTAGCATGCTGGAACCATTTTCTGTTGCATCGTCAGTCTACCAGCATGTAGATTGTGGCAGGCTGCTGTCAACATTCGTAGGAAATTATGCCTCTTGTAGTTTGCAGTTTATCTAAGGAAACAGAAAAACCCTTGTTGCCCTTCTTATTACACTATTTTGTCTAAAAATTACCGTTATAATTATTTGCAGAATGACATAGATTATTTCTGCAATTACGTATAACACAACGTTACTGTCCCATTGTTCTATAAGAGAAATTTGGTGAATATAGGTACAACCATTATGAAGATACATGTACCTAATGTTCTGTAAATGAAGTTTCGAAAAAAATGAGAAAAGAATGTTCACAGCGATCTTGACTCGCCGTATGGCTCTTTCAGAACACTGCTGGTCAGTTGCTTCTTTATACTTTGCATACTTATTTAGGAGTCTTTTACTGATTCTAGACTCTTTAGTGCTGGCTTTCGCAGGGCTTACAACTTCCACTAGTAGATGACGATCTATTGGAGAGCAGCTATCATATTATTTCCTGGTTGGATGCCCAATTTGTCCGTTACTTATGTCCTGCTAATTACACCATCATTGCAAGAGATAAAAACATCCATCACATCTATTTTGAGTTCTGTCCATCCAACAAAAACTGTTTTCGATACTCGTTTTGCCTGAAGCATCAGCATGACCAGTGTGTAGACATTTGTTCAAAGAGCGTTTAAGACAATAATAACTATTTAAAAGTAAATCAACCATACATCTTTAAAAACGGGAGAAATTTGTCTTTCAGATGGAAGAAAAACTTGTTTTCGATTTCTCCTGTTCTTGTCCAGGTCCCTTTAAGGGCAGACGCACTTATGTCCGAGGAAGGACTCGAAATTCTCGCGGGGGTGGCCGCGAGCACCTCGACTTGACGCTCTAGAACGCACGGACATCCCCGCGCGGCTGCTCAAAGCTCTCTCTGAGTACTTCAAGAAGTCATGTTTCCCGTAATTCTGAATGAAGATGGCAGCTTTCTCTCTATCTTTCTAATGTTTACAAGACTACTTTGATGCGTGACAAAGTAGAAACCGGGTAGGAAATGAAAATTTGTTTGCGTCGAGGTAATGCGACACTCATAGGGGGGCACGATGAGGCACAGCAACGGCGTGGAGGTTTGACCACATGCAAATCAATGTAAGTGGCGTAGTAAACTCGTATTGCCACAGGCATAGAGATGCAGTGGGTCAGCTCTCTAGAAGAAAAGTAGAGTAGACAGGAACGGTGCGTAAGCAAGTAGACATAAACTGCACTTTATACTTTCATAAGAACGTCGTGCAGGGAACAATCTTTCCATAAGAAGCCCTTGGTAACATTAAGCTATCCATTACGCTGACGTGTCCGGAAAGTACATCAGTCGACATTGTGAAGTGTCATGGCGTAGTGAAAGCTATATAAGCCGCCATTCTACACACTATCACAGCCAGAGCTCCAACGTTCAAGGAAGTGACGTTCTTTAAGACTGAACTATTCTGGTTTCACTCCCTAGCTTTACAAATTGCTTAAACTAATTTAAACCAACATGAGGACAACACACATCCATACCCGTGGGAGAATTCGAACCTCCGACGGGCAGCCAAAGTACGCTCCTTATTAGGTGCCTTAGAGCGCTCGACCATTTCACCTCGGTAGCAACGTGATATGCTGCATTTATACTAAACAACACCAGGATAGTTCCCGGGCAGATCTACCACAAATATATAGTCTTACTTTCCGAGGAACAGTATTGAAGAAATTCAGAGGGCCGAAATTTGAAGTGGACTGACGAAAGATTCTACTGCCGCCAAACTATATTTCGCGCAAATACCACAAAGAACAGAGAGATTAGTGCTCTTTCAGATGAAAGGAAAAATTCATTTTTCCATCTTTCTGTATAGGAATGGAACAGGAAAGCAAGTAACTTACTGGTACTAGTTGCTCTCCATCACGCTCCTTTCGGTGGATTGCGGTATATGTCTGCACGCAAGACGATTCCAGGTCCGAGCGTCCATGACAACGATTTCGAGCCGACGTCTATATGCTGGAACCTCTTTCGAGCTCTCTTCCGTGAAGAAAGGCCTCACACAGCCTCGCGACATCTACCGTCCGGGCAGCTACGCACGTAGCTGCTTCTTTCGTGTAGTGCCCTTCGGACCCATCAACGATAGTTTTACAATTCTGCATCTGAGAGCACAAATACAAATGTCTGCAGTCCAGGCCGTCACAGAGTATTGGTACTCTTTGTTTGAGGGCCCTGCGCACTAGACCAGCTGTGTTCACTGTGTTCAGCAATTCTGCCACCCAACTGAATGAACTGTAGATGGACTCAGAACCGCCGGCCGCGGTGGTCGAGGGGACTGAGGCGCTTCAGTCACGTTCTGCACGGCCACTACGGTCGGGGGTTCGAATCCCCCCTCGGGCATGGATATTTGTGCCGTCTTAGTTCGTAAGTAGTTCATAAGTAGTTTGTAAGTTTAGGGACTGATGACCCCGTAGTTAAGTCCCATAAGCTGTACAAACATTTGATTTGACTCAGAACCAACGCGATAGGCGTTGTTGTTGCCGAATAAGCTACAATGTTCAGACGACTGCACCCATTACGCTCGATAGCCGCTGCCAAGGCCGTTCTGTACGCTAACTCTCTAAGGGGTCCGAGAATCCATCTCATGTTGTAATACTGGAGCTTCCAATAACTAGAACACCCTTCCCGCGTGTGCCAACTGTGGCCCTGCTGAACACCTTCCATAAGGTGGAAGGACGAGGCACAACAAAGCCTAAATAAGCGCAGTTCAGAAGTGGGCTATTGATAGTTTACTGTGGCTCAGTAGTTAAGTGAATGTCTTTTAAATGGAAGCCTTTTCAGTGACTTTCATACCCTAAACTCACCAAGATTATTTAACCTGGATAGGCGACATGCACCTTGAAATAGAATGCTAATCACGTGTCACTTCTAGCAGCTCCTAACATCGGTGATAGGTGAAGGCTAGGTTACAACGCAGACCAAACAATCAGTTAACCGACCAGGTTCAGAACCCAAGACCTATCCGCTTCCTTCCAAGTGTTTTAATGCTAGATCTTTTTTTTTATTTTTTAGTTTTTTTTCTCGTGTCTATCTTTCACCGCTAACTTCGGATAATATTTGTTCTATGTTGATCGATGAGATCTTTGCTTTTGTTGCAGGCTGTGTCTCTTACAGACCGCACTGGGCCACTGCGAGTTGTTGACTACTTAAACTAACTTTATGCTAAGGACAACAAATACACTCATGCCCGAGGGAGGACTTGAACCTCCGACGGCTAGCAGCGGCGCGCTCCGTAGCAGGGCTCCTTAGAGCGCACGGGAATTACCGCGCGGCGATCAGAGCTTCAGTATATTACAGCAACAATTTAGACTTCGTTTGTGATCGTGATATATTGCTCAATATAATTTTTGAATAAAGCATTTATTACAACTGTTCAAATGTTCAAATGTTTGTAACTCTCATGGGACTTAACTGCGGGGTCTTCAGTCTCCAAACTTACAAACTACTTATATACTACCTTGTACTAAAGACGGCACAAACATCCATGTCCGAGGGGGGAATTCGAACCCCAGACGCGGGAGACCTTGCGATCCGCAACGTGGCGCTCCAGACCGCTCGGCTACAGCCGCGTGGCTATAACTGTAGACGAGGTTTTACGCTTATCACCTATTCCAACCTTCTATTGTAGTGTATATATGTGGTATAGTCAATCTATATTTATAAATGTGAATGTCTGTTCGGTGTACGCTCATCACGTCCGAACGACAAGACGCAGAGACTTAGATATTTGTACAGTAACTAATTTATACTTGAGGAAGGTTTCAGGCACTGTTCTATAGCGATCTAATAGATATTTAGTAATCTGAAGAATATAAATTGAAATGCGGAACAATAATTACACTTTCAAAATTACATTTACTCTTTGAAAATGGTTTTATTAGTTCCATTGTTGCTTGAGGGTGGATAATGATAAAAGGGTGGAGTATATTGGGATGGAAAGTTATCGGTGTGTTTAAAACTCTACGTGTATGTGTGTGCTAATATTTCGCTCTGCAGCGAAAACTACAGAACGCAAACGAATGGTCTGTGTGTAATTGTTGTACGAAGTCTCCCGTTGTACATCGTAGCAGTTCCATGCCGATAGCTATAACGGGGTGGAAGATATGGTGGTTGAAAGTCGTCAAACTATAAAAAAATTCCAACTGAAGGCCAGCTATGACATTTGTGACTATATAACAAGCAAGCAAGGAGGTTACATACAGCGAAACGTGGTGCCACAAACCATATCTTTGGTCTATGCGCGGTACAATGTCTTCAGCTCTTTCTCTGTAAGGATAAGCGTACGAATAAGGAAATATAAGAATAAACAAATAAAGCACTAAAAATCAATGTCTTTTAATACTTCTCTTTAAAAAATATCGATTTGACGTTTCGCGCATTACATCAAGTGATCGATCTGCAATATTATTACAATCATTATTGTTGAATTTCGTGATTGCATGCTTCGAAACGAGTGCATTTTTACGTGTGATTTGATTCAAAATGTTCAAATGTTTGTAGAACTTATGGGACTTAACTATGGGGTCATCAGTCCCTAAGCTTACAAACTACTTATGAACTAGCTAAGACTAAGGACGGCACAAATATCCATGCCCGAGAGGGGATTAGAACCCCCGACCGTAGTGGCCGTGAAGACCGTGACTGGAGCGCTCAGTCTCCTCGGCCTCCGCGACCGGCTGTGATTTGATCTCATAGCACACTACTGAAAGATAGCTTATCCATCATAATCAACCAACACGCGAGCGAAGCCGTGGGTTTAAGCTAGTAACTAAAACTGACCGCATGCACTAAAGCACATAGGTGGCGCTGTGGTATGATAATGTCATTTAGTCTCGTCGCTGCAAGAGACAGTAGTGCATGTTCTGAAGCAGACGTACAGTCGTTTTTCTGGCGGTAAATTGAATGCGCCAGTCGGACGTCATGTCACAATTTGAGCAATGGGCAAACATACGATTGACCTTTTTTTTTTTTTTTCAGGGACGGAACGGTTTCGAAGATGATGTGCGTACTGGTCATCCACAAAGGGTTCGAACTGTACGAAAGATATAAGAAGTACAAACGATGATGCGTGCTAACCGTTCCTCAATCGGTAGACGCTCTCGCAGCAGCAGCAGCTGTCACCAACGGTACTTGACACTAAATTCTGACGGATGATCTCAACATGTTTCGTGTTACTAACTGTAATGGCCGGCCGCGGTGGCCGAGGAGACTGAGGCGCTTCAGTCACGGTCTGCACGGTCACTACGGTCGGGGGTTCGAATCCCCCCTCGGGCATGGATATTTGTGCCGTCCTAGTTCGTAAGTAGTTCATAAGTAGTTTGTAAGTTTAGGGACTGATGACCCCGTAGTTAAGTCCCATAAGCTTTACAAACATTTGAACATTTTTTTGAACTAACTGCAATGTGTCTGAATCCTGTCGTAACACAAACAAGATAATCGCATTTCGATTTGTGGTGACCTCAAGAGTTTTACAGCCGTTTCTAACTGGATAATAACTGGCGATGCATGACGTTTCCTTTACTATCCGCAACTGAGACGACAATTAGCCACTTAGAATGCTTCAGCGTGTGTAACATACAGAGTCGTGTGAGTGCCTATCAGTCTCAGAACTTATTGACTAAACCACGTATATCGTAATAAGTTAGTGCCAAGTATAATTTTAACAGTCGGGATCTATTGAAATAAATCTGAACTGTTCTCAGAGTATTTACCAGCGACTGGTGTAAGAAAAAAACTATCAACGTATTTTTGTTGTTGTAGACAGTATCGTATCCTCAGTGCGGGCAAAGGGGAACCATAAAATATTAAAAAATAAAAAATAAACTAATAACAAAATCTGAACTGAAGTAAAAGTGTACAGGTACTATATAACAAGAAAATGTTTTCAAGACCAAGGAAGAGATATACTGCAAAACCAGAACCGACTCGCACGTGTAAGTTCTTGGGCAGAAGATTTTGTCCTTTACTTTACTAGTTATTATGAGGATCGTTGGCTGCCTACATACGCCCCAACATCTCGTGTACCACCCTGATAACACGGACTCTTTCCTCTATCATCGAAATTACTGCCTTGTAGGCGCGCGTGTTCCAGTTCTTAAAAGGACTGAGATGCTTTTAGAGGAGCACGAGGAAACAGCTTCCTAGTCAGGCGCTCTGCACGCCAAAGCTGGAGGCTAATTAGTGAGCTCATTAACTCTGTGCACGTTTTTCCTTTCCTTGCGTAATTTGTGCTGCTTAAGGTGTAGGCGATTAACACAGGTTCGCAGGATGTACGGCCCAAACTCGTAAGAAATATTGAGTAGTTAGTAATAATTTTGAAAACACCGATCGAAGAAAAGTCATTTTTGTGTAAAACCAACAAAAAGCTGTTCTGATTTCTATAATTCTACCACAAGGTTTGAGAATATGGAATCATGGGCCAGATTAAAAATTTTAAAATTATTATTACCAAATATTCAAAATTTGTTATATACTGTACTTTTCAGTGCAGGGATGTAACTTGCTTTGGGTTGAGAAGATACTGTACCCTACCCAGGTATATGAAGCATTTATAAAATACCTTATTTTAAAATTTAGTCAGGCAGTTTATGAAAACTCCTTTGAAATTCTTAAATCTACCAGATGACGACCTACTATCGAAGTAGTTGTAGACCCAGTTGTTGGAGGTTGTTCAGAAAAATTTTCTGGAACGGCAACCAGGGTACTGGAGAAAAAGTAATATACTGTCTCCAATGAGGAGAAATTTTTTCACCGGAATATGACCTTAAAATAATTTGTACTGCTAGTGTTGGAGAATGATAATTTTCAAATGTATTTAACACCCTCTACTGAAGAAAGAACACTTCACAAGAGTCACGTAACTATTTAGAATTTAGGGTAATACTGGCTCGGTGTTTATCTTTAATAACAGATATCGATTCATCGTCATAGTTTCATTTGAAAGAATCACCATTAAGGTATATCCAAGCAAGGTCGTCAGCAGTTAAAATCTAACATGTTTAGCATGGCAGTTTTTGGAAGAACAATGAATTCATTGCTTTATATATTCAGCAGCAACAAGACCACAAACACAGTAATGGTTACTACAAATTTATAGAACCGTCACATGTTTATTAATGGCAACGGGAAGCCACTTTGGATAGTATATTTAGTTCAGACTTTACACAACTTTAGTAGGATATTAAAATATTATATTGTGCAAGTTCTGAGATGTCCTACTACGGCAATTACGAAAAAATTGCAAGAGAAGTTTCATGCGCCGATATTTTATCTTATTTATCTGTGCATAAGTTGAGGATATTACTGTTGATAATGGTCAAGTATTTAGCCTCCCAGCTTTGCAGGTAGAACGTATGTAGCCGACGGTTCAACTGTCGCTCAGATTTAATTTTTAATGTATGTTTTTCATTCCTGCTGTTGTTATTTAATATATGACCTTTCAGATGTCTTTTAGTGAATTTAATGCGTTGTTTGACTATTTGTCATTTTTATTTAATTTTCAATTACGAGAGACAGGCTAGTCAAACCTTGATAAACTAACGACTATTTTCCCATTACCATACAGGTCTACAGTTCATTATTAACGACAACGAAAGGCCACATGACACCTGCCACAGTGGGACACAACAGCAATGGCCGCGGACTCTTGAAGTCGGCTTCCACCGCCAGATGTGACAACATAGGGCGCGGACCGCATAGAAAGCATCAGACGCCGTCTAGGCATGAATGTGGGACAAGGTCAGCGCGTCGACTAATCTCAGGAAATGCCTGATGAAGACACCGGGTTACGACGTCAAAATATCGTGTTGGAAAACAGATATGACAACAAATTCCTACGAATTGCATCTCAGAACACGGGCGCCATATATGCAGACAAAATAGGTTTATGGGGCCTCATAAATAACGAATGCATACAGAGAGCAAACGCAATGACATATTGAGAGTGAAGACGAATAACATTAACAGGTAGTACTTTAACATTGTTGTACATGACATATGAATTCGAGTATGTGTATGTGGCTATTCGTCATCAATGATAGTAAAGTACTAGACATCTCGTACAATATAAACTTTATTTTAAACGATAAAACTGTAGCTCTCTTTACCCATGAGTAAAGATGAAACCGGACCGGCGTTCCAATCCAGGGCTTCGTGTTATTACATAATTGCGCTTTTCACTACATCATCCTACAATAATGGTCATACCAACAAGGCGGACTACCCTAACATGCCGTGCGTCAGCATGCTCATGTAGTCCGCCAACGCACTAACCTCATTACTCGTGGCACTTCGCTGATTCTGAGTTAGAGCCGGATGTGCTTCTGTAGTGAAATGAACACTGCTCTTTTCCACATAGTTATTCATGTGTGGTGTTTATTTTTCGGACATTTTACTTTCTTTTGCCAGGATATAAGATTTCTCTGCGGAAGTGTGTTGTTCATAGTACTATGTACTTGGACAATGGACTTGATGCTTGTAGGGTATCTCTAGTGATAGCAGCTGTTTTTGTATTATTTCTAGCGTGGTTTATTATTCTAGGTGCTTGCCTACTGGGGATGTTAGTATGGTGCATGTTCTTGATCGGAATTCGTCAAACAAGATTACTCTTTAATGCCATTTTAGTTATTTGGAATACATTTTTTTAAATAGTACTACACTGCTCAAAAGAATTAGGGGATAAGGTGAGACATCATACATAGAACTCATATGGAAAATTATTTTATTCAGATATTGGTTAAAATTGTATTTTGTGTGTTATACAGTACGATATTTTTCTGTCTCAACACTTTACTTGAGGTTTACATGGCGTTTACTTACAGTGAGGTACCATGGGGCTACCATAATAGTGAAAAAGTCATTCTCATGTGGTGTGTGATCACCTCGGACGGCCAGTACAGTTGCACACGCCGGCCGCGGTGGCCGAGGGGACTGAGGCACTTCAGTCACGGTCTGCAAGACCACTACGGTCCGGGGTTCGAATCCCCCCCTCGGGCATGGATATTTGTGCCGTCCTTAGGATTAGGTAGTTCATAAGTAGTTTGTAAGTTTAGGGACTAATGACCCCCTAGGTAAGTCCCATAAGCTATACAAACATTTGAACATTTTGAACAGTTGCACACCTCTTAAGGTATATTTGGCTATTCTTCCATTACTGCGATATCCAGCTCTGCAACCGTAGTGGGAGGTACTCGCCTGCTGGAATGCGATTGCGAAGTGAATCCCATACATGCTCAATCGGGTTTAAGTCCGGTGAACAATCTGGTTACTCCATTCGTTCAGTTCCCTCAGCTTCATGCATGATGACCTGCCCACACCATTCGCCCACTACCATGATATGGTGACGTTTCTGCACATAAGGAGGACTGATCCGAGTTCCACGTTCTCTACAGATGAGAGAACTCATCCGTCAACAGAAACCGGCGACTCTAGTCTCGATGTTCCTCCATGCAGTTTCCGCTGGCTAAACTACGTCGTGGTTTAAATGGGTGAAAACCTCGATTTTAATCCCTTTAATAAAAGGACTGGGCACAGGAGGGTATCATTGGTGGACATTTTCATCAAAATACCAACTCGACGAGTTGCCGCTGCCGCTCAAAAAAAGGAAAGACAATAACTCTAGATGTATTTTAACAGTGCTCTTTTCGGATGCTATTTAGGCAATTTCCTTTCGCAGACAAATGTCTCGAAGCAAGTTTGGAACTTCACAATAAAGATACCATTTTACACAATACAATGGCCAAACGAGATGATGAAAACAATAGGCAACATATATACAAGCATCAACGTCAACCGTGTAATTGAACAGTACCCTTTAAATACTAGTCAGAGCACACTGCGCACATCAGGTAAAGCTTCTGCCACGAGTTTGCTAAACAGCGATACAACAACAATCTCTAAATCAATAATAATAACACATGAGCACCTTTATATGGAGAGGATCGCCACGGCTGACATAGGGGAGGAGGCGAAAAACGGTTAAAATCAAACTTCCTCAAAGGCCGCGGGCTAGCGACACTGCCACATGAATGGATAGTCACCCGACCACTCAGAAAAGACACGAATGGAAGGCTGCAATTTGCAACTCACCGACGTCAGCAATGACGATGACAGGAAAAACGGCCAAACCCTAAGTCCCGACTACGCCTTGGGGTGGCAACCAAGCCGCAGAAGAGCAAAAATCCAAATAAATTCCGCTCGTTTCCCTCAATATACCAATTCAAGATCGTCGTCGCATAGGAGGCGAGACATGTCAAAACACGCAACTAACGCAACAGCGAAGTCAAACTTAGCTCGAAAGCAGAAAGCAGCCGGCGACTTGTGATAGTCCTGGCCTGTGGCCACTTCATATTTCTGGCCGCTGGCCGTTTCTTTGCTAACATCGTACGTGTCTTAATCGCGGAAGAAAGACAGAAGTGCAGCATATGTTGAAATGTGGGGTGGGGAGCAGTAGCAGGTGCTGGTTCCCGTGGAAAAGCTCGCTTATGTTACTGGTTCTCTCCTCGCATTGGCTGCTGCATTTCGCGTCACGTGATTTCTTTTGAAATTAGTTTTGTTTATTCTATACTAAATATTAATTATTCAGAGCTGAGAATTAGTAATAAATATCTCAAGGACAGGCTAGATTTTGACAGTTTAAAAAGTTTAAGGTGCCTTCTCTTATTGTAACAAGAGAAGAGCAATTTTGCAGAAGGCGCGCGACGGCCCTGTTTTGGCGCGAAATAGAGCGTCAGGTGCCCCCTCGCAGCGCGCCGCAGTTTCAGTCTCGAGCTGACCACTATACGCGCCCGACCGCGCCTGTCATGAGTAAAGATTTGCGTAATTGTGATAACAGTCGAGGTGTCAACATGAACTACGGACAGCATACGCCGTGTCGTATTTACAACAGTTGTTCATATTTTATTATTTATTTAATATATGGCATCCCTCACAAAAATCTCGCGAATCGCTTCTTATGCTTCCATCCTACAGAACTTATTTTAGCCTCACTTGTATGTTGTACAAGAACCAACGACCTGTGTGCTGACTTCTGCGCTCGGGACACAACTATAGGAGACAACAGGTTAGTCTGAACTCTATGCTTTCCATAGAGTCTTGGACAGCAACTACGGCACCTCGTGCGTACTGTAGAGCGGTAAAAACGCACACTGCTACGCAACAGCATCCTCAAGGATGTGGAAGTTTTAGGGGACTTGTGGGAGGAAGCAGTACTAACTTCTCCGTCCACAAATAAAACCCTAGGAAGCTTGTAGACTCCAGACACAAAACCAGCTCGGCGTCCACGCCCGAGCGGAGAACGTTCACGGACCCTGCCCAAGCGTCCACATCGGCTGCCACTGATCCACTCGCCTGCCGTCGCATCTCGGCGGTCGACGGAAACACCAACGGTGGTAGCGCCATCACGGTTAGGAGGAGAAACCAACACAAATCGGGGCCAAATTCCCGAAGACGATTTCGAGCGGTTTTTTATGACATTATGCTTCCTGTTGCTACCTGGAGGGTGCGTTGCACCTTTCACCCTCCTTTCTAGACGGGATGTTAACCAGAGTGACGGTCATGTCTTTCTGATGTCAGCCATGGACGACCTCGGCTTTGCCTTCTTTTAACGATTCCTGTTGTCTGAAATCGTGTCCAGGTCCTGGAAATTACACTTTGGGACACTGGAGCCACCTCCCTCTGCGTCTGTACCACTTCCAACCTTCCTATGGCTCTCTAAGCCATAGCTTCGTGCAAGTTACATTGGTTGCATTACCACCTGCTCACTACAAAATCTGAACCTCTGCAGCAACGTTTTGTTATTACCATTATCTCGGTTGCCGTATTGGTCCTAAATCTGCACTCCAAAAAAGGAACCTGAAAGATAGCATCCATTTTAATTGAATTATTAAACACCGGTCCATCGACCATCTACAGGGTACAGTTACATCACTTTACCATCCAGTAGAATCGACGCTACTTGATGGCAATTCCGAACTAATTCAGAAATATTAAAGCTGTTTGTTATGAGGCACCAGAACTTGATCACCGCTCTTAGATAATATCCATTTGTGTTTCTTTTTTCTATTTTTCGTAGGAGTGTAAGTATAAATGAGCTATACGTTATAGTCACAAACGTAAAAAATAAATTCCTGTATATTACCTACTGGCCGTTGGCTATTTTACGTTTTACTTTAGGAGTTACATCAGTTTATGATTATTTTTTTCATTCTGTATGATAAAATCAACCTATTGTTAAAAAACCGTTACCTCCACTAACTTAACACGTCATACTCAAGAGTGTTGTGTGTAAATACTAAATCTCTGGTAGTGATAAACTGTAACACATTATTAATTCATCTGGAGCTTCTATAAAGCAAAACTAATATTTTTATTACTTGCTAGTATTCTTGGTCCTATTACTATAATTTCAAACAAAGTTAGCTACACCATATATGAAGTGAACCGAGTGAAGCTGTTTCTGTCGCAGCCGCTGCGCTGGAACAATTCCAGCGAAGGTGAGAAATGTTACGTCTGCAACATTTGTATCGACTGTTCGGCAGTTCGTTTCAGCTCATAACATCCATCGAAGAGGAAAACTGAATGTTTGCTTCCTGGTGCTGAAAACGACATTTCCAACGGGATGGTCACAACGATCCAACAAGCGAGTGCACATGATGTGTTACGATGTGAAAATCATATTTTATCCTCATCATTTGAAATGTTATTACATCTGGTGTAAAATTCGTTTCCGTGCTCTTATTACTGTGTCACATCGTTTCTACGTAGAAAGGAGAAAATGACCGAGTATATGAATACATGGAAGTGTATGACGTTTTTGTGTTCCCGTTTTTAATCTGATACCCGTAATACGACTGTCGGTATTCGATACTTCTTTCAGAGTCAATCCTTGCAGCAGCAGTACACCGGAAATTACTTCAGTGCATCACGTATCTCAGCACTATTGCTTCTCGTTTCTGTGGGTAGTTACAGTACGACTCATAAATGGGTAATATTCTCAAAACATTGTAATCTTTTTTACATTATTGGAGATAGCAATTTTGATCTAATGTTTTCGAAATCTATTAACTGACTATAATGTAATCAATATATATCTGAAGAACGTTTACCGCCTAAAATTCGCAACCGAATTTCGCAGCCTCATATGGGTTGTATGTTTTGATAAACCCTCCCCCTCCCCCTCCAATCCATCAAGAAAGTTCTGTTTCGAACCCTGAGGAACTGGCTGTTAAGAAATCGTAATTTTAAGTTTACTTGAAACGCATCGTGTCTGTATTTTGGTCTGTTTGAGCACGCTAATCTCCATAACTACTTAACGTAACATGAGCTACGCTTAAGGAAAGGTATAGGCTTTTCTTCATCTAATCGGATCATGGAAAGGCCGTACCTGTAGATTTTAACAGGGGCTTTTAATTGCAGCTTGTAACAGCCCATAAGACCTCAATTGCTTCAAATATTCAAATGTTTGTAAATCTACGGGACTTAACTGCCTTGGTTATTAGTCCCTAGGCTTAAGAACTATTTAAATTAAGTGAAACTAATCTAAGAACAACAAACTTACACTCATGCCCCAGGGAGGACTCGAACGTCCGACGGCGAGCAACCGCGCGCTCCGCAGCGAAGCGCGGTAGACCGCTCGGCTACTCCACCGTGGCCCTCAATTGCTAACGGAACTGTTCAGTACCGTTTTAAGAAGTGATCGATCAGTTACTTTTCAGTATATTATCGCATTATAAGACAGACACATTCTAACCCTAACTTTCTTGCGAAATGTCATGAGTTTAAGAGACATTGTATTTCGATCCAGAAAGTAGCTCAGAATATTGCTCTCATAATTCAAAAGTAGTTTAAAAATAGAAACAATTACCAAAACACTCGTAAAATGTAAAATATAAAAGTAATTATGATGTTCCTATCTTGTGTGATCAGAATCCATAAATTGAAATTATTAAAACCTACTATTTCATTACGACGCTTAGGGTGGATGCATACTGATTATTATTTGGAATGTTTCACACGTAATTGCATTTTTATTAATATTAGCGGATGTACAAAATAGACAAGCGCAATATTTTGACGTGTGGCCAAACAGAGCATTTTCACACACACATTTAACTTCACTGCTTCTTTATAGCTTTTCCTCTTCATGTCATAACATTTATTTGAACTATCACTGCTTATCTTATAATTTCATGATTTTATTTTGTATATATATATATATATATATATATATATATATATATATATATATGTTAGTTTAGTGAAAAAAGATAATTCACTAGTTTCTAGTGATCTTATGAAAGAAATTTGCCGAAATGGTTCACGTTGTTACTAGTGTGACGTTGTTTGAGGACGAGGTATTAGGCTGTGTTTAGTAAACAGTGTAACCAGCTATATGTGATCAATCCACTTATCAGACACAGATATCACAGTTTTTGCCCAAGATGGCGCCTCTGTGAGTTTTATGTCACGAAGTGAATAAAATTATGCAGCGAAAATAACTAACTCGTTTGCTGGCATTTTAATTACTAGATTGTATAGAACCTGGAACACCTCGTTTCAGCGAGAATTGACATCTACACAACGAGACGAACATAACTCCAATAATCAATGACATCGATTTGCTAGCACAAGGTTTGCTGGTCGATTTTGTAATTACCGTTTCTTCGCTGAACTATTGTATTCACTAGGCATTTACGCCAAGTCCCTCCACCACCCCGAAACACGGGCATAATACGTTTTTACGGATCACCCTAGCGCAACTAGCTCAGCTTACTAAAACGAAACCACCCCTTCCCTTGGGCCATTGATTACTACGCTTTTCGCGGTGCAAAAATACAAAGATGAGTGGGATGGGGAAAGGATAGTGTCTGGCATTCTCCGACTCTCGTAACACTTCCAGGACGGGGCAATTTCTGTAGATTCTCGAGGGCAAAAATGACAGTTCTCTGTGCAGCGAGCTACGTTTCATGCTACATGCAGCATTCAGATGAATCAACTGCAAACGTCGTCGAACTGTTCGGGCAGATGGTTGTTGTTTTGCAAACGTCCCCATGATTTACTCAAGGAGCGAGACGTGGCTGCACGATTCGTTACAGCCATGCGGATAAGATGCCTGTCATCTCGACTGCTAGTGATACGACGCCGTTGGGTTCCAGCACGGCGTTCCGCATTTCTCTCATGAACCCATCGATTCCATATTCTGCTAACAGTCATTGTATCGCGACCAACGCGAGCAGCAATGTCGCGATACGATAAACCACAATCGCGATAGACTACAATCTGACATTTATCAATGTCCTCACACGAGGCATCACAACAATATTTCACCACGCAACGCCGGTCAACTGCTGTTTGTGTAGGAGAAATCGGTTGGAAACTTTCCTCGTGTCAGCACGTTGTAGGTGTTGCCACCGGCGCCAACCTTGTGTGAATGCTCTGAAAAGCTAATCATTTGCGTATCACGGCATCTTGTTCCTGTCGGTTAAATTTCCAGTCTGTAACACGTCATCTTCGTGGTGTACCAATTTTAATGGCCAGGAGTGTAACGCCTCTAGCCACCAGTTTCACGCTTATTTATGCCGCCAGTTCAGGAGACGGTCTTTCGTCATCTTCATGCCTTGATCAAACTAACAAATGCTCGATAGATTTGATTGTGTGTCAAGATGGGGCACCAATTAGATACTGTGGTCCCTAAATTCCTGTATGAAGTACGTCTGTACTCACGCTGTTGACTGGACGATAAACCACAATTTTTCGTCCTTTTCTGTGGGGGAGGGGGAGATGGCAGTGATGATCGAGGTTTGTTTCCTTTTAATTGTCAACTACTTGAAGATCCGGGAGGAAGAAACGTACGTAAGTGATGCATGATGATATTATTTCGGAAAATGTCGTCAACTGGTATTCAGTATCGTAGTATTCCTTTTACATACGTTACTCCCTCGCTGACTTGGAAGCAGTTTGAAAGGAAGGATGACGTCGTTCATCGGAGGAGTTAATAGACACAAGTATCTGTGCGCTGCTCCAGCTAGACGTAAAGCTTTTGTCTATTGACGCGACTGTTGCGTTTCCACAGTGTCCTGTATAAAACGAAATTGTATCGCCTAAACTGCGGCATAAAACAATCTGAAAACTGCCGGCTGAAGGTGTTATATTCATTATACAGGATATAAATGTGCAGCCGCAGCCGTCATCTATTACACAGAGATTTGGACATACAATTACTTGAGTGTGTAGTAAGAATGCAATCTTTGTTCTCATACACAGGGATGAATCACTACTAACCGTTCGAAACTATTATACGAAATTTGGACGTCATTCAGAACAGCAAAGGTTGTACACACTTTTAATCCAGAATTCGAACGTCAACATCGCAATGGGAGCTAGTTAACGAGTTTCAAAGAAATGAGTATTTAATTGTCTTGCGCAATATAAATTTCGCGTAAGGAGCGTGATGTCCAGATGAATCACAGCTCGTATTGAATCATGTAAGCATTAATTTTTCTCTCACTCCGTTTCCAGTTAGAGGAAGAAAGTAAATGGCTAGCAGTGGTAAAATCTAGCACATGACGAATGTTTCTGGGTATTGTACCGTGTGATACTGTTAAGGTGGCTACTACTAAAACAACCAACGTGTCGACCACGGGGAAATGGCCTTCTTATGAAAATAATTATGTGTACGTTTTGTGCACGTCAGTCAATCTACGAGGAGGCCTCTGTAGCCGTGCCCGAAAAGTTTGTTCTTTCAATAATAGCTACAAAAAGACATATCAATACCGAGCGAGGTGGCGCAGGGGTAAGTCACTGGACTCGGATTCGGGAGGATGGTGGTTTGAATCCACCTCCGACCATCCTGGTTTAGGTTTTTCGGGATTTTCCTAAATCACTCCAAGCAAATGCCGGGATGGTTTCTTTCAAAGGTCACGGCCGATTTCCTCCCACGTTCTTCTATATAAATGATCTGATGGACAGACTAACTGGTAATTTGTGGCTGTATGCTGATGATGCTGTGGTGTATGGAAGGGTGTCGTCTTTAACTGACTGTAATAGCATACAGGATGACTTAGACAAAATTTCTAGTTGGTGCGAAGAATGGCAGCTAGCTCAATGTAGAAAAATGTAAGGTGATGAGAATGAGTAGGAACAACAATCCCATAATGTTCGAATACGGCATTAGTAGTGAGCTTCTTGATGCTGTCGCGTCGTTCAAATATCTAGGCGTAACATTGAAGAGCGATATGAAATGGCACGAACATGTAAGGACAGCTGTGAGTAAGGCGGACAGCCGACTTAGGCTTATTGGGAGAATTTTGGGAAGATGTACTTCATCTGTAAAGGAGACCGCGTATAAAACGCTTGTACGACCACGTCTTGAGTATTTCTCAAGTGTTCGGGACCCGCAGCAGATCAGTTTAAAGGAAGACATAGAAGCAGTTCAGAGGCGAGCAGCTAGATTTGTTACTGGTAGGTTCGACAAATGCGCGAGTGTCACGGAAATGGGGGAATTGGTGATCGCTGGAGGAAAGACGACGTTCTTTTCTATGAATTTCTGTCGAGGAAATTTAGAGAGCCGGAATTTGAAGCGGAGTGTAGTACGATCTTGCTGCCGCCTACTTACAATTCGCGTAGTGATCACAAAGACAAGATAAGAGAGATTAGGGCTCGTACAGAGGCATATAGGCATTTCTTTTTTTCTCGTTCTATTTGGGAGTGGAATAGGAAAGAAAATGCCTAGTAGTGGTACAGTGTACGCTCCGCCACGCACCTTACGGTGAATTGCGGAGTATGCATGTAGATGTAGATGTAGATCCGAGCGTAAGCTCCGTCTCTAATGACCACGCTGTCGATGGCACGTTAAACCCTAAGCTTCCTTCCTCCTCCTTCGTTTATGTCAACTACCTGGCAGCTCAAGCCCAGCCAATTAGCAAAGTACTTACCTGGAATGAATGTAGAAGCAGATGAACGTATAAAACAAATAGGAGTACAGATAGTGAAATTTTCAAACTCAGTCTATGTATTATTTAGTTGAATACGGCAAATTTATGCAGTATCCAAATGTTCTCACTGAAGTGTACAGAACAGTAATCCTTCTTGTGTTACCTTCTAGTTACATTGAAAACGATATAGAAAAACTGCGCGAGAAGAGCGAAAGACTCTCACGACGATATCCTTTGCGTTCCTTGAGAAGTCCAACATTTCTTTTCTCTTACATGCCACCACCTGGACTTTTTGTCGTGTATTTATATCTTCGTATCGTTCTTCGTATTCATTCTGAAAGGAAGATACGTGGAACACTCCGCCGTACCGTTCCATACAAGAAGACCACATGACATTTGGATTTTTGTAACTTTTTATATTTATTTATTATCGTATGTTCGAATATCTACACCATTTCAATAAACAATTCATTAAATATGTGGTAATTAACATATTGTCACTGGTCAAATTAGTTAGGGGATCAGTTGAGATATATAGGTTCTGAAGCATTGTTATCGGCAGAATGAACTAAACTGCTCAAAAAAATTACGGGGTCAGGTGAGATACCATTGACAATGTACAATACATATGGTATCGTACTCTATTCAGATATTGGTTACAACTGTAGTAATTTGTGTATGATACAGTACGATATTTTGCTGTCTTAACACTTAGAGCGAGGCACCATGGGGTTACCATAATAGTAAAAAGGTAATTGTCCTGTATGTGGTGATCAGCTCGAACAGCCAGTACAGTTGCACACCTGCGTGGCATGGAGAGTATGAGGTTATCAGTTATCTCTTGTGGGACATTGGCCATTTTTCCATCTGTGCAAATTGGTTCATATGTTTGTCAAGTTACGGGACCTAAGTGAAGTGGTCATCATTACCTAAACTTGCAATTTATTTAAACTAACTTATACTAAGTACATAAACACACAAACCCACCCACACCCACCCACACACCCACTCATACACCAAGGGAGGCTACTCCGCCGCGGATATGATTGCTATATCCAGCTCTGAAACCTTCATGGGAGGTGCTGGTCTGACTGCAATGCATCTGCCAAGTTCATCCCAGATATTTTCATTAGCGTTTTAGTTCGGTGAATAAGCTGTCCACGCCATTACTTCTATTCCTTAAGCTTAAAACATGTTGTCTACCAGTGGAGGTGTGTGGGGACGAGTGTTATCGTCCACCAGAAGCAAACCATCTCCTGCAGCACCAGCTTAGAACACAACAAAAGGTCGAAACATCTCGTCTCTGTACTTTTAACAGTCAAAGCTACTGCTGATTCCTGTCCCCAAGAATTGTGCTACCGTGAGATAGATGGTAGAGCGTTAGTTCGTCGAACAACGGATTGTGGTTTCAAGCCCTGCCTAGAGTCGCTTTTTATAACTGCAGTACTTTCAAAATTGTTAAAAGAAAATGTCTATAACGTTCCATGAGTTCATTTTGGAAAACAGCACTGTCAGCTGCAGCAGTAACAGCAGCAGTAGCTTGCGGACTGGACAGCAACGTCAGCGCCACTTGATGGTGTGGGCAAACACACGGCTCTCTAGCCACAACACGCACATCCTCTGAACGGTGGTGCTGCCTATCTAGCAGTCATTTATTGGTATTAATATTACTTTACTACTTCCGCACGTATGGTGCAATTGTTCCTTTCTTCTACGAATATACTCTACAGGTTTCCTACTTTAAAAAAAAAAGAAGCAGAAGCAAACTGTTGATAACACAGTGCTATAAAATCCGAACAGTCCTTTTACTTTTACATTTCAGGAACATATTGTCCAATGTAACATTCGGTGTACGTTGGTCGACGTAGAACAATTTGCAACGTCATACAGAAAAAAAAAAAAGAAATTCGCGCCACCAGGGTTTGAACCGAGAACTCTCGGAACGACAAACATTCGCTCTATCAACTACCTCACGGAAGTTCAGCGCAGCAGCTCGCTACAGATACGCTTTTCCTGTGCTCCGTTGGACAGGTGTTACATATTATTTCCCGTTTACGCACGTTCTCCTGGACGGCAGCACATAGCACGAATTATATAGAAGTATCGGTTGATTATCGATATACAGCGTTTGGTACCGATTTGAGTGTCTCACATCTAAAGATTTGGGTGTGAGTTGCATTGAGCCTCCTGTCTCAAGGAGCTGTTAACCGGAGATGACGGTCATGTATTGCTTATGTTAGCCGTTGACGATCTTGGCCTTGCCTTCTTTTAACAGTTTTTGCTGTCTGAAATCGCGTACAGGTCCTGGAAATTACAATTTGGAACAATCCAACAGCTGCAGACACCTCTCTGTGTTTCTGTTCCGCTACCAACGTTCCTATGGCTTTCCGTGTCATAGATTCGGGTAAGTCATGTTGTTGTTTCATTGCACTACCTGCTCACTAAATTATCTCAACCCAACTGCTTGTGTAATTCGTTTGGTAGACAAGACACAAATCAGCAACAACCCGCTCTGGCGTAATGCTGTTCACTCTTTACAACCGACAGAATGACGTCGAACCCTTTCAGTTCATTCTGAGGATCGCAATAATTCAGAACCTTAGTATCTCAGGTGATTCGCTAATTGAAGACATCGGGGGAAAATGATACCCTCATTTATATAGTGCTCAGCTATGACGATATGTATGTTTGAAAAATAGTGTCTATTACATGTTTTCATATTTGTTTTAATATTTATATTTGCCATCTCTTTGTAGATTCATGTACTACTTGAAGAAAATGAAAAACTCGGATATGATTTTTAGCGCCAAATACATTAAAAATACAAAAGGTGAGGGTTATCATTATTTACCACCGAGGTCTTCAATTGCTTAGACCAGTTTAAAATGGAAGAATGGTCCAATATTCCTCAAGAGCTGAAATTTATCCTCATACTGTCTACGCCACACAGATGTGCGGCTGTACTGGTCGTACGAGGTGATCACACACCGTATTAGAGGGCAACGAGAATGATGTTTTCACTATTATGGTAGCCCAATGGTGCTTCGCTGTAAGTAAACGTTATGTAAACCTTAATGAAGGAGTTAAACAGCAAAATATCCGACTGTCTCACACACAAATTATTACAATTGTCACCTATAACTCAAAAAATACGTTACCGTAATATGTATATTGTCTATAATATCTTACCTGAACACGTATTGTTTTCATAGATGTTGTCTCACACGTCTCATCGTGATAATCGTCATTACAATATACAAAAATAATAGTTTTCACCCCTTCGAGTACAAATGCTCCAGTCTTTGAGTCGCAGTTGTTTCTGCTATATCAACAGGAAAGCAAAGTTGATTTACATTCATGAAGATTTCTTTTATCACAGGTTAGAAGTGATCTATTCATACGTAATCATATTATCGAAGATTGGAGAGGACAACAGATGATAAGAAAGAATGAGGCTTTCAGCAATCTTCACTTTAATTTTTATTCCATAATGTAGGTGCATGTTTGCAGATGCTTCTTACTTGGTGGTAAAAGTATATAATGTGGCCGAAATTCCACCAGTGATGCTGAGATTATCTCACAGTCAGTCCACCATGCTAATGAATGCGCGACGCTGACAATGTTCACCTTCAACAGAGATATCTCAATGTTCTCAAAAATTTCAGCGTCGATTTCCTCGAGAATTTTTGAGAGTTTCGTTGCTATTTCAATTCTGAACTTCACGTATAATAAGCCTCAAACATTACAAAGGTCTGTAACCTTGTGTTCTCCTTGTTAGTCATGCGAAGAGCTATCGGTATTATGCTTCATCATGTTCATATACATTTTGTAATCTTTAGGTACTGTAGCTTTGTACCTGTCATTTAACGATATAATACGAAATATATTTAACCAAATCGCTGCTGTAATATTTATATATTTTTAAGCATTGGCCATTTCATCTACAAAGCCATCTTCAGGTTACCTGCAATTGTATTATACAAATTTCGTGATACACTATAATATAAAATAATTACCACATATCTGGGAAATATTTCTGACAAAATCAACAAAATACTGAATAATATCAGCGTAACTTTCGCTTACTAAACACGTCACATCATTAAAATAAGGTATTTACAACTTATTTACTCATACCCAGGTATATATATCAAATTTATTGTAAAAATGCGAAAAATACTATCTCGGCGAGAGCGGGAGAAATTTCGCAACTAGGTTTCTCGAACATGTAAGACAATCTGACAACAATCCATACACTTTGTTCCACCACCTAAAAACTGAACACCACACACCAGACGATCTTGCAAACGCTTCGAGATATTACACATTACACCAATCACATCTTGTAGTAAGTGAACAAACATATCTAAAATATAAAAGTTTCCTTGATAGATTTATTGAAATATTCAAAGCAGAACCAGTGATAAAATTTTAACGCATATTACACTTCTAAATTATTTTCGTATATCGTTGCTAAACAAACCGTAGGAGCAATGATCTCAAAATAACCTTCTATATAACTTTGGTGTATGAGCATAGAACTGTAGCGTGTCTGCCCATTCATATGTTTTATACACAATTTCGCATTATCCATCATGCTGTAGTTATTTAAACGAATATCTGCCAGTTAGTACGTGGCAAATAATTGCTTGATTACCACTGTATTTGAAATTTATATCAATATGTGAACTAACAGATTCGC
Organism: Locusta migratoria; assembly: GCA_026315105.1. Taxonomy (NCBI): domain Eukaryota; kingdom Metazoa; phylum Arthropoda; class Insecta; order Orthoptera; family Acrididae; genus Locusta; species Locusta migratoria. The sequence continues at coordinate 227,317,390 of CM048746.1, read as the reverse complement.
ATGAGTATGGCATCGAAAAATTTCCTAACTTTTTCTTGTAATACTTCACAGCAGCCTTCTTGTAATTAGTCAAGATAATATGAACATCTTTTGCTGGTGTGCTCAGAAGCCGGCCGCGGTGGCCGAGGAGACTGAGGCGCTTCAGTCACGGTCTGCACGGGCACTACGGTCGGGGGTTCGAATCCCCCCTCGGGCATGGATATTTGTGCCGTCCTTAGTTGTAGGTAGTTCATAAGTAGTTTGTAAGTTTAGGGACTGATGACCCCGTAGTTAAGTCCTTTAAGCTTAACAAACATTTGAACATTTTTTGCGTTCAGAAATCTGTAGTTCAACATCGAGTTACTATAGAGATCAGTGCGTTAGCAGCATAGAATATCGTTGCCTATCACAATCAGAGACAAAATTAGTAATACGCACTACACCTACAATATACCTTTTGGATTTATTAATACATCGTTGGTATAGATATAAAAATCTGTTAGAACCGTGAAATATCGTTGTCAAACAACAGTAAATGTCATCAAACCAATAAATTACAGTATATTCGAACTGTACAATACCTGGTGGCCTAACAATAACAATAACAATATTATATGAGAAACGCATGTTTAGAAAGTATCTAAAATCTAATTTTATATAAAAATTATTGTATCCTGTCATTTTTATATCTTTTTATACTATGTCTCATGAGATGCGTATAATACAGTTGAAGATTACCTGAAGCTGACTTTGTAACCGAAATGGGCATAGTTTAAATATATATAAATACTAGCTGAAAACCCGGCGTTGCCCGGATATTTATTTATTTATTCCTGCCTTGAGTTAGGACTTCTCCTATCCCTTCTCTCTCTATACATCTCCTTTTTTTTCTAAAAAAAAAACATGCTATATTTAACAGGGAATAAATAAGAAATAAGGCTGTCTCGCATAATGTACAAAATTATAAGTATCCAAACCAAGAAAAATAGTAATCAAAACACAAATGACATATAAAATGCGTAAGATTATACAATTGTACAATTATTGAGTTATATATTGTACAATTGTATAATTTTGCAGGTATGTATTCATTTGTAAAAGTGCAGTATGTCTTTATTAAAACAAATTTATTTTTTACTGCGTTATTTATTTATTCTTATATTTCCTTATTCCTATGCTTATCCTTACAGAGAAAGAGCTGAAGACGTTGTAGCACGCATAGACCAAAGAAATCGTCTGTGGCATACCGTTTCGCTGTATGTAACCTCCTTGCTATAGAGTCGCAAACGTAATCGCTGGCCTTCAGTCCGAATTTTTTTACAATTTGACGACTTTCAACCCCGATATCTTCCATCCCCTTATAGTTATCGGCATGGAACTGCTATGGTGTACAACGGGAGACCATTCGTTTGAATTTTGTAGTTTTCGCTGCAGCGTAGAATTTTATATACACCGATAACTTTCCATCCCAATATACTCCACCTTTTTATTATTATCAACTCTCAAGCAACAATGCAACCAATAAAACCATTTTCAAAGAGTAAATACAGTTTTCAGAGAGTAATTATTGTTCCGAATTTCGCGTTATATTCTTCAAATTACTAAATGTCTATCACATCGCTATAAAACCGTGCCTAAAACATTCCTCAGGTATAAATTAGTAACTGTACAAATATTTTAGTCTCTGGGTCTTGTCGGACGTGATAAGCGCAAACCGAACAGACATTCACATTAATATATATATATAGATAGATAAATAGATATGCGATCGCCATGAAACCGTGCCTAAAGCCTTCCCCGAGTAGACATTAGTTACTGTACAAATTTTTAGGTCTGTATGTCTTGTGGTTCAGACGTGATAAACGTACACCGAACAGACATTCACATTTATAGATATAGATTACAGAAGCGATTAGGTTAAATGTATTTCATATTACAATCATATACGATTGTCAGGCGTCTTGTTCGAATTTCCAGCAAGGAACGGGTGATCCCGTTCTTTCAACTTGAGCGAATGAGATACATGATCCGAGCTCACATTAGCAGTCATTCCCTGTTTTGTTCTACTGCTGTACGCCTATTGATGTCTTTCCGGCGTAATGTTAGAGAACAGTAACGTGCTGTGATGTCCGTAACCGCTGAAAACAGGGGCGCCTACTTTCAGAGTACAATAAAGCTGCGCGCTGATACCGCTATGCGCTGCTGCATATGTGTACAAACAGAGGCTGACTGCGGCTGCCGCATAGTAAACAGGCAGTATTACCACTGCTTTCATGAAGTAATACTGATGTGCAACTAATTGAGTTCATATTAAGTATTAATAAAGCCTAGTACGCTACACTGTATTATCGGTAATGACGCTTTGCCATAATCTGTTTATTGCAGTTCAACGAATATTAAATAGACTTCGCAGAAAATCTGTGTTCACCAATACGGAATAAAACTTTAATAATCATACAAATCCTAGTTTCCATTAAAACTGATTAGAATGGTCTCTGAAGTATTACACAACAAGGAAAAAAATCACAGCAAAGCACGAGAGACTGTCTTGTGGAAATATTATGCAAGACAGTTTTTCAATTCACTCATGATGTGACTGTTTTGTATCTCTGTATCACGTATTTTATTGATCATTTCCGCCGGCCGCGGTGGCCGAGGGGACTGAGGCGCTTCAGTCACGGTCTGCACGGGCACTACGGTCGGGGGTTCGAATCCCCCCTCGGGCATGGATATTTGTGCCGTCCTTAGTTGTAGGTAGTTCATAAGTAGTTTGTAAGTTTAGGGACTGATGACCCCGTAGTTAAGTCCCTTAAGCTTAACAAACATTTGAACATTGATCATTTCCTTATAACATATTTCACCCTAAAGATCGTAAAATAACAAGTCGGTTGTGCTCCTATAGCTAGCATCAAATTAAATGGTTCAAATAGTATTGGCTGTTACAAGCTGTAGAGCTCGAGTCAGCATCCAATGACTCGAGTTGTAGGCGGTATACAGTCCACGTTTTAAATTTAGAAACGTTATATTACTGCAATTCGAGTACACACATTACTTAAGACATGTCACAGCAAAATACAACGAATTTCTTTCTTTCAGAAGTAGAGACGAAATTGCTTCAGAATGTTATTACTAATGAACATGGCAAATTAACTAAACATTTGTTATCCTGCAGTAATTTTCCAAACAGCGGCAAGCATTCGTATGTGACTACTTAAGGTCTGGAAATAACAAATTTCTGCACAATGCCTGCTCCTAACCGTATTTAATACACCGCATTGACCACTGAAATTTGGAATCAAATTTGAATTAATGGAACTGTTAAGTTGCCAAAATAGCTTTCCAAATAAACACTATTTCATGCTGAGTAAGTTAACTTACTTTGTAGGCGCCCCTGTCTTACATCATTGTGAAGTGACAATTCTCAGTCATGACTATACGAAATATGTTCCTATCTGCGTGACGTTTGTGGTATCTGGTTCTGCAGGCTGACGCCTCCTGGTATTCGTGTTATATCGGTTGACCATTATTGCTGCTTCTTGCCGGTGCCGCACCCCTTTAGATGTCTATGATGAGGTATGCATTCTTTCAAATGAACACTCAAATGTAGCTGCATATATTAAGAAATAATTCATGTAGAACAGCGAGTGACAGAAAAACCAGAAACATGGCTTACTTTTAAATTTTAAAAGCTTTAAAACATAAAGTTATTTTTCATCCTTCATGCTTTACACCAAAAAAAACTTTATTCGATTACCGGAAGTGAAACAATATATCCCACGTAACTCCAAGTAAATGCCATCATGGAAGTTACAAAAGTTAGTACAGTATCATAATTTTATCATAAGATGTATGTACAAGGGCCATTCAATACTTAGAGACACTGGTATGGGGGAAACTTTTGGTAGGGGAAGTTTCGTTCTTCTTTGGCTTTAAATTGGAATCACTGGAATGAGCCCTGATTAGCTGATGTATGAACATTGTTTTATTTATAACCTCAAAAATACATTTGAAAAAGTTAAATCCACTTGAAAGTTCCCCATTGGTTGAACTACTTTCTGTTACTTGGCTTTTTACCTACTGAAGGCGAGAAATGAATATATGCTGTAGAATGTTTAAAATTAATGGTGAACGTTCTATGAATCGTGAACTTTTTTGCAGGTGGATAGAACAGTTCAAATATGGTCGCGACTCAGTTACTGATGAACACCTTTCTGACCGACCAGTTACAGTTTCAAGTCCCCGACTTGAAAGTATAATTAATGATATTATTCGTCGAACACTCTGTGACTATAGAAATTATAATTGACAAGGCTCAAGTTATCACTGGTACTGTTCATACCGTAATCTGTAACACGCTGAAGTACCGTAAGATATGTGCAAGATGGGTCCCAAAGGAGTTGACGCGGATAATCAAGGAAACAAGGTGTAAAGTGTTCGCAGAGGTAAATGTATGTAATGGAAGAGAAGGTGAGCACTTCCTCAATAAAATTTTACCGTGTGATAAAACTTGGGTTGACTATTATGCGACAGAATGAAAAAGGCATAGCATGAAGTAGAAGCACAACAACTCGCCTGCCAAGAATAAAATTCAGAACCCAAGAAGTAGCAGTAAAAGTCATGTTGACTGTGTTTTGGGACGCTGAAGGTGCAGCTTTTGTGATTATCTCGAAGAGCAACGTACAATGAACAGCCAGTACTATTTGTATTTGCTGATAAACAAGGTGGAGCCAGTCATGAGAGAAAAACGTCGTGGATCTCAGAAGAAAGGTATGAATCTCCAACAAGACAACGCAAGTCCTCATATTGCTCAACTAACCCGTGAAACCATCGACAAAATAGGCTGGGAAGTACTGCCTCATCCCCCTTACAGTCCTGAGTTAGTACGTGATTTCCATTTGTTTGGTGATCTGAAGGAGGCATTACGTGGAAAGAAGTTACAGGATAACGAGGACGTGAATACGTTTGTGGTAAATTGCTTCAAATATCAAGATGAAGAGTTTCTTTGCAGCCGGAATAAAAAATCTTGTAGCTTGTTGGAACAAGTGCCTTTTTATGTTGCAGATTAGTAGTGGTATTGTAAAAAGAATCGGTCTTTTTCTAGACCAATTTGTCTTTATAATAATTGAATGACCTTTGTAGACTGAAACACGTAGCGCTATTATTATCTTGCAACGAAGTGTTTCAACATGAAGTAATAATCTTCTAAGTATCAACATTGTAAATACTTAATCCCCATAAATGTCAGGGTCTTTCCAACGCGTTTGTATTTGCTGTATTAGATTGGTATTTCTTATCTATTGTTGTTGTTGTTGTTGTCTGCAGACCACAGGCTGGTTTGATGCTGCTCTCCATGCAACCCTGTCCTGTGCCAGTCTCTTCATCTGAGAATACGAACACCAATCTACATCCTTTTGAATCTACTTTCTGTATTCTCCTCTTAATCTCCCTTTACAATTTTTACCCTACGCACTTCCTTCTAATGCTAAGTTGACGACTTCTTGATGTCTCAGAATGAGTCCTACCAACCTATCCCTTCTCTTAGGATATGCCATAAACTCATTTTCTACCCAAATCTGTTGAGCACTTCCTCATTAGTTACGTGATCTACCCATCTAATCTTCATCATTCGTTGTAGTACCATATTTCGAAAGCTTCCATCATCTTTCTGTCTGAACTCCTTATCGTCCACATTTCACATCCATACAATGCTACACTCCACACAAATTCTTCCCGAAAGGACTTTCTAAAATTTAAACTAATATTGGATGTCAACAAATTTCGCTTCTTCAGAAATGCTTTTCATCCCATAGCCATTCTGCATTTTATATCTTCTTTACTTCGGCCATCAGAAGTTATCTTGCTTCCCAAATAACAAAACACATCTACTACATTTATCGTCTCATTACCTAATCTAATTCCTTCAGCATCGCCTAATTTTCTGACACTACTTTCATTACTCTTGTTTTACTCTTGTTAATGTTCATCTTGTATCTTCTTTCCAAGACACTGTCCATTCCGTTTAACTGTTCTGTAGACCTAGATTTTCTAGCTTTCCCTCTTGATCGTCGGTATATTGCGATTGACGAAAAGACGCAGAGAGATTAAAAAGTTATGTATTTGATTTTACACGTCATTATTAAGACAAACCGTCTGCAATGACGACAAGACGCTAAACACTAATCTTCCTTCCTTCCCTTAAAGTCTGAATGAAGAAATCCCGCAACTTTGTAATATGTCGGACGAATGAAACATTAAACATACATTTACATTTTGCGTAAATTTCTTTACATTCATCCTCATATAGCGGCCTTTGCTCGCTAAACTAACCCACTCACGCACCGCTACGTAACTACAGTACTAACAGCATGGGACCAGCGACTGTCTACCACCACAACCAGTGGGTGGCAGTGATTGGTCATCAAGGAAATTCCTTCAGTACGTCCGCAATCGTGACTTTTATATTGTATATTGTATTTTATATTTTATATTGTAGTTACGGTATATCCAACACAAAAACATTTGGCTCGCTTCTGTATTGTCATTTTGACCACAGGCAGGTGATGAGTCACGTGAAGACGAGTGCTGAAAGCGTCGTAATACATATCTGCAAACTTAAAACAAACTCGTTAATTTAACTTTAATTATTTAATGACTATTCTGTTTGTTAATAACATCTATTGCCTTTTATTGCTTGACGCGTAGAAATTAATGAATATTAAGAAAATTTACAGTTTTATTTCATAAGCAGTTTACATTTATGAAATTTGCCACAATATTTCCCATTGTTTACCCTGACACGCCTGTACTTAACAAACAGACGTTGCTGATGGTCCGCAGCTATAAATGTTAAATAGACTCATATCAATTCGCAATTTGCGAGAATTTCCGGCATTAGCTGCTCTTCTTAAGTTGGACTATCATTTCGTAACACATGAAAATTTGTGCCGGACCGGAAGTCGAACCCGGGTCTCCCACTTCTCGCGAGCGGTCGCGTTAGCCACTCGGCCAACCCGACACGCTCCGCGGCCAGACCCAAACTTCCATGTGTTACACATGTCTACTTTTTTCATATGTTACGAAACGATAGTCCAACTAAAGAAGAGAAGCTAATGTCGCAAATTCTCGCAGATTGCGAATTGATATATGTTGTTGTTATGGTCTTCAGTCCGGAGACTGGTTTGATGCAGCTCTCCACCCTACTCTATCCTGAGCAAGCCTTTTCATCTCCTCATACGAACGGCAACCCACATCCACTTGAATCTGCTTACTATACGCGTCTCTTGGTCTCCCTCTGCGATTTTTCCCCCACACTTCCCTCCAATGCTAAATTTACGATTCCCCGATGTCTAAGAATGTGTCCTACCAAGCGATCCCTTCTTTTAGCCAGGGTATGCCAAAAATTCCCTTTCTCACCAATTCTGTTCAGTACTTCTTCATTGGTTATGCGATCTATATATTTAATATTTATAGCTGCGAACCATCAACGAAGTCTGTTTGTTTAGAACAGGCGTATCAGGTACATATGACTGCTAAGACAGGCTTACTGTGGTGTAGTACGTCTCTCCCCGTCGCGGGAATCACGCTAAAATGCGTGCGAGCACTAAGGGAAGTAGGCATGTGTAACATATGGAAGTTTGGGTCTGGCCGGGAAGCGTGTCCGGGTGACCGAGTGGTTAAGGCGACCGCACGCGAAAAGCGGGATACCCGGGTTCGAGTCCCGGTCCGGCACAAATATTCATATGTTACGAAATGATAGTCCAACTTAAGAAGAGCACCTAATGTCGGAAATTATCGCGAATTGCGAATTGATATTTCCCAATGTAACATGATTTGTATACAACCTCTGACAATAAAGTTTAGTGATAGGGCCTACTCCTGTAACATAAACGTAGAACTACCGTTGCCGACCTTCCAGGCAATCACCACCATTACACCGCTGAGGTTTGCGTTAAATGTCCTGTAAACTTTGTACAATTTCTTCCTGTGGGATGGTGTTCAAAAGCCTCATCAAGTTTCGTCGAATTTAGGAATATCGTCAAATCACTTTCCTTTCAAAGCGAGTTTGATTCGAGGCAATATGGAGAAGTCTGGAGGATTGAGAGCCGGAGAGTATGGTGGATGTTCAAGTTACACGACAACGCCCGCCCACACACAGCATATAACGTCAAACAGTTCCTGGCAAAACAAGGGGTGGTTCAACTTGAGAACATCCACCATACTCTCCGGTTCTTAATCCTCCAGACTTCTCTATATTGCCTCGACTCAGACTCACTTTGAAAGGAAAGAGATTTGACGATATTCGTGACATTCAACGAGGCCTTTGAACACTATCCCAATTGAAGAATTCGTGCAAAGTTACCAGAACATAAATCTCTGCGGTGCATACTTATGAGAGGTGACTATATGGAGGACAGTAAGCTAACTGTAGCTGATAGTTCATCTATTTTAATACTACAGGACTCTTCACCGAACCTTATTCTCAGAGGTTGTATTATAAACAACCTAAACTGCAATATTCAATGGTAGTTTAATTTACTTGTTCTATTTTACGCTAAGTTTCAGGTGTCAAAATATCGAAAATGGCGACGTTTGCTGTCCAAATTACTGTAAAGAATTTGCATTGCCATCGCTTACACTATATAAAAAGCAAAATATATACTATGTACAAAAATTACCATTAGGTAATAAAGAATTTACGTAAAATTTGGAGGTGACTTCAATTATGATATCAAATACGGAATGTTAGCATATGATTGCTTGGTTGCACGAATGGCTTTCATGTTATTTACTGTCATTGGGGATCTGGTGACAAAAGCTTCCCATACAGATTACCGTAAGATCTTGGAAGTGTGGAGCCGTAACAAATCTCATATATTTTCCGACAGCAAACATCCTGGAGAATCTTACTCTAAAAACATGACGCAAAATTCCCACTCTTCTGTTGAAAGTGAAAGTGTTGAAGAGACACCACTGAAATAAAATATGCAATGGCATCGTATTTGTGGTTAATTCTATTTTTAATTGTAACACAGTTCCTAATTGTTATTTAAATGTCTTAAATAATTAATGTAAATACGATATGGTCTCAGTTTATACGGGATATCGCGCTTCATTAACCGTATATATAAATGTATTGCGGCAGCACGACGTGTGTAAATCCATTAACTACGACCCTACCGGTAACATCAAAATTAATTACACACGATACATCCAATCTCTGCTGTATAATTCGTTTGTACATTATTCATAACTACATGCCGTAGTATCAGAAATAAATCATGGTCTTCACAGTACTGCTAATTCTGGTATATATTACGATCACGTTTTATCTGCTATTCGGGGTCCATATTCTATCACAAAGCTTTACTTCCAGAAGCTTGCATGGTTTCGGAAGCACGTATGAAATGTGCATAATTTATCGATTTAGAAAAACATCTGTTCTATGAAATTTAAAAGGATATAATCTCAGAAATTACTGCTGAGCTACGATTCAGAACTCACATTAATAGGAAGAGGTTTCTTAAAATACAGGTCGGTGCCTATGAGGATTTCGTCTTTCTGCAGTTTATTAGGCTCGTTACTGATTTGGTTACTTATCTTTAATCACTTGTTTAGCAATTACACAATTCACTGACGATTTCTTCGAGATATTTTTGATTTTTAACCCCTGTAGTGTGTTTATTCAGGTATAACTTACAATTTTTGTACGAAGATGAAAATACGTTGTTACGGAACCATTCTTCAGAATATAGCATTTTTGTTGTTGTTGTTGTTGTTGTGGTCTTCAATCCTGAGACTGGTTTGGTTTGAAACAGCTCTCCACCCTACTCTATCCTGAGCAAGCCTCTTTATCGCACATAAGAACGGCAGCCCATATCCATTTGAATCTGCTTACTGTATCTTGTCTTGGTATCCTTCAGCGATTTCTACAAAACACCTTCCCTCCAATGCTAAATTTACGATTCCTGGATGTCTAAGAATGTGTCGCACCAGTCGATCCCTTCTTTTAGCCAAGATATGCCAAAAATTTCATTTCTCCACAATTCTGTTCTGTACCTTCTCATTAAGTTACACTATCTATCCATCTCATCTTCAGTATTATACTGTAGCACCCCATTTCAGAATCGTCTATCTTCTTCTTGCTGAACTATTAAAATACCTAAAGAAAAGACTTCCTTATATTTAAATTAATAATCCATGTTAACAAATTTCTGTTTTTCAAAAAAGCTTTTCCATCCATAGCATTCTACATTTCATATTCTCTGAACTGCGACCATCATTTGTTAATTTACAGCCCGAGTAACAAAACTCATCCACGTTCATTGTTTTATTACCTAATCTAATTGCTTCAGCATTTTCTTAGACTATATTCCATTAACTCTCTTTTACTATTGTTAATAGTATAACCTCCTTATTGATGGTATTGTACTTTTCACACCTGTCTGCGCATGCTTTCTTTGGACTGGGGTTATTACATTATCCTTGAAGTCTGAAGGTATTTTGCCTGTCTGACACACACCAGGTGAAATAGTTATGAAATAACTCTCTCTCAGGTATGTCTGAAGGAATGTAGTGTATCCCAGTGCCTTGTTTCGACTTACGTCTTCGACTTAGGTACGAATAAACTCCACATGTTACTAATTCATTAAACATTTTTCAAACGCATAGCCACGAATTCCGAAATTAGGAGTCATATGTTCTTCAGGAAAAAATTGTAAGTTATAATTCTCTATTGTATCATTACTGAACGAGTAAATAATCAGAACATCTTTTTCAATGATACTATTTAAGAATTTATTAATAACTAGCTTAATACCCGCTGCTTCGCACGCGTAGATTGGATGGTTTTCATTGGTTGCTTCTACTTATAAATATAAATTTTCATATACATAGCTTTAAAATGCTTTCCTAATCAGGTATTTTAATATTACTTGCCACCGATTATTGTACCACTGGTGGCAGAATTCAAAACATCCAAAAACATTTTGTTTTTAAAATTCTAACCTTGGTTCCAAATTCAAATTATCGCAATTCTAGCATAAAAATACTCTTAGTAGCACACTTAAGAGATCTTCTCTTATTTCACCCGCTTAATGGTTGAATTTCCAAAAATATCGAAACAAGTGTTTTTAAAATTCCAGTCAAAAATCTAAATCCGAAGTTGTGTATTTGTTGCATGAAAACTGTCTTAATAGCAACTTATTTTTTAAAAAAAGTTCTTTCCTATTTCACCCTCTTCGGAATGGGATTATCGAAAAATCGCTGATGCCTACAGTGTAAGATAAACAACGTCTACAAATTTGAAGTTTCTATCGTCTGTAGATTCACTTTTCAGCGCCGTTTTCTGTCTTTTAGAAACGGATCGACAACGAGAAATTGTTTTCTTACTCTTTGACATCTTTCTTGGTAGTTTTAACCTTCAAGCAGCAATATGCACTTATTTTCCTTTATTCGTAAGCTTTTTGCATATAAACAACTGAAGAATGTGCATTACGTTTCGCTGTATATAACTTCTTCGTTATCATAGTGTCAAAAGTCATCGCTGGTCTTCAGTCCGAATTTTATATAAGCTGAAGACTTTGAAGCACTATATCTTCCACCCTCTTATAGTTATTGACAAGGATCTGCTATGGAGTACAACGGGAGACTTAGTACTAGAACAACACAGAGGTAACGTTCGTTTCCACTGTGTAGTTTTTGCTGAATAGCAAACTATAGACACCCACACACCCCTTATCGTTATTAACCCTCTACCACCATAGTGAACATTAGATCAAATGTTTGTTAAGCTTAAGGGACTTAACTGGGGGTCATCAGTCCATAAACTTACAAAATACTTATGAACTACCTTATACTAAAGACGACACAAACATCCATGCCCGAGGGGGGATTCGAATCCCCGACCGTAGCGGCCGTGCAGACTGTGACTGGCACACCGCAGACCGCACGGCTACTGCGGCCGGCCACAATTGAAGACTGGTATAAACTACCATATACAAACAATATTCGTTTGCGATGTTTAGTTTTAGCTGAAGAGTGTAATAATGGCACAAATACTTCAATTCAATTGCTTCAAAATCTTAAATTTAATAAATCTGTTTGATATTACGGTACTTTCCCTATTACTAAAGGACAGAAAGCAGCAGATTCACGCTAATGTGAATCTTCCACCTCCTCTAGCTACATTTGAGAATCACATTTTCAAATGTTTGTAAAGCTATTGGACCAAACTGCAGTGGTCATTAGTCCCTAGGCTTTCAAACTACTTAAACTAACTTACACTAAGGTCAACACTCACTCCTATGCGCTAGTGGAACTCGAACCTCCGACGGGAAGCAGTCGCGCACTTCACAGCAAGGAAAATTTGAGAGATATTACTGCTTACTTCTCATTGCTGTAAAAGAAATTCCACACTTATTAATTAAAGCGCTGCAGAGATTTCCTTATGAAAATGATGGTGACATAACAATGTGGCCTTTTCTTATGGTACCTAACATAATAGAGGGTACGCTTGGTCGAACTAAATTGTCACACTGCCAGATTATCAAAGTTCTGTGAAAGAGATTGTAGGTCATGAATCTAATATGAGCCGCAAGTGTTCATCTGGGGATAAGTAAATGCAAGGAGTTGCCAGCTTGTCTACCAGATTAGATGCCTCTCGCACGCTGTACAACAGAAAGCTCTCCATGAAATAACTTTACTACTATATTAAGACAAATCGCTGTTTAGTGTTGTTATAAAACATCTCGATGAGTTAGCAAATACAGTAATCCATAATGGAAAAGTGTTTTTTTTTTTTTGTCCGCAAGCACCCAGTGGTTCACAACGTGGTGACATGAGGAAAGCTTCCAACCGATTTCTCATATACAGACAGCAGTTCACCGGCGTTGCCCGGTGAAACGTTGTTGTGATGCCTAGTGTAAGGGGAAGAAATGCGTACTGTCACGTTTCCGACTTTGATAAAGGTCGGATTGTAGCCTATCGCGATTGCGGTTTATCGTATCGCGACATTGCTGCTCGTGTTGGCCTAGATCCAATGACTGTTACCAGAATATGGAATCGGTGGGTTCATGAGGTCAATATGGAACTCCGTGCTGGATCCCAACGGCTCGTGTTACTAGCGGTCGAGATGAAAGGCATCTTATCCACATGGCTGTAACGGATCGTGCAGCCACGTCTCGATCCCTGAGTCAACAGATGAGGACGTTTGCAAGATAACAACCAACTGCACGAACAGTTCGACGACGTTTGCAGCAGCAGGGACTCTCAGTTCGGAGACCATGACTGTGATTACCCTTGACGCTGCATCACAGACAGCAGCGCCTGCGATGGCGTACGGAACGACGAACCTGGGTGCACGAATGGCAAAACGTCATTTTTTCGGATGACTGCAGGTTCTGTTTACAGCATCATGATGGTCGTAACCGTGTTTGTTGACATCTCGGTGAACGCACACTGAAAGCGTGTATTCGTCATCGCAATACTGGCGTATCACCCGGTGTGGTGGTATGGAGTGCTATTGGTTGCACGTCTTGGTTACCCCTTGTTCGCATCGACGGCACTTCGAACATAGTCCTTTACATTTCAGATGTGTTAAGAGACGTGGCTCTACCCTTCATTCGATCCCTGCGAAACCTTATCTTTCACCAGGATAACGCACGACCGCGTGTTGCAGGTCCTATACGGGCGTTTCTGCATACGGAAAATGTTCGACTGCTGCCCTGGGGAGCACATTCTCCAAATCTGTCACCAACTGAAAACGTCTGGTCAATGGTGGCCGAGCAACTGACTCGTCACAATACGCCAGTCACTACTCTTGATGAATTGGAGCATGGGCATGGGCATGGGCATCTGTACTTGTACACGCCATCCAAGATCTGTTTGACTCAATGCCCAGGCGCATCAAGGCCATTATAACGGCCAGAGGTGGTTGTTCTGGGTACTGATTTCTCAGGATGTATGCACCCAAATTTCGTGAAAATGTAATGACATGTCAGTTCTAGTATAACATATTTGTCCATTGTATACCCGTTTATTATCTGCATTTCTTCTTGGTGTAGCTGTTTTGATGTCCAGTATTATATTTGAACATTTGGTGAGCCTGTACTTGATTACCGTCCTGAACTCATTTGAATAATTATGTAATAATTGTAAATCTTATGGTCATTAGTCCCTAGACATACAAAGTACGACACACTCACTCACACGCCCATGCCTGAGTGAGGACATGAACCTCCGACGGGAAAGGCAGTCCAGTTAGTAGCATGATGCTTTAAACCACGCGGCAGTAATTGTAGACCACTTTATGTTCGACTTGTCCATCTCTGATTCATATAACGCCCATAAAATGACAGACTATTGTCTGCAGGAAGCACTATCCCCTAATGCGTTTTCATACTAAGACTTCTGTCTATAACATTATAATCAGTTATTCCTTTATCCAATGAAAATATCTAGCACTCTTCCTACTCTTAGAAATAGCTTTACCTTTCTCGGAGTAGGGCAGAACTAAAACCCTCTCTCCCAATACGATGTAAATTTTACGTCACCACACGGACGTCCACAAGTTTTAGTCTCCGCTATAAAGTAATTTCCGTTAACGGAAAAAATTACAGCTGACCTCCACGTAAGCTAGACGTCTTCTTTCTCCCGGTGTCTCGTGTGTTCCCATGCCCTCGCAGGTATCTAAGGTTTTAGTAAGCACTCTACCCTTAGTCGAACTTTTTACAGTAACCGATTTAGTAGGCCTATACTTTCCTGCCATGGTCGTCGAGCAAATTTCGCATTTCTCCATTCTTTTAGTTGACAGACTTTTATGTCTTACTCGCTGTCCACCTCTTTGTTTTGCATTCTCATCTATAATAGTCAGATTCAGAAAGTAATTACTGATGCTATTACTTTAGAATGCGTTCACATGAGAGGCACCTGTAAGATATTAACCGATACAGTTGACAGAAATATCTCTTATAAATGTATAAAAGGGCGGCCGTTGGCGGAGTTGTCTCTTATATCATTTTAATTCATCTGGAAATCTTTCCGGCGTGATTATGTGTGCATAACGGAAATTAACAGACTTCGATCTCCCAGTGGTAGTTGCAGCAAGACGCATAGGACATTTAATTACAGAAATCGATAGGGGAGTGACAACGCAGCGTCCGATAGGCTGCACTCAGTGACCGAAAACAGTGGTGCCTGCACAGAGTTACAGTGCTACCAGTAAGCAACACTGCGTGATGGAAGAACTGAAATCAGTGCCTCCCCGATGAACGTGCACGTTGTGGCAGTGCGGCGCAATTCGGCGTTAATGGACTAGGGGCTCTGGTAGCAGCCTTTGCTAACAGCACCATATCTTCTTTATCGTCTCTCTGGACTTGCGAACACATCATTTGTAGCCGAGTCGACTGGAAAACCGTAGCTTCATCATTTGGATCCTACACAGAAGCTCGAAATTTAACGAGGACTTCAAGGAGAGATGCCTACAATACACAACACAACGAAACTCTTTCTAGAATGTTGAGTGAAACCCCAAAGAGATTTTGGTCATATGTTAAATATACTAGGGGAAAAACAAAAACAATACCCTAACTACGTGATAGTAATTGCGATCCTGCCGATGACAGCGCTACTAAAGCAGAGTTACTAAACATTCACCAAAGAAGACGAAACCAACATTCCAGATTTCGAATTACGAACAGAGGCCGTAATGAGTAACGTAGAAGTAAATATCATCGGAGTAGTGCAGCAACTAAAATCACTTAACAAGAACAATTCTTCTGGTCCGGACTGTACACCCATTAGATTTCTATCTGATTATGCTGAAGCGATAGCCCCTTACTTAACTGCAATATACGGCCGCAATCTCAAAGAAGGATCTGTACCAAAAGATTGGAAAGTTGCACAGGTGAGACCTATATTCAAAAAAGGCAATAGGAGTAACCCAATAAACTACTGGCCTATTTCATTGACGCCAATTTGCAGCAGTGTTTTGGAACATATCCTGTATTCAAATATTATGAATTACCTATTACAATGATCTATTGACACAAGGTCAACACGGATTTAGAAAATATCGTTCATGCTAAACACAACTATCTCTTTATTCACACGACGTGATGGGTGCTATCGACAAGACTTCGCAAATCGATTCCGTATGTCTTGATTTCCAGAAGGTTTTTGACACTGTACCTCACAAACGGCTTTTAATCAAATTGCGTGGTTATAGTATATCGCCCCAAATTTGTGATTGGATAGGGTATTTCCTGTCAGAGAGGACACAGTTCGTAGTAATCGATGGTAAGGCATCTACTAAAACAGAGGTGATATCGGGCGATCCACAGGGTAGTGTTATTGATCCTCTGCTGTTCCTTATTTACATAAACGATTTAGGGGAAAATCTAAGTAGCTCTCTTAGGTTGTTTGCAGATGACGCCGTTATTTACCGTCTAGTAAAATCATCTGAAGATCAAAACCAACTGCAGAACGATCTGAATAAGGTATCACTATGGTGTAAAATTGGCAATTGACTCTAAATAATGAGAAGTGTGAAGTCGTCCACATGAGTACGAAACGAAATCCGTTAAACTTTGCCTACAAGATAAATCAATCAAAAGTGTAGGCCGTAAACTCCACAAAAATACCTAGGAATTACTATTCAGACTTAAACAGAAAAGAACACGTAGGTAACGTCGTGAGAAAGGCGAACCATAGGCTGCGTTTCATTGGCAGAACCCTTAAACGATGCAACTGAACTACAAAAGAAACTGCATAAAACTCGCTGGTTCGTCTATTTTTGGAGTATTGCTACCCAGTGTGGGATCCTTATCAGGTGGGTTAGACGGAGACATATAAAGAGTCCAGAGAAGGGCAGCTCGATTCGTATTGTTACGATACAGGAGAGACACAGTTACGGAAATGATACAGGATCTGTGATGGGAATCATTACAACGCCGCTTATAGCTGCGGCGTGGGCTACTTACGAAACTCCAATCGCCAACATTCTCCTCCGAATGCAAAAATATATTGTTGACTCCCACTTACATAGGCAGAAATGACCATCAGAATAAAATACGAGAAATCAGAGCTTGAACGGAGAGATTCAGGTGTTCTTTCTTCCCGCGCCCTATTCTAGAATGGAATGGGAGATAAATAGTATAATGGTGGTTGGATGAACCCTCTGCCAGGCTCTTAAATGTGATTTGAAGAGTATACCGTGTAGATGTAGATGAAGATTTCAGTTGATATGAGTTCATAATCTACACAGTGTAATGGATTCAAATGTTCAACGAGTCACTTTGCAACCTGGTCGTAGTTTTACAAATGTAAGGCCTGAGTTCTGTGGTCCAACTAAAGAGATCATTGACTGCAAATGAATAAGAGCGGTTACTTGGAGAGCATGTACAGCCTTTCGTAGACTTCATTTTACCCAACAATGACAGAATTTTTTTGGACGACAGGCCGACGAGTCATCTTGCCACAATTGTTCGTGATGGTGCGAAGAACGTTCTAGACAGATCCATTGAATATTTGGCCACACAGTTCACTTATAATGAATTCCGCCGAAAATTTATGGGATAGAATCCATAGCTCATAAAGGTTTGTCATGTTCGGGGGCGATCTTTTAATCAATTTATTGAAGACGAGCCAAGATCGTTTTTTATTTTGTACTTTTTATTAACATTACCGGTTTCGGCAGACAAACTGTCATCTTCGGATCTGCAAGCACATACAAAATCATACTCATAATGCAATAATACAACATGCCAGAGAATACATATTTTTAAATATCCACTTTCGAAACGCAGTTTAGATTTCATTCTTCACATTATTATTAAAAGCTTTTAAAAACATATTTACTCGCTGACTTAATTGTTGGCTTGTCAACATATAAATAAAACATGATCATCAACATCTTGTAATAAGGCGTGGTCATTAAGTTAAAAACAATCCTGTATAACTCAGCCATCCAAAGTCACAAGTTGATCCCAGATGACGATCTGTGCGCACTTGCAGATCCAAGATGGTAGTTAAACTGCCGAAACCAGTAATCTTAAAAAAAAAGTAAATAAAAAACGATCTTGGCTCTTGTCATCAACAAATCGATAGATCCGTTTGTGAATGCTCATGTAGGAGCATCACTTTTTCATTATAGGTCGCTACAGGCACAGGAGGGATCGATGTTGCTCCAGGGTGATCCAACAACTTTTTGAATCCAAGGCCGACTACAGTTGCACTGCACTGATCAGACGTCCGGCACGAGTGTTAGGAGATGGCGCACGAGGTTTGGCAGCTACGTGTAAGGTGTAAATGCTTCAAGTTGGTCATCGCTGGGAAAATCGGTCCTGTTGTATCCAGTTTAACCTATACGCTAAATCCGCGCGTATTATTCCCAGTGACAATCTTCGATCAAAGATTTGAAATTTTAATAAACGCCGAAGAGCAGGACTTCCTTACGATATTAGGTTAAGACAATGATACAAATGGTCTCACTGTCTCAAGCAAAGGTAGGGAAGAGGAAGGAAGCAGCTGGGGCAATGTCCAGCGCTGAAGATGACAGAGTGACGACTTTGTTGCAGCGTCACATTTAGATGGTATCAGTTTTTCTCCCTGAAGCAGCCACAAAATAAAGTTTGTACCCCAAGTTCATAGCACATAATTACCAATTATTCTAACAGATATATCAAATTTTATAACATTGTATCTTATGATGTTACATCGCTACCTCTACGCAAAATACTTCAAGACTAGGGATCACGCCACTCTCTAATATAATAAATGTCTGAAGTAAAGAGAGCGTAACTACCATTTGAACGAAATGAGACCAATTATTATACACTGCACATTCACGCGTAGAGGTGACCGTATTTGCCAACAGGTTAAATGTCGTCTTAGCATTTCTGTGCCGATTTTTATGTTTGTTACTGGATCTGTCTGCACTGTTATTAATATGGGGCTGATTGCTTTGCCGTTTTCTATAGACACGCCACATTTTTACTCTAATCAAAAAAATTTACGTGTAAAAACAAATTTCAAGACCGTTGCAAACTGTTATTAATGAATAAAGTTACAAATATCTGCTATAACTGAGACCAAACGAACAACAGAAGGTATTGTTCGCTCTTATAATAAATCATCTAGAATTTAGATGTAATTTTATATTTCACTATCAACCCCAGCAATGTTTCGTAATTGCTACGTATATCTGGAAATTCTATACCTATACGAATACGGCCGTTCACATTTTTACTTGTCTGATAAAATTTTTAAGTCGGTGAATACATAGTTTTTATTACTATATTTCTCGTACTATTGCTAGTCCAGTGCCATGCAGCTTAACCAATTATACTGCTAAACCTTCCCAATGAACCACATTTTTGTCTTATAGAATTACAAACATTTGAACGTTTAGTTTTTTAATTGATCGATGACACACGCACAAGCACACACATACACAATCGGAAGGCTTAGTTTTATAAAATAAGATATAATTAAATCTGTGCCGCATACACGATTGTAGAGTATAGGTACAAAATGTGGGACGAATCATGTCACAGCGGACCTTAAAGAGCAATGCTTTAACCACCAGACAAATTATTTGTAATTGTTGTTGTTGTTGTGGTCTTCAGTCCGCAGACTGGTTTGATGCAGCTCTCCACGCTACCCTGCCCTGTGCAAGTCTCTTCATCTGAGAATTTGTTCGGCAACCTACATCCTTTTGCATCTGCTTACTGTATTCGTCCCTCGGTCTCCCTCTACGATTTTTACCCCACACACTTCCTTCTAATGCTAAGTTGACAATTCCTTGATGTCTGAGAATGTGTCCTACCAATCTACCCTTTTTCTTCGTCAGGATATGCAAGAAACAGCTTTTCTCCCCAATTCGGTTAAGCACCTCCTCATTAGTCACGTGATCTACCCATCATTCGTCTGTAGCACCACATTTAGAAAACTTCTATAATCTTGCTCTCCGAACTCATTAGCGTCCACTTTTCAATGCCATACAATGCTACACTCCAGACAAATGCTTTCAGAAAGGTCTTCCTAACATTTAAAATGATATTGGATGTTAACAAGTTTCACGTCTTTAGAAACACGTTTCTCCGCATAGCCATTCTGCATTTCATATCTTCTTTACTTCGGCCATCAGAAGTTATCTTGCTACCCAAATAACAAAATTCATCTACTACTTTTATTGTCTCATTGACTAATCTAATTCCTTCAGCATTGCCTGATTTTCTGATATTTTAAGGTGTACTTTCTCTCATGAAAATGTTTTCCTTTTAGTTTCTGTCAAGTTTTTCAAAATGTACAAAGAATACCGCAAGCAGTTCACGCGTGTTAATGAAAATAGTATGTTAATAGGAATGTATCAGATGCGCTGGTCTAGGTAGGGAGGCTTTCTGTTGTATCGACTTGAAGAATCTGTGGACAGCAGGCTCATTGTCGCTGGTAGCGCGAGTGAGGGAAGTTGGTTGCCGTGGAAACTCTGAGCTCCATGCGACGCGCGGACTGGAGTATTGTAATGGAACGTGAAGAATCATTTATGGCTAGCAAATATTTAATCGTATGAGTCATAGTATGAACATCAAGAAGAAATGGGCTATACGGAAGATTACTAAGGAACCAAAGTTATTGCAATGAATCGTTGCTGCCAACCAATGTTACATCACTCCACTGCAACAGCACCTCGCCAACTAAGACACTAGTTTTAAATTTTAGAATTTTGCGGTTAGCAAGAGTGCTAATGGTGAAATATTTTCGTTAACAAGTACAATCAAATGTATATTTATGGTAACAATTCGCGTAAGGTAAAGTGAGAACCTATTCCTGTGATCATTAGTAATCTGGGATTAATTTTACAGTGGACGATCAGGTGTATCGTCCATTGCTGTTAACAGTTGGTCGACTACCGGTAATTCAATTAACCAATAGGAGTACTTTCGTAGATGTGTTATATAGCACGGCTGTGGTGTCCAAAAGTTATATATCGAAGTGATACGTATCGAAACGATAGATATCGAACAAGCGAAAGGTTTTGTTACGTAGAATGCGCGGAATGATATTTTGTGTCAACGATCTAAATAATTAATGCTTTTCCTGCTCTATGGTTGACAGGTTCTCGATGCACCCTTGTCCAGTCAGTAAATTACTTATCCTCGGTCAGCACAAAATGTTACCTTTATGACGACAAGTAATTTACTGACCGGAGAAGGGTACATCAATCATAGAGCAGGAAAGGAACAGCGTTAATCATTTATTTCATGGCGAGCACATACTGTCATTAACCTTATTCGAAGTCATTTTCCTTAAAGCGTTAATATTATGCAAACACAACTCTCACTTAACTATGTCATTTGCTTGCTCGACATCCACTGTTTCGGGATATAACACTTCAGCATATATCGTGTAGACGCCACAGCCATGTTATGTAACACATCTACGAAATTTCCCGAATCGAGTGATACTATCCGATATCCAGTGAGATCTGTTGAATATCTGAAGGCATTTTTTTTTAATGAGAATGTTTGTAATGCGAAGAAAACATAAATCTTTCTGCATCTCATGAGACTTTTTTTAGTACAACAAAAAGACATTGACTTGGGAATGCCTTTTAAAGGAATGAACACACCTGTATTAGAGTATTGTTGTTATTATTTTTAACAAAATAACACATTGATCTCGGTATGTCTGTACGGGATTTCATACGAGAAGCTGTTAGCAATAGAGGTAACAGAAACGTGTAGTACGACTTGATTTCCAAAGAATAATACTACGTTGCTAGAGAATTTCTAGCCTTTTGTAGATTATAACATTCGCTGTAGCAAAAGTTTTGTTGCTTTTTTCTCATCGTTTTCTCCCTTAGGTATATTAATTACTATCCCATCGTGACATAAGGAAATGACAGTGCATTTCAGGATTAGTATTACGTATTTCGTACATGAAAATTACGGATTTTCCTTGTCGTAACGTATTCTGGGACTATTTTCTTATACGCTCTACGTTTCACTAGTATACATTAGAAACCTTATCCTCCGCATCAGTTTTAATGTATCTAAAATCACGTTATTACAAGTATTTTCAAAATAAATTGGTCGGCATTATTCCCGCGCTTCGATAGCTGTTGATAACATTACCCGCTTGGCTTGTATTATCGATAGTAACATTTTACCATAATTCGTGACAGCTAAAAGGGAAAGATAAAATGGATGTAAGAGCTTTTTTGTTTGTTGTTTAATGTCAGGAAATAATAATTTACCTACCGGTGATAAAAGTTATAATCATACTTCGAAGTCTTTGCAGAGTTTTTGCGGAATAATAAAATTAAACCGTTTCAATATTTCGACGGTACAACTGTCCGTCACCTTCAGGAACTTTCTCTGTTGGTGAATCCCGCTGAATACTGTATTCAGCGGGACTCAGCATCAGACGAAGTTCCTGAAGGTGACGGAAAGTTGTACCGTCGAAATATTGAATCTGTTTGATTTTATTATCCGGCAGAAAACCCTCAAAGACTTCAAAGATTTGTCACACCGGGAAAGCCTACGAAGTTACAATCATACTTGTCACCAAAGTTTTAGCTGCAGTTCATAGGAACGAAATTACATTCAATAAGGCGGTTGAAAATTTCTGCCCAGGCTGTAAATCGAACCCGAGTATTCTGCCTAATAGACAGAAGCTCTATGCACTACGCCACCTTGACACAACTGATATCGCAATAGCAGGAACTACTTAGCAGACACAAATTCGCATATTCTATACTACTATTGCGGCCATCGTTAATAGATTACCGTAAAGAGATCGACTCTCACGTGCACCCTCACGGAAACATAACGATGTTAATGTGACGACGGAGAAAAATGTGTCTGCCTAAGAACGTGCCATAACAGTTCCAACAGCTGCGATGGCCATTGTGTCCAGAAGGCTTAGTTGACAGAGCATCTACCAAGTAAGATAAGGCTAACAGCTCGATCCACGATCAGGGCACTAATTTTCACCGCATCATTGAATTTAATTCAATGCCCACAAAAAGTAATTAAAATGTCTCTGACATGGTTGATTCTAATTCGTACAAAGGTACAAAGGTGCATTAATATCTCTAATTAATCGATAGTTGTAGGGATAGGTTTTACAGGAGGTGGGCAAAATTCTATGAACACCTAACAAAGACACAATATTTAATCATTAGTGAGAATTTGGTCCACCATAGACTTTTAAAACCAGAAACTGTTCGAGAAAGATATTCGTAAAGTATCTCATAATTTCCAACAGAATGTTACCCATTCTTGTATTAGAACATCCACCATTTACTCCAACGATTGAAAAATTTTAATACCACGATAACATAACCAAAACATGGCGAAACCTAGCCCATGTGTGACTGTAAGAAACACGCATGCCATATCATGAGCTTCTTTCGGGGTTTTCGGTACATAAATACGGATGTTTGAAGGAAGCAAAGAGATATACCACACGCTTCCTGTCCTAAGTGTCCAGGTTTTATGATCGTGGCACCTGTTCCTTCGCAGCTTTGCGTTAGCTTCCTTTACAAGGGGTTGGGAACTGCAGCACTTCCATGAACGCTAAGTTCCAGTCGGTATGTTATTCTATTTTTCTTTATTTCATTTTTGCAATTTTTTTTTTCCAAAACGTATTATTCAAGTGAGTTCTAATAACTTAAATCGCTTTCCGTGGTACTTTTATGTTGTCTGGCGCCATCCGTTCTGCGATTGGTACAAACGTAGCCAGTGTTCATTCAGCACAAAGTTCTGCAGTAGTGGTATTGTGTGCCAGTCATCGATTGCGCTGTGGCAGAAGTTATGGGACAGCGACATGTGCAGGTAAAGGCTGCGGGAGAATCGCGTAAACTAGGTGCGAAAGGGAGATACTCAGGCATAGATGTTATTTGTATCCCGGTGATTCATGTGAACAGATTTCCGAAGTAATTATCACCGGACGATAGAAATTAACGGACGCTAAAACTGAACGGCTGTTGGTGCTAGACGCATGGGACATTCACCATCATCATTATAGACAGATAATGTCTTTCAGTTCCGCTAGTACAATTTCTCCTTGATCCCCTCTTCAGTGCTAAAACTGATGCCTCGTCTGAAGTTAAGCATGTTGGTTCAGAATCATTCTTCACCTAATCTAAATGCTATCTCCTTGGCCTGCCTCGACTCCTGTTAACCTTTATTGTCAAATCCATATGTCTCGTAGGTAAACCTTATTTCTCCCCACCATCTCAGCCTTTTCGCTCCAACTGCTTCTCTATGATACTCATAGCCAGTTTTTCTTTGGCTTCCTCAGTGTGGACACACTCCTGCTATTCTTCCCATCCATTAGTAGCTGCAATCATCGTCGCTACCGTCATATGTGTAACCTCAACCTTATTCATTAGGTAACCTGTATACATCAAGCGTTCTCTCCCTTACAACAAAGTTGGTCGAACGATAGAAAAATACACTGCTAAATTAGTCTTGGTACTATTTTTTCCCTCTTGGTCGTAGCTGAGCATTCAGTGCCTTAGCTTTGCTACACGTAGACACTAGTTCTTTCATTAAGTTGTCATCCTGTGAGCAAATACATCCTAATTGCTTGAAACTGTCCACTAGTTCTACCTTTGTTCCTCCTATTTGGTACTCAATCGTTTAAATCTCTTTCCCACAGACTTTACTTCCGGTTTGTGGATGCTGATCTTCATACCATAGTCCTTACCTCTGTGATCTGGATCGAAATATTAGATGCAACCCTTCAGTCGAATCTGCCATCAAATAAGTCGTCCACCTATTTTAATCACCCTGCCAGGCAATTGTTATCAACATATGATCTATAAATAGTATTAACAAGAGTGGTAACAGGTTACAACCTTATCCTAACCCTGAAACTACTGTGAACCGTGAACACAATTTGCCGTCTACTCTAACTGCTACCTGACACTACCTTTGTCTACAGAATTTTGTCTCCTGTTCCGTAAACTTGCATACGTGACGATAGCTTGTTCCTAGAAACATGGTAATAAGCCTTTTCTAGATCTATAAAACATAGATACAATTCCCTGTTACATTTTTAGCACTTCTCCATTACCTTCCGTAAGCTAAATATCTGGTACTGACAGCCTTTAAGAGGCTTAAACCATCGCTGATTTTCATACATCTTGTCTTCAACCAATACTCGCGCTCTACTTTCAACAATATATGAGAAGGTTTTGCCCACAACGCTAATTAAAATGATACCTCTGTAGTTGTTACAATCTTTTTCTATTTCCATGCTTGAAAATTGATGTGATTACTGCTTTCGTTCAGTCAGACGAAACATGTGCCGAATCCCACACCATTTCAGTAATATTATGTAACGATTTTAGACTTGACATTAAACGAAATTTGATGGTAATATTCAAAGAATATATATCAACTGCGATTGGGCAAAGCTGGGATTCGAATCCGGATCTCCTGTTTTCTAGGCAGTTGCGCTGACCCATTCACCACTGGGGACACAGTGATCACCGCACCTGCAAGGACTACCTAAGCACGCGTCCCGTCAGATACAAATTCCCAGTGTCGCCCTGCCCACAGTACTCAAACTCGTAGTTATGAAACTAATTCCCGTAAGAGTAAGGGCTTCAAACTTGCCCACAGTTGCAGTTGATGTTATATATTCTGTGAATATTAAATAATAACAACTGCAGGATCAGAAGTGACGTCTGTTCTTCCGGAACAGACGCCACATGTATATATGGAATTTGATGGGTTTCGATTTAATTTCATCTTTCTCTGTCAAATTCATATCTCAGTATGGTATCTCCTATTTCATCTTCCGCGACCTCTTTTACGCTTCCTATAATATTGTCTATAAGTTCATTCCCATTGTAGAGACCCTCTATTAACTTACCGAAATAACGCATACCAATACGGAATTTTCGCTGATATCTTTAAAAGAAGTCGCAACTCGCCCGCCACTGAGGTTTCGGCAGGCAACACCACGAGCGCGACGAAGGCGCAGCGCGGCTCGCAACACATCCGTCGCGTTATGGAAATGCCGGTCTGCATTTCGACAGCCCCCCCCCCCCCGCGCTTCATTTAATATTTTGCCGGGGGCCGCGGCCGGCAGTGAATAATTCATGAGGCGGCCGCGGGTCGCGCTGTCGCAGCCTCCGCGGCTTTTCTTTCTCATTTTTCGTTATTAACAGGCGCGGCGCACGCGCAAAGGCCGGAAAGGGAGGCGCCTTTGAGAGCGCAGCCTCCTTATTATCGGCCCTGATGAGCGGAAGTTGACATTTCCTCCGGCTTTGCCTTAGCATGTACACTAAATTCGCTAATTACCACGCCGCGTGGCTTTCACTTCGAGCGGGCGTCCTCGGTGTCTCATTAAGCGAGTCCTCCACAGGTGTAACGTGCATTCCGAAAATATTGCTCAAGTACGAAATTGAGTGGTGGAAAAGAACACACAAAAATGTTTGTAATTTTATGGGACCATACTACGTTGTTCATCAGTCCCTGGTTTTTTTATTTATTATTATTATTATTATTATTATTATTATTATTATTATTATTAGGTTTTTTTTTTTTTTGTTTTTTTTTTTTTTTTGTAAATCTATCGGACCAAACTGCGTGGTCATCAGTCCGTAGCTTACTAACTACTTAAACCCAGGTAAACTAACCTAAGAACAACACACACACCCATGCCCCAGGGAGGACTCGAACCTCCACGGCGAGCAACCACGCGCTCCGTAGCAAGACGCCTTAGACCGCTCGGCTACTCCATCGCGGCTCAGTCCCTGTAAACAACACACAATGACACAGTGAGTGCTATGCGAATGGTAGTATTTTGTTTTTTTACCCTTGCGCCTCGGTTGCACAGTGGTAGACTGCCAAATCCCCGCCAGGTCCTAGGATTTTTATCTGTCACTTTCCACTTGTTTCACCTCTGGCAATATTGTTCATGTGAAAAATACCGAGTAGCACCGTAGTTCGGAACCCACGTTAAACTGTAGGTCCCCCTATAACTCGCTGGGTAAGTCAGTTCGAAGGTCGGAGGAAGGCAACGGCATACCACCTCCAGACAGGACCATGCCTAGTAAAGCACTGTGGTGTTCAAACCAATCTTCGGATTGTTGACTGCTTTACCTTACCCGTACTAGCTGCGAAACCCGACGTTTCCCAAGCATAAATACATTGTACCCTTAACAATAACAGTTCTTCTGTGAATAATGAAATGCCAAGATCGCGGTATTTTGTCTTTATTAATAACAGACGACCGGTTTCGATGTTCTTAGACATCATATTCTGGTATCTGCACTAAATTGTAACACTATTACATAAAAGCATATTGTAGCCAGTTGGATAGTACTGGTGGGTTCTTACACATTAAAATATGCCGTTTGTTTTTTTTTTCAGATATAAAACTCGTATAGTCATATATACATATATACATACACGGGTTTTATATCTGACAAACAAACGGAATATTTTAATTTGTAACAACCGTCCCGTACTATGCAACTGGCTACAATATGCATTTATGTAACAGTGTTACAATTTAGTGCAGATACCAGAAGACGATGTCTATGTACATCGAAACCGGTCGTCTGTTATTAATAAAGACGAAATAACGCGATCTTGGCATTTCATTACTCACAAAATACAATTTATAAGATCGCTCCCTGCCATGAGCAAATTGTATAACAGTTTTTCTATCACGAAGAGATTTTTCTATGTTTAGATGTTCGTTTTTTCTTGGGATTGTAATGTGTCCAAATGTTTGTAAACCTATTGGAACAAACTCCTACGGTCATCAGTCCCCAGACTTACAAACTACCGAAACTTACACTAGGGACAACACGCACACACACACACACACACACACACACACACACACACACACAAATCCCTGAGGGAGAACTCGAAAATCCGGCGGGAGTGGCCATCCAGTTCGTACCATGACGTTAAGTTTTTTGTCTCGAATAAATTATCGGTCTTTTGAAATTGTATTCGTTAGCTTGTCTCAACTTGTACGTCAAAGGTATGAACAAATATAATTCCATTCCTTCATTGCCCAGCTTCTACTTTCAGTTTATATTTTTAGTTATTTTTATGATGTAGTATGCGGCGTTTTATTGTGTTATTCTGTACAAAAGAATCCAATTGCGTGATTTCATTGATAAAGTACGTGACTTTTATGGTCACAATAGCTGGTACCCATCGCGTTGATGCCGCAGAGGAAATTATTGTGTAAATTACGTTTGAAATTTGAAAGTGTTAGCTTGTTTAGTTACGATTGATAAAAATAAGCTATCTTGAGTCCACATTTCATTTGAATCTATCCATCCCTTTCAGCATGAAGGAGTAGCGAACACATTAACCCATTGTAAGGTATCCTCCACCATGTACCGTACGGTGGTTTACGAGAGTTAGCCCATGTATTGATCAAGTATAAGCTACCTCTGTTCCAAATTTCATTCAAGTCCGTCCAGCCATTTTAGCGTGAAGGGTAAATTAACTAATAGTAAAGTACCCCCTGCCATGCACCATACAAAGTTAAGTTTAGTATGCTGTGACCTTCGCGCGAGTGCAAGCAATGAATTGACAAAGTTTTATTGCAGTCGGATGTACGGTATGGCCGTGCACAAATACGAACAGAAAGACAAACAAACAAACATTAATTTGTATGTATTAAACATTTTCTCTGACGGAGTGTTACGGTATTCTGTGGTGACATTGCCTTCTGTGTATAGAGTTTATGTTCCTGTGTAACAAAACAGAGTGCCATCTGAGTGGCAGGAATAGAGGTGTATAAAATTGAACGTTATTGCTCTTTGTTCTTCTTGATTAACGTTGAAACAGTGGAAGCGATATGCTCAATAATTCTGTACACCCCTTCCTACCGGTACCCACTCTGCTTAATTATACGCCAGAAAGCAGGCACTCAACTAAAGAATGCGGGTCACCTAGAGTGCATTCATTCATTGTGCTGTTGTGTTATCACAAGAGAATATAATACATCTGCATAATCCAGCACTCACTGAGCAATTTATTGATCGTAATTACGCTGATTGCCATAAATAATTTGCTGGGCTAACACTTTCGCGGAAGATATATTTTGTTTTACTGTACTATTTAAATGTGGGAACAACAGATTGTTCAAATAAGTAAAGTGCACCCTCACTTTCCTAGTTCGAGATTTTTCTTGTCAGTTAACGAATATATCTTTTCTACCTGTGTCAAAGAACAATGAAGGTCTTTAAGAAATAAATACCCCGACATGATGCTTTTCGGTGTTGAGTACCATGAGTTGTAAGATAAGATGTTTCAGTGCATCTCACTGATCTCTGAAGCCGCGGAGGATTAGCCGTGTGCACTGAGGCGCCGTGCTGCGGTGCGCGCTGCCTTTTGCCGTCGGGGGTTTGAGTCCTCCCTCGGGCATAAGTGTATGTGTTGTCCTTATGTTAGTTTACCTTAGTTTAAATAGTTTGTAAGTTAGGGACTAATAACCAAGCGGTTGAGTCCCATAGACTACAAACATTTGAACATTTGATCTCTGAATTACGTTATGTAGGTTTCACATACCAACTGGATTCTCTGTAACGAAAATGAACAATAACTAGTAACATGACGGAGATCCCCTCCTCTTTCGGATCGCTAACTCTAGTATTACCATCTGCAATGCAAACTATGTTTTCTTAGCTTACGGTACCATAGACAATAATTGCATTACTTCCGCTGCTGAGCATTTGACGAATGGATACAGAGTTCATAAAAAAAGACATGCCCAAAATCAAATGGAAGATAATATTGGAACTGGATTCAGAGGTCAGGAAGAAAATATGTACACTTTTGAGGGTTCTTTCTGACCTGTGTAAGTAAAGGGAAATACACTTTAAGACACGAAGGAATTACGCACTTAAACGATAATTAGTTTTGTATGTACATGAACGGATAAACAATTGAAAATATCTGCATAAAAATTGGTTGTCCTTCGATAGAAAGAAATTCACAACTTGAATAAGTCAACAAAGCCAACACTGGACCTTACGCAAACTCTTATTAGGTTTGACATTAATTGATAGAGTAACTGGAGGCTCTAATAATACTATCCAAATTCAGACTAAATGACGCATAGGATATTCAAAATCCGTAGACAGTAATGCTTCAAATATTAATAGGGGAATACTTGGTGACGTTCGTGGTCTAGCCAAATTACTTCAAAAATCCGTTCATAGAAATATTTAAAACCTCTTGAGGACTATGTAGAAAAGTGGATTTATATAGCTCGAAACAGTTGAGTATGAGGTTAAGTATCATACAAAATATGCATATGACATCGTATTTTATTCAGATATTGGTTACAATTGTAATTTGTGTATGATACAGTACGGTATTTTCCTGTCTGAGCTCCTTACTCTACGTTTACAAGGCGTTCATCTAGAGTTAGGAACCATGGGTCTACCATAATAGTGAAAAAGTAATTCTCGTTGCCCTCTAATATGATGGGTGGCATGGGCATGGACTGTATGAGGTTATCAATTAGTTCTTGAGTCTTATTTGGCCATTCTTCCATTCTTGAGTCACATTTGGCCATTCTTCCACAAGTGCAATATTCAGCTTTGCAGCCGTTGTGGGAGGTGCTTGCCAGGCTGCAACGCGACTGCCAAGTCCATCCCAGACATGCTCTGTCGGGTTTAAGTCCGGTGAGCAAGTTGTACACTCCAGTTTTTCAATTCCGTTAGCTTCAAGCATGCTGTCCACCATTGTAGATCTGTGGGGACCAGCATTATCGTCTACGAGAAAGAATCCATCTCCTGTGACACCGTCGTAAGGCACAACAACAGGTCGAAGGTTCTTGACTCCGTACCTCTGAGCAGTCAAGGCGCCATTCTGAACGACATACAGGTTCGTATTTCGACCAGTACTGACTCCTGCCCACACCATTGGTTCACCACCATGATATGGTGATATTTCCTGCAAGTAAGCAGAACTGTCCCAAGTTCCCCATTCTTTCCAGAAGATGGTACGACGCTTTTTCTGCTGAATACAAAATCCTGACTCATCTGTGAACAGTACCCGGCGCCACTCGTTGCGACTCCAAGCCAGATGTTTCTCCATCCAGTTTCTGAGTGCTAAACGGTCTCGTGCTTTTAATGGGACACACACGACCGGCTTTCGTGTGTTGAGGCCACATTCCAGGAGTTGATTTTGGACTGTGTGTGTTGATAACGTGCAACCGGTTGCTGCCTGGAGGGTGCACTGCAGCTCAGTTGTATTCAGCCTCTTATCTCGACGGTCTCTTAACCGGAGATAACCGTCATCTGTTGCTGATATTACACGTGAACGACCTTGGCGTGGCCTTCTCATAACGTTAACTGTTGTATGAAATCGCGTCTACCTTCTGGGAATTACACTTCGGGACACTGCAATAAATGCAGCCATCTCTCTGTGTCTGTCCCGCTTCCAACCATCATATGGTTTACTATGCCATAACATCAGGTAAATCAAGTTATTGTTGCTTTGCACTGCTATTTGAACCCAGTTGCATGTGTACTTCGTTTTGTAGAGTAAACACAACGGACACCAAACCTATCTGCAGCACCTTTCTGTTATTGCCACTATCTCGGATGCCGTAATGTTGTTATCGCCACCTCGTAGAACCGACAGAAAGACGTCGGGCTATTTTAGTTCATTCTACAGATGAAGATACTTCCGAACTTAAGAATTTCAACTGATCCCATAATTGTTCCGAGCGATATACTCTCCTCAGTCCCTGAGGTGACAATATTCAAATGTTAGTCGCATCTCAACACACAAACGGAAGGTGACAGCACATCTTGGAACTGAAAAAGACACACCAGCTTGCCACTTGTTCACTCTACAGCAGTGCTAAAATGACTGACAGAATGGAAAGTCGGTTTGTTGGTTATGAGAGCACTCAAATTTCCATGAAACTCTTTAGTTAATGTAAACAGCATATACCATTAATAACATAGATAAATAGAAGCATATTAACATAAACTGCATTGTGAAATCTCACCACATACTGACAGTTCTTGTACGTAGTGACCTCATGTCCCCTATACGGGACATGTGTTTTGGTAGATAATAAAGAGTCAGATTTTTAAAAAATATTTTTAGGCCTGTTTGCAACATTTTTATTCATAAAATACAAACAAAATGCAAAAATATTGAAAACTAAATTTCACAGGACTGGAACAGAAGGTACTGGAACCAAAAGTTAAGATGATTGGGTCAGGTGAAATACATCACTGTAAATAACAACTACTTCTAACAAAGACTACTTCAGTTCTGCATCCAAGACTGTTCTTATTTCCTTATTATTCTTGGTACACTCAATAAGATCTGAGACTGAATGCATGACGGCGCTGTGGTGCATTATAGGGCACAGGTGGCGCTTTGGTTTGGTAACATGTCAGTTAATCTTCTGTCGGAGCTAGGTACAGTTGAGTGCATGAAATGGAAGCAGACGTAAGGTCGTTGTTCTAATGGTGAGTTGAATGCACCTGTCGGACCTTGCATGTCTCAGTTTGAACAACAGTTCTCCCAGAAATTAGGAAAAAGCACAGTCGAAACATCTGAAATGCTGTAGGAGTTGTACGGTGAGGGCGGCGGCGGATTATCCGTGCGTTCTGGAGCGCCATGTTGCGGTGCGCGCAGCAGTTCCCGTCGGGGGTTCGAATCCCCCCTCGGACATGGATGTTTGTGTCGTCTTTAGTATAAGGTAGTTCATAAGTAGTTTGCAAGTTTATGGACTGATGACCAAGCAGTTAAGTCCCACGAGCTCTACAAACACTTGAACATTTGATTTGCGGCATTGAGTCGCTGTGTTGTGTTTAAGTGGTTGTTGTTGTTGATGATTATGTTTAGAAGGGGGCTAAACGGCTGGGTTATCAGTCCCCTGTTCCCAGCTAAGAGATGACATTATTGTTTAAGGGGGAACCGATGTTTTGTGCAGG
This sequence comes from Locusta migratoria, assembly GCA_026315105.1. NCBI lineage: Eukaryota > Metazoa > Arthropoda > Insecta > Orthoptera > Acrididae > Locusta > Locusta migratoria. The sequence continues at coordinate 227,284,455 of CM048746.1, read as the reverse complement.
GACGGGACAGCTTGGAAGATGATGTTCCTGCTGGTCAGCCACGAACTGTTTGAACGGAATGCAAGATCAAGGAAGTTAAAACACAGGTGCGTGCTAATTGCTCGCAATCGATAGACACTCTCGCATTAGCAGTAGAGGTCAACCTTGCTAAGTTGTGACGCACAACCTCAACATGTCTTGTGTTACCCAGCACAGTATGCCAAGAATCTCATCGCAAGATCAACGCGTTGATCAAATGACGATTTGTGGTGACCTCGTCAGGTGTTCTGACGATGATCCAACGTTTCCCAAGCGGATAGTGACTAGAGACGAAACATGGTCTCTCATTTACGATCCGCAACTGAAACGATACTCAGCCACGTGGAATGCAGCAGCGTTTGCAACATATTGAATCGTTTGTGTGCCAATCCTCTAGTCTTCAGGTCTCAAAACTTATTGACTGTACCATGCATACTGATAGTAGCGGCACCAACACGACCACGTGTCGGAGGAATTTTTACATTACATGTTTAAACATATGATGAAGTACCCGAAGTGTAACATGAGTAAAAAGAACATGTGTCACTTATTCTATTGTACTGATATCACAAAATATGGAAAATAGTTGTCTTCCGAACAAACTATTTCTTTATTTAGCATTGCTTTGTCAGAGACATTATGCCCCATCATAAATTGTACTGTACATGCCATACCCTTCAATCTAATACTTCGAATAAGTTTCCTATTGGATCAAACTGCTATAGTCATCAATCCCTAGGTTTACAAACTACTTAAACTAACTTATACTAACATAAGAACAAGACACACACACACACACACACACACACACACACACACACACACACACACACACACACACACACACACACACACATGCCGCAGGGAGGACTCGAATCGCCTACGGGGAGCAATCGAACGCTCCGTACCAAGTTGCCTTAGATCGCTTGGCCACTCCACCAAGGCTGTTGAAGGGTCAGCTAGATTTCTCTCAGGATACTAAAAATATGCAGACACTGACTGCCATTAAGTACACCGCACTCTAGGTAAGATTCTGCTTCACAGTGTTGACTTGTTCAACGAAATACAAAAGGACAGGGAAAAAATCTAAAAATTTTAACAAGTTCTTGTAACTGATAGTATAATTAATTGAAACACAATAGTCACATAGTAATGCTAACGACGTTCCTGTAGCCATCGTCGGAAATTATGAGCACTTCATATCATTTGGTCATAGACACAATAAAAAGTGAAATATGATCAGGGACTCAACGCAAAGATACCGTGCTATTGAAGGCAGTTCATTCAGGGAGAGGTTGGTCCATTGCAGTTAGATTGAGCTGATCTCTGCGAGTACTCACAATGCCAGTGACTTTGATATCCAATTTTTTGTTGTGGGTATTGCGCACGCGCAGTTCCGATAGTGAATTGTTTGACTAGGGATAAATTTAAATTTTCGGTAACCCCATGTTCCGAGCTAGGCTTTCGGAAGGTTTCCCTCGTTTGTAAGGCATATGCCGGAAATGGTAAGATCCTCGCACTTACTTCCAGTTTGGACTCCTCATTTGCCACACTATCAGCTGTTAATTGGCTGAATAGAACAGCGACACTGAATGGGCCGGATCTTAAAACTGTATTAAAAAAATTAAATAACAGACTAGATGTGGCATATCAATACCACGCGGGTAGCCTTAAACCAGCCGCTGTGAATTTTTTCATCTTATGCCTAAGTGAGCAACCATAGCTGCTAACTATGAACAATATATAAGTAATGGTTTTTATTATATGTTTATTGATCCATTGTAAACGTTTTAATAATCAGTACAATGTAATTTTTTGCTTGAAAACAACATTTCAGCTGTTAAACGGCTTGCTTACGAACATATGCTATTTCATTTCAGACGTGAAATAAACGTAAATAAATAAATAAGTAAAATGCAATAAACCGAAAATAAAATTAATGTAATGTAGCGACGTCTGTACTTTGTAGTGTATACTATTTAACAGCTGTTACACTTTAGGCCATTAATGAAAACTACGTTGACCAATGAAGAACCATTCGCCTTCATTCGGCCAATGAGACTTGTTTTCATTTTTCTTCAAAAAATGTTCAAATGTTAGTTAGCTTAAGGGACTTAACAGCTGGGTCATCAGTCCCTCAACTTAAGAACTACTTATGAACTACCTTATACTAAAGACGACACAAACATCCATGCCCGAGGGGGGATTCGAACCCCCGACGGGGAACGGCCTCGCACATCGTAGCATAGCACCTCAATGCGCTCGGCCGCTCCACCACGGCTTCATTTTTCTAGCTTCTCATTAATGATGAATCTAAATCCGTAGGTTAATGTTCCAATGAAAGTAAAATATTTACAGCAATCCGAGGATTTAATTACACTATCGTTCCATCCATTGCCCCCTTTCACATAGCTCGACGGAGATCGTTAAGAAACTTAAACATCTGAATATGATAAAGCAGACTCACTTTCAATCATATACAACATTGCTTCAGATAGAGGAGCAAAGAATGGTTCGTAGACAGTGACACTAAAATATGTGTAGTGTTCATAAAGGAAAGAAGTAGATGATACAAAAGGATGTAATTCCGATGATGGTGTTATCAAAGCCGCATCTGATAGGAATTAGTTGTGGTTGCCTGCTTGGTCAGTAGAGGAACCCAAGCCTTCCCCATCTGTAGCACTCCGGGCAGATTACAACAAATGGGGCCCACAGGGAGCCCATGTTATGGACTTGGGAGTGGGATTTAGTGGCGCAGGCGCTAAGACATCGCACAGACATTTCTCAGAGATTTGTGGCGGGAACTGCGACCCCGGGTCTCCAGCACTCCCCGGAAATGAGAATCCCACTGCGGATGTTGCACGCTAGACCAACAACCGTGTGAATGCATAAAGAGCATTGAGATACTGTGCGCGCAGTGAAGGTAGTTACATGTCCGAAAAAGTCGCATGCGTAATTGAAATTATTCAGCTACGCTTATCTCGACTTCCATTGATGGCAGAGATAAAAGGTAGACCATTTTTATAGCCGTTCTCAGAGGAGTATTAGCGCACTGTAGCTATTCTACAGTACAGAATTCACGTTTAAAAGTTACACCCTTCCTGCAATTGAGAAAATAGTTTGGTTTTCGTACAGCATGTGTGGTCTAAGATGGTCTTTATAACGCTTGTAAGACGTACATTCTTAAATAAATAAAGTACTAGTTGTTGTTGCGGTCCTCAGTCCGGAGTCTGGTTTGATGCTGATCTCCACGTACTCTATCCTTAGGAAGCCTCTTCATCTCTTTATAAGAACAGCAACCTACATCCATTTGAATTTGCTTACTATATTCATCTGTTAGTCTCCCTCTGCGATTTTTACCCCACATACTTCCAAAGTAAAATAAATAAATAAAAAACTTCTAATGATTGTAAACCTGTTGGATCAAACTACTATGGTAATTAGTTCCTAGAATTACAAACCACTAAAACTAACTTACACTAAGCACCACACACACCCAAGCCCAAAGGAGGACTATAACCTCCGACGGCGAGCTACCGCGTTCTCGTCAACAAGAGCGCTCGGCCACTCTGCCAAAAAACTACTATGTGTGGAAATGGAGTCCCCTTTCCCCTGATTGGATAGCTGGGGTACGCTAGGGACACGCAAGTCGCCGAAGTGGCGTCGAACTTAAAGACTTGCTCCAGGCCTATGAGCCACACGAAATTATTTTTATTATTCATTGCAAATCATCTGAATTTATTTTTTCTTTTATGAATTTATCAATTGTTTTAAAAAAATAGATTGTATGACTTTATATAATAAAAGAAACTAATTTGGAAATTGAAATAGAAATGTCCTCTTATGAAACAATCAATAAATTCTGGAGCCGCTTCAGCTGTTTTTATTGAGATCCTTTTATGTACAGGTCCACAACCAGTTTCGCGTCAGTAGAGACGCATCTTCAGGTGTTACTGTGTTAAATAACAAAACAATAATTAAAATTACAGGACCAATAACTTAATAAACGCGATACATGAATTGAACAAGGTATTACTTACAAATTTTTTATTCTCTCGTCATAATTCGCTACTGAGTCCCAACATTCTAGTTGGTTTCATCCGTCAATTGGTTAAAATTCAATAGGGCCAAATACATGGGTCCAAGTCCAAAATCAAATGGTTGTCTTTCAGGATAAAAAACGTGGATGTTAAAATGTGGGACATGTAGTCGCGTGATTTTGACCACCGTATTTTCGATAAAACCTGAAGGTAAAAAGAAAGACACGTGACAAATTTGTGTCTATAGTCATAAAATAAATCATAGGGGAAGAGTAGTTGATGGAGGGGGGGGGGGAGGGTTGCACCTATGTTAGTTGACAAAATCAAGTAATCGTTAGGAATGGGGAGCTTTAAAACTTGTTAAAATGACTTACCCGTAGATTGGCAATGCAGTGAAGGTGGCCATTGTAAAAATAAACTGAAGGTCTGTAATTAGAAACATCAAGTTGTAGCAGACCTATGGAGGCGTAGAGGAGTGCACTGCGAAGTGGCGAAGTAAACTGAACGCGGGCTGTGGTGCGGCGTGTGGAGGAAAACAAACTTGCGCATGCGCGCTGTAGTATGGTGCCTGGACTGTCAGTCAGAGAAAACAACTGAAGGTTGGGGCTCGTATTACAAAATTGAAACACAAGAACTGGCGTGTAATTTAATTGTTAGGAACATGTAGGTTGGGGTAATATTTCTGGCGGTGATAATCTTTGTAGAAAAATTCTCGAAAGACCCTGAATGTCATTCGGCAAAATTTGTAAATATAAAATGAAGATGTTCATTCTGGCATGGAGCTGAGTGAAGGGACATTCAATTTAGATTCAGATAATCAAAATTAGCCAGAATGGAACGGTGTTTTAACTCGGTTTGGTTATTCAGTGTTTGAGCAGCTGACTGTTTTAAAGATCTTATGATCTGCACTTCTTCCAGAATATTTAGGATGTTACCTTTACTCTCTTTGTGTAGAATAGTTAGGTTGTTTTCTATACTGGATATTGTGTGTTTGGTTTCCCTTAAATGTACGGTGATGGCGGACTTTGAGTTAGACAATTTTGTATGTTCTTTAAAACGGACGTCGAAGCCTCGTCCTGTCTGTCCAATATACTTTTGTGGGCAGTCATTACAGGTGATTGAATAGACACCTGTTCCCTTATACGGATTAAATTTTGACGTTTCTTTGTGTCTGTATCTGGCTCCGACATTTTTTGGAATGAAGAAGGCTGGAATAATGTTCTTCTTTCTAAGTTGCTTACCTATCCGGTCCGATAAATTTCCTAAGTATGGGACTCTATGGTAACTTAGTTTTTTGTCCTGATCTGCTGGTACTAAAGTTATGTGTGTCCTCTCTTCTTGCCTAGGAGTAATAGGTGGGGTTGTCCGTAACTTTTTCATTATCTCCTTATTAATGTTATCTACGTAATCTGTACTATAGCCGTTTGAATATGCTAAATACTGGATGGTTTGGTATTCCCGTTTAAAGGCTTCCTCTGAAAGGGGCACGTTATGAAGTCGATACAAAAATGATCTAAATGCTGCCTTCTTGTATTTTTCCGGGTGGTTGGAAGTTTGGTGTATCAGTGTATCTGTGGTGGAAGGTTTGCGGAAAATATCGTAACTGAATTTAGATTCTTTTAAAGTGATGAGTAAGTCCAGATACGGAAGTTTGCCTTCTTTGTTATGTTCAATTGTGAATTGTACATGTTCTTGTTGAGAGTTCAGCTCGGTGACTAACAAGTCACATTCTATATTCGAACCGTTATACAGCAGAAACACATCGTCGACGTATCGGTACCATGCTATGATTTTTTTCGCGTGTTGGGAAGACTGTTGTACGTGATTGTCATGTAGATATTAGCAAGACACAGTAGGCGCCCAATCGAAGAAATTGAAGAAGTACTTCAGCTTTTAGACCTAATTCTAAAATATAACTATTTCAAGTTCGGTGATCAAACCTATCTTCAAACTCAGGGCCTTGCTATGGGTTCGCCACTAGCATACTGTCTTGCTAATATCTACATGACGAACTTTGAATACAATCACGTACAACAGTCTTCCCAACACGCGAAAAAAATCATAGCATGGTACCGATACGTCGACGATGTGTTTCTGCTGTATAACGGTTCGAATATAGAATGTGACTTGTTAGTCACCGAGCTGAACTCTCAACAAGAACATGTACAATTCACAATTGAACATAACAAAGAAGGCAAACTTCCGTATCTGGACTTACTCATCACTTTAAAAGAATCTAAATTCAGTTACGATATTTTCCGCAAACCTTCCACCACAGATACACTGATACACCAAACTTCCAACCACCCGGAAAAATACAAGAAGGCAGCATTTAGATCATTTTTGTATCGACTTCATAACGTGCCCCTTTCAGAGGAAGCCTTTAAACGGGAATACCAAACCATCCAGTATTTAGCATATTCAAACGGCTATAGTACAGATTACGTAGATAACATTAATAAGGAGATAATGAAAAAGTTACGGACAACCCCACCTATTACTCCTAGGCAAGAAGAGAGGACACACATAACTTTAGTACCAGCAGATCAGGACAAAAAACTAAGTTACCATAGAGTCCCATACTTAGGAAATTTATCGGACCGGATAGGTAAGCAACTTAGAAAGAAGAACATTATTCCAGCCTTCTTCATTCCAAAAAATGTCGGAGCCAGATACAGACACAAAGAAACGTCAAAATTTAATCCGTATAAGGGAACAGGTGTCTATTCAATCACCTGTAATGACTGCCCACAAAAGTATATTGGACAGACAGGACGAGGCTTCGACGTCCGTTTTAAAGAACATACAAAATTGTCTAACTCAAAGTCCGCCATCACCGTACATTTAAGGGAAACCAAACACACAATATCCAGTATAGAAAACAACCTAACTATTCTACACAAAGAGAGTAAAGGTAACATCCTAAATATTCTGGAAGAAGTGCAGATCATAAGATCTTTAAAACAGTCAGCTGCTCAAACACTGAATAACCAAACCGAGTTAAAACACCGTTCCATTCTGGCTAATTTTGATTATCTGAATCTAAATTGAATGTCCCTTCACTCAGCTCCATGCCAGAATGAACATCTTCATTTTATATTTACAAATTTTGCCGAATGACATTCAGGGTCTTTCGAGAATTTTTCTACAAAGATTATCACCGCCAGAAATATTACCCCAACCTACATGTTCCTAACAATTAAATTACACGCCAGTTCTTGTGTTTCAATTTTGTAATACGAGCCCCAACCTTCAGTTGTTTTCTCTGACTGACAGTCCAGGCACCATACTACAGCGCGCATGCGCAAGTTTGTTTTCCTCCACACGCCGCACCACAGCCCGCGTTCAGTTTACTTCGCCACTTCGCAGTGCACTCCTCTACGCCTCCATAGGTCTGCTACAACTTGATGTTTCTAATTACAGACCTTCAGTTTATTTTTACAATGGCCACCTTCACTGCATTGCCAATCTACGGGTAAGTCATTTTAACAAGTTTTAAAGCTCCCCATTCCTAACGATTACTTGATTTTGTCAACTAACATAGGTGCAACCCTCCCCCCCCCTCCATCAACTACTCTTCCCCTATGATTTATTTTATGACTATAGACACAAATTTGTCACGTGTCTTTCTTTTTACCTTCAGGTTTTATCGAAAATACGGTGGTCAAAATCACGCGACTACATGTCCCACATTTTAACATCCACGTTTTTTATCCTGAAAGACAACCATTTGATTTTGGACTTGGACCCATGTATTTGGCCCTATTGAATTTTAACCAATTGACGGATGAAACCAACTAGAATGTTGGGACTCAGTAGCGAATTATGACGAGAGAATAAAAAATTTGTAAGTAATACCTTGTTCAATTCATGTATCGCGTTTATTAAGTTATTGGTCCTGTAATTTTAATTATTGTTTTGTTATTTAACACAGTAACACCTGAAGATGCGTCTCTACTGACGCGAAACCGGTTGTGGACCTGTACATAAAAGGATCTCAATAAAAACAGCTGAAGCGGCTCCAGAATTTATTGATTGTTTCATAAGAGGACATTTCTATTTCAATTTCCAAATTAGTTTCTTTTATTATATAAAGTCATACAATCTATTTTTTTAAAACAATTGATAAATTCATAAAAGAAAATGTATTTACTCAGCTGCGGATGCCCCAATTATAAAATAACTTGTTCATCTGAATTTATATCACATGTTCTTTACATTATATGCACACACTACTTTCTTCAATTTTTTTGATAACTTTGTCGGATTTTGAAATCGAAACATTCACAGTTACCGTAGTTAAGGATAAAATTACAAAAGTAGATTTTCAGCCGTTTTTGCACGATGGAACGCAAATATCTAAATAACTAACCATAGCAAATCGTTCAAATTTGAACAATATATTCGGCACGCAGTAACCTAGAAACGATATTTTTCCGTTTTCGGAAATCTTTATCTTTTATATAGATTCACGGGCAGAAAACCACGATGTTTGGGTACCAAGAGTATATATTCCACTGAGAGACGCGTTCGAACCGCTATGAAACATGGTATCCGATTTTAAGGAATCTAAAAAAAGGCAGTCAACAATCCGAAGATTGGTTTGAACACCACAGTGCTTTACTAGGCATGGTCCTGTTTGGAGGTGGTATGCCGTTGCCTTCCTCCGACCTTCGAACTGACGTACCCAGCCAGTTATAGGGGGACCTACAATTTAACGTGGGTTCCGAACCACCGTGTTACTCGGTATTTTTCACCTGAGCAGTACTGCCAGAGGGGAAAGAAGTGGAAAGTGACAGATAAAAGTCCTAGGACCTTGCGCGGATCGAACCCGCGACCTTTGGATTTGTAGTCTGGCACTCTACCACTGTGCAACCGAGGCGCACTTAAGGAATCTACCTGGCGAAAAATAATTGATTTTTACGTATATTACACTTGGGTATCTTTACCAATGAAGGGTTTATTTTATTTTCCTTATTCGTTACAGTTTCTGTGCAGCATCAAATTACGTTAAGTATTGAAACATAATGTAATGAGTTTTCAGAGGTTACGTACTGTTTAGACCTTGCGTTGATTTTTTTTTTTTTTTTTTTGGTCATAGACAGCATCGTATGAAGTTTAAAGGAGATATCGATATTTAATTTGAGCGTACAACAATATGTCACTGCTCGATCGAGATACTGACTTCATATCCGGCTGGCGAAAGATATGCAATAAAAGCGGTCTAAAGACTGATAGTGCAATATTTAATTAAATAAACGCCTTGTATTAGATTTAATTACTGTACGTTCATAAATACTTCTTGAAGGTCACTTGTTAACAACTAAACCATAGACAACCAACAAAATACTATCAACTTTTAAGTCCACCATTGCTTGGAGTCTAGTGAGTTTCTGCATCCTACTAAATTTAATTCGTTGTTACAACGTTATATTTCGACAACGGTTAATTGTCACTGGAACAAAATTAATTGTTGTCATGTTATCCAATTTTGTAACTTGGGTACAGTTTGAACCGATTCGTACGGTTGTACACATTTGAAAAGACAGGGTTTTGCACGTAAAGTCAGAATACTATGCATACAATGCTGAACATTAATGTACGGTAGCCAAATTAACAAGTTTTTCGAAAATGAATTAAACAATTCACACAATTATCCTGGATGCCAGCTCCGCTTCGTCATTCAGTTTTGTTATATAATGTAATACAGCTGCAGCAAAACGTAAATGAGCGCAGGTCCTGGAAAAACCGAGAACTTTTCGCCCCGCTGTCCTAGCGCCAATAGAAAACGAGCACTGAAGCACTTCTAAACTGAGTTTCTACTCGAGGCTTTTTTCAAATATGTTCGTTACCTGTTTCATCTGTGCCGCTGCAATTCATAATTTAATACATTCACTCAGACAGACATGTTCATTTACTTGACAATCCATTATGTCAAATCACATCCGTAAAATGGAATTACATGGAAAATTAAAAATAATTAGATACATCAAAGAAATGCGCTCTTGTGTATGGATGAGCTTTGCCTTTTGTGCAGTTTGATGTAACTAATTACCTTAAATTTGACATTCCTGAGCCTTCGTTTAGTGAGATGTCGAGTAGCTACATTTCCAGATGAATAAACGTATTAACTTTTTTAACAACAAAAGGTGGTAACTGATTTTACCGAAACCGATCGTCTACAAAAAGTTTTTATTGCGATCTTGACGAAGAAGAATTATTTCGGCAGCCTATGTCTGAGCCATTGTGAATGTCATAATTCTTATAACAAGAACTGTTACGTCCACGAATTCGTATGAACTGTTAATTTTACAGCGATTAAAATGACAACACACACACACATCAGCGCTGTTTTCCAGCTATTTTTTGTACAACATCGACATAAAGATAACTGAGAGTAGCAAATCAACTGATACCTATTTCCTGTTAATAAAGGCTACTGGCTCATGCTTCAATAAAATTCACAATTTTCTCTTGCAAAATTCCAGTTCACGTTGTAGAACCAGCAGCATTGACTCCGAAAGGGATCATCTACACCAGCAGCCTTATAATCGAAAACAGTACATTCCAGCCGTTGAGTGTAAAAGCAGACACAGGCGCCCACATGCAGTCGCATCGTGTGTACAGCACACGCCTATATGCACTTGAACACATGTCTTGGCCACTGTACGAGGGAGACGCCTGCCCCTTGGCTGCATCTGAATGAGGCACAAATTAAAAAAAAAAAATCATTAATATTTTGCTCAGCCTATCTAGTCTGTCCGCCACCAGGACTTGCCGCGTGGCACCTCTAGTAACTTTCGCGCGCATCTTCCCAACGCGTGTCTGTTTGATCGGCACTTCCTTGATAGTCTGGTTCTGCTGAAGTGGATACTCCAACCTGGGAGAATCGGCAGAACTGAGCCACCAGCTACGAGCCGGACTGGTGGTGACGTGGGATGCGCTGTGCCGAGACCTGAACAACTGACTGAAGCAGGGACGCTGCCTTGGGCCCCGGCCTCCGATGTGAGCAGACCTGCTCTCTTGAGCTCCGGTGATACCAAGACATAACTGTAGGGGCAGGCGTCGATCTGCCAGGTCCCATTTACATCATGTAACGGTTACCCGTAAATTTCCCCGAAACTTCAAGCTCCATGTCCACTCCAAGTGCCCAGGACTTTTATGATCATTATGAGTCATTGTAGAGGAAGTAAGGAAGCTTCGGCTCTAACGTCCCGTCGAGAACATGGTCATTACAGACGGAGCTCAAGGTCGAATTTGTGAGTAAGTATGTGGTGGAAGGAAATCGGTCGTGCCCTGTCATGGGAACCATCTCGGCATTTTCCTGGAGTGATTTAGGATAATGACGGAAAAGCTAAATCTGAGTGGTCGAAGGTGGATTTGAACCACCGTTTTCCCGCATGCGAGTACAGTGCGTTGCCACTGCGCAAACTCGCTCGGTAGTCATTAAGATCCCCTCTCATTCGTTGCAGACAGCAGCGTGATCAGAGACTACCATGTACTGCGGTGGTGTCGAGGAACACGGCATGGCGTGTTGGGGCAATGTGTCGTTGCTGTTTCCATTTCACTGATGATATTAAATATTAAGGTGTTCATTGAAATGTACAAATGTTAAGCTTATGGGACTTAACTTCGGGGTCATCAGTCCCTAAACTTACAAACTACTTATGAACTACTTACGAACTAGGACGGCACAAATATCCATGCCCGAGGGGGGGATTCGAACCCCCGACCGTAGTGGCCGTGTAGACCGTGACTGGAGCGCCTCAGTCTCCTCGGCCACCGCGGCCGGCTGTTACAAAAACTCATCTCATCGAAATTGTCTTATTCATAGGCAATCCAAGTCTATTCTATGTATCGCAATAATATAAAACAATTTGTTTTCATTTGAAGCCTTCTTTCTCCTTAGGACAACCGTTAAGGCCTTGTGTTTCTCGGCTGCAGATGTCTGTCCAGTTTGGGGTAGATCCAGGCATCAGAACACTAAATGATAACTGAAGAATAATTATCGACTGCATGAAGATTGCTCCATTACCATTACTTTACAAAGCAGCGGGCGTCGCGTCTTCGGAAGCTCGAACAGACAGGAAAAGTTGAAACAAAAGTTTGATGACAGACACCCCGTACACCAGTTTGAGGAACCTCATGGATCCAGAAGGCTAAAGTCCAGGATACGCTTCATGAGATCTGTCAACAAAGAAACCACAGAAATCTTCCCTCTCCAAAAGAAGCCCTCTCACGGGATGGAAGCAGAATGGAAAACCTGGCGCATGCTTAATCGAATGCGTATAGGCATTTCCCAAGTCAAACATGGCGAAGTGGGGTATAAATGCAAGCGAAAACGTTCATTGCGACTGTGGGGAAATACAGATTGTGGCACGTTTGACTAAATGCGAGCTGTGCCCCTCAACATGCACTCTCAATGATTTACGGTTCGTTGACAATGAATCTATCGACGTATCCCGTTTCTGGTCTGAAAAGCTATAATTTCGGATTCAGACACGAAAACGTAAAGTAAATTTGATCTTTTTGATGAACTTTTCATTCATATTTCGTAAGGATCCCATACCATGTTGGAATACTATAGAAGAGCACAGACAAGCATAGTGTAAGCAGTCTTTTAAAATATCACTAGCATCGAATTATTATGGCAATAAAATGAATCGCATAACCCAGATTATTATCTCTTATCACGGTCCAGATTAAGTAATTCGTCATTGTACATATATGTATTATTGTTATGGTACCTCAAACAGCTCGTTAGTATTGCAAAACATGTTTTCAATGTGAGTTCCTGATAAAAAATTTTATTTACGTAAGCATCGGTAACCAACTTTTATAAAAGTATTTACATCATAATTTTCAGAGAAATATAGAATCAGTAATATCAGATTATAAAACCATGAATAGTCAGTGTTATGGTGTAGCAATACAAATATAATCGTTAAGATAGGCAAACTGTGGTAGAGAATGTTATATTTCAAATCGGCTTTACATCTAACACAGGTGCATCATCTTTCATTGATTTTAGTCATACAATCATGGTGATGTGATAGAAAATAATGGTGAGTTGACGAGGATGTAGTGTGAATAAAATAAATTTGGCGGCAACTGAAGGAGGTAACATGAAACTTTTCATGTAATAGTATTCAAGTCTTAGTAGTACTTAGTTGCTTTGACAGCCTTTATATTAGAGTGATTTATCGTGTAATAGAAACCAAGAGGATTTATTTCACGTCTCAAGAGGATAACCCAACACTTTTTATTGTACAGATAATTGCCAGTTTTCGTATCTTACAGATATGTTGCCTAAATCATATTTTTGTAAATTTGGTTTCTATTCTTTAGGAAGTCTGAAAGAACAGACGGCACTTTGATCTTACTACCACTATAAATCAAGACAGAAAGGAATTAAAGACTTATGTCCAAGAGGACCCTCAGTTACATCAATAAGGAAGCTGAAAATTTGTGCTCCACCGGAATTCAAATCCGGGTCTCGTGTTTGAGATGGGTGCGCTTACTAGTATGTAATTCGGGAACTGTTGTCACCACATCTTCATGCACTACCCTAGTATGCCTCTCGTCAGACACCATGTATATACGAAGGCAATAACACGACTGAAATTATTAGGGGAATTGGCGAAACACTGCCAGTATTGAGTATAATATTCATGGATGTTAGTGTAAATTGAGAATTAGCATCTGACGGTAAACATGCGAGGATAGTCCGTGCAGATGTGGTGAACGCTATGTCCAGATACCAGAGTGTTCAGTGTTTTTGCCTACTGAACAGAATATCTGGTTCGAATTTCGGCACTGCACAAATTTCCAGCTTTCTCTATTGGTGTAGTTAAAAACCAACAGCTAATGTGTTTGCATTCAAGAACAGCAGGAACCATGTAACACAGGGGTCGCCAACCTTTACAGCCGGCGGGCCAAATCGTTGACAGTGGATTACCCCGCGGGCTGCATTATCGATTTTTCTATTGTGAAGTAAAAAACCAAGAAATATTTATTTAAAAAATACAAATGTGAATAAAGCACATTTATTGTACAAATTATTACAAAATTTTTACTATACAATTTATTATGCATTTTAATGAAATACAGTGTTAATGGGATGTCTGGGTTTGTTTCACTGAAATAAGTGAGTCAATTTTGACGTCAAGCTAAGCTGTTGCTACGTGCAAAGAGTTTTCCAGATGCAATTCGTGTTGTCACATTTGATTTTATGTAATTCATCCAACTAAAAATCTGTTAACACACATGTACGTGTTTGCAACTAATGGAATCATTTTATAGCATGTTTGTATGCGCTGGATATTTCTCGTCTAAATACGTTTTATAGAACGTTTCCAAACCAACCTGATGAGATTTCTCTTTTAATTTTACATCGCATTGCATTTCACACCATAGTATTTGTAGATGTCCCGGTAGTGAACTCGTGTCGACAGACAGTGGCATAGCAAAGACACACACACACACACAAAATACAGAAGATGTTTCATAAATCTTGAAATCGGGTTCCGAATTCGTATTTCAAGTCAGACATTAAATAGGCGCTGATTATGTATGACGACAGATTGCTTTGATAGTGTAGGAAAATGTGTGAAGTGATTTACTCGTAAGTGTTGCTCCCTAAGTCCAAGTTTCATTTGGAATGCAAAAATACGATCAATCATGACTGTAATCACCTGATCTTTTCCTTCTAGTCGAGTATTAATAACATTTACGTCGCTAGTTACAGCAACCAAGAACGCAAAGTCGGAAAGCCATTCGTTATCATCGAACTCCGAGAGTCTCTTTGACTTGCTTTCAAAGAATGGTTGTATTTCTTACTTCAAACACTCTTTTAAACATTTTTCAAGGGCTAGCCATCTTTGTATAATACGAAATGTTACCTTGCTCTGAATCCAAAGACTTCAAAAATTCTTGGAACTGTACACTCATCCAAGGCTAGTGAATAAACCTCTCGACTTAATAAAGTTCAGTGTTTTCACAACTACCTTCATGGCATGCTCCATTTTGAGTCACTTCGCACATAAGTTCTCTTGATGGATAAACGCAATGAAAGTTTAACAGTGATGTACTACCAAGTTTGGAGACCCCATTTTCAGTTAACTGAACTAAACATTCGCTTATCCCAGCCATTGCTGGAGTCTCATCTGTTGTTAGCAGATAAGTTGTCAAACTTTAACGAAAACCAACTAATGACGATGTAAATCTCGTGACTTAAGTGGATACAATGCCGTTAATTCTTCTGTTTTATCAACATGGGCATCAAAATCACTTACATAAATCGCCACTTGGTCGCTATCCGGAATATCTGTGCACTTATCCAAACATAGTGAATAAAACATCAAATCAGAAGCACGATTTTTTAAATTATCTTCAATTTGTCTTACAATGTCGACACACGTCTAGTAATAGTTTGAAGAGACTATTGAGAAATCCTGTTTCTTTTGTGGACGCATCATTTCGACGACGGTCTGAAAGCATTCATTTGACTTTGGGTTTGATTTTTTTGCTAGTATCAGAGCTACTGCATAACTCGCTTTCAAGTAGCATGTTGTTTCTGAATTCGCCATTGTAAATAATTGCTGACCTGGTCGATATTGTCCCTTGTACTTTTCGAACAGAAATGTTTAGTCTCGTAATGCCTTTTGATGTTATATTCTTTTGGAACAGAGATTCCTTGCATATTAGATATATCGGTGTTATTTTATATTACACACACACACACAGAGAGAGAGAGAGAGAGAGAGACAAAAAGTTTACTGTCCACCTGTCTTGAAAAGTTCTCAACTCTTCTGTAACTTTCCTCTTCTTATGTCTTACTTCTTTGCTAGTTGACGCCATACCAAGTTTACGTCTTCAGTTGAAACGGCATTTTCCCCCATAAGTCAAACTGACAAAGACATCACACGGTAATCGAAGTATTGTAATTTTGAAATATCAGTTACGTAAAGTAGTTCCATGCATCTCTCAAAAACTCCCTACAAATCTACTTTAAAGTTCTGCGAAATTGTTTAACACCGCAAAACACTGGAGGCGCCCCATACGTGTTCACTGGAACACTGGAGCCCCCGAAAAAGAAAGCTGATCATGTAAAAAAAAATTGTCGTTGAATTATGATTCTTCATTTCATTCTCCTAGCAGATAATTTTATCTGCAATGTACATGCGCAAAATTTCCTTGAAGCCGACATATGATTGTTGTTGTCGCACTGAAGATTTATGAAAAGCAAGGCATATTTGGTAAAACTTCAGCAGCCTTTCTGCGTGCGTAAGACAGAGCAATTTTGTTACAATCAGTTATTTACTGTGGTTTAGTATTCTTGACTTCTAAAGTAACAATGATTTTGTTACAATCGCCTAACAGCGCATTTAGTTATTTACTGTGATTTCAAAATTTCAAATGTTTTTAAATCTAAGGGGCTTAACTACTTTGGTCATCAGCCCCTATGCTTACAAACTATTTAAACTAACTTAAAGTAACTTATGCTAAGGATAATACAAACACCCATGCCTTAAGAAGAACTCGAATTTCCGACGACGAGCAACCGCAAAACGTCTCAAAACGATCGGCCACTCCAGCGCGGCACTTTAGTGCCCACGATGACAGGGATTTCAATACTCAATATTTTTATACCAGTGGGACGAGATGACATGTTTTCAGCCTAAATGGCGGTACCACAAAGGTATACTTCCCGTCAAATTATCTGTGTTTCATTTAAGTACGGTATTATACGTACTTGGGAAACTTCATAGTCCTTTCTTTCGAGAATTTTTGATACTAGTATTCAACTGCTTTAGGAAATTTGTATTTTGGTTCTGAACGTCTTGTGTCGTAAATATAAAAATTGATGATGCTTCACTTAACCTAGCAGCCTTACTTTAAAATTTCGACATCTTTTGTTATGATTCTTACTGATAAGTATTCTACATTTCAGGTCTATAAAATTATTAGTTGCTGTAAATAACACAGAAAGGCAGGGTCATATCTGTACATTTGTAATACGCAATCCTTAAAAGTCATCAGTGAAACTACACTATTATAATTACTTTTGTACTACTGAAATTAAAAGATGGTACTGAGGCAGAAACCATTGCTAATGTCGACTGAAAATATAAAATACATACAAGCCATTAAAAATAAAGACAAGCATCTTAGATCAATTGTAAAAAGATACAACCTGGTTTTACTTGAAAGATTACTCTGTTTAGTCACAACCGCTACTAATCGTGCCACTCACTTTGACTGGAGACGATTCAAGAATTTATTTCCGAACATTCAACGCTAACGCAGTAGCTGCAGCGATTATGGTTCAAAGAATGCAACATCAATCTGAAGGGTCCTTTGTCTTCTGTCGATAGAAGAGGAACTGTAGACACTGTTGTGTGTTTGGCTGATGTGGCAGCAATGAAGGTGCACGCTACGTCACTCAATTGTGCTCTAGCCTGCAGTCGCCACAACCAAACGCTAAGGATTCCTAAACCCGAGCCTTCTTCCGCCTCCTCCTCGCCCGCCCGCTCGCAGGTAGCAAAGCTGCCCTTCTTTCCGGCGGTCCTCTCGCCGCACTCACGACCACACGTCCGCACCTCCACCCTCAACTGACTTCCGCAAGCGTGGGACTGGCCGCCACGGAATTCACAACTGCCGTCCGAGGCCCCACAAGCTGCCTCTCCCGTCCCCTTACTTCTCACATCGTCCACCGCCTCAGCCACATGTCACGCAACATACTGTAGTGTTTTACAGGCAGGAATTTACATGAATATTTAATGATAGTTGAATCAATGAAATTATATATACCTACTGTAATTCGATATGATTCTAAAGACGATTGATGGAACGATATTTTGTAGTTATACATTAAATAAAAGTCTAAATTTTGTTTCTAAATGAAACAGCTCCGCGGGCCAAAACTTATAGGCTCGCGGGCCGCATGCGGCCCGCGGGCCGCGGGTTGGCCACCCCTGATGTGACACCTCATTTAGGAACGCCAAATACCACAAAATTCTTTTACTCGAAGAATTTCCGCCGGGTATTACAAACTGTGATCTTTGTCAGACAATCAGAAAATTATTCGCACGTCTCAGACCATACTCTATCGATTCACAGTCCGAAGGAAGGAAGGAAGAAGGAAGGAAGATTGATGTAATGCCCCGTCGACAGCGTCGTATATTAGAGGCGGGTAAGGCTGGGGAAAGAAGTCGGCCGTGCCCTTTGAAAGGAACCATCCAGGCATTTGTATGGAGTGGTTTAGGAAAATCACGAAAAACCTAAATTTGGATGCCCGGAGGTGGATTTTCACCATCGTCCTCCCGAATGCGCGTCAAGTATGTTACCACTGTGCCACCTCGCTCGGTCGACAGTCAGATTAGAAGCCACTTAACAGTAAATTCAAAATCGTTTCGTAAAAGTAAAAATATCCTAAGTTTCTTTGAACACGCATCTTGTAAGGGGTCAGCTTTGTGGAGACACTTGAAGTCTGCATCTCTGCGACAAGACGCACGCACGCGTGAAAATCGTGTGAGTATGTTGACAAATGGCCTGCTGGCTGTTAAGTGACATATTTTGACAGCTACTGATTCGTCTTAGTTCCGAGGATACTCAGGAGATGGCGACACCGGTCATATGTCAGACGGGCACGTGGCTGGTCGCGAGTCTATGATCAACAAGCTGGGAAAATCCGTCCGGTTACGGACCGAATGGCAAAACACGGGAGAGCGCTCGTTTGGCCTTCGTGAAATATGCAAAAAACTACTTACAATTAATAACTATTGATCAATATATGATACAAAGGAGCGCGTAGACTCATTTTAAAGATAAACACTAGACGGATGCGCTGATATAAACCTGCATCCTATCACTTTAACAGTTTTTGAATTATAGTAAGTAAAAAATCATTATAAACTAAGTTTTGTAAACGATGTTTCTTGAAAACGGCTTAACCAAATATTACGTACAAGGTGTCAATGATACATCTTAGTGAGTACTATTTAGATGTATATTTACTTTTTACGCAAATTCAATAAATTTGAAATACAGGCCAGTAACATAATTTCCAGGTATAGAAGCTGGATTTGTAATAAATAAACAATAATAACTGTAGTATTAGCGGCAGTGCGTTATATTAGACTTAACCCTTAACTACTGTAGACGTTGACAGGAACACAACTACTACGGAGGGGTCTCTCAGACCGCTCTCTTATTTCCCATATATTAAACCAGTGTTTTGCTAAATATATATTTTCATGACCTCCTGTCGTCATTACACTTCTAAGAGGTGGCATTAGTAGAAATTTGACTTTTTTTAACAATTTAGTATGAGTAACATGACAAGTAAAACACAGCGCAATATGCAGTACATTTTTATTTTTTGTGCTACGAAAAGAACATCAAGTAATTATTTCTCTACATTCCCACAGATTATCATTATAGAGATTATATTACAAATGCACAGCGTGATTAGACACAAAAAATCCCATTTGAATTATAGTAAATTGTGTGCAAAATCTCCTTTCCATTTACGATTCTCCCAGAAAGGTTGCCACATTTTCCTTATAAAACAAAAAGTACAAACTAAAGATATCCTTATGTGTGCCACTAAATACTCTTTTAGTCGCTTTGACCCCGCATAGTACTTCACGCAGACCTTTCTAGAACACTCCCAACAAATTGGTACACCACACTGTTGACACGGATATCGTGTTTTCCTCTTCAGATGAGGAGGACAAAAGGCACACGTTCTTCGATTTTCAAACTGTTTTGGTGTATGAGGCTGATCTAGTGTATTCAGTAATCTTCTAATGGTGCCACTCACCTCTCGTGCCAAGTGTCCAATAGAAATTCCACGCTTCATATGAGGCTCAACTAGATCTCTTGCTAGGGTCTTCATGAAGCTCATTCTTGTAAGTACTTTTGCCTTTGGATACGCTTGATGTACCACATAAGAATTTACACCACACGCAACATCCACTAAAGTGTAGAAAATTGCCAAAGGCCATCTTCTTGTCCGCCGACTTGAAGAATAACCTGCACATCTTCGGTCGAGGCAGTCCACACCTCCTTTTGTTGTATTATAAAACTGGATTATCTCGGGTTTTCCTAATACAGGATCATTATTTTCTGCATGATGCAGAGAAGAGACAAGTACTGCAGTTTTGGAATTTTTTGGGCACAAAGGAAACCAGAGTCATGTCTTCTGTAAAACCATAAACAGATGTCTTCATTCGACGTTTCCTATTGGGTAGAAATTGCGGTGAAATCTCCTTTTTGCTTCTTTTCAGTGTACCTACGTATGTGAGACCATTTCTTGAAAGTTCATTGACGAGTTCTATTAGATGAGTACCGGTTGTCACCTGTAACATTTCTTCCAGGCTTTTCAATGGGTTTCACCAGACGAAGAACAGCCTGTGTGGGAACAGTGTGACTTTTCTCATGGTTTGAAAGGGTGTGACCATCGCTATCTTTTCCAGAATAAATGTATGCATTATACAAGTAACTTGTACTACCGTCGGTCAAACACTGAATTTTCACGCCGTATCTTGCCGGTTTGTTTGGCATATGCATTCTAAAACCACACCTTCCACGGAAAGGAACAAGCATTTCATCGACACATGCTGTTTACCTACAGAAAAGCACAGTTGATTGTTTTCGATTATACGTAGAAAGATCTGTGAAACTGCTGCTGCCTTGTCTGTTTCCTTTCTTTTCTTCCGATCATCTGGGTTGTCAAAATGCAGTGAATACAGTAAAACAGAAATCTTTCCTTACTAACAGTGCATCTGAAAATATCTCTACCTGTTCCATCGGTTGCAAACAGGCTGTAAACCGATTCGTGCTCCGATTTGAAAACCGCTGAATACACTAACAGACCAATTAGTGCCTGCCGGCCGCGGTGGCCGAGGGGACTGAGGCGCTTCAGTCACGGTCTGCCCAGCCACTACGGTCGGGGGTTCGAATCCCCCTTCGGGCATGGATATTTGTGCCGTCCTAGTTCGTAAGTAGTTCATAAGTAGTTTGCAAGTTTAGGGACTGATGACCCCGTAGTTAAGTCCCATAAGCTGTACAAACATTTGAACATTTTTGAATTAGTGCTTACAATTCAATGACGTGAACATCTTGTAGATAGGACAAGCGATCATTCACATACTGTCCTCTAAGCTGCGATATTTTCAGATTTGTCCATAGAACGATTTCGTCTAGAATATCTTGTGTAAAGAACAGATTCCATACCTCCAAAGCAGAAGGATTTTCTCCAAGACTTTGAGCCGTCTGTCGGAGTCCAGGATGCTGTAAGACGATGTTGTGTTGCCTTCTTCTTACGTTGGCTGCTGGCTGCTTTTTTCACCATCGAAAACATCTGTTCTTACCGAAGAAGTAAGCTGCTTTGTCATCATCAGGTGTCACATTTTCAGCACTTTCAGGTTCCTGCTCTGAATTACGGTCATTATCGCTGACGTCAAAATCATCGGAGGATTCACCAAAACGTTCTTGATCATCCACATCTGCTTCACGTAAAATGCGTTGCATAGAACATTCAGCTTTTCTTGCCATGGAGAAAGACGACACGGAACAACAACAGCGAGAGGGAGGCCACAGCCACAACGATGTCGCTTAGCAGGCTTAGCTGGCCGACTGGCCAGGCGCTACGAGGTAGAGCCTGCGCCAGGGGCACGCAAACATTATGCTCGGTCAGTGAGGCCGCGCAAGGCTCATAAATACGGAACAAAGAGCAGCAACACTGCAAGAATGCTGGCACGTGGACCTTGTCGGCCACCAGCTAGGTACATGGAAGAGTCCTTTTAGCCTGGCAGGGATGTGTGAAATATCTCGACTCAAAAAGTCGTAGCGATCTGGGAGACCACAGATAGTAGTTGAGGGTTAAGTAAATAGATGATGAAACCACAGAATCAATAGTACAGTGAATAATCTATGCTTAAATACTGAAAAAGCAAATGAAGAAAAGATTAATGTTTTGATGCCATATTCTGTTTCAGCGGAAAGTTTCCATTAAATACTATCAAATTTATTGATTTAATTTGTATTTTATGTAAAAGAGATAATTTTGTGAAAATAAGATACTGATTTGACTTCATAGTAAGCCAGCGACGGTACTTCAGGCGGACATTTTGACTTGTTAGGGTCAATCTGTTAGTTTCGTTTTGTGCAGACAAGACGTGTCGTTACGACGGGCGACTGTGTAGTCGCTTGAGGATTAGTAAAATTTCAGCGAAGTGTTCTTGTATGGAACTTAGAAATATCTGTTCCGTAGTGCTCCGAAAACATTGATTTTATTCTGCGTCTGTGGGACTTAGAAAAAGTCTTCAGTGTTGCTTCGTGAAGTCTAGCTTTATTCTGTGACAGTGGAACATAGAGTTTCTCAATATTGTTGCTAAACTTTCATTTTTATTTAGCGACTGTGCGACTAAGAAACTATTCAGTCAAGTTTCCATTTTTTGCTGTGGCAGCCTTAAGGAACACGTCATTCTTCTGAAGTCAGGAGTAACAAATATTCACTGACGGATATTAAGTGGAATAAACATCAATTAACTTAAAAGTGAATGTGTTGTTTGTGCATGTTTTGTTCCTGCCTGCATTTATTTAAAGCTAAACATTTTGTGGATATTGCAGTAAGTGTGGCTGGCCCCTTGACACAACGCAGTCAGTTTGTATAATAAAATAGGATCTACAGCTGCACTTCACGGAGCCCCAAGTAAACGCAGGCTTTGAATGGGTGATTTATTTGTGTGTGTTTTTTATTATTATTTATTTATTTATTTATTTATATTTTTTTCGTGCTGAAGCACTGGGGCCTCGAGCCAAGCCAACTGAAGGAAATAACTGAGGAAATTGTGTGTAATTTTATCACCCTGCAGGGAATAGTGTGTTTCTTTAGTTCGTTTTTGGAAATTCCGTGCGTTAACTCTCAATCATCATGTGATTTCTACTTTGAGGCTACTTCAGAATCGTATTCGAGAGTTGTGGACTACAAAAGATTTTCCAGATTTCGACATGTAGCTTTTACACTGCTGCCCATGAAAATGGAACACCAAGCAGGTGATACGCCACAGTCAAATTTATTTGCAAGTTAGCACGAAAAGTGTGAGACTTATACTTAGCCCATCGAATGGCGTTTCTGCCTCTTCGCCAATCGGAGACATCTTGTGGATGATTACCTAAAATTTTGTATCGATTTCATCCTGTACGTCTTTCAGATGGGTGTGTAATTTCAATCATGTGATCCTCGGTGAAAAAAGGTTGAGAACCAAAGATACAACAAATGGCCAGAGATAGCTAGAATCGCAATCCTCTCTGACCAATGTAAACATTAAGTGTCTGTGGTGACGCAGTCACCTTATAAATATGAAACAACTTTGGCGAATCTGTTGGAAATAACGTAAAGTATAAGAAGTTAATGATCAAGCTGCAGGTAAACTGGCAGAAAGAGCATTTTTAATCGGAAAATACGTGAATAATTCAAATCAATTATTATAAAAGTAACGCCAGATGTTTATTATAAACGTGAATATTTCGGAGACGTAAATAAAACATATTTATATGTAACTAGCTGGTACCCGGCGTGTTGCTGCCACAGAATAAATAATTGTGTAAAACGTTTGAAATTTAAAAGTACTAGCTTGTTTAATTACGAATTATAGAAATAAATATTCATTTTATCAAAGATATAAAATTTTGAGCGTAGCATAAAATTTGGAACAAACGAACAAATGTATATGAAGTTTCTAATCTTCCATTATTCCATCTCCTCCTTTCCCTTCTCTCTGTTCACCCATTTCCTCCAGTCACTTTCTCTGTCCATTTCGTCCTCCCTCTCCCTCTGTCCATTTCCTTACACCTGTCTGTCACCATCTCCCCTCTTTCATTCTCCTCCTCTATCCTCTTTCTGCCGTTCTTCTCCCTCCACTTTCTGTCCGTCTCCTCTTCCAACTACTCCTCTCCCTCCTATATATGAAAACACCCATATATGCGCCAAGTTTCAAGATGACGGAAAAACGGTGTAAAGGTGGCAAGGTACCCTCCGCCATGCTATATTCGCTGACTTGCAGATTATAAAAAATCTCCTTATGAAGATATAAATTTACCTACTGACTTTCACGGTGATCAGTCAAACAATTTGGATGTTTCTTGTGTCGTACTCTCCGACATACATCTACGGAAGCTCACGAAAGGTAGCCCATGTATTAATTCGGGGTATAACGAACGTCTCTTCGTTACACATTTGATTCAATTCCGCCTAGCCGTTTCAGCGCGAAGAGAAACAAACGTATAACACATTTGTATTACAAATTTCATTCATAATCGTCTAGCCATTTCAGCGTGAAGCCGTAAGAAATGAATTTACTAAAGTAAAGCACTCTCCGCCACACATCACACGAATTTAATTTTAAGATGCCTATAACCTTCGTCCGAGGGCAAGCAATGAGTTTACAATCGGATGTACGGTATGGCCATGCATAAAATAAGAACAAAAAGACAAATCAACAAACATTAATTTATACATATTAGATTTCGTCGTATTCCTCTCATAATAAGATGTGAAAATAATGAATGTAATTCTTATAATTACGCAGGCGCTTCAAAATGTTAAAGTTCTGAAACAGCTATAGCAATTTATATTTAAATGTGAGCAGTGATCCTGGACCTTTTATTATAACTAGTATTGCCTGTGGTCGAAAATCGACCAATTGTGTTTAAAATAGTCACTGGGGGTCTCGCGTGATTATGTTGGCAACATCAACAACACGATAGAAAATTTTTACCCATTTGTTCTAACCACATAGAATACCTCGATTAGTGTATCGTACAGACCATGAACTAAACAAATAATGCTGTTCCTGCTTTATGGTTGACAGGATCTTCTATGTACCCTCATCCACTCAGTAAAAATAATTACCCTCGTAAAGAAAAGATTCCAGCGGTTTCAAGCGATTGGCTAAAATGAAGACCCACAGGATTCTCACTATTCAGCATCTGTTGCCAAACTTATCATAGGAGACCGCTGGGATATTTGGTAAAGTTTAACCGGCACTGGGAGGTATGAAACGATATGTTTTACGTATTGAGGAAAATGCCTCACACAATAACAACAAATAAAAAGGGAAGTATATACTTCTCATGCCATTTTCGAATTATATAACTTTCATTAGCCTAATATTTGAAATGGAACTACAATTTCGGTGTTCGTATATTTATACAACGCCAAGAAATAATGTTATTTCGATACTGCGATATTCAGTATTCCAGAGCTGACATGTCGACTTCGTAGTTCCACCAGAGCACCACTAGATGTCTCTCCCGGCGCATCATCCTTTTTATCGGCATTCGTATGAAATCATCCATTTCCTTTAACCACTCTTAATCACTGCAAAAATGAAGCATTTGAACGGCACAAGAAAGTGAGTTGGGAGCACTCCATGTTTCGATATTCACTTATTTTAATACGTTATTTTAATACTGCAGATGCGCTGCATTAAAGCTTCTTTGGTCGAGGCGAATAGCGAATCAGTGAGCTGATTGTTGGAGAATGTAGAACTTTATCCAAGCTGTATATAGCAAAAATTCTACTTCCTTTTACCACTTTTAATAGCTAAATGCACACATAATATTTATATTCGTGAAATCTACGACAAGCAATCTTTCGAATTATGTAACTCTCATTGGCCTTGTTTTACGAATAAATTAGTAATCTGTATCACAATTCTCGTGTTAGCGTATTTGTACAGGGTGTTTCACTAAGTGTGTTTGCCTCTGTAACTTATAAAATAATAGGTGACGTGAAGTTTTAATCTCAACACAAGAAATGTTACACTTTGTGCGGAGCTATGAACATAGTTTATTGTATCATTTTCCAGAGTTACAGCACAAAGATATATTTTATAAATAGAACAATAGTTTTTTTTTTTCTATCGTGCATTGGATTCGTTGAAACCAGCTGCTTCCAAATCAATTTAAACTACATTCCTATCACTGTTAGTTTGGGAGCTACAACCCTTCAAAGTTTCAGGGGCAGATACCACAAACGCTGTGCATAATGCAATGCGCCTTCTAAATGTGGCGTGGCCGAGTTGTAACGTCGCTGGTGTCACGGAGCGAGAAGCTTCCTCGATGCGCTGTTAGACTGCCGACTGTCGCCGCACACGGCCGTATACCCGACATTTGGAGCCACACAAACAACCGGGGCTCAATATACCACAGTTACTGACATTGGATGACGATGGCATACACGAATAACAAGTACGTTGACATGTTGCTGATGCTCGGCGAGTGCCGACACGATGCCACTGAAGTAGCCACGACGTATGCCGTGAGATATCCTAGGCGAAGAGCCCCTGCAGCCATTACGTTCTTACATTCCGAACAACGACTTCGGGAAACAGGCAGCTTGGTAATGCGCCGCAGTGACAGACGAAGACCTGCAAGAAGTGAGGAGACGGAGGTGTTTGTTTAAGCTGCAGTACACCACGAACCTCATGTCAGGTTACGAGCCGTTGCTGCAGTCGCTGGTGTCAGTTTCACATCTGTGTGCCGTATAGTACACGGTCACAGGTTTCACCCGTACCGCCTGTCACTGACCCAGGAGCTGCATGGGAACGATTTCCGTGCAAGAGTGACATTCTGTGAGTGGGCCATGCCTAATTTCACGCTGGAGTCTTTACAAAGTGTTATGTTCTCTGTTGAGTCCACGTTCACAAATTATGGTCAAGTGAATCGCCATAACATGCACTACTGGGCCGCAGACAATCCTCGACCTGTCGACCGTCAACGTTGGTGGTCTATTAACGTGTGATGTGGAATCCTTGGGGATGAAATGATTGGTCCACACTACTACCTAGGTACACTGACAGATGAGTTATATCGCGCTTTTATAGCCGACATTTTGGGTGATCTCCTTGAACATGTGTATCTACACACGACAGTCCATATGTGGATGCAGCACGATGATCACCCAGGCCGTTCTGCGCGTGCTGTTGTGGAAGAACTAAACAACAGGTTTGCAGGAAGATGGTTGGGGCGCCATGGTCCTCATTCATGGCCCGCAAGGTCTTTTTGTGGGGATATCTAAAGGATCGTGTTTATGTCACTGAGCCCACATCTCCAGATGATCTAAAACGGCGCATCGAGGACGCATGTCTCTCCGTCACACTGGTGATGTTACATTTCGTCCGCAGATCCTTTCGACGGCGCATTGCATTGTACATTGAGGAACCTGGACACACATTTGAACATCTCATGTAAATCAACTTCCCACTGCCATAACATCCATCACCCACCACACAGCCATCTATTATGTACAGTGTGTGGTATCTGTCCCTGCAACTTTGAAGGTTTGTAGGTCCCAAACTAACAGTGATAGGAATGTAGTTTAAATTGATTTGGACGCAACTAGTTTCAACGATTCCAATGCACGATAATAGAAAAAACTATTGTTCCATTTAAATATATATATATATATATATATATATATATATATATATATATATATCTTTGTGCTGTAACAATGATACAATAAACTATGTTCATAGTTCCGCAGGAAGTGTAACATTTCTTGTGTTGACCTGCCGCATTAAAAATTATTTTATAAGTTACAGAGGCAAATACATGTCATTTATTCTGTGAATATTACTAATAACTGCAGGATCAGAAGTGACGTCTGTTCTTTCGGAACAGACGCCACATGTATACATATAATATGCCGGTGACGGGCAATGATACTATCGTTAGTGGGGAGGGGTGGGCAAGTTTGAAGCTCTTACTCTTACGGGAATTAGTTTCATAACTACGTGTTTGAGTACTGTGGGCAGGGCGAAGCTGGGAATTTGTATCTGACGGGAGGCGTGCTTAGGTAGTCCTTGCAGGTGCGGTCATGACTGTGTCCCTAGTGGTGTAGGGGTCAGTGCAACTGCCTAGAAAGCAGGAGACCCGGGTTCGAATCCCGGCTGGGTACACATTTTCAGCTTTGCCCAATCGCAGTTGATGTCATTTATTCTGTGAATAATAATAATAACAACAGCAGGATCAGAAGTGACGTCTGTTCTTTCAGAACAGACGCAACATGTATATATGCAAAAAATGCTTAGTGAAACACCGGCCGGCCGCGGTGGCCAAGGGGACTGAGGCGCTTCAGTCACGGTCTGCACGGCCACTACGGTCGAGGGTTCGAATCCCCTCTCGGGCATGGATATTTGTGCCGTCCTTAGGATAAGCTAGTTGATAAGTAGTTTGTAAGTTTAGGAGCTGATGACCCCGTAGTTAAGTCCCATAAGCTTAAAAAACATTTTAATATTTTACAACAACAAAAAATGTTCAAACGTTTGTATAACCTATGGACTTAACTACGTGGTCATCAGTCCCTAAACTTGCAAACTACTTATGAACTACCTAATCCTAAGGACGGCACAAATATCCATGCCCGAGGGGGGATTCGAACCCCCGACCGCCTCTATTACAAATTTCATTCATAATAACATTTGAATTTTTTTTAACACCCTGTATAATGATGTCCTCCAGTGGCGTGCACTACACAGCCGGCCCAAAAATAAGAAAAAACATTTACTGCACCGGAAACTGTGCAGAGCTAGGCGCTGCACGCCTACAGGAAACTGGGAACTGTGACACAGCGAGACGAGTGTAGGCGGAGAGCAGGGGCCGGGCTGCCCCGTTCGATTGCCGGGCGTGCGCTGCGGGTTGCGGAACTGCGGGCGCCGCGCCGGCCTGCCCGAGGGGAAATCGGCTAAGCACTGGCGGAGCGGCGAGAGAGCGAGCGAGGCCAAGGCGCATAACTCATTGCGAGTTGTCGGCCGCGTGCCGCCGCCGCAGACAAGCAAACTTAAACACCCCGCGCCCGTGCCGGGGATAAATCTCCCGCCAGCCGCTGAAAAGCCGCCCCTAATCTGAGAACGACCGGAAATTGATGCGAGCCACGGGGACGGCGAGAGCGAGCTCCCTGCTCTAGCTGGTCCGTGGGGAGTCTCATCTTTCTGATCGTACCATCGAACTGAATAAAACAGGCCTCTCCAACTTACGCGCCCCGGTGCCCCGCCGTGCGGCCCCGTTGCTTTCCCCCCTCCCCCCCCCCCCTCTTGCCTCACCATATCGCAGTGTGAGAGACAGCACTCGCTCTCGCGTTTTCTTGGATACGCTGAATATCCGTTAGGACACTGTCAATCTATCTTGCGACAGTTTAACATGAGCAAAAGAGGTTCAGATTTATGTGTCCTTTTTTATAGCTTAATAGGAAGATTTTAGCCTAATGGGAGACCACAATTTTAATTTTTGTATTAAAGACTTGAAATTGAGCCCCATCCGTTCAGGTATGTTCGCTGGCAATATTCAGTAGTACATTACAAATACTACTAGAATTGTATGTCCTTAGTTTAATGGGTGCGTCAATGGGACAGTGAACAGTGCACAAATGGTTTAAATCATACTTAACTGGAAGAGTACCAAATGTTGGAATAAGCAGTTCACATGATATAGATGAAACAATTAATTCTTCTAACTAGGAGGTTATCAAGAATGGGGTCCCACAAGGTTCGGTCTTGGGTCCTTTACTGTTCTTAATATATATATTAATGACTTGACATTCTACATTCACGAAGATGCTAAGCTAGTACTTTTTGCTGATGATACAAGTATAGCTATCACACCTGACAAACAGGAATTAACTGATGAAATTGTAAATGATATCTTCCAGAAAGTTATTAAGTGGTTCTCTACAAATGCACTCTCATTAAACTTAGATGAAACCCAGTATATACAATTTCATACAGTAAATGGCATGACACCATTAATAAATTTAGACTTTGAACATAAATCTGTAGCTAAGGTAGAATATTCAAAATTTTTAGGTGTTTGCATTGACGAGGGACTGAATTGGAAAAAACTTATTGAAGGTCTCCTGAAACGTCTGAGTTCAGTAACTTATGCTATCAGAGTCATTGCAAAATTTGGTGATATTCATCTCAGTAAATTAGCTTACTACGCCTATTTTCATTCACTGCTTTCATATGGGATCATATTCTGGGGCAATTCAACATTGAGTAAAAAAGTTTTCATTGCACAAAAGCGTGTAATCAGAATAATTGCTGGAGCCCACCCAAGAGCATCCTGCAGACATTTATTACGGATTTAGGGACACTCACTTTAGCTTCACAATATATATATATATATATATATATATATATATATATATATATATATATATATATATATACTCATGAAATTGTTATTAACAATCCGATCCAATTCAAAAGTAATAGCAGTGTGCATAGCTACAACACTAGGAGAAAGGATGATATTCACTATTCAAGGTTAAATCTAACTTTGGCTCAGAAAGGGGTGAATTATGCTGCCACAAAAATCTTTGGTCACTTACCAAGTAGCATCAAAAGTCTGACAGATAGCCACCTAGTATTTAAAAAGAAATTAATGGAATTTCTGAATGGCAACTGCTTCTACATTGTAGATGAATTTTTAAATAAAACTTAAAAAAAATAAATAAAATAAAAAAATTTTTTTTTAAATCCTTAAAATATTGATTGTCAAGTATAGACAACATTTAGTAAACTGACACGTCCCACATAATTACGAATTGTCGTATATACGATCTATGGAACAAGTATTAATCCAGTCTAATCTAATCTGCCACCTTAATTTTCTTCTTTATACTACACATTTACATAACCTGGGTCCGATGGACCCTGCGGCTTATGTTAAAGTGTCGTTCAATTATATTGGGTTGTAATCAATTACATTTTGTTGGAGTACCGAGCATACGTCACTACCATACGTATGCATTGTTGTGATCGCAGAAAACGTAGTGTATAACTTGGCATATTGAACTGTCAGACAGCGTACTTCTGTGTTGTGTAAGAAGCAAAATATCGCATTGCGTGGTTATTAGTGTGTGACGCTGTACAGAAAGGCTAGGAGTTTGCTACACAACAGTATTGTTCGACATTGGATACTCATTCGGAAGAAAGGTAAGGGTTATTGGTAACACTAAAAGTAACATGAAGTGCCGCTATATTTCTACTCTCCATTGAAGAGAGTACTGACGTTATTTATTCATATTATATTTTTCAGAAAATGCCAGAATCTCTATCTAAAAAAAAAAGCAGGACAGAGGATAGCATACGTTTTTCAAGCCAAAATGTTGATTCAGTTGTAACTTAATGGGTAGCTGAAGATGACGATTTCTTTTGAGATATAAGTTCAGCTTCGTATGAAAACCATGAAGCTGTTCCTCAGGCAGTGTCATACGACTCTTTGGATGAAGAACCAAGTAGTGGTGGTGGTGAAGATGATGATGATCTAGAAAATAGTATCTCAGGATAAATAAGCAGAGAAAGTGCTAACGTTTATATTGTTCCAAATGGTATGTTATGGAGTAAAAGTCCCCACCAGTGCAAAATAAAACGCCAGCTCACAACGTGGTGAAATTTATACCAGGACCAGCAAGTGGTACAATCACTAACACCCGTAAAGATGCTTGGGATATATTTATTTTTCTACCCATTGTGGATTAAATTGAGAGATAGGGTGTCTATAGCACTTTTAATAATATAATCTATTAAAAATTATTCAGGGTTAAAATTATACCAATTATAAATTTTAAAAGCCAGTAATATCATTGAAATAGCCACAGCTTTCCTATATTATACTCATGAACCTTCAAATAAAAATATTCGTGAGTGATAATATCCACGAAACACTTACTTACATTCAAATTCTCATATTAAACGGAACGGGTCCAACGGACCCAGGATATGTAAATGTGCAAAAAATATAGGTCATGCATAAAAGGGTTAAAATAATACTCTATCGTAAATATAATTGCGCTGACACAACGAAAAAAAAAAGTAAAGAAAAAAAAACATTCCGAAGACGCAAGGGGATTGAAGGAACAGACAGAAGAGAACTGATTACTAAATTAAAAGCACATTTGCCATGATCTGAAGAAAACCAAAAACATACCTTTTTTTTTTAATTGTACGTATGGCCACATCCGGGAGTACAAAGTTATTACATAAAATTTTCTAAGATAGCTGAAACTAAAGAAACTACAGAAAGGTAGGAAAATAAGGAGATGGGACCTAGATAAATTGAAGGAACCTGAAGTTCTTAAGAATTTCAGAGGGAGCTTCAGGCAACAATTGACAGAAACAGGGGAAAATAAAACAGTTGAGGAGGAATGGGTAAAATTGAGAGATGAAATAGTGAAGGCAGCAGAGGACAAACTAGGTAGCAAGGAAAGACCTACAAAAAAATCCTTGGATATCACAGGAGATACTAAATTTAATCCATGAAAGGAGAAAGTATAAAAATGCAGTAAATGAAACAGGCAAAATGGAGTACAGACGACTAAGAAATGAGATTGACAGGAAGTGCAAAATGGCTAAGCAGGAATGGCTAGAAGGCAAATGCAAGGACGTAGAAGAATGTATAAATAGGGGAAAAATAGATACAGCCTACCGGAAAATAAAAGAAACATTTGGCGATAAGAAAAACAGCTCTATGAATATCAAGGACACTGATGGAAAACCAGTTCTCAGCAAAGAAGGGAAAGCTGAAAGGTGGAAAGAGTATATAGAGGGGCTCTACAAAGGAAATGAACTTAGAGACACTATTGTAGGAAGGGAAGAGGATGTAGATGATGATGAAGTAGGAGATACTATACTGAGAGATGAATTTGATAGAGCACTGAAAGATCTAAGTCGAAACAAGGCCCCTGGAGTAGATGATATCCCGTCAGAGCTACTGAAGTCTCTGGGAGAGCCAGCCATGACAAAACTATTTGAACTGGTGTCTAGGATGTATGAGACAGGCGAAATACCCTCAGACTTTAAGAAAAATGTAATAATCCCCATTCCAAAGAAAGCGGGTGCAGACAGGTGTGAAAACTACAGAACCATCAGTTTAATAAGTCATGGTTGCAAAATATTAACACGAATTATATACAGAAGGATGGAAAAGCTGGTAGAAGCCGACCTCGGGGAAGATCAGTTTGGGTTCAGAAGAAATGTAGGAACACGGGAGGCAATACTCACTTTACGGCTTATCCTAGAAGATAGATTAAGAAAAGACAAACCAACATTTCTAGCTTTTGTAGATTTGGAGAAGGCTTTTGACAATGTTGATTGGAATAAACTCTTTAAAGTTCTGAAGCAAGCAGGAGTAAAATATAGGGAGCGTAAGGTTATTTACAACTTGTACAAAAACCAGACAGCGGTTGTCAGAGTTGAAGGGCATGAAAGGGATGCAGTGGTTGGAAAGGGAGTAAGACAGGGTTGTAGTCTTTCCCCAATGTTGTTCAATTTGTACATTGAGCAAGCTATAAAGGAAAACAAGGAGAAATTTGGAGAAGGAATTAAAGTTCAGGGTGAAGAATTAAAAACATTGAGTTTTGCCGACGACATAGTAATTCTGTCAGATACAGCCAAGGACCTGGAAGAGCAATTGAACGGAATGGACAGTGTGCTGAAAGGTGCATATAAGATGAACATTAACAAGAGTAAAACTAGGGTAATGGAGTGCAGTGTAAGAAAATCAGGTGATGCTGAAGGAATTAGATTAGGTAACGAAACAATAAAGGAGGTAGATGAGTTTTGTTACTTGGGCAGTAAAATAACAAATGATGGTCGCAGTACAGATGATATAAAATGCAGAATGGCAATGGGTAGAAAGGCGTTTTTGAAAAAGAGAAATTTGTTAACATCGAATATTGATTTAAGCCTAAGGAAGTCCTTTCTGAAGGCATTTGTATGGAGTGTTGCCTTGTATGGGAGTGAAACATGGACGATAAGCAGTGTGGACAGAAAGAGGATAGAGGCTTTTGAAATGTGGTGCTACAGAAGAATGCTGAAGATTAGGTGGGTGGATTGCGTAACTAATGAGGAGGTACTGAACCGAATTGGGGAGAAAAGAAATTTCTGGCATACCTTGACTAAAAGAAGGGATAGGTTGGTAGGACACATTCTTAGACATCAAGGAATTGTGAATTTAGTGTTGGAGGGAAGTGTGTGGGGTAAAAATCGCAGAGGGAGACCAAGAGACACGTATAGTAAGCAGATTCAAGTGGATGTGGGTTGTCGTTCTTATGAGGAGATGAAAAGGCTTGCTCAGGATAGAGTAGGGTGGAGAGCTGCATCAAACCAGTCTCTGGACTGAAGACCACAACAACAACAGGTTTGAAGAAATAAAATAAAACTGCATTCAAAAGTTTTTATGATGTCTCTTTCTGTGCACGAAGAGGTTGCCCCATCAAGTATCCAAACTGAGCTGTCAGAACTACAGTACAGTTCAATGTCGACAGACCACTATTACCATTAGGATACAATAGTGACTTAAATTCCTTTATACGAGGCCCGTCCAGAAAGTAAGTACCGTTTGGTTATATAAAAAGAACGGGTGCAGATACAGAAAACATATTGATTGTACAAATATCTATAACTGTTAAACTACTTTTCTACATAGCTTCCGAAATTTTGTAGGCAATTGTCATAGCATGGCACAAGGTTTTGTGCGCCTATTTCATAGAATGTTGCGGCCTGTTTATTCAACCATGCGGTAACATGTTCTTTCAGCTCGTCATCATCGTTGAAGTGTTGTCCACAATTTAGGTGTAAGAAGAGGATTACTGTCAAAAGATATATATATATATATATATATATATATATATATATATATATATATATATTTTTATTTTTTTTTCCGATAATGTGTGACCTCACACACCGAATGTGACCAATCAATTCTTACGGAAATTTCAATGGGACCTGTTTGATCATCCTCCATACAGCTCGGACCTCTCTCCTAGCGACTTTCATCTCTTCTTACACCTAAAATCTGTCCTTGGTGGTCAACACTTCAACGATGATAAAGAGCTGTTACCACATGGTTGAATACACAGGCGGCAACCTTCTGTGAAGGATGCATGCAAAAACTTGTGGCACGCTATGACAAGAGCCTACAAAATTTCAGCAGTTATGTGGAAAAGTAGTTTAAGAGTTGTAGAATTTTGTGCAATAAAAATTTCTTCTGTATCTGTGTACAATTTCATTTTATTACCAAACGGAACTTACTTTCTGGACGCGCCTCGTATATAGCATTTGATGAACAAGAATTCGCCGCGGCGGAGCGACCGAGCGCATTGAGGCGCGATGCTACAGTGAGCGAATCCGTTCCCCGTCGGGGGTTCGAATCCCCCCTCGGGCATGGATGTTTGTCTCGTCTTCAGAATAAGGTAGTTCATAAGTAGTTTGTAAGTTTAGGGACTGATGACCCCGCAGTTAAGTCCCTTATGCTTAACAAACATTTGAGCAAGAATTCCTGAGGATTGATGTCCTTACCCTAAAATGTGTTGAAATGTTCTGAGCAACGTTCCTTTGTGAACAGATGTTTCTGATTATGAATATTAACGAAATAAAAACAAGGTCAAGTTTAATGAATTGTTGCAAGCTGTATTTCGAATTGTAACTGCCAAAACTATTGTACCTAATATGAGAAAAATAGTTTCTCCAATGCGATGCGAAAGATCAGCAAAGGACGTTGAAAATTTGTATAACATCTACATGGGATACTCTGCAAATCACATTTAAGTGCCCGGTAGAGGGTTCATGGAACCACCATTATACTATTTACCTCCCATTCCATTCTCGAATAGCGCGCGGGAAGAAAGAACACCTGAATCTCTCTGTTAGAGCTCTGATTTCTCGTATTTTATTCTGATGATCATTTCTACATATGTAAGTGGGAGTCAACAATATATTTTCGAATTCGGAGGAGAATGTTGGCGATTGGAGTTTCGCAAGTAGCCCACGTCGCAGCGATAAGCGCCGTTGTTGTAATGATTCCCAACCCAGATCCTGCATTATTTCCGTAACGCTGTTTCCCCTGTATCGTGGCAATACGAAACGAGCTGCCCTTCTTTGGACTCTTTCGATATACTCCGTTAAACCTACCTGATAAGGATCCCACACTGGGCTGCAGTACTCCAGAAATGGACGGACAAGCGTAGTGTATGAAGTTTCTTTTGTAGTTCTGTTGCATGTTTTTAGGGTTCTGCCAATTAAACGCAGTCTCTGGTTCGCCTTTCCCACGATATTAGTGTTCTTTCCAATTTAAGTGTGAAGTAATAGTAATTCCTAGGTATTTTGTGGAGTTTACGGCCTTCACTTTTGATTGATTTATCTTGTAATCAAAGTTTAACGGATTTCTTTTCGTACTCATATGGACGACTTCACACTTCTCATTATTTAGAGTCAATTGCCAATTTTTACCCCATACTGATATGTTATTCTGATCGTTCTGCAGTTGGTTTCGATCTTCAGATGATTTTACTAGACGGTAAATGACGGCGTCATCTGCAAACAACCTAAGAGAGCTACTTAGATTTTCCCCTAAATCGTTTATGTAAATAAGGAACAGCAGAGGACAAATAACACTACCCTGTGGAACGCCCGACATCACCTCTGTTTTAGTCGAAACCTTACCATCGAGTACTACGAACTGTATCCTCTCTGACAAGAAATCCCCTATCCAATCGCAAATTTGGGGCGATATACCATAACCACGCAATTTGATTAAAAGTCGTTTGTGAGGAACGGTGTCAAAAATTAAAATATAAAATAAGCTAAAGTATAAAATAAGAGGTGCAATAAAACTTTCGGTCTATAAACAAAAATTGACATCATTATTATTGGTCTTAATAATCCACAAACAACACGACTGTCGCCTCGCTCCGCGCGTCGTCAACACGTCCCCCTGCTACCTCTGCTGTGCCCGCCTCTGGTGCCCCACTACACACCACCGACTGCTGCAGCAGAGCACCGCTGCTTTTCCCGGTGCCTGCCGGTGCTCGCGAAGCACCCGAGTTGGAATAAACATTTGTATGTGTGCTGTATGCCTGTAAAATCTGTTGCGAATAGAATTATTAGTAAAGAAGTAATAAATTAAAACTTGGTGCGTGATGGGGCGGTTTTCCATGAACGTTACTGTTTATGTGCTCATATCTCTTAAACTACATGTCGTATTGTGATACAATTTAGAAGCTACATTCAACTATATATCTGTATACTGTCTGTCGCCACAATTTGTAGTGTTCAAATTATAAATTGTAACGTCATACCGAGAGCCGTAGTTTTACTCCAAAAACAGCGGAAAAGTAGTAACCGAGAAACTTTTTTCCATTCATCATTTTACTATGGTTGCCAGCGAGAAATAGCTTAATAAAGGTTTCAAACTATGTTTAAAGTTTGTTGCAAGTCGCTAAGTACTGTCATTCTCATACAGTGTATTTCGAAAGTCTCGCCGCATTATATGGCATTT
Organism: Locusta migratoria; assembly: GCA_026315105.1. NCBI lineage: Eukaryota > Metazoa > Arthropoda > Insecta > Orthoptera > Acrididae > Locusta > Locusta migratoria. The sequence goes on along the minus strand of CM048746.1, from coordinate 227,247,040 downwards.
TTTGCGATTTCTATTGGTTATGACGTAATATCTATTGAACCATGTGTCGTATGTGATTCTTAACCCTGCAGCAATTGTTACCTTACGGAAGGAATGTGTGTACCAAATTTGGTTGAAATCGGTCCAGTGGTTTAGGAGAAAATGAGCAGCATTGTCTCTAAACGCAGCAGGTTTTCGTGCATCTCATTGTTTATGACGTCATATCTCGTGAACTCTTTGTTGTATGTGATTCTTACACTTATTGCGAACGTCCTTATGAATCGCAGCTTACGTGTACAAAATTTCATACAGATTGGAAGAAAACTGTAGATTTGTATGCAACACGTACAAATATACGGACACTCTGATTTATATATTAGATAACACTGCATAGTTTAATGTTAGCTATAGTTACACTGTAAGCTTATTTCAGCTAAGAATAATTAGGTGTTTCGCCTGCAATACATAAGTTTTTCATAATATTTCGTACTATGTAGCCTATTTATTTTATACAAAGTGGAAATGAAATTAATACATACCATATTCAATAACTTCCAGTCCATGGTGTACAGCAATCAGTGAGAATAAATATTCCTTCAATCAAAGACCGTCCTGATTGCAGATTGTTTTATACTTTAATTAATGACGCGTTTCACCCTTTAGCAGGGCAGCTTCATATTATGAGGCGCTCTCTATGGTGTGACACCGTCTGTAGCGAGTGTTTTGCGGTGTTTATATGTTTTTGGAATTGTGGATTTCCTTGTAGCCCTTAACAGTCTGTACAAGTCGGCGGAGCAGCACACCACACCCGCCCACCGCCCGTGATCGCAATTAAAAACTGGGCTTATCTTGTGCCATCAGGGACCGCCGCTTCTGTTAAGAGCTACGAGGAAATCCACAATTCCAGAAACATATAAACACCGCAAAACAGACGCTACTTTATCAACGCAAATAAATGTTTATAACATATGTCCTGTAATAGGCACTGTACAATAACACAATTTTGTAGGTACTTAGTTGTTATGAATACTACCCGCAAACTGTGTTAGGAATAGGGTCGGAGCTAAACAAATAACAAACAGAGGCACTAGATTAGATGTTGGAGTTCAATAGCATGAATAGCGGGAGACTGATGACAAATGCCGTTTTGTTCCAAACAACATGAATAGCGAAAAATAAAAAACGTCCAACCATTTCTTTTAACCATTCTATGGAGAGTGTCAGTGTGAGAAAGTTTGGTGGAGGTTTCTATATTACGCTTGAGGTTTGTTGCAAGTTTCTAAGTACTCTCTTTCTCAAATACTAGATCTACAAATCACACGTAATTGCGTATCGTGACACTCACCGCACTGTTGTTAACAACAATACTAATTATCTTAATACATCAACGTAAAATTATAGCCGCGGTGGAATGGCTAAGCGCTTTAAGTCACCTTGCTGCGGAGTGAGCGATTGGCCCCGTCGGAGGTTCGAGTCCTGGCCTTTCGCATGGGTGTGTGTCTTGTTCCTTGGTTAGTTTAAGTTAGTTGGAGTAATTTTTAAGCCTATGGACTGATAACCGCATTAGTAAAGCACCATAGATTTACAAACATTTGTAATTAAAAAACAATAATTTTAAGATTATATTTAACAAGTAGAATGAGATAACATTTCAAATGTTTAAATTCGTTCAACAACTACGCTAAATATGAAAATTTAAGTTCTTCTTTCTTCCTATGGGCCATTGGAAAGTTACACTCAACAGGTGTGGTCCGGTTTTCTGGTTTCGTGCCCAAGATCACATGTTTCGTAATGCAGATTGATCGACTGCATGAAATGCCTTACACCTACGTAGCTAATCAATACTTCTAAAAACGTTTGTTCTCAGTTTAATTCCGTAAGTTGGTTTAAATACGATGGTAGAAAGCCGCGGTGGAGTAGCCGAGCGGTCTAAAGCGTCTCGCTGCGGAGCGAGCGGTTGCTCGCCGTGGAGGTTCGAGTCTTCCCGGGGGCATGGGTGTGTGTGTTTGTCCTTAGGTTAGTTTACCTAGGTTTAAGTAGTTTGTAAGCTACGGACTGATGACCACGCCGTTTGGTCCGATAGAATTACAAACATTTGAACATTTTGGATGGTAGAAAAAGGCTGATTTAATAGGGGATTGACAGACATACGGCACGTAAAATTCCACCAAAATAATGAGTGAATAATCTGCCTCGGTCATACTCAAAGACCTAGCGTACCGAAACCTCTATTTTCGCTTGCTTACTACTATTAAAAAAAAAAAAAAAAAAAAAAAAAAAAAAAAAAAAAAAAAAGAATCCAAATTACAGTTCACGTCAATATAAAAGCTCTCTCAATAACGAGCTGTCATAGAATAATGTACAATATTTTTAATTACTAACTACACCCCGCGTTGTTACAGCGGTTGAATAGTCTGTTCTAAGGAAAGATTAACGCCGAAAATACATTTCCACACGTATGCGCCGTTGCAAAAGTTCTGGAGGTACAGCGGCGTGAGCCAATTACGGCCCAGCAAAATTGTGGAAGAACACAGTTGCCTCGAAACTTATTCGCTAAGTTCAGGGAAAAAAATGAATACGATCGTGAAGTAAAGAAGTGCATAATTGCCAGGACACGGAGAAAATAATTGCACAACTGCTTGCGACATGGTTAGCACGGGAATATTTCTGTATTCGTAAATTTAAAACTGGAAATAAAAACGGCTGTAAGTACGAAAATCATAAAGTGGGAAAAATTGAACTACGTGAGGGTAACAATGAGGAGAAAGGTTCGGAAGACGGAGCCTTGCATATGTTAACTTCAGCGGCTGTTACACCATTGCCCTTCTCTAATAACCAAGCTGTCCACGGGACGTTAAACCCTAAGCTTTCTCCTCCTCCACACCAGTTGCCATCTGTTGAGTGCATTTGGTACTACATTAACAGTCGTCGCTGCACGACCTCTTTACACATGATAGTTTGTGCTTTATAAACGAAATAGGTATGTAGCACCCATTTCACATAAAACTTCTATATGTTTTATTATTTCATTCTGAGCTTTTTTATTTTATTATTATTATTATTATTTTCTTCAATTTATGTACCTACTTTCTTCATTTGGTGCAACAAATGAAAATGCGCGCTGCGTAAAAGCTAATATCCAGATTTCTTGTAGTTAAATGTCAGTGTAAGCAGTACTGTATCCCACAATGTTTTGCTAACGGGGAAGTAGAAAATCAACAATAACAAAGAAAAAAATAACACTTTAGCAGGATGTGAATCAGCGTCGGACACCACTCTCACTTACAGGACGTTACGACACTAACCGTACGGCTACTTCGAACATTCGAAAATCTAATCCTTCCTCTGATGTATTAGAAGCTTCTTAAGACTGTAGCGTATTTCTCTTTATTCTTATTGTTTCGTAAAGGCCAACTAAGGACCACAATACGTAAATAATGCTCTTGGAACGTGCTTTGTCGCTAGCTAGTTACGCATCCTCTGGATGTGTTGTTGCTTCCTCTCCTGTGTCCAGAGGGCACCAGTCTTCTTTTCTTTCATGGTAGACACCTGTTTTGTCTTCCTGAGTCTTTTCAGATCTTTCAAGTTTCCTTCTGTTATTGCCAGTTCCTGTAGATCTTTCTCCACTTCCATCAACCATGGTGACTTGGTCTTCCTCTTTTGCCAGTAACAGAGAGGCTGATTGCTCAACCTGTTAAGTTGCATACTACAGACGTGTCCATAAAATGGTAGATACGTTTTCCTGGCTACATCCGTAATTATTTAACAGTATTTTTATAGCTCTTAGTAGGTTCGTGTATTATAACTGTCGCCGTACTTATTGGCCGCAGTATCTTCCTCATTATCTTTCTCCCCTGGATTTCGAGATTTTCTACAACTCTCTGGTAATGCTTCAGTTTAGTGTTAAAGGAGAGACATTATTAAAAAAGTTCTTGGTCAGTTGGTATGTCAGCTCTAGCCTTTTGATTTTATGATGCTGTTCCTTCAGATAGATTAGGTTCCAGCCATTGTCCCAAGTACTTAAACCTGTTGGTTTTCTTGATATATCCCTAGTCTAGATGCAACGTACTAGGAGATTCACCTATGTTCGTGATTTACTGCGTTATTTGATGTGATACCTGATGCCCAAACTTCGCCGTTTGCTTTCTGGGAACGTTAAGTTGTTTCACTGAGGTTTATACTGGATCAGATAGGAGTGCTACGTCATCGTCAAATGCCAGGCAATCAACATTGAGCGCATTGTACTTACATCCCAGACAGATACCATCTGAAACCCCCTCTCAAGACAACTCCTTCCGCCATTCTCTTATTACCTTTTCCAGGGCACAATTAAAGAAAGGAAGAGGCAGACCATATCCCTTCCATACCTTTGATTTCATTTCAAAACGTTTTGAGAGGGTTCCAACTTTACTCGAGACCCAGTGTTTCTTACAGTCTGTAGGATAAAGCTGTGGGTCATCTCATCCAGCCCTAGTTCCTGCAGGATCTTCGTGAGAATATGTCTGTCAACTGAGTCATACGTCTTCTTGAAGTCGACTAAGACGACGATATCCTTTTTAAAGCCCATTTTTACTTGTCGTAGCACTGATTTCAGGTTGAGTATCAGTTCAATATAAGAGCGTCCTTTACTAAGTCCTATCTGGTATTCCTCTAGTTGTGGGTATGGTTGAGGTTCGGCTATGTTTATTAAGGCCTTGGGGAATATCTTGTATGAGGCAGGTACCAACGAGATTCTTAGACCATAGTGGTCCGTAGGTGTCTTGAAATTGGTACACTTTCCCCAAATGTGTGCTGAAATTCACAACTTGCATGATTGTATGACATTCTGGGACATTCTTGACAATGTCCTCTATTTCTTCTCGATGATTATGATAACGATTGGTGGTTTAGAGCGCTAAACGGCTAAGTGATCAGTGCCCATCTAATTCTTCCCTAAACTTGTCAGGGTTTCCCGGATTACGCTTATTGTCCACTTTGATGGGTGCATGATAATTTATTAAAGTGTAGATCTTGTTTGTGCAACGGAAGGTTAGTAGAGGCATTCGACTATTGGGCGAACATCTTATGGCTTACAATGAATCCGCTCCCCAGATATGGGACATTCTTGATTTTCCTACGTTCTACGTTTCCTTTAAAAATGCTGTAGCCCTCTGAATGAGTAATGTTCATCTGTTCACCTCCTTCCCTGTATTGCTGTGAGCACTACCTCGTGCAGAGTCGAAGCGTCTGTTAAATGTTTCAGTTTGCTTATTTTGAGTAACGAGTTTATGTTCAATGTGACAGGTAGTTCTGTTGTCTATGTCTGATTTTCTCTTTGGTGGTTCCAGGACACTCCGACCCGTCCTCAAACCATACTGTTGTGGCTCCCCAGCATCCAAAGGCCCACTGACACCGCCAGAGGCGGAGGAGCATTTAATACCACCTGGGGTAGTAAATTTCCTGAGTTTGTCCTCAATGCTTTAGTTGAAGATTTTCTTTGGGGGAGGGGGGGGCACTGAAGGATTGATCCAATAATCAAGTTACTACCGAGGTTGTGTGCTCCGACAGGTTTATTTAGGGTGTCCTCCCGTAGACTAGTTGCCTTCCCGGAAGTCCGGTGATTCATGTGGGAGAGTTTCCCACGTGATTATATCTGCCCTAAAGGAGTTAAGAGATTCTGCAACTACATAAATAGTCGTAAAAGCAGATTGAAGGGAATGGCAGAGCGTTCAGCGAACCGCTTTCATGATATTTCTCTACCGTTTCTCTTTCTAATAGCGCGCGGGAAAAACAGACACCTAAATCTTTCCGTTTTCGATCTCATTTCTCTTATTTTATTACGATGATGATGCCGCCCTACGCAGGTGAAGCAAATAAAATATGGTTGCTTTCGGAAGAGAAAGTTGGTGAAAGAAAATTCACAAATAAATCTCGCCGCTACGAATTACGCCTTTCTTTTTCCACACCAAGTTGTGTGTTACATACGTGACACCGCCTTCTCTATATCGCGAGAACACAAAATGAACTGCCCTTCTCTGAAATTTCTCTATACCCTCCTTCAGTTCCACGTGGTTGCAATCCCACAATGCGTACAATACTCCACAAGCAGATGCCCAAGTGTTGTGTTATTAAAACTGTTGCATCTTCTAAGTGTTCTGCCAATGAAACCTATCCTTTTGTCGCCTTCCCTACGATATTTTCGATATGTTCTTTCCAATTTAAGTTTTTCGTAGTTGTTATTCTTAGGTATATAGTTCAATTTGTGGCCTGTACATTTTACTGTTTTATCGTGTAAGTTAAGTTTAACGGATTCCTGTTGGTGCTCATATGGATGCCTTAACACTTTTCTGAATATCTTACATAAAACATTTTCCAGTTGCTTTTGATCTTGTGGTGACTTTACTAAGCGATAAATGACAGTATCATGCACGAACAGTCTTAGATTACTACTAACATTGTCTCCTATATCGTTTATTATAAAGATAAGGAACACTTCTTTGGAGAACGCCAGGTATCAATAATGTTCAAATGTTTGTAAATCTATGGGACTTAACTGCTTGGTTATTAGTTCCTAGCTTACAAACCATTTGAACTTAGTTAAAATAACCTAAGACCGAAGACATACATCCATGCCCGAGGGAGGACTCGAACCTCCGCCAGGTATCACTTCTGTTTTAGTAGATGGTGTTCAAATGTTTGTAAATCTGAGGGACATAACTACGGTGGCCATTAGTTCCTACGCTTAGAAACTACTTACATTAACATAAAGTAACTTATGATAACACCAACACAAACACCCATGCTCAAGGGGGGATTTGAATCTCCGACGGTGAACGGCCGTGCGCAACGTAGCTGGTCGCCTTAGTGCGTACGGCTATTCAACCGCGTCTATTAATAGATGAGTTTCCGTCAATTACTATGTACTTCGACACCGTTTGAATGAACACTATGGCTTTGGCATGTATTGTAATATTTGAGATACAGAGGAGGAAGAGACGAACAGACAGTGGGACAGGAGGAGATTGACAGAAATCGAGGGAGGTAATAAAATAGGTAGAGAGATGGATAGGGTAATGAAAGGAGGAGGAGGAGGAGGGGGTGGACGACGCAAAGACAGAGAGAGAGAGAGAGAGAGAGAGAGGGACGGAAGAGGAGAGGAATGGAGAAAGGAGGATAAATAAACACCCGAGGAACACAAGGTTCTCAGATAGCTAATATGAGAAGTCTAAGAGAAAAAAGAAGTAAGAAGCAGGCTTAGCGACTGAGGAAAGGAGTGTAGGATGTACATCGGTTTCCAGTGCGTATTTAGCAATGGCGAAGCATTGCCCGGTTTGTTAGTACACACCGTGTTAAACCTTATACCAAGTCTGGGTTTCGATCCCTGGCCTCCTGCTCACTACACTATTTGCTATTCACTACGCCACCCTGGCACAGTTGATTCGAATCCCGGAGATGGCACAAATTTCATACGAAATTTATGTTCAAAAATGTTCAAACGTTTGTAAAAATGTGGGACTTACGTACTGTGGTTATCAGTCCGTTGGCTTACAAACTACTTGTACCAACTTAAACTAACCTAAGGACGATACACACACACACACACACACACACACACACACACACACACACACACACACACACACACACACAAATAAACACATACCGATGCCCGAAGGAGGATTCGAACCTCCGACGGGTAGCAACCACGCACTCCGCAGCAATGCGCCTTGGAGTCCTCGGCCATTCCACCGCGATGGTACTTCAGTTTGCCTGTATACATCACAGATGTATCAGGTGCAAATGTCTCCCTATTCTTTGATTTAATTTGAAGAAAGACACGTACGACTGGGTTGAAGGTAAGATCCCGTTTCGTTCTAAGCAGAGTTGCTATTCCGATAGAGTTGAACAGCCTTTGCAGTGTTGTTCCAGTTTAGGAGATGACATGTGCACTGTGGTCGAGATGTGACTTTGGACTCAGTGGACGGGTGTGCCAGGTAAATACATGCGTTGTGTAAAGTCATTGTTCCAGCTTGGCAATGGTGAGTGCAACTGCCTGGAACAAGTGACCCAGGTTCTAATCCTGGCCTTGCTACTAATATTCACTCTGCATGTACACTTCATACGTGTTTAATAGAAACAACATATACAAATCATATAGGTTATTTTTTTTATTTTATTCTTAACACTTATTCAAAACAGCATTGGTCTCTGCTGTGAAAGAAAACGGCACTAAAAGTATCCATCAGTATTAATACTTGTACACTGACTTTGAGAAAAGTGCGTTTGTCTCTACGGCACATCATCAAAAATTCTGTGAATGTACCTTTCATAATAGTTGGATAATTGCCTTATTAATTCGTTCCAAATACCTGCTGTTCATCTTGTGGATACATCACTTCTTCTTATTTTCTTGCTTCTGCGTCCCAAAGGACACGTTAGACGTACGCCGCGGTGGTGTAGCCGAGCGGTCTAAGGCGTCTCGCTGCGGAGCGCGCGGTTGCTCGCCGTGGAGGTTCGAGTCCTCCCTGAGGCATGTGTGTGTGTGTGTGTTGTTCTTAGGTTAGTTTAGTTTAAGTAGTTTGTAAGCTACGGGCTGATGACCACACAGTTTGGTCCGATAGAATTACAAACATTTGCTTCTAAAGATACACTGGAGAGAAATTCCGCCGCATGCAACACACCTTTTGAGGTTCTTTTCTTACTCATTAAAACAAATGGAGTCATAAACACTAGGAGATGACAAATAATAGTACAAAAGTAAAAAATACAACAACAAAAACATCACATAACGTGAAAATATAAGATAAAAATACCATAGCGCAAAACATGACAAGACTTAGAAATTTTATTGCTTTAATTAAAGCAACATGTACACTATGGATTTAACTTAATATCGAAATTAAAGGCAAGAAAACCAGATAATATGGCACATTAAGTGTGAAACATGTTTGCATTTAGGGCCAAGTAATAATTAAAAATGTGTCTTCCATGAGGCGTACTTCCTCTACAGACAATCAACTGCATTTGCATTTACAAAACAACGACCAAACCGCATTTCCAATAACTCGTTTGCACAATTTACCACCATTGTCGCGCCACCACCAGTTGGTATTGCCATCGTACCCAAAACACGGAATATATTTCCTTTGGTATTGCTTTTAGTAGCCTATTAACTGTGCCAATTATTGAATGAAGCTTTTAGCTTCTATGTTGAGTCTCAATGTTTTCAGCGGCTGCAATTTTATAGTGACAAAGACTAGATTTTCAGTTTAATCTAAAACGTTTTGTTCACGCAAGTTACTTATGTTAGTCTCGTTAAGGATAGCAGTATGTTTTAAACATCGATTTATTCGATGCGATTTAAAAATTAATGTTTTCAATCATGTCTGTAATTGAAACACATTAGAGTGTGACCCATTTTCAGTAATTCAACATTTAACTATAAACTCCTCATTTATCGGTAGTTGCAATTAAAATGAATACTCTAATCTATCTATGAAACTACAATAAGTTGCGGTTTTTTCATCACCAAAAGTTTTTATAAAACAGATCACTCAATAAAGCTGCTTAGACGGATTAAACACGCCCTTAATAATATATCTATACGTTTTACACAACGTTCACGGTTTCGTTTTCTTTCTTTTTTTTTATTTTTTTTTTATTTTTTTTATTTTTTTTTTTTTTCCAAATGATCGACTTCTATGTCGTAGTAAAACGCTATAGTCATTTTGTTTCTTCTATTATCATGCTACAAAAAGATATATGGAATAATGGACTCGCATTCGAGGTGCTTGAGGTTTAGATCCACGCTCCATAATCAACATTTAGGTTTCAACTGGTTTACTTAATTCGCTAAAAGTAAATGTCGGGAAGATTAAATAATAGAGGAGTGTACAACCAACAAAGTGATATCGTCGGTATGGAACACTGAATCAGTAGTTATTCGTCTCTTAGAATAAATAATTTAAACAATTGCTCATATAAGCTAGTCTTACTTGACGCTTGATGATGTGCCATATGCACATTTCACTGTGTCTTAATTTCTCTTTATCAGGTAGATCAGAACGTTTGTGTTCTCATCATACATACATGTATCAACAATTCTGTGATGAAACTTCCTGGCAGATTAAAATTGCGTGCCGGAACCGGGACTCGAACCTGGGACCTTTGCCTTTCGCGGGAAAGCGCTCTACCACTGAGCTACCCCGACACGACTCACGATGCCGCCTCACAACTTTACTTCCGCCAGTACCTCGCCTCCTACTTTCCAAGTACTGGCGGAAGTAAAGTTGTGAGGCGGCATCGTGAGTCGTGTCGGGGTAGCTCAGTGATAGAGCGCTTGCCCGCGAAAGGCAAAGGTCCCAGGTTCGAGTCCGGTTCCGGCACGCAATTTTAATCTGCCAGGAAGTTTCATATCAGCGCACACTCCGCTGCAGAGTGAAAGTTTCATTCTGGAATTCTGTGATGCTAGGTAGTAGTTTTCCAGTTGCTTTCTCAAACGTAACGCCGGGTCCACATATAGTAACGGGCGTTGGCTCCAACGTGGATACAGATCCGTTGCTTATCGGTATTTTGACCAAACATCAAAGGGTTTTGCGCTAATACGAGTAGGTCGTATACACATTGGCGTCAACGTTGTTTCATTCTATCTTTGAAGTCTGCTCGTCTCGAAAAATCTGTTTCTTTGATCGTTCGTTCGTTCGTTCTTCGTCCCATTTTATTTTAATATCTCTTTGTAAATATTAGAGCTGTATCAGGAATAGATTCATTTGTGAAAGCAAGCACAGAAGTCGAAATGCCACGGCAAACCTTACTTGCGATCAGTGACAACACTGAATTGGATTTATAGAAAGGAATTAAAGTCTTTTCAGACTTTTGAATAAACTCGATTACTGAATGCAATTTTTAAAATTAACATTACCTAATACTTACTGTCAGGTTTCACATATTGTTCTTTTTAAAAAAAAAAAAAAAAAAAAAAAAAAAAAAAAAAAAAAAAAAAAAAAAAAAAAAAAGGGAAAGAAAGTGTAGGCTTCTGAAACTGTATCCCATAACAAGAAATCGAGGCGTCAATATCGAAACGTATTTATCTTTTTTTTTTTTTTTTTTTTTTTTTTAATTCTAAATTCAATCATTTAACGTAGGACATCTAAATTTTAATGTGTTTTGATTACTTGCAATATATTTTAAAATTTATTGATTTCGTACAACACACACCCATCATTTTTTACATAAGTTTACATTTTTGGTTTCAATCATAAAATATAATTGTGCACACTCAAAACAGTTAACGCATCGGCTGCGATTTCTGCGTCAGATCTGTTTGTGTTGGCTCTCGACGAATTGAACTGAATTTTGGGTCCAATTTGTGGGCCCTATTGCAAAAATATTGGCAAATATTGGCGCCAGCGCTGTTTCCAATGTGTACAACGGTGTAAGAACAGGTCCGGGCCGCGCTTATATAAAGCCGCGTGGTCTAAAGCATCATACTACTGAATGGGCTGCCATTCCCGCCGGAGGTTCGATTCCTTTCTCGGGTATGCGTGTGTGTGTTGTCCTCAGAATAAGTTAGTTTAAGTAGTTTGTAGTCTACAGACAAATGACCGTAGCAGTTTGGTCCAATAGGTTTACAAATATATCCATCATTTTGAACGTTTGTGTGTCACTCAGCATTCGTATAGACTTGTAAAAATCTCAGACCCTTTAAGCAATTTATTTACATAAAAAAACTATACTGTATCATTCACTGATTAAGGCGTTTGGTAATATTAGAGATTGAAGAAGAATTAAAGGTTCGAAAATCAGAAGTCGTAAGTGTATCGACAATACCGTGGAATTAAAGCTTCCACAGGTCTCAACTACGGGGTCATCAGTCCCTAAACTTACAAACTACTTATGGACTACTTACGAACTAGGACGGCACAAATATCCATGCCCGAGGGGGATTCGAACCCCGACCGTAGTGGCCGTGCAGACCGTGACTGAAGCGCCTCAGTCCCCTCGGCCACTTCCACAGGTCTAACCGCTACTCTGTATGACTGGAGGTGCTCGACAAAAGAATGTCGTGAGGACGCCCGAGAGAAATAAGAGGTTATCAGCCCGTGACCTTGTTCATAAAATCGATAAAAACCTATTTAACGTTATAATAATTTGGGTACACTCTGTCAAATAGTAACATAAAATTCCATGTATTCGTTCCAGTCGTTCTGGCCGTATGATTCATCTAACGATTATGAATTTTTTTTTTTTCAATAAAAGTAGTCTCCGTATCAAAATTGTAATTTTTTGTGAGAACTATGTGTTTTTAAGCCTTGTGAAGCATCATCAGATTATTTCTTACTGAGGTGAGAGAAGCTGAGCTTTATCCGTCAGTTATCACTGAAGGGTTTTTAAATTAAAGCTTTAGGATGCGACGTCCGGTCGTGAAATATCAAAGAGTAAGATACCTTAAGTTTGAACATCATTTACCACTCGTTTTGGTTTCCAATGGGTCAAATACGGATAAATTGTAGAAAAATTACTCACAATATCATCATATTAAGTATCAATTCATTTGCAACACACTTTCCAAAATGCCCTGAGATGACAAAAGCCCTCATAATGGTCGGATCATCTTTTTCAAGGTGAAGTGCAGAAAGTCGACGTGATATGGACTCGAATCCTTGGCAGTCATATGCACATACAGAGAGATCCAAACAAATGTATTCACTTTTTTAAAGTCCATAACGTGAAAACTAATTGCCGGAGTTGTCTCATTTTTTGTGAAAGTGTAGTCCAACTTTAAGATATCACTGTAGGTGTTCGAAATGGTCACCATGAACATCCACACACAAACGAAGCCGCCGAACTGAAGCACGAACTACTGACTGCAAAGTGTTCAGTTGGATATCTGCACATGAATGTACGATGGATTCTCGAAGTTCATCCAGTGTTTGTGGCTTTTGTCGATAAACGACGTCCTTTAGTGTTCCCCACAGGTAAAAGTCCAGAGGAGTTAAGTCTGGGGTACGTGGTGGATACTCCACAGCACCTCTACGGCCTATCCATCTTCCTGGTAGATTTTCGTCGATATAAGCCCTAACATGATTTTGGTAGTGGGCTGGGGCACTTTCTTGTTGAAATTAAAATCTTCCGCCTGCATACAAGTCTCGGATGGCAGGTAAAACGGATGTCTGTAGCTTCTGAAGGTACACCTCACCGGTAACTGTGCCGTCAAACAAGAATAACCCAATCAGGCCCCGGAAAGACAACCAACACCACACATTTACACCTGATAAAGTCACTCCTTTGTCTACATGGATGTTCTAATTTTCGGCGGCCCAGTAGATGCAATTGTGGCGATTTACTGTACCAGAGAGTTGGAACTATGCATCAGGCCACACAATCATCTCTGCAAACTCTTCATCGTTGCACACCATGTTAGTAAATCACTCGCAGTACTCCATCCAACGATTTGGGTCGTCCTCGTTCATTGCGTGTAGCAATCGTGTGATGTAGCACTTCCACGTTGCTGTATTTCCTTAAAAGTCGCAGAACACTTGAGCGACTCATCGTAGTTTCACAGGCACACTGTCACACAGACTTCTGTGGTGAGCGGGTGAATTGTTGTAACACACGACAGGAGTTAGCTGGACTTGTTACAGGTCGTCCAGATCGTGGTTTGTGTACATCTTTAACACAGCCTTCGGCTTAAAATTTGTCTCGAATGCGACTATTCGTTAAACGTGTCGGTGGCTCTCTTTGATACTCATTTAGCCATTGCCGTTGAATCTCATTAATGTTTTCGTACTTAATATACCACTTCAAAACTGACTTCCTTTCATCGAATGTAAGCCTTGCGCCAGCCATGTTTACTCTAGTAACTAGGTGCAACTAAGAACAAATCACTGATTATCCGGCGACTGTCTTCTGGCAAAACAAAACAATGCAATTCAACGCTTGTGTGGCGATTGCCGGAACTACAAACTACTACACTTCCAAAGATGAGACAACTCCGTCAATTAGTTTGCAACTTAGGGATCTTTAAACAGTGGATACATTTGTGGATCCCTCTGTATATTAAGCAGTGCTGCTTCTACAATCATTCGTAACTAAGAGAGCTTTGCCAGTGCCTGATGTTGTGTACGCAATGACGTCTCGTTTACTAGTCACAAAAATTTTCGATTGGATTCACTTCGCGCGATCTATGTGGACAAATTATTCGTTCGACATGACGAGATAGATCTTAAAATCAATCGTGAACAATCATCCCGCCGTGAGATGGCGGACTGTAATACACATAACCTCCTTCGGCGTTCGGGAACATGAATATTATCAACGGCTGGTCCCAGTGCGAATCAGCCCAGTGGATGAACGACGAGATCCGGTTTTCCGACCAGTCTGCATGCAGTTTTAAGGCGGTTTTCCTTCTCCCATTAGGTGTATACCGGGCTAGTATGTAGTCTAGCGTCTGTTAGACGATATGAAAACATTTAGGAAACGCCACATATTGCCACTTGTATAATAATATACGCAGACAGGAACAGAAATTTCTACCCGGGTGAGGGACAACAGGGTGGTAGCAGGGAGGGCATCCGGTCGCCCATTAAAGCAACAAAGTCACAAGCGTAGTAACCACGTCTTCCCGACGTCACTGCTGCTTAGAGAGAAAGACGAAGAGAGCTGTCAGAGTCTTCGTAAAATATCAGATTTTTTCCCTCATATCCAGAGTAAGAATTTTCATAATTTCCCTCATTACAATCAAGTTATAGCTTAATATGTTATCTAAGACTCCTTGAAGTTCATACTCAGTTTATCGTTATCCCATCTTCCATGGTAACACGCTATAACATAAACATTCTGCATCACATGACGTCTGTCAGATCTATGTACGTCTCTTGAAGATTGAATCAATATAAGAGGGTTGGACATAAATAGTGAAAACTACTTATTCACAGCCGATACAAACGCGTTGCATGTTCGCTCATGATAGTGTCCTTCAATGTAGTCACAAGCGTTGTGTAGAACCAGTTGCCAGTGAAGCGGAAGGCGTCGTGCACCGTTAACAGAATTTGTTTTTTATTTATTTATTTATTTATTTTTAATGTTGCGAATGGAGCAGTCTACTGCATGTCGAACCTCTGGAACAATTCTGAAGCGAATGGCATGAAGTGGTTCCTTCATCTTCATAATCAAATCGAAGTCACAAGGACTTAAGTCCGGGGAGTATAATGCATGGTACAGTACTTCCCAGTCCCATCGACCAATCAGAGCAGTCAGAGCTTGCGCTGTATCCGCCCACGCATTGTTCTCAAAATGATGGGTGGGTTGCGCAGAAAGTGTTGCTGCTTGTTTCGCAAAACTGGTCGCAGGTGATACTCCAAAAACGAGCAGTAGTACTGTGCATTGACGGTCTCCGTTGTTCCAGTTTCGATAACATAGAGACACCGTTACGTTAGACCGCTCGCTCACAAGTGAATATTTTTCCCCTCGATTGTGCGCATGGCGGTCACGTGGGATGGGCGAGTCCATTTGCTCGGAGGTAAGGTAGCTATTTCAACAACATGTGCTATCAGCGACAATAGTAAATTCCATTGCATAGTGTCTCCAGAGAAGTGATGCCACTACTTAAGTTCCAACCTTCGTATATTGCTTCCTCCCTTTCTATATCTTGCGAAAATGTCTGGAGGATAACATTAGAGAGGTTATATCCAATAAGGAGGGTTACATGCAGTCATTTTTCGTGAATTATAGATGTCCAGAACAAGAAAAGGATGAAATGTCAGTGGTATTCTAAGTATCATTCGCGACATAGCGTCAGATGGCCGGCGGGGTCTAGACGAAGATCTAGTTTGTCAACAACGCAGGTACTAGTAATACCGGTACCTATTCTGACTGCTTGAAAATAGGGAAAGAAATCTTCGCAATGTGGTGCAAATGAGTCACTCTGCTATCTGCATGTATAAATTTCTTCACACGTGTAAACATTCAGTGTACCTAGTTAACCATGCCAACGGCCGTTAACCATTTGCGTCACAGTGGTTTCACAGCGAAACCACTTTTTGCTGTGCCGTGTCACCTCGTAGCGTACGTGACTTATTTTGACACCACCCTCTCTCCCTAAAGCCCTAAAACGACTTTTAGAATGCAAGTCTCTGTGGACAAAGTACAATCCAATGAACCGCATTAGTCTGTAATGTGTAAATTGCACTTAAAGCAAGGAGCAACATAGGACGAGGTGGTTATGCAAAGTGTGCGATGTCGAACAGTGCCTCACACATAGAAAACTGTATTTTTTATGTTATGAAACATCATGTGGAATAGAAAAACTGCTTTTCGTAATTTTGCATAAAACGAAAATAATTTATTTCGTTTTAGTTTGAAAAAAAAAACGGTAAGTATGAATGAAAATGTAATATTAGTCTACTAATAAATTTTAAAAATCTAAATTCAGTGGTCTCTTTAAAAGACATTGGAAAAATCCCTTGTGTCACAGTGATTTCTCTGTGTATTCTGTATAAAAATTTAAAAAAAAAGTTAGACATTCTAATGTGTTTCAGTAAGGCAATACAGAAGGATGAAACGAAATTTCAATTCCTATCATATGCAAAAGTATTTGTGTGACTCGAAGGGTTAAGCACCGTCTGACTCGTTTTGCACTTAGATGATCACCGTGTCTGCCGAGCGCTCTTGGCATGCGGTGTGCGCCGCTTCCGTCGAAGTTTCGAGTCTTCCCTCTGGCATTTCTATGTGTGTGTGTGAGTGTGTGTGTGTGTGTCTGTGTGTGTGGTTCTTAGGGTAAGTCAGTTTAAATAGTTTGTAATTCAGCAGTTTAGCCCGTTAGGCTTGCAAACTATTCAAGAATTTGAACACGAGGGTTGCCCTGGTGCTAATTGAGGAGCTACTTGATGGAGAAGTAACGGCTATGGTAAGGGAAACCGACACGACAGCCAGAAGTGCACGGCGCTGAACACGTGTCCCTTCATATCGTATCCGTTGACGCATTTTCGGGTGGAGGTGGACACGGCGAGCGGTCGGTACCAGTTACACCTTTCGAGGCCTGTAGGTCGCGGGTTTCAATGTGCAGTCCTATGAATTAGCCGAGCCTTCGATATTAACTCTTTATGATACTGTACTCTGATATTTTTAACATCTAAATTGCTCTGACAAATACGACAGCCCACTACGGTCGGGGGTTCGAATCCCCCCTCGGGCATGGATATTTGTGCCGTCCTTAGTAATAGGTAGTTTATAAGTAGTTTGTAAGTTCAGGGACTGATGACCCCGTACTTAAGTCCAATAAGCTCTACAAACATTTGAACATTTGAAATACGACAGCCGCGCGAGAATTGCCGTGCGGCCTAAGGCGTCAGAGCCTCCTTCCGTCGGAGGTTTGAGTCCTCTTCCAACCGAGTTTATATATATATTTGTTAACATATTTTTTTAGAACAAATAATATATGAAGAATTTATGAATTGACTTGGAGAGATAAGTAACAATCACTGTGAAACAGAATGACAAAACTTACGTAGTGAGATATTAAAACAGACACGGTGGATAAAACTTTCATGTTGACTGAACGCAACGATGACGATGAAACGAAGATACTAATTTACAAAGGCATGCCAACGCTATGTTCTGACTGTGCAGCCGCTGCTGACGTTTTAAAATCACTCGTACACACAAAGCACTAAGTCATTTCACATTTAATATCAATGACACAGCATTAAAAATCACTGGACAGGCCTCGCAGGGGAAAGGGAAGAGGAAGAAAAGTGCGGTGGGCGGGAAAAGTAGGTGATGGGAAGGGGATGAGGGGGGGGGGGGAGTGGGGATGGGACGGAAGGACTCCAAGGGAGTGGGTGGGGACGGGGATACAAGCGGATGAAGGGAAAGAGATAGAGGGGGGGGGGCGTGGCACTAATCTACAAGGAAGGGCTAAGGTTGATAGGAGGGGTATATGTCCGGACGGAGAGCGTCATCCGGGAGAGGAAGCTGATGAAAGTTACCCTCGGATGGGATGTGAAGAGTATGGAGGTGGAGAGAGGGAGGAACATGCTGGAAAAGGCGTGGCAGAGGCCCGGGATTCAGGAGGATAGGAGAGACGTGTGGGTGACGAGATTCTATTTTGCGGGAGGTGTTAAGGGATGATGCACAACATACGGTATAAATCAGCTTTTAATACGTTGTTGTCCAGGAAAAACACTGGGAATGAAGGGGCTAAGCAGTCTGAGTAGTATGCGACGTAACGACGTCCATATATTGCATCTATAAAAGATATCAATGTTACGTAAACTGTGCTGGGACTTCCCGCGATGTTGTTGCTCTGATGGGGCACTTCTGCTTAATGATATGATCTGCGTGGCGGTGCCTGGGCAGCGCCCCCTAGATAGCCGCGTGCGGTCTTCTGCACCGGCAGTGAAGGGTTGGACAGGGAGGAGACAGCCAGCCAGAAGGACAGTACGGGCAGCGCCCCCTAGATAGCCGCGTGCGGTCTTCTGCACCGGCAGTGAAGGGTTGGACAGGGAGGAGACAGCCAGCCAGAAGGACAGTACGGGAATGGGAGAGAGCCCTTGTAGTTGGAGAGTGACCACGAGTGATGCTGCTGCCCATTGACTGAGACCACAGGACGCCAAAGTTGGCCAACTTTTTATATGTGTGGATAGCTACTGCGATCCTTTCAGTACTGTAGTTTCTTAAATGCTTCTGACAGCTATTTAGCTGTACAGTTGTTTACATGTAGAGTTTGGCGCCTCTTCTGTTGGGTTGGGCCGGCCGCGGTGGCCGAGGAGACTGAGGCGCTTCAGTCGCGGTCTGCACGGCCACTACGGTCGGGGGTTCGAATCCCCCCTCGGGCATGGATATTTGTGCCGTCCTAGTTCGTAAGTAGTTCATAAGTAGTTTGTAAGTTTAGGGACTGATGACCCCGTAGTTAAGTCCCATAAGCTTTACAAACATTTGATTTGTTGGGTTGGGGTTCTATTTACGTAAATTAATATACAGGGCGTTTCACTAAGTGTGTTTGCCTCTGTAACTTCTAAAATAATAGGTGACGGGAAATTTTAATGCGGTAGGTCTACACAAGAAATGTTACATTTTCTGCGGAGCTATGAACATATTTTACTGTATCATTTTCCAAAGAGTTACAGCACAAAGAAATAATTTTTTAAATGGAATAATAGTCTTTTTCTATCCTGCATTGGATTCGTTGACACCAGCTGCGTCCAAATCAATTTAAACTACATTATTACCACTGTTAGTTTGGGAGCTACAACCCTTCAAAGTTTCAGGGACAGATACCACAAACGCTGCGCACAATGCAATGCCACTTCTAAATGTGGAGCCGCCGAGTTGTAACGTCGCCGGTGTCACGGAGCGAGAAGCTTCCTCGATGCGCTGTTAGACTGCCGTCTGTCGCCGCACACGGCCGTATACCCGACAGTTGGAGCCACACAAACAACCAGGGCTCAGTATACCACAGTCACTGACATCGGATGACGATGTCATACACGAACGACGAATACGTTGACATGTTGCAGATGCTCGGCGAGTGCCGGCACGATGCCACTGAAGCAGCCACGGCGTACGCCGTGAGATATACTAGGTGATGAGCCCCGGCAGCCATTACGTTCTTACGTACCGAAGAACGACTTCGGGAAACAGGCAGCTTGGTAATGCGCCGCAGTAACAGACGAAGACATGCAAGAAGTGAGGAGACGGAGGTGTTTGTTTTAGCTGCACTACACCACGATCCTCATGTCAGCTTACGAGCCGTTGCTGCAGTCGCTGGTGTCAGTCTCACATCTGTGTGGCGTATAGAACACGGCCACAGGTTTCACCCGTACCGCCAGTCACTGACCCAGGAGCTGCATGGGAACGATTTCCGTGCAAGAGTGACATTCTGTGCGAGGGCCATGCGTAATTTCACGCTAGAGTCCTTACAAAGTGTTATGTTGTCTGATGAGTCCACGTTCACAAATTATGGTGCAGTGAATCGCCATAACATGCACTACTGGGCCGCAGACAATCCTCGACCTGTCGACCGTCAACGTAGGTGGTCTATTCACGAATGCTATGGAAGTCTTGGGGATGAAATCATCGATCCACACTACTTCCCAGGTACACTGACAGGTGAATTATCGCGCGCTTTTATAGTCGACAGTTTGGGTGGTCTCCTTGAACATGTGTGTCTACACACGACAGTCCATATGTGGATGCAGCACGATGGTCACCCAGCCCATTCTGCGCGTGCTGTTGTGGAAGAACTAAACAACAAGTTTGCAGGAAGACGGCTGGGGCGCCATGGTCCTCATTCATGGCCCGGAAGGTCGCCCAATTTAACACCAGTAGATTTCTTTTTGTGAGGATATCTAAATGATCGTGTTCGCGTGTCGCTCCGTCACACTGGCGATGTTACATCTTGTCCGCAGAGCCTTTCGACGGCCCATTGCATTATGCATTGAGGATCATTTGAACATCTCATGTAAATCATTGAGGAACATTTGAACATCTCATGTAAATTAACTTCCCACCGCCATAACATTCATCACCCATCACACAGCCATGTATTATGTACAGCGTGTGGTATCTGCCCCTGAAACTTCGAAGGGTTGTAGCTCCCAAACTAACAGTGATAGGAATGTAGTTTAAACTGATTTGGACGCAGCTGGTTTCAACGAATCCAATGCACGATAGAAAAACTATAGTACCATTTAAAAAATTATATCTTTGTGCTGTAACTCTTTGGAAATTGATACAATAAACTATGTTTATAGCTACGCAGAAAGTGTATCATTTCTTGTGTTGACCTACAGCATTATAATTTCCCGTCACCTATTATTTTATAAGTTACAGAGGCAAACATACTTAGTGAAACACCCTGTATATACAGGGTGTTACAAAAAGGTACGGTCAAACTTTTAGGAAACATTCCTCACTCACAAAGCAAGAAAATATGTTATGTGAACATGTGTTCGGAAACGCTTAATTTCCATGTTAGAGCTCGTTTTATTACTTCTTTTCAAATCACATGAATCATGGAATGGAAACACACAGCAACAGAACGTACCAAAGTGACTTCACTTTGTTACTGGAAATGTTCAAATTGTCCTCCGTTAGCGACGATACATGCATCCACCCTCCGTCGCATGGAATCCCTGATGCGCTGATGCATCCCTGGAGAATGGCGTATTGTGTCACAGCCGTCCACAATACGAGTACGGAGAGTATCTACATTTGGTCCCGGGGTGCGTAGACAAGAGCTTTCAAATGCCCCCATAAATGAGTCAAGAGGGTTGAGAACAGGAGAGCGTGGAGGCCATGGAATTGGTCCGCCTCTACCAATCCATCGGTCACCGAATCTGTTGTTGAGAAGCGTACGAACACGTCGACTGAAATGTGAAGGACCTCCATCGTGCATGAACCACATGTTGTGTCGTACTTGTAAAGGCACATGTTGTAGGAGCGCAGGTAGAGTATCCCGTATGAAATAATGATAACGTGCTCCAGTGACCGTAGGTGGAAGATGAGCTCTAACATGGAAATCAAGCGTTTCCGGACACATGTCCACATAACATATTTTCTTTCTTTGTGTGTGAGGATTATTTCCTGAAAGTTTGGCCGTACCTTTTTGTAACACCCTATATGTATCCTCTTGGTCGGTCTGTGACGATAATTATAGAATTTCACGGCAATTCTTAAGATTAAATGTTGATTTAATGTGATTTACTGAGTTTAACTTATAATGTGCATTACATAACCATTAAGGATAAAAACAGAAAATACGTGCTTGTTCCGCTTTTAACTGTAAAAACGAAAATGGGTACATGATTCTTGTGCTCCGAAGGAATGAAGAAGAACGGAAACAGTGCGGTCTAAAGTTAACTGAGGAGACGGAAACCATAAAGGCGACTAATGAAAACCAACCAATTTTTACTCTCTATGTGAAGTAAGTAATTTGTACCCCCCTCCCCACTCCAATGCCAGAAAGGCCTTGGTATAAGTTAGGCAAGTGTAATTCTTACGTGGCGTAAGGAGTGCGTATTGAGTTTGCAATCTTAAGTTGGCGAGGTTGGACAAGCGGAAATATTCTAGATTTTTTTTTTCAGTTAATGATATTGGTTTCTGATACGTCATGATACACAGTAAATTATGTTCTCACGTGTCTATGGAGCGCATGTCCAACTGGCACCTAGCTCTTGGCTGTGTATTGTTATCTATTCACAATCCTATAATGGTTACGGTATGAAATATGAAAAATGGGGTGGGCGAACTATTGACTGGTTGTGGATATTAACTTACGTAGTTTGAGCTAGTTTTTGCTGTTTCAGCAAATTTTCTGTGATACTGCGTTCTTAAAAGTATGTACTGATGTTTTGGGCTTTCCTAGTGTACGAAAATGTTATCGAGAGGAACTCACTTAAAAGGCGTTATATAGGGACGGAATGGATAACAGTTCACTTACCCCAGCGATAAAAATCCAGACAGAAAAATCTGAAATACCATTATGTTCTTTGAGGTACATCTCATGGAACATAAAGTTTGCTTATTTATCAGCTACCAGTTGTCGATTTCACCAGAACATCGTAAGATATGGCTATAGATATTCGGCAGACATAGACACGGCTTGACGAGACTTTCTTCTGTTCAAAAATTTATTAGGCCTGTATAAATAGAGGAATGGCATTTCTTTAACCACGTACCGAGTAGTAACCAACAAGATGTGCTTTGGTCTCATACTTAGAAATGATGCTTCATTTTAATAGTTAAATGGCTGAATTTCTGTTCGTGTGACAGTCTAACTGCACGTCCCGCCCGTAATTAGGTGGAAACGTGTCCGCTCTCTCCCCTACACAGGCTGTCTATGGACGCGCAGCTGAGAGCGTCAGAGTGACACCAAGCGGAACATCGCGGGGAGTGAGTTCTGTCGCGACGCCGGTATTCGTGACAATTAGACTGTGGAAATGATACGTGCTGCAGCCTCTTGTGATCATAGGCTCTGTTTAAAAGTTGTGCTGTCCTTGCATTGTCACAACAAGTGGAAGTTACTTTAACCAGTACGTCTGCAGCGGTGCACGGAAATAAAATATAAAATGGTGAGGTATTTATCCGTGGAATCTCCTTTTAACTGTATTTGCTTCTCGCTCGGCACTCTTCGTTTCAGGTACGTTTCTTAGTTAAAGTGCAGGGAGATTCACCCTCATTTCCGAGTGGAAATATCTGATTTGTGGCATAGTTGGTGGTTTAATAGTGTCTTGTGCTCGATGTCAATGGTCGCCGATGTCAGCGCATTATCTTACATTACAGTAAATAAAACAATTAATAAAGTTATGTATTTCACTTTAATATTTTTAAAAGAAACGCCTTTTGCTACTGCGAATGAAGGGTTTTATTTTCACAAGTCACCCATACGCGTTTCGCCTTTGTCACAAGACATCGTCAGTGGGTGTCCTGAAATATTTACATGTTTCTGTTTACACATAAAGGTTAGGTTTCTTACATATGTGAAAAACATTTTGTTCCTTATTTAAAACAGTTCGTTGTTTGCTATAAAATGGTGTACTTACAGCACTTGCTACTCCACGTCAGTCTCTTTCCGGGCCGTCCGCGGTGGCCGTCTCAACTGAGGCGCTCCAGTCACGGTCTGCATGGCCACTACGGTCGGGGGTTCGAATCCCCCCTCGGGCATGGATATTTGTGCCGTTCTTAGTCTTAGCTAATTCATAAGTAGTTTGTAAGCTTAGGGACTGATGACCCCGTAGTTAAGTCCCATAAGTTCTACAAACATTTGAACATTTCAACATCTCTTTGCGGCAACCAGGTCGAAAGGTTACACTGTTTTCTGAAATACATTGCAGTTTTCTGTTACCACGGTCACCTGCTGCCATACTGTGTCCACTGTTGTTTGTTTTGTAGTGTTGCGAACTTTAGCTTATTTGAAATTCGACTGTTTCATTGAAAGTGTGTTGAAGGTATCTTTGTGTGTGTGTGTGTGTGAGAGAGAGAGAGAGAGAGAGAGAGAGAGAGAGAGAGAGAGTCTGTCTATGTGTGTGTTTGTATGAGTGTTTGTAATTTTTTTTTGTGTGCATGTATGTGTGTGTGGGGGGAGGGGGCTTGTGATTATGTGT
Source organism: Locusta migratoria (assembly GCA_026315105.1). NCBI lineage: Eukaryota > Metazoa > Arthropoda > Insecta > Orthoptera > Acrididae > Locusta > Locusta migratoria. The sequence continues at coordinate 227,222,978 of CM048746.1, read as the reverse complement.
TGGGATTTGTGTCTATCATATGGTCAATCAGTGAGAACAATTATTGATTGGTCAGGTTTATTTGGTCATTTAGTAGCAACTTTTTCTCAGCTTTTTTTTTATATATGTGATAATTTTCTTGTAATGTTAGATGTTTTTCATTATTTATTCTAATTACGTTCATGTCTTTTTCTATTGTGGTGGGTTTGTGGTTATATTCTTTTAGACGTTCTGCGAAAGTGGAGTGGTTTGTCGCGTATTTCCATTCCCTGATGTGTAAATAGTGTAACCTTTCGACCTGGTTGCCGGAAAGATACTGACGTAGAGTAGCAAGTTCTGTAAGTACACCATTTTATAGCAAACAACGAACTGTTTTTTGTACATATGTAAGAAACCTAACCTTTATGTGTAAACAGAAACATGTAAATATTTCAGAACACCCACTGACGATGCCTTGTGACAAAAGCGAAACGCGTATGGGTGACTTATAAAAATAAACCCCTTCATTCGCAGTAGCAAAAGGCGTTTCCTTTAAAAACATTACAGTGAAATACATAATATTCAGCTGCTGCTCAAATGGCCACTGCAAGCAACGTATCAGTTGATAAAGTGTTTTAGACTTATTTGTTGACTACCAGTTAAGTTAGCTTTATACCAACAGACGTTTGTAACTAGCGTAAAAGTGTGCAGTGTCAGCAGGCCGTTCTAAAACAAGGATAAAATTTGGACGTCGCTGTTGAATATTTCTGTCAAAATTAGTTCTCTCTGAAGCGCTTTTATGGTAACTTTTAAAGGAATTAACTGTAACCTCAGTGCTCGAGGTATGTTCCATTTGTGAAATATCATGCGCCTGCACTTGATAGAAGAGCTATATTGGCAAAGCTGTATTACGATGTTCCTTTTATGTGTATGTTTTAGATGCTGTGCACAGTGGTTGCCAGTTCTCGTTCCGTGTTTGTCTCGTGCACGCAATTCAGACGCAAAGCGAATGTTTAATACCAACCGTCAGCGGACAGCTAACCTGTCAAAATTTACAGACCACAGCACTTTGCTGTGCTGTTGTAATTTTCAAGCTTCTGAGTCAGTGATACACCAGTTTAATTATAATACATTTTGAGAAATTTGCTGACAAATGTTTCTGTCTTTGTATTTACTAGCATATTTGTTTTCTGGAACTTGTTAGAAATTGTTAATTATTACATCTTTTACCGACATCATGCTTTTTTTCCTCTCATGAATGCAGTAATTAAAAAACGGAAATGAAATCGTGATAATTTGAAAGACCGCTAAAACGCTCCATTTGAGTTACGCGATGCTTGTGACGTCCATGCACAGGATGACGTTCCTGCTCCCTCAGTGTTCACTGACAGAGACAGCAAAACAAAAATCTAAACAAAACAAAACAAAACAAAAAAACTAAGCTTCAATTTGAACGCGAAAGCAAAATTCGTAGTTTTTGACACTAATCGATACGTTATTATCGTGTATGATGCTCGAACACGTAATGCTACTTCGAAACTTCGAGCGTAAATTCTTTGAAAAATATTCAGTGGTGTCATCTAAGTCAAAATAATTGTCCTCTTGGTTTCACTCTCCTTTGGACTCCCTAGCTCGGATTTAAGATCAAACGTTTGATCCTAATCTATCAGTACCAAAACCTGCATAATGATATGTGGTAAGTGAGTGTACGCAACATTAAATTACTTATAAAAATTCAAATGTTTGTATAGTCTATGGGACTTAACTACGGGGTCATCAGTCCCTAAACTTACAAACTACTTATGAACTACTTACGAACTAGGACGGCACAAATATCCATGCCCGGGGAGGGGGGGGGATTCGAACCCCCGACCGTAGTGCCCGTGCAGACCGTGACTGGAGCGCCTTAGTCTCCTCGGCCACCGCGGCCGGCTAAATTACTTATACATACCAATTTATTTTAGTCTAAACAGAGACTACGTATGTGCGCACTTAACGCGTAATTTAATTAGTGACTATTAATAACAATAGTCATTTAGAGCCGGCCGCGGTGGCCGAGGTGACTGAGGCGCTACAGTCACGGTCAGCACGGCCACTACGGTCGGGGGTTCGAATCCCCCTTCGGGCATGGATATTTGTGCCGTCCTAGTTCGTAAGTAGTTCATAAGTAGTTTGTAAGTTTAGGGACTGATGACCCCGTAGTTAAGTCCCATAAGCTTCACAAACATTTGAACATTTTTAGTCATTTAGAAGTAATTGTATTTGGTAAAAATAGGAAACGCTGAAGTCAAAAGACGATCTTATTTAAAATGTTCAAATGTTTGTAGAGTCTATGGGACTTAACAACGGGGTCATCAGTCCCTAAACATACAAACTACTTATGAACTACTTACAACTAAGGATGGCACAAATATCCATGCCCGGGGGGGGGGGGGATTCGAACCCCCGACCGTAGTGCCCGTGCAGACCGTGACTGGAGCGCCTCAGTCTCCTCGGCCACCACGGCCGGCTCTTATTTAAACATTTATGATGTATAATAATTTGCACCTTTAGACTTAATTCAGTCTGCTGACAAAAATAGGCAACATTTCTATTTGATAGTAACTATATTTTACTTTAAACACAGTTGTCACCTTCCTTAATTTTGGAATGTAAAATGTGGTTTGCTTCTGAAAAACTAAAGTACCATACAGACATCAACTTTCAGAAGGTTTCCAATACCAACCTTCACAAAATGCTTTTCTCTTCATAAAGCAAATAATCTCTACGGAGGAAAGTAAGGCAAATACAGCAACTTTCGTTAAGCGTGTTGTAACACACATATAACGTCGTCTTCGTCGTGTTGTGTGATGTCACAAGAGCTTCAGCCAATAGCTTTGAATTTTCGATCACATGTTCGCATTGTGAAATTTAATGATTTTTAAGCTTTAATTAAAAAAGAAGAGATGTTTTGTAACAATAATGATCGAAACTGCTATTTGAACGTTGTTATAATTTAGAATAACAACAATTACAACTAAGTTCTTAAAATAGAAAAGTACTCAATTGTTTCAACGTTTGTAAAACTTGGACGTTGAGTTCGTTGTTGCTTCCGTTGTGTCAGATTTTTCCTGTATTAATTTGTTCAAGAAACATAGGACATTTTCGCTTATGCACTACAGGTGTGGGGTCATATATATGCCGCTGTAAAAGAGAAAAAATTGCTGTATTCTAGAGTGGTTATATCCGGATAATCGCTTACATTGATAACCAATTAATAATCAGCCAACAATTTGCAGTAATAGTTGTTTAATAAGCTTGACCATGGTTTCGACAGATATCAACCCGTCTTCTTCAGAAATAATGTCATATGTATAGATAATGTGACATCATAAATTACACATTCATAATCATTATGCTTGACATATGCAATATACCAAGCATTATGTCTAAAACATTGTGAAATACAGACTCAAAAAAAGTTACTTAATATACTTGAATATTACAGTAATTGGACATCCCTATGACCTAGGGAATTTGATTTAAGACTGAAATATGTTTCGCCTGACAACCCCAATGACCTATAAAATTTGATTTAAGACTGAAATATATGTCGGCTGACATATATTTCAGTCTTGTATCAAATTCCCCGGGTCATAAGGATGTCCTATAGCTGTGATATGCAAGTATAGAAAGTAACTGTTTTGTTCTGATACTCTATTACACAATTTTTTAGACAAAAGATTTGGTATGATGCATATTTCAGACATAATGATCATGAATTTGTAGTTTTATGACGCATTTTTCAGGCATAATGATCATGAATTTGTAGTTTATGATGTCACATTGTCTATAGGTATAACACTATTTCTGAAGAGGACGGGTTGATATCCGTCGACTCAGTGGTCAAGTTTTGTAAACTACTATTATTGCAATTGATTGGCTAACAGTTTCTGAGACCCAGTCATGTTTAAAATATTGTCGTATACAGAATTAAACTTCCACTCTGCAGAGGAGTGTGCGCTGATATGAAACTTCCTGGGGGATTAAAATTGTGTGCCGGAACCGGGACTCGAACCCGGGACCTTTGCCTTTCGCGGGCAAGCGCTCTACCGACTGAGCTGTCCCGACACGACTCACGATGCCGCCTCACAACTTTACTTCCGCCAGTACCTCGCCTCCTACTTTCCAAACTTCACAGAAGCTCTCCTGCGAAACTTGCAAGACTAGCACTCCTGGAAGAAAGGATATCGTGGAGACATGGCTTAGCCACAGCCTACGGGATGTTTCCAGACTGAAAGTATCATTCAGTCCCGGCTCCGGCACACAATTTTAATCTGCCAGGAAGTTTCATATCAGCGCACACTCTGCTGCAGAGTTTCATTCTGGAAACATCCCTTAGACTGTGGCTAAGCAATGTTTCCACCATATCCTTTCTTCCAGGAGTGCTAGTCTTGCAAGTTTCGTAGGACAGCTTCTGTGAAGTTTGGAAAGTAAGAGGCGAGGTACTGGCGGAAGTAAAGTTGTGGGGCGGTACCGTGAGTCGTGTCGGGATAGCTCAATCGGTAGAGAGCTTGCCGGCCGCGGTGGCCGAGGAGACTGAGGCGCTCCAATCACGGTCTGCACGGCCACTACGGTCGGGGGTTTCGAATCCCCCCTCGGGCATGGATATTTGTGCCGTCCTTGGTATAAGGTCGATGATAAGTAGTTTGTAAGTTTAGTGACTGATGACGCCGTAGTTAAGTCCCATAAGCTTAACGAACATTTGAACATTTTTTTGGTAGAGCGCTTGCCGCCTGTGGAGTAGCCGAGCGGTCCATTCGGCGCTCGGCTGCCGAGGTGGACGGACGCGCGGCGGCAGCGCTAGAAGTGCTGGAGTAAACAACGGCTGCGTGGCTGCTACGAAGGTCAGTAGAGCGCTTTGCCTACTATTGCGTCTTTACGTGATTTAAAATGACAAAATGAACGAGACTGAATGTGCAAGAATAGATACGATTAGATTTACCTTTGATTGGAATTGTACAAGACCGAAAGCGTTCGAGATAAAAAGATGGTTGTCAGAAGAGGTTAAGATCACAGGAGAGGAAGTTATTGGAGTACATCTTTCCTTTGTGACCAATTCTGTCTTTTTAAAGTTGAATTCTTCTGAATTGTGTTGCTCTATTGTTGACAAGTGTGGTGGTAAAATGAAATTTCGCCACTCGGACGGAACCGTTAGTGAAGTTATTGTTTCTCATGTCGGGATAGGCATCCGTACAGTGAGAATTTTCGAGCTGCCATTCGAGGTTCCAGCTGCAGCAATAAATGCTGCGCTTCAGCCTTATGGTAGGGTTCTCTCGAATATTGCCGAAAAGTGGTCAGAGGAACATATGTTTCCTGTTCTGAATGGAATTAGACAAATTAAGATTGAACTTTTGAGGCATATACCTTCTTATTTGAATATCTGCGGACATCGCGCTCTCGTAATTTACGATGGTCAGCCGCGGACTTGTTCGTTATGTAATGCCACCGGGCACGTTAGAAATCAGTGCACAAGAAGGCGAGTCCTTCAATTACCGAATAACGAGGCGGTTGTCTCAGGGCAGGCCGTAAGCATGAAAGTGACGTACGCTGCCGCGGCCGTCAACCGGGCCCCGTCTCCACCGAGTATGGCCGAGCAGGCGGGACCTGCCGACGCGTGCGCGGAAACCGGAAGGAATGCAGAGTTGGGCAAAGGAGGCGAGCCGATACCGGCCAACGATGACGTCACTGAGAGCGCAACACGCATGCTTTGTGAAACCTACAACTTTTCAAACGAGAGACAAGCTTCCCATACGACACCTGATGTAGACGTGACGAAAAATGTAACAACAGTCGCACACGACGATGCCATTAATTTACAGGGGCCTACAATGGATGAATGTCCGACGACAGACACACTAAAAGTGACAAAGGAAGACCATGCGGATGACAAGGTACCACAGGAAGAAACAGACAACTCCAGTCTACCGGCCAAAGGTAGACAAAAACAAGAAGGATCCGAAGCACCACCCACTTCACGTGTCGAAGGAAAAGAAGCAACAGTCGACTGCGAAATAAACGGAGTTAAAAAATCTTCTGCTAAGAAGAAAGGCGAGGTAGCTTCTCGGCGATCTTCCATGGAATCGCCAGAAAGTTCACCAAAGAATTCACCGGAGAGTTCGCCAAAATCATCAAACAAGAAAAAGAGGAGAATCGCACATCAAGCTGCAGAGATCTTGGCTCCTCCTTTAAGAGAGCGGCTGAGACAGATACAGGAGCCTGACAAGAGGAAAGAAGACACAAAAACGCAAAGAGTAGTTGCATGCTCTGATCGGAAAAAGAAACAGGAAAAGGTTGCTACATCGCACGGATCATGTGAACAATTGCATGAAAAGACGAAACCGGATATAGACGATGACACCCGACATGGACATGTGCACGGACATGACACCAAGGAAACTACAATTATCTGGGCGGATGACAAGGAAGATGAGACTGATGCAATGGAAACGGAAGGGGCCTTTGAGGAAGAATGTTTTTATTAAAATTTGTGCATGAACTTATAGAAGAAAGAAAAAACAGAAGAATGAAAAACGAGGAAAAAAAATTAACTAGGAAAAAATTATTATCAGAGGATCCAATTAAGTGTCTTCTATTACACGTCTTGTAGCGTTACAAAGTGGAACATACATATAATGTGACCACTATAAACATAAACAAAATTCAGAGTCAACCAAAGGTGGCTGCACTGAAAGACTTCCTGTATCAGTCAGATACAGACATCGCTTTCTTGCAGGAAGTTAACATAAAGAACTTGTATATTTCTGGGTATAAGGAGGTGTTAAATGTAGCTCCAGAAGAATCGTGTGGGACAGCGATCCTTGCTAAAGAAGGGATTGAGATAACGAATGTGTGTCTTTTAGAATCAGGGAGGGGAATCAGCTGTAAAATTTTTAACACCACTTTTATAAACATTTACGCGCCATCAGGCAACAATGCACGACAAGAGAGAGCGGCCTTTTTCAGGAGTGACATTTTATTTCTACTCAAAGAGAACCCGGCAGAAGTTTTAATAGGGGGAGATTTTAATTGTGTTTTGAATAAAAAGGACCAGCGACCAAATTTTAATTTTTCTCGAGAACTGAAGGCATTGGTCGAAAACTTGAAGTGGTTTGACGCGTGGGAAATTAAATATCCTACGATGGTTAGATTTACGTACATCACTAGTACTACACAGAGTAGAATAGACAGGATATATGTCACCCCCAATCTAGAGACCAAAGTAAGTAGCATTGAGGTGATACCAGCTGCCTTCTCTGATCACTTAGCAGTGAAATGCAGTATCAAATTAACAAGGCAAAAGACTTACTGGGGTCGCCCACTATGGAAATTGAACATCAATACCCTCTCAGAAGATGCTCTGGCTTTAAAGATACAAGCAACTTGGGGAGCTGTTTTAAGAACGCGTAACAAGTATAGAACAAATATCGAATGGTGGACGATGGCCGCCAAGAGAAAGTTAAGAGCAGCGTTGATATCTCACGCAAAGGAAAGAGCAATTTGGTCAAGGCACACAATGGAATTCTATTACTGTTGTCTAAGGGACCTTTACGACCAACCAATATCTCAAGAGGCCATTATAAATATTAAAAAAATTAAAGCCAAAATGATAAGTATCAAGAGGAAACATCTGGAAGGATTGCAAATAAAATCACACACTAGAACGACAGTAGAGGAAGAAAATACCTCCATCTATCACTTGATACAACACACAAAGAACAGAAGAAGAAATTTTATTGCCAACCTCAGAACGGAAGGTAACAGAGTACTAACAGGCCAAAAAGATATTTTAAATGAAGCACATAGATTTTATCAGCAATTGTATTCTGGAAATGCTACTGATAACAACTCCGTGCAAGAGCTTTTACAGAGCTCTGAAATGGAAGGTATAGTTTCAGAGGAAGACAATAGAGGTCTTACGTTAGACATTACAAATGAGGAGGTCCTTGACATCATTACATCTTCGCCTTCGAGGAAGTCTCCAGGCCCAGACGGCTTGCCGGTGGAATTTTATAGAACATTTTGGGAACTAATAGGTAACGAATTCACGGAAGTCGTTAATGACGTCTTGAGAGGCGTGGATATTCCTCCTGTATTTAAGGAAAGTGTAACTGTATTACTAACAAAGGGAAGGAGCACGGACATAAAAGATATTAATAATATGAGGCCGATCACCTTAATGAATTCAGATTATAAAGTAGTTGCACGTGTAATTAAAGAAACAATGAAACCCATTTTAGAAAAAGTTATTGGAAGCTACCAGACTTGTCTCCCCAGACGTACCATTTTTAAATCTGTATGTGAATATCGCGACATAATTGCTCTTTTCGCAACATCGTCAGCTAATGGCGGCATTGCCTTCATTGATTTTGCTAAAGCATTTGATAGAGTGAACCACGAATACCTCTTCAAAACTCTGAAACACATCGGCTTAAAGGACAACAACTTAACGGTTTTAATGAACATCGTCAGGAGTATAAAAACCAAAATCTCGATAAATGGACAATATACTAACGAGGTATTGATATTAAGTGGAGTTCCTCAGGGAAGTCCCTTGTCTATGTTGTTTTACGTAATTTCTCTGGAACCTCTCCTACGGCGTTTGAATGCAACCCTAGAAGGCATAACAGTAGCCGGACTCAAGACAGTTACAAACGCATACGCTGATGTGGGAGTTTTAGTGAGGAGCAATGAAGACTGTGCAAAACTAACGGAAACGTTAATGCTTTATAGCAGAGCAACTGGTGCGAGGATCAATGAGACGAAAAGTTCCTTTTTAAATGTAAAGGGACTTGAAAATGTGCAGCTACCGTGGGCACACACAGTGGAACACCACAAGACCCTAGGAATAACGTTCTACAGTTGCCCGTTAAGAACAACGGCCGCAAATTGGAAACAGGTCCTAGGAAAAATAAGAGGCAGCTTAATAATGGACGAAACATGAGACTTAAATATAAAGCAGAGAATTAAGCTAATAAATTGTGCAGTTCTATCAAAAGCGATATACGTCGCTCAGATTTTACCTACACCTCCTGCAACTGCGAGAACTATAATGAGCACTATCTGCAGATATGTATGGAAAGGGCATATATTCAGAGTAGCGGTAGGAACAACCACCATGAGACCAGAAAAAGGAGGCCTCGGGCTGACAGACATTCGGAAAAAAAGCACGGCCCTCTTCATTAAAAGGACACTCAACCTTATAGAGACGCAACCGAACAGCATAACTGCTGCTGTGTTCAACCTTCTGAAACCTGGCAGCCTGCAGCCACCAGTAGATGTTAGTGAAATAAGCTACAAACTGAAGCACATTCAGTCTTTTTACGTAGAGCTAAGCTACTTGACATATATTCTAAGGGATAAACACAAGAGGACAAGCAAATATATAGTAGATAAGTTGAAATCAACCGATAACCAAAATAAGATGGAGCTGAAATACCCTAACAAAAACTGGGGGAAAATTTGGGCGAATATAAATAACCGAATGCTGACAACAGATGTGCAAGCATCATGGTATAGAGTTATAAATAATGTCGTTAGTACGAACGAAAAACTTTATTCAATAGGACTAAGCGCGACCAACGAATGCCCAAAATGCAAACATTTGGACTCATTAAGCCATCGCTTCATTTGTAACGGATACAAAAATATATGGAAAGACGTTATATTTCAAGTCGCGTTCATCAAACGGAGCGATGGAAGGGAATTAACAATAAACAATTTACTCTTCCCAGAAGATGTTTCTTTCCCATCACAAAAGAACAACGTAATATTATGGCTATTCGGAAATTTTGTAAATTATGTAGTCAACAAAAAAGGAACCGACAATGTACCAGAATATCGAGAATATATAAAAGAAGAATACTTCAAAATATACAAGAAAAAAGACCATAAAAAGAATTTTGGAAACATGTTGAAAATTTTGTTTCAGAAACAAGGTATAGGTTAATATCTACACATCATGAAATAGACAGAACAAGGTAGAATGCCAAAGTAGGGGAGTGCTGTTGAGGGTGAAGTACGGTGGGGACTTCGTGTGCCCCGGGGCCGCTACGGTAGCCGTGAAGGCCTCAACAGAACCCCGAAAAAGCATTTCTGCCGAAGAAGAAAGAAGAGGTAAAGTGACGAAGATAATTTTTCTTAATTATTTTACTTTTCTTTCCTTTTGAAAAACATCATTAGTTTCGTATTATTCAAGTAAACTATTTAATAAAGCAAGGTATTCGGATAAGGAATTTTACGTTTGTCTTTAAAATGCAGAAAGGCATATTTCTTTCAGTTAAAACACAAGTATGTAAAATAAAAATATAAAGTACCAAGAACGGTACTTCAAATACGAACTGCGAAGAAACGGATATTTTCGTTTGAAAGGCATATGAAGCCGACGCCAAAGAAGGCGATTTTGGAGAGCGTAAGGTATAAAAAAAAAAAAAAAAAAAAAAAAAAAAAAAAAGTGCTATTCCGCTGAAAAAAAAAAGTGGTGTAGGGGGTCAGAAAAAAAAAAAGCGGTCTAAAGCGTCTCGCTGCGGAGCGCACGGTTGCTCTCCATGGGGGTTCGAGTCCTCCCTGGGGCATGGGTGTGTGTGTTTTCCTTAGGTTAGTTTACCTAGGTTTAATTAGTTTGTAAGCTACGGACTGATGACCACGCAGTTTGGTACGAAAGATTTACAGACATTTGAACATTTGAATTTTGGTAGAGCGCTTGGACGCGAAAGGCAAAGGTACCAGGTTCGAGTCCCGGTTCCGGCACACAATTTTAATCTGCCAGGAAGTTTTATTGTCGTATACATTGACTAATTAAGAAATAAAAAAGGTTAATGATGGGAATTGCACATACCTATGTTGTTATAAGTGTCTGCAGACAGGGCCGGCGCAAGCCCAAGTGCCGCCCCGTGCGAGCTGCTAAATTGCCGCTCAAATTTTTTTTTTTTTTTTTCAAAAACGTTCGTTGAATTTTATTTAAACAAATCTGTAGGAAATGACAGCAACCAATCGCAATATTTGTTTGTACTTTTCAGATATACCTAGGTTTCGGCCACTGAGTTTTTGAAGTAACAGATCATAAGAAAAATAAATTTACCTATTCAGCAATCTTGAAAGAGAAAAATTCTAACTTATGAGTAACGTGCATGCACAATAATAATTGTACGTTATATGTAAAGCACTAACTTATTACGTCACAAGTTGCAAGAATTATGTCGCACAAATTCTTCTGATCTGACGAAACGCAATGAAACTGCTTCTGACCAATCTTGACTCACTCGGCCAACTACCGAAACAGATTATGTTGTTTTCGTTGTAGAGAACGCAACAATACCTACTGCCTGGAAAGGCGAAGTGGTGACGCGGCAGTGCCAGGCACTAGGTCACGTGACGAGGTACAGTGAGGCTACGGTTAAACTAGCGCCCAAGAAGAAGAAGTAAGAAATTCACAATAAGTATGTATCGATGATGTAGATAAATGCATTATCAGGCAGCAATTTCTTTCGCATTACGAACAATAGAAAGAAACACGAACTTTGCGAGAACTGCATAATTTTTGTCAAACAGAAATGAGTTTCAAAGCTAGCAAGGAAACCCTTAGAAGCAATGTTCTGTCTATGGATTTTCGCTTTAAAATGTGTCAAAATTAACGTTTGGTGTCGTGCGGACGAGAGGGCATTGTTGCTATAATACTTTATCAGGTTTCATCAGAATCAAAGCGACCAGTAGTTTATCTAGATGAAACAAGGATTCACACGCATTATACAGTAAATAAATGTTGGCAAAGTGACTGTGTGAGAGTAGTATTGTCAAACAAAAGTGATGGTCAGAAATGGATAGCAAAAATTTTCGAAAATACGTTCAAACCCAACTTATTCCAGGCTTACTACCAATTTCTTAATCCATTGCAATTACTCGCAGCGTATTTACCCATTCAGAATACTTCTAGCCATTGTAGGTGTTGGACATGTTTGACTGTAGTAATGTTCAACCATTTTTTTTCTTTAATGCGGGAAGAATAAATCCCTGGGAAACTGCCATTGAAGGGCTCAGCAAAATTGCTTCAGGCTTAACATGTAACCACATTATCGAATACTGCATTCGAATTTCCAAATTATAGTTGTGAGTAAATGCTCGGCGCCTAACAGGCTGACAGTGCTCCACTAATAAGAATAATGGCGTGTAAGCCCGACTGCTTCCCCCACTCTGTTCCTCCGGCGTATACACGACGGTGCTGCCGCAGTGGCGAGGAAGAAATGTCCTCCTGCCTCCTCTCGTTCAACAGGGGCGGTCGGCAGTTAGTGGAGGCGCCGTGCCACAGTTCCCGAAGACGCCCCCTCCGAGGTTTGGTTTCGAATCGCCTCTTGGTCATGAATGTTGAGATGGTCTAACCAGAAAAGAAAAGAGAAAAAAATGTATGGCGGCAGATTTGCCGCTCCTCGGAAAGTGCCGTCCCGTGCGGCCTCACGTTTCGCACGTGCCTTGCGCCGGCCCTGTCGGCAGATAAGTGTTTTGTTTAATGAAATTAAGTTGCTCAGTGGCTCGGGTTTCCACTCCAGAACCTTGTACCTTTCTACCGTATCAGAAACTAAGACTGCCAATATACCTTCACATACAGGCGGTTGTCTGATCAGTGCCACCTTTTCACATTCATTACGAGGTTAGCTAATGCCTATGCTTAAAAAGAAAACTGCCCCCAGTGGGTATAAACGTGCTAGAGGCTCTATATCCACGGACTGCAGGCCGCCGGCAGAGCGTGTTACCGTACAGTTGACCGCCACTTGCGGTGTGGATCGACACCGGAAGCAAGGTAGTTAGCGGCCCGGCTGAGTGGCAGGCAATCACGGCTGGGCGGTCGATACTGTGCCGTGGTGTGGTGTGATGTGATGGGACGGCTGCCGGAGGCCGGATACCTTTCCCACGCCGCGGGCGGGGCTGTCACGCCACGCAACAGCCGCCTCGGAATGCTGCCGAGTAATTACGTTGTCATCCGTCAGGCGGCAGCACAGCAGCGTCCCGGACGCTGTGGGGCGTCCGTCACTCCGGAGTCTGCTGGAGGGGCGCTATTATCTGGCCACAAGCCGTCCCATTCGTGTACATCTACATCTCAACCCCCAGCTGGGGTGACAAGTGCCAACTTTGTGCTGGTAAACTGAAGAATGTTATGAAATCGAAATACTAAAACATTTCGACCGTTTCGGGGCGTCGAAAGAAATTGAGCAACAACTTTGAAAATGTATGCTGGACCTGGATTCGAACCGGATTCCTCCGCTTCGGGCCAGCGGTCGCATTAACCAATTAGCCTATCCAGGCACGCTTCCTTACCAAACCATATTCTCAGCTTGTAGCCCCCTGCCTATTGATTCCTCTTGCACGCAAATTTTGGTCATATGTTAAATATAGGCCTACTAGGGGTAAAACACAAACAGTACCCTCAATACATGATAATAATGGCGATCCCGCCGATGACAGCGCTACTAAAGCAGAGTTACTAAACAATGGTTTTAGAAACTCATTCACCAAACAAGACGAAACCCATGATCCAGATTTCGAATTACGAACAGAGGACGTAATGAGTGACGTAGAAGTTTCTATCTGATTATGCTGAAGCGATAGGTCCTTACTTAACAGCCATATACAACCACTCTCTCATAGAAGGATCTGTACCAAAAGATTGGAAAGTTGTACAGGTCACACCTGTATTCAAGAAAGGCAGTAGGAGTAACCCACTAAACTACAGGCCTATTTCATTGACGTCAATTTGTAGCAGTGTTTTGGAACATATCCAGTATTCAAATATTATGAATTATCTCGAACAGAACGATCTATTGACCTAGGGTCAATACGAATTTAGCAAATATCATGCATGCGTAACACAACTAGCTCTTTATTCATACAAAATGATGGGTGCTATCGACAAGGGTTCGCAAATCGATTCCGTATTTCTTGATTTCCAGAAGGCTTTTGACACCGTACCTCACAAACGGCTTTTAATTAAATTGCGTGGTTATGGTATATCGTCCCAAATTTGCGATTGGATATGGGATTTCCTGTTACAGAGGACACAGTTCGTAGTAATCGATGGTAAGGCACCAACTAAAACAGAGGTGATATCGGGCGTTCCACAGGTTGGGTTATTGGTCCTCTACTGTTCCTTATTTACATAAACGATTTAGGGGAAAATCTAAGTAGCTCTCTTAGGTTGTTTGCAGATGCAGATTTACCGTCTAAAAAAACATCTGTAGATCAAAACTAACTGCAGAACGATCTGAATAAGACATCACTATGGTGTAAAAATTGGTAATTGACTCTAAGTAGTGAGAATGTGAAGTAGTCCAAAGAAATCCGTTAAACTTTGTTTACAAGATAAATCAATCAAAAGTGAAGGCCGTAAACTCCACAAAATACCTAGGAATTACTATTACTTCAGACATAAAATGGAAAGAACACGTAAATAATGTTGTGGGAAAGGCGAACCAGAGACTGCGTTTTATTGGCAAAACCCTTAAAACATGCAACAAAACTAAAAAAGAAACTGCATACACTACGCTGGTCCGTCCATTTTTGGAGTATTGCTGCCCAGTGTGGGATCCTTATCAACTGGGTTTGACGGAGGACATCGAAAGAGTCCAAAGAAGGGCAGCTCGTTTCCTATTGTCACTATACAGGGGAGACAGCGTTACGGATATGACACTGGATCTGGAATGGGAATCATTATAACAACGGCGCTTATCGCTGCGGCGTGGGCTACTTACAAAACTCCAATCGCCAACATTCTCCTCCGAATGCGAAAATATATTGTTGACTTCCACTTACATAGGTAGAAATGATCATCAGAATAAAATACGAGAAATCAGAGCTCGAATGGAGAGATTCAAGGTGTTATTTCTTCCCGCGCGCTATTCGAGAATGGAATGGGAGATAAATAGTATAATGATGGTTCGATTAACCCTCTGCCAAGCACTTAAATGTGATTTGCAGAGTATCCCAAGTAGATCTAAATGTATACATACCGGATTCCCTCAAGGGATCGAGCGTTTGAATGCGTCCGCATTGAAATTGTCATTGCCTGTTGCGGGCATATCCAGAATAGGGTGCGAGCAAGAGGAATCAATGGTCAGGGGGCTAAAAGCTGACAATTTGGTTCGGAAAGCAAGCGTGCCTGTCTAGCCTAAATTATTGGTCAAGGCGGCCGCTGGCATGATGCGGAAATCCGTGTTTCAATGCCGCTCACGCACAAATTTTTAACTTTGGCCTTGAATTTATTTCAATGCACCGAAACGGTTGAGATGATTCAATATTTCGATTTCGTTAATTTACGGCTGTTATTGCCAACAAATGGTATCTGTTCTTTCGGACATGTTCTAAATGAAAACACATCATACCAGTAATTCAAGAATAGTACATAGCGCGTTTTTTAAAGTAAGTTCCGTTTGAACAAAAGAACACAACGAAAGGTTATTTCGAAAAAGTAAATTTATTTTCAGAAGGTACATACTTTATTTTTCGACATAGTTGCGAAGTTTGTTTAAACACTTATCATGACTCTCAAACAACTTTAAAATACCATGTTCATACATTCTTGCCGCTAGTTCCGATAACCAAGAGTTCACTGCCGTTTTGTAAAGCACTGATCTCGACACGTCAGGAAATTCGTTTGAGAGACCTGTTATTGTGAAGCTCCTCTTCTCGCCAATCCTCGCTTCAGCTGAAACCTCCAAATCGTCTGTAATCGCAGATGGGCGACCGGAGCGGTCCTCGACATGGACGTTGTCGCAGTCATCTTTGAATCCTCGTACCCACTTACGCCCTTTGCCTTCACTCACAACAGTATCTCCGTACACTTCGCAAATCTGTCGATGAATTTCCGCAACAGACAGGTTCCTTGGTGACAAAAGCCATACCACTGAGCGAACCTAACACGCTGCGGGCGAGTTGATAGTTTTAAATATCTTGAAAGCACAGAAGAGAACCGTACAGGTTAGCTACAGAGCTGAAACTGAGCACAGTTGTTCCCGAGGCATGTTGGTACACGACGCACTCGCTCGTTGCGGTATGTGCGCGAACTACTAGTCTCTACAACAAAACGGAACATACTTAAAGCTCCTCGTAATTTTTTTAGTCAAATGATGAAATGTTTACAAATCTGTTGGTTCAAATGTTCAGATGTTTGTATAGCTTATGGGACTTAACTACGGGGTCATCAGTCCCTAAACTTACAAACTACTTATGAACTAGCTAACACTAAGGACGGCACAAATATCCATACCCCAGGGGGGGATTCGAACTCCCGACCGTAGTGGCCGTGCAGACCGTGACTGGAGCGCCTCAGTCCCCTCGGCCACCGCGGCCGGCGTTACTAAACAGACCACCTGTGAGTTACTGATAACCACCACAGATTGAATCCGCCATAGACAGTATCCTTCTTCATTGAAGCTGGATAATACGTCAAAGAGGACAAACACGAAAACACCTTTTCTCACTTCGAAAGCTACCACAACAACATGCAACCAGTAACAGCCTCGGAACTTATCAAGAAATCGTTCTAAACTAGGTACGTATATTTTTCCAGTACATATGGTCATCTACTGATAATTAAAATACACTGCGTCATCCCACGAAGCTCATCGGTGACCATCTAATAATAAATTTTCGTCGACTAGGATTTGTACTATAAGAACATTAAGGAACACGACAAGGTTCCACTTACATTTTTAATTTTTCAACATAGTATTAAATGACCACGTCCTATCAGTCTAGACATCAGAAATCATCTTCCACAATCAGTGTTTATACAGACATCCTCTAGCACTCAAATGGTCAAAAGGTATCATGTTTTGTGTAATAAGAATTAAAAATTTGTCAATTTATTCTAATACAAATAATCTTTCTTTTATGAAATTACTCTGTAGCAAAATAATTCCTGGTTTGACACTGGCTTGAAAGGCTTAATATTTTTCTGTATTTATTTTGACTATAGGTTCTGTTCACCCGCCTCTAATGACCACGCTGTCGACGGGACGTTAAATTCCAAGCTTCCTTCCTTCCTTTATCTTCACATTGATGGATTCGATATTAATCTCTTCGCTAATAGTTTTGTATTAAGAATCAGATCATTTGAACGGTTATTGGTGGTATTTTTATAAAATTAAATAAACTTTACAAAATGGGTCTGACAATAATTTGAATACATAAAATACTTAAATTCATACGTCCTTTATTTTTATACAAACGCGGTATCATTCAGTCCTATCATTGAATATTTTAATCGGCTTGTTTTACGTTATCTTCGGTTCTGATTAAGGTACGCAGTTCTGTTTGATCTAACAGTCAGCGGATCTAGCTCTTTCATTTGCACTTTTAAACACTTGCATTGATTTATTCTCAAGAAAGCTATGCGTGAACATTCAACTTTACTTCCATTTTCTCCACACATTTTTTGTCATTCCACTAACGGTGCGAAATATTCGCACGTCTCCTCTGGTTTTAAGTTATTTTGTCGGGGTTGCTATTAGTTTTGTTGTGAGATTATAATTTAGCTTCAGGTACAGTTTATTTTGCTAATATACGTATTGTTGTCAGAGGGTAGAGGAAAAAATTAAAATGAAGTAATTAAATCTTTATTTTTAGCTTTCATGTGGCTAATATTACAGGTATATTTACTGTTTTTTAATAACCAGGAATCACAAATAATATTGTGGGAAAAAACAATAATTTAGTTCTACTACGCTACTGGGAATTATTAAAGAACTGAAGCTATGAACTATAATGGAGAAATAACGTAGCGACGCTGAGTCGAATGTGCAGTTCACCAAGTGAGTTAACCCGCCCACCTGACCGCCCCGCTACGTTCGTACGTCGCGTCTCCCTCTGATGGAAAAGGTAAGTGCATAATGAAGTTCTACTCTGATTTATTCAAACTGGCAGAATATTACTCTGGAATTCCAGAATAGTGTCACTGAGTAATTTAAGATTATTTTGTGAAGACGTACACGGGATAACTTTCAAGGAATCCCTGAATATATATATATATATATATATATATATATATATATATATATATAATAAGGTACTTCTTGTTTATATTCACTTAAGATTATTTTAAGAAGAAGAAAGGAATTAAGAAAACTGAGCACTCACTTGTCATCTTGACTGCAAAATTGTAAGTAAGTCTGTTGACTGATGTGTAGTTAACCCATTTAAAGCGGATCCCGCTAAATACACGGTGTCACAGTTTATTATTAAACGATTGATAAAATCGAATTAAATCTATTTCTATATAGAAGGGGTAGTCCAGGATTCAGAGAACCTAAAAATAGCCATGAGTCTGGCTTTAATATTATTTGTACTGACAAATGTAGTCCTCGTTCGGTTTTGAAGCTCTCTATCAAAGGGCACGCTTTCAGAGTAAATAATTGCAATTCATGTCCACCTGCTACGGGAAGGATATTTTTGCGCAAAAAATATATCTACAGCTCTGTGCTTTCATTAGTCGGTGCATATATTCAGGCCTTATTTTTTCAGGTTGTCTGCTGTGTAGGACATCTCTTATATTTTTGTACAGCTCACCATGGTTATATGAACTGCATTCATCCTCGTCTGCATGCTTGTTTGTTACAGTAGAACATTAGTAGAGTACTGTTGAGCATATCATATTGAAATAAAATTTTTAAATAATATTAACTTACTAAGTGTTAGATAGCTGTGGTGGATGTTCAGAAACACATCTGATCACAAAAACGCTGTTTACGCTAGAGACGGACATGAATTCTATAAATTGAAACGAACATATTTAGTATCTTCATCTCTGTGGATGTCTCCCATATTTCAGATATTCTCATTGAAGCACTATTAATTAACCTTAAACAAATTAATAATGGACGATTTTCTAGCAATTACTGTGGTGATTCGTTAGTGAACAAATTATCCATCCATTTTATGGCCCGATACTTTATTCAGAAGGATTGGAAAATTAGGAAGAATTTTGACTTTCAGTACTACATTATAAAGTCATGTCTTATGGTAACAATTATTACCAAGTAATTTATTTACAGATTCACTACTAATTTTTCAACGAAACTTAGTTTAATATTTGGACGGACATGGGTAGTATGAAAGTGATAGTGCAAGTGGAAAATTCAGCGAAGTTATATCATTACATGTGATGGTCTACATTCAACGACGCCTTTAGTGAAAGTGGATTATGGATTCCATTTCGACCAAATAATACACATTCACTAGCGGTGGAAGAGCGCTAATGAAGGTATTCATTCACAGCCAAGAGAGAAGGAATGTGAATAATGCAGGAGTGGGGTGACGAGTAAGAAGCACCTGTTGCCCGCTGCACACAAGGTAAACATTGTTCAAATAATGCACTTAAGCTTTGTAAAATGTTGCATTGCTATCACTAAGTTGTACATATAACATTGATTATCAATAATTATGATTTGTAGTTCATGTAAAAAAAGTGTTATTCTAGAAATTTCGAACCCGTGAAATATTAGATTCATGAAAATGGAAGTTTGGAAATAGAATTATCGGTATCGATAAATATTGTAAAATAATATTTGGATTTATTCTATAACGTGCTGCGGAAAAGATGATTTTGGATCAAAAAGCAAAGTATTGTAAATTATGTTCTAGTTACATTTTGCATACAGGCGTGTATTTTCATCACTAAAGTCATGACAAATAATTATGCATAAATTGAAACAATGTGGTAAAGCGATCATTTGTAAACATTTCAATGTAGACATTTCTCTACTTGTTCAGTTTAATCTGTTATGTGTACCGTCCGCAGCAAATTGCTTATAAATGTGCGTGCAATACGCAGAATAATTTTCACCACTTTTATGACGATCGTTTGATAATCAAGAGTCCAGTTTTTACAATCACCTACTTGCAGATCTGAGTGGTTAGTTTTTCTAAACTGTTTCGATTACTGCATTGTTAGGAGCAACTTCATATTGATTTTGAAACTGTGTGTCTTTTTTATAAGAATATACAGGTTATTACAACAGTAGATTTTATTTATCACTGGAATAAATTTAGAATAGGAACATTTTCTTTCAGCTGAGATATGGACCGGTGAACTGACGATTACGAGCAGTAAATTCTACAATTGTTTTCTGGTTGCTTGCTCACAACAATAATGTTCAGGCTCAAAATAATGGAAGACACTCCCAGACATTTCAAATTAAAAAAAGAAAAACACCACAAAAACCGTACGTAATTCCTCCCCACCTCCTCACAATAGCTGCACTACTGTATAACATGACAATAAACATCTGAGAATTACATTCATGTTGATGCTTCGCACCATTGTTCGAAACTAATAAATTAAACTTGCAACTTTAATTGTCTGTTACTACACACAGTTTGCGGTAAGCTCTCACTAATAATTCCACTGGTAGTATACATGCACCATAAGAATCACGAAAAGTTCTTGACAGATATAATAAACCATATTCTACTACACGTTCGCATGCAATATATATTATTTTAATACAAAAGGAAAATAAATACACACGTGCATCCCATATCACTATATAATAATAAGTCTTTAACGCATGGCCAAAAATCTTGGAAGATTCCATATTTTTACACAACGTTCTAATAACTATTCGTAACGTCATGTTCCTAAAATGTACTGTACAGTTATGTACATCTACATATATAAAATTGATGTTGGTATATTTTTGTTTCGTCATTACTTTATGGGTTTTATTGAAAGCTGGCACATGCCAGCACATGCCCTTTTTTTTTCATCAACAATGGTTCTGTACTTCGCAAGCTACCTTTCGCATGGAGAAGGGAACTGTACAACAAACTTCCATTCCATTTGGTCGACCACCTAGAACGTTTTCACATATTTGTAAATTTTCACGAAGAAGTGTTTCACACGCCTTATGCCACAGTGTATGGGGGATATCCCCACGATAATAGAAAGAGAGGAGGAAGGGGCTAGACAGACAGAGGAGATGTTAGGAGATAGTGATCTACGGAGAGAGCGGGAGGAGATGAACTGTCAGAAGGTATGAAACAAAACGGAGTCGGAGATCGCTCACTTGCTCTTTCACTACCCTATATGCGCAGAATCGACATGGCAATATTATAAAAAAAGATTTCAGGTTTCCGGAAGCATAATTGAGCAACGGCTGCGCTTTTTTCTCGAATGTAACCTGGTCTCTCGCTGTATGATTATCTTTTCTTGTTGGATGTTCGTACAAGAGACTCTGCCCGGTTTACCCACTTCCTCCACAGAGAGGCGCATGTGTTACCGAAGACTGGCGTGTACATCTTACTTCACCAATGTCAATACGTTTCTGTGTGCTCCTACTACTATTTTCGGAACCGAAATGACATTGTAAGAATTACTAGGTGAACAAACCAGATGTAATAAGCAGCACTGGTCGTTAATTTTTTTTTAATACAGCATATCGATTTCGAACACATAGTGATCATCTTCAATACATCTTCAATCTATAGAACGAGATCATAAAATCAGTACAGAGCTAAAATAAAATACAATATAAACTTGAATACAATTCCAAACGCAATATACAGTAAGAATACATACCAAGCATTGTGAATGCACTGAGTGTAAATTTACATATCATCTGCAACTGTGTCGAAATAAATTTCGGAAACATAAAATAGCAGCGCTAGAGGTTAGTAACACCCATCCTTACAACGCATGTCTTTTGTAAGCAACTCGCTCATTCCATCGGAACCTCTAGCACTGCAATTTTGTTTCCGAAATTTATTTCGACACAGTTGCAGATGATATGTAAATTTACACTCAGCGCATTCACAATGCTTGCTTTGTACTCTTACTGTATATTGCATTTGGAATTATATTCAAGTTTATATTCATTCGATTTTAGCTATGTACTGTTTTTATGATCTCGTTCTATAGTTTCATGATGATCACTATGTGATCGAAATCGTTCTGCTGCTTTAAAAATAAAATATTAACGACCAACACTGCTTGGCTTGAAAAAAAAAATTCTACTAGTTCCGCAGTACAACTAATAATTGAGAATTTATAACACATTGTAAAAGTGCGTGATGAGATCAGCAAATAGTATTATGCCCACGTTTAAAGTGGTCTGTTCGTAAGACAATTATTATCAACGACAAATAGCAAGTTCTAATTAATAGAAGAATACTTCCAAAATAAGCATGCTGTTCGATGCATATCTTAAGTTTATCAAAATCGGTAACATTAACAGATAATGCAACACCTCAAAAGGAACGAAATCCATTACTATAGATATTTGATCATCTAGACTACAATAAAACTGTAAAACAATCCGTCATTATCTGTTAAAACACGAGTTTTCATGGGATCTTGAAAGAAAACTTGAGAGAATTTTAGGTTAACATAAAGAAATTATTACTTAAACATCGGATCGTGTGAAAAAGTCTCAACGAGATTTAAACCGCCGGCTTGATTTAATCACTATGTCCGCATGAATATATATATTTTAATTTGAGATTGTAAGAGTCCACTATGTTTAGCAGTATAGCGTAGTATACCTAAGTCTAAACAGATGGTGTTGTTATTTTCACTGTGTACCAAAGAATATATTAATATGGCGCTGTCAATTGTTTCAGCTCGAAGTAAAAGTAGTTTTCTCGGAAGCGTACGTCTGTTACAGAACTAATCGCAGCGTTCTTATCTTTACGACTGCGAAGCAAAGATCGATATACTTTGATAAGACATGAGGATTTACTGATTTTTCTGTCCAGAAAAAAAATTTTTACGAAACATCTTTTATTCATATGACCTATTTTTATTTATATTTCACTTCCGGGGCAAGGAAAACAAAATTTGTTGGCTCAGAGATCTTGTAAGTAATCCGTTTTCACCGAGTGAGGTATTGCAGTCTCAAAAGTGAAAGTATGAGAAAGACCTTCTTAATTTTCTTGGAACTATTGAAAACAAAAAAAGGAAAAACATATTTTCTGAAGTTACACTATGCCGCAGCAGAATCGTGTAATAACATTTGACGATTAGAGTTAAACTGGAGGACAGCATGTGGTTTCAGTCACGGTTCCGTTTTTGCCTGTGGATTGCTGCAATATTCATTCTTCGTTTATTGACAAGTTAAACATGTTTGTAATGAATATTTTACTAGAACACGAAAAGACAATGTCTTTCGATTCCGCTCCTATGCCAAGCTACAACATATCGTATTCTCGTAAAGTTCGAAACAAGACGTAAGCAAGTAATTGTTTGTCGCATACAGCAAGAACAGTGACTGCAACAGTGCTCTACACGACGACAATAAAACTGTACTAGTTTGACTACCTTCTGCATGTTTCTGGAGCGTTCAAAAGACAACTTTCGCGAAACCCAAAAGGAAACTTTGTCCTAAACACTATTGTAAACGGTTTCCACAAGCTGACTGTTCACAAGTATGAATACCGGTGTAAAATGGTATGTTCGTTTCTAATAGAAAAATTGACAGACTTATGCAATAGTTGGCAATCTTCCTTACAGTGGGATCCACCATTTATCAGAAAAAGTTTTCGCGGCCGTTTATACTGTACACGGTATGGCACTTAATAGTAATACAACGCGTATGATACTTGTCGCAAGTTAAAGAGGACGCGGGATTGCTCCCATGAGCCACCGCGCCGAGTATCAACTTAATTTCCTCAGCCGATTATAAAAGTAATGTGGAAGGTACCATCTATTGACAATCTGTTTAACTAACATGAACGACAGTTCTTGCAGTTGTTTAGATTCTTTGCTCTTTATGCAAGCCAAATACCTTCTTTGATGTAAGCATAGTTTATCACATGATTTCGGTGAAAAATACACAAATAATTTAATTTAGCTAACAGGCATGACAGCTCTTGCATTTATTTAGATTCTTACGCAACGCAATTTATCATGAGATTTCTGTTTCACACGTCACTGCACAACAGCTGTTGAAATTGTTTACTATTGCTTACTTTATTCAAGCAAGCATTTTGTACTGCGCGAATGATCTGAATTTTTTAAAATAAACAAGTTTTCAAAAATTGGAATAAACATGAAAAAGTCAATGTCTGATTTTCTACATGTTTCGCGATTAATCATATAGTATTTAATTATATAAATTTCCTTACAATGAGACTAATATTTGTTACTAGTATTCCGTTTCCGTTTCCTGAAGTTTGCTAACATACTTCAAGCTGAGTAACTTCTATTAAATTTACGTTTACTGTGGCTTATAACATAAATGGAAAAGTTTGTGTTGCTTACCAGGCAAAAATGTTCCTTTATACGTAGTATGAGGAAATACGAGAGGAACCGAAAGATAAAAGCAAATAAAAACATTCTGCTGGCGAGTCACTTCCTTTACAAACATCCTGAGTGGAACGCTTCAGGTATTGCATACAGTAACAAGAGTGATGTCAGAAAAGTTTTTCATTTCTGACATAGAAATGAAACACAAGTGGATTCATCTGCGCATTTTACCCGTTTTTTTGGAGTGCATATTTACAGTTGTAAACAGCTACACAGCAAAATACTATTGTACATTTTTAAACATGATCTATTAATAACTCCTTATGACTTTAATACCAATTAAAGTGCATCCCAGAACTCCACAGTCTGTATCACAAAATAAATATTGCTGTAGCGGGTAGCGTACTGAAGTAGTTTTGTACTGCTCTTGTTTATTCTACCCGAACCGGTTAGTCTAAGATGGGTTTTCTGGCGTCATAATCGTAACTTCTGTTACGTTAGAAGTAAGTAAACACAATACTAAAATTAATGGCTAATAAATTAGATACCTAGCAGTCTATGTCTCATAACAAAATAGCGTGGCCTATCACTTATGAGTAGAACGTTGGGTATCATATTTAACAAAAACATCTCGTGTGAGAAGCTCTAACAGTGTTCATCTTTCAGCGTTCCACGCTGAAAGAGATGAAAATTTGATGCATTCTTAAAATTTCGTTCGCAAATTATTCTAATCCAACTTAAATAACAAAAACTTTGTAACACCTTCAGAAGACTATATTTTCTTAAAAACTAACATGTAAACATAGTACAGTTCTTCCTGAACACGCATATGTCTACTCCAAATTTGTTCATTGAATAATTTCCCTGATTAGTATAGTTTAAAAAAATCTACGATTGACATTACACATCGAGAACTTACTCATGAAGGGGCAGGGGGGGGGGGGGGGCAGGAGAATGAACTTCCTGCTCAGAGCATATGCTTCAAAAAATTATTATTCATACGAAATTGAGAACTTACTCAGAGAAAGTTCTTTAGCTCTGAGAATCTTCTCTGGAGCATGTACTGTCTCTTATTCATACGGCCCGTTACATATTATCATATCAATGAACTGAATTCCATAATGTGGTCCTTTATTTGTCTATACCGTTATTAATATTCACAGTTTTCTTTCTCCCACTCATTGAACCGCCTATATTCACATCATCTGGTAAGTCGTGGGAGAAAGGAACGACCTAGAGACTGCCCATTACACTCAAAAGTGTCGCTCAATTGGGCAACCGTATATGTGGTGAGGTACAGTCACGAAGTGGCCTATTTTAAAGCGTAAGCTCAAATTAGTGTAGCAGTCAATCTTTCAGAAGAAACAAGGCATATCATGTCATTCGAGCAGTGTCGAAATACTTTCCCCTTAAAAAATAAACGTGCAGTTATCTGTGATTCAAAATTAATAGATACCGTTAGTAACTGCCTATTGCAAAAATGGCACATTGTTAATAAAACATTGAGGGAGATAGGAAAGTATTTCATGGTTTAGCCTTGCAGTAAAGAGAAAACGATTTGAAATACCTCCTTTCCTTCGATTTCCTAGTCACTTCCGGTCAATATTTCGATCTGTATAAAGGTTTTGATCAGCATAAAATGGCGCAAAAACGTCCAAATTATGATTAAAAATAGGAGTGAACAATAGGGAGAGTTCGGTAATATATATAAGAACTTCGATGGAATAACTGCAAGCCCAAGAGCGAAGTGCTAGGGTTAAAAAGGATGTAGAACTGGAATGCAGCTTTTGCCCCTGCTGTTCAAACTCTACATCGAAAAAGCAATAACGGAGTTATGAGAGAAGTTGAAGACTAAAATAAATATTCATTGTGGATGGATATCAGTCACAATAAAAATGTGCAAATGTTTTTAAATCTATCGGACCAAACTGCGTGGTCATCAGTCCGTAGGTTACAAACTACTTAAACTAAGGTAAACTAACCTAAGGACAACACACATACACCCATGCCCCAGGGAGGACTCGAACCTCCGACGGCGAGCAACCGCGCGCTCCGCAGCGAGGCGCCTTAGACCGCTCGGCTACTCCACCGCGGCTATCAGTCACAATAGTTTCTGTTAATGGTAGTTTCAAGACGCCATAGACCACGCGTCCATCCTGTGCTACAGTACTTTTCGTAATGTCGATTACTAAGGGATTGGGGGTACCTTATGCCCATGCTACAAGCCTCAAAAACATACCAAATTTGATAACTGTTGTTAGTGACATGGAAGTGCGTTCTAGAAGCAGAAAATATAGTAGACTCATAGCAACACGAACACACTTCCGATAACGAGTAATACCAAGTGATTAGCATCGTACGAATAATACGTAAGAAAATTTTAAACTAAATTTTCGTTAATTAATGTTGAGTTTTACTAACAATATACTATGTAAACACATATTAATGTTAAATACAACAGTGAACCTAAAATCATTTAGAATGACATTTACTGTTAAGGTCACATTTAGGACTAAACATAATTTTTAGGTCACGTTTTACTGAAAACTTTAAAACAATTATGGGATACGGTATAAGACTTCATTAGAAACAATAATTACTTACAGTATTTTAATATATACCGTAATGTACTTGATGAGATTTCGGTAATTTCAGAAAGTGTATTGCGCACTCAGCACAACCCTTAGTATTTCGGCTGATTACACATCATTCTATTATGATCAACGTCTTACATTCCAACTTCGTCAAAAGGTGTACCTGATTAATTGTATAACGGATGCAGGGGTGTTATCCGTCAGGCAACGTTGGTGTACTTCAACAGATTCAAAAAAATGTTTGTTAAGCTTACGGGACTTAACTGCGGGGTCATCAGTCCCTAAGTTACAAACTACTTATGAACTAACCTATACAAAAGACAGCACAAACATCCATTCCCGAGGGAAGATTCGAACCCCCGACGGGGAACGGTCTCGCGCATCGGAGCATAGCGCTGCAGTGCGCTCGACCGCTCCGCTGCGGTTATATGTCGCTTACATGAACTGTCAGCGGCTGACCATTCCAGGGGTGTCAGTTCCTGAGTTAATGCGTTGATACCTGGTTTGGCTACGTTTATATGATCGCAGTAAGAGAAGTTCGTAAATTGGGTATACAGCACATCAAGTCTGTGTATATGTGCCATGATAACGGTAGAGCCCTTTAAATTGATCATGGTATAATTAATGGCGTTGAAATAAAGCGTACGACCATTATTTTAGTCCTTATTTGTCGCATTATTACTGTGTTCACTGTAGTGCCATAACAACTGAATAGAGAATAATTAAATTAGTAGTCCCTAATCACGAGCAACTGGTTGAAGCTGTTAAAGAACGAAAATTACATCTAAATCTACATACATACCCCGCAATTCACCGTAAGGTGCGTGGCGGAGGGTACACTGTACCACTACTAGGAATTTCCTTTCCTATTCCACTCCAAAATGGAACGAAGAAAAAAAGAATGCCTATATGCCTCCGTACGAGCCCTAATTTCTCTTCTCTTGTCTTTGTGATCTTTACGCGAAATGTAAGTAGGCGACAGCAAGATCGTACTACACTCAGCTTCAAATTCCGGCCCTCTAAATTTACTTAACTGTAATTCACGAAAATAACGTCGTCTTTCTTCCAGCGATCCCCAACTGAGTTGCCGGAGCATTTCCATGACACTCGCGCATTGGTCGACACTACCGGTAACAAATCTAGCTGCTCGCCTCTGAACCGCCTCTATGTCTTCCTTCAAACGTATCTGCTGCGGGTCCCAAACACTTGAGCAAGACGTGGTCGTACAAGCCTTTTATTCGCAGTCTCCTTTACAGGTGAAGTACATCTTCCCAAAATTCTCCCAATAAACAGAAGTCGGCTGTCCGCCTTACTCACAACTGTCCTTACATGCTCGTTCCATTTCATATCGCTCTGCAATGTTACGCCTAGATATTTTAACGATGCGACAGCATCAAGAAGCTCACTACTAATACTGTATTCGAACATTATAGGATTGTTTTTTCTACTCATGCGCATCACCTTACATTTTTCTACAGTGAGAGCTAGCTGCCATTCTTCGCATCAACTAGAAATTTTGTCTAAGTCATCCTGTATGCTATTACAGTCAGTTACAGACAACACCCTCCCATACACCACAGCATCATCAGCAAACAGCCGCAAATTACATCTTACTCTGTCCATCAGATCATTTATATAGATAGAAAATAATAGCGGTCCTATTACACTCCCCTGGGGCACGCCTGACGATCCACTCGTCTCTGATGAACACTCGCCGTCGAGAACAACTGCGTTCTATTACTTAGGAAGTCACAAATCTGTGAACCTATTTCATAAGCTCGTATCTTCAGCAATATATAGGTGGCTCACAAATGTGGTTTCTTTCCTTACATTTTGAATCGTTCCATAAAGTTTCGGTATTGCAACCGGATTCCGTCGACCTCTTGCCACGATATTTAGGCTGATAACCGTTCAGCCATCTTCAGGTGAGTGCGTTCCACTGGAGATTGTTAGTTCCCGACGACGCCTTTATAGCAAAAATTGGCATGTGACGGCCACTGATGCGCATGCGCCTACGCACCAATTTTTGCTATAAAGGCGTCGTCGGGAACTAACAATCTCCAGTGGAACGCACTCACCTGAAGCTGGCTGAACGATTGTCAGCCGAAATATCGTGGCAAGAAGTCGTCGGAATCCGGCTGCAATCCCAAAACTTTATGGAATATTCCGTACGCCGGGAAAACTTCAAGAATCACATTTTGAATCGTATTTACATGACGAAAACAGTTGGTATTTAGAGCTGTGATTGACACTCGTCTGATCTGCCGAGCATGTTGAAGTGCCTGCTTCCGAGGCGCGGAGGAGCAGGCCCCGGTTCGATTCCGCACGGGAGGTTAACGACAAGAGCCAATGTTCCCAGCATCCTGAAAGTGTCTCTTAGGCGGTTTCCCCAATTCCAGCAAGAGAATGCCGGGTTGTCATCTACTTCCGCCTCACACTGTTCGCGGATATTTAGAAAATGTTGACAGTCTCACATGTATAACACTATAACGAAGACAGCAGCGACCACATATTTTTTCCCGAGTGGTGATTGGGACACGGCAGAAAGGGCATCCGGTCGCATCAACATTAATCATCTCAAAGCCCATTGTCGAACGCTGACCCTGCGTCAGTGCGGGATTAAGACGAAGATGAACATGAAGGGGTAGACGTCGAATATTTCACTATAGGATAATCCTTGCCTAGGCTTGCAGCATCATCATCAAGTGCATTGTTGTTGGGTGCTTAAAGGGGACTAAACTGCTGGGTTATCAGTCCCCTGTTCGCAGCTAAGAGTTCACACCCATAAAACTGAATCATTTATAACATAGCACTCTGCATTTAGTACACATTGTGGACAGAGTGTCAGTCAATGATAAAATGACAAGTTAAAACGGAAGACACATTAATTGTGGACAAAATAGGTAACAAAACTAAAATATTACAGCAGAAGAGTGTGGCTGGCTGATCACGAGGATAATAATGGATGAGCCAGCCACTCTGCACACACTTCAAACCGCCAGTTAAGAACCAGACATACACTAAATAAAAGACAACAGATTAAAAGTTCTTCAAGGGTAGGGGGGGCGAGGAATCAGGAAAATGAGCCCACCCCTAAATAGAACGGTAAAAGCCAGCTGCGCTAATAAAAGATAAAACACGGACAGCTATCGCGGCATCATCAGCTAAAATTGATGGAAGCACAGTTGGAAGATTAAAGGAGTGCCTCAAAGCAGCTAAAAGCGGACAGTCCATTAAAATGTGTATCACTGTCAGCAAAGTACCACAATGGCACTTTGGTGGGTCGTCTCAGCGGATGAGGTGGGCATGGGTTAACCACGTGTCGCCAATATGCAGTCTACAAAGAGGAACAGATTCCCGCCTAGAGGCCTTCAGATAGGACTTCCATGTACCTGTGGAGGGTTTAACTGCGCGGAGCTTATTTGGTACACTCAAGTCAGCCCATTCAGCGTTCCAAAGCCCTGGGACCTTCAACTCCCGTCGGAGATCCCTGTCCTGGAGGCCGATCTGCAGAGGCCGAGATGTGGTGGCCTCCTTGACCAACTGATCAACACGTTCATTTCCTCTTATGCCAATATGGCCAGGGGTCCAAACGAAGGCCACAGACCGGCCTGACTTGACCAGGATGGATACAGAGTCTTGAGTGTTTAGGGAAACACTTGTCAAGTGCCTGAAAGTCACTCAGGGAGTCGCTACAGATCACCAAGTGCAATTTATACACAGATACCGAATCAATGTGTCATTTGTATTACAAACCTGTGTTACTGACATCGATTTTTACCACTGGGGTGTCACTTTCATTAGTTATACCGTTGATACCAGGATTGAAACAAAATTTGCTAATTTCTCAGCATTACTTCATCTACATCTACATACATACTCCGCAATTCACCGTAAGGTGCGTGGCGGAGGGTACACCGTACCACTACTAGGCATTTCCTTTCCTATTCCACTCCCAAATTGAACGAGGAAAAAAAGAATGCCTATATGCCTCTGTACGAGCCCTAATTTCTCTTATCTTGTCTTTGTGATCTTTACGCGAAATGTAAGTAGGCGGCAGCAAGATCGTACTACACTCAGCTTCAAATTCCGGCCCTCTAAATTTACTTAACAGAAATTCACGAAAAGAACGTCGTCTTTCTTCCAGCGATCCCCAACTGAGTTGCCGGAGCATTTCCGAGACACTCGCGCATTGGTCGAACCTACCGGTAACAAATCTAGCTGCTCGCCTCTGAACCGCCTCTATGTCTTCCTTCAAACCGATCTGCTGCGGGTCCCAAATACTTGAGCAATACTCAAGACGTGGTCGTACAAGCGTTTTATACGCGGTCTCCTTTACAGGTGAAGTACATCTTCCCAAAATTCTCCCAATAAACCGAAGTCGGCTGTCTGCCTTACTCACAACTGTCCTAACATGCTCGTTCCATTTCATATCGCTCTGCTATGTTACGCCTAGATATTTGAACGACGCGACCGCATCAAGAAGCTCACTACTGATGCTGTATTCGAACATTATAGGATTGTTTTTTCTACTCATGCGCATCACCTTACATTTTTCTACAGTGAGAGCTAGCTGCCATTCTTCGCACCAACTAGAAATTCTGTCTAAGTCAACCTGTATGCTATTACAGTTAGTTACAGACGACACCCTCCCATACACCACAGCATCATCAGCAAACAGCCGCAAATTACAACTTACTCTGTCCATCAGATCATTTATATAGATAGAAAATAATAGCGGTCCTATCACACTCCCCTGGGGCACGCCTGACGATACACTCGTCTCGTCTTATAAAGACCATCTTCTGGTTCAAATTCTTGTTAAGCTTAAGGGACTTAACTGAGCGGTCGTCAGTTCCTAAACTTACAAACAACTTATGCACTACCTTATACTAAAGACGACACAAACATCCATGCCTGAGGGGCGATTCGAACCCCCGACCGTAGCGGCCGTGCAGACCGTGACTGGCGTGCCGCAGACCGCTCAGCCACTGGCCGGCCCATCTTCTGATCTGAAGCGATATTACATTTGTAAAGACTTTGATGGGCTCAACATCTCAGTTGATATATGTATAAGTTGTAGGCCACATCAAAAATTACCGAGGAATGTGGTTCTGTTGTGACATACTGGACTCGCAATCGGGAGCACGGCTGCAGTTCAAATCCGCCTCCAAACAACTGGATTTAGGTTTACTGTGAATTCGCTCACGTCCGCTTTATATCCCCATTTCTAGAAACAAAGAAAAAAAACTATCCGATTGTGTCTCCTGTCCAGTGACCAACAAAAATTAATTAAAATATATAGAGTGCAGTGCATATTTTTATGTCACCTACATTTATACATCTATCAAAGGAGATGTCGACAAAGTTAAAGACTATAAAAATGTAATATCCCATCAGAAAAGATAATTGTACAATTGCATGCCGAGATAGCGCGTGGTTATAAAGTACTACTACAATCATGGTACAATATCATTTTGCTTCAAATGAACTCGCCCCCATTCCATCATGATCAAACTATGATACCAGCTTTAACAGAGTTTTTCGAGTAGGACTAGTGTTAATAACCCGTGGTTCTGAGGTGAATATACAGCACATCAGTTCAGTGTCCGTGTGTCAGGAACATGTGACGATGAGACCTAGAAATTTATCATAGTATAACCAACATCATTTAATTGAAATCTGAGACAAATCCTTTCTTCCTGATAAATCATACTAATGTTTTAACCGCCGGTTGGCCACGTGGTTTAAGGCGCCCCTTTCCGGTACTGGAGCTATGATGACTTCAGTTTGAATCCATCTGGCAGGTAAACGACGTACGGCTGTGTGCCGGAGATTGGAACACCTGCGCGTGGTCCGGGGCTCTTGCAGCACTAAGCGGCTTTTCACAGGTACAGTACAGGCACACAAAGTATTCTATAAATTGAGGACAGCTGCTCCTACGAGCTGGAAGGTGCTCACACCACAGCAGTAATAAACCATGTATCGCTTCCAGGAAACGGGTAAGTACGAAACATGATATTTCTTAAGTCCGTTAGAGCCTGGTGATAAATGCCGTTATAGGACGAAATTTAAAATTGACAAATTTATGTTTATCTACCATTTTATTTAAACATTACACATAAAAACACAGAATCTCTATTAATATTACTTACTAGCTGAAAATCCGGCGTTGCCCGGGTACTTATTTATTTATTCGAACCTTGAGATAGTACTTTTCCTATCCACTCTCTCTCTCTGTCCATCTCATTTTTTTCTAAAAACATGTTCATTTATCAGAGAATTTATAAGAAATCACAGGTAAAAATGCACCCGTTTCGAAGAATCCAATCACGAAATTCAACAATAATGATTGTAATAATATCACAGATAGATCACTTGATGTAATGCGCGAAACGTCAAGTCGATTTATTTTAAAGAGATGTATTAAAAGAAATTTCTTTTTTACTGCTTTATTTATTTATTCTTATATTTCCTATTTCGTATGCTTTTCCTTACAGAGAAAGAGCTGAAGACATTGTAGCACGCATGGACCAAAGATATGGTCTGTGGCATCACGCTTCGCTGTACGTAACCTCCTTGCTATAGAATCGCAAACGGCATCGCTGGCCTTCAGTCCAAATGTTTTTATAATTTGACGACTTTCAACCTCCATATGTTCCACCCCCTTATAGCTATCGGCATGGAACTGCTATGGTGTACAACGGGAGACTTCGAACAACAGTTACACACACACCATTCGTTTGCGTTTTGTAGTTTTCGCTACAGAGCGAAATATTAACACACACACACGTAGAATTTTATATACTCCGATAACTTTCCAACCTAATATACTCCACCCTTTTATCTTTATCAACCCCGAACAGACAGTCACATTAATATATATATATATATATACGATCGCCATAAAACCGTGCCTAAAGCCTTCCCCGGGTAGACATTAGTAACTGTACAAATTTTTAGCTCTTTATGCCTTGTGATTCAGACGTGATAAACGTACACCGAAAAGACATTCACATTTATAGATATAGATTTTCCTTTACATTAAAGGATAAAACTTCTCCGTTAATGTAAATTCGAAGACAACCTCTACAGATAAAATCTGCCAGTGAGCTTCTGTGAGTGGATTTCGTTCTCTTCAATGCGTAAAGGAAAGCAGCATGTTCGTGCAAGTCTAAGCATCGACGTAATAATAGCTGAAAATTTACATTGAAGAAACAGAAATCTACGGGACTGATTTTGCTATGAAACTAATCACGCAAACTTAATGATGTATGCGTAAAAGTTCTATGTATAGATAAGTTTCCACACTGTGTGTGAAAATGCGAAACCCTCTACAAACTGAAGAGCAGTATAGTAACTTCACGTAACTGCAAACTAATTCTCGCCGGCCGCGGTGGCCAAGCGTTCTGCGGCGCGCCAGTCACGGTCTGCACGGCCACTACGGTCGGGGGTTCGAATCCCCCCTCGAGCATGGATATTTGTGTCGTCTTTAGTATAAGGTAGTTCATAAGTACAGTAGTTTGTAAGTTTAGGGACTGATGGCCCTGTAGTTAACTCCCACAAGCTCTACGAAAATATATATAAACTAATTCGTTGAGTGTTCCTCGTGAAAGTAAAATTGCATTTTCATAGTGAAAATGTACAGAAATATATTTGGCTGTATTCGAATTACAAAAATGTCGAAGAATGTTTAAAATAAGGACTGTGTAACAGACTGTGGCACACCAAAAGATGCTGAAGATAATTTCCGATTTTACATTCGGAACATCCACAACAGCCAACCTTCGTCTTTAATAATGTGATACGCAGCAGTTGTTAATTTTTTTTTTTTTTTTTTTTTTTTTTTTTTTTTTTTTTTTTTTTTTTTTTTTTTGCAGTACCCCGTGTTTTGAGACATATGTATCATCATGAGGTGCAGTTAGTGAGTCAATATACATACATGTTGCCGCAAATAAAATTAGTGGATCCCTTGTACTTGCAACAAGGCGGGAGGCACTGTTATCAACTTGGGCGTCACATAACCACTCACAAGGCACGACCGAACCGGCCGAGCACCGCAGCAACCATCCACCCACCACTGAAGCAGCTGAACTGCTTCCTGGGCTCCGGGCAAGTCATTACTCTCTGAGCCAATTGTCACTAATCTACGTGCTGGGCACCGATGTGCAGTGTTTTTAGGTGGTTTTCCAAATCCTACTAGGTTAACCCTTTTTTTTTTTTGGGCAATGTTGCTCTCGAGCAACATCAAAATTGCTCGTGGTTTTGCCGGCCGCGTTGGCCGAGGGGACTAAGGAGCTCCAGTCAAGGTCTGCACGGCCACTACCGTCGGGGGTTCGAATCCCCCCTCGGGCATGGACATTTGTGCCGTTCTAGTTCGTAAGTAGTTCATAAGTAGTTTGTAAGTTTAAGGACTGATGACCCCGTAGTTAAGTCCCATAGACTATACAAACATTTGAACATTTGCGCGTGGTTTTCCGTAGCTCACAAACTACTTAAACTAAGGTAAACTAACCTAAGGACAAACACACACACCCATGCGCCAGGGAGGAATCGAACCTCCGACGGCGATCAACCGCGCACTCCGCAGCTAGTCGCCTTAGACCCCTCGGCTACTCCATCTCGGCAAATGATGTACGGTATGACAGATATGAGAATATGTTGTCACTTAACAGATTACGGACCATAAAGAATTTGCAAGTTTCGTCTTCATGGTTACTTGACTGTAAAATGTGGGAATCATGGAACTGTTCTGAACTTTGCACCAAATACGACCCGTTTCCACTCGTTTCACATGAAGTAGTACAAAATACAATAATTTCTACAGTCATAAGAACAACAGTGTAGTATTGATACTGTACCTCGATGCGAAGGTTTTGGGCAATGTTACTTAAAAGCTATAAATTATATTTTGAAAAAAAAAAATCGTGTAAATCTTTTCGCATGGCCCTACATATTTAAGTAACATACTGCTTTTTTCTTGTAGTAATTTCTGTGTGTGTGCCAAAAACAGGGTTCATAATGGGCTAGTACCCACGTTCCGCCTTAATTTCACGATTCGCATGTATAAAGAAATTCTCAACTTTCACACGTATAGCAAATGTATGCTGACAGTTGTGTGCTTTTACTCCCAGGGGGTAATATGGAGGTGACAGGAAGTGAATCCATTCCTCCTTTAATTAACCATATCAGAGCAATAGTTATTCACGCTGATCCCGTGCAAACGGTACAAAGGCACAAGAAAAAGTACAGGAAGATACGAAATCGGACTACAGTGTTCCCCATACGTCTATCTAAAACCTAAACCCCGCCGTACTCATTAATCGAGGGCGCATGGGTACCGACCGACCGCCGTGTCAACTTCCGCCCGAAGGCTTCATCGGATGCTGCGTGAACAGGACCGTGGTCAGCGCCCCGCACTCCCGGCCGTTTCCCAGACCGGAGCCGTCACTTCTCCATCAAGTAGCTCCTCAATTAACCTCACAAGGGCTGAGTGCACCCCGCTTGCCAACAGCACTCGACAGACCCGGAGGGTTACTCATCCAAGTGCTCTCCAAATCCGACAGTACATAGCTTTCGTGTTTAAAGGGAACCGGTGTATCGGCAGCGACACGGCCGTTGGCATTCTATAAACAATGGAATATTAAAACGTTCAGTTCCATTAATATTTCCTGATTCTCAGCAACTGACTGAGAATAGTGATGAATGATCGTTATCTTCGGCAACAGCTGTCCGTGATTAACACGTATGACATATTTCCCTGCATTTTGCACCCTACATGCATAACATGAAAGGGGTCGATTTACTTGGCCTGTGATTGTATGTAACAAGATGTTAAAATGTTTGTGAACCGAAAGGTCTTGACTGTTGCGGTTACAAGTCTCTAGACTTACGAAATAAATCGCAGTTTGCGATCAGTTATGGCTTCACTCTAGTAGGTTTCGATGGAATACAAAAGTGAGGCGAACGAAAATGTGTGCCCAGGCGAGATTCGAATTCAGGATCTCCCGCTTATGAGGCAGGCGCGTTGACCACTCCGCCACAGAGAACACAGTGACCAGCCCGACTGCACGTCTCCCGCCACACACAAATCTCCATTAACCACGCTGTCTCTTTCCTATACCACAATCTATACCACGGGCACTAATCTTCATTCGCCGCACTTTGGTATTCCATCTAAAGCTAGTACAGTGAAGCCATAACTGATTACAAATTGCGATTTATTTCATTCACTGAACGCTGTAACGTCGTCAAAAACATATGCTTTAACTTATGCTAAGGACAACACATATCCCCTTGCACGAGGGAGGACTCGAACCTCTGACGGCGAGCAACCGCACACTTCGCAGCAAAGAGCCTTAGAACGCTCGGCCACTCCAGTGCATCTGTATGTAACACTCTTAAAGTCCGTCAGGGTTACACATTTTCCATTCGTGGATTAAGAAAAGGATACATGTCTTACACGATTGGTTGCCGGAAAACCAGGCGGAATTTGCTGCATGTATTGTTCTGCGCCTTTATCAGTGTTAAAAGGAAGTCTGCAAATGGTTTGCATGAATGTTACAATCACTGTACTCTGTACTGTTCTCAAAATTCTGTCTAGGTTTTAAATTATTCTTTACATCATCATCATCATCATCATCAGTCTGGAGCGTAGTACCTCTAACAAAATTCCTCCATGATCCCCTATTCAATGCTAACATTGATGCCTCGT
Organism: Locusta migratoria; assembly: GCA_026315105.1. NCBI lineage: Eukaryota > Metazoa > Arthropoda > Insecta > Orthoptera > Acrididae > Locusta > Locusta migratoria. The sequence continues at coordinate 227,185,447 of CM048746.1, read as the reverse complement.
CTGATGTTATGCCTGTTACTTCAAAATCATTCTGCGCCGAATCTAAGTACTTTCTTCTTGGTCTACCTCGACTCCTCTTACTCTCCGCTGACGAGCTCATGAGTCTCTTAGGTAACCTTGCTTCTCCCATCTCAGTCTGTTCGCTCTAACTCCTTCATCTATAGTATTCATTCTCAGTTTTTCTTTGATTTCCTCATTATGGACACCCTCCTGCCATTGTTCCCATCTATTGGTACCTGCAATCATTCTTGCCACTTTCATATCCATAACCTCTACCTTATGAATATGTTAATCTTTATCCACCCAACTTTCACTCCCATACAACAAAGTAGGTCGAAAGATAGAGCGGTGCACTGCTAGCTTAGTCTTGGTACTTACTTACTTCTTGCAGAAGAGAGTAGATCTTTGCGGAGCACTCACTGCATTAGATTTGCTGCACCTCGATTCCAGTTCTTTCGCTATGTTGCCATCCCGTGAGAAACTACATCCCAGGTTCTTGAAACTGTCAACCTGTTCTAACTTTGTTCCTCCTATTTGGCACGCAATCTGTTTGAATCTCTTTCCCACAGACATTACTTTCGTTTTGGAGATGCTGATCTTCATATCATAATCCTCTGATCGAGCTCCGAAATATTAGTTTGCAACCTCTCAAGTCATCCGCATATGCGAGACTGCCTGTTTTGTTTTCATCTACTTTATCCCGCCCTGCCAGTCTACTGTTTTCAACATTCTTAAAAAAAAAAAAAAAAAAAAAAAAAAAAAAAAAAAAAACAGTGTTTACTAAAGAAAGAAAAAAATGAAGAAAAAGAAAAGAAAGGGCTCAGCAGCTTCTAGGTGTTGTAATGATATGCCGTGAACAGTGAACATGTTAAAATTTGTGCCGGAATCAGGATTCGATCCACGGACCTCCTGCCGGTGAGGCAGTTGCACGTAGGCCATGCGCCACCCCAACCACGCGGACCTTGCACGCAGCGCCGGCTTTAGGGTGGGGCGACCCGGGCGGTCGCCCAGGTCGCCGAAACCCATACGCCCACCCATGCCTACTAATAATAAATAAATAAATAAAAATAAGAAAAACGCCGGTACTATCAAATCAATGTCACAATAAATCATCTTTCGAAAGTAAAATGTCATTCAGTCTCATTCAACATTCGTCGTTTCACTTTTAGAACGACACTGATCGAGAATGCGCACAGTGCGTTGTTAGCGGGGAGGAGCGGGACACATTTGAGCGTCCTGCGCGGTTCTGGTAGCCGGCAAACAGCGCGGCTGTGGTCGTCAGATAAATGTGACACGCTGTACACTGAAGTGCTGCATCACTCGTGTAAATATTAAAACTGGAAAGCAACATCAAATTTGCACTTTTACCAACTACAATGGGAAAAGAGTTTAAATAGTAATCGTTGGCGTGTCGTATCGCGAATATCTGTTCTGGAAATGTAAACATCACCTCAATAATCCGTTCGTAATAAGACTTCCAACGTTTGTAGTCGTAGTGTGTGATAATTAACAGTAAACTAATACATGAAAAATACCTTCACAGAAATAAACCCACGAATCGATCGCTATCTTTCGCCGATTGAGAACTTTTGCAACTTCTGTTGCTCTTCTTAAGATGTGTAAAACATGAAAATTTGTATCGGATCGGTAATCTAACCCGGGCCATTTTCGTTCTTTACAATTCTCTTTCATTATATATATATAAACTCAAATTCACCATGGAAAATCATGTTATGAGTATAAGATGACATAATTAACATGATTTCTATAAAAGTAAACTACTCTCTTGAAAAGCACTTCAACGTTAGCTGTTTATATTTTGAAGGGCGTCAGGATGGTTAAGGCCGGTCCTGCTTGCACGCTTGTAGGACTCAAACTTTTCCTATTCTCTCCTACATCGACGACTGCACCCACTGCACTCCATGGCTCGTAGGAGGGCCTGTGTTAGCACCAAGACCTCGATGAGCAAACGCGCTGAAATATGCATCACTATTCGACATGGAGACTTTACAATTAACAAACTGCGACTTCTATTCTTCCGAAGATGATAGAAACAATAGACGCCGCAATTTCTTGATCAGATTTCCTTTGTAACCATGTCTCCATGTTGTATGAACGACCTACTTCGCACCTGTGGACAGCAACGGAGAAAAACGGGATAGCCCATCGCTTTTACCAGACTCGCCGTGACAACCAACAGCACGCACATAGCTGACGTTTGACAGAAGATGACAGAAACAATAGACGCCGTAATTTCTTAATCAGATTTCCTTGTTAACCATCGTCTAAATGTTGTAGGAACGACCTACTTCGCACCTGTGGACGGCAACGGAGAGAAACGGGATAGCCCATCGCTTTTACCAGACTCGCCGTTACAACCAACACACGCACATAGCTGACGTTTGACACATTACAAAAGAAACTTATAATGTGTACCTGTCGTACAGAACAGGTACCCAATGGATTGATACACAGCCATTTTGTGTCGTAGTTACTGAGCAATTCTACGGAGATAGTTATGAATGCCTGATTTCTTACACGTCCCCGTGTGCGATAAATAAACGGTAGAGTCCATTCTTTTCATATTGTTAGTTCAAATACCATAAATTAACATAGACATGCATAATGCAGTGTTTTACAACCTTTTCTAATATGCGATCCCATTCCAAGTAAAAAATTTCTCGCGACAACCATCCAATAAATAAATAATAATAATAATAATAATTTGGCAACCCCCGTCCCCCATCTCTTTAAGAACCATAAGAAAACTACGTTATCTGAAAGGAAACACATTTATTCATCTTTCTTTCGCTACACCTTTCTTTAAAATTCCTGGACGATCTTTTTGCTGTCTTTTTCGGAATTGAAAACATTATTCCATATTTACATGGTTTCCAACAGAAAAGTACGGATATTTACTTAACCAGATCATAATTAATGTTAAACTAGCAACTCTGTAATTATAACAGTAAACAAATTTCACTTAAACATACGTTTTTGTATTATAGACCCTCTATTTAATTTATGGTGCAACTACTTCCTTCTGCGACGGGGACCCTCCGAGCAAGACTTTGCGAACCCCATAGGGATCGTGAACCACAGGTTAAAAAACACTGCATTAATGTATTTGGAAAAAAAAGGCGACAAAGGTTTAATTGAATGGTGCATCGGAAGGAGGCGAGTACCTGGTAGTCCATGAAGTTGCCGTATCCCATGTGGTTGCAGGCGCAGGAGCACTGCTCGATGTGCTTGCGCATGTCCAGGTCGACGGTCTGGTGCCAGCGCTGGTGCTGCAGCCAGGCCAGCTCCTTGTCCTCGCGATGATCCATGGCCTGTCAGCGGCGAAACCGCGCGCTCATTAAATTCGTAGCCCACTCATCCGCAGCGGCCCTCCGGCGTTTAATGTCACCGCCAGGCGGCGGATAATTGCGCACGTCCCGTCGAATATCCGTATTGCCTCTCACTAATGAGACCCGAGCCCGGGGCAGCACGCGTCCGTTGTTAAGTACCTCGACGAACACCATGTCACAATCGCACAGCGCTTCACGAGGCATTTCGCTGCCACATTCATCATTCTACCTGGAGTACGTGCGACTGTTTTATAAGAAAATTGTCAATTAGCAGCCTCAAAATTAAATCGCCTAGTTCGTCACTTAAAAACTCTGTTGTACAGTAAATACATAAGTACTAAAACACAGTTGTCAGTGTCCTAACAGGTGCATTCGCTATTATGTGACCCCATTTTATTCATCCTATAAAGAACACAAACGTCAAACGGTAATTTTCTTGACAGTACGAAAATTTCTACTCGCTGAAATTGCAGCAGTAAGTACTCCGCTTGTCACCCAGATGAAACAGTCGAAACAGTTCACGGTAGAAATCATATCGTACACCTAGACACTTCTCTGCAAGATGCTGTTCAAATTCGTATAAATTTCTACAATTTTACACCAGCAAAGTACATTTCTGAACAAATTTTTCTGCGTCACACAGTTTTCCACGCGTTTCTTTAGATACAGTCATTTGTTTGTCCATCTGCGTCGAGGTAGCAGGCAGAGAGCACGAACTGCAGCTCACAACAATGTTGTCATTGTCGCAGCAACACTCGAGTCATAACACACAGCTGTCGCTGGGCCGCAGTGTTGCTGGAACTTCACGCGCGTCGCTCGACAGAGGAGCACCTGCCGACGTCTCACCCACGCGCGCTCGCGGCGCAGCCAGGGCCACCGCCTTCTATATCAACAGTTCGCTCGGCGCGCGGACCTCGGCGGCCGGCGTCCGCACGGGCGCTCGCGAGCGGCGCCTCTGGCCGCGGCGACGCCGGCGCCGACGCCTCCCCCTCCCCTCCCCACCCCACCGCTCCCATCCCCTCCACCACCACCGCCACCTCGTCGCCCTGCCGCCCCTCCCCTCCTCGCCCCTCTTCGACACTTTGCGCACAGCGACGTCCGAAGAGAGCGCGCCCGGACGCCGAGCGGCGGCGAACTCAGCCGAACGGCTCCGAGCGACTCGGACGGACCGCGCTCCGCTGATGAATTACAACCCTCCCTTCCTTCCTAGCAGCCTTATCCTGCCCGGGCTGAACCCCAGTCCTCTGGCTCGTCTCTTCCTTTGCTCTGCTTTTTCTCTTGCGTTGCCGTTTCCATTTTTATCCTTTTGTCCCTTTCCCTTTTTTTTTACCTCTTGTCATCAAGGTGCCGCTTCGCGTGGACGATGCTCAGTTAGAGCGAGGTGGTCGGGATTGCAGCGAATTACGTTGCCCGCGAGCAAGGAATCTGACTATTATCTGTAAGCTAATCTCAGGAAGAAATGAAGAAAGTTGCCACTTGAGAAACCCTACTAACGTCCGCGCTGGCGACAGCTTGTACAGATATCATTATAGCCAAAATTAAGAAATTGGAATGAGATTCTACGAAGATTTTCAGATAATTATAATGTCTGTCACTGTTTTTTTGTTGATATTACTCACTTGCATACATTTTAATTGATACTAGCTAAAACCCGGCGTTGCCCGGGTATTTATCTATTTATGCCTGCCTTCAGTTAGTACTTCACCTAGCACTTCTCTCTCTGTTCATCTCTGTCTCTCTCTCTCTTTCTCTCTCTCTCTCCCTCTCTCACTCTCTCTCTCTCCTTTTTTTCCAAAAAACATATTCCATTTATCAGAGAATGTATAAGAAATAAGTTTGTCTTGCGTAATGTACAAAATTATACGTGCAGCATTCAAATAATGAAAGATAGCAATCAAAATACAAGTGGCATACAAAATTAGCACGATCACATATTTATTGAGTTATATGTTGTACAATTGTATAATTTTTCAGGTAAACATCCCTTTGTGTAAATGCTGTATGTCTGTAAAATCTGTTACGAATACAGTTAGTAGTAAAGAAGTAATAGCTTAAAACTTAGTGTGTGATAGGGCGGTTTTCCATGAACGTTACTGTTTATGTGCTCATATATCATGAACTACGTGTCCTATTGTGATACAATTTCGAAGGTATATTCAGCTATATAAGTGTATACTGTCTGTAAAATTTCCTGCGGCTACAATTTGTAGAGTGTTGTTGTTGTTATGGTCTTCAGTCCGGAGACTGGTTTGATGCAGCTCTCCACCCTACTCTATCCTGAGCAAGCCTTTTCATCTCCTCATAAGAACGACAACCCACATCTATTTGAATCTGCTTACTATACGCGTCTCTTGGCCTCCCTCTGCGATTTTTACCCCACACACTTCCCTCCAATGCTAAATTTACGATTCCTCGATGTCTAAGAATGTGTCCTACCAAGCGATCCCTTCTTTTAGTCAGGGTATGCCAAAAACTCCTTTTCTCGCCAATTCTGTTCAGTACCTCTTCATTAGTTATGTGATCTACCCACCTAATCTTCAGCATTCTTCTGTAGCACCACATTTCAAAAGCCTCTATTCTCTTCCTGTCTGCACTGCTTATCGTCCATGTTTCACTCCCGTACAAGGCAACACTCCACACAAATGCCTTCAGAAAAGACTTCCTTACACTTAAATTAATATTCGATGTTAGCAAATTCCTTTTTTTCAAAAATGCTTTTCTTCCCATTGCCATTCTGCATTTTATATCCTCTGTACTGCGACCATCGCATGTTATTTTACTACCTAAGTAACAAAACTCATCTACCACCTTCATTGTTTCGTTACCTAATCTAATTCCTTCACCATCGCCTGATTTTCTAAGACCGCATTCCATTATTTTTGTTTTGCTCTTGTTAATGTTCATTTTGTACGCTCTCTTCAACACACTGTCCATTCCATTCAACTGCTCTTCCAGGTCGTTCGCTGTCTCTGACAGAATTACAATGTCATCAGCAAAACGCAATGTTTTTATTTCTTCCCCCTGAACTTTAATCCCTATTCCAATATTTTCCTTGCTTTCCTTGATCGCCTGCTCAATGTACAAATTGAATAACATCGGAGAAAGGCTACAACCCTGTCTTACTCCCTTCCCAACTGATGCTTCCCTTTCATGCCCTTCGAGTCTAATAACTGCGGTCTGGCTTTTGTACAAGTTGTAGATAACTCTCCTTTCCCTGTATTTTACCCCTGCTGACTTCAGAATTTGAAAGAGTGTAGTCCAGTCAACATTGTCAAACGCTTTCTCCAAATCTACAAAGGCTAAAAATGTAGATTTGCCTTTCCTTAATCTATCTTCTAAGATAAGCCGTAAAGTGAGTATTGCCTCCCGTGTTCCTACGTTCCTCCTGAATCCAAACTGATCTTCCCCTAGGTCAGCTTCTACCAGCTTTTCCATTCTCCTGTAGATAATTCGTGTTAAAATTTTGCAACCATGACTTATCAAACTGATGGTTCTGTAATTTTCACACCTGTCTGCACCTGATTTCTTTGGAATGGGGATTATTACATTTTTCTTAAAGTCTGAGGGTATTTCGCCTGTCTCGTACATCCTACACACCAGTTCAAATAGTTTTGTCATGGCTGGCTCTCCCAGAGACTTTAGTAGCTCTGAGGGTATGTCATCTACTCCTGGGGCCTTGTTCCGACCTAGGTCTTTCAGGGCTCTGTCAAATTCATCTCTCAGTATAATATCTCCTATTTCATCATCATCTACATCATCTTCCCTTCCTACAACATCGTCTCTCAGTTCATTTCCTTTGTAGAGCTGCTCTATGTACTCTTTCCACCTTTCAGCCTTCCCTTCTTTGCTGAGAACTGGTTTCCCATCTGAGTTCTTGATATTTGTAGAATTGCTTTTCTTGTCCCCAAATGTCTCTCTGATTTTCCTGTAGGCGGTATCTACTTTTCCCCTTCTTATACATTCTTCTACAGATTTGCATTTGGCTTCTAGCCACTCCTGCTTAGCCATTTTGCACTTCCTATCAATCTCATTTCTTAGTCGCCTGTACTCCATTTTGCCTGTTTCATTTACTGCATTTTTATATTTTCTCCTTTCATCAATTAAATTTAGTATTTCCTGTGTTATCCAAGGATTTTTTGCAGGTCTTGCCTTTCTACCTATTTTGTCCTCTGCTGCCTTCACTATTTCATCTCTCAATGCTACCCATTCCTCTTCTACTGTTTTATTTCCCCCTGATTCTGTCAATTGTTGCCTAAATCTCCCTCTGAAATTCTCCAGAACTTCACTTTCCTTCAATTTATCTAGGTCCCATCTCCTTATTTTCCTACCTTTCTGCAGTTTTTTCAGTTTCAGCCTACAGTTCATGACTAACAAGTTATGGTCAGAGTCTATATCTGCCCCTGGGTATGTCTTGCAGTTAATAACCTGATTCCGGAATCTATGTTTTACCATTATAAAATCTATCTGATACCTTCCAGTGTCTCCTGGTCTCTTCCACGTATACAACCTTCTTTTGTGATTCTTAAACCATGTGTTTGTTATGATTAAATTATGTTCCGTGCAAAATTCTACCAGGCGACTTCCTCTTTCATTCCTTCTCCCCAGTCCATATTCACCTACTATTTTTCCTTCTCTTCCTTTTCCTACTACCGAATTCCAGTCTCCCATCACAATTAAGTTTTCCTCTCCCTTAACTGACTGAATAATTTCCTTTAGCTCCTCATATATTTCTTCTATATCCTCATCATCGGCAGAGCTAGTTGGCATATAAACCTGTACTACTGTTGTCGGTGTTGGCTTCATATCTATCTTGACAATGATAATGCGATCACTGTGTTGCTCATAGTAGTTTACCCGCATTCCTATTTTCTTATTCATTATCAGTCCTACTCCTGTGATACCCCCAACTGATTTTGTATTTATAATCCTGTACTCACCTGACCAGAAATCCTGTTCATCCTGCCACCGAACTTCACTAATCCCCACTATATCTATCTTCAACCTATCCATTTCCCTTTTTAAATTTTCTAATTTTCCTACCCGATTAAGGGATCTAACATTCCACGCTCCGATCCGTAGAATGCCAGTATTGTCTTTCCTGATGATAACATCCTCCTGAGTAGTCCCCGCCCGGAGATCCGAATGGGGGACTATTTTACCTCCGGAATATTTTACCCGGGAGGATGCCATCATCATATTTTCATACAGTAGAGCTGCATGTCCTCGGGAAAAGTAATGGCTGTAGTTTCCCCTTGCTTTCAGCCGTTCGCAGTAACCGTGTGGCAAAGCCACATTAGTTGATGTTACAAGGCCAGCTCAGTCAATCATCCAGACTGTTGCCCCTGTAACTACTGAAAAGGCTGCTGCCCCTCTTCAGGAACCACACGTTGGTCTGGCCTCTCCACAGATTCCCCTCCGCTGTGGTTGCACCTACGGTACGGCTATCTGCATCGTTGAGGCACGCAAGCCACCCCACCTCGGCAATGTCTGTGGTTCATGGGGGTGGATTTGTAGAGTAAAAATTATAAATTGTAACGGCATTCCGAATACAGTAGTTTTGGTCCATGAATTGCGGAAAAGTAGTAAGCATTATCTTTTTTCCTTTCATAATTTTGCTATGGTTGTCAGCGAGAAAAAGTTCAATACAGATTTGAAATTCTGTTTAAAGTTGGTTGGAAGTCACTAAGTACTATCAATCTCAAACAGTGTATGAATTGCCACTAAATTGCTTACAAGGTCATGCCTGATGCGACAGTTTTACGGCATCTACAGCGATACTGTTGTGAACAGTAGACTTCTTTTCATTTAATCATATTGTGTGCCGGGGGGGGGGGGGGGCAGTTGAGGGGTCGGTTACTAAACGCTACATAAACGTCCGAAATTACCTGCAAAGTTTGTTGAATGTCCCTAACAACTCCCATTTTCCAATAATTGATGCATAAATCTCGGTATTCTCACGCGGTGGCCTTTCATTATATATAACGTCATATTTCCTGAGCTAAGTGTCATGCTCGTTTTTGGGTCAGGAACCTTCGTGGACGTATGGTGAGCAGTTTCATTGCACTCGAATGAATGGTTAATGAACACCTGGAGGACATACAGACAAACATATATCCCATCCTCGTCGCCACTTCTGTATCCCATCCTCGTCGCCACTTTTGTATCCCAGCCTCGTCGCTACTTTTGGTGTCTCGTTTCCGCCGGTTGTCGTAGGTGTCGGTGGCCGAGTAGAAAGAGACCGACACAGGAATAAAGGATGCACGCGTGTGCAGGTACGGAGGTGACCAGCCAGTGGGACAGCAGAAACTGGAAACTCTAGACTAAATTAGAACATGTTGCATATTTCGTAGAAATAAGATAATACTTATCTTTTACAAAGTTCAAGACTGCAGAATGCATAGTTTAGATGGAGGCCTGCCTACTGATGATTCCTAGTGCCTATCCGATAGCCAAGTCTTAACTGGTGCCTATCTGATTCCCAAGTGGCCGATGCAGCGGTCGTGGCCACGAGCGGAGTTGCAGCAGAGGGCGCTCGTGGCTGACGTCGTAAGAACGCCGCGCCGTGCGTGCATGGCGGCGCGCGGCGAAAAAAAAAACCTAGACACGTATTATCTTATGTTTAACTGATCCTAGATATTACTATGAATAAAATCTACAGGTGGTCGTAAATTCCCGTTACAAACTTCTAGGATCTGTAGAGGGTAGTGAGTACATAAAATTTGAATAGGAACCCATGTCCGGAAACGTATCTCTTCCGTTCTACGACTGTTTCATTTCAGATGTGTAACTTATCAACATCTGCTTAGGGACGGAGAAACGTCTCACAGTTCCCTGTCCTGGTATGCAACAGAGTAGAAACAATGTCGTATATTACGTCAAACGATGGCCTACTTCTTGTGCGGTCGTATGAAGAGCCTAATTTATGAGACACCTGTAGAGACAGAGGAAGATCTGCTCGCACGAGTTCTGGCTGCTGCACAAGACACTGAAAAGACACCAGGTGGGATGGAGAGAGTGTACTAGAGCATGCTTCGGAGGTTCAATGTGTGTAACGACGTTGGTGGTCGCCACATCGAGCCGCTGTTGTAATGCATCAGTACGTTACGGCTGGTGCCATAGATCCTGGGTTCTTGTTGTTGTCGACTAATGTAAACCGCAAGGTGTAAATTGTAATGAAAATGCAAAAGTAATAACGAAACTATTCAGTATTCTTTTCACTTTGATTGCAACAATTGTATTGGGTCACATGTAATTACATTCCTGAAGTAGGAGTGGTTGAGATAATTATCTGAATTGAAACCGTCGTGGAACGGTTACGACACGTTTCCAGACATGGCTTCCTATTCAAAATGTTATGTACTCACTATCCTCTACAAGTCATAGAAGTTTGTTACTGGAATTTACAACCACGCTGTGTATGTAGATTTTTACCTAAGCAGTTGCCTTGACAACCCATCGCGTTAAACCATATCAGAGTACTGTGTTTCGCGACAATTTTCGAATTTTATGTTCTTGTTGGTAAGATTGTAGGGCGTGAGGTGAGGTAATTTTATATTACCCACAAGTACTTGAATAGCCTGAATCTGTTGGGTGTAAGTTATCCACGTCCAAGTGCGTAATTATAATTGTTTAGTTTTGTTAGTAATTTTTTTGGATTTATATGATTTTTGTTATTGCAGTCAGGTACCAGCTGTGATGCATACTAATGCAATGCAGAGTGCCGCCGTCCAATGAATAAAACAGAGAGCTGATATCTGGCGTCTAGAAGATATACCGACGGCCCAGATAAAAAATAATTTAGTTGTTAATAGGAGATAATAACGCTACGAGATTGTCTCTTACTGGTTACAATTATTGTCTTTTATCGTCTTTATAGCCAGTTAGCCAGTGCTGATTTGACCAAGCTGAGTACCTGATCGCGAAATTTACTATATGTGGAATGCATAGTTGTTCACCTTGAGATGCTACATCTATCAGCAATGCATTATGCAGTCAAGTTCAAGATTTAATATTTACTGCAATTTTTAGTATTCATGTTCTTGGGCTAGCAGAGTTACTCGCTCATCCTAGGTAAAAGTTTCCTATTCTTATTGTTGCGACTTCTAGAGTTCGTTGGTGAACAAAAGACGTTTTTGAACAGTTCAAAATGTTCAAATGTGTGTTAAGCTTATGGGACTTAACTGTCGGGTCATCAATCCCTAAACTTACAACCTACTTATGAACTACCTCATACTAAAGACAGCACAAAAATCCATGCCCGAGGGGGATTCGAACCCCCGCGCATCGCAGCATAGCGCCTCAATGCGCTCGACCGCTCCGCCGTGGCTTTTGAACTGTTAACGTGAATGTTTCTAGCCAAGTGGTTTGGACGACAGCATTTGAGATTTGCTACTTAATTGTGGTTAAAAGGGAGCGTTTGATGGTTGCTGTTCGGAAAAGGTTTAATTTGTAGCCTACCTTTCGAGAATAGTAGTGCTGGAAGGCCCTCCAGGAGGTATTCTGGTTCTTGCTGATTATTTTGTGCCTTTTAATGTTTATGAGTACCGTGAGAGCGCAGTGACGTCTCACGTGCTTTTCTGACTGTGGTAATTAGTAGCAGGTTACGTAGCTGAATTTACGTAGGACCACATTTGAAAATATTGGAGTAACACTACATATAACATATTGTCGCTTTCTAATAGGAGTTTACATGAATTAATAATTACAATGTGTGATATTCAGCCATAGCCAGCTTCTAAGACCTTAGCCCTGTTAATTAAAATAATACTCAAAGTTGGAGCTTACGTAAACGGAGCCACCGATAGCCAAAGTATAGAGTTATTTACCTTTAATTATCTGTGGCGATAGGTCAGTAATTATTTCAGAGGAATGTGATCGAGTAGATAGGTGCTGATGCCGAAAGTGGCTGAGTTTTTATTTTGTTAATTAAAGGTAGTGACGAAAAGTGGCGACAGCAACAAGCTTGTTTACTTCTTTAGCGAGGCTCAGGTTAGAAAATCTTTAGTTGTCGTGTTGAAGACACTCGTCCACAGATCTTTGTGTAGTAGATAGCATTTTTTGCAAATAAAAGCTGTTATGGTTACCTGACAAAATATAACAATTTGGTTCCCACATTTTTATTTTGATTCTCATTCGAACTGAAATTGCCATTCAAGTTCTATTACTATAAATAAGAAAAGGAATCTAAAAGGGAAATAATGGCCGGCCACCGCGGAAATAATGTGTGTCAAATGAGGGTTGATTGCGTCATACATATTAGTCTCTACTTAGCTCCAAAGATACAAATAAATACAATAAAATAAAATAAACCTGCCCAAAGCTAATGTTTGTTAGGAGATTATTAGTAAACAAATTGTTGAACTCTATCACGAAGTAAGTGGGAGAGTTATATGTGATAACCGAGAGTTACAACACGAAAAATCTTTATTTTCTACTGATATTTAGAGACCGGATCAACGACATCACTATAAAAGCTTAGAGCCTCCATATGTATATCTTTTAAAGAAAAATACTTCAAAATACTAATAACATTATAAAAAAGGAAAATACTGTAGCGAAGATGATATTCAATCAGCTTATCAGAGACGTTGTAGCATCGCTGATGGGAATAGATTCACATCTATGCTTAACTGTCAATTCAAAGAAAATAAATAACGCCTTACCAACCAGGAAATATTTTCCGTTATTGATTACTTAGCAAGAGAGACGGCAATTTGACATACCGAACGGTATAATACTAAACCTTTATTTTACTATTTTGTCTTGTTACGATAAAAATGTCAGATAATAAATGGTAGTATCAAGAGTTGTTTTCTTTCTACCTTACTGATATCTGTTTGAACCTAGCGATGGACAATTACAATAGTAGTTGTTTGCAAATAGGTATTGGACAGAATTTTTGTATCTTCTCAGACTGATTCCTGTCAATAAATACTAAGACGTCCCCATGTATCTTTAACGTAATAATACCTGACATGATATTTTATACTGCATAAAAGAAATCTTTGTAATAGCTAGTAATTCACTAGCCTACCGATTTAAAAATATAGTGAATAATTTTTGAAATAATTAAAAATAATTCTTTGTGCATATCTGAATATAAAGCCAACACAGAAGGTAATCTAATTCCAAATACCAGCTGTGTTGTCATACTGGAGTTACAGCCTGAAGTTTATATAGTCAGATCATGGATCGTGTTACAATATTAGTGAAGTCAAACGTATGCACTCCCGCTTCTACAGGACTTCTAATATAAACTGGATATAACGATAAGAAACCAAATTTGTGCTGGGACAAAGCACTAAACTGCATGCGCTTTAGGTATTCTTTTATTAGACGAAAATCTTGTCTAGACTTTTGTTCATGCAAGTGAAAAAGGATAGCGTGGTGATATCACGTTGAAATGCCGTATGAAGTATAAGCAGCTTTGTCAACCTCTGTCGTAACATGGTTGCTTATCCAGTTCACTGCTGTATCTCATGCTGAGACTTTAGGCCCGTCCATTGGAGACCCCACAAGGGGAGCCGGAGGATGGAAACGGTAAAAGAACCGGGGGAAGCGGCGGGAGATGTACTGACGGGGATGTCTTTAGCATTAAATAGCTTGATTTAAATTAACAACAGTCAACCTAGAAAAATATCTTTGTCCTATTGCCTTTAAAGTAACACATATCCGTATATATATATATATATATATATATATATATATATATATATATATATATATATATATATATCACATCGTTGAACGAAAGTGGTTCTTTGTGTGTTACTGGGACATAGACGTCCTTACTGGTTCCACATATTGCGACAATGGATATGATGTAGAAGCTCGTTGTGTATCTCGATCCTGTTGTCCTATAGTCATCGATCAGAGATTTCTCGACAAGCGAGGAATAAATGACACTTCGTTACGTAATAAAAATAAAATATTTTATAGACTCGCGCTATTACATCCAAACACAATACATCAAGAAATTATAAAAGTGAAACTATGTCCATTAACGGAATATGAAAGGCAAAGCATACAACATTTACAGTTCATTGCGACTGCTTCTGCTTGGTGCCGTTGTGCGGCTGCCAGTTTTTGCTGCCCACCTGTTAGGACAGTGAGTGAGTCGACACGCCACCGCTGTGACTCCTTGGCTGGAAGAGGCCTTCAAACTATCTAGCAAACGCACTGTTAGTGAAGTTGATCTGCAGATAGTGTGTCAAATAGCTGTTGCACACTGAGTGTAAATATTATAGCTGACTGAGGTGGCGCAGTGGTAACACACTGGACTCGCATTCGAGATATAGGTGTTCCGTGATTTCCCTAAATCACTCGTGGCAAATGCCGAGATGGTTCCTTTTAAAAGGGCGCGACAGACCTTCTTCCTAATCCTTACAAAAAAAAATCTGAATTTGACTGTGTCCCTAATGATCATGCTGTCGACAGGACGTTAAATCCTAAGCTTTCTTCCTTCTCTTTAAAGATCGCAATATCTTTGACCATTGACATGTGATGTCCGTTAGAGGTTCGCTATACAAATGCGTATCAATTGCTCCAACAGCGTGTATCGTTGTTAGAAGAGTTCACCAATTGATGTTTTGTTATTGCGAACTGTAGCCTGCTCTTTGAAATGTATCTCAAATGTACTGACTGATGCAGCTACGATCGTGTTTGGACAGTCTCCAAACTTTAGTTTGTGCAAACTTGCTCCCGTAAATTTCGATCCTTCTTTGTTCACGCAGTACCTCATTGTGAGGCGAGAAATGACACTGGTCATTAACTCTAAACGCAACTTTCTATTCCGAAATCGTCTAACAATTTCTAAAATCCATCCTTTGTAACGAATGGACACCAACACAGTTTATTGTCTTCCTCTTTTTTAAATTTTTAATTTACTTTAAATTATTTTATTCATTTAATTTTTATTTATTTGCTGTATTCTTGTTTTCGGTCTGTGTGTATGTTCCTGCGTGTGTCGTCTGTTCTTTCGAACACGGGCTTCGCTTATATACACACTGCCAAGAAAAAAAGTACACCTTGAGAGACGATGCCTACTTTGATCCGATGATGACACATACCACCCGGGTGGTGTGTCGTAGATGTACTGATGTGTCAGAGCTGACTCGTCCATCCTAGTATCTGCCTACCCCCTCTCCTTGCCAATCCCCCCTTCCCCTCTCTCTGTTTATCTCCTCTCGCCGCTATACAAGGGGAAAAAAAATTACATACATCTGCCAAATGTTATGCTGATCGGTAAAATGGTGTCGAAATCTGGAGTAAAATACCCTCCGACAAACGTGGGACAAAATCTAATGTGGACAGTAATTTATTTATTTGTTTCTTTATTTATTTATTCATTTTACTGTGAAGTGTGCAAAGTTTCATCATGCTTGGAATAAAACTGACGATTGTCGTAGAAAGATCTCTGTTGTAATGTACCCTACACC
Organism: Locusta migratoria; assembly: GCA_026315105.1. Classification (NCBI taxonomy): domain Eukaryota; kingdom Metazoa; phylum Arthropoda; class Insecta; order Orthoptera; family Acrididae; genus Locusta; species Locusta migratoria. The sequence goes on along the minus strand of CM048746.1, from coordinate 227,169,660 downwards.
AGGCATTCTACAGAATTTAACGTAGAAAGTGCCATTTCTCTTGTTTTAATGGTCAAGTGTCCAAATATTATCGCAATCATATGAACGTTACGGTTGTAACTGGTATAATTCAAAATTAACAAAATTACGAGTCTCAGTTGTTTCAATGTTTTGCCGCTAGCTGCCGGGTCCAGTTGGGACTAAACCACAAGGCTCACACTCAAACACGAAATCGGTCCAGTATTTTTGAAGTTCATCTACATATTAACGGTTCATTCCACGCGTTTGCGTACTACCATTATGCTACACCTATTTTTGAGGTTTTTAGGGATATTTTACTGAAAATAATACCCAGCACATTTTGCATTAAAATGAAATATATGAAAAATTGATAAACCAGCTTTATTAGCAAAAGAGTGTAATGTGAAATAAACTGTAGTATGTAGTTTGAAATTGCAACTCAGTGCGATCTATTGCATGTTTATCCAACCAAGGTATAGACTAAGTTCCGCGTTCTGGCCCCAGATGGGTCAGTCGGGCCTGACAATATCCGGTCTGGGCAACTGAGACAACAGCTGTTAGTTCAGGGCGCTTACCACGTTCCCATTCCTACAGCAGCCGGTGACGCCTTCGGGTGGTGGAAGATGACATGGTGGCCGGTCGGTACCCGATGGACTCGTGTGTGTGTGTGTGTGTGTGTGTGTGTGTGTGATTTCGCACGTCTCTTAAACAACAGTAGACACCATTTATATGTATAATAAGACGTCTAGTGAGCCAATTTTAGTGTTAATCCACACCACGCTCGAATGCATACGGTCATCGGCGAATAGTCGCGAATAACAAGTTTAGTAAACAGGGTCACTACGTCACTAGTGTGTAGGTAAGTTGATAATTTTGTCTAATCTGGTGCTTGCTAAGGGTAGTCCGTGCAGGTGTGGCGAGCACGCCAGGTGCTGTACAGGGAAGCGCGAATGCCTACTGAGCAGGAGATCTGAGTTGGATTCCGCATCAAATACAGAGGTTCGCCTTTTCCCATTGATTTAATTCAATGCCCACTAGCAACTAATGTCATAATTACGTTCAGTCTTATAACTGGTATAACGCTCACCGCAAGGAACTCATCTCTTGTGCTACCGTCTTTACCTTACAAGGGGAGGCCGCCAATTGTGAAATTCAGATTCGATTCATACTGCGCATAATGAAAGCTCATGGCCAGAGGTGTAATTTAGCAAAGCACCAAGATGCACTTCTCAACCGTTGTCAAGAAAATCGACAGTTAAAAAAAAAAAAGCCGTTGCTGTGAAATACTCTCTACGATTAGAAATATTGTACAGAGGCGTGGCGTAGCGGTTAGCGCTCGGGTTGGTGATCGAAAGGTCGCTGGTTCGAATCTAGCGGCATGCACTTTTTTTTTTTTTTTTTTTTTTTTTTTTTTTTTTTTTTTTTTAATTCAAATGTATACACAAACACACACAAACGACTTTCTAACAACTTATTATATGCAACTGGCAACTTCGAACATGATTATGTTTTCCGCAAACAAAGTTGTATTTCGCAAATGTTATTAATTTTCTTCATAATGTTTACCACGTATAGCTAACGAAAGAAGTATACACGATAATCCGAAACGAATTCGTATAGTGTAAGTCAAACCTGATGAACGATAAAACAATTTTTTAGAATGTCAATCAGGTGTGTTTCCCAACAAATAATTTAAAAAACAATTGTTCTTATAAAAACGCATCGTTTATCAGATGTGCTCGAAGTCGTGCTGTTTTCTGCTTTCCATATTTCTATGATAACTATCACTCTGGTTCGTGCGAATTACAATAAAACAAATAATAAAAAAAGTTACATGCCGCGAGATTCGGGCCTTCTGATTACCAACTCGAGCGCTTACCGCTACGCCTCGCCTCTGTACAATATTGCTAATCGTAGAGATCGTAGAGAGTATTTCACCGCAACGGCTTTTTTTAATTGTCGATTTTCTCGACAACGGCTGAGAAGTGCATCTTGGTGCTTTGCCAAATTACACCTCTGGCCATGAGCTTTTATTATGCGCAGTATGAATCGAATCTGAATTTCACAATTGGCGGCCTCCCCTTGTTAGAGTAACACTTGTCGCCTACTTCCGAAATTACCTAGTAGATGAATTCCAATATTTCTCTATAGTTTTTGTTGTCTACAGCTCCCTCTAGTACCTGGAGGTTATTTCATGGTGTTCAGACATCCTTTTCCTTCGTCTTTTCAGTGTTTTACATGTTTTCTACGATTCTACTGAGACTACATCATTCGGTATCTTATCTGCCTACCTAATTTTAAACATTCTCTGTAACGCCACGTCTCGTACACTTCGATTCTTTGCTCTTCCGGATTTCCCGTTTCCCACTATTCATAATGCTGTGCTCCAAACGTAAATAGATACTTCTTAATCAATTTAAACCCAATGTTTGATAATAGAATTTTCTTAATCAGAAAAGTAATATTGAGCAGTTCAATCCTACGTTTTATGTCTTCCTTGCTACACCTTGCATGCCTTTTATTGCTTTGGTCAAAGTAACATAAATCCTAACAATCGTCTACTCATTTTCACCAAACAATAATGCTAATTTTTTCCCCGTTTTATTTTCTTTTATTTCTCTTTCTGGTTTATTCTGAATCCTTTCAACGTAAATATTTATTCCACTATTGAAACTGTCAGTCATTTGTCATGCTTCTTCGATGTATATATTGAAAAAACGGAATGAAACAATGAAATACGTCTTACACCCTACTTATGTCGACGATTTCTTTATTGTTTACCAGTATTACTGTTTCTTCTTAGTTCTTGTCCGATTCTCCCTAAAGCTAACTACGCATTTGCTAAGAATTTCGAGTATCTTGTATCATCTTAAATCCTAAGAAGCTGTCTTCATTTCTCTTCATCCGTGCTTAAACTATCAAGCACTATCTCAGGTAACTTCACCTTTCCTTAATCCAAACTGCTCGTCTCCCAGCAGATCCTGAGTCTTCTTATACATTCTTCTGTATGTTATTCTCTTGAGTAGCTGACGGTACAATTCTTTTCATAATTATGTGTCCTTGCTCTCTGCGGGGTTGTTCGTATCATTTTTATTTTATTTTATTTATTTATTTTTTTCGTAAAGTTTGATGGTACATCGTGAATCTCAGAGGTCATAATATCTCATAGTTCTCTTGTGTGTTTCATTCATAGTGTATAAAATATTCTGTCAAGAACCGATGCAACGTCAGTGAATACTTCGGTATTTGTTTCGTTGCCAAGTGTCCTCGACGATTTGATAAATTGCAAAGTATTTTTATGCCTTTCATCTTATTTAATATAGAATTTTCAGAGCTCTTTTTAAATTTTGACACTGGATCCCCTATGTTTTCCACAATGACCCTAATAACTTTTTCTATCATGTCATGAGGAAAATTATCAGCCTTATTGTGAATTTCATATATCTATTACCACATATGCGCATTCTCCTCTATGCGTAAAGAGCAATTGCCATCGCATTTTAATGTTACCAGCATGCTTTTGAAGTCACTGGAGACTGAGATTCACGTTTCCTGGATAGTGTATCGCGTCATTTATTAAAAACCTATGACTGAAGCATTCAACGTTTCGGCTTTCGTACATTAATTATAACTGTAGTAAAAGGTCAATGAAGGGAATTGCACTGTATGGCATATCGGTAGGTACAGTGAGAAATTGCCATCACCTACTATCTTTTCCATCCGTATAGAGCTCCTGTGTTGGCGGTAGACTTGGCAACTTCACAATCACTAATCACACGGTTGAGGTCTACGGAGCTGGGATGTCGTGCTCAACGAATTGTTGGCTCATCAGCGATCAACGACGTGCACGAGACATCTTCCTCACGTGCAGGAATATGGAGTGGAACGCAATCTTCTCTATAAAAAGTGTGTGTATGTATGTCCCCTATGGACTCCAATTTGGAGCAATTTTGCTGAAATTTTCAGATTAGCAGTGCATGTGATCCTATGAAGTTTGGTAGCGATCGAATCAAATTGAAATGTTCGTAGAGCTTATGGGACTTAACTACTGGGTCATCAGTCCCTAAACTTACAAACTACTCATGAACTAGCTAATACTAAAGACGGCACAAATATCCACGCCCGAGGGGGGATTCGAGACCCCGACAGTAGTGGCCGTGCAGTACGTGACTGGTGCGCCGAAGACCGCTCGGCCACTGCTGTCGGCTCGATCGAAACAAGATATGCGTATATATATATATATTGACGAATTACAGCGTTCAAATGAATTAAAAAAATCGCGATTTGCGATGTTATGGCTTCACTGTATGAGGTTTAGATGAAATACCAAAACTGGGCGAATGAAAATTTGTGCCTGGCCGGGATCCGAACCCGGAATGTCCTGCTTACTAGGCAAACGCGTTGACCACTCCGCCACCGAGGACACAGTGATCAGCACGACTGCAGAGGACTCTTCCCTGCCCGTCTCCCGCCACACACAAATCTCCATTCCCCACGCTCTCTTTGCTATACCACAGCCTATTTATTCTATAATCCTCGCAGCCACAATACTGTATTCCCGCATAAGGGAGAACAGACCATGACGTATCGAGACACAATTAATTGTCGTCAGGAGCCCAGCCTCGGCTTATACACATATATGTGACGAATTACGGCGTTCAAATTAATGAAATAAATCGTAATTTGCGATGTTATGGCTAGACTGTATTAGGTTTGGATGAAATACCAAACTGTGGCGAATGAATATTTGTGCCCGGCCGGGATCCGAACCCTGGATCTCCTGCTTACTAGGAAGACGCATTGGCTACTCCGCCAACGAGGACACAGTGATTAGCACGACTACAGAGGAATAAATATGAATAAATAGGCTGTGGAATAGGAAAGAGACAGCGTGGCGAATGGAGATTTGTGTGTGGCGGGAGACGTGCAGGGAAGTGTCCTCTGGTCAACGCGTCTGCCTAGTAAGCAGGAGATCCCGGGTTCTGATACTGGCCGGGCACAGATTTTCATTCGTCACAGTTTGGTATTTCATCTATACCTAATACAGTGAAGCCGTAACATCGCAAATTGCGATTTATTTCATATACTTAAAAGTTTACGTCTATCATTTGGAACGGCATTAGCCTCCATAGCGGAAGAAGAGTCTACTGTAACTATAGCGCTGGGCTTCGACGCATACCTGTATGTTCGTGATGAATATTTGCTGTGAACAGATAAGTTTATGAGCTACGACAGCAACTAATAACGATCCAATATCTCATATGCGCTCTCTCAGCTTTAATATCAGTAACTGTGCAATTCGTAATATTATATTTACTGATGAACACATCGGACGATGCATGCACATCGATGACTGAGACGCAACTACGCTTTTATGCATAATACTATTGCCTGTGGTCGAAATTAGACCGGTTGTGTTGGCATAGTCATGAAAATGAAAAAAAATGTAATTGGAATTTATTGAGCGCTGCAGATTTATAGGTTTTACGTGAATGCTATGAGAACAGGTGAAAGAAAGAGCAATGAGTTGGGTTGGATTATTTCGTTGGGTTAGGGTGACTAAACTACTGAAGTTATCAGTCCCCCGGTGGGGAGGCGAAGGAGTGAAGATAGGAAAGAAGACGAGGGGGGAAAGGAAATGTAGTCCGGGAAGTAAAGAAGGATGGAAGACTGCATTAGCTCGGGGCCCCGTGCTCGCCAGGCACATACTCACGAAACATTCGTGATGCCCCTGGGGGCATCGAAGCATCGAACTCTACGAGCTGCAACATATAGCTGACCATATGTAAAAACTGTTTTTCTTAATAGAATCCCAACTTTTTCAAATGTTTGTCCTTGAGACTTATTAAAATACTGCGTTCTTAAACTGAATTGTTTCATTATATCTAAAAACTATATTTAAAAGCTACGAATGAACCGTACGAAGAATTAAAACAAATGACGGTAGTGGGAATCGATCCGGAGACCTTAAGAGTGGATCTACAAGGGCTAAATGACTGAGATAATTTTCCCTGTAGCAACATACCACCTACTACGGCGTATAATATAGTGACAAAACTTACAGAGAATTTGGAGTATCATCCTAAACTTCCTTTTTACCACTCTTAAGGATTACGTGCACACAATTTTTATATTCACAACATCTGTGACAAAGTAATTTCGAATTATGTACGTTTGATACGCCTTCTTGTATATTAATATTAAAAATCTGTACCCTCAGTTTCGTGTTAGCGTATTTATATAATGATTCTCTTACGGAGGTGAAAGGGGCTATGTGTTTGCGTAGTAGACTCTGATATAAAGTTTTTCAGGTTCGAATATGTATAATCCATCAGACACCATTGCATTACTTAAGCATATGTCAGTTTTCAGAGCATTATCGGCTACTGTTGTGCAACAATACTATTTCATATCATTTTTATCCGAATATGCAGGGCATACTGAAAGATAAAATGAACCATAGTAATTCTTAAGAGAGCCAGGAATTTTTCCGGTTTGCCGTGCAGTGCCTACAAGATGGCACAACGTTTTTTCAGCGGGTGCTTTTTACTGATGAAGCGACTTTTACCAATCACGGTAATGTGTATCTGCATAATATGCATTATTGTTTAACAGACAACCCTCATTGGCTTCGACAGGTACAGTATCGGCAACCGTGAAGTGTTAACGTTGGTGCGGCATCGTTGAAAACGTCATTGTGGGGCCGTACGACATTCCGGATGTACTGAATGGCAATCACTATGTACAGTTCCTACAAAATGTTCTGTGCATTTTGCTGGAAGAGGTACCACTAACTACGCTTCAGTACATGTGGTTCCAACATGACGGCTGTCCTGCTCACTCTTCCCGTGTGGCTTCAGAGCTGTTAAAAGAACAGTTCCCCGAATGTTGGGGCCGGCCGCGGTGGCCAAGCGGTCTGCGGCGCGCCAGTCACAGTCTACGTCGGGGGTTCGAATCCGCCTAGGGCACGGATGTTTGTGTCGTCTTTAGTATAAGATAGTTCATAAGTAGTTTGTAAGTTTAGGGACTGATGACCCCGCAGTTAAGTCCCTTAAGCTTAACAAACAACATTTGAATATTTAGATTGTTGGACAGGTCGACGTGCTGAAGTACAGTGGCCATCCCGCTTTCCTGAGTTGACCTTTCTCTGTGGGGAGCAATCAAACGTAAAGTGCATGCTCAAATACCAACTACGCCAGACGATAAGAAGCAAGATATCATCGAAGCGTACCCTGATATCTCAGGTGACACCCTCGCAGCCGTTCACAAATCATACGAATGGCGAGTACAAATGTGCATTGCAGCTCAAGGGAAGCATTTTGAGCACATGCTTCAGCAAAATTTCGTATCATGCACAGTATTTATTTAGCATCTCTATGTATATTGATATCTGGCGTTCCACAGGGAAGCGTTATAGGTCCCCTACTCTTCCTCGTGTTTATAAACGATTTAGGAGACAATCTGAATAGCTCCATTAGACTGTTCGCGGATGATGCTGTCGTTTATCGGTTAGTGAAGTCAACAGAGGATCAAAAGCTACTGCAAAGCGAATGAGACAATATATCTACTTGGTGCGAAAATTGGCAATTGACACTAAATAAAGAAAAGTGTGAAGTAATACACATGACTACTAAAAGAAATCCGCTGAGCTTCAATTACGCGATAAATCAGTCAAACGTTAATCTCGTAAATTCTACAAAATAGCTAGGAGTTACAATTACGATCAACTTTGACTGGAGAGAACACATAGAAAATATTGTGGGGAGGGCGAACCAAAGGTTGCGTTTCATTGGCAGAACGCTTCGAAGATGCACCGGCTCCACCAAAGAGACTGCCTACATCACACTTGTGCGTCCTCTCCTGGAGTACTGTTGCCCCTTGTGGGACCCTCACCAGGTGGGACTGACGGAAGATATTGAGAATGTTTCAGAGAAGGGCAGCTCGTTGTTTTATCACGTTACGGGGGGGGGGGGTAGCGTCACGGAAATGTTGCACGAATTGGGGTGGAAATCATTAAAAGAAAGACGTTATTCATTGCGGCGTGATCTGTTTGCGAAGTTTCAATCACCGACTTTTATTTCTGAAGTGAAAATATTTTGCTAGCACCCACCTACTTAGGGAGACATGATCATCCCAATAAAATAAGAGAAATCAGATCGAAAACGGAACGATTTAGGTGTTCTTTCTTCCCGCGCGCTATTAGAGAATGGAACGGTAGAGAAAAGTTGTGAAAGTGGTTAATGAACCCTCTGCTAGGCACTTAAATGTGATTTGCAGAGTATCTACGAAGATGTAGATGTAGAAATAGTCGTAGTGTGGAAGAAGCAGGGAGTGAGGCACCGGTTCGGAGCCAGTGATTGAGGCAAGAGTTGTATTCCAGTACCGCAACAGCTATGTGTATGAAATAAGTGATTCTTTGGCCACTGTCAGCCAGAACTGCTATCACAACAGTAGTCGCCAGTGTAACGACCGTTGTGACCACACCGGGCGATTGTCGAAGTTGTTGACTTGTACGTGACTTGAAACGGGACTTTGGAGGCAGCACGGCCAAGCCGAGTGAAATAAAACCCTGTGTTCCAGAGCAGTCTACAGTCCGCAGTGACAGCTCAGTTGGGAGTGCACCAGTACGGCAGCGAATAAGCAACTAGCAGCTGCGGCTCGGAGGTAGTCGTCAGTGGTTGGCGGTTCATCTACCGAGTACGGATCACGGGCCACTCGAGAGGTCATTGGACGTCATGTCGCAGTGACGGGCTATAGTCATCTCGCCAGCTACTGGCAGCAATATCTAAGCGACGAGATGGGCGCAAGTTCCTGACCGGAGGACAGCGCCAGGGTACGAACCACTGTCTCTGAGCGCAGCGGCAGCACTGAAGGGGCTCCATCACCGCTCATCCGGCTGCGAGGCATCGACGGGAGTCGGTCAGCGATCAACGAACGGGCAGAGTGTCGTGGCTGCACCGGCGACCTTCGAAGGCAGCCGGCCAGGTGGCAACGCCAGCACCAAGACGACAGAGACAGCGAGTAGCCACACCGCCGTCCTCACCGCCCCAGAAGACGGGCTTCCAGAATAACCCAGGCAAATCCTGACATAATGTATATTCGAGAAGCTATAAAACCAGTTATCACATGACCGGGCTCTCTCTACTGTCATAATACATCTTGCATCTCTTCATTATTTTAATCTATATCTATAAATGTGAATGTCTGTTCAGTGTACGTTTATCACGTCTGAACCACAAGACATAAAGAGCTAAAAATTTGTACAGTTACTAACGTCTACCCGGAGAAAGCTTTAGGCACGGTTTTATGGCGATCGGATATATATATATATATATATATATATATATATATATATATATATATATTACTGTGATTGTTCGGTGTACGCTTATCACGTCCGAACGACAAGACGAAGAGACTTAAATATTTGTACAGTTACTAATTTATACCTGCGGAAGCTTTTAGGCACAGTTTAATAGCGATCTGATAGATATTTAGTAATCTGAAGAATATAGCGCGAAATGCGGAACAATAATTACTCTTTGAAAATTATATTTACTCTTTGACAATGGTTTTATTGGTTGCATAGTTGCTTGAGGGCTGATAATGAGAAAAGGGTGGAGTATATTGGGTAGGAAAGTTATCGTTGTATACAAAATTCTACGTGTGTGTGTGTTAATATTTCGCTCTGCAGCGAAAACTACAGAATGCAAACGAATGGTCTGTGTGTAATTGTTGCCCGAAGTCTCCCGTTGTACACCATAGCAGTTCCATGCCGATAGCTATAAGGGGGTGGAACATATGGAGGTTGAAACTCGTCAAATTATAAAAACATTTGGACTGAAGGCCAGCGATGACGTTTGCGACTCTGTAGCAAGGAGGTTACATACAGCGAAACGAGATGCCACAGACCATATCTTTGGTATGCGTTCTACAATGTCTTCAGCTCTTTTTCTGTAGGGATACGCATACGAATAAGGAAATATAAGAATAAATAAATAAAGCAGTAAAAAAGAAATTTCTTTTAATACATCTGTTTAAAAAATTGATTTGACGTTTCGCGCATTACATCAAGTGATCAAAAATCAAAGACTATTCGCCTAATTATTATGATTTACACATATTTGAAACCCCCTTGTTAAGCCCTTCATTTTACGCTAAAATTTAACACAGGGTTCCATTTAAGAAAACTAAAGATGGCTTCATATCTCTGAAATAGAACTATCGGAAACATGAAATTTGATGTACTTAAGTAACCCTTGTCCCTGCAGTTCACTGCTCAAACGACATCTTTGTATCTATTACGGTTGGGGAGATACAAAGATTTTATGACTTAGCTGCCTCACCCTGTATATGCAGGTGTCTCATTTATCTAGACCACCCAACCCCTTCGCTGTGGCTGCACCTGTTGCTACTTGTATCTGTTGAGACACGCAAGCCACCCCAACTCTGCATTGTCTGTGGTTCATGGAGGTAGTTGTTAGACCGATAATTCTACACAAACGACGTTCCTTTGGGCCATTAACCCTGCGTTACTAACATCTGGTTTTAACGCTCGCTACCAACACCCGTCATTCAGGGGGTTTTGAAATTTTGTTAGTAACACCCGTCAGGTCGGCGAGTGTGATTCCAAACCAACACTCTACCCGTGTACACTTGTTCATCAGTTGTTCCTCAAAGCGTCGCAGCTCACTGAAAATTTCAACGTAGCCGTCATTTTGACGGATGTCAGTAAGCTAGGATTAAGTGCAAGAATGTCGGCCACTTAATATCTGTGAATATTGATAGTGATATTCACAGACATTAAATGGCCGACATTCTCGCACTAAATGATCCAAAGAAACGTCGTTTCTGTAGACTGTATGAATTGACCACAAAAATAAAAATGTAACATACGACTAACGTGTCCTTTGGAACAGTACTGTGCAATTTGGAATAAATGGACGACGGCAGCAGACAACCGACTCAAGAGCGTTTACCAAAACTTGCAAGGCCGATTCTGGGCTCGTGATTATATCGGTTGGACCCTAGACGACTGGAAAACTGTGACATCATCAGATGAGTCTCGATTTCAGTTGGTAAGATCTGATAGCAGGTTTACAGGGTGGCGCAGATTCCACGAAGCCATGGTTCGAAGATGCTGACAAGGCACTGTGGAATTGTGTAAGGTAATATTACGTTCAACAGAGTGAGTTTGGATGCTTGGGTGCTTTGGGACTACTTTCGGCCATTCATAGACTTCATATTACTAAAAGAGGATGGAATGTTTATGGATGACAGTAGGCCATGTCACTAGGCCACAGCTGTCGGCAATAGGTTTACAGAATTTTCAAGACAGTTCTACCTAATGATACGGCCGCCTACATCGCCCGACATGAACCCCATCGTACTTTAATGGGAGATAATTGACAGGTCAGGTCGTGCACAAACTGCTGCATCGGCAACACATTCGCAATTGCGGGTGTCTATAAGGGTAGCATGGGTAAGCATGGTAGAAGAGGACCAGTTTGTCAAGTGCGTGTCATGTAGATGTGCTGCACTTCACCCAGCAAAATGAGGTCCAAGGCATCCAGTGACTTTTATCACGTCACTGCAGGAAGGATTGCACAGTGGATTTCTTTATTCGTGAGATCACGTTTAACTGTTAGATGTTTGTGAGTCGATTAAGTTATGTATTTTGCGGGGAAAGGGGGGGGGGAGCTCCCACGTATCGAAATTCAACAGTACAGTCGCAACTTTCACAAGGGGACAATAATTCCTTATAGCATCCTTCGTAAATTTTATTAAAGCAATATTAAATCTCAAAATTTTAACGATTTTGAGGACAAATATTGGTTTCATAAAATTTACGAAGCAATAAATAAATTGATCGCACGAAACCCAACGATGTACATCGATATCAGGACCATCTGGCATTACCTGAAGATGGCAGTAAAGCCTTAATAGGTCCTATGGTAATAAATAATACTTGTACTTACAGCAGCAATTGGAATTTTATTATGATTAGGTGTTCCTTTTTTTCTCGCGCGCTAGTAAAGAATGGAACGGTAGAAAAATATCATAAAATCGATCCGACAAACCCTCTGCCGTGTACTTAAATGTTATTTTCAGAGTATTTATTAGATTTGGCTGCACCACAATCCCTTTATTACATTTCAGTGGAGGCAGGATTCAAGACTATAGTGCCTATCAGTTCAAGATACACTGCGGCCGGTGGCGAAGGTAAAAGTTGAGGGTGCTTTCCCCTGGCTGTGCCTCGTTCCCCAGACCGGAGGACACTCTAGCCTAGAGACTGGCGTGGTATGGGCGAATGCTTCCATCGGCAAAATCCCTGAACAAAAGCGTCCCTGGCCGAAATATTACCTACAGTACACTAGTATTCATGAAATAAATGTTTCGTGAACTACATTACCTACGTTACATTTTATTTCGTGACGATGTTTCTCCAAAAAAAAAAAAAAAAAAAAAAAAAGAGAGAAAAAATCACTACGGTCGGGGGTTCGAATCCCCCCTCGGGCATGGATATTTGTGCCGTCCTTAGTTGTAGCTAGTTCATAAGTAGTTTGTAAGTTTAGGGACTGATGACCCCGTAGTTAAGTCCTATAGACTCTACAAACATTTTAAATCATTTTTACTCAGACGAATAACAAACGGTTGTGTACTTATAAAAGTTGCAATTCACGTTCAAGTGCAATTTAATACTTCCTTTTTATAAAAATATTTCCCAAAATAATATCATGTAATATTTCATCCGTTATTTCTGTTGTGGCGTAAAGTCAGCGGCACAAGCCAGACGTAAGAGAACGATCTTGCAGAAGGCAGCAATCGACCGAAAGCCAATAGCAAGCAGACGCTGCACATTCTGGAGTGAGTAACCGAAGATGTGCGCTCTCTGTAAGCGGCTATATCTAGGCCGACATACGTCTGGACTCCCGTCAGTTCCTAATGAGAACTCGTCCGTGACTATTCAGAACTCAGTTATTAGGCAGCTACGACGACAGAATAGGACAGTACTAGGTCAGAACGTGGCTACGAACGTAGCAGTAACTAGGTCACAGCGCAGCTTGCATCATACGGTCGACGCCGCGAGAAGCAAGAACATAGAAGAAAGAGACACATGTCCTAAAGTTCAGTATTATACTTTTCAGTCAATAAATGTTTTGTAATACTAACTATATGAATGTTTTAGAGGTCAAAGACTCCTGTACCAGTACCTTTATTGACAACCACACCGGACTAAACAGAAGGCGACAAGGCCACATCAATTTCAACTCCACGTCACGCGAACATTTTCTATAGGCTAAGGCGTACTCCACGCTACAAAACGCGCGCGCTTTCACAGTATTTAATCAGTGGCAGCTCAGCCACTAGCAGCAGTTACGCATGTGACAAGCGGCTGCTCTGTGGACGTCAAGCCTACGCCATACAGGTAATGCAACTGATACATATCTTAATCTTTATTTATGTATAATGCTCTGACTGGTCTTACAACCTTGTATGTTTAATACCTTACACATCGGAATATGGCCCTGTAAACAGGCCGAAACCTGTTTTCATTTGTATAAATGATTTTTGTTTCGATTTGTGAATGTTTTTATTTATAAATACTTTCCAACATTGCAGGAAACGGAGCGGTTGTTTCGGAGGCAGAGATTTCGCGCCATTTCATTCGGAGCCTCCAGTTACCTTCGGTTCGACGTGTCGAATCGAGCAGACGCCACTTTGGAGATGAATATTGCCGTATTTCTTTGATTTGACAATCGATTTTGCTTAGCACGAAAATATGCTGTTTCTGGGAGTCTGTATGCCCATAAACCACGACTGAAGTTTTCTCAAAAATTCAAATGTTTGTAAATCTATCGGACCAAACTGCGTGGTCATCAGTCCGTAGCTTACAAACTACTTAAACTAAGGTCAACTAACCTAAGGACAAACACACACACCCATGCCCCAGGGAGGACTCGAACCTCCGACGGCGAGCTACCGCGCGCTCCTCAGCGATGCGCCTTAAAAAAAATGTTCAAATGTTTGTAAAGTCTATGGGACTTAACTACGGGGTCATCAGTCCCTAAACTTACAAACTACTTATGAACTACTTACGAACTAGGACGGCACAAATATCCATGCCCGAGGGGGGATTCGAACCCCCGACCGTAGTGGCCGTGCAGACCGTGACTGGAGCGCCTCAGTCTCCTCGGCCACCGTGGCCGGCAAGATGCGCCTTAGATCGCTCGGCTACTCCACCGCGGCTGAAGTTTTCTAATACAAGTTTGTTATAATAACATTTGTGTATCGATATAATTATTAATAAATGTTTCATGCTGGCCTTACAAGATTGATGAATTACAAATAATTAGAACATATCATGTAAAGTACAGCTCAGTTAGTGGCGGGCGCCGTGGCTCAGCGCGCCCGGTCAGAGGGCTGAACGCCAACACCACATCGAATAACAACGAACAAACACGATCAGCGGCCCCAAGAAACAGAACTAGACATATACCAAATAAAGACAGTAGAGCTTTCGGATTTGGGATGAACGGTGTAGTTTTCGATTTCCTACAACTTCAAATATTTTAATTGTATGTAAATTTTTTGCCTATCACACTTCTACTTAGATATTTTCATTAGGTAATATATAGCCGGCCGCAGTGGCCAAGCGATCTGCGGCGCGCCAGTCACAGTCTGCACGGCCGCTACGGTCGGGGCTTCGAATGCTCCCGCATAGGTGTTTGTGTTGTTCTTAGCGTAAGTTAGTTTAAGTCAAGTAATTAGTGTGTAAGTCTAGCGACTGATAACCACGCAGTTTGGTCAAATAAGACCTCACACACATATGAACATTAGGTAATATATTTGTAGAATTTTATTGAATATGTAATATATCTTTTATGAAGGAGTGTTCTTATAGCTTTCTCTGAAAAACTCACAAAACTGTTAATGTACACGCAGCGGCCTTCCGTCTTCCTATAAATTAGTCTCTTCTTTTGTGAAATTAATTTGAAGTTAGTGAGCACAGAGTAATGTGATGACCGCGTAACTGGAGGCAAGCGGCTATATGTAACACCGCAATATTAAAACCGAAAGTATCATATTCTAAGCTAGTTTAGACCGGTTAGACTGCCGAATAGTCTGTCCACAGCAATCATTCAAAATGTATATAAGCGACAAACAACGGAGTAGTTTAATGTTCTGTTCTATCATGGTTCCTTGTTACTTTGCTTGAAACTTCGATGGAAAGCGTTGTAGCGGCCTCTGCACGTCTTCCATATTACGAATTGCTACACTGTGGAAATAGTTACATGTGTCAAAGCATCGTCTATTTCCTTTTTTTCGACACATTCCTTTCCATACTTAACTAATTCCATATTGTTATGCCGTTCATTGTTGTAGGAATGTTTATGAAAACATTTTGAATAGTCGTGAAGATTAAATGTTACTCCGCCTATAACATACAGTTATCCACACAACTTACGTGTAGCCTTTTGAAATCGGTCATCCCCCCATCTAAATGACCAGCCTCACATCTTCGTTTTGACATATCTAGAAACGAATTATTTTACGATTAAAATGAGTTCTTACTCAGGTAAATATTAATCACACTCACAAGAAAAACTCGTTATTAACTTCAGAATACCTAATTCTAAGTGCAATACAAAAATACGAAAATTACTCGTTCCCGTAGGTTCAAAACAACCGCCTCATTTGCTTTGCCTCTGCGATAGTATCAGAAATGTCCGGGTGGAGCGCACTCACCGCGGAGGGTGGCCAAGTGCAATGAGGCGCTATGCTACGATGCGTCGGGAGTTGGAATCCTCCATTGAACATGGATGTTTTTGTTGTGGCGTAAAGTCAGCGCCACACGCTAAACCTAAGAGAACGATCGTGTCGAAGGCAGCTATCGACTGAAAGCCAATCACAAGCAGGCGCCACTCATCCTGGAGGGAGTAACCGAAGATGTGCGCCCTCTACAAGCGGCTATGTCAGAGGTGGGCACAAATCGGCTCAACGAGCAGCGCTCCGTCTCAGCTCGGAAAAAGAGCAGCGTTCGCGCTCGGCCGGTAGTTATCCTAGTTGCCGCTAGAGTTCTGCATGCATGCTGGCGCACGTAGTTCCGTTACTTACTTACAAACATAATATCATTTTTCATGAGATACTCCTAGCAGTGGAATCTGTTCATTCGAGCTGGATACTAAAGAGTTTGCACATTTACCTTTATAATTTATTTTATAACGCACTCAGCCAGGTGCATTTCTGCGGCTACGTCAGCGCGTTGGCTGCGCATAACGCCATCTAGTCTTTTCAGCAGGAACTACGTGATGGACGCCAGCTGCTCGCGGCTCTGCTCCTGCTCAGCCAGGCGGCTCGGAGAGCACGGCTCACTCATTGCCCACCTCTGGGTTATATCTAGGTCGACATACGTCTGGACTCTCGTCAGTTACTAGAGAGAACTTGGACAGTTACTAGGCAGCTACGAACGTGGCTAGCATCATGCGCATGACGCTGTGAGAAGCAAGAAGAGAGAATAAACAAACAGATGTTCTAAAGCTGAGTATTCCAAATTTCAGTCAATAAATGTATTGTAATACTATATCAATGTTTTAGATGTCGAAGGATCCTGCACCAGTACCTTTATTGACAACTAGACTGGTACGAGTACTAAACAAAAGGCGACGAGGTCACAACAAATGGCGACGAGGACAACGAAGAACTAGATTGAGACGAAATATTAATGTCTGAAAGTATGCTGGGCTATTAATTTTGCTTTATTACAGGTCTCGGCGGATCCAGTAAATAATTTTTTGATTCTATTGCAGGGTTACAAGTAAATTTCTATATTTTTGCACTGTTTGTTTTTGCACAATGTCTAATGCTACTAATCCTGCCACTGCGCACAGCTTCCTGCGCTCGATGCACACCAGCTAATGCTAATGTTTCAGTTACAGAGCCAACAAATTGCCTTGCTGCTGTCCACTGTGCAATAACTTCTGGCCGCACTTGTGTCTCAAAATAAGCAAGTTCCACTGCAGCAGACACCACCACCAGTAATTCCACCATTCCGATAGTGTGCAGCAAAATCTTTAGCTTTTCCTAGTCCTGGCTCCAACAGTATGAAGCCTGCACCACAGTGCACCGGATACAAGGTACTGTCAAACTTCATTTCCTGTTATCGTATGTAGGCCCCCCAGTGTTCTGTCTTTTGAAAAAATCTGTTTCCCACTGCGGAGCCTTCAGAACATTCTTACGATTCAGTGATAGGAGCCCTCATGGCATATTATGAAAAGCTAATCAATGTTGTGGCTGCAAGGTAACAGTTCTTCAGATGTAGGAAAAATCCGAACCAAATATACAGGCTGTGGATAACAGATCTTCAAGGTCTTACTAGGAAGTGTAAATTTAAATGTTCATTTGGAGCTTTGTATTCAGATGTCATGTTGCATAACGCAATTGTCTATAATATTTTAGATGGTAGACGTAGGGAACAGGTTCTAAAAATGTCAGATCTGTCATTCCATCAAGTAGAACTGATTTTGGAACACTATGATGCAGCAGCGGAAAACTTTGATTCATTTCCACTGTGCAGTGTCACGTCACACACCGGCTAGTGACGGGTCAAACACCGTGTACTTCTGCCTGCCCACTCAAAGTGTAAACACGTTGCTAGATGCGGAACCTTGCTAAATAAGGAAGTGAAAGCTTGCTCGCAATGTTTCTCGCGGCCCAAACAGCGGCGAGACAATAGTTATTCAATAAATGCAGTATTTTCCAAACCAGTGGCTGCCCCTGGTACCATCAAGGTCAAAGAAGTTGCACAAGTTGTACGTCAGGCCAGAAAAAATGTATGTCAGCTTGCGCGTGAATGACATTCCTGTAAAGTTTCAACTAGACACAGGTGCATTAGTCACATTCCTCAATCGCAAAACTTATGAACTGTTAGCATCGCCACGCCTTTCTCGCGCTAATACAAAGTTAACAGCATACAATGGCAATGAAATTCCTGAGCTAGGACAGTGTTCGCTACCTGCAGTATACCGCTCACAAATGAGCACAGTGACATTTCAAATGCTTCAGTCTTACGAAGGAGAGAACATTTTTGGTTTAGATTCTTTTGATCTTTTTGGTTTTACTGTGAAAGAAAATGTTTTGTTCTGTAGAATTTTGATGCTAAAGACAGTGTAGACAAGTTGCGGACAGACTTTCCAGATTTATTTTCTTCAGGACTAGGAAAAGCTAAAGATTTTGCTGCACACATTACTCTGAAGGAAACTGCCAAACCAAAATTTTGCAAAGCTCGTAATGTACCGCTCTCTTTACGGATAAAGTAGCTCAAGAACTTCAAAAATTCCAAGAAAATGGTGCAATGGAACCAACACAACCTAGCCAATTGGCGAGTCCGCTTGTTATTTTGTTGAAGCCGTCAGGTAGCATTCGCATTTGTGTTAATTTCAAGGCTATAGTGCATCCACAAACAGTTAAGGACAGTTATCCTCTGACAAGACCAGAAGATTTAATGGTCAGATTTGGTGCAGGAATATATTTCTCAAAAATAGATCTGAGCAATGCCTACCTTCAGCTGCCACCTGATGAAGAATCACAGAAAATTTGTGTTGTCAATACTCATCTGGGCTTGTTTAAATATTAGCGTTTACCGTTTAGCAGTGCATCCGCACCCGCGATTTTTCAAAGATATTTGGAACAGCTTACACTTTGGCTGCCTTATTGTTCAAACTACTTGGACGACATAATTGTGTCATGCCGTACCCCAGAAGAACACATTGCAAATTTAAGGAAATTGTTTCAAGTTTTGTCAGACACAGGTCTCAAGTGTCGCTTAGATAAGTGTGACTTTTTCAAACCGGAACTGCAGTATCTAGGACACGTAATAAACAGTCAAGTTGTGCACCTAATGTAATCACATTTGCTTGCCATTCGCGACTTGCCAACACCAAAAGATGTGAAAGAATTACAGACCGTCTTGGGAAAGGTAACGTACTATATTAAGTTTATTCCAAACGCAACTCAAATTGCAGCCCCTTTGCATCGGCTACGCCGTAAAACTGTTCGTTTTGTTTGAGCAGATGAATGCCAACGCGCATTTCAGCAGTTAAAAGATGCTTTGCTTAGTGATCGAAGTTTGGTGCACTTCGATCCAGAATAATCAGTTCTTTTCCAAGTGGACGCGACATCGTTTGATTTATGAACAGTACTGTCACATAGACATGGGATAAGGACCATCCAATAGCGTTTGCGTCAAATCTTTTGACAGACACACAGTGTCGTTATTCTCAGACTGAAAAGGAAGCTTTAGCGATAGTGTATGGTGTCACAAAATTCCATCACTATTTGTATGGGAGAAAATTCTATTTAATCACTGATCACAAGCCTTTTCAGTTATTGTTCCATCCTGTTAAGCCAATTCCTACACGCCCAGCACACAAGTTGCAACGTTGGGCACTGCTCTTATCTCATCAGTACGAGATTGTGTAAAGATCCACAACTCGCCATGGAAATGCCGACGCACTTTCTCGTCTTCCGGTTGCCCATGATAAAGACATTGATGCTTCTGAGATGTTTTGTTGTCAGACAGATGCACAGAGTTTGTTGGAATCGTTCCCTTTGGACTACAGTAAAATTGCTCGGGTCACACAAACAGATCCTGATTAACAAATTTTGCTGCACTACATTCGCACAGAACGGCCTCGTTCACAACGTGGAATTCAAAATTCACTGGTACGTAGCTATTTTGATAAACAAAATGAACTTTCAGTGCATAGAGGTGTCATTCTAGTTTCAAATGACAGTGGACAATTGCGTGTGTTGATTCCGCGACGTTTGCAGAAATAAGTATTGAATTTACTTCATCAATAACGTTGGGGAATGGTTAGCACTAAGCAATTGGCACAACGACACTGTACCTGGCAGGGTATGGACGCCAAAATAGAAAAGATGACGTCACAGTGTTCAGTGTGCGCTACTAATCTGTCAGCCCCACCTCAGAAATTTTTTGCATGGCCAAAAGGAAATTCATCTTGGCAACGAGTGCATATTGACTATGCTGGTCCTTTCTGGAACTCTTAAGTGGCATATTGTAGTTGATGCTCTTACTGGTTACCCGTTTCCAGTGCCAGTGTCTTCTACGACATCTGGTACCACAATTAGGGCGTTGTCTTCGATTTTTTGTCTGGAAGGTCTCCCTGAACTGATAGTCTTTGACAACGGCCCTCAGTTTACATCGCAAGAATTTCGCTCTTTTTGTGATCGCAATGGAATTAAGCATCTTACCAGTGCACCGTTTTACCCGCAGTCAAACGGCGCTACGGAACGCTTCGTTCGGATATTTAAGCAGCAGATGTGCAAACTTCGTTTGGAGTCCTCACGGGAGGCAGCACAGCGGCTGTTCCTCGCCTCCTACCGCTCGCATCCACGAGACGGGACATCGTCGGTCGAACTTCTACACGGCCGCCGCCACCGCACCCTGCTCCATCTGCTCCACCCAGCGCGCCGCCCGGAGCAACAGCAGCCGCCGGCAAGCAAGTATCGCTTCGCTCCGCGTAACCCAGTCTTATACAGAGTTTTCAGCTGTCGCAGACGGAGAGAAACGCAGAAGGATCACAGGGTACATGACAAGCATCATACGCACGACACGGCAAGAAGCAAGAAGAGAAGAAACAGATATTTATTCTAAAGTTGAGTATTGTAAATTTCAGTCAATAAATATCTAGTAATACTAACTATATCAATGTTTTAAATGTCAAAGGATCCTGCACCAGTACATTTATTGTTCAAATTTTCAAATGTTTGTAAAGATTATGGGACTCAACTACGGGGTCATCAGTCCCTAAACTTACAAACTACTTATGAACTGCTTACGAACTAGGACGGCACAGATATCCATGCCCGAGGGGGGATTCGAACCCCCGGCCGTAGTGGCCGTGCAGACCTCAGTCCCCTCGGCCACCGCGGCCGGCGGCACATTTATTGACAACTAGACCAGGAAGAGTACTAAAAAAAGCGATGAGGTTACAAAATTTTGTGTATTTAATATAAGGTAGTTCATAAATAGTTTGTAAGTTTAGGGACTGATGACCTCGCAGTTAAGTCCCATAAACTTGACACACATTTGAACATTAGCGCACACGTCGGCAGCTCTTCTGGCCAGCAATATTCCTCCGTTTCCTCCGGTTAGCCTCCGATTCATGATGGTAAGCCACAGCTGTGAGGCCAAGGGTAGCCATCTTGATCCGACCAAAACAGTGTTGTATGCGTATTCTTGTCACTCGCATTTGGCAGGATTTTGTGCTGCTGTGGCGACTTGTGTACGAATCGTTGTTATTGTTTCGCAAAATCGAAGGAAATACCATTTCATGTGTAAATTGCCTCGCTAACGTGTGTTTATACCACTTTTATTGTGAACGAATCTATACAACATCATTACTTGTAATGTAGCGTATCTTCCTCTTTTCCATTTCCTAAAGATGAAAGTTATTTCTCTCACTTAACATACTATTTACGAACGAATGAGGAATAAAATATAAATTTGATTTTTATTAAGTAAATGATTTCGAAAGAAAAACCTAGTTTCAATACTAATGAAACTTACCACACACAGTACTACTCGAGTGCTGGTTATGTAGTTACGTGACTACAGGCTACTTGACTATAGGATGTCTTCGCACATACGTAGATTCGAGGACGTGAAATAAGCGGACGGGATTTTTTCGTCTTGTAGTTGACTTCCTTCACCATGGGGAGATTCCATCACCAGTAACAGGTTTCCGTGTTTAGTAACCAATATCATACGTTCCATGACAGAACTGTACCATTACCGTTAACAGTTGTATGTACGTCACTACGTAAAGATATTAAACAGATGAATGTACAGAGTATTTATTTCATAGTCAACGACTGTCGCAGTCGTGGAGGTAAAAATAAACAGAGTTGCTCTGACGCCACAGCTGTGAATCCATGGGTAGCCATCTTGATCCGACCAAAACACTGCTATATTTAACTTGTTTTCGTATGCATTTTGCACAGTTATGGTGAACTGTTTATGTATACGAAACGTTGTGATTGTGACGCAAAATCAAAGGAAATAGCATTTCATGTGTAAATTTCCTCGCTAACATGTGATTTTACTACTTTTATTGTAAACGATCCTGTACAACATCTTTACTTTTAATGTAGGGTATTTTTCTCTTATGATTTTCGATTTTCTAAAGATGAATGTTATTTCCCTCATTTAACATACTATTTAAGAATGAATAATGAATAAAATGTAATTTTGATTTTTATTAAGTCGATGATTTTGAAACCAAAACCTAATTTCAATATTAATGAAACTTACAAGACAAAGAAAAGATATCGTCACTGTACTCGTAAATCTGGCGTTGGTTCACTCGATCGAACTACATTATCTGATGATCATCAGATTAGCCAAAGGAAGGACCCATGTTTGTGATTCATAATATTGTATTAACAACTATTTTTAAATAGAATAAACGCGAAA
Source organism: Locusta migratoria (assembly GCA_026315105.1). Taxonomy (NCBI): domain Eukaryota; kingdom Metazoa; phylum Arthropoda; class Insecta; order Orthoptera; family Acrididae; genus Locusta; species Locusta migratoria. Next base: position 227,147,159 of record CM048746.1, on the reverse strand, counting down.
TTTTTTCGTTTTTCGAGATTATAATTTAAAAAAACCTTGAAAGAACCAGTTTGAGGACGTTACATGCGCATATGTTGCAATTAGCGACCGTAAACACAGAGACAGCTATAACACACTGTCAGTGTTTTGGTCAGAGTGTCATGGCGGCCATGGTTTCAAAGCGTAGTACGGCTGTGATACGTAGCGCCATCTCCCGTTATTCTTACCTCCATGCTCCAATTAGCCTGACACCTCCTGAGATAATACCGGTGATCACCGGATGAGGCGCACTACTCGGGCCTCCGATTTACCCGCTGATTCCCCAAATTAAGTTTTCAAAAATTTTCATCTCATTTGCTGCAATGTACAAAATAATTACTGAGAGAGATTTCACCGTCCAACAGGGATTTCACTGAAGGCATCAAGCCGCAAAATAGCGCTATGCTCCGATGCGCAAGGCCGTCCCCCGTCGGGGTTTCGAATCCCCCCTCGAGCATGGATGTTTGTTTTGTCTTTAGTGTAAGCACAGTCTAAAACAGACAGTGGGGGGAAAATGCAACCGCCGGCCGCGGTGGCCGAGGTGACTGAGGCGCTCCAGTCACGGTCAGCACGGCCACTACGGTCGGGGGTTCGAATCCCCCCTCGGGCATGGATATTTGTGCCGTCCTAGTTCGTAAGTAGTTCATAAGTAGTTTGTAAGTTTAGGGACTGATGACCCCGTAGTTAAGCCCCATAAGCTTAACAAACATTTGATTTGATTTTTGAAAATGCAACCATTTGACAGCTGAAGCGATACTAGCGCTCCAAGCGGCTGGGTATCTCAGTAGCAGAAAATGGCACTACGGGAAACGAATAATTTATTATTTATTATTTCTGTTGTTTATATATTTCCTAGGCATTAAACGTGGTACTGCATTTCGTGACACAAATACGAAAACATTATTAAACAAAAATCCCGTTTCCTATTGATGTCAGTTTATAATAATAATATATCAGTGCGTTGTAATACAAACGGCTCACACTAGCACGCTTAAGACAAGAAGCGAATTGTAACCTGGTGTGTTTAAGTTCAAAACCAACTGATTTATAATTATACTAGCTTAAAACCGCGGCTCCGCTCGCATGTTGGTAGATCAAATCATACGTAAAAATGCACTCGTTTCGAGGAATCCAATTACAAAATTCAACAATAATGATTGTAATAATATCACAGATCGATCACGTGATGTAATGCGCGAAAAGTTAAATCGATTCTTTAAAGAGATGTAATAAAAGAAATTTCTTTTTTACTGCTTTATGTATTTATTCTTATATTTCCTTATTCGTATGCTTATCCTTACAGAGAAAGAGCTAAAGACATTGTAGCACGCATAGACCAAAGATATGGTCTGTGGCATCACGTTTCGTTGTATGTAACCTCCTTGCTATAGAGTCGCAAACCTCATCGCTGACCTTCAGTCCGAATTTTTTTATAATTTGACGACTTTCAACCTCCATATCTTCCACCCCCTTATATCTATCGGCATGGAACTGCTATGGTGTACAACGGGAGACTTCCAACAACATTTACACACAGACCATTCGTTTGCATTCTGTAACACACACATACGCGTAGAATTTTATATACTCCGATAACTTTTCATCTCAATATACTCCACCCTTTATTATCAACCCTCAAGCAACAATGCAACCAATAAAACCATTTTCAAAGAGTAAATATAATTTTCAAATAGTAATTATTGCTCCGCATTTCGCGTTGTATTCTTCAAATTACTAAATATCTATCAGATCGCTATAAAACCGTGCCTAAAACCTTCATCAGGTACAGATTAGTAACTGTACAAATTTTAAGTATCTGCGTCTTGTCGCTCGGACGTGATAAGCGTACACCGAACAGACATTCACATTATATATATATATATATATATATAAATAGCTATCCGATCGCCATAAAACCGTGCCTAAAGCCTTCCCCGGATAGACATTAGTAACTGTACAAATTTTTGGCTCTTTATGTCTTGTAGTTCAGACATGATAAACGTACACCGAACAGACATTCACATTTATAGATATAGATAATGTACTGGTGTGTAGTTACACGTTCCACATGTATTTTTTCTGCGGATTTTGAACATCACGATTTTTACATTCTTAGAGACTAAATGTTACGTCTTATAGAAGCCCTTTTCTATTTCTTCTTGCTCAGACGGCTTGCATGTGCCGTTCATGTCATATTTTCATCGTACCTACTCCCCAGGAATGTAAAAGTACTGTAAATCTGTAAGAATCTTTTCCTGCTAAAATCTCAATTTGTCTGTACCCGTTAAGCTACTGTTTTATTTTACATTTTGTACAAAAAAATCCCTGTTAACTTTCGACTATCACTGCAGCATCACCGATAATACACTACTGGGCAAAAATTTGTTTTGAATTTCACAAACCTATCATTAGAATATCAAAAATAACTTTGAAGAAAAATATTGACAAGGGGAGGCCGCTAATTGTGAAATTCAGCTTCGATTCATACTGCGCATAATGAAAGCTCATGGCCGGAGGTGTAATTTGGCAAAGCACCTAGATGCACTTCTCAACCGTTGTCGAGAAAATCGACAGTTAAAAAAAGCCGTTGCGGTGAAATACTCTCTACGAAGAGTAATACTGTACAGAGGCGTGGTGTAGCGGTAAGCGCTCGTGTTCGTAATTTGCCGGTTCGAATCTCGCGTCATGCAACTTTTTTTATTATTTGCTTTTTGTAATTCATATATATATATATATATATATCATTTGATGTTCGAAGTTGCCAGTTTTTCTACGACAAACGACTTTCAAACAACTTATTATATGCAACGGGCGACTTCGAACATCAATATGTATTCCGCAAACAAAGTTGTATTTCACAAATGTTATTAATTGTCTTCATAATGTTTACCACGTATAGTTAACGGAAGAAGTATAAACGATATTTCGAAACGAATACGTATGGTGTAAGTCAAACCTGACGAACGATAGAACCATTTTGCAGAATGTCAATCAGGTGTGTTTCCCAACAGATAATTAAAAAAAAAAAAAAAAAAAAAAAAAAAAAAAAAAAAAAAACAATAGTTCTTGTAAAAACACATCGTGTGTCAGATGTGCTCGATGTCGTGCTCTTTTCTGCTTTCCATACTTTTATGATAATTATCACTCTGGTTCGTGCTATATTTTGAATTAGAAAAAAACAAATGATAAAAAAAAGTTGCATGCCGCGGGATTTGATCCTGCGACCTTCGGTTTACCAACCCGAGCGCTTACCGCTCCGCCACGCCTCTATACAGCATTACTCATCGTAGAGACTGTTTCACTGCAACGGCTTTTTTTAATTGTCGATTTTCTCAAGTCAAATGTTCAAATGTTGTAGAACTTATGGGACTCAACTAGGGGGTCATCAGTCCCTAAGCTTACAAACTACTTATGAACTAGCTAAGACTAAGGACGGCACAAATATCCATGCCCGAGGGGGGAATCGAACCCCCGACCGTAGTGGCCGTGCAGACCGTGACTGGAGCGCCTCGGTCCCCTCTTTTTTTTTTTTTTTTTTTTTTTTTTTTTTTTTTTTTTTTTTTTTTTCGGGTCTCCTTCCTCCCCTACAACCCGTCCTTCCGCTCACCAAATTCGCCTTCATCGGCGTCGGCTTCATCGGCCTTTGGGTAAAGTAATTTCTTCTTCTTCTTCTTCAGGCGTAGGTAGTGGATCGCTTCCACGATGAAATCAAAATCTTCCTCCATAGATAACAAAATAAAACTGATGTGCCTCCGTCACAGACATTTTTCCTTCCTGGCTCTCCGAACGCATCCGAGTTCGTCTTCTCGAAAAATGAATGTTACCGTTTCTATCGTTTCTTGCAATTCAGTCAACTTCTTTGCCTTTTATCTTTATTTATCTTCTCTTAACTCGTGAAACGTGAGCAGCCAGGTTTTTTTAATGATAATAGTCATTAATCCACAAGGGGGATGTTTAGTACATCATTAAAGGAAAGGCGTCCCCTCGCCATTTAAATGTAAAATTTATTGAAAAAAAAATGTTAACATTAACAGAAAATAAAGGGATAAGAACGCTCTTATTAGAGGGACATCAAATTACATTTTATCTTCGTGTTCCATGTTTTTAAATGTCTGGGCTTCTCAGAAATTCCTACATTCTTCTCTGAAAACTGCTTCTAAAAAGTTTGCATAGTTTCGCTTGTAATGTTGTTTACGGGATAACTGGCGAAGTTGCTGGACTATATACATGGAGAAGTCCTCTTCGCCTTTAGTCGTGCTTGACATTAAATAGTGAACGAAGTGTCCTTTCAGCCAGTTAACTGAGTTCCGTTTTGTTTTAGGGTACGGAACAGTATCTGGGTACAAGAAATCGTCAGGTGTAATACGAAGAATCGATGTTCTTGTGATGGTTGCAAGCTTTTTACGAATATAGTTCCAGACGTCTTTCACCTTGGAGCACACAAAAAGATGTTCATCGCTGTCCATTAAGCTGCACGTTGCACACAGTGGTGAGTCCACCAAATGTATGGAATATAGCTTGGAGTTGGTGTGGACTTTCCTGTTCACTAAGCGATACCAGGAGGCTCTGACCGCAGTTGTCAAATCACGGCAGTGGATGTTCTTCCAGATTATTGGCCATCTGTGGTGGGGATATTTTTGTTCAATGACGTTCCGGTTCTTGTTTTCCATTAACTTCTTATAAACCTTATGCGCCGTCATGAGCTCATCAGTTGGCATGTTTAGCTGCAAGTAGCTCAAGTCGACTAAAAAGGTTTGAAAATGCGACATAGCGCTCGGAATATGTCGGACGTTGATTGGAGGCTGCAGACTGGTAGGCGTGATCTCGTTTAACAGGGGCTGTTAAACTGTTTGGTGAGTTCTTCCAGATCTTGTATGTATTACACACGTATAGCGCCAGTGCCTTATTTGCAACATGCGTAAGATTTAATCCACCATCCCAAATGGCCAAAGTGAGCGTGTCGTATTTTACTTTGAAGATGTACCCTCGAGTGACGAAGTGACCCAAAGCTGACATAATTCTTTTCATTGTCTCGTGTGGCATCGGTAAAACTTGTGCAACGTAATTGATCTTCGATGTTATGTAAACGTTGGCGAGGGTAACCTTTTGTACGTCATCAAGTTTTCTGATGTAGTGACTCTGTATGCATGCACGCAGACGTGCGAGAAGATTCCTGTAATTGACAGCGATCGTGTGCCTTATGTCACTCCGGTATTCGATTCCTAAGCATTGCAGTTTGGAGACTGGAGTTATGTATCCATGGTGCTGTACTACAACCCCACATCCTATGTTCATAAAACCACACTTTCTTTCATTTAACTTCGCCCCTGAAGCAAGTTCGTATTTGTTAACGATTTGGAGAGCTGCTACTAACTCCTGGTCGTCCGTGACTAAAAAACCCACGTCATCCGCGTAAGCATTGCAGGCTATCTTGATTCCATTGATTGTCAATCCTCGTAGACGTTGATTTAGTGTCGCAAGCAGGGGTTCAATGGCGATAGCAAAAAGTGCCATTGACAAGGGGCAGCCCTGTCTCACCGAGCTCTTTATTCTAATTTCTTTTGTGAGCTGTCCATTCACTAATGCTCTTGTTACACCTTTACTAAGAATTTCACTTATGAAGTTCGTGAAGCGCTGCGGAAAGCCCATAGCAAGCATGGTGCTCAAGAGGTACTGGTGATTCACTTGATCAAATGCCTTTGCAAAATCAAGTGATACTAGGGCACACTGAATTTTGCAAGCCTGTGCTGTAGCAATCACGTCTCTGTATTCACATAAGTTTTGTTGGATTTTTCTGTCAAGACCCACGCACGTCTGGTATCTGCCTATTACTGTATTCAGCATCAGTTTCAGTCTACGGGCAAAGATTCGTGCCACGATTTTGTAATCACAGTTTAGGAGCGTCAGAGGTCTAAAATCATCAATATGTCTGCTTCCTGGGTGTTTAGGGATGAAAACTGCAATTCCTTCTACCAGTTCTTGAGGCAGATTAAAATGTGGCTGCAACAATTCATTGTACATAGCTAATAATTTTGGCTGCAGTTGTTCTCGAAAAGTATGATAGAATTCCGCAGTCAGTCCGTCAGGGCCCGGTGACTTATTTTTGGGGCTTCGTTGGATGGCATATTCCAGTTCCTCCTCATCAATGTCTGTAATAAGGTTCTCGGCTTGTGCATCACTTAATGACCCTCGAAGATTGCGTAACAGCTCCTGTTGCATTATTGCGTCGTTGCTTCCCGTTGCCAGCAGCGATTCCAGGTGAGTATGAATTGCATTTTTTATGTCGTGTTGCTGCACGAGGGTGGTCCCGTCACGTAACCGGAGTTGCGTTATAATTTTTCTTTTGCCTCTCTTATTCTCGCGTATTACGTGAAACATTGAAGGTTCTTCCTGCTCTATGAGGTTATCTGACCGAGACCGGACTTTGTACCCATCACACTGCTGTCGTTTAAGTTTCACAAGTTTTGATTTTATACGCTTTATTTGTACGTAATTGTCAATTATCGTCGCGTCCGATTTATATAACTCTCGTAAGCAAGAGAAGTAAAATTCTGTAGTCTTTTGTTGCCAGTAATACTTTTCCCGTGAATAAGTCTGAAACATTCTCCGTATCTTTGGTTTGGCATGTTTGAGCCACCATTCCGTCACCGAGTTGTATTGTGCTGCTTTACTTTCACATGCCCTCCATGTGTCATTAAATGCACGCTGGCATTCTACATCATGGAGAATGGAGTTATTTAATTTCCACGTGCCTCTGGCCCGGTATGTGCCTTGTTTGCACATGTTAATTGTACATATATATGCGGCGTGGTCTGATAAAATTGTCGGCCAAATTTCGGAATGTAGGACGGCGGAACTAAGTTGTTCGGTAACATATATCCTGTCCAGCCGACTTGCAGAGTGGCTCGTGACGTACGTGAATCCTTGTAAACTGCCGTGCAGGTGTTCCCAGGTGTCAATTAAACGCAGATCATTGACAATACGTTTCAGTTCCATCGATGTGTTAAAATTGGGCGTCTGGTCTTTACGGTGCAGCACACAGTTAAAGTCACCTGCAAGTATTAGGTGATCATAATTCCTTCCAAAAAGCTGTACAATTTCACTGGTAAAGAAGTCTGCCCTGTCCCGCCGATTGCTACTGCCGGATGGCGCATACACATTAATTATGCGAGTGCGGTGAACCGTGACTGCAATTCCCCTGCTATTCGGTAATTTTTCCACATCAGTCATTATGATGCCTTCTTTTGCCAAAACAGCTGTTCCGAGATCCGCTCCACTTCCCGGATTGGTGATAGCCGTATATCCGGCAAGTCGTTCAAGTTCTATGGCAGTCACTTCTTGAAGCAAGATGATATCAATGTCGGCAGCACGTAAGAGATCCTGTAACATGGACAGTCGCAACCCTGACCGGATCTTATTGATGTTGAGAGTGGCTATTTTATAAGCTTGCGACTGATTCATGGGTTTAAGGTTTTTCAGCAGTTAAGTTGTCCTCTTAGGGTGACTGGGAATAGAAGGCGGTTGGGCTTCAGTCGAGGTGACCATCGTGCCACCTTTTGTTGTTGTAGTCTGCTCCGTCGAGATGGTAGAGGGTTCCGTCCCCAATTTCTGGACCGCGGCTGTGTCTGCGTTCGCCTCTGTTTCTTCCATTTCCTCTGCCCAGGATTTGGAACTTGTTGACTGAAGCAAAGCCTCTGCTTGTCTTATTTCTGCAGATGGGGTCAGCGCTAGTTGTGAAACCGGGATAGACTCTGTGCCACCACTCGACCCTTGAAGTGAAATCGATTCAGAAGAGGCAGACATCTCGACATCCATTCCTGCTGAGACCGGTTGACTTACATCAGCACTCACAGAATTTTCGTGGCGGATCTTACTTATAATCTTCTTTGCTTTTTCCCGCAGTAATGGGGCGACTTGATTGGCACCCTGGTGGGCTCGTCTCCGTTTCTTAGTCTTCTTTGTGCAGGACGACCCCTTTGATGACTCCGAGCCATCAGTATCAGAAGTCCGTTGTTCCATCGACTCGTTCTCATCAATAGATTCAAGATCCATCGACTCCCGTACTTCATTAGGCCCAGGTATAGGGAGAGCTTCATTCAAACCTGTTTGTTCGCGGTCTGGTTCACTCGGTCCTGCATCATCGCTCATTTCCATGTGTGTGTCTGAGTAAATCTCGGCACTTGAAAGGACATCAACGTTTGAACTTGCAGGTACGCGTTCGGTGACTGTCTGCGCAGCATCAGGTTTATCATTGCCGTCTGATGGCGGGACATCTGAAGGTGGGGTCGCGGCTTGCACTGTAGTTAGCGCCGACGAGTAAGTCAGGGGCAGCGCCGTGGTCACGGAGGGACGCGCGGCCTCCCCGGCTGGTATCTGCGCCACGCGGCGTTGTAAACACTGCGCTCTGACGTGGCCTGTCGCGCCGCAGCCAGCGCAAGTCCTCGGCTGTCCATCGTATATGACAATACCACGGTGTCCGCCTACAGTTATGTAAGAGGGGATATGCTTTGTTAGGTCGATCTTAACCTGTCGCACACCGCTTAACACAGGGAATTTATGGCTCGGAGAGAACTTCTCCGCAAAATTGTTCAACACCCTGCCATACGGCGCAAGGACCGCATTAATTTGTTCCGCTGTTGTTTCAAAGGGAAGCTCAAATACGCGCACCGTCCGAATGCCAAGTCCTGCATGTGTGACAGTCACCTCACCGACAGCACCGTCCCTGTACTTAAATTTCAAAGCCCCTCCACTGCTTGCGACAACTCGATCACATACGTCGGAGTTGATAACTTTAAGGTAAACAACACTAGTGACGATAGAAAAGTTAATCCCAATTACTTCATCGGCAGATATCTTAGCGGTTTCTTCTAACCAATTTTCTACTTCGAAAGAGCTCGGTCTAGGGTGAGTCGTGTCAAAGGTGAACTTCAGGGTATCTATTCTCTTCGTCTGATTCATGGTTTCATGGTTTTCTCTACAGTTAGGACGACGCTGTATGCACGCGACTTACCGCGCAGACGTAAACAAACTCGCCACGGCGCGCCGCTCTGCCGGAGGTCCGCACACCGCCGTAGCCGCGACGAGACTGTCCCCTCGGCCACCGCGGCCGGCCCTCGATATTCTCGACAACGGCTGAGAAGTGCATCTTGGTGCTTTGCCAAATTACACCATAGGCCATGAGCTCTCATTATGCCGAGTATGAATCGAATCTGAATTTCACAATTGGCGGCCTCCCCTTGTGAGTTAGTTACCTCGCTTTCTCTGTTACAGATTCCATACACCCTTAAAATTTAACATACTTTATTTTATTCTACATTGTAAGAGCTTTTCACATTTGAGAAAATGTACATTTTCTTAGTTTTCCTCTAACTGCAATTTATCGCGCCGCAATATGCTCCGAAAGGCAGTCGCATTTTAAACGTGTCGTTGTACTCCATATCTAATCCACAATGGTTTCTCGCCTCTCGGTATGTTCTTACGACCCGGCCGCTTGGCAGCGCAGCAGTCGCCAGGTTGCAGAAAACTACCGGGAGTTCCGTGACTCTTTATGTTAGACTCTGGTTGTAATATTGCGTTTTCTTTCTTCCGATCAGGTGTTGGACTAGTAGCTATTGTTCGTAGCCGCTATTAAAGTTCACTAACGGTACAATAATACAAGAAAATAATTTGGTGGATCTGACCCATTTAGGTAACTTTATAGATAGAAGACTCAAAAAATGAGGCGGTACCTGATTTTAAAGTTTAGCGGCAGTAGTAATTTCGAACGAAAGCAACACCTGAGCACAATTATTACACAAAGAAACTAGCAGATTCGGTGACGATCTTTTTTACCACGGTTATCATGTTGACTGAATGTAGCAGAGGAAGCTGTAAAAACTCTTGCTGCATTGTGTAAAATGATGCTTGGTTGGCTTAGAGCAGATTATGCTAACTGAATGACCGTTTTAAAAAAAAATGTTAAATTAACTTTCGTGTCAAAAGGCTTTTTAAATCGATAGGATTTCGTTAATTCCGAAGATTTCTTTGCTGGCATTAGTAGAAAGTCACATTCATGGAAATTACCAATATGTCGAAGTACATCTAGTAAATTATAGATACAAGTCCAACAATGGGCCCAAGCATCATATTACATAATCAAGATTACTGCTGGAAAAATAGAAACACTTCATGAATTATTAAAGGTGGGTCATTTGAAATAAGTAAAAGATTTATACGTAACTAAATATATTTTCAACATACTTCATAAGAAAAAAGATCTCACACACACTTACAATTAATAATGGAGAAGTCCCTGACGTGTGACTGTTCTCAATCAGGTACGAAAGATGAAAGACCTGGTTCACAACCGCGATCTTGGCAGCTCGTAAAAGATAGATGAAATTCAGAAAAAAATTATAAACGTAATTAGCTGCCAGAGAAAGCTGTGGTCAGCGATAAGCATCGTAAATACATTATTTATCGAATGAAAATTTTTAATGTAATACTACATGGTGTAATATAGTTCATAAGTAGAATCAAACTTTCACTCCGCAGCAGAGTGTGTGCTGATATGAAACTTCCTGGCAGATTAAAATTGTGTGTTGGAACCGAGACTCGAACCTGGGCCTTTGCATTTCGCGGGCAAGCGCACTACCGACTGTGCTATCCCGACACGACCAACGATGCCGCCTCACAACTTTACTTCAGCCAGTACCTCGCCTCCTACTTTCCAAACTTCACAGAAGTTCTCCTGCGAAACTAGCAAGACTAGCACTCATGGAAGAAAGGATATGGTGGAGACATGGCTTAGCCACAGCGTAAGGGATGTTTCCAGAATGAAACTTTCACTGTGCAGCGGAGTGTGCGCTGATATAAAACTTCCTGGCAGATTAAAATTGTGTGCCGGAACCGGGACTCGAACCTGGGACCTTTGCCTTTCGCGGGCAAGCGCACTACCAACCATTATATATAGGGCCTCCAACCTCCTCTCACAGCCCCTCCTTTCGCTCTCCAAATGTCGCCTTCATCGGCGTATTGTTTTTAAATTTGTGTATTTTTTCTCCTTCCTCGTTTTCTGTTATCGATGCTGGACGGGAATTTTCACATTTCCGCTGCGGCATTGAGTTTGTCTTCTCGAAAATAATGGACTTCCGTTATATTCCATAATCTTTCGATAGTTCTATCATCTAATACTCTCCTCTTGTTCGTCTTCTCGTAACTCAGAGCGCGGTACTGCTTGATGCTCCACACCCGTCGACTTTGTTCCAGCTGACAAGGACAATACCAACCACTTATTTCTTTGTCTCTCCCTCTCTTCCAGGTAACGAAAACGGAGTAGTGTTGTGCATCTAAAATAACCATAAAACTAAATGATAATCTGCTGCATGGTTCGCAGGAGAGCTTCTGTGAAGTTTGGGAAGTAGGAGGCGAGGTACTGGCAGAAGTAAAGTTCTGAGGCGGCGTCGTGAGTCGTGTCGGGATAGCACAGTCGATAGTGCGCTTGCCCGCGGAAGGCTAATGTCCCAGGTTCGAGTCGCGGTTCCGGCACACAATTTTAATCTGCCAGGAAGTTACAAACTTTATTTTATTCTACATTGAAAGAGCTTTCCATATTTGAGAAAATGTACATTTTCTTAGTTTTCCTCTAACTACAATTTATCGCGCCGCAATAAGCTCCGAAATGCAGTCGCATTTTAAACGTGCCGTTCGACTCCATATCTAATCCACAATGGTTTCTCGCCTCTCGGTATACTCTTACGACCCGGCCGCTTGGCAGCGCTGCAGTCGTCAGGTTGCAGAAAACTACCGGGAGTTTCTGACTCTTTATGTTAGACTCTGGTGTAAGGTAGTTCATAAGTAATTCGTAATTTTAGGGACTGATGACCCCGCCGTTTGACAAACCTTTGAAGGCATCCAGTGCGTCCTACACGAGTAGTTCGCTACTGCGCAAACAGCGCTGATGGCTGCAGCGACGGAAGCGATGCCTCTGCAGCGCCTAGTAATCCGCGAGGGAGCCCGCTACGCCGGCACTATTCTATTCGCAGGGGATAGCGCGGAGCCGCGTGGGAGGCACTCTTCCCTTTATTGCCTGCCACTCGCGAGAGCACCCCCCCCCCCCCCCCCGTCAATTTGGCCGGCAGTAGCGCGATCCGCCACACCGCGGCGCTGCCCGCGCCCTAAACCACCCCTGCCGGATCTCTGTGCCCGCCTTGCCTCGGTCATTCGCCGCCTGCCGAATTACTCGGCCACTTCCGCCGCTCTTCGCCACTCGTCGCCGCGCAGCCCCGTGACAAATGAGCGGCGACCGGCTCACTAGCTCTCATCAGGCCCTGTCCGATTGCTGCCGTCCAATTCCCGGCTCCTGACTCGGCCAACTATAATTTACGGGGCAGTTACCAGAGAAATCCGCTAAACTTGCTTTCACGATGTTCGCGACGGTCGCAACTGTGCCTGGTGACAAGGAAGTCAGAGATTCTTCGTAAGACCATAATGCGCGCAGGTCAGTGAGCTTCCTGACACACTAAAGCCGTCCTCACACGGGATTGAAAAAGTAATGTATTCCAGAGCAGCTTCATATATTAATAAAAATAAAGTTCTAACAAAATGTCAGTTTGGTTTCCAGAAAGGTTTTTCAACAGAAAATGCAATACATATTTTCACTAATGAAATATTAAATGCTCTGGATAACCGTAAATCACTCGTTGGGATCTTTTGTGATCTATCAACGGCCTTTGATTGTGTTAATCATGGAATTCTTCTAGATAAGCTTAAGTATTGTGGTATGAGTGGGAAAGTGCACAAATGATTTAAATCATACCTAACTGGAAGAGTTCAGAAAGTTGATATAAGTAATTCACATAATATACAAAAAACAGCTGAGTCCTCAAACTGGGAAACTATCAAGCATGGGGTGCCACAGGGTTCGGTACTGGGACCTTTGATGTTCTTAATATATATTAATGATTTTCCTTTCTATATCCATAAAGATGCCAAGGTAGTTCTCTTTTCTGATGATACAAGTATCGCTATCACACCCGAATCACAGGAATTATTAACTGATGAAATTGTCAATGAAGTATTTCAGAGAATTATTAGCTGGTTCTCTGTAAATGGACTCTCTTTAAATTTTGAAAAAACACAGTATATTCAGTTTCACACAATAAATGGCATCACACCATTAATTAATATTGACTTCAACCAGAAATCTATAGCTAAGGTAGAATATTCAAAATTTTTAGGTTTATGCATTGATGAAGGGTTGAGTTGGAAGAAACAAATTGAAGACCTGCTGAAACGTTTGAGCTCAGCTACTTATGCTATTAGGGTGATTGAAAACTTTGGTGATGTACAACTCAGTAAACTAGCATACTATGCCTATTTTCATTCTCTGCTTTCTTATGGCATCATATTCTGGGGTAATTCATCATTTAGTAAGAAAGTATTCATTGCCCAAAAGCGGGTCATCAGAATAATTGCTGGAGCCCACCCAAGATCATCCTGCAGACATTTATTTAAGGATCTAGGAATAGCTACAACACTAGGAGAAAGGGTGACATACACTATTCATGGTTAAATTTAGCTCTGTCACAGAAAGGGGTTAATTATTCTGCCACAAAAGTCTTTGGTCCCTTACCAAGTAGTATCAAAATTCTGACAGATAGCCAACCAGCATTTAAAAATAAATTAAGAGAATTTCTGAATGGCAATTCCTTCTACACATTAGATGAATTTCTAGATAAAAGTTAGTACTTTAGGGGAAATATATATATATATATATATATATATATATATATATATATATATATATATATATATAATAAAATATTCAAAAATTGAATGTCATGTAATATTATGTATTGATACATTTCATTTAACTGACACGTTCCACATCATTACGAAGTGTCGTATTCATGATCTATGAAACAAGTATTAATCTAATCTAATCTAGATTGGTAGGGCACATTCTTAGACATCAAGGAATTGTGAATTTAGCGTTGGAGGGAAGTGTGTGGGGTAAAAACCGCAGAGGGAGACCAAGAGATGGATACAGTAAGCAGATTCAGACAGATGTAGGTTGCCGTTCTTATGTGGAGATGAAGAGGCTTGCTCAGGATAGAGTATTGTGGAGAGCTGCATCAAACCAGTATCCGGACTGAAGATCACAACAACAACAACATATTTATAAAAACAAAATAGCGTTTGTTCTGACGAAATCGGATGATTTTTATTTTTATATTTTTTTTTTTTTTTTTTTTTTTTTATTATTATTATTTTTTTTTCAGACGCCGTATTTGAATTGATCAGGAAATCCGCTTCAGGCTTTAACAAGTAAACACGACTGCCAAAAATTGTTTGCGAAATTCTGTTTTGGTCTTCCGGACGATGTGTCGAATGTAAACGTAGTAACACAATAGGGACAAGACTGGTTAGCGGGGCTGCACTATAACGTTTCAGAAATTAGGGCGACTGCACCATAGTCTGAACGCTACCAGTAAGTCCCTCGCATAGACGCGATTGGAGCCGCTGTTTGCGGTCCCCACTTGCTCCTTTGCCCTCCACTGAGACTGCTACGGCGCCCACCGTACAGGGGCTGTGGCAGCCTGAATACCCGCCCATTCCCCTGCGGCATTCGCCACAGATCGGCTCAGTGGCACTGCTAAAGTGTTACGTCTGAGGGGCCCCTAAAGCTACTTAACCGAACTGCGGGCGTGTTTACTCGGTGGCGGCGATCTTTGATGATGTAACGCCTCCATTTCTGAGTGGCTGCTCTGCAGCGTAGCTTCTTCAGTGTGCGCCAGCATACTCTTCAACACGTAATAGCTCCTTTGTGATTCGTCAGCACGTCCTGTGTGGGGCGCCGAATCGCTGTACAGAACGAATTTAAATAACGTACATATATGTTCACTGACTGTTCCGTCGATTCTTGACAGAATATTTGATAGATTATGATTATTTCTGGATATTAGACATGTTTAAGATAGATACGTTTCGATCAATATTTTTCAGCCAACTTCTGTTGTTTCACTTTATATTTCTTAGGGTACCCTCATAATCTATTATATTCGGTCGTATGAATAAAAAAGAGCACATGCTCCACGGAAGATTCTCAGAGCAAAAGAAAGTTATCTAAGTAAATTCTCAATTTCGTATTAATAAAAACTTCGAAGCATATACTCCGAGCAGGTAGTTCATTCTCGCTACCTCCCCTCCTACTTGAGTAAGTTCTCCGCGCGTCATGTCCGCCACAAATCAGCTGTCCAATCGTGTATTTCTTTAAACTAGCCCAATCAGGCAAATTATTAAGTGTACAAATATGGAGTAGGTATCGACGTGTTCAGAAAGAACTGTACTGTGTTTAGATACTATGTTTGAAATGTTTGTTAAGCTTACTGGACTTAAGTAGGGGGTCATCAGTCCCTAAACTTACAAACTACTTATCAACTACCTTATACTAAAGACGGCACAAATATCCATGCCCGAGGGGGGATTCGAATACCCGACCGTAGTGGCCGTGCAGACCGTGACTGGAGCGCCTCAGTCTCCTCGGCCACCGCGGCTGGCTTTAGATATTAGTTTGTTGTGAAGCAGCATATTATTAAGGCGAAATGTGCACTTTTTACGAAAATTTATTCTGCTGGCGATACAAAATTT
Source organism: Locusta migratoria (assembly GCA_026315105.1). Lineage (NCBI taxonomy): Eukaryota > Metazoa > Arthropoda > Insecta > Orthoptera > Acrididae > Locusta > Locusta migratoria. The sequence goes on along the minus strand of CM048746.1, from coordinate 227,131,511 downwards.
TCGTCACGCGAGAAACTCGTTTGTTAATTAAGTAGGGTTAGCACAATTTGCGAACGATATAATAAGAATGCATCACATATTCATCTATTATAACGTGGAATGCTATCGGAGTGTTCTAACATGAGATAGGCCTTGTTAAATATGACACCCAATGGTTTGCTCATAAGCGTTAGGCCATGCGATTTTGAACAAGAAACAGGCTGCTAGGTATGTAATTAATCAGTTATTAATTTTCCTGTCGTGTTTATTTACATCTAACATGACAGAAGTTACGATTTCGAAGTCAGAAAACGCATCATAAATAGGCCAACCGGTTTGGACAGAAACAGTACTTAAGTAGGCCTACCTGGTATTGCAGCAATATTTATTTTGTGATAGAAACTGTGAAGTCATGGGATACACTTTATTTGGAACTAACAGCATAAGGTCTTACTAATAGACCCTATTTTAAAACAATATTATTTTGCTATGTGACTGTTTACAACAGTAAATATAAAATGTTCAAATGTTTGTAAATCTATCGGACCAAACTGTGTGGTCATCAGTCCGTAGCTTACAAACTACTTAAACTAATGTAAACTAACCTAAGGACAACACACACACCCATGCCCCAGGGAGGACTCAAACCTCCACGGCGAGCAACCGCGCGCTCCGCAGCGAGACGCTTTAGACCGCTCGGCTACTCCACCGCGGCCAGTAAATATACACGCCAAACAAATGAGTAAACACGAAGCTGAATCCATTTGTGTTTCATTTTTATGTCGGTAATGAAAACACCTCTTATATCACTCTCGTCACTGTATAAAATGCTGGAAGTGTCACACGATTTTTCCAAAGGAAGATACTCGTCAACAAAATTTTTATTTGTATTAACTTTATAGATCCCCTCGTATTTCTTAAAGACTAAATATAAAGGAACTTGTTTTTGCCTTCTAAGTGATAAAATTGTTGTCATTTTTATTATAAAACCTCAGTAAAACGTAACCTTAATAGAAGTTACTCAGCACGGAGTATGCCATAGAGCTCACTCCAGAAATCTGAGAATGTTCTCCCGTCGTGAGAAACGTCTGTAGTTCTATTCACATGAAATTGAAGAATGTTCTCTGCTGTGAGCAACTTCTCCCACCCCGTTACTCACGCCGAGAACATACTCGGCTGAAGTATATTCTCCGACTCTCTTTACTCATGCGAACCTGAGTATGTTCTCTAGAATCCAGAGCATAAAGTAGATACTCCATTTCATTCATACGGCCCAGTGTCTCGTATGTTATCAATGTCAGGAATTTACACCATAACTTGAATTGCAATATTTCCCGCAGGTTAGTTATAAACGAAAACACTAGTCTCCTTTGAGTGTTATATATCTAGCAAGTTAAGATCTTTGAAACTTAAACTCATAATGTTTACCTGATGATGCCGTAACAGCCGAAAACCGATCTGTAAACCAATAAATTTGCAGAATATCTCACAGTTGTCTTGTGTATTTCATTCATAATGTACATAAATGTCATTACCATTTCGTCAGTGCTTCATCCAGTCCCGTACAGAGCACTTCGTTCATATCGAGGCCTGTAACGTTCCTATTCCATTAATATGGATCTTAAAAGCTTTTAGATGACAGTGATAAAAGAAAGTCTTTAGTGATAATGATGGTAAATACATACAGCTGAAGCGGTTTCCATCATTGTGACTCAAGTCTACACCTGCGGATGCCCACAATACATAATTTGTTGCAGGAAGTTTTTAACTAAAAGGCTATTCCCATTGCCCTTATAGGCAATAGAATTGTCCAATTTGAAGCGTCACTTCCAAACAATTAATCAGCAGTTCCATAAAGATTTACTCTTGGCTATTTGGTTAAAATAACAGTTCGTATTACAAAACAATATTTTATTAGTGAACGGTTTTCAGTGTTATTCTGAGTATATGTGGAAGGTAGGACTGTAAGAACAGGTGCAAAAAAGTTACAGAAGTTCTAATATGTATGGCGCTACAGCAGGCCTGGCAGCTGAAGTGAATACCGCGGTAGCTGAACCCACTCAAAAAATTTAGAGTGGTTGAAATACCCACTTTTGATTTTAAGGAATACTTATTTACATTGAGCAACGCGGGCATGGCCACTCGCTGTCAGGCCGGGCTGAGAAAAAGGAAGAAATCACTTTTCCAATTCTCACGCTGTAAAAACTGTTGCGATATATAGGACTAACCCACATCGCTTTATCAACTTATTTTTTCCTTACATGTTTTACATTGCTTGTGAAAATGTCTCATTTTCATTCTCAGTGAATTTTTAGTTTTATAACGCTTCTCACTGATTTGAAGGAAGCGAGTGAAATAGAACTAAAAGTACGGAAAAGATATTGAAACGGTTGTAGCAATGAACTTTTCTTCTTTAGCGAGGAATTGCGTGTTAATATTCATCTCACCATCACTCTCTACCTGTACGTCCCCTTCCCCTCTCTTCATAAATTTCTTCCGCCTCCTCTGTCTTCTCTTAGAATTACAAGTGTATCTAACCTAGAGCCATGTTTAGTGTTATGTTCGAAATCTTATATCTCTGAGAGTTCTTGGCCGAATGTTTTGAAATTTTAAAGGAACGTTCTACAGGAATATGCGTACTTTATACACAAAATTTTTAATACATGCCATGTAAGAAATGTTAAAATGTTTGTAGAGCTTATGGGACTTAACTACGGGGTCATCAGTCCCTACAATATTCCCTCTCCCTGGACATTAATTCCCTCTCCAAATTTCACCTTTCATTCCATCACAGCTTGCTCAATGTACAGATTGAAGAATATTTGGGAATGGCTAAAACCCTGCCTTAATCCCTTCCCAACCAATGAGACCCTTTCGTGCTATTCGAATCTAGTAATTGCTGTCTGGTTTTTGTACAGATTGTATACAACTGTTCGCTTCCTATATTTACCCCTTCAGAATCTGAAAATGTATATTCTAATCAACATTGTCAAAAGCTTACTCCAGATCCACAAATGTTAAAAATGTAGGTGTCCCTTCCCTTAATCTATTGTCTAAGATAAGTCGTAATGTATTGCCTCGCGTGTTCCTACATTTCTCCTATATCCTAAATTGATCTTCTTCAAGATCAGATCACGCCAGTTTTTTCCATTCGTTTGTAAATAATTCTTGTTTGTATTTTGCAACCGTGACTTATTAAACTGATAGTTTGTAATTTTCGCGTTTGACTGCACTTGCTGTCTTAAGTTTTGGAATCACTATATTCTTCTTGAAGTCTGAGTGTATTTTCCCTATCTCATAAATCTTGTATTTCATCTTGACTGGCTCTCCTAACGATAACAGCAGTTCAGACGGAGCCAGGGGCCTTGTTTCTACTCATATCTTTTTGTGCTGTCAAATTATTCTCGCAGTGTCGTATCTCCTATCTTATTTTCCTCTACTTTGTCTTCTTTTTTGTAGAATACTGCCTTCAAATTTATTTCCTTTGTACAGGCCTTCTATATATTCCTTCTGCGTTTCACATTTTCCTTCTTTGCTTAGTACTCATACTCCATCTGAGCTCTTGATATTCATACCACTGCTTTTCTTGTCTCCAAATGGATCTTTTATTTTCCTGTCGGCAGTATCTATCTTTCCCATAGTTATGCATTCTTCTACAGTCTTGCATTACTCCTCAAGTCACTAGTGCGTAGCCAGTCTTCCTGTCAACCTCATTTTTCACACGTTCGTACTGCCTTTTGCCTGCTTCACTTTATTCATTTTTATATTTTCTCCTGTCATCAATTAAGTTCAGTATCTCCTGTGTTATCCAGGGATTTCAATTAGGCCATATCCTTCTGGCTATATGATCCTCTGTGCCCCTCGTTGCTCTATCTCTAAGAGCTATCCATTCTTCTTCCGTTTCAGCCAATCCTTGCCTAACGCTCCATCTGAAACTCTCAACCACCTCTGGTTCCTTCAATTTGTCGAGGTTCCATTTCCTCGATTTTTTACCTTTTTGCAGTCCCTTCAGTTTTAATCTACAGTTCATAACCAATAGGTTATGGTCAGAGTCTATATCTGCCCCTGTATATGTCTTATAGTTTAAACCCTGGTTTCCAAACCTTTGCCCTACCATTATAAAGTCAATCTGGTACCTCCCAGCGTCTCCTTCGATCGCTTCACAATCGGAAGAGCTAGTTGGCATATAAACTTGTACTATTATGGTCGGTAATGGCTTCTTATCTATCTTTGCTACGATAATGTGTCACTATGCTGTTCATAGTAACTTAACCGCATTTCTGTTTTCTTATTCATTATCAGTCCCACTCCTGCATTACGACCAACTGATTTTGTATTTATAAAACTGTACTTCCCTGGCCAAAAATCCGGTTCATCCTGTCACCGAACTTCACTAATCCCCACCATATCTAACTTTAACCTATCCATTTCTATTTTCAATTTTTTTAACTTACCTACCCGATTGAGGGATAGAACATTTCACGCTCCGATACGTAAAATACCTGATTTGTTTTTCTTGATGATGACATCCTCTTGAGTAGGCCCCGCCCGGAGATCGACTATTTTATCCAGAGGATGCCATCGTCATATATTCATACAGTAAGAGCTGCATGTCCTCGGGAAATGTAACGACTTTCAGTCGTTCGCAGTAACTGCATGGCAAAGCCTTAATAGTTGACATTACAAAGCCTGCTCAGTCAATCATCCAGACTATTCCCAGAATGAAACTTTCAGTCTGCCGCGGCGTGTGCACTGATATGAAACTTCCTGGCAGATTAAAATTATGTGCCGGAATCGGGACTCGAACCTCGAACCTGGGACCTTTGCCTTTCGCGGGCAAGCGCTCTACCGATTGAGCTATCGCGACACGACTCACTATAGGTGGAAATAATAATGAACAGTTTAGAACAAACGTCAACAACGCACAAATTTTAACCGTGTTAATGTAATTTTTTAAATTTGACACAGTCGGGTAATGTTCTGGCGACTCGACAATGGTTTTCTTGTGGTATTGTTATAGCGTTGCTGTTAGAGACAGTTTTCCTCAACGGCATAAAAGTTGTAAAGCAACAGCACCTCGATATTTTCATAGGTTCTGAACATATTTGTTTTGACCTTCACAGCCGTATCACTCGGTAGATATGCAATGAAACTTTGACAGATATTAACACTAAGTTGAAGCCGAACATAAGTATTGAAATGGCTATGTACTTACTCTGTTCCAATAAATATACTTTTATAACCAAAAACACTAACAATTAGGCAATTTTTAACACAAGCGACGTTCACCTCTCCTTTTTGTGTGCGCTTCAACGTTATTTTCGTTAAAGAATATATAATCTTCCATGCGACTTAACAATTTTACGTTTTCATCTTTTGCATAATGTAGATTATGTATGTGTAATCGTTATTTGAGCAGTACAAGTTTTATTGCAGTGAATTATCAATGCCCGAACACTCTTTCCCTACCAGAATTACACGTAAATTTTGCATGACGCTGACGCATGGTTAATTCTGTTTTATATGCATGATTCTCTGCTTAATGTATTCATAATTACATACTGTAATAACAAAGGTATAATTCCTTGCTGAAAATGAAATGCAGTTTCACGCCTAGCCTATGATCACTACTGTAAAATATCTCCAGTCGCAATAACTAGAAATTCTGGATTCTTTCACTTACATTTAGTAACCTATGACATATAAGCCACTAAGATAAACGTTGATAATGAAACATGAAACCTGTACATTCCCAAGCTAATGAAAACTACTTTCCTAGCACCAGTAGGACAGATGTGGAACCCCTTGCTATGACATGAGATGTTGTTTTCATACCAACGATTGCATCGAAGAATCAGAAAAGGCCATTATTTCATATTTTATGCCATACGAAGAATGTGTCATAATTAAATATTAAGATTTACAAAACATAAATATCAAAACAAATACAGCAGACACGTCAGGAGCAGATGCAGGAACTATATGACACTGAATTGAAACATCCGGTAAAAAGTGTTGATATTTGCTAATAAAACATTTCTAAGAACAAGAACAATTATTCATAAGGCCTACCACCCTTCATTTATTCCAATTTTTACTTTTTCCAATTCCAAATTTCTTTCATTTTTTACCTGAAATACCGGGTGATCAAAAAGACAGTAAAAATTTGAAAATTTAATAAATCACGGAATAATGTAGATAGAGAGGTAAAAAGTGAAATGGTTATCAGTTCTGCAGAACATATCAATGTAGAATCAAAGGCAAACAGATTGTCCGGCTAGAATAATTTAGTGTCCAGGAGCAGAGCACTGAGCATGCCCAACTTCAGAAGTGTTCCCAATGTGAAGCTCTCCTAAGTTCCAAAACCAGTGAAAAAGGAGCCCTGGCCTAATTTTCGTCTTCTGTCCATGTAGAGACTCGAGTTGTTCCAGGTATTGCACGTACCGCTCACTATTATCTCTAAATCGTACAATTCACCTTCTGGCTGAACAAGCATCAACACCATAAGTACATCCTGCAACAAATTAATGAATACCGTTTTCTAACAGGAAAAATTAATCGCTCGCGAACATTAAAATCATCCATTTAGAAGCAGACCTGTGATGTACCCTAATAAAGTGATAAGTTTTTTATAGCTAAAAACTATATAGACACCAGGTAATGGTTGACATAATTACAAATAAATACAACCGTTTTTATTGTGATCATTTGTCCGTTTAAAGATTATCATAATATGGAATCTTTTGAAAGAATCTAAGACCTAGAAAATCCTACAACTGCACAATTTGTAAAATTTAAAATACTACCAGTCTAAATAAAATAAAATAACGAACTACTCCAGTCATATCCTAATAAGCGTCCTCCTTGTTCATAGACGGTCAGTTAAATTACAACGAATCTCGACTTATACTGTCTCCTGTCTATTGTATTCCTTCTATTTTCCCATGTAAATACCAATGTGAAGTTCCACAGACCGACCGAGTTAGGAAGACAGGCACTTCTGAACTTGTATATGCGCAATTTTCTGTTGCTGGACATGAATAATTGGACCAGGCAATCTTTTTGCCTCTCATTGTACACATGCCGTGAATATAAACTTCCTGTCACTAGACTTGTATCTTGATCTGTTTAGTTTTTTTTCCGAACATGAAAGTATTTGGAATTCGATTTAAATCGTGGTCTTAGCAAGAAAAGCACTTTTCTCAAGGTAAAACGACGACCAGAAGAATTTCTGCAAGGCTTCTCTCGGAAACACGTTCTCCTGCTCAGACGTTGCCCTTGCAATGTCAGGAATAGAACCAAACGTTTCCTTCAAGTGCCGTTTTAATTTCTCAAAAGAACCACAAGTCACGTGTTGCTAATTCTGACTAAGGCTATTGAGGAGCCACGTGGAAACAGCAGCGTGGTTCTACGAATCATGCCAGGACCTGCGCGGTCGCTCCCGCCGGAGGTTCGAGTCCTCGCTCGGGCATAGGTGTGTTTGTGTCTGTGTGTGTGTGTGTGTTCTCCTTAGCGTAACTTGGTTTAAGTCAGTTTGCGTTTGTAAGCCTAGCGACTGATGATCACAGTTTGTTTTGTCAGGTAGAATTATAAACATTGGAAAAACTCATAAATCAATCAGTGCTGTGGCGAAGCTCATTGTCAAATTTTGAAATGAAAGAAATTGTTAAAATGGCCCATATGAGGTAATAAGTCCTCGAATAGTTCTTCCCCTGCCATATTTTTAATTTACAAAGTAGAACTTAATGTTCCAACATTGTTTGAAATCGGCGATATATGGCAGATAGAATTGCCAACTCTCCTGGAGTAGCCAGCAGTTGCCTGAAATTTAATGCGTTCTTCCGGATCCTGGAACTGAAATTATATCTCCTAGAATTACGTATTACCTCCTTATTCATTTTATTATTATTATTATTCGTGTTTATATACTATACTATCATAAAATTCGAGTGATGCATCTTTTTATGCAAAGTTTGTCAGCATGTAAAAATAAATATTATTGTTTAGATTTGTGCACCTGCATTGTTGAAAACTGGAGGGAAAAGAGAAGTATGTTCTTGCGTCAACACGAAGTCGCTGGCTTTGATGTATTTGCAACAAATAGTGCTCGTTAAGAGTCGAGGACATGGCAGTGGTCTCAGTCGTAAGTTGGTTATTGTAATGACTAGTTCATCGAAAGTAGAAGAAAAAAATATTACTGGAAATTTAAGGATGACTGGGAAAGTTCATACGACTTGTTAATGAAGAAAAGTAAGTTGCAAGAATAACTTAAGGACTACCATCAGTTTTTCAATCAAATTCGATGGAGTTGGTGCAGTTAATAGTCACGCTGACTATTCTAAAAATCAGGGTAATTATAAAAAGATATCAGCGTAAGCCTGCAGCTGTTAAATTGTAGTTAATGACATCATCATAAAATTTTAAATTTGGTCAATAATTATGCGAAATATGGTCACTGGGATCCGGTAAATAAGCCGATCGCGACAACAGATGTGCATGACAGACACGTTAATAAGAAGAAGCCAAAAATGCAAATGGTATTGTAGATTTTCTCCCGGAATACAGAGTGTGAATTAACATAAAATAAATGTGATATCTGCAGTTGCTTCTAAAAAATTATTCATGGTATGTTTCGATCATACTCAGCTAACTACTTACATTCCCACTGTATATTAAACGCCATGCCTGGTAGTATGACAGGAAATTTAAGCAGCACTTTGGACTCAGGGCAGGTGATATTTGGCTTTCCAACAGCTATAAGCCCTTATAGTACTGGTTAGACGTCCTGACCTAGCCTCTCCATCCATAAAGTGAGGTGGAAAACAGGGCGCAACGGGGATTTAAAACTTGTAGCCCATATTTTAGTAACTATGTCAAGGGGTGCAAGATGTGGTCAGTGCGCAGAAGCGATTTCTCGTCTCGTGCGCTAGGTGAGTCCATTCCTTCGTTTTTTTAGGGACGGCCACCTCAATTGCATTTTGCCTGTTCAGTGCTATTTTCGTAGAATTTGTGTTATTCCTTACTAAGTTGTGTATAGACTTGCTACAGCTTCCCTGAAAGGTAATTTTTATCCAAATATTCCTTTACGCCTCTTTTTATGAAGTTCAGCAATAAATTTATTCTCTTCCCGAATTTATTCGGTGCCACCTCATTAGTTGTTAGATGCTCAAAAAGCCAATACAGCCCTAACTACAGCTATCGATGACGTCGGCGATTTGTGAGTTCACAACTGATGTAAATTAAAAATTGTCAGGTATTCAACTTATTAATTTAGATGTCTTATAACACATTTTAATTATAATGACATTTCTTCAGCATGTTGTAATTTTGAGTTTACTATAATATTGTTAAAATGCTTGATGACGTAGATAACTCTCGCACTTGATATTTCTGTGCACCACCAGAACTCTTCCGCGCGATTTTGCCTGACTTCTAGACGTGTGACAAAAGACAGCGGCTTTTTGTATTCGAAGAAGCGCTTTAGCTCGGACTAACAGACCGCACCTGACAAATGAAAGACCCTTCTCGGAAATGTTTGCCTCAAGCGCAGAGAGATTTCCCTTAAACTTTACGTATCTGCGGCCCAAGCCACACAATCCGATTCCGACGACAACGTGACCGTCAATTTAGCTCGTTGGCAGGTTAAAAAGGAGCCTTTGATGGAAGGCAGCTTCTCAGAAGGAGTTCTCTTTAAGATGCTTAATAACTGAGATAGCTGACTATTACTTTTGGTGGCTACTTATCGAAGAGTACAGTTGTATTTCTCGGAAGAGCACTGCGAATTTTGTTATGTCACTAATGCCCTTAGAAGGAAGTCCCTGAAAAGAAAAAAATAAAAAGAAAAATAAAATAAACGATTCATATCTTTCGTGTTCGTGTGAGAGATCATTAGTCACGGTCTTCAAACTTTCATAATACCACGGAGTGATGTGTAACAGTGTACAAATGACAAATTCTGATCACTCTTCGGAGTAACATTCGTTGATGCTAAAGCAGTAACATGGAAAAAGACTTTCGGTGCTGTCGAATTTCATCGTACACAAAACATGGATTCAGAACTGGACACTGATAGAAAACTTAATGGCACAATATTATGTTCGCCTATTCCTAGTTAATGGCAGCAATATTTTTTTTTAATTATTGTATTCGTAAAATTTCTTAAAGTAACCGCAGTGCCATAATTATTTCACTTTTCATATTATATGCACAGTCGTTGTTCTCTTAGTTGCGACAGTAACGAGAAGGATTTCCAGTGCTCAATAATCAAAGTTGATAACTTTTTATGGCATCACTAATTCGCATAAGATTCGTATTTTACATGCTATCATATTGCAAAACAATATTACACACTTGACCTTCAAACCTAGGACAACGACACTATAAACATAATAATTCGTAGCGTGTTTGGAGGAGACACCGGTACCAACCGAAAATTTTATTTCAAATATGCATGGATGGCGACGAACTACACTGACAAATATTTTTCTTTTTTTATAAATTAAAAAAAAAAAGTTCAAATGTTTATAGAGCTTATAGAACTTAGCTACGGGGTCATCAGTCCCTAAACTTACAAACTACTTATGAACTACCTTATACTAAAGACTGTACAAACATACATGCCCGAAGGGGGATTCGAACCCTCGACCGCAGCGGCCGTGCAGACCGTGACTGACACGCCGCAGACCGCTCGGCCACTGCTGCCGGCTTAGAAATTTAAACGCAATAGAGAATTTCTCAGACCTCCACTGTACTACCAAATTTTCATACGTTACCATTTGGTACTACATCTATACCGTACACAGTGGGGGCGTCAAAAATTCTCTATTGCGAATAAATTTCGAAAAAGAAAGCGTTATTTCGATCTTGCTGATATTTTGCACACCCCACCTTCAAACGAAGAGGAAGTTCTCTGTCTACATAAGATTTCATACGATTCATGGCGGAGGATACTATATAATAGACTTCGACAACAGTCTACAGTTTTAATCAAATACTGTAGCCACTGTGGAATGGCCGAGCGCTCTTTTTTTGGTGCGTTGCTGCGGAGCGTGCGGTTGCTCACCGTCGGAGAGTCCTCCCTCGGGCATGGTTGTGTGTGTTGTCCTTAGGTAAGCTTAAGTTGGTGTACGAAATTTTTAAGACTATGGACTATTAACCAAAGTAGTTAACTCCTATAGATTTGAAAACATTTGAACATTTTCACTAATCTATCAAAAAATCCACGCTTGTCCTTCGAAATATGAGAAAAACATTATGTACAAATTTTGAATATAACGATTGTGGGTATTAGGCCGCGTCTTTTTTACACACTTAGCAAAAGAATTGCCGACGTTTCGACAACTGTGCAGCGGTCCTCTTCAGGGCGGTTAACTGTTGGATGCTGCTGAATGTACTGTACATCTTTATACACTGTGAATTTTTTTGTTATCTAATACCGACATCATGCATCTAAGATGGTGATTCGCTGGCAGTAGCGTATCAGCAGGCTCTTACGTTTGCTACCCTGGTAAGTGAATGGTAGGTAAAATTTTGTGTCTGATTGGAAGGCAACAGTCAGTTAGCAACTAGCATCCAGGGGATGGTGTTTCCTGCTGTGAACGTTAAAATAAGTGGTTCATTTAATGTCAAAACATCAGCCGATTCCTCAAAATGGGGGATTATCAAGGATGGGTTGCCATAGTGTTCGGTCTTAGGTCCTTTACTGTTCTTACTATTCTACATTAAAGAAGATGCAAAGTTTGTTCTTTTTGCTAATGATACAAATATAGTAATCACGTAAAAAACTAAGTGACGTAATCGTAAATAATGTTTTTCGCAAAATTATTAAGTGGTTATCATTAAATTTTGATAAAACACATTATTTACAGTTTTTCACAGTAAATGGCATAATTCCAGTAATAAATATAGACTTTGAACACAAGTCTGTAAATAAGGTAGAATTTTCGAAATTTTTAGGTGTGTGCATTGATGAAAGATTAAACTGTAAGCAACACATAGACGGTCTGCTGAAACGTTTGAGATCAGCTATGAATGCTGTTAAGGTTATTGCAAATTTTGACAATAAGAATCTCAGTAAATTAGCTTATTATGCTTATTTTCATTCACTGCTTTTGTATGACATCATATGCTGGGGTAATTCATCATTGAGTAAAAAAAGTATTCATTGCACAAAAGCGTGTAATCAGAATAATTGCTGGAGCCCACTCACGATCATCCTCCGAACCTCTATTTAATGATTTAGGTATCCTCAAAGTAACTTCACAGTATAGATATTCACTTATGAAATTTGTTGTTAATAATCCAACCTAGTTCAAAAGTAATTGCAGTGTGCACAGCTATAACACCAGGAGGAAGGATGATCTTCATTATGTAGGGCTAAATGTACAATATTACTATCAAATTAATAAATTGTAATTGGTATCTGGTCAGTAGCTAAACTTACGTATTAACAGTAATTGGGCTTGGTAGGTGACTAAAGACTTTTGTGGTAGCATAATTCACCCCTTTATGTGCCGAACTCAGATTTAGCCCTACTTAGAGAAGATCATCCTATTTCCTGGTGTTATAGCTGTGCACACTGCTACTACTTTTGAACTGGGTTGGATTATTAACAACAAATTTCATAAGTGAATATCTATACTGTGAAATTACTGTGAGGATACCTAAATCCTTAAATAGAGGTCCGGAGGATGACCGTAGTCTTTGTACAGCACGATCATCCCTCAGACATCTATTTAACGATTTAGGTATCCTCACAGTAACTCGCCACAGTATATATATTCACTTATGAAATTTGTTGTTAATAATCCAACCCAATCCAAAAGTAATAGCAGTGTGCACAGCTATAACACCAGGAGAAAGAATGATATTCACTATGTAGGGCTAAATCTGAGTTTGGCACATAAAGGGGTAAATTAAGCTACCACAAAAGTCTTTGGTCACCGACTAAGCAGCATCAGGAGCCTGACAGATAGTCAACTAGCATTTAAAAATAAATTAAAAGAATTTATGAATGACAACACTTTCTACTCATTGGATGAGTTTTTAAATATAAATTAAGAAATCTTAAAAAAAAAGACAATTTGTGTAATGTAACGTCTTCTACAGACACCCGTCATTAACATGACATGTTCCACATCATTGCGAAGTGTCACATTCATGATATATGGAACAAATATTAATCTGATCTAATTTAAAATAACTATAAATAACCATTGTTTATATTTTTAAACTCTAAAAATATTGATAAATGATCGTAACTGTCTGTCAACCTTGTACATTCCAAATAAAGTTCACTTCTAAATTTATGCCCTGTTACTATCGAAGAGTTTAAGTAGTTCTTTAATTACCTGTACAAGTTGATTAATAAATTTGATTTTTGTGCATCTGATTACTTCACTGAAGATTCTGCTTACCACCGTCATAATATACCGAGTGGATATATTGTGATGCAAACTGGATTAGCTCTATATGTGTTAACACCAAAGAAAAGTTCTGTGTGCTTCACCATTATGTGTGTGTGTGTGTGTGTGTGTGTGTGTGAGTGACTGAAAATGTACAACTTTGATTATCGCTTTGGAAGTAACTGGCTTTTGACCTTTGAAGTACACTATATATATATATATATATATGGCGCTAACTACTTTCATTTCTTTAGTAATGATTTTTGTTCATTACCTCTCACAGTATCTTATGATTTCCTAACTGAATGAGTACTGCTTTGAAAATGCCTCTAGTTTAATATTTTTAAATATGAGAATGACTATAATGGTTTGTCCTTGTACAGTTAACTGCCATTAATGAAATTTCCGTAGAACACAATAAAAGTAATTTACATTCTCTCTATTCAATTTTCTTTTTAATTTTTTTTTTTTTTTTTTTTTTTTTTTTTTTTTTTTTTTTTTTTTTTTTTTTTTTTACACGTTCGTCATAATCACATATGCACGACGCGATAACCGAGTTTGACACTTGCAGACACTGTTACGATAAACGACACTCCCGCACTTTAAAAATGAACTTTCACAATGAATACTTCTTATTTTTCAGCTTACTAATAAATGTTTCGCTGGTTTTCGTGCCGACGATCGCACGCGACGTACCGTACGCACCGAAACACACACACGGACGGCGTCCGCACAGGACAAGACCCACTCGCAGACTCCCTGACTGCCTCTCAGTTAACAATACACTTACGCAGTAGAGCGCGCTACTGACATTCTACTGTTTTTACATACACAACATCTTTCTTCAGTCTCTGACAGTACATACAAATAAAGCAATTACAAAAATACTACAAATAAAAATTCACAAAAAATATATAAATGTACTACCATGCGCAAAAATATCCGAACGACCTGAATTGCGTTTCGCCTGATGTGCATGCAACCCAACTAACGTACGTGTCTTGCGGGTGCTCTGCTCGCTCCGCAGTATAGTCGTTCGACTATTCAAAATGGATCCACTACAGACAACTGCTCTTTATGGCAATCCTTCCAGTTCTAAATTAACACCACGAGTTTGCAAATAAAAGAAAACACGTTATTAAGTTCTTAACGGTTATTAAATCCAATTTATTACAATAACTTATCTTCAATATTGTCAAACATATGTCATATAACAAACTCCGTCACATAAAACATTAATTAATCCGTAAACAACATTTAATATTGTTACAAACAACAGATTTTACTATAGTATAGGAAATCCTAAAGTCCTGCAGAAATTAAGTACTTTAGTTCTCTAAATCGTTTTCTCACAATTGCGAAACGTCTTTCCACTTTCGAGCGGATTTTTATTAACCGATTGTTGAACTAACCAGATAATAAAAACTCAATTATGTCAGCGAACGCACTATGAAAACTTCAATATTAACTGCGTATACCAACATTTTCTCCGTATTCATACCTGAACAAATATTTGTACACATCTTTGAACTTGAATTGACATGATAAACACCTTGTTCTGGAATCAAACCAACCACTTGCAGCCGTAGCTAACCAAGCAATGCATTCATGTCTTATAGATACTTGATTATGCCTAAGATTGTCACAGCTGACGAAGCATAAAGATGTGTGAAATATTGGAGATTTCCTCACAAATATGAGAACGCGCAAATCAAATCAAAGAAAATGCCAATTCTTAAAATATTTTTATTTATTTATTTGTTTATTACTGAACCAGGAATTTAATAATCACCGTTATGTCCCTAATCACGAGTTCCCAGACTCAGTTCGGTGTGGGACTGACATACGAAGCTGCTCCTATCGGAGGTTCGAGTCCTTCCTCGGTCAGGGGTGTGTGTGTGTGTTGTCCTTAGATTAGTTTAAGTAGTTTTAAGCCTAGGGACTGATGACCACAGTAGTTTGGTCCCATAGATTTACAAACATTTGATTTTCTGTTACATACCCGGAATCTAAATGGAAGATAACTAAGTGTCAGATGTTAGTAGTCGAATTATTTCACCAGCAGCAGGGTGTTTGAATCTGTAATCAGGATATAATTACGTTATGCGTCACCTGGAATCGAACCCCGAACCTACCGATTTCCTTTCTAAGCACGAATGGACGTTAAATCTCAAATGTTAACTCAACAGGAATGACGATGCGTGCGTGTCTGACAAGTAACACGGCACCTATCGTTATTATTATTATCATTATCATTATTATTATTTCGTGTGGCTCAGTGGCCTGGTGCAAGTCATTCAACTGTGCGCCACTTCAGAAACTCGCATGTCCCTAACCTGGCCCAATTATCCAACCGGGAAAGGAGACCTACAGTTTAATGTGTAATCCAAACCACGTGTAGTTTATGACGACTCCTCACATTGTTGAGACGTGAATGCTGGGTTAAAACACAGATTTAAAAAAAAAATCGGTGGTCTGAATAGGTTTCGAACCCGCGACCCTTCAGTTACTATTCAAGCGCTTTACCCCAAGACCAGCGCATCACCCTCATTCGCCTTCACAATGCACGAAGAGATATTCAATATATTTTTTTTTTCTAGTAGTCCAGTGTGCTCTATCTAGGGTGTCAAATGAAATTATGAATATTTTGCGCTGGACCTGGGTTCGAATCCATATACGTGCCTTTCGTGGAGACCTAGAGGAGTCGGCAGTCTCGGAGAAAGCAACGAAATTATTAAACTATATGATTCCGAGAGGGTCGAGTGCGGCAAAAGAGGAGATCCGAATTAGAATCCCAGTCCAGCACCATAATTATTAAGATCTCAAGTGAAATTCAATGACCTTAAAGGACCATTGGCTTATAAAATAAAGTTTTGTAATATAAGAAAAGCTTTCTAGCGACTAGTTACTGATTGCTGTGTATTCTGCCTGTTACTGGCAACGATAAATCGGCTCTGTCCGAGTTGATAGCGAAATAATTCGGTTGAATGCGGATTGTTAACTACGATGCTACTTGACGTTCTTCACTTGGTGTTACCAGAGGTGAAGTAGACATGATCGTGCCAGTTAAAAATATACACCTATAGGGCGCAATCTAAAGCACAAATAACAGATATTAAACTACAATCTGTCCACCAGACCACTACGGCAACGTAATGGAAACAGCGCTTAGCATATCGACTAGACGCAGTTAAGACAATTTGGTGCTCAATGAAATGATCAACTAGAAGCATGCTTCTGACACAGACATTATATTAGTCCCATGTTTTTTTACTCATTTTTGGAAGTAGTTGTCCAACCGTAAAGAAAATGTATTTCTGGATAAATTGCCTTCAACATGGTTCGGCGACAGCTTTAACTCGAAAGAAATTGGTTTCTACACGCACGGAATCGGTAAACCACCTGAGCATTGTAAGTCACTTTCAGAGTATATGAGAGAATGCCGTCCTGGAAACAGCTAAACACCTTTTGAGTGAGTAGTTTTGTTAAGAATTCCCTATTGATTTTCATTATTGGCATTGAAAGTCGACAGAACGTTCGTTTCGCAGCCGACTACGTTGCCCGAAGGCTAGCGAAGACTTCCGGTACTTGGTTCTTCCTTACTGGCCGACTAGTTAGGAGACAAGATCAATCGTAGCCTTAAAAGAAGAGATTGGTTGCAATTTTCGCGTGGAACGAATTTCCTGGACTCAAAAATACGAATTAATAACTTTATGTGACACCTTAAGGGATGATCACTCAGATTATTGAATGGAAATGACATGAAAAGTCAAGTGAATTTATCAGCTTTAATTCCGTGCTTACCAGGAAGTAACTCCCGATTACGGAGTTGCCAAACGTTCTCTGCAATGTTGCCAATTCTCCATTAGACTAGCGACAGGCAGAATACGTTTGCTCGGCGTCTGTGTTCCTCGCGCTGCCTTAGCGCTGACACGGAGATAGCGGCTTCGAAGACGCGGCGAGCAGCCTGCCACTGTGTTGACTGAGAAGAGAAATACCTAGCATAGACCAATAAGTCTTAATCGCATTTCTTTAACTATCGCATCACCGGACGCTATTAACATTTTCTGCACAATATATTTTAATGTTAAATACCTGAATACTAATTTCCTTATGAATTTTTTCGTTGGCACCACATCTAACACATAACTCCACAAATGTAAAGATAGAATTACCCTGATTACAAAATGCAAACTTCACAAACATATTTCATAACTTTCGATCATATAGTTTCCAATCAGACGAACCGTGCAAATAAATCTTTCCCAATGATTGAAAAATAGGACTTACCATCTGCGAAAAAATTAAGCGCCTGACCAATTTCAATGATAATTCGATTCAAGCTTATAAGTGACAGGAGAAGCATTTGTGATAAGAATATGAAACAAGGAAAAACAGACGCGAAAGTAAAGTTTAGAATATGTAATTTATTCTATAAAATCGAAACGGATGATAAGTATGGTGTACTCGTAAAGATTACAGTGTATCTGCTGGTAATGCTGTTTAAATAAAAGTGAAAAGCATCTGATGAATGAACTCTCCAGTTTCCAGTCTCCCAGAAACAGAGAGATGCGAAAGAAACAGGAAGAGGTTCCCTTAAGAGTGCGTGAGATGGGATTACTGTATAGTATCTCGCAGTTGATATAGTTTGTTCGTAGTTCTAATCTGACGTCCATCGCGGACAAAAAACAATCGACGCACAAGACACCGTGCCCATGGGTGCGGTTCCTGTAGGGAGATGCTTGTCCACTGGTTGTCGAGCTGATCTCTACGAGATTACGAGAGTAACTCGGGCGTCCGATCTTTGATTGTCGTGAGTGCACTCGTGTTCTCTCGATAATCCATTTTTAGTCCGGGGCAAGTCCCGGAGATAAATTGAATTGGTCCCAATCCCCCAGTTCCGACCAAGGTTTTCGGGAGGTTTTACTTGGTTGTAAGGCGTATGCCGGAACTGGTAAGCCCCTCCCACTTATTCCCAATTGGGATTTCCCCTTTGCCCCATTATCAGCTCGTCTGATAATTGGCTGAATAGAACCGCGACTCTTTATGGGCCGGATCTCAAACAGCCCGCTCCACTCCTCGGAGTGTAGAATGAAAAGAATAAGTTGTTTTTTTTTTTTTTTTTTTTTTTTTCTGCGACAATAAATATCGATATGCAATTGTTAAAATAGCACTTTCGGTGACTCTAACTCACTGGACAAGGATCATTTTCGTTTTGTTTTAGAGACTATGAGAAGTGATATTAACGCCTTAAAATAAGTTCTGTGTTTATCAAATGGTCACATGATGAAATTGTTTATCGGCTTTTACTAGAATGTCACGCAGAGAGCGACGTTTAGCTCTGTAACTACTGCTGACTTCTTAAAATACCACAATAATACGGCCTTGCAGAGGTGGACTGTTTTTGAAATCGCCTGGGAAAGACTTTCCCTCTAGATGACTGCACCAGTTCACGCGAAAACAAGAAGGAAGATTAGCGTTTAACGTCCCGTCGACAGAATGGTCATTAGAGACGGAAGTTCATCAGAGGGGACTTATTTTCCCCAGCTTTTACGGCAGTCCACCTTCTGCAAGGCCCAATTACAATGAACGTCTGTAGAAGTTCACTATAGTTAAAGGGTTAATTACTCATTTGTGTAGGAGCGATTTCATAATCAGATTGGTCCGATAGATTTACAGACATTTTCATTTTCATAATCAGAGGTCTTATGGAAGAAATGATTTGTTTCATTTCGAAATATTTTATTAATTTCACCATCCTTACTTCTTATAATGTTGTTGCCTTGCCAACATTCGAAAATTTCATGTTAACTAGGTAAACAAGGTAAACCTGGCTACGCTTTACTGTAGCTCAGTTTGGTATGAAATGAATGGGACAGTAAGCAAAAGTATTCTTGCTAACATAGACGAACCAAGAAAATACATCAGTCTAATCAGTACATAATATTTTGTTCCCCTTTTCCTACTTACATTGAAATGGCTTACCAAATCTGGAATGTGCCATATATAGTAGGCTATTATGCTATGTTTAAAATAGGGTTGATTTGTTTTCAATCTGTATGATTGTAATGTTGAAATAGAATTTTCCGTCGTTCTTCTTACAAAACATTTGTTATTATTTTGAAATTATAGCATGAATATCATTAAATTTCAAGTTTAGGTCACGTGATGAAAAACGCTCTGTTATTGGCTTAAGCTCTGGTGATTTCACACAACACGAGGAAGAAGCAGCCATATGCCTATGCCTGTTAGAGCAGTGTTAGCGAAGGTTACTAACTTTTTCCTTACATTCTGTGTAGAATTAAGTTTCTTGTGATGGAAAACGCATTTATAACATTTTTGTAAGAAGGGAGAAAATTATGTAAAGTCTGTTAGTTAAAAAACCTTCCGAAAGTTGATGCGTTTAAGGTATCTTAGTTTCTCGACAACAATCCAGATTTTTACGTACCGTAAGTAAGAAACGTGAAAGTTGCATTTAAAGTAAAATATACGTATATTTGTTTATGTCAACAGACTGACTCTAGTCCAAAGATACAAACTTTTAGACACCATAAACGTGTGTAAATATGGATTTCGTCTTAGATTAAGTTTTCGTATTTCTACCAAATGCATTTCACATTTAAATTAACTCTGTTTTTAAAGCCACTGCAAAAATTACACTGTAAGTGCGCTACTACGTAGTTACATTTCGGATACCGATTAATTCATGTGTATATGCAATTTAATCTTGCGCGCTAACCACTTTCCACAAATTACTACGCATTTTCCCGTGTTGTTTGGTTACTAAGAAATTTGTCAAGTTAAATCGGAACTTGTTAGACTAAAGAAGGATGAAATTAAAAGGATAACTATCTTTGCTTACGTGCCAAAATTAAAATATTCCAAGAAAAAATGTCGAAGTTTTGAATTGACTTAATCAGCTCCATATAAGCTTGGTAGCTGTGCGGTTCCAGTATCGTTCACAAATTTTGCATTCCGTGTTCAAATCTAGTTGTTTTCACTATATGCGCTAAAAAGGCGTTTTCGAGACAGTGTTGATGTCTTTATCATATATTGAAACACTTCTCACCGACGCAAATATTGAAAAGGCAACCATCATGAAATTTGTACTTTCACCAACTACGTTTGTAAAGGACTTAAAATACAAAACGCTGGCGTGTTATATCGTGAACACCTGTTTCACAAATGTAAACATCAGTTCACTGATGTGTTCACAATAATAATATACACCTTTGCGGCTGCAGAGCATGATTCTTAATACCGGTTGTGAACTAATAGAATAATAATTGTTGTACGGAGTGTTTACTTACATCAAACTAATCCTCCCAAACTTAAATGGATCAAGTGACCGCTATCTGATTAGGATCTCTACGAGCGAGTATAAACCACATTTTATGCCTTTATCATTGCTTGGAACACGCAAAATCAAATGTTCTAGATTTTTATAGATTTATTTGTACAGTTCGGCACTACGCAATATTTGTAGACATTTTCCCAAAACACGAATGCACAGACACTATATCACTGTTAGTGAATGTTACAACAGCAGGAGCACACCATGTGGGTTGAGTTTACAGGCATCACATGACTCAAAAGTAGCGTTTAGCTGGATTTCAAATTATATTTGAATTCCATTTCCCTAGGCTTACAAACTACTTAAACTAACTTAAAGTAATGTAAGGACAACACGCACACACACACACACACACACACACACACACACACATGCCCGAGGGACGACGCGATTTCCGACGAGGAGCAACCGCGCGCTCCGCAGCAAGGCGCCTTAGAGCGCTCGGCCATTCCACCGCAGCTCATGTTATGACCAAAATATGACACGATCACCCATTTAAAATGATTACCAGTGAACAGTCAAATACCCTGTTACCCTTGAGAAAAGCATTTGCTTTCTGCATTCTGTCTACCATTCCCCATTCTCTCCCCCTCTCTCTCTCTCTCTCTTACGATCTGCCTCTGTTCCTTCGTCCCCTTCTACCTCCTACAGCTCCTCCTCTTCCCTCTGTCCATCCCGCAATCCTGTCCGTCCAATACTTCCTTTCATCCTGTCTTCCATCTCTTCTTCCTTTCTCTCTCTCTCACTATCTCCTCTTCCTTTCTGCCTCTCTTTACCTCGTCGTAGATTCTGGGAATTAAGGAAATAAAAACTTAAGGACTTCATAGGATTATGTGATAAGAAGGTGACGAGGAAGCTACACTTAGAGATAAAAAAGCGAAATAACGAATGCAAGAAGCAATGTTATTTACAGACTTTATTACTAAGATCTTTTGATTTCCACTGCTGACCAGGTCGTAAAACTAGATGTAACATAGTAGTTTAGCGTTATACGAGCGTTACTGCAAATGAGTCATTTAACCGAAACGTCTATGGTATGTGATTTCGCAAAACCATACTACTTTTATGTGTCATTTCTACCATAAAACCGGATCGGTACACAGGCCAGAAGTTGGTATTATTTTAGAACTTCGATTCAGTAATCATTATTGGAGATTTCAGTGCTCGATAGAAAGGCAACATCACTCTTAACAGTAACGGGTAGAAATGACATTTAATTTCCTAACATGTAAGGTTCTGTTGCCTCCAGGTATAATTACTATTAAATTCGGTATTTCACTTTTCGTTCTCAACTATTTGAATTATGACTGCACAGTGATATAATGACGAAAGTCTATAGTTTACATGTCTGTTTGTCCTTCTGTTTTTCAAGTAATTTTCTTAAATTATTCTAGGCAAATTGCAACATGGTTCCTTTTCAAAAGCATAGCCAATTTCCTTCCACATTCTTAACGAAACAATCCGAGTTTGTGCTCAATTTCAAATAACCACGACGTCAACAGAATATTAAATCCTAATCCTCCTTTTCTGGTTTCGTAAATTTTACGTGATACTCAACCAAGTCGATGAACAGGTGTATTGGACAACAAGTTAATGTGAACAGGGTCTACTCTAAAAGCGTTACTTACAGGTTTTAATGGGCTTTAAGATGAAATTACAGTAGGCGTGGACCACTGAGTTATATTCGACTGCAAGTTAGTAAATATTTAACAATTTAACAATTAATAATTGTCGCCGGAATGTTGTGATTACCTAGAGTTCGTGAGAATGGAACAACCGAGAAATAAACTACGAAGAAACTACGCTACCTGTGAGATACTATATGAAAATCCCGACTCATACACGCTGAGGAAAACTTCTTCCTGTTTCCTTTGTCCCTTTATGGTTTCTAGGACTCTGGAAATTGCAAAGCTCATTCATCAAGTGCTTTTCATTTTATTAGCAGCACTGTAATCGTAACGTTGTTTTTATAAAATGAATTACATATTTTTGACATTACTGACGCGACTTTTTATTACTTGTTTCATATTCTCATCATAAATGTTCAATTGTTTGTTAAGCTTATGGGACTTAACTACGGGGTCATCAGTCCCTAAACTTACAAACTACTTACGAACTAGGACGGCACAAATATCCATGCCCGAGGGGGGATTCGAACCCCCGACCGCAGTGGCCGTGCAGACCGTGACTGGCGCACCTCAGTCCCCTCGGCCACCTCGGCCGGCCATCATAAATGCTTCTCCTTTTACTTAGAAGCTGGAATCGAACTAACATTGAAATTGTTCAGATGCTTAATGTTCCCGCAGATAAGTCCTATTTTTCAGTCACTGGTAAAGGTTTATATGCACGGTTCCTTTGATTGGAAACTATATGCTCGAAACTTAAGAAATTTGTTTGTGAAGTTCGCGTTTTGAAATCAGTGTAATGGTATCTTTACATTTGTGCATTTATGTGTTAGAGGTGGTGCCAATGAAATCATTCATAAGGAAAATCGTATTCAGGTAGGCCTATGCAAAAATTTAAATCTATCGTGCTCAAAATATTAGTATCGTCTGGTGATGCTAGTATTATAAATCGCTTCTGACGAAGCAGAAACAAAAGAATACCTCCAACAGCTACTGATCAAGACAGCCGCTCAAATGATTTCCGAAAAAGTTTATTTACTAAGTTCGAGTAGCAATCGGCGCATCGTAGCTACGCTCTCGACACAGCTTATAGTTAAAGAAATGCGATTAAGACTTATTGGTCTATGCTAGGTATTTCTCTCCTCAGTCAACACAGTGGTAGGCTGCGCGCCTCGCCTTTTAAGCCGCTGTCTCCGTCAGCGCTAAGCCAGCGCGAGGAACACAGACGCCTAGCAAACGTATTCTGCCTGTCGCTAGTCTAATGGAGAATTGGTAACATTGCAGAGTACGTTTGGCAACTCTGTGAACGGCGAGGTACTTCCTGGTAAGCGCATAATTAAGCTGATAAAATAAAATGTTCGAATGTTTGTATAGTTTATGGGACTTAACTACGGGGTCATCAGTCCCTAAGCTTACAAACTACTTATGAACTAGCTTATCCTAAGGAGGGGGGATTGGAACCCCCGACCGTAGTGGCCGTGCAGACCGTGACTGGAGCGCCTCAGTCCCCTCGGCCACCGCGGCCGGCAATTAAGCTGACAAATTCTTTTGATTGTTCATGTCATTTCCATTCAACAATCTGAGTAATTTTCACTTCAGGTGTGAGATAAAGTTATTAATTTATGTTTTTGAGTACAGGAAAGTGGTTTCACGCGAAAATTGCATTCAGTCTCTTCTTTTACGTTTCACTTCATCTGGTCTATTAACTTGTCGCCCAGTAAGAAAGAACCTCATTAATTCTTCGCTAGCCTTGAAAGTCGCCTGCAATGCAACGGAGCTTGTGGCTCGTGGAGCCAGTCTCATTGGCAGTAAATTTTTTAGCTGTTCTGTGATAGAGCTACAAGTATCCACATAGAAAATCAATAGGAAAATCTCAAGAAATCTTTTAATTCAAAAGTGGTTAAGCTATTTCCAGCCCCGTATTTTCTTATATCTGGAAAAGTCTCAACTTGCTTAGGTAGTTTACTCAGTTCATCCCCGCAGAAATAAACTGTTCCAAATTAAAGAAGTCGTAAAATGATCTTTTAAGTGCATTTTCGTCTGGAATGAATTTTTGTTGAAGATTGTTCGATTAGGAGCGGGAAAGGTAAATATATGTGAACCAGTGATCAGAAGAATAAGTCAAATAAGTATTTTAAAAAAACGAGTCTTGGAGGGTTCTGTTTGTGAAATCAGTAGAGAACGGTATCGTGTAGTAGCAATACGTTATGAAATTCTGTAGGTTGTTTCACTCACAGTGCTACTGATCAATTCCATGCATATTGGCAGCCCATACCAGCACAAGGGACGCACCTCGGGCGAGGTGTTTCCTATGTAAGTGCATGTACGGAACAGTAGGTGAGTCGGTGCATAGTTGATCTACAGGAAACGGTTCGAATCCTGTCTCTAACTTGAATTGTAATTGATGATAACGGCTTTAATACAGGAGGCCAAAGACAACTGTAGTCATTAAAGTATTCTTATTTGCGTAACTGGGGATGTAGTGACCCAAACCCTCGAGTTTGCGTCTACCAACTGGCCTTTCAACACTTTTAAAAATGACACCTCTCTTATGATATTATCTGTACTGGTACCCTGCCTACAAATAAATAAACAGAACATTAATCAATAAAATGCCTTCTTCACTTGATAAAAAAAGTAAATAGTTCTTTCTTTGATGCATTCATTGGCATCGATGTCATAAGCCTTCTTCATTTTCATGCTGGTTTTGGTTTTTCTTAAAGTTCGTGTAATAATTTAAGATGAAATACCTTACTACAAAAGGATTTGGATTAACACAAAATAATTTTTCTTTTCTTCGAAGTAATGTAAATCTATAAGAAAAATAATATAGAAAATAAGACTTCCATTTAATACAAACAAATCTTTGTCTCTGATGACAACATAATTTAGTATCGTGTCCAGTTTCCATTCTCCTCTACAACTGCACTTAGCCGCCGGGGAACAAAGGTAACTAGTTTTCTTACAAACCCATTATTCTGGGACAGCTCTT
This sequence comes from Locusta migratoria, assembly GCA_026315105.1. Lineage (NCBI taxonomy): Eukaryota > Metazoa > Arthropoda > Insecta > Orthoptera > Acrididae > Locusta > Locusta migratoria. The sequence continues at coordinate 227,106,158 of CM048746.1, read as the reverse complement.
CCCATACATCCTGAACTGCTTCTGATAGCGCTGCCTTCGTTGCTGGCACAGGTCTTCGGCTCCTAATAATCTTCTCCATTTCTGCCCACACGTGCTCTATGGGATTGAGGTCAGCACCTTTGGGAGGCCAGTCCAACATATCGACGTCTCCGTTCACTCGAAACCACTGTTTCACACAATTTGCAGTGTGGACTGGGGAACGGTCATGTTGGAATATTATTCTGCCTTCCGGAAACGTCTCACGAACAGAAGGAAACATTATGTTATCCAGTATTTCACTGGTAAGCTGACGGTCCAGTTCCCACAGAATGCCGCAACCATTTGCCGACATCCATCCCCAAACTGTGACAGCAGTTCGGCCACACCTTTGCCTCTGATGGACATATTTTCTGTCGAATCTCGCTCCGGGTGGACGAAACACATGAACAGAACCGTTTGGTGCCGTGGAAAATACCTTCTCATCAGTAAATATTACTTGCTCCCAGAATGAAATCGGCCTGCTTACGTATGCCAGTGCGAAGTTTAATCTGGCAGACTTATGTTGTTCTGTCAACATTTCTTTTATCGCCGATTTTCGGCCATATCTTCCTTCCTCGTTGAGACGACGGCGGATGGTCGATCTACTTACAGGTAGTTGTAGAACGTTCCTAATTTCGGTGCTGGTGCGGAATGGGTCTTCATCACTGCAGCGGAGTATAGCATTGTCTTGCTCCTTTGTCGTATTGCGTGGACGTCCGGGGCGACGACGACTATTGACATGGCCTTCATCTGCCATCCTCTTCACCCACAGGTGTATCGTGGATTTGCTGTATCCTAGAGCACGGGAAATGGCGCTGATACTGTATCCCTCTTCATAAAGTGCAAGAATGCGACCTTTATCAAAGCTCTTGAGTTGTGGCATTTCACAAGTAAGCACCTATCGACAAGGCAAGAGGAAGCGAAGTGCCATACGAGGTGGAGAACACTTCCTCAGAAGTCAAACTCATTCCCCACTACGTGCTCTGAAAAAGCGTTTCTAGTAAGTATTATTACGAATATCGTGGAAATGAATTTTGTCTCTAAATTCCATACGTAGTAATACTGACAGTATTTCTAAGATTAAAAGTAAAATTTAGATGCACATAGTGGTTAAGGTCGTATTGTCCCGGCTGTCGTATCTTCTTAAGAAAGTGTTACCTTACGTATGACGTTATACCAGTCAGTAAGGCGACCTTATTCGAATGGAAGGATGGCATAGTGAGTAAGACGGTAAATTGGTAATCTGTCACAAATCGATTCAAATCCTGTTATGCCTCGTATTTTTAATTCGTTGTAAACAAAGTATTCTTTTTTTTTTTTTTTTTTTTTTTTTTTTTGAAGAGTCAACGTAAATGTAGCGTTCGAAGTATTCATAACACTTTATACATTTTTGCATACGCCTTCCGATACTCGGTCGAGGAAGGCAAGGACAAAAAATACACCTAAGTTTTAGAATTAGCTCTGCCTTCGGTTGATAATCGTTTTGCATTTTTATCTGTACCGTACTTTATGGTCTTTATTTCAGCTGATGATTTCCATAGCTACAGAAACACAACTTATGATTCTTCTTACGGCAAAATACTTTTGCTATCAGACTACCCTGACAACGAGCTTTTCTTATTTAGGAAATTATTGAAATGTGATGTGACGGGTGCGGTGGTCTGGGGGTAAAGCGTTCGACTGGAAAACGAAACGTCGAGAGTTCGATACCCGGCCGGACCTCGGGATTTTTTTTAAGTCTGCGTTTTAAACCGGCCTTCACCTCTCATCGATGTGAGGAGTCCCCAAAAACAACACGTGGTTCGGATTCCACGTTAAGCTGTAGGTCCCCTTTTCCCCGGTTGGATAACTGGGGTAGGCTAGGGACACGCAAATCGCCGAAGTGGCGTCCAATCAAAAGACGTGCACCAGGCCAATGAGAGACGCGAAATTTTAGCACGTTTTAAGAGGAAATGAAATTCCTTCACGAAATTTCTTAAAAGCGTGAACTAGTCGTTTATGAATCAACTACCGGGTTTATTTCTCTGGTTAGAAAGTAAATCTACCAGGAGGTAAGAACGAGAGAAAGATCTCGTACTGGAAAGTAAGGCAATTTTATTTCAGTGAGTACAAAAACCAAATAAAACAAACAATGAAGTTGCAGTTTAGGTCAAGCATATAGAGAAATGTAAGCCACAGTACAAGTAAATTCTCGAATCCATATGCATTGCATACACGCGCAGTGAGTGTTGTAGTGTTGTCATAGAGCCAAATAATCCAATGCCGTATTTCCCGGTAAGAAAGAGCAGAACTTAACAGTCTTCATTACATCAAACTGCTTCAGCTGATGCGACTGACAAGGAGAGAGTCTCACATGTGTATATTTTTAACTTGGGCGATCATGTCTACTTCACCTCTGGTAACACCAAGTGAAGAACGTCAAGTTGCACCGTAGTTTACAATCCCTATTAAACCGAATTATTTCGCTATCAACTCGGACAGAGCCCATTTATCGTTGCCAGTAACAGGCAGAATATACGGCAATCAGTAACTCTGTCGCTATAAATCTTTTCTTATATTACAAAGCTTTATTTTATTTTATAAACCAATCTTCCTTTAAGGTCACGTGTCTCGTATTGCATTTTAACTTGAGACGTTAAAAATTATGGTACTGGACTGGGATTATAATTCGGATCTCCTCTTATACCGCACTCGACCCTTTCGGAATCATATAGTTGAATCATTTCGTTGCTTTCTCCGAGACTGCTGACTCCTTTAGGTCTCCACGAAAGGCACGTATATGGATTCGAATCCAGGTCCAGCGCAAAATATTCATGATTTCATTTGACGCCGTAATGGAGCACACTGTTCCGGTGGTCTTCGGGTAAAGCTCTTGAATCGTAACTGAAGGGTCGCGGATTCGAAACCTAGGCGGATCACAGATTTTTTTTTTCAATCTGTGTTTTAACCCAGCATCCACGTCTCAACAATGTGACGAGTCGTTATAAACTACACATGGTTCGGATTACACGTTAGACTGTAGGTCGCCTTTCCCGGTTGGATAATTGGGGCAGGTTAGGGACATGCAAGTCTCTGAAGTGGCGCACAGTTGAATGACTTGCACCAGGACACTGCGCCACACGAAATTATTATTATTATTATTATTATTATTATTATTATTATTATAACAACGATAGGTGTCGTTGTTACAAGTCAGACACGCACGCAATGTCATTCCCGTTGAGTTAACATTTGAGATTTAACGTCCATTCGTGCTTAGAAAAGACATTGGTAGGTTCGGGGTTCGATTCCCGGAGACGCATAACGTAATTATATCCTGATTACAGATTCAAACATCACGCTGCTGGTGAAATAATTCGACTACTAACATCTGACTTCACTTAGTTATCTTCCATTTAGATAACGGGTATGTAACTCAAAATTAAATGTATGTAAATGTATGATACCAAACTACTGTGGCCATCAGTCCCTAGGCTTAGAATACTTAAACTAATCTAAGGACAACACACACACCCCTGACCGAAGAAGGACTCGAACCTCCGACTGGAGCAGCCTCGTCTGTAAGTCCCACACATGAGTCTGGACACTTGTGATTAGGGACATAACGGTGACTATTATGTTCCTGGTTCAGTAAAAAATAAATAAACAAATAAAAATATTTTTAGAATTGGCATTTTATATGATTTGATTTGCGCGTTCTGATATTTGTAAGGAAATCTCAGACATCTTTATGCTTCGTTAGTTGTGATAATCTTAGCTGTGACAATCTATAAGACATGAATGCATTGCTTGGTTAGCTACGGCTACAGGCGGTTGGTTTGATTCCAGAACAAGGTAGTTTGTCATATCAAGTTCAAAGATGTGTACAAATATTTGTTCAGGTATGAATACGGAGAAAATGATGGTGATACGCAGTTAATATTAAAATTTCCATAGTGCGTTTGCTGCTGTTAATTTTTTATTATTTGGTTAGTTCAACAATCGGTTAATAAAAATCCGCTCGCCAGTGGAACGACGTTTCGCAATTGCGAGAAAACGATTTAGAGAACAAAAGTACTTCGAATTTCTACAGGACTTTAGGATTTCCGATACTATAGTAAAATCTGTTGTTTGTAACAATATTAAATGTTGTTTACGGATTAATTAATGTTTTATGTGACGGAGTTTGTTATATGACATATGTTTGACAATATTGAAGATAAGTTATTGTAATAAATTGGATTTAATAACCATTAAGAACTTAATAACATGTTTTCTTTTATTTGCAAACTTGCGGTGTTAATTTAGAACTGGAAGGATTGCCTTAAAGAGCAGTTGTCTGTAGTGGCTCCATTTTGAATAGTCGAACGACTATACCACGGAGCGAGCAGAGCACCCGCAAGACACGTACGTTAGTTGGGTTGCATGCACATCAGGCGAAACGCAATTCAGGTCGTTCGGATATTTTTGCGCATGGTAGTACATACACAACATCTTTCTTCAGTCTCTGACAGTACATACAAATAAAACAATTACAAAAATACTCCAAATAAAAATTCACAAAAAATATATAAATGTACAAGGTTTTGAAGATTCACATAGTGCTTGTCTGCAGTAATCCTGCAGATCGATAACTATGATATATGCGATTTTTTATATACAGCGGAGGTCACCAGAGAGAGGGGTCAGGAGGACATTGGCAGAGAGCGTGGGAGGTAATAACAGAGACAGGATGATGGATGGGTGGCTTTGGGGAGGAGGAGGTGGAGCAAACGGAAGAAGCTATGCTGGAGGAGGAAGAGAGAGAGGTAGACAGATGGTGACAATGACAGGAGGGAGGAGTAATGGACAGAGAGAGAACGGAGGAGTGCGTAGATTAAGTGAACAGGGAAATATCCGAGCAACGCCGGATAACCTACTAGCTAATACAGAGCGAATCCTAAGAGGACAAATAGGACGGTAAGAATTAGGCATAGAAGTGCCTCCACTAATGCGCAGAATTGCTAAGGGAAGGAATATGGGAATTATATTCAGTTACCATGAACATGTAGCAACTGCGAAGTATTGCTGGATTCACTCGTATTACATAGAGGCAGGACTACGATTACCATATTAGGTTGTACACTGCAAATCAGTTCCAGAACCAGATGTGGATTCTGATTGTAATTTAGTGATTATTAGCTGATGTTTAAATACAAATTACAAGTAAAGAAACTTCGGAGGTGGGACCTGTATAAATAGAAAGAACAATCTGTTGTTACGGTTTCTCAAAATTTTGTAATGTATACTCATGTTAAAAAAAGCCACACTGGAAGTAGGAATTTCATATTCACAGGACACGTGCATTTATCATGGGTGTCACCAGCACTAAATTATTGAGGGGGGACGACGAAACCGGGACTTTTTTGAACATTCTGGGTGGCTGAGACGAGCAAAGGAAGGGGGGGGGGGGGCTTGGGTGGGGTACACTATGAAAGTACCTGCCCCGGCACTGTTTCAGTAGCAGTTAAAATTCCCAAGGCATTCCAATTACTTAATACTGGATTAAAACTTAATCTTTAGTTTATGTAAGTTACATAATATTTATATTATTTGACAGTGTGATTATGATTATTAACTACTCTTCAAAGAAATGCGAACTGTACCAAACTGAATGAGTTTTCAAACTAAATTCTGCTTGATTTTGATAGGAAATGTAAGTACATACCTTTTTACCAACTCATTTTATTTTTCAGACATAAAAAACACACTATAAAACAAGCAAATATGCGAGAAAAAAGTAAGTAGTAAGAAAGTCAAATGATAGCTAAATACAGTGTCATAAGCATTAGGTGAAAATATATACTTACAACCTTCATTCCACAGCGATCCCAACACAATTGTCCTATTGTTAGATTCGGATATAAATATTCTATCGGCATTTATGAATCCTACTTCATCCAGCAGATACTTGTGCACATCGCTTTCTGCTACGTGATTCAGCCTCGGCTCTGGCATTCTCAAACACACATAGTTCTCAGGTCGTCGTAGAGAATAAAAACTGGGTTATGCTTCACAGCTCGTCGCTGAACAAAGAAGCTAAAGTCTTCAACATTCTAATGTTAGCTACCTGAAAATTTTTATTATTGTAGGGTATGTTACTCAGGAGACCTGACTTCCTAAATATTGAGATGCGTGAAAACGAAACTAAATACCGACATCCGTTATACAGATACATGTGAAATGGGGCAAAAGGCGATGCTCAGATAGGTAAGAAGTAAATGGATAACAAAAGAATGGAATGGGTACGCAAGCATTACCGAGTGCTGATTGTTTGTTTGTTAAGCTTAATGGACTTAACTGTGGGGTCATTAGTCCCTAAACTTTCAAACTACTTATGAACTACCTTATACTAAAGACAGCACAAATATCCATGCCCGAGGGAGGTATTCGAAACCCCGACCGTAGCGGCCGTGCAGACTGTGACTGGCGCGCCGCAGACCGCTCGGACACTGCGGCCGGCTGCCGAGTTCTGAGGCTAGTTTTGTAATAAATATTTACCTTCCTTCTTTTACCTTTTAAAGACAGACAACTTTGATTCATTGCCTTCTTCTCCCTAATACTGTAACTTTTACGCGAACTCGAGAAATGAACTGGCCATAGCTTCAATTTAAGTAGTTCAGTTAACGAAAACCGAAAATAGTAAAAGAAATCGTGAAATCCCATATTTTTGTACAGTACTAGAGAAGACCGTCATGAACGACGTAATGGAAGTCTCGGACCCTGGGTGTGAGCTCCAACGTTTCTCTTAAATAACTAGAAAAACATTATCCCCAGCGGAAAATTGCAACAGTGCAAAATTAAACTGCATAAGATTTACCATAAAAAAGGTCGCTTCCTTACTTCTTTAGTGTCAATATTTAGCGAGTTACGGTAGAAGAAAAAGCAGCTAATTCTTTTAAAAAAAACTGTTCTTTAGGCTGCAAAAGGTCAATTGAAGTGGTTTGCGATCGAATAAAAATGTCTGTACGACATCAGTCTCATGCAGTGTTGGAGATACATTGTGTGCTTGTGTGATGTGGTATAAGGGATGCTTAGGGGGCTGGACGGTTGCGCCGTGATGTTGCGGGTGGAAGACTTGTTTGTAGCTGAGCGTCACCCTTGCTGTGCGAAAGCCCGCCTGTCAAGCAGACCCAGCAGCAGGCTGTCCACAAAGCATTTCTGTGCCATCTTCAGTTTTCTCCAGCGAGTGTGCGGGATATCTTCATACTTTATACTGTTTGTGGTTACTCGGTTAACTTTTTTTTTCAATTAATGAATTTTTATTATTGTTTAAGACATCTATGAACAATGGCTAAGAAGTATTTAGATTTTGAATGTTATGTTGTCAGTGCCATTTGTATAATTGGTAAAAAAGAAACTAGTGGATTGGTTCATACAAGTATTTTAAGAAAAGATGTGAAACTCCTAGGTTTTTTAAACAAGAAACACGGTGTTGTTCGTAAGACTTGCAGGAAAGAATACGCACGAGCACATTCAGTTAAAAAGCTTGAGAGCGCCACTCTTTCAGACCAACAGCCTTTGACTTCTAGCGATTACCAACATGTGGGTTCTGCTCAAGTAAAATTTGTTTCTAAATCCATTTGTTTTATGCAGAAGCTAAGGACGAAGTGTTTTGTGACGGATAAAAGTAAGCCGCGGTGGAGTAGCCGAGCGGTCTAAAGCGTCTCGCTGCGGAGCGCGCGGTTGCTCGCCGTGGAGGTTCGAGTCCTCCCTGGGACATGCGTGTGTGTGTGTTGCCGTAGGTTAGTTTACCTAGGTTTCAGTAGTTTGTAAGCTACGGACTGATGACCTCGCAGTTTGGTCCGAAAGATTTACAGACATTTGTTTTGATTTGATAAAAGTAAAAGCTCAATGGCTTGCGTCTGAAAGTTTATAATGTTCGATCCATCACCAAACAAATATTTCACCTGTTAACTACATCATGTCTTAGGAGAAATAGCAAATATTTTATGAGATGGCAAAAGAGAACAATTGCAATAAAAACGCTATATAATGTGTGTTCAATTTTTATTGGGTATAGCTCTTATTATGTAACCCAAACAAACATAACGCATTTTAACTTCCTAATTGTTGGGCCTGCAGTGTGGTAAATGTCGTTGAAGGACATTGTAATAAAAGATCCATAATCACTGCTTACAATTTATTATTTATCGCTGCAACTGTTTCAGCATTTCACTATTATCAAGTGCCTGCGTATAAAAGAAATGCAAATTTAAATATTTTGACATACTTTCGTCGGTTCTTGGTAAATCATCATATTGACTTTTATTTAAATAACCGGCTTTCGATTTTAAGTAAGTCGATGACCCTGTAAGACGACAACCGGTTAAATAAGTGAAGATGAACTTGTACAACGTACACAAAATTACACTTTGAAGTCAGTATGATGTTGCTCTATCGGAAACCGACGGAAAAATCAGTGAAAATGTCTTTATTTACATTTGCTCTAAGTTTGTTTGGATTTCATGTTAACACTATATCTCTGTTCTCAATAAAATTGTATACATTTTATACATTTTTATTGCAATTAGTCTACAGTACCACCTCTTACGACTGCTCTTGAGACTATGCTGTCTCCAGAGCAGGAGGTGGTACTATAGAGTCGAACAACTTCGTTCACCTGAGCAGGATACAAGTGTACATTTCTCAAACAAATTCGCGACTTGGCTCCGTTCAGCAGCTTTGTTCCCCACTCAGTCGTCTGCTCATGCGCGAAGCACTTCCATACGCGTGAGAATAGGATCCATCGTGGACAGGCGTAATCGATGCATCATGGGTAATCCCGTGTAGAACAGGCTTAATTTTGCTGTCGAGCATGCACATATTGTTATCGTTCCCATAAATTATGAACTTTATAAGATCTGTGAAACAAACATTTTAATTGACATAGATCGTACAAACTCCGACAGTTCAATATGTAACCACTGTTTATCGAGTAGTGGTTACTCCATATTGTAATGAGATGCCGTACATATGTCAGAATTGGCCCACTAATAGCTACCAGCAAGATGGTCGACAGTATAAAAGAGGCCAGTCTTGAGCCTTTACTTCGTATAGGCTACGTCTGGAATAATCAGATATCAGTACAATTATCGTAGGTTTAGTTGCATAATGTAATTGTAATAAATGGCACAGAAACTTTGGTGTCGGTCGTGCACAATCATTAAACGAGATGATGGGATGGGGGAGGGGAGGAATAGACGCGAATAATGTAAGTTACGAAAGGCCGCAACGGATCTACATTTCCCAGTTTATTTTCTCTGAGAAGAATAGTAAAATATAAAAGTAAAAAAAGGTAAATACATATGGCAGAAGACAAAAATTGCTTTAGAAAATTCAAAACAGGATTTGAATGAGTCTCACGGTACTGGGTAAACGAAAGAGATCTCGCTCAAACATTCCACCTCCTGTGTAATAGGAAATGTTGCATGGATCGTGTTGTATGGGATCATTGGTGTTCTCTTCACTACATTGATTTGAGCGGTTTAGGAAATTCAAAAGGTAAGCAAAAGCTACTACATGTCAGGACAGAAGTAAGAGTGAAGGCATAGTTGAAGGATTCTGCATGACACAATTAACTTCAGAATACCCGAATTATCTTAGCGTAAATTCATCTTGGAGAAAGAAAACTTTTTCAGATACTCTGCCATATTATTGTGATTACATTTAGTTTTAGTACAAACACTTTCAATAAAGAATAGGTCATGGGTTCAACATTATTTCGAAAATGTCATGCAATTACTCACGACGTTTGGTGCATAAGGGTGTCAGAGAAAGGTAAACATAATTTTTAGATATGAATAAGTTTAATGCTAGTTTTCGGCTGTCACGTATTACTAAATCAATATGTTTTGATATTCTAGATCTTCCTCTACAGTGATTAAACTTGATCAGTTAATGCACAGTTATCTGCACGTTACCTTTGCCTTTTAATTTGCGAATTTCTTCTGCGAAGTACAATTTAAACAAGAACAAAAAAAAAATCACTCCTGACCTCTTCCTAACACGAGAATTGCTTTCATGGTCTACTGCGTGTTATATGTAATCTAAATTTTCTTATACGTAATACCTATCTAAGAAAAATTTTAAGGCACTTTGCGATTCGACAAATCTTACGAGGGTGCGTTAATTTATTAGTTTTCGCTGTTATAAATCACATTATCAGAGCTTTTGATTGAATGCTTTACAATAGTTAAGATCGATAACCATAGTAGCATGGTCCCATAGGACTTTAAATACATTTGAATATTAATAACTGTATTAAATAAACGATAAAAAAGAAAAATATGCGAGGGAATTGTACCTATGCCATCATGTAAATGTACGTTTTTAATAAGTAGTGTTATTATGATTGTTACGGAAAACCATAGAAAATAGTAACTTTCTTACAGGTAGTACCTTGTAAACTTATAGAATTCACTTTGAATGTATACTGAAAATGTATGACCCCACCTGCAGCATAGAATGGTAACTTACATCCAGTAATATATTAGATCTAACTTACTATGACAAAATGTAACACCAAATGCAGGTAAGTATTGTAGATGTGTTGGTATAATATGCAAAATGTACATCATTGTACTGAATTTGCCACTAGCACTATGCCATGAAAGACAGGTATTCTGAAATAAAAGAACCTTTCATTTTCATAATTTTTTTCATCACTGGTAATTTCAGTGATTTACGTTCTAATTACACACAAAGACTTTAACAGCACACGAGCCACATTATGTTCTCCTAACATCTTCTTTTGTTGAAGAGCTTGCAGTGGCATTAAAACAAATAACTGGTACGTAAAGCAAATTATGTCAAACTTCAGAAAAGAAAATTGTTTTATATTAAACACAAGTAAATCACCATATCCAATAACGGTTTGAGTTTACCGCCTGCAGGGGATACACTAAAATATCATATTGTATTTATTATAGGTAAATTATAATTGGATTTAGTCTCTAGGTGGCGGAACTATACGCATATTTAGCTATAGACAAACATGTAAGTTTCAGGAGTCAAGTACTAGCAGATCGGTGTTCAAATCTTAGCTCAAGCTTCTCCATTTATGTATTACATTTCTCTACATCGTCTTAAGCTTTATATATAAATGCCAAGGTTAATATCCACGTTCACACCGAGTTTGTTCAATGTGAAATCTAAATCTTTATCCCTGTATTTCGACAGTTGATCTGGAGACATCGATATACCCTATCCCACTAAATACAATAAGAGTGCCAGACTACCAATACAAAGATCGGCGGTTCCATCCTTAACAGTCTGGGCATTTCGATCTGTTACATTTCACTTTAGTCTCTTTAAAAACGTGAAAAACGCTGAGTTTCAACTTGGTTCTGGAATCACGTTAATCGTTTGGTTTCCCTATAACAGCCTGAATAAATCAGTTCAAAGGTCAGAGGAAGGCAATGGATTCCACCTCTAAACAGGACAATGCCTGATAAAGCACTGTGGTGTTCAAACCAATCTTCGGATTGTTGAATGCTTTTTTGAGATAAATGCCGTATTCAATAACGGTGTACTGTTATAAAAAGTAATGTAGACAGTTATTTTTTTCGATCAGTGTTGTGGTAGATAACTTTCATAGATTTCTCCGCGCTCTTTGGAGTTCTTGACCCATTTCGCCACAAAGTATTGAGTACAACGGGAACTTCGACGGGAAACTCGTCTAACTAAGTTCATAGCGTCCTTGATCTTCGGTAAGGTCGTCGAATGAGCTGCTAATGCTTCGAGACGTAAATCAATTTGGCCGGAAATTAAACCAGAACTTGTGATCTACCAAAGCACCTTCGAGTCTCGTGCGGGTACTCCCGCTGCTAAATCGTTATCGTATTAAGGCCCATCTTACTCGATATATGGCGCTGTAGACATTTTGTAATTTTCCGTCAGTTAGTTACAAGCCGATAACACATATGCTCGTCTATCTGTACAATAAGTGAAATCATAAAATATTGATGTTGGAAAAAGAATCTAGTACTTCATAAAATGCATCTTAACACCATCAGTTATTTATTAAATTCTTAAAAATCGATTAATTTGGTTGTAGACCATTATCATGGATAGAAAGGTATCATTCATGCGTACATGCTTGAGTGATGGGATAGTTAAATATGATACATTGTGTTATCAGTAAGATTTAATTTTGTTTAATGTATGTTCCTAACCTGTTTTAATGATAATATATGAAAATGGTCTACGACTGAAATTAGTCATTTTTAAGGATTTAATAAACAGCTGATGATTTAAGATACATTTTATAAAGTATTTGATGTTTGTTAACTCTCAACTAATCAAAACATTGAAGAATATTCTAGATACTGCTGAGGAATTAGAACTTTCGATTAAATCTCCAAGAGTCTAGGAAAAGTCATAGTGATAAGAACCGTTCAGAATGAGATCAATATGTAATAATAATTAAGTAACCAAACATCATTTCTGAGAGGAGTTCTTAAGATCCACAAGAAGAAATAAAACGTATGAGTTTTTAAGATGTCACTGTTATTTCCCTGTACGGCGAAGGATTTCCAAGAACAGTTGAAAGTAAAGGGCATTATCTTAAAAAGGTGAATTAGGATAAATATTAAAAAACAGAACACAAGGGCAATCATATATAGTCAAATTAAGCATTGAGGAAATTTTATAAGGCAATCAGGCATTGAAAGCTATAGATGATAATGGAGATGGGTCCGCCTTTCTGTGAATAAATAAAATTAGTTGGAGAAATGTTTTGGGAGTCTGCCATAAGTTGCAATGGATTAAGTGTTTTTTAATTTACCAAGGGAGAAGGCGCACTAGTTAGAATCCAGGAGGACGGGGGTTCAAATCTGCCACCTGCCCTCCATATTTCTCTAAATCATCACAGCTAAACGCCGGAATGGTTACTTTCAAAAGGAACCACTGATTTCCTTCCCTATCCTTAACAAAACAATCAAAGCGTATTCCATGTCTTGAACGACTATGCTGTCGAAGTGGCGTTAAATCCTAATCTTACTTTCTTTCTTTATTAATATATGACGCTTCGAGTCTGTTTACATGTCATCCATTCTCGTAAATGACAATACAGTTAACGCCAGAGCGAACAAAAGCAGAGTTCCAAAGTGAGCAATAAACATCAAGTGACAGAAATTATAACCGATGACACATGCCATCATCTACCAATATGTTAAAATGTTTGTAAATCTAAGGGATGTAACTGTTTCGATTATCAAACCCTAGGCTTACAAACTAATGTAAACGAAATTACGCTAAGGTCAACACACACACCCATGCCGCAGGAAGGACTAAAACCTCCGACGGCGAACAACCGCTTGCTCCGCAGCAAGGCGCCTTAAAGAGTTCGGCCACTCCACCGCGACCATCAGCTAACAGCATTATTCAAATTCCATTTAAAAATCTTTTCTTTGCTTACCTCCACAACACTATCTGTTCTTGTTGTTTTTGTTATGGTCTTCAGTCCGGAAACTGGTTTGATGCCACTCTGCAACCTACTTAATTCTCTGCAAGTCACTTCATCTCTGAATAAGAACGGCAACTCACATTCATTTGAATCTCAGATTAAATTAGAACAGTTAGTTTGTTCCATTGATCCGTGTTGAGGAGATCCTTTTGGATGTGGAACAAGTCTTTTTTATTATTTTACTTTTTTTTACAAGTTGATAATATAATAATACTAATACAGTACATATTTTTTTTACAAGCTGATAATATAATACGAGTAATAATAAAAGAATGAAGACAGATAAATACCTCACTTGGCTCAATTTAAGAATTCGTCAGTGAAGTAGGAGATGACCACTAGAAAGTATTTTAGGCTCCTCTGAAACTGATCTTTATTTGTAGCTAATTTTTATGGTTGTTGGTAAATTATTGTAAATATGTGTTCCTGAGTAGTGGACCCCTTTTTGAACTAAAGTAAGCGCTTTTAAGACCTTGTGTAGATTATTGTTGTTCCTGGTATTGTAAGTATTAACTCAACCGTTTGTTGGGAGAAAGGATATATATTTTATGGCAAATTTCATTACGTAATGAATATATTGAGAGGCAGTAGTTAATATACCCAATTCTAGGTAAGAGGCTTCTGCAGGATGTCTGTGAATTTACACCATAATAATATGTGTTACACGCTTTTGGACTCCGAAAACGTTTGCTTGACTTGAAAAGTTACCCCAAAATTATTATATCATATGACATTAAGGAATGGAAGTAAGCAAAGTATGCAAGTCTTTTTTTTATTTTTATGTCTCCTGATACCCCTCGTATTGCAAATACAGATTTGTTAAATCGTTACTGTGCTCATTCTAACTGAATTTATAATGAAGGTGTAATCCCAGGAATTTTATACTGTCAACCTCTTCTGTCTGCTCTTGTTTATACTTTATGCATGTACTGGATGGGAATCTCTTGCATTTTTAAAATGCTTGTAGTGACTCTTTTCAAAATTTAATGCCAATGAGCTGGCTTTAAACCTTTTATTAATGCTAATGAAGATATCATTAGCAGACCTTTCCAGAACTATGCTTGACATGCTATTTATTGCAATACTTGTACATCTGCTAAGAAAACGAACTCTGCTTCTGGCAGTGTAGCACAAGTACACAAGAAAAAGCAATGGCCTTAAGATGTATCCTTGTGGGACACCACATGTAATTTCTTCCTAATCTGATGATGATTGTTGGCTTAATTCACTAGTCCCTTGCACTGACACCCTTGTTTCCTGGTAGCAAGATATGACTTGAATCATTTTGCAGCTATTCCCGTGACACCATGGAATTCATATTTACTTAAAAGGACGTCATTGTTCATACAATCAAATGCCTTTGATAAATCACATAAAATACCTGCTGCTTGTAATTTATTATCTAATGAATTAAGTACAGTTTCACTGTAGGTGTAAATAGCCTTCTCGATATCGGAATACTTCAGAAATCCAAACTGTGTTCTAGACAATATATCATTTGAGGTTGGATGATTGAGGAGTTGCTTGTACATCAACTTTTCTATAATTTTTGAGAATGTTTGTAAAAAGTGAAATCGGACTGTAGTTAGATGGTATCTCTTTATCCCCTTTCTTGAATAGAGGTTTAATATCTACCAATTTTAACCAATCAGGAAATGTTCCAGTTATAATAGACTAGTTACACAAATAACTTAAAATTGTGCTAAACTCACAAGAACACACTTTAATTAACTTTGTTGTAATTTTCCCGTAATCAATAGATTGCTTTGCTTTTTAAGATTTTATTATGGAAGCTACTTCTTGTGGTGAAGTGCGTAACCGCTCTGCTACTCCCGCGCGGCAGCACTTATTCATGTTTCTGAAGTTTTTACAAAATGCTAGTTTCAAATATTCAAGGGCATTATTTATGGACCCTGACAATCCCATGCTGTCAGTAACACATATAAAATACTTGTTAAATAGATTTGCCACACGATGCCCATCAATTACTAACGTATCATCTACTTTTAATGCTATCTGCTCCTGTTCCCTTCTGTTTCTACCAGTCTCCGATTTCACTATATCCCACATTGCTTTTATTCTGTTATCTGATTTTGCTATCTTTTTGTTATTCTGATTTTGTTTTTATGTCTGAATTACTTTTTTTAAACCTGTTGGAGTATTTCTTATATTTAGCTAAAACTCATCATCATTGGGACTACTATTAGCTAATATATACATTTCCCTTTTTGTCTTACATGAAATTTTTATTCCTTGTGTAATCTATATCTATTTTATAGACTTCTGTTTAATTTGAGTTACTTTTAGAGGAAAAGTTTTCAAACAAAATACTGACATTATTAAAGAATATGTTATATTTTTCATTCATGCCATGAACACTTATAACATCTTTCCAGTTCATAGTTTTGAGCAGTTTTCTAAAATTCTCAATTTTTGGAGGATTGACTATTTCCTGCATGTAGATTTAGCAGTCTTCATAATCTGCTTAAAATCTGTAAGAGCTACATATCATGATCTAATAGGCCATTAATTATTTGTTTTATGATATCATTTTGTTCCTTTAATATGTCTATAAAATATTACCAATGACTGTCCTAGATGATTTAGTTATCCTAGTTGGAAAGTTCACAGTATGATTTAGATTGAAAGACAATGTTACTGACTGCAGTAAATGTTTACTGGAGGACTGAATAAGAAAATCTGTATTAATTTCACCAGCAACCAAGATTTCTTTGTTTCTTCCTGTTAAATAATCCAATAGAGCTTCTACATGATTAAGGAATAGATGCTCGGTAAATAGTTACTTTTATATAGCATCTATTATGGAACTCCACTTCTGTTTCACAAGCTTCGAAATGCTGCTCTAGACAGAATTTATTTGTATAAATATTCTTGAATTTATAGCAGTTTTTAATAAATGTGGCAACTCCTCCTCCCTCCATATCTACTCTACTGAAGTATGAAGGTAAATGAAATCCTGGAATGTTTAACATATCTATACCAGTGGTCACATGATGTTCATAGCGGTAAATTATGTCAATAGGGTTAGAGAAATCTATTTCATCCATGAGCATCAGGTTTATTTCTGAGTCATGTTATGTTCTGATGCAATAACGATAACTGATATTGCATACTAATAGCTGAGTACTTTCAGTTAAACATTGTTTGCTAAAATCTAAAATCCCTTGTTTATCTGTTTTAGCAAACTGAGGGTGTTTTTCAAGCGCTCTCAAAACTGGTTTTCTTTCCCCCCTCCCTATCCTAAAACAAGGCATCCCTCTGACACCTGTAACCACTGGTATATTACCATTTGTGACGGTGCTCCCCGTAAATTACTTGCAATAAAACCAGACACTTTTCTCTTTCCTGTTGAGGTGTAGGCCATTCCTTGTGTAGCCCCTCCTGCAGACAGCATCAAATATGGGATCCCATCTCTGAAATGAGCAGCCGTTCAAGCTCCAAGTTCACTCTCCTAATGGTAGAGTTCACTTTGGGCCGATCATGGCGCCTCAAAACAGACACAAATCCCACACTAGTATGTTTAGTTGCTGGTGCTACCTTCACCAGTTCACTCTCTATGGAATATTCAGAAACCCACCATAACCATGGTATCCTCCTTTGTGAAATCCTTACATAAAGAGCATATATCCTCTGTTACCAGACCCAGACCCGCATTTGGTTCGAAAAAGTTTGTGACCTGGTACTCTGGAACTAGCTCTTTATGCAGTAGTTGGCCAACACCTCTACCATGGGAGATAACTGTTAAATATTAGGACATTTATCGGAGTCAGTATAACAATATAAGTTAAATATGACCTCCTGCTGCATACGTTGCGGGACCTGCAGGTCAAGAGATGCACACGTTTACGCAACCAAACAGGGATTATATGCTTGAATTTTGCACAATACGCGATTCAAAGTGTGGCCGCAAATAATAGTCATGTGGTGTAAAATCACGGTAAAGTTGAGGGCTTTCGATATGACACTTCATACCTATCCAGTGACCTCCGAACTGTTCATCCTAAAACTTGACTTCGGTCTTGTTGGAAGAAGGTTGGGAAATCGCACTGTAGATTCAATAGCTTTAAAAGCACATTATCACGGATCTCCTTAAGATTTCTCTCTACATCATCAAACAAACATCGGATACACGACCCTTGAGTCTCAAATCCCTCATCAAACCATCACTACTTCACCTCCAACGCCTGTACAACTGTCCATCCATAAGGCATTTGCATCTGACCAATAACTATGTTTTCTTTAAGCCTTGAACAAAAAAAAAACAACGTTTCTCCCCTAAAGATCACGTCATATGATATTTGGAAACTTTACTTGAGAAACAACGATGCATCTATCTTGCACGGGTGCCTTTAGTACGTGTGCAACACACATAGCAATGAACGCTGACTGACACTCGATATAACTGATAACTAGCGCGTACTGTGATGGGAACTTTTCACAAATGATGGGTGTTCTTTGAAGGTACACAGCGTGGCTTGTTCTCCACAGAATCAGTTGCACAAAATTTGTCCAGTAACTTGGATACTGCCACAAGTGCAGTGTCATTTCTCTCAGGATGCCAGGCAATGAAGTCGGCAGCAACCACTCTTGCAATTCGTCCAACAAATATCAACAAGTTTCAATGCGTTCTAGCTGGGTAAGTACCATCGTGCACCACCTACAACAATAAACAGAATTTCCACCTCCTAACGATTTCAAACAGGTCATACATCTTAGACAGATGAAGATATCTCAAAACAAACAACAATTCTGCTACTTTTAAGAGACATATGGGGCACTAAAAATGTGGATTCTGGATACACAGAACACGATTAAAACCGTACGAAAATTTTGAACCTGTTTCGAGCGAAATACGGAAAATAAGGTTACGATTTGTTGGGCACATCTTGAGGATGGACGATGAGAGGTTGCCTAGGAAGATATGGAATGAAACATGTCATACGGCGAACAACTGGGTGAAGGAAGTCAGAGATGACTGGAAGACTGTAGGAATAAAAGAAAGGAATCTACAGGCACTGGTGCAGGACAGGGAGAAGTATAAACGGTTGCTAGACGGTCACAGAGGCCGGACACCAAAACCAAAGTCATCATAACAGAAGGAGAAATAAACAGAAGAAGCGAGAGAATGAAGAGGTATTGGGAAGAAAGAAGATGTGCTAAACAAGCCACACGTGATCCTGAAGGATTCTAATGAAGCAAAGAATTTTGCTATTATATTACCTATGCCGGAGATAAAAGGCAGGATTGTTTCCATCAAAGTTCATTGTTGGCGTGCTATTGCGATATTGGAGAGCCTCAGCAACACTGATACGCATTTCATAGGGGAGCATCGAAGCAGCATCAAATTTTTGTAGTGGAGGGAGACAGTCCCTGTATTAATTAGCAGTATCCATTAGGCAGCGATAGCTGAGCGGGTAAAGCGTCTGTCTAGTATGCAGGGGAACTCGGGTTCAAATCCTGGACAACACAAATTGTAATGTAACGCTTATCTTTGTAATAATATCTCAAAACGGATATCATAAGTATATTACTGAGAATGAGATCGTTTAAATGATATCCAACATTCTCACCTTTCCGTTTGAAAAACATAACTCAAATCCAGTGTGGTATGTTTTGGATTGCTTACATACACCATATACTGCACACCTTAATGATTCATCACTCCGTTCGAGTTCTACAGGCATTTATCAAGACTTCTGATTGTATAATACAAATAATGCCAGCTAGTTTTGCTCAATGGAAGCGTTTGTTAACATTACCATTTCATACATCTGTCGGACGATGGGACACACTCATAATTGGCTAGGTTCCTCTTTAGTAACGACGGCTGACGGTGGCAGTGACATAAAATAATTAACGAAACAAACAACGGTTTCATTTCGCGCAAAATTCCGTATTTTCGACAAAGTAAAAAAAATAGTCTGTATAGAATAAAAATAAATTTAATTAGTTTCGTTACATTTGGGATGAGCTAATCAAAGTCTGACACAAGTTCCGTATTTCAGTTAGATTCGTACGACTCGACTCCTCAGTACGAAACAAACAAGGCCACGTATCGCAACCTCTGACCTTTGTAACAGAACGTGACGTCTGGTCGTGCCAACGACTGACTGACTGCCGCGCAAAGAGAAGGACGTGGTGCAATACGATTACAGTAGAAGAAATAGTTTCGACGTGTTAGCACAAAGAAAGTGCAAAGTTCACACGCACTTTGCTTCATTTGACACATTTTATTACAAATCCGTCCGTGTCTGCACTTATTCCACTGTAACTTGAGTCCAACTCAATGGTAATGATTTTTATTATACGATTCTCAAA
Source organism: Locusta migratoria (assembly GCA_026315105.1). Taxonomy (NCBI): domain Eukaryota; kingdom Metazoa; phylum Arthropoda; class Insecta; order Orthoptera; family Acrididae; genus Locusta; species Locusta migratoria. The sequence continues at coordinate 227,086,315 of CM048746.1, read as the reverse complement.
AATTTGTGTTGGTTTCCTTACATTTCATGTGTGGTGACAACGGCGCAACCCACGAGAAGACCATCTTCTTTGCCGGGACCATAGATGATATAACTGGCAGTCAAACGTCGCGGCTCGACATCCACGGGCCTAGAGAAGATCTTGTCAAGGGACAACGTTGCCAACCGTCATAATCAAATAAATAAAAGAAAAAGAATGTATTTTATTGTAAACGAAGCTTTGTTAATTATGAATGTCACAAACAATTTCAGTTATTATATTGAGTTCCTATGAGAATGTTCTAATGATGTTCTGCATGTGTATACATCTATTATATCGTTTTGTGTCAAGTGAAATAAAACTCCAAGTCAATTCATCAATTAAGAGATACCAATATTTAATTGCAGTGCTGTAGTTTATTTCTGAAGTTTGCTGCATGGCCTATTGAAGATTACATAAAGTTTCTCAGGGACTTTTTTATGTGAATTTTTATGACTCGGTATTTTTACAACTGGTTCATGGAACATATCTGTGGTTTATGAAAACAGTTCAAAGATTCTCAACGACAAAATTTTGTGGAAATTTTTCGTAATTTCTTATTACGTTTTTAACTATTAGTTTTCTTGGATATTTGCTATTTGCTATTTGTAATGGGAATCGATATTTTCATTACTCCTGGAACGTATAGGAACGGTCGGATCGACGTCTGATACGGTAGCCTCAGAAATTTCACTTACAAGTTACTAATACTATGATGAAGAGAAATATGAATCGGCGGTTCCAATACAACGCTCGAGTCCTCCCTCAGACATGACTGTGCATATTGTTCATCGCGTGACTTAAAGTTAGTTTACGTCTAGAGACCAATGACGTCAGTAGTTCGGTCCACTAGGAATCAAATAAATAAATGAGAACAGACGTAGAGTTAAAGATGGCATCGATATCTAACTACTGACCATCATAAAACACCATAAGGTGCCCGGTATAAGTAAGGGCACACTATCCTCGCAAGAACTCTACGATACTTCCCTACTTGTCTCTGATATCTAAATATTAGTCCTAAATATTTTTCCAACCGGGAGTAATACCTGTTACCCCTGGAGCAAGCCTAATATCAGTAGAGTATCAAGGTAGTTGATTCGAATACTCCTATTATTTAGGCTATATATGTATTATTTACTCATTATCATTAACTTTCGGTTATCATTCATAAAACAATCAGTATGGTATTTTGAATCTCTTGTCATCGAGTTTAGTAAGGAAATTGATAATCTGATGCCATCCTCTTCAGTAACAGACTACAGTACAAAAGCCTCAAGCATCCGGATTAGCAGCAGAAAACGGAACTGCACAGGTCTAGAATGTATCTGGTTTCCGTTCAATGATAAAGTTAAGTTTAATTTACTAAGAACTTGACAGAATAGTTCAAATTATCAAAATTAATTTCCAACTCTGTAGTTTGGGATAAGGTATTTGTTTCTTTGGAAAGAATGTTACAAAGGTCTTGTATGCTGTAGCAAGATGACCCACTACCTTAAAATTTTGAAAACTGGCACTGACTTTAAAGTTGATCTTATACATGTTGCGACAGATATGAGTATCTTGCTGGCAGAGGGAGTACCTCAAAAAATATGTGAAAATTTTGTAGTTTGAAATACCTTGAGTGACTGAACATAATCCTTATAAGATTGTCATGTTTGGGGGCAATGCTTTATATGAATTTATTAAAGACAACAGGAATGAAACGAAGGATCCAAAGATGGCAGTTAAACTGACGAAACAGGTTACCTAAATAAGAATCAAAAAGCGACCTTGGCTTTTGTGTTTAATAAATTGAACCTGATCCAGTTGAAACACAGTACAGTGCAAAGAGACCCGTGACGTACTGTTGTATATATCTTGACAGGCTCTCACAGATTGCTACCTGAAGTCACATCCGATCTATCCTCAAAGTATGGTGTCAAGTGATACACCACTATACCTCTGCAATACAGTTGAACAATAGACTCCTCCCTAGGTTAGCACCCCACTCAGCGACACTTGTGATTCTGAGCAGTACACAATCGAGTTTCGGTGTTCAGCACAATGTGGCGTTATTCTTCAACAGTCCGTGATTACCGTTCATGCCAAAATTCACCTCAGTCCTTTCTATGCTCGTAAACATAGAAAGGTAATTCCATGATGTGGCCGCATCTCGTCTCCGAAAATGTGTCCTGGAAATAGAGAGTGTGCCAGAACACTAAAATATTATAATGAAATCAACAATTTTTCTGATTTTTGATAATATTTGTTTTAAATTATTGATGTAGTTTAAAAAAATAAATAAATAAATATTTCATATCACATTACCAAGTTAGGAACTCGTTGTTTTTATTTCATGAAAAGTAGACGTAAAGTTAACATCTTCGACTAACTAGCAACTGTGATACGCAAACTCTTCCGGTTGTCTTTTAGGAGCGAAAGTAACCTAATTTCATGAAACCACGTGACAATGACAGTCATAGCTCTGGAACTATTCAAAGTAAAATTTTCAAATAAGTTACAAAATGGATTGATTTAGTATTTATGCGATACTTTTAAAATTTAAATTTAATGTACTTTTCATCAATTTTCATCTTTTGTCTATAAAATGTATTTTTAAATGGAATAAAATGTATACCATATTTTAGTTTACATTTCATTTAAAAACAATATCATCAAACATTATTTATGGTATCTTGAATAGTGAGCTGTAGAAAAAACTAAATGTATCGATAAACTGTGCCGTCCGCGGTGGCCGAGGGGACTGAGGCACTCCAGTCACGGCCTGCACGGTCATTACGGTGGGGGGTTCGAATCCCCCCTCCCCTCGGGCATGGATATTTGTGCCGTCTTTAGTATAAGGTAGTTCATAAGTAGTTTGTAAGTTTAGGGACTGATGACCCCGCAGGCAAGTCCCACAAGCTTTACAAACATTTGAACATTTTTTCACAACTTCGTAAGTTACTGAAAACGCAAATTCAATCATGGTCTATAGATCCCTTGTAGACAGACATAAGGTACTATGCGTCGCTTCAGATGATAGAGCGAACCGTATATCTAAGGTTACTTTTACGATATTTATAAAACACAGAGATTCAAAATTTTTCGTTGATTATCAACTTGTTTCGTACCAGTGGAGGGCCGTCTTCAGGATGTTGCTCCAAGATAGTGCTGTCACTGTAGTGCATTGTACACCGTTTTTATATTTAAAAAAATAGAAGGGTGATGTTTCCCAAAAGAAACAAAAATGTTTTCAATTATAAATCCAATATGTAGCAAGTCTGGGCCTTTTACAATGTTCTGAGGGAGAACACGGACCAGTCTGTCCCTCCCCCCTCCCCCTCCCCCTATCCCAACGACTGCTCACCCGCTCTCCCGCTCTAGCACAAGACACTACCGTCTTGCAGCGTTTCACTTTACTACTGAGTTGGTCGTGGTGGAGACGCCGAACGTTCGAACACATCTTGCTGCAGCGCCGGGGTTGTTCGCCGTTGAGGTTCCAGTCTTCCCTGGGTATGGGTGTGTGTTTTGGCTTAGTACTACTAATTTCAAAAATATTAAAATGTTTGTAAATCTATCAGACTTAACTGCGTGGTCATCAGTCCGTAGCTTACAAACTACTTAAACTAATGTAAAATAACCTAAGGGCAACACAAACATCCATGCCCGAGGGGGGATTCGAACCCCCGACCGTAGTGGCCGTGCAGACTGTGACTGGAGCGCCTCACTCCCCTCGGCCACCGCGGCTGGCCCGTGAAAAAAATGTCAGCAATATATTTCTTTAACAGTTCCTTTCTAAACATAAAAATAAAAAGTCAGTTGAAAAAAAAAAGACCCAAAACACTGCAAATTTATGAAAGTCATTTTATGATACACATAATTTAAGAAATCTAAAAAAGTTATTTAATAGCATGACATTACAGTTCTTCACGAAGAAAACAGACAAAAACCGTTACTCTAAGTATATCCCCTGAGAAAATTTTGGAAAATGCCTCTTTTCTTAGAAAAAAATAAAAATAAATTAAAAAATCGGTATATCTCGTAAAAAAGTATTTTTAAATTTTTCAAATAACTACTTTTCTGACTCATCTAGAGCCACACTTACGGCAAATAGTAAGTTTGGAAACATAAATGTTGACGAGTAATAAATAATATAGCTTTTAAATATTTTAATTGTTGTTTCAACATATCTCCAAATGTAACGAAGCAATCGATACGTTCAATAAAGCAATCAATAGATAATCTTAAGACGTATAACTTTCTTCTTTAACATTTTCCCATTGGAGTTATCGTTTCTTATCTACTTAAGAATGAAAGTTTTTGCAACTTCGCGATTTTTAACAAATTTCGCCATTTTGGCTCGAGTTTAATGAAATAGAAACTCTATTTAAATTTTGATTTCCTATACGCTCATTCTTTTCAGGTAATAATTTTTGCACTCACTTCTCCCTAATGCTTGGACTTGTCTTGGCCTGTTAAGTGGCGGACGATAGCCCGCCGCAGTCTCACTAGTAAGTGAAGCGCGGCCTTACGTGTTTAGTATGTAATTATTTTATTCCACATTTAAATTAAGGGACTCCATAATAAAACGGAAAACAACGCGTAATAAAAATAAGTTCAAGCTTATAAACCGTAGTTACGCAAATCCGGTATGACGTTCTTGAGTTACACAGCACAAAAACTGTCGCGTTCGGAAAATAACGCTAACTTCACTGAATTTTAACTCATGATATTTTCTTTCACATTAATTTGCACATGGCCACATTATCAATTATTTTAAAAAAAATACGAGGTCTATTCTTTTTCGTCTGATATCAAATGGAATAGTCCACACGTGAAAATAAGGAGTCATTGATGTATGGCATAGTAGAAGAGATTGTGAAAACGAACGGAAGCGGAGGGGGATGGGGGAGGGGGAAGGAGGGGGGTAGGAGAGGCATAGCGGGGGCGACGAGACGGTGCTTGTTGAAATTTTCGCACGGGACGGCAAAATCCCTCGGGTCGCCCCAGCATTACTTTGAAGCAGGCCTGATGGTCGTATCACGCCAATGCGTTGGCAAGCTTGCTCTTCCCCTCTCTCGTCGTCAACGCTAGTACTGTTACTTCCCGTCTGTCATATTCATACGTCATATCTCATACATACATTCAAAGCTGCAATTGTTTTTTTTACTATTAACAAGCTAAATGCCTGTGCTTCGCAACAAGGGCCTCTGCATATCATCGATTTTAAATTCCGGACCTCAATAAGTAAACCTGGAATCCTTGTTGAATTGCTTTGTCAATAAACTCTCCTTCTTCTTGCCAAGAAACCGCATAATTTATGCCTCGTAGCTAGTCCTAACAAAATAAATAAATAAAAATAAAGATTCAAAATCAGATATTCGCACCGAAATCAGAAATAAAACGACATAAATCGATTGTCCTTGCAAATAATCCTTAAGGAATTGATACCTGTCCACAAAAGTCAGATAGCCGTTATCTTTTAAATACAAGTGAAATCCGTTGATACAAGCAAAGAAATATCGAAGTTTTTCATATTCATAGCGAAGACAGACAGCGGTTATTAGATTCGAAGGGCAAGAAAGGGATGCAGAGTTTGGGAAGGAAGTTAGATAATGTTGTTCAATCTGTACATTGACCAGGCAGTGAATGCACGGAAGGAGAAATATGGAGAAGGCATTAAAGTGCAGGCAGAAGAAATAAAAAACATTGCGGTTTGCCGATGACATAGTAATTCTGTCAGAGACCACAAAGGATCTGGAAAAGCAATTGAATGGAATGGACAGTGTCTTGGAAGGATGATATAAGATGAACATTAACAAGAGTAAAACGAAGATAATGGAATGTAATGTCAGAAAATCAGGCGATGCTGAAGGAATTAGATTAGGTAATGAGACAATAAAAGTAGTAGATGATTTTTTTTATTTGAGTAGCAAAATAAATTCTGATGGCCGAAGTAAAGAAGATACAAAATGCAAAAAATGTTTGTAAATCTATCGGACCAAACTGCGTGGACATCAGTCCGTGGCTTATAAACTACTTAAACCTAGATAACTAACCTAAGGACAAACACACGCACCCATGCCCCAGGGAGGACTCGAACCTTAAAAGTGGTGTGTTTGTTTGCAAGGATGCTAAAGGTAGTGTGTGTGTGGGGCGAGCCTGTCACTGATTGTGTTAAGAGACCGTCCCCGCTAAAATACACAAATAAATGTTCTGTTTTGGTTCTGATTACGAAATAATTTGACTAAGCAATGAGACTTAGTACCTTCTATTACCCTGTTAGAATAAATTGCAGCTGGCATGGAAAGCAATGATCTTACGTAAATGTGGTATTGTTTGATGCGCAACAGATAACACTTTAAATTGTACAGTTAATAACAGTAATTAAACTCGTAACTGGTACACACATTAATATCGTCTGTGAGAAACAATGTGAGCAAATGAAGAGTTCAGATCTGTTTACCATATACCAGTAACCAGACTATACAAGCATAATTCGACTGCGAGAGCCAACAGAAAGAGCGTGCTACTACTATGAGAATTTTATTACTTGAATAAACAGGATGTCAAACAAAGATATTTGAGATTAATTAGATACCAAAAAATCACTGCACTTGATAATGTGCCTATCTGAACAACAATTACCATACTGATTCAATTGTCCTACAAATCTGGCAATGGTTTCAAGTCTCACTCACTGCAAATATTTCTCATCTCTTTACGTGATCTACTTCTCTTCTGACCAGACAAATCACTTTAACTGTTACTAACATTAACTGACTCAATAATGTGAACTTTCATTGAGACTGAGAAAATCTCTAACTATGAACTTTACCGGATTCCTGCTCTCATTAATAGACCAATTGATCATGACAAAATCCGTACACTGTTCTAATTACCACATAAATTTACAAACAATAATTATGCAAGACTATCATAAGAAACAATTATCAGAACGGATAGCAATTCAAATTGGTGAAAGGAACGAGGAACTGGAAAATGACTCAGGGTTAAATGGTAAATGCGAGCTGCATTAAACAGTATTCATTAGCAAAAAGACAAACACCAACTACAACAGTTCAAATACAGACTAGCAGACAATAGAAAAGTACACATTACCTTATTTGAGACAGATTAATTTCCATACAAAATTACAATCTGCAGACTTGGCTGCGTTTCTTCAAAACTCTCTGAATTTTTTAACTCTTCGAGTCTAACACAGAGACAGACTAACCCGACAGTTTCACGACTACAACTCTACCATAATCAGACATCGACTCGCCTTCACGAAGGTTACACACCGACCCCTTGAACGCAACAACTGCGAGTGTAAGACACACTCCAAACATAAAACAATGTCTTTGGTTTACAGCAAAGATATGAAATAAGTACAGTATGTAATATCGATTAATGAAATGGTACAAAATATTACATAAATTTGTTTTCTACAGAATTATAGCTTAGGTTTTTGTAACGAAACATGCTCAAGGCTGTATGACAGGCAAAAATTAAGTGAAAATTATTTTGCGTTCTCCTTTCAACCTCCACGGCGAGCAACCGTCCGCTCCGCAGCGAGACGCTTTAGACCGCTCGGCTACTCCACCGCGGCTACAAAATGCAGAATGGCTATGGGAAGAAGAGCGTTTCTAAAGATGCGAAACTGGTTAACATCCAATATTAATATAAATGTTAGGAAGTCTTTTCTAAAACATTTGTCTGAAGTGTAGCATTGTATGGGAGTGAAACGTGAACGATAAGTAGTTTAGATAAAAAGATGATAGAAGATTTTTAAATGTGGTGCTACAGACGAATTATGAAAATTAGATGGGTAGATCACGTAACTAATGAGGAGATGCTTAACCGAATTGTGATGACAAGGAGTTTCGGGCATATCCTGACTAAGAGAAGGGATAGATTGGTTGGACACATTCTGAGACATCAAGGAATTGTCAAATTAGCATTAGAAGGAAGCGTTTGGGGTAAAAATAGGAGAGGGAGACTGAGGGATGAATACAATAAACAGATTCAAAAGGATGTAGGTTGTCGAACATATTCTTAGTTGAAGAGACTTGCACAGGATAGGGTAGCGTGGAGAGCTGCATCAAACCAGTCTGCGGACTGATGACCACAACAACAGCGAAGCCAGTAACTCGTAAAATGTTAGTTTGTATCCGCAGAGATAAGATTGCGGTGGTTAATACTGTCATTGACGTACTCTTACCAAAATACGTCTGTTATTGGTGTAATATACGGAACAGAGCTATCTACATTTTCTTTGGTGTATTAGCGATACTGACAGCACATGTACAAGTTCCTTGCTGTTGCTACGCCGTGCTTGTAAGCAAGGAAAAAAAGCACAGTATCGCCATCTGTTAATTATTTGGTGCACTACGTAACAAACAGTGCCTCTATTGCTTCTTTGCTGTATATGTACGTCTAAGCATAGCATACATCTAAAACTTCAAATTAGGATATCTTTCCTTCCCCCGATCTGCTTTGATGAAATGAAGCCTGTATGTTGTCTCAAGCTATTATCTGTTTACTTGTGAAATGCCATGAATATTCAAAAAGTATTGTTGGGGGTTAGCCTGAATAGATAGATACTCGAAGAGTGCTTTTACAGAAATTTTTAAATTATGACACCCTTACTTTCTGTAATCCGATTTTGACGAAATGAAGCCTGACAGAAAATGTTGGGTCGTCTAGAGACACTGGTAAAAATATGAGATAATTTATAGCCCTGATGACGTGGATCTAATGCCACGCAACTAGATGGTTCAATAAACTAGTACCATACAGCTTAAGCGGTATCCAGTCAATATGACTCAATTCTACAGCTGCGGATACCCACAACACATGATTTGTTGCTTTATCTAACTGCACCATAGACAGTGTTCAAAGAGACGAACAGACATTACCGTGGTAGCTTTTGTTCCATAATTCGATTTCTGTTAGACGACACCGATTTGTTGCCGCAAGATACGCTACAGTTAGCTGCGAGAATGTCATGCAAATTCGTGATCACTTAAGGATGAAATAGGTTTCTATTAGACGACAGACACGACACTTACTGTCTACATAAAAAATTACGGTATTATTTATTTCTTTATTTTTATTTTTGTGATACGATTTCGGTGAATTCATCCTTATATGTCCATCCAAATTTTGCACAATTTTCTAGCGAAACCGTGTGGAAACGCATCTGGTAGTGTTGAAAATTATATTGTACAATTTTATTATTAGTATAGATATAGATATAGATTAATTATTCTTCTGACTATTATCTGATATGAGTCATTGTTCTCTTTTCCTTATTGTTTTACGTCAAAGTGTGGTAAAAGTTACTTGGTCCATAAAAGTTCTCATCTCATAATGCTGAAATACACTTAAGAAAAAAGAATATTTATTGCTTGAAGAAGTTTGCGCCATGCGCATCATATGCAAAAAACAGCAGTGTGTTATTACTTTGGTCCGAACTTCCACACTGAAACTTTACATTTAATTACCGTTCCGCCAAATTGCCCCGTGTTGCGGTTTCCGCCTTCCCCCCCCCCCCCCCCCCCCCTTCCTCTCCCTCACTCGCAGCGGTCAGGGACATTTTCGCCGAAAGTGCCTCATTCCTTTAACGGCCTGGAGTCGAAAATTATCTGCTACGCTCATTGAAGAAGGAAAAAGAAAACACCCCTTCCTCCACTAGGTTGGAAGTCTGTAACCATGACATCATGAACCAAAATATACACTGCAACCGTACATGCACTGTTCTAAACAATTAGGTGATCTGGTGAGATATCATACACAGTATACACATATAGTAACGTATTTTACTCAGATATTGCTTACACGTGTCTTCTTTGTGTGATACATTACGTTAATTTGCCGTCTCAACTCTTTAGTTGAGATTTACATGGCTTTTACCTAAGGTGAGGCACCATGGGGATACTATAATAGTGAAAAGTTTTTCTCGTTGCCTTCTAACGTGGTCTGTAATCACCACTGACGGCCAGTACAGTTGCCCACGTGCCTGGCATGGACAGTATGAGGTTATCAATCGGCCCTTGAGGAATATTTGCCCATTCTTCTGTGAGTGTAATATCCAGCTCTGCAACCATCGTGGGAAGTGTTGGCCTGACACAATGAGTATGCCAAGTGCATCCCAGTCATGGTCAATCGATTTTAACTCCAGTGAACAAGTGGCCACTCCATTTGGTATATTCCCTCAGCTTTAAGCGGTTTTTGCAGTGCAGCTCTGTAGGGACGAGCTTTATCGTCCATCAGAAAGAACCCATCTCCTAGGGTACCAGCGTAGGGCACACAACAAAAGGTTGACAAATCTCATCTCTAATACCCCTGAGCAGTCAAAGCGCCATTCTGAACGACATACAGGTCCGTACGTCCGCCAATACTGACTTCTGCCCACACCATTCGTCAACCAACATGGTACGTTTATATAGGTCTGTGTCTGTAGAGCAGTTCTGGAGAATCCTTCCCTCTGCACGATTACCAACGACAGACGTTCCTGTCGTGGCTTCATCACTAGAACCCTTGAACAAGAAGCCATTTTCGCCTATCTGCTCTTCAGGATCATAGTAAGGCTTCATGCGGAGGACGTGAACAATGTCTCTTTGTTTTTGTCGTTTCGACGACGGCTCATAATCCTCAACTTCGTATGTGACGTCTGACAGGCGGCGTATGACATGCTAAGGACCAAAGTACCGCTTCAATAACTTTTCTGATAGCCCAGCTTTCTGTACAGGGCTAAGAAACCATACCAGATCTCCTGGACTGCACACAACAGGTCTGTGCTTGTCGTTATACCGCTGACGGTCCTTCTCCTGGGCGTCCAGTGTCCGTGTGCAAGACAGCTGTCTTGCTTCTTCGACCCTGGTGAAGAACTGTTTCACATAGTCGTGTTGTTGGAACGAGAACAGCGTATCCATTGTCTCCTCAACTTCACGGCCATGGAGCAGAAAAAACGGAGCAGAAAAAGTCTGTGGTGTCTTGTCTTGCGGTATTATAAGCAAATGTCACGACTGGCAGTGTTGTATCCCAAAACTCCTGCTCAACATCGACGTACATCGACAGCATATCTGCTGACGTCTTGTTAAAACTTTCTGTAAGACCACTTGTCTGAGGACGGCTATCGACAGAATGAACTAAAAGGGTTCTACGTCATTCTGTCGGTTCTGCGGAATGGAGAAAACAACGTTACGGCAACCAGGATGGTGGGGAAAACAGAACGTGCTGCAGAGGGGATTGTTGTTGAGTTGTGATGGCCAAGCGAATTAAGCAGTTGAGTTCAGATAGTGTACATTGCAGGTCCTGGTGGATCGCGCTGTTCACTCACTCCGGCTTCGGCAGTCTTGTTGGGCAGACCCGCTGTCTGATGCGGTCAGTCATATTGAAATCTACTTAGCCTTATAAAAGCATATTCTAACAGAGTTAAGGCTAATAACAATTTATAATGTTACTAGCTTAATTTCCGCTGCTCCGCATGCGTAAACTGGATGGTCTGCATTGGTTGTTTAAACTTCCATATATAAATTTATGTAGATTTAGCTTTAAAAATGCTTTCCTAACATAGTATACAACTTGCCACCCCTATTGCGCCATTGATGGCAGAATTCAGAACATCCCGAAACACATTTTTTTTAGATTCTAACCACGGTTCCAAATTCAAATTTTCGCATTTTAGCATCGAAATAGTCTTAGAAGCACCTTAAAAAATTTTCCATTATTCAATTTCCAAAAATATCTAAAAACGTGTTTTTAAGATTCCAATCAAAAATCAAAATCCGAAGTTTTGTACATCTTGCTTCAAAATTGCCTTAATAGTAACGTTTGTTCAAAAACCCGTTTATCCCCTATTTCACCCCCTTAGGGATGGGAATATCGGAAAATCGCTGATGCCTACAGTGTAAGATAAACAACAACTAGAAATTTTAAGTTTCTATCGTCTGTAGATTCAATTTTCATCGCCGTATTCTGTCCTTTAGAATCGGATCGAGAACGCTAAATGTTTTTCTTAGATTTTGTCATCTTTCTTGGTAGATTTACTTTTTAAATTGTAATATTTTTCTTCATTCGTGCACTTGTTGGAGAGAAACAAGTGAAGAATGTGCATCACGTTCCGCTGCATGTAACCTCTTTGCTATTATAGTGTCAAAAGTTATTGCTGTTCTTCAGTCATAATCTATATTTATAAATGTGAATATCTGTTCGGTGTACGTTTATCACGTCTGAACCACAAGACATAAAGAGCTAATGTACAGTTACTAATATCTACCTGAGGAAGGCTTTAGGCACGGTTTTATGGCGATGGGATAGCTATTAATGTGAATGTCAGTACGGTGTGCGCTTTCCACGTTCGAACGACAAGACGCAGAGACTTAAATATTTGTACAGTTACTAATTTATACCAGAGGAAGGTTTTAGGCACGGTTCTATACCGATCTGATAGAGATTTCGTAATTTGAAGAATATAAAGCGAAATGCGGAACAATAATTACTCTTTGAAAATTATATATACTCTTTGAAAATGGTGTTATTAGTTGCATTGTTGTTTGAGAGTTGATAAAAGGGTGGAGTATATTGGGATGGAAAGTTATCGGTGTATATAAAATTCTACGTGTGTGTGTTAATATTTCGGTTTGTGAATAATGCAGGAATCTGAATTGAAAATAAAAAATGTAGTTGCATCCCGTTATCTAAATCTTTTAATACTTCATTTGTTTTACGAAACTACTTCCTCGTTAATTAACCTAACAGCCTCAATCTCAAGACTCGACGACCTGCGTGCCTTCTACTGCGCTGCTGTCTAAACTTGAGGACAGCGCAATTTTGCATTTGACTGAGGCCGTTGAAAGTAACTACGCACCTAGCGAGTGCTGCACTTTCGTTACATGGAATTCAGGTACTCGTTACCTGAGGTAACGAAGAACTGTAGAGTAATCGTAAAATAGAAACGCCAGTGAACGTCTCCTATCAGGAAATGCGACAGAACTGCTGCGTGCCACTTTTATCGGACACGGGCTGGAACGAGTGCGTAATCGTCCTGATTCACGTGGCGGCGCTGTGCGGCTTCTGAATTGAGAAAGCGCAGATATTCGAGATGATGAAGTCCCGCGCCTGAAAATTCTGTCGCCTCTCTGCGGTGCTTGCTCGTTTTTTGTTCGATTCAGAAATGGGAAGCGAGAGAGAAAGAAGTAATACATCAGGACGGAAAAATAGCTCGCGGACTAAACTAACGATGATCGATGGTTAGCGTCGCAGTTCATCTGCGAATGGCGCCAGTTTATTTCCATTAACAATGGCGCCAGCTGTGCTCGTTTGTCTCTGCGCGAGGAACAATTCTGTCAAAGAATTGTCTCCACCTTCCTTTTGGAAGCGACGCTCAAGAAGTGGTGTATAGTACGTAGAAGAGTAACCAGTGACGGTTCTGAGAGATTCATTATTTACACAGAATTCTCAGCGTTCGGTAAAGATTGGAGTGTTTTTCTTCTTCATTTGACCTTTCTTGAACATATAATCATCCTCTGGGACGAATACGTTGAGAATGGTAGTTAAAATATTCCCATTCGTTATACCTTTCGTATTTTTAGAAAACAATGGATGATATGAAAATTCAGTCGAACAAGCCTCAATAATAGTCACTTTACTGAAAAGGACAGATGTGTGGGGGAATGCTCACATTTTACTCTCTACCTGCTACTTTATAATCATCAGCATAAACATAATATTGTCTACTTACGCACGTCCCTCTCCCTATTGCCATTCTCTTTAATTCTTCATATGATTTAGGCCCATTTATTCTTTCATGTTGTTGCCCTGCTTCTGTTTCTTTACTTTTTTTTATTTTTTTTTCTCTTTAAAAATTTTACTTCGATCACGTATATTCTTTAAGAACTCGTTGTGTCTCATTTTGTGACCTATCACGTTTGCTTCTCTTCTTCCAATATACGAGGCTCGATTTATAAGTAAAAGAAGACAACGAAAGGTTATTTCAAAAAAGTAAAATTATTTTAAGAAACTACAACCTAACTCTCTTTTTCGACATTTTGCCAAGTTTTTCAAACACTAATCATGCCTCTCAATCAATCCCGCCTGTTCCAATAACCAACACTATCATTTTGTAAAACACTGATCTCGACACGTCAGGAAATTCGTTTAAGAGACCTGTTATAGTGAAGCTCCTGTTTTCATGAATCCTCGCATCAGCTGAACGCGAATACACACACACACACACACACACACACACACACACACACACCACACCACACACACACACACACACACACACCGTGTTCTCTGTGGCAGATGAAGGCTTAACAGCCGAAACCTTCATTTTTGTCTATTCTGTTGTGTGTGCCTTTTTGTACCTCGTCGGACGTCTCTGTGGTGAGTAGCAACCTATCCTATCCGAAATGTAATTTATTTTTTGTTAATCCATGAGCTTTGAGATGATCACTGTAGGTGGTCAGTCTCTCATGAACTTCTTTATCTGTGTCACCCCAGACTACAACATTATCTGAAAATACAAATGCATTGATGTCTTTGTTGTTCTGCTTCATTCCTTTAAGAACTTGGTCCATGACAGAGATATAAAGGAACGGTGAGAGGGCACTATCTTGTTGAACACCTTTAGTTGTTCAAGAATAACCATTTCCTACTGTGCACAACTGCAACAGCCATCGTAAAGCGTTTTCACTTTCAGAATTAGTCCACTGGGTACATTTTTGTCTCTTAGGCATTTCCATATAGTTTTTCTTAACACAGTATCAAATACTTTTCCAAGATCTAAAAACACAAGATAGATCGATAGTTGTGCGGTTTTCTTTGAATCCTTGCTGCTCTTCTTTTAGTTACGGTTCAAGTATTTTCGTAAGCCTATTCTCGAGTACCTTCTCAAATATTTTCAGACCATGAAACAATAATTCCAACATTATTTCGGTTTCCTTTATTGAAAAGGGGTACTACTATCCCTTTCTTCCAATCATCTGGAATTTTTCCAACCTTCCATATTGCACCTATTACCCTGTGAAGCTATTGTACTCCTAGTGGGCCAGCAGCTTTGATCATACCTCCACTAAATCAAATCCTGTGGTTTTTTCTTTGTGCATACTATTATGGTCTGTTTCTACTTCCATCCATGTCGGTGGACTCCCTTGCTCGAGCTCACTATTACGGTTTTAATCAGGTTTAGTTATTGCATAATTGGGCTCACCTGTACTGCTAATACAGATTTTCAAAATAGGATTTCATGGACTTCCTTAGCTTTATCTCTTCCTTGACTATGTTGCCACGTGGTGTTTCTAGTGCTCTTATGTATTCACTCTCTCTTCATATACTTCTTATGGTTCGATACAATAGTTTCAAATTGACTTTACTGTCCTGTTGTAGTTTATCTGTGAGATCAGTCCAAGCATTTATTTTTAATTAATTAATTTATTTATTTATTTTTGCCACAATTTTCTTTACTTGTAACTTATGATTTGTAATTCATAAAATGCAGCAACCAATTGCATATAATAATAATTATTACATGGAACTGGTTCTTGCATTTTATGAATTAAAAACCTGAACAGTTGCTGCCATGGACGCATTGCGTACTTATTGAATATCGCCCAAATTGTGCGATTGGATTTGCCATTTGCTATCAGAAACGACACAGTTCGTAGTAATTGACGGTAAGTCCTTAGTAAAATAGAAGTGATATCTGGCGTTCCCAATGGAAGCGTTATAGGTCCCCTACTCTTCCTTGTGTTTGTAAACGATTTAGGTAACCTGAGACTGACCCTTAGACTGTTCGCGGATGATGCTGTCGTTTCTCGGTTAGTGAAGTCAACAGAGGATCAAAAGCATTAGCAAAGCTATTTAGACAAAATTTCAACATGGTGCAAATATTGGCAGTTAACAATAATAATGAAAAATGCGAAGTAATACACAAGACTTCACAAAGAAATCCGCCGAATTTCAATCACACGATAAATCAATCAAACCTTAAGGT
Organism: Locusta migratoria; assembly: GCA_026315105.1. Lineage (NCBI taxonomy): Eukaryota > Metazoa > Arthropoda > Insecta > Orthoptera > Acrididae > Locusta > Locusta migratoria. Next base: position 227,070,309 of record CM048746.1, on the reverse strand, counting down.
CGTAAATTCTACCATATACCTAGGAGTTACAATTACGAACAACATAGACTGGAGATAACACACAGAAAATATTGTGAGGAAGGCGAACCAGAGGTAACGTTTCATTGGCAGAACGCTTCGAAGATGCAACAGCTCCAACAAAGGGACTGCCTACATCACACTTGCGCGTCCTCTGCTGGAGTACTGTTGCCCATTGTAGGACCCTGACCAGGTGGGACTGACGGAAGACGTTGAGAAGGTCCATAGAAGGGCAGCGCGTTTTGTTTTATCACGTTACAGAGGAGAAAGCGTAACGGACATTTTGCACGATTTGAAGTGGAAATTATTAAAAGAACGACGTTATTCTTTGCGGCGAAATCTATTTCTGAAATTTCGATCACCGACTCCTGAATGTGAAAATATATTGCTAGCATACAGCTACCTAGGGAGACATGACCATCCTAATAAAATAAGAGAAATCAGATCGAAAACGGAACGATTTAGGTGTTCTTTCTTCCCCGCGCGCTATTAGAGAATGGAACGGTAGAGAAAGGTTATGAAAGTGCGAGGTACTTAAATTTGCTTTTCAGAGTATCTATGTACACAAAAGACATCAACTTCTGTGAATTTCTTCTGCAATTCATTTACTCCGGATTCATTTCTGCCACTTCCTGTTTGCAATTCTTTGTCTCTGGCTTTCCTTATTTCATTTCTCTCTTTTATAGCAATCTTCACAGTATCAATTAACCAAGGGGTTTCTTTTTCTCTTTATTTCGCTGCCAGTTTTCCCAACAAACTTCTAATGCAACATCAAGAATACCTTCTTCAATATACAGGGTGTTGCACTATGTGTGTTTGCCTCTGGAACTTATAAAATAATAGGTGGCGGGAAATTTTAATGCGGTAGGTCAACACAAGAAATGTTACACTTTCTGCGGAACTGTGAACATAGTTTGTTGTATCATTTTCCAAAGAATTACAGCACAAAGATATAATTTTTAATGGAACAATAGTTTTTTTTTTTCTATCGTTCATTGGATTCGTTGAAACCAGCTGCGTCCAAATCAATTTAAACTACATTCCTATCACTGTTAGTTTGGGAGCTACAACCCTTCAGAATTTCAGGGGCAGATACCGCAAACGCTGCGCGTAATGCAATGCGGTTTTTAAATGTGGTGCGGCCAAGTTGTAACGTCGCCGGTGTGTCACGGAGCGAGAAGCTTCCTCGATGCGCTGTTAGACTGCCAACTGTCGCAGCACACGGCCGTATACCTGACAGTTGGAGCCACAGGAACAACCAGAGCTCAATATACCACAGTTACCGACATCGGATGACGAGGGCATACACGAACAACAGCGCATCGAGGAAGCTTCTCGCTCTGTGAAACCGGCGACGTTACAACTCGGCCGCACCACATTTAGAAGGCGCATTGCATAATGCGCAGCGTTTGTGGTATCTGCCCCATGAAACTTTAAACGGTTTTAGCTCCCAAACTAACAGTGACAGAAATGTAGTTTAAATTTATTTAGACACAGCTGGTTTCAATGCACGATAGAAAAAATTATTGTTCCATTTAAAAAATTATATCTTTGTGCTGTAACTCTTTGGTAAATGATACAATAAACTATGTTCATAGCTCCGCAGAAAGTGTAACATTTCTTGTGTTTTTATTTATTTTATTTATTTGTTTATTTAGCCTGATCAGATTAGGGCCATCAGGCCCTCTCTTACATCGGACCAGGGTTTTACACATACAATATTTTTTTACATGTGAGTTACCTATAACAGAACAATGATTTTTACGAACAATAACATAATTTATACAAGTTTATTACATGTAGAAGGATGTAAATAAAAGGTATTGACTTAATTCTAATAGGATTAATGCTAGTAGTACCACTGAGACACCTTCTGCTGCTGTTGGTGTAATAATAGAAGTAACAACATTGATATTAGCAGATATAAGATGTACTTTTAGATATATATCGACTGGTTAAGACATGGTGAATTCTGAGAGAAGAAAGTTAAGAAAGCTGTACCTGGCGAGAACAATGGCAGTAGGAGAATATCTGGGAGGAGGAATGGATGTGACGTACCTGGACCGTAGGGTATTGAAGACTGACGTAATTATTGCTTTAGTAGATAATCCATTAACTGCTGTTTGAAGCTGGCAGTGTTATTCAGTTCTCTGATATACTGAGGTAGATTGTTCCAGAGTCTGGTTCCTGCTACTGAAAATGATTTTGAGAAACCGGCTGAGTGATGGATAGGGACAGAAAGGGGTTTGCTCTGACAGGAACGAGTAGTTCTGTTATGTTGATCAGATAAGAGTGTTAAGGTCGAGGAAAGATATGAGGGACAGTGTACGTTGATAAGAGAGTAGAGGAAACAGAGTGTATGAAAATCTCTGCGCTTGTCAGCACGGAGCCAGGATAGTTGCTTATAAGATGGTGAAATGTGATCAAAGAGACGGATGTTACATATATATCGAACGCAGGCATTCATGATTAGTTCCAGACGTTGTGAGCTTTCCCAAGAAAGACCTTGCAAGATAACATCACTGTAATCAATAATTGGAATTACAAGTGTTTGTATAAGTTTCTTTTTAAGATCGAGGGGAAAAAACTTCTTATATCTCTGTAGGGCATGGAGAGATGCTGATGCCTTCCTACACACGGCGGCTGTGTGCTCAGCCCAATTTAGTTTGTCGTCTATTATCACTACCAGACTTTTTGCCGAGGGCGAAAAATAGATAGGTGTCTCATTTAATATTAATGATGGTTGAGATTCGCGGTATTTGTGGTTAATGAGTCTAGGATGACCTACCAGAATCGCTTGTATTTTACTTGGATTGAGCTTTAATCCTATATTCTGTGCCCACTTTGATAGTGCACATAGGTCAGAATTAAAATTTTCGATTGCTGTCTTCAGGTTTTTTGGTTTTGCCCTTAAATACAACTGGAGGTCATCGGCATACATGTGGTATTTACAAAAAGACAAGACCGATGATACGTCATTTACGTACAATGAAAAGAGAAGTGGACCTAATACCGAGCCCTGTGGTACGCCTGATAGTACTTTCCTCCACTGTGACTTTTCGGTGCCGGACATGACGTGTTGACCTACCGCATTAAAATTTCCCGTCACCTATTATTTTATAAGTTACAGAGGCAAACACACTTAGTGAAACACCCTGTATATCGTATTTTTCGAAAGCACAAACAAACCGATAGTAAGAAGCGTCAGGCGCACAGAAAGGAACGGCGTGTCAGCAACGAGTGCACGCCCCAGAGGAGCGGCGTCAGCATTTCGCCTCCCTGCAGTCGTTGTTTACAGCGCGGGGCCGGCCCGTCTGGCTGCAGTAAGGCGATCCCCCGGCGCCGCGCCGCGCCGGTCGCGTTTCCACACAAGAGCCCCACAGCCTCCCGTCGCTCCGCCGTTTTACCCTCGCAGCCCGAATTACCCTAACCCGACGTTCGCCAGACCTACCCCGTCCTCTTTCCTCTACTCGTATCTGTTCCCACGCGAAGAAAGAGAAACGCGATCTTCCCAACCGACAAAATGGCGCCGAATACTTCTGGGACCTTGGAGCCAGGTCTCTGCCTTCTCAACACCTTCAGTACCCGACGTTGTCCGTACATGCATTTATTCCTTTCTTGCGATCGTCCATCCCAAGGAGGTTAGAATAAAGGGAGATGGCATAATCTATGCCGAGCTCTTAGGTCAGTTGAAGCCTGTACGTCATATTGGTCACTTTTGGAATACTGTTTCTCCGTTAAAACTATTCTTTAATCGGACCCTCTTACTAATAATGCATGCAAAGTATGTACTTTCAGACAATATACTTTCCTGAATAAACAGTAACAAATACTCATCATAATATATTTGAAAACTTAATTTTAACGTCTAATTTCCACTTTTTTAACACGTTGTACATCATGGCAAAACCGTCGGACGTTTTATTCCTTTTTTTTTTCAGTGACATAAAACATCAGCTATACAACACCAACACTTCTCCAAAACGTAGCAATACCGTAAACTGGGGTGACTTTGTGCCACTTTTCAATGTTTTCTTCCAAAAACATTTTTGTACACATTTTTTTTTTTTTTTTTTTTTTTTTTTTTTTTTTTTTTTTTTTTTTTTTTACTGTGAAGCTATATATAAGTTGAATACATGCCTCATCCAACAGAAGTATTACTAATTTCCTTAAATAAAATTGTCTACCATAAATAATGTCATAAACTTGGCACAAAGTCCCCCCATAGGAGGGGCTTACTTTGTGCCACTGTTTTCATCTAGGGTTTTTCAATGTTCACCAGTGAGTGGCCCAATGACACTTACCTTCAAGGTACTTTTGTGACAATAAAAGTAAGAAGATCGAAAGTTATTCTATTTTATTACATAATTAACATATTATCTTGCATGCGAAGGGCCATTTTCCATCCTGGTTCTCCAAAGCTTCTCTGACTTGTAAACAATGTAGGGAGGTTCAAGTGTCTCTTCTGCATTACCACACATCATTAGAGACGTACAAGACTTAGATGTGTTGCAAATCCTTTCTGGATATTTGACACCACGTTTGATAATAACTCTTTTTGTCCCTGGATCGTCTACGAAGTTTGTCTCGTCGTAATTCCATACATGGGATGGAGGAATGCCTTCTAGCTCCCTTGGCAAGTGATCAAAATACTCATTGATCGTCACGTCATTAAAAGCTGCTCTAGTCCTAGTAATGTTTCGGGCAAACATGTTGCTTATTGTTCCACTGAGGCGTGCCAGAAAAGACTTGACCCATTCTCTGCCTGGCGAATTATTTTGAAAAGTTAACACTCTTCGACCACATCTGTCAAGATATGATTTTAGAATAAACCGCAAATCCAGCAATGAAAGTGGGAAACCATAATCACACTGTCACAGCATGTGCAGCAAACATATCATCCTCCTCATGACTAAACACAGGTTGTCCACCTATCTGTGCATTATGTTTCCCATGCAACTTGTTCATGAGGGTATTTCGGTGAATGCCATATTTATTTGATGCTGCACGAATTGAACTTCTCCTATCACGAATTTCTGTAAGCGCATTCTCCAGCATATCTTCAGTGTAGTTGGCGTAGGAACGACAACCAGCGACTTTTTTGTAGGTTCTTGGCATTTTCTGCAACAGTATCGTATATAGCAAATCATGGTTATGAGTACCGGCGCAGTTTATAATACAAAAATCATCCAAAGCCTTCGTGGAAACGTGGCACAAAGTCACCCCCAATTCTTTCAATATTTTACAAATGTTGATAATGATCAAAAACCATTAGTGATAGGACAATCATCTTTGACGGCAGAGTAATGAATAAAGTAGCAAAGCAATATATTAACCTCAGTTCGCTGAAATTATTCCTTCTGTAAGTCACAATAGAAAGTTCTTTATTTGCCATAGATCGTTTAATGATTTCATATGATGACTAGTTTCGACTCATTAAAGAGTCATTATCAAATCTTACTTGTCCAGGCATGGTAAGAAATATACTTCAGATGAAGAAACATTATAGTGGAAAGTTATAAATGGTATACACATCATCAATTGAATATGCCTCCCAAGTGAATACCACACGTGCTCAATCTGGTTGAAGTCAGGCGAACAGGTTCGCTTTCCAGTCTTTCAATTCTCTCAGCTTTAAGCATGTTTTCCACCAGGGCAGGTCTGTGCGGACGAGCGTTATCGTCCACCAGAAGGAATCCATCACACTACGAGACCGGCGTGAGGTACAACAAAATATTTAAGCATCTCATCTTTGTACCTCAGAATTATCAAAGCGCCATTCTGAATGACATACAGGTCTGTACGTCCACCAGTACTGACTCTTGCCCACACCCTTCGTCCACGACCATGATGTTTCCAGCAGATAAGCAGCATTGTTCCAGGTTCCACGTTCTCTTCAGATAAGCTAACGATAGATGTCCGGTTGAACACATAATCTTGGCTCATCAGTGAACAGAAGCGGGCGCCATTCTTTATAACTCCACTCCTGATGTTCCTCCGCCCAGATTCTGCTGGCTAAACAGTGTTGCGGTTTTAATGTGACACATCACCATAGGCCTCTGTGTCTTGAAGCCAATTCCCGCGGGCGATTTCGAACTTAATGTGTTGATATTGTGCGACCTGTTGCTACCTGGAAGGGTGCATTCAACTTCCTGTCTCGACAAGCTATTAACAGGAGATAACATTCATCTGTTGTTGACGCTACCCATCGACGACATTGGCCTTGCGGTTTTATAACGATTACTGTTGTCTGAAATCGCGTCTAGGTCCTTGAAATTACACTTTGGGACATTCCAACAGCTGCAACCACCATTCTCTGAGCCTGTGCCATTTCCAACCTTCATATGACTGTCCATGCTACAGCTTCAGGCAAGAACCTTTGTTGTTACACTGCTCACTACACTATCTGAACCCAACTGCTCTTGTAATTTGTTTGGTTAACACAACGCAGAAACTTCGGAATTACTACCGTCTCGGTTGCCGTAATCTTGTTCTCTCCACTCCGTAAAACCGACAGGAAGACATCGAGCTACTTTAGTTCATTATGCTGAGGACAATACTTCAGAACCTAAATATCTCAACTGATCTCCTAATTGCTTTAAGCAGTGTATTTTCGAATTTCATAGTTAATTCAGCAGTACCTGTGAATACTGTCTGTAAATATCCAGTGACGACGGTTATTAGTACATAAATAGTAAACTGTAACGTCGTTAAAAACATTATAATTGTCTGCATGAACAGCATAAAGATAGTCAGCAATATTTTTTGTCATTTTGTTGGACTTGTTGATGAGAATTACCTTTCTTATGGTGTCAAATGAAGTTTAACCTTTGTGGAAAATCCTTAAGCGCACTTATTGTCAAATAGTGGAACGATAAAGTCGCGTTATTCTCGTGTCGCATTATGCTGGAATTTTTTGTGCATCTCATTGTTTATGACTTCACACCCCTTACTGTGTGGCGTAAGTGGTTAGTACGACCACAGCGATTGTTTACCGACAGCAAGGAATAACTGTACCAAGTTTGTTTGGAATTCATCCAATACTTTAGGACATCTGGAACACACGTAGACACACAAAAACGTGGATCCATTTCATAATATAAATGGATTTCGTTGTTCTTCTCCACGCGCATTCATTTCAAGTGGTTACCTTGTTCGCCTAAAACTAAAACTAGTGCTGGAGTACGCTTACCTGTGGATCATTAACGTACGAAACACAACACGTAGCTATAAAAAAATTCCAATTTTATCTTCTTCAGTGGCTTCCGTAAGTATATTTAGCATGTAAATAGGAATAAATTTTGTGTGTGTATATCTCACGACTATTTTTTCTTCGTTGCAACCAAACATACTACACTTACTCTTATTACGCATCATCAGTGGTAAATTGAAGTTTTATACGTATATGTTGCTTTGTACGAACAAATTGAAAACATTCGATGTAATTGCAATTCTTCAGCCACATATCCCGCTGCATTTTCGCTGACACTACAGAAAATGTTTGTAATTTTTATTTTTCATATGTAGTTGAAGTCAGACTAAAGAAATTCACGTGTTTCACGCGAAGCCCAGCGAGGATGTTTATAGCAAAACAATTTTTACTGATTTCGACAACACTGGTCTTCGAAGTATCATTTATGTATAAATAGTGTACAGGTTTATGATAAATACCTGTTAACTAGAAAGAACAGTCCTATGGTTATCGTAATTAATTATTTCATAGTTTACTGAATGATTTGATGATGATCTGAGGCTCGAAATTAGGTATTAAATAATAAAGGAAATTAATATTTCCAACTTTGATAGTGCTTTGTAAATTATTGCAATATTTTGCTAAAATGAATTTTGATGCGGAATTTTACGCTCTTGTTCGCTATAATCCTGTGCGATTTTTCTTTTAGCGCTATGTGTTAGCAGGAAGAGTAAAACATGAGGAATAACAACAACGAAGTTCCGCTGCCAAATGAGAAGTGCGATCGCTGCTAGAGTATCGGTAATCCCTCGTGTTTTACAGTTTCATTTAATACTTACCAACTAAACAAGAATCGACTAATCTGGACCCGACTTTTTTTAATGAAAAGTTAGGAAACCGCTTTAAAACACTATTTGCAAGTGAAACAACACGGAACCTCACTTGAAAGACATGATGAGCTCTGATTGTTTCGGCTGACTCCAACTTCGCATTTCAGATACGTAAGTACAAAAATGTATCGAAAAATGCAGAAGGAAAGCGCTTCGCGGATATTTTTGCGACACTTGGTGTAAACAACTTTACGACTTCATGTACTTCCGAAATCGTGAGGCTTTTCCACATATTAGCAGTGATACCGATGATAGGCATATCGACTAAGGGAAAACAAATGCTGCGAGACACACCAAAACAGGGAAATAAATATGCGAATCATGCGTCAACTGTTTGATACTGAGAGTAGCAAAGTGGGCCCGATCAGGATACAGTTAGTATACTCGGCATTGTGGGTGGAACGTGGTATGTTTCCAGTAGTTTCAGGAAATTCCAGGCTTCTAAAATTGGCATGATTCCTCTGTTGCCCCACGAGTTGGCACATCCTAGTGTAGGAGTCAATAATCTTCTTAGGAGGAACTTTTCACTCTAGGGTTTTGCAAAGAACCTCAGAGGCGGGAACCTGTGTGAGCTCTCTCACAAAGCCATATTCAGACTAGTGGTGAGATTGCGGATAGCTTCATCTGAGCATCCTGAAAAGCGTACTTGTTTTATTAATACGGTACTGTGATGTATATGATACTACTGACACAAAGAAAGGGGCCGATGTCATTACTGCCCAGTACCCACACTCAGCGCCGGTTGATAGAGGAGGGAAAGCGCCACTTTTTCAGAAACCTTGTAGCACAGCGCTCAATACAGTCAGTCACCGCCAGCAGTCGGCTACGTACGGAATGTTGATGCCGCTCATTTCCTTGAAACCAGTCATCAAGTTCCTGTCACTCGACACTTTCTATAGGTGCGGGTCGACCAGCAGAATTTCTAATACTGTGGACTAGGTCCCTCCAGTCATAGGACCACCTGTCACTAGACTTGATCGACTTGTATCGAATAATTAGTTTATCCATTCATGTCACTCAACGCGCTCGAAGATATAAACAACCACATATAAGCATTGCCAATGAAACGAGGTGGGTAAGATAGCAGATAGATTCCAGTCATAATACTAGAAGGCCGTATCTGCCCGAAGGGGTGTTTTCAGACAGTTCGATCAAAGCGATATTGTTTGGACGTGGAGAAGGTACAGAGATGCAGGAACTTGCCTTGCCCAGGGCTCTCAAAGGCTACCACAGCAGCTGATTGCCCTACTTACGAATATTATATCGGAGGTCACCATGCTGATTAATGATTTACGTGTAGACACAGGACGCCATGTTTCGATTCAAACTGTACGAAATAGGTTGCATGGCATGTAGCTTCCTATGTCTATGGAGTGGTCCAACTTTGACTTCTAGACACCATGCAGCGCGGTACCGATTGGCCCACCAGCTTGATGAATGGACTCGACAGAATTGGCATCAAGTGCTATTCACAGATGAGACTCGCATCTACCTTCAATTATACAATCGTCGGAGACGTATTTTGAGGAAGCCTTGACAGCCTGTACGTCTTACAAACTCTATGTACCAACTGCATCAAGATGGTGGTTCCTTATGGCATTATGTGGAACCATCGAACGCCACTCGTTGTCGTAGGAGGCAATAAAACCGCTGTTCGCTATACAGTACACGGATGACATCCTCCGATGAATAGTAATAGCATATGGTCAGTTTTTTCGTGAGGCAGGCGTCTTAATAGATGACATTTTTCACACTCATAGTTCATTTCTTGTGAATGTATTCCTCCATGATAACGACATAGCAAGATTAGAATTAGCGGCAATTTTTCCAGCCATAAATCCTACCGAACATTCCTGGATACAATGAAAAGGACTATTTTTTTACGACACGATCCACTAACCAATCTGAGAGATCTATGCCGAATCGTGGTTGAGGAATAGGACAATCAGGACCAAACGTCACTTGAACAATATGCCACGACGAATACACGATCCTCGTGGATGTGGAACCTCTCAAGAAACAAATTTTACAAGCTGAATAATAAATCATACAAATAATACAAATACAGATACATACACGTTTTAAAGATTTTTTTTGAGCTGTAATATAATAATACTAATATAGTATGAATACTGATACATGCATCATTTGGTACAATTTATAAATTCACTAATGGAGTAGAAGGAGTTATCCACTAGAAAGTCTTTTAGGCTCCTCTTAAACTGATCTTTATTTCCAGCTAAATTTTTTATACTTGATGGTAAATTATTGAAAATGTGTGTTCCTGAGTAGTGGACCCCTTTTTGAACTACGGTAAGCGCTTTTAAATCCTTGTGTAGATCATTTTTGTTCATAGTATTATATGTATGAACTGAGCTGTTTGTTGGGAAAAGGGATGTATAATGTATGACAAATTTCATTAAGGAATAAATTTACTGAGAGGCAGTATTTAATATACCCAGTTCTTTTAAGAGGCTTCTACAGGACGTCCGTGAATTTATTCCACAAATAATACTCTGAATACTTTTGACTGACTTGAAGAGTTACCTCAAAATATTATACCATATGACATCATGGAATGAAGGTAAGCAAAGTATGCAAGCTTTTTTATTTTTACGTCTCTTATGTCTGATAACACTCGTATTGAAAATACAGATTTGTTGAGTCGTTTCTGCAGTTCTGTGGTGTGCTCCTCCCAAATGAAGTTATTATTAAGCTGTAATCCCAGGAATTTAATACTGTCAACCTCTTCTACCTGCTCTTCTTCATACTTAATGCATATGCTGGCGAGAAATCTCTTACATGTTCAGAACTGCATGTAATGAGTCTTTTGAAAGTTTAATGACAATGAGATGGCTTTAAACCATTTATTAATGTTCATGAAAATATCATTAGCAGACCTTTCTATAACTAGGCTTGACGTACTTTTTATTGCAATACTTGTATCATCTGTAAACAAAATGAACTCTGTTTTTGGTAGTGTAACTGATGATAAATCATTAATGTACAGAAGAAAAATCAGTGGCCCTAAGATGGATCTTTGGACACCACATGTAATTTCTTCCCAATCCGTTGATGACTGTTGGCTTAATTCACTAGTCACTTGCACTGACATCCTTTGTTTCCAGTTAGTGAGGTTCAACTTGAACCATTTTGTAGCATTTCCTGTGACACCATAAAATTCTAATTTAATTAAAGGGATGTTATGGTCCAAACAATCAAATGCCTTTGACAAATCACAGAAAATACCTGCTGCTTGCAATTTATTATTGAATGAATTAAGTACATTCTCACTCTAGGAGTAAATAGCCTATCAGAACCTTTCAGAAATCCAAACTGTGTTCTGGACAATATGACATTTGTGATCATGTGGTTGAGAAGCTGCTTGTACATTACCTTTTCTAGAATTTTTGAGAATGCTGGCAAAAGTGAAATCGGTCTGTAGTTTGATGGTATCTCTTTATCCCCCTTCTTGAATAGAGGTTTAATATCCGCATATTTTAGCCAATCAGGAAATGTTTCAGTTATAATAGACTGGGTACACAAATAACTTAAAATTGTGCTAAATTCACAGGAACACGCTTTAATTAATTTTGTTGATATTTTATCGTAACCACTAGAATGCTTTGTTTTTAAAGATTTTATTATGGAAGTTATTTCTTGTAGTGAAGTGAGTGACATATTCATGTACCTGAAGTTATTTGTAAATGCTAGTTTCAAATATTCAAGGGCATTATTTTCTGACCCTGACGATCCCATACTATCAGTAAAAGATATAAAGTACTTGTTAAATAGATTTGCCACACTATGCCCATCAGTTCCTAATGTTTCATCTACTCTTAATGCTACCTGCTCACGTTCCGTTCTGGTTCTTCCAGTCTCCTTTTTCACTATATCCCATATTGTCTTTATTTGGTTTCCTAATGTTACTATCCTCTTTCCCCAGTGCATTTGTTTAGATGCCTGAATAACTTTTTTTAATATTTAACAGTATTCCTTATATTTAGCTAAATCATCATCATTGCAACTACTCTTGGACGATATATACATTTTCCTTTTTGTCTTACATCAAATCTTTATTCCTTGTGTAATCCATGGTTTTATTATAGACTTCTGTTTAATTCGAGTTACTTTTAGAGGAAAACAGTTTTCAAACATTATATTAACATTATTAAGGAAAATGTTACATTTTTCATTCATTCATGAGCACTATATAAATCTTTCCAGTTCATGTCTTTGGAGAGTTTTCTAAAATTTTCAATTTATGGTGGGTTGACTACTCTCCTGTATGCAGATTTTGCAGTCTTCATAATCTGTTTAAAATCTATACACAAAACAAGGAGCTGCATATCATGATCTGATAGACCATTTATTATTGGTTTTATATGATTTTGTTCCTTTGATTTGTCTATAAAAATATTATCGTAGAGATTTTAGTTGTCCTAGTGGAAAGTTTACGGTATGAGTTAGGTTGAAGGACAAAGTTATTGACTGCAATAAATTTTTATTGGAGGACGCATGAGAAAATCTGTATTAAAGTCACCATCAACCAGATTTCTTTATTTCTTCCTGTTAAATAACCCAATAGAGCTTCTAGATGATTTAGGAATAGAGTATAATTTCCTGCATGTGCTCGGTAAATAGTTACTATTATATAACATCTGTTATGGAACTCTACTTCTGTTGTACAAGCTTCTAAATGCTGCTCTAGACAGAATTTCTTTATATCAATATTCTTGAATTTATAGCAGTTTTTAATTAATGTTGCAACTCCTCCTTCCTCCATATCTACTCTACAGAAGTGGAAGCTAAATCCTGGAGTTTTTAACATATCTATACCAGTGGGCACATGCTGTTCAGAGGCAAATTATGTCAATTGAGTTAGAGGAATCTATTTCATCAATACAAATGAATAGTTCATCTAGTTTATTTCTGAGTCCTAGAATATTTTGATGTAATCAAGATAACTGATATTGTATACTAATGGTTTGGCTAACATTTACTGACAGTTTGTGAGTACTTTCTGTTAAACATTGTTTGCTAAAATCTATCTCCTGTTTATTAGTTTTTTTCAAACTGAGGGTGTCTTCCAAGCTCTGTCAAAACTGGTTTTCTTTCCCCCCTCCATTTGTGACAGTGCCCCCCCCCCCAGCTGTAAGCTACTTGCAATCAACCCAGAAAGTTTTCCCTTCCCTTTCCTGTTGAGGTGAAGGCCATCTCTAGTGTAGTCCCGCCTACAGATATCCTCAGGAATCAAACCAATATGGGACCCCATATCTGACATGAGTAGCCGTTCCAACTCTCAAATGAGGCCGATCATGGCGACTCAAGACAGATACAAACCCCACACTAGTATGCTTCGTTGCCGATGATATCTTCACCAGGCCACTCTATACAGAATATTCACAGTTTCTGTCAATGCTGTTTCCCAGACCACCCACTATAACCACGATATCGTCCATTGTGAAATCTTTATATAAAGAACCTATATCCTGTTACCTGACCCAGACCTGCATTTGGTTTGAAAAAGTTTGTGACCTGGTGCTCTGATCCTAGCTCTTCCTGCAGTAGTTTGCCAACACCTCTACCATGGGAGCTACCTAACAACAAGACTTTCTTTCTTTTCACAGTTTTCCCTAACTTTTTCAAATATTTCTTGAAAGTTTGTTGTGTCCTTTCTACAGCTTTAGATACATGAGGCTCATCCGATTCTGACTGAGGCAACAGATCAACTCTATTTTTCAGATTAATAACAAATCTGTCTGAATCTGTCCTAAAACTGTTCCCCCTGTTACCTGTTGCCACTTACCACCGCTGTTCACCCTTCTCCCTCCTTCCCTCCTTAACCTGTCCAGAGTCTCCCTTGCCTTATCAATTGGTGTACACTGCAATCTGGAACAAAAATTCACTATGTCTAGGTTATTTGCAAGGTATCCCGAATATATTATTGTTATACAAAACTGAGCTTCTACAACAAAATAATGTGGTGATTCTAACCAGCGAGCTAAATCTAATAATATTAATTAATATGCGCAACGGAAACGTCGGGGAAAGGGGCAACAAATATACTGAAAAATTATGGGCGTGTTGAAAGTACTCCCAAAGGTACAACGAAAATGTTGAACTTGAATAATGAAATACGGAAGCAATCTGACTTCGACACAGAAAGAAAGAGAATATTTTACTTACTTTGTATATTCTTATTACAGAACTGGAAACAGGAAACAGCTAGCAGATCGCAGAATTCAGGATCATGAATGTTGTCAATAGTATTAACAATATGCAAAAATGGGTAACTGGTAATAACGAAGTCAAAGAATAATAAAAAAAAATAAAAAGGGGAAACTAACAGCAAAAATGAAAACGCGAAAAGAAAATTTAAAACCATAAATCGTATATTATTAAAAATTTAAGCAGGGAAATATTACAGGAATAAAAAGAATCATGAATTACTAGAATGGAGTGCCGCAACACTTACGTGATGATCCGATTATCAATCAAGCGTTTAGCTGATGATATATCAAAGTTTAATATTCCTAAAGTACAATTGTTCTTCAAATACAAATATATATAGTCAATATATTCCAATATCGGCACACAATCCAAATCACAACTTCTCTCATTACAGCTAAGAAGTAGCGTAGCCATGATTTCGTTCAGGGCGGGGGGTAATTTTTTAAAAATAAAGCCTATTGATTCTATTAATCTCTAACTTATTTTTACTCTTTTTATAATTTAACCAATTATACTACGAAAACAATTGCACAAGAAATAAAATCAGTAGGTTCGCATTAATTTGAAAGTAGAAGAGGAGCAACGCGGTGGAAATGGAAAGTATATAATCAGCTTGTAAAGTAATTAAGCAGCTTCTACGTTACTAGCGAAAGAGAAAAGTCTTTAAAGTTTAATTAACATGACACTCTATGTGTAAAAAATGAACTAAAATAACACTATTGTTGTTCATAAGATTCCACTCGGTGGCGCCGTTGACCTGCTAAGCAACGGGCTCCGCATATGAAAAATCGGCTCGTAACTACAGCATAGCAGTATCAAAGGCGGCAACATGAAAGCTGGTCGCGGTGGCATCAAAACCGCTCTCAGTAACAGCACCACACGTTCTCAGTGACTGCATCACCTTGGCGACTTGTGCTTGGCAAATTATAGTTACGTTGTACTTTATTGCAAGTGTACTATTTTCAATTTCCGGTACCGACCTGTTTAAAGAAAATAATAAACAATCTTTGGGAAGTGCTGGGGGTGGAGGTGCTACAGCCCCCTCCTCTCTCCCGTGACTACGCCACTGCAACTCAGTACATAACGAGCGCCTTCACCAACCGTTTCTCCTTACTGCTACTAACTATGGCGCGCTACTGCTCTCGCACAAGTCAGAGCGCCCACTCTGTGCCACTTAAAATTTATATCTCTGGCCAATTCACAGAGATAACTACAATAAATATCTTCACTGTAAGTACAAAATAACTCGAGTACAATGTAGAATAACAAACAGTACAAATAATCAAATGTTGTTGTTGTTGTTGTTGTTGTGGTCTTCAGTCCAGAGACTGGTTTGATGCAGCTCTCCACCCTACTCTATCCTGAGCAAGCCTTTTCATCTCCTCATAAGAACGACAACCCACATCCACTTGAATCTGCTTACTATACGCGTCTCTTGGTCTCCCTCTGCGATTTTTACCCCACACACTTCCCTCCAACGCTAAATTCACAATTCCTTGATGTCTAAGAATGTGTCCTACCAATCTATCCCTTCTTTTAGTCAATGTATGCCAGAAATTTCTTTTCTCCCCAATTCGGTTCAGTACCTCCTCATTAGTTACGCGATCCACCCACCTAATCTTCAGCATTCTTCTGTAGCACCACATTTCAAAAGCCTCTATTCTCTTCCTGGTCACACTGTTTATCGTCCATGTTTCACTCCCGTAAAAGGCAACACTCCATACAAATGCCTTCAGAAAGGACTTCCTTAGGCTTAAATCAATATTCGATGTTAACAAATTTCTCTTTTTCAAAAACGCCTTTCTACCCATTGCCATTCTGCATTTTATATCATCTGTACTGCGACCATCATTTGTTATTTTACTGCCCAAGTAACAAAACTCATCTACCTCCTTTATTGCTTCGTTTCCCAATCTAATTCCTTCAGCATCACCTGATTTTCTTACACTGCACTCCATTACCCTTGTTAATGTTCATCTTATATGCACCTTTCAGCACACTGTCCATTCCGTTCAATTGCTCTTCCAGGTCCTTTGCTGTATCTGACAGAATTACTATGTCGTCGGCAAAACGCAATGTTTTTAATTCTTCACCCTGAACTTTAATTCCTCCTCCAAATTTCTCCTTGCTTTCCTTTATAGCTTGCTCAATGTACAAATTGAACAACACTGGGGAAAGGCTACAACCCTGTCTTACTCCCTTTCCAACCACTGCAACCCTTTCATGCCCTTCAACTCTGACAACCGCTGTCTGATTTTTGTACAAGTTGCAAATAACCTTACGCTCCCTATATTTTACTCCTGCTTGCTTCAAAACTTGAAAGAGTTTATTCCAGTCAACATTGTCAAAAGCCTTCTCCAAATCTACAAAAGCTAGAAATGTTGGTTTGCCTTTTCTTAATCTATCTTCTAGGATAAGCCGTAAAGTGAGTATTGCCTCCCGTGTTCCTACATTTCTCCTGAACCCAAACTGATCTTCCCCGAGGTCTGCTTCTACCAGTTTTTCCATCCTTCTGTATATAATTCGTGTTAATATTTTGCAACCATGACTTATTAAACTGATGGTTCTGTAGTTTTCACACCTGTCTGCACCCGCTTTCTTTGGAATGGGGATTATAACATTTTTCTTGAAGTCTGAGGGTACTTCGCCTGTCTCATACATCTTACACACAATGTGAAACAATTTTGTCATGGCTGGTTCTCCCAGAGACTTCAGTAACTCTGACGGGATATCATCTACTCCAGGGGCCTTGTTTCGACTTAGATCTTTCAGTGCTCTGTCAAATTCATCTCTCAGTATAGTATCTCCTATTTCATCATCATCTACATCCTCTTCCCTTCCTACAATAGTGTCTCGAAGTTCATTTCCTTTGTAGAGCCCCTCTATATACTCTTTCCACCTTTCAGCTTTCCCTTCTTTGCTGAGAACTGGTTTTCCATCAGTGTCCTTGATATTCATAGAGCTGTTTTTCTTATCGCCAAATGTTTCTTTTATTTTCCGGTAGGCTGTATCTATTTTTCCCCTATTTATACATTCTTCTACATCCTTGCATTTGCCTTCTAGCCATTCCTGCTTAGCCATTTTGCACTTCCTGTCAATCTCATTTCTTAGTCGTCTGTACTCTATTTTGCCTGTTTCATTTATTGCATTTTTATATTTTCTCCTTTGATCGATTAAATTTAGTATCTCCTGTGATATCCAAGGATTCTTTGTAGGTCTTGCTTTCCTACCTATTTTGTCCTCTGCTGCCTTCACTATTTCATCTCTCAATTTTACCCATTCCTCCTCAACTGTTTTATTTTCCCCTGTTTCTGTCAATTGTTGCCTGAAGCTCCCTCTGAATTTCTTAAGAACTTCAGGTTCCTTCAATTTATCTAGGTCCCATCTCCTTATTATCCTACCTTTCTGTAGTTTCTTAATAATCAAATATAAACTTGTAAACAGAAAAATTTATTTAACTTTATAAGTACCGTGTAAACTTTATTGCGGCTCACAGAGAACGTATAAAACTGAAATATTACAGAAAATGAATTATATAGGGAGCATTGGGACCACGTCTCTCTTCAAGCGTCTGCCAAATGCTCAATTGTTTGTTCACCTATTGGACCAAACTGCTACGGTCATCAGTCCCTAGACTTGCAAACTACTTAAACTAGCTACCACCAAGGACAACACACACATAACCATGCCTGAAGGAGGTATCGAATGTATGACCCTCCAATTTCCGATTAAGTAATTATACTTTAATTCGCAAATTAAACTGATTAGTCAAACCCATACAAAATATTGATGAAGACAACGAAACTAATTCGAATGATATAAATTGAAAATGAAATTCAACTCTATTTTCTAACGCCAAATGCACTTAAGATATAAAAAAAAAACACAAGTAATAAAATGCCAAATTGATAAACATACAAAAAACATAAGAATAAACACTCCTACAGTAAGTGACTAGTTGACGCTAATTGTAACAGATATAAGATACGCGAAACAACCCGAATTCACTGGGAAACAGTGGCGTAATAGGGAGCAATATTCCGGTACCTGATTTCTGAAATGAATCTACCGTCTTCCCTTAAGATTGATGTCGAGAAGAACATTGTGTCACACAAGCGAGTGCAGGTGATACTGCACCAAACATAGCCGGCATGTGGTGTCACTACGTCGCCGATGGACTGCGGCAGTGTGCGCTGATATTTGTAAGACGCGGTCGCGAAAAACAACTCGGCCTCCTATTGCAGAAACGGTATTTAACTACTGTCCGCCACTGTGACCCCGGCGGAGCTCATTGCCTACGATTTCACTCGTTCAGCTATGTCTTGCCACTACAGCCAATCTCTATTAGTACACGAGATTACTGTGATAATTGCTATTATCGCGTCGATGAGTCTAAGGCAGGCTGTTCCTGTTCTTGGCTTGCCACAACTCAGCGCAAATAGTGCATGTTAAGGAATAAGTCGAACAACACACACACATCCATGGCCGAGGGAGGATTCAAACCTCCGACGCGGGAGGTCGCGCGATCCGTAGCGTGGCGCTCCAGACCGCTTGGCTACTGCCGCGCGGCCACCTGATTCTGCAAAACCACTCACATTCCTTACTCTTTTGAAATTTGCGTCGGCCGACTTTCTGACGCCAGATTTTCTAAGTGCTCTCGCCCAGACGATGCCATTATTTTGGGCGCCTTCCTAATGGTTGTAACGTTGCAAAAATATTTGGAAATGTATTCAAAGTGGAGACTTACACACAATAGAAAAACTGGATAAGGGATGAACACGTAGTGTTCGTGTGTGATCGGAGCACGACGTTCCTGGCACAGAGGGCGCTGTCCGCACCTCCGCTTTGTGGGAAGTTAGGCCTCCTCAGAATAGTAATGAGCCACCTCTGAGATTGTCCATCTGCGGGTCCAGCAAGGAAGGCTACTTCCTCACCCCTTCTTCTCAGGCTTCATGCAAATCCAAGTATCAGAATATTTTCCCCCCATGATTTATGATACAAATTAATATGGGTATCTATTTATTTACCATCGGAAATCGGCGTGACATTACGGAAATCTATTAGCATTAGTACTACAAAAATACACTTCTGATACTTTGCAAATTTCGGAAACAGTACAGGATAAATACATGTGTACATTTCATGGTAATTCTATAAAAGAGATTTACGTACGGGAAGAAAACGTCTACCAAGTCGTAACTAACGTTATGGAATGCACAGCGGATATCAGCATTCCTAAGAGAAAATACTTTTCCGTTACGAAGCAACATTCCTCTCCTTGATGGAATGCCGCACGCTTTAAACTTTGCAAACTACCGACATGCTTTGAAATCCAATCGCCAAAGTACTAACGTAGGTAATTTCTTGAAACTGCTACAAGTAAATTTCCGAAAAAGGGCAGTAGTAATAAAATTTACTCTTTTCTTAACAGGTCGACCAGTATGAGAAGAAACTGGTATTAAACAAAGGCTGTTACCTGACTGCCATCTTCCTTCTTGCTGCTGCTGCTGCTACTACTAAAACAACAACCTTATCAATTTCTCGATACAATTATTCCTCCAGCTGTCCCATTCATAAATCACCCGTTTCATCTTTAAGACACAATATCCTGTTTCATTCCTTGTTTGAAGAAGAAGTAAATCGTCTGATTACACCATCGAATCACGACCGTTGTGCTTTTGATTCATTGGTGTTCGCTGTAAATTAGCCCTTGGGAATGGAAGCTTTGGTCTTGTATAATTGCAGTCGGTATTGGATGCAATGGGAGCTCACGGCAATAAGGAAGACGCAAGATTTAATCCCACTTCGGAAAAGTGGTAAATAACACGTATTATGCCCACCAACTGACGACCGATCACGTTGTCGTCATATGCTGGAATCTGGAACATGTTGTGCAAAGGAAACTGGATTTGCTCACTTGGAAACAGTAATTTTATTCTGCGCAGTCTATAATCATTAACACCTGTATACAATCTCTATTCATCTTCGACGGATTTCACACGTGCACTTCAAACGAAGGCTATAAAGGGATCTTACGATCAGGATCATATAGCGATTCTCTTGAATAAGTTGGCGGCATCCGATATTCATTTGTGTTTGATTTACAATAACAGTACTTGCGTTGTTCATATCCAGTGCGTCAGGTGAATAGTCAACGTGATCAAAAACAGTTTTCCTTGTCACAGGCTGCAATTTTAACCCCCGCTTCCATACTCTGTATAAACTAAACTTATGACCTAAGATGATTCCCCGCACTGAAATATTACGGTGTGCAGACGGTGTGGTCTGTATTCGTACTTTTTTACAGACACCTACCGTCTGCCAAACCGCTTGTCGGTCCTGACAGCGAAAATCAGCTCGAAATTATCGTGGCCGTTACAGATTTAATGATAATAATTATTTATAACTCACTCACTCCTCCTCATTTACAAAGGTCCTTGTAATATAATTATTTTTCATAGATATGGGTTACAACTACAGAGGATCATTAAGTGTAATAACATTGAAAACAAAACAAAATCAAATGTTTGTATAGTCTATGGGACTTAACTACGGGGTCATCAGTCCCTAAACTTACAAACTACTTATGAACTACTTACGAACTAGGACGGCACAAATATCCATGCCCGAGAGGGATTCGAACCCCCGACCGTAGTGGCCGTTCAGACCGTGACTGGAGCACTTCAGTCTCCTCGGCCACCGCGGCCGGCCAGTGAAAACAGCTATATTCACAATTTGCGATGTTTCAAGGCCATAAAAGCAACATTAACAATAAAATATAATTGATTGGCATTGCGATTAACAGCTTCGGAGGCTTGGCGGCGGAGATGGTAGACAGGTACTTTAGGGTAGGCTGAAACTTGTACAGCTGGTATGAGCATAGAGACTGTGGAATTTCATCAATGCCATCACTACAATGTGGACTTCGGAACATTACAATTCTAAGTATTAGGTTTTGACGACCCGTTCTGTTGTCTTCAGAGGCGGAGGGCGTGAAACACCACACACAAATCACATGGGAAATTTGTCACAAACACGGCCATATTAACAGCACATCTATGCCAGATATGTTGTCCCTCAGAGATACGTACATTGTTTTGACAGTGAACATTTTTACAAAGAATAAACCTTACACACCCAAATTTTACATTCACGAGCATTAATTACACAAGAAGTAAGCAATGTAGATAAAAATTCGACAGAAAGATTGAAAGTCTTCTATACGAATCTGTTATGAATTTGGGAGGATTTGCATAAAAGAATCAATATCAGTTGGGATGCTTCATCTCCTAAAAAACTGTCTTTGTCTTGCAGAATAATACCATTGTTTCTCTGTAAATTTACCAGAAAAAATACTCCATGCCTACACCCATCCAAACCTCTACGATCGTCCTTGTTACATTACTCTTGATTCTGAAGCTCTCAAGAGCTTTGGCAAGACAGCTGTACTATAATACCTTAAATTGGGTATTGAAAAAATTAGTTATTTTGTTGTAATGGATCCATGTAAACCTACATGCTTTCAGTAGCTTCGTGATTCTTTCTTCATTCGATGTTTAATGGTGTTTCTGCTTATCGCCTAGGTATTTAAAACTTTCATCTGGTATTACCTTCCTGTACTTTATCAGCAGCTTTCTATCAGTGGATTTTTTGATACAAGATTTTATTGTTTTATTTTTGCTACGATTTCATGTAGCATCTCTAGAGCCTCTCTAGCTTCCTATTTGTATTTTATTATCATATGTATATAGTCGGAAAAGGCCTCACAGTATATGTTGAACTATATATTCTCGTCGCCCCTGCATTTAACTCATTGACTCCTTCGTCTCGAGTACCGGTTACTTTCTATGCGTTAAGCAGAATGGGTAATGGGCCATCTCCCTGTTTAACTCCTGTTCAAAATGTTCAAATGTTTGTATAGTCTATGGGACTTAACTACGGCGTCATCAGTCCCTAAACTTACAAACTACTTATGAACTAACTAAGACTAAGGACGGCACAAATATCCATGCCCGAGGGGGGACTCGACCCCCGACCGTAGTGGCCGTGCAGACCGTGACTGGAGCGCCTCAGTCCCCTCGGCCACCGCGGCCGGCTTGACTCCTGTTTTGATTTCTAATGCTTAGTCAGCTTTTGTGTACTGTAAGGTACCACCGTCCTCAGAATATCTCGCCACAAGTGGCTGTTAACAACAGAATCGAGAAGTAAGCAATAACAAATGTGTTTGGACGTGAACAGCAGTCTCATGACGAACCTTTGGGCTCGATTCGGTAGCGATGCTCTTTTTTTAAATAAATAGCATTGTCAGTAGTGGCTGGTTACTGAAAGAATAAAAGAAAAACTTAATTGTTGATATTTTTTGGTACTAGAATCGTCTGACTGTGGTATACTAAGTCTTAAGCTCGTGAGGTAACTACGGCGAACTAGATTAAAAGTGAGTTTAGAGTGATTTTATTTCAATACTAGCTGTTTTGCTGTAGAATTGTTGAACTTATTCTCAGTTTTAAAATAGTAAATTTCCTTGAGAAGGAAAAGCTCCGGTCCATCCATCGTCAAGGCTTTAGGAAACATCAATCGTGCGAAAGCTGACTCCCCCTTTTCTTTCTTGACATCTTGGGTGCCATGGATGAAGCGCCAAGGACGGACTGAATATTTTTCGATTTTCGTAAGGCGTTTGGCACGGTACTGTACTACAGACTGCTAACGAAGGTGCCAACTTATTGTACCCAAATATGTGCGTGGCTCGAAGGCTACTTCAGTTATAGAACCCAGTACTTTGACCACGATGGCGAGTGTTCATCAGAGAAACAACTATCGTCAGGGGTGCAGGAGGGTTTTGTCATTTGATGACTGTAGTGGGATGTACCAAATTTCTAGGTGATAGGAGGAAAGGCACCTAGCGCTAAATGTATAAAAAATGTAAGGTAATGTAGAAGAGTTCGAATAAAGCATCAGTAATGCGCTGCTTGAAAGAATCGCGTCATTTAAATAGCTATGCGTAACGCTGCACAGCGATATTGAACGAAATGAACATATAGGACAGTAGTGGGAAAGGCAAATAGTCAATTTCGCTTTATTGGGAGAATTTTGGGAACGTGTGATTCGTCTGTAAAAGAAACCGCACATAAAACGCTTGTACGACCACGTCATAAGTATTGCTCAAATGTTTTGTATCCCCACCAGAAAGGTTCAAAGGAAGCAGTTCAGATGCGGGTGGCTAGGTTTGTGAGTGACAGATTCGATCAATGCGCGAGTGTTACTGAAATGCTTCAGGAACTGAAATCGGATGAAGGCGAAGTTCTTTTCGAGAAGCACTGTTGAAGAAATTTAGAGGGACGGAATTTGAGGCGGACTGCAGAAAGATTCTACTGCCGCCAACTTACATTCCGTGCAGAGACCACAAAGGTATGATTAGAGAGATTAGGGCTCGTAAATACGCATAGAAGCATTCGTTTAGCCCTCGTTCTGTATGGGAGTGGAACAGGATAGCAAGTAATTAGTAGTGGTACAGATGCCCTCCGCCACGCACCTTTGGGTGGACTGCGGAGTACGTATGTAGACATGTAGAACCCGACGGTGGTCGGGTATTTATTCTATACTGTCGTAGCCCACTTCCCATCCCCCCTTCCTCCCTCCCCATCCGTCTCTTCCTTTACCATGTCTGTTCATCTCCTCCTCTCCGCCTTTCAGCCTTGTTTTTATTATTATTATTATTATTATTGTTATTCACTACTCCTCCTCCCTTCTACCTTCTCGGTTATTCTCCCGCCTCGTCTCTAGGAAAACTCAAATACATCTAAATGAAATAAATCGCAATTTGCGATCAGTTACGGCTTCACTGTACTAAGTTTAGATGGAATACCAAAGTGTGGCGAATGAAAATTTGTGCCCGGCCGGGATTCGAACCCGGGATCTCCTGCTAACTAGGCAGACACGTTGACCACTCCGCCACCGCGGACACAGTGGCCAGCCCGAATGCAGAGGACTCTTTCCTCCACGTCTCCCGCCATACCCAAATCTCCATTCGCCACGCTGTCTCTTTCCCGGCCGGGCACAAATTTTCATTCGCCGCACATTGGTATTCCATTTAAACCTAGAACAGTGAAGCCGTAACTAATCGCAAATTGCGATTTATTTCATTTATTGAACGCTGTAACATCGTCAAAAATATATAAGCAAATACATTTACTTTCGCGGCGATCAGTGAAACAGAGTCCACATTTATTACAACGGACCCTTTGTCATGTTCCATATGAATCATTATGTGGACAGTGATCTTCCTCTTGTGTTGTCCGAACGCTGTAACACGCCTTGCTGTGGAGCGTGCTGTTGCTCTCCATTGGAGTTTCGAGTCCTCCCTCGGGCAAGGTGTGTGTGTGTGTGTGTGTGTGTGTGTGTGTGTGTGTGTTGTCTTTATGCTTAAGTCAGTTTAAATAGTTTGTAAGCGCAAGGAAAAATAACGAAATAAGTTAAGTCCTATGTATATGCAAGCATTTGAATTTTATTGTGTTGAAAGTCGTGTAAAACTTCTTCTAAATTGGAATAACAAGTAGGTATTTGTCGAAGTCTTTAAGTAAAGAAACTCAGCCTGACTGCATAGAAAGCTTTTGTGGACAGTGATCTTCCTCTTGTTTTGAAGATCAAGTGTGGAAACTTCCAAAATCATAATAAAACGGTAGGTATTGTCGAAATGCGAACCATACGTAAAGTACCCTGAATCATTCACCATAAAAATATGTGGCTGCAGTGATTCTTCTCATTTTATCGCTATCGGATAAACGGTATGGCTGCGCATCAAATATGAATCAAATCCAAAGTGGTAACTTCCATGCAATTCACCGATTTCAACTTCTTCAGTTTCAGTAGAGTTAAGTGTGAATCCAAAGCACACAGCGGTCCACTGAAACACGCACACGAAATTTTATGAAAATTTGTACAGCAGTTTAGGAGTTCTGACACATATACATGTACAGAAGTTTTAATGGGTAAGAGGAAGATAGTTTCTCCGGAAAATTTTTCTCTTCATTAGAAACCTCCTTTGACTTCAACGAATAGTCCAACCGTTCACAAGTTTTGCGCTTACCAACATATTCAAGGATTCATTTTTAATTACTGTAAAATATTTACTAATAATTTAATTAAGATAATGATAAAATCTGTTTCGAGAACTTGACTGATTTGAAGAGGATCACTTTTCTACCATAGGTATTACAGTATCGTAAAATTAAGATACTTGATTGCCTTACCCACCCATTTGAATCCATGATGCTTCACCGGATTAATTTGCGTCAATGGGAGTTTTGTGCGGTGGCTGCTACGGCCCCTGATGCATTTTCGGAATTTCTGCCTCTGTTATTTTCCCTGTGGCCATCTATACCACTTGGCTAATTCCCATTTTGCTGGTGCGCTAGCCTAGAGCACGCCTGTTGCATTTGACCTATTTAGCGACAATGAGCGCAACACGGCGCTCGCATCGTTGAGATCGGCTGCATCCAGCTCCAGTTGCAAACACGTGACGCGTATCGTTTGCACGGTTTGCAACAGCTACAAACCGGCTTGCTTCCGCCCTTAATAGAGCAAGCCGTAGCGCTTCATTTAAAGCGATTTGGAATATAGGTCAGCACCTGCAGGCACCTACTTCACCGCCCTCTGCGTGGGCCTTGAAATTTCTACACTAACCCGTTCGTCTACGTTAGCCGATTTGTTTTCTATACAGTCGGACATTTTAAATCCCCAATTTTTTCAACTAGATGGATAAATATATATTTATCTGTCTCTGATCGCCAATATCCAAATTCTAAACTTTCTTACTCAGCTCAGTTGCCGTCGTTTACACGGCAGATTGCGCTTTCGTGATGCCCAGTATCTCGCCTTTGAGCTGATTTACTATCTCAGCACGCCTACGTAATTCTCGATTATTGAACTAGCGTCTGTTACGTCTGTAAGCGATTATGTCTTTCCTAAAGTGTTTCTCTCTCTCTCTCTCTCTCTCTCTCTCTCTCTCTCTCTCTCGTTCGCCGCTTCCCTTTTTTCCCATTTCCAATCACGTTCTTTTGCGCTTACTTCTCGCTCTGCTTCCTTTTCTGCCTGTTTCCGTTCACATCCTTTGTAGCTTTTTGTCAAATTTCCTTAACAATGTAGAAATTTGTCTCAGAGGACAGCTTTCTGTTGCCTTCAATCTATTCTTTCTCGGTAAACTTTGATATGAGTCACCCAAGAACTCTTTAGTTTCTTCGTTGAGTGGAGTAGATTTATCCCTGTCATAATTATCTGCCTCGGCCATACCGGTCTGAGTAATAACAGGAATCGTCCCTATATCGACCTAAGATTTTACATCCACATATTTTGAGATTGTCTGACACCACAGGTTTTGGAGCCCATCTGATACATTAATAAGTTAAAACATCACCAGCTTGCAAGAGACACAAAGCTGTTGATGTTTTAACTTATAAATTTTTATCTTCAGACCAAGTGCTATGTTGTACGAATTATTTAATCTCCATTTTTTTTAAATAACGTAAGATGACCAACTCGTATAATTTGATTTAACCAGATGACGGAGGCATAGCACAATGAAACCGATCTGCATAAAATAAATAAGTATTTTGCGGACTTGGCTGTCTACTTTTCAAGATCTACATGTTTATTCTGCAAACCACATTTAAGTGCCTGAGAAAGGGTTCATCGAACCTGTTTTATAATATTTCTCCACTGTTCCATTCTCCAACAGCGAGCGAGAAATAGGAACACTTTAATATTTCCATTTTCGATATGATTCCTCTTATCTCATTATTATGAACATGTTTCCCTACGTATGTGGGCGCTAACAAAATAGGAGGAGCAAGTTGGTGAGAGAAATTTCGCAAATAGCTCATGCAGCAGCGAATAACGCCTATCTTTGAGTGATATCCACTTCAACTGACACTCGTTCTCCTTTATCGTTATAATACAAAACGGGAAACCCTTCTCCATGCGTCTTCTTCCTTCAGTCCCACCTGTTGAATGCAGAGCAATACCGCGAAATATGACGAACAAGTGTAATGTACGCAACTATTTTAGTTGAACTCATGAATCTTCTAAGTATTTTGACAATGAAACGTAGTTCGGCTTCCCCACGTTATCTTCTATTGTTTCTTTGTAATTACACTAATTGTAATTCCTAGGTGTTCAACTTTTACGGCCTTTAGGCATGATTAAATTCACTTATAAACGGTTCTTTAGTACTCATACGAATGACTTCGCACTTTTTATTTTTTTAGGATCAATTATCAATATTTTCCCACTTCAAAGTCGAGGGTTGGACCTTAAATAGTGGAAATACTGCTGTAGAGATACTATGCTGTGGAATCTTCAATTGTCGCCGATAGCACATGTTGGCATACGTATCTTACTTCCGAGGAAATAGATTCGTCCG
The DNA here is from genome assembly GCA_026315105.1 of Locusta migratoria. Classification (NCBI taxonomy): domain Eukaryota; kingdom Metazoa; phylum Arthropoda; class Insecta; order Orthoptera; family Acrididae; genus Locusta; species Locusta migratoria. The sequence continues at coordinate 227,042,561 of CM048746.1, read as the reverse complement.
CGCTACGTCACCGACGTGCGCACAATCGGGAGGAAAACAGTCACTTGTGAGCGAGCGGTGTAATGTAACGGTGTCTCATTGTTTTCGAAACAGGAAAAAGGTCTTCAACAGTCTCAGTATGGTAAAACTTGTGTACGACTTGTTCAAAATGTTCAAATGTTTGTTAAGCTTATGGGATTTAACTATGGGGTCATCAGTCCGTAAACTTACAAACTACTTATCTACTACCTTATACTAAGGACGGCACAAATATCCATGCCCGAGGGGGGATTCGAACCCCCGACCGTAGTGGCCGTGCAGACCGTGACTGGAGCGCCTCAGACCCCTCGGCCACCGCGGCCGACTGTACGACTTATGTACGACCTGTGTACGACTATGATGGTGTTCACCTAACACATTACGTTCCTACACAGCAGACCGTCAATGCACAGTAGTACTGTTCGTTTCTGGAGCATCACCTGTGACCAGCTTTGCTAAAGAAGCGAAAACTTCCTGCGCAACCCACCAGTGATTTTGCACGAGAATGCGCGGACGCATACAGCAAAAGCTGTGGCTGCTCTGTTCTGTCGATAAGACTGGAAAGTTCTTTACCATCCACCATACTCCCCGGACTTCACTCTTTTGACTTTAATTTAATTCCGAAGATAAAGGAACCACTTCGTGGCATTCGCTTCAGATCTGTTCCAGAGATTGCACTGGCAGTATACCGCTCAAATTCGCACCATCAACAGTTTCTGCTAACGGTGTACTACGCCGTCCACATCGCTGGTAACGGTTTCTTGTCAACGGTGGTGACGACTTTGAATGGCACTAACAGAGGCAAACGTGTAACGCTTTGGTATCGTTTGTGAATAAAAAGTTATAACTACTAAAGAGTATACAAATGAAATCAGATAATATTAATTTGCAAAGTAATTAATAGCATGCGTTAGTACTCATAATTGTCGGTGTGCAAGATGAGGTCAAATATAAAGGTTGATAATTTTAGTGTAACGAAGTGCACAAATATTCAGAAAAAAACATTAAAGACTAGAGATACGGAGTTCATATACACAGAAAATGATCATCAGCATTTTCTTACGAAATGACTAGCATTTCACTCAGTTCGGTTCAGTGACTTTAATTTGATTCCGAAGATGAAGGAACAATTTTGTGGCATTCGCTTCGGAACTGTTCCTGGGATATGATAGGCAGTAGACCACTAAATTCGCACCATCAACTGAACAGGCTCCTCTAACGGAATACTATGCTTTCAACATCACGGCAAGGGGTTCTATATAATGCTGGTGACTACTTTGAAGGGCTGTTACACGTTCAAACATGTAACGCTTTTGTATCGGTTGTGACTAAATAGTTGCTATTATTTAATTTCCAGCCCTCGCAACTTATCTAAATTATTTTACAGTTGCTTTTGATTTTCTGGTGACTTTAGTAACCGATAAACTACTGCATCATTAGCGAACAGTGTAACTGAACTGCTTAGATTGTCTTCTAAATCGTGTAGAAAGACAAGAGTCCTTCAGCCCAATAACACTTTTCTAGGGAACGCTAGATGTCTTACTGGATCACTTGTCTTTTACGACGTGCTGTGTTCTTTCTGACAGAAAATTACGAATCCAATCGCAAAACTGAGACGACCTTCCAAAAGCACTCAATTTGATTAGAAGCAACTTGTACAGTATCAAAAGCCTTCTGAAAATATAGAAATATGCACTCGATTTTAAATCTCTTGCCGACAGCAACCATCTCTTCAAGTGAATAAAGAGCTAGAAAAGAATGCTTTCTGTATCCTTGTTGACTGTGAGTCAGTAGGTTGTTCTCTTCGAAGTACTTCATGATGTTCGAAAAAAGATTACGTTTCAAAATCATGCGGCAACCAAATGTCATTTATTAGGCCGTGTAATTTAGCGAATCACTCCTATTGTCCTTCTTGAATAGTGGAGTAACGTGCTCAACTTTTCAGTCTTTGGGTACGCAACCATAGCATAAGCGTATTTTGTAACGAACCTAATTGATATACAATCTAGACCGAAAGACTTGCTTTCGTCAAGTGATTTAAGTAGCCTTACTTACCAAGGATATCCATAGTACGCATGCTGACAGGTTTTCTTCGTTCGATCTGGAGTATTTTCTTCGTATTCTTAGGTGGAAGTATTTCGGAACGCCGTGTTTAGAAATTCTACCTCTCCAAAACTGTCATCACTATCTCGTAGTGAAGTTATTGAGTGGGTGTTACCGCCAGTACTCTGCACGTATGCCCAAAATTCTCTGCCACATTACCCGACAGAGTTTCACTGCGAAATTATAATAAGTTTCTCGCATTAACATCCACATTAAATTTCGAGTTTCTTTAAAATATATTCAGCCTTTGGTAATTAGTGACTATTTAAATTTAGCATTCTTTTCTCATTGCTGCTGAAACAGTTATCTGGGCTTTTTTTATGTACCATGGGGGTCTACAGCCTCTTTAGATAAATCATTTGGTATTGATCTCAAAATTTCTGTCGATACTATGTCTTTAATTGTAAGCCACTTCTGACTACATTCGCATTCAAATGTTCAAATGTTTGTATAGCATATGGGACTTAACTACGGGGTCATCAGTCCCTAAACTTACAAACTACTTACAAACTAGCTAATACTAAGGACGGCACAAATATCCATGCCCGAGGGGGGATTCGAACCTCCGACCATAGTGGCCGTGAAGACCGTGACTGGAGCGCCTCAGTCCCCTCGGCCACCGCGGCCGGCCTTCATTCGCATTGTTAGTTTCCAAAGACCGAAGACTCTCACTCAAGAAAGCATCAATTTTAATCTGCCTTTTGAATAGGTATATTTTTCGTTTAATTTTGGTGGATTTGCAAATATCGATATTCATTCTCGATACAACTTTGTGTTCAGCAATCCCGTATCTGTTCTGCTGCTCTCTGTTAGCTCCATATTATTTATTGTCATGAGGCCACCTGTGTTTTCACAGCCATTTACTACTGTAAATAGTTTTGAATAATGCGTCCAGTTCACTCGAACCTCGCGTGACTCTCACTCAATAAGTCTGAAGAACATAATTTTCACCTATGAGCTCGTTTCTTCAATCCACTTTAATATTCACTACTATTTGCCCCGGTAATAGACGAACATGGTATAAAATACTGTTACTACAAATGTTCCCTAATGTGAAAACAAAGTACTACACTATACCATAGCACAAAGAACAACAAACGGTAAGAACAACTTACTGTATTTAAATTAAACAATAAACTTCACAAATCATTATCATCTAAATGTGGTACACGATGAACTAGCTTGTCCAGGAATTTACTGAACAGGAAAGGAACCCGTGAATTACATTTCCCTTACCTTACCGTAATCTTATACATCAGATTGTAAGTCTTACTAGCGTCTCCGTGACGTTATACGCTCGTTCAAGTGTTAGAAGCAGACAAAAAGACCATGATACTGATGATACAATTCGTGATAGTCACCAATACATAGGATGTGAGCCCTCTTCTTTCCTGAAGTAGTTCTCTGATTGTTTGACATAACGTAGTAGCTTCGCCAAATGTTGGTTGAAGATTCTTTATTATTCTTGTATTTAAGATTTATTCTCGAAGGACGCCCATCAAGTAAAACGCAGCAAGCCTTTAAAATGGTTAATTCTGCCCTGTACTGTAAGAGTAATCCAGTTTCTCGTAAAAATTTATCCAAGTAAAGGACACGGAGCACTGCGGCTGTGTGTAGTAGTAAATTCGGGAAATATCACGTAAAACGATTTAATTTAGTCTCTAATTAAAAGGCCCCAGCAGTCTTTTCAGTTTTATCTTCCATTTCTTTGAGAGAAACGCTTGAAAAGATGTGAATTAATCTTAATTATTTTCCTAGTTATCAAATTTAATTACGATATCAGAGATTTCCTTTGTTACCGGGCTGTGAGTTTACTCCGACGAACAACAATCACCCGTATAACGTATCATTTAAATTAAATTTAATTTCATTTAATAATTTCATTGCAGTTAAATTCAAATCCTTTGCTGTCTTTTTTTATAATATTCGGACTTCTTATCACTGTCCTATAGCACTTCTATTGAAAATATTTCTCAAGTCTCATCAGCGAGGAACGTAAATAATGTCTCAGGAATGGATGAGAAAGTCTATTATTAAATTTTGGGCACTTTTCTTAAAAGCTGACTTGGAAAAATATTTCAACATAATTAGCACACCTCACAAAACAATTATCACTTTTACATCAATGATAAAAATAAAACTGTCTAGGTGCGATCTGCGAGCACTTATATTTAAGCTGAGACGAGCAAAAGAAAATGATAACTGATAAATGTTGTGTTATAAATCCGTAGAAACAAACAAAGATTTCAACTCTTCTTATTGCATTGAGGATTTTAGAATTCAATTTGTTTCATTTTATTTTCTCAAAAGTTGTAGTTAAATTCTTTTCAGGAATCGATTGCGCCTAGAAGTAACGTATAGTTGCACTGTCCATTACGCAAGAAACCAGGAATCCGCCAGAATTTTTTCAGCTGGTCCCATGATACGTACGATACATCTCAGACATAGGCTTTTTCGTTGACGTCATTCGTGCATATAAAAAGTCCTCTTTGATACTACTATCTGAATGCTACACCAGTAATAATTGTACTCGCCAAAATAAAACCCTATCTATACCACCCTATAATACTGCCTTCTTTTCTAAATTATTTCCTGGATAAGAATCTCTACTCCGAAACAATCTTTCTGTAAACCTAAAAGAAATAAAATTCATTCACAACTTCAAAAGACGGCTATTGATGTGCCTTGTGTCACAATAGCCTTCTTTTTCATATACCAATCTGCTATTATCAGTTCCTCCTCCACCAAAATTTTTCCCTTTCCTTTGTCAGCAGAAGGCTTTAAAATATTTTCTTTGCTTCTAACAACCACTGTCACTGTTATTTCAATGTTCTTTTTAAAAAAAATCTTTTTGAATCATTTTCTGCGAACATGGTTTCAGACGTGCGAAACATGTGTGTTGAACTTGTAAATGCAATTTCTTCCATTTACTATTATTAGCATTAGTGTTGACATTACCTGACATCGCAGGAAGCAGACGATCTATAGTGATTGATTAGGCCTACCTATAACAGGAAGAAAAGCCACGACCGCAGTTTGATTAATTGATTGATGACTGGTTTCGACGTGTTATGGCATCATCTTCTGGTCGCATATATTTTTACAATGTGGTCATGTTTCGAAAAAGATGGAGGAAATACAGAACGTGCAACTTTATTTTCTCAAAAATACTCTCTACTCCATTAGGACCACGACTGTCTTTCATTTTTAAATTTTCTCAAAAGTTTCAATTAATTCTTTCCAGGAATCGATAGCACTTTTTGTTTATCCTCCATCTATTTAAAAATGTGTCCACATTGTGACGGCACAAATATCCATGCCCGAGGGGTGATTCGAACCCCGACCGTAGTGGCCGTGCAGACCGTGACTGGAGCGCCTCAGTCACCTCGGCCACCGCGGCCGGCATCATCATCATCATCATCATCATCATCTGTGTACAAGTAACAGTAAATTATATCGAAATTGATCTTGGCCTTCTTTCCCTTTTGGAGCTTATCAGTATTTGTGTTTATTATTAATATTATGATTACCAATATTATTACTACAATTTCATGTAATGTTTCCCTATATGTTGTTCCTTATAGGGTCATAACCTGGCCAGATTAAATAAACAAATAAACGAATATTTAAGTGTCCATTGAAAGCTAATTTCTTAAATTCCTTTGCGCAATAACTGATAATGATTGCAGAATATGATCACTTTTCTAAATATTAATCACAATGTCGACGGGACGTCAATCCTTAATCTTCCTTCCTTCTTTCCTTTAACGCTTAAAGACGATTCTGTTGGCCTTATCTGGACGTTAGAGGTACAAGTACAAAAATGACGATTTCGAGGTTTTTATCGCATGTAGCTTGTTTAAGGCCTACATTCTTAGTGGTAAAGTGCTGTACCTGTATGTCTTACAGAAAAGATAATCAGCAATATGATACTGTTTTATGGCCCATCAGCATTCGGCGGCCTTCAATGGTAAATCATCATACGACGACTGAGCTGAATGTTATCCAACATGCTCTTTATCATATTGTTTGTTACAATAGTAACAGTATATATTTCAATTAACTTTATAGGTATCAAAGTCCGAGCAGCAGCAACTTCTTTGTGTTCTCCTGTAAAGGTAGCGAAATGTCACTCACGATAGTTTACCTCTGACGTCCAGTTATAATGTAAAATATTCAGTACGTCAGCGAAAGAACAATTATATGCGTAACCACAAGTTGAAAAATGAGGACTGATAAATAAAAACAGCAGGCCGTCAAAACTACTACACGAATAAGGAATGAATATGATATCGAAATTTATTTAGGAAATAACGTGTTCATCAGATATTACATAATTGAAAAAACAGCACTATGTAAAACTGAGAAGAACACCTCCAGAGTCTGATGCTCATAAGAGCCAGAAATGACGGCATCACAAAATACTCATTTCATGATCTTCATCATGCGATGTTTCAAAAACGCAGCGTCTCCAAAATCAGTTTACATGAATACTCTGCAAATTACATCAAAGTGTACGACAGAGGGTTCATCGAAACCCTTTTATGATATTATTGAAATGGTGTCTGTTCATTCCGGATATGTCCGAAAGAACAGAGACCATTAGTTCACACTAACGGCCGTAAATTTACGAACTCGAAATACTGAAACATTTCAACTGTTTCGGTGGGTAGAAATAAATTCAATGGCAAAGTTGAATATTTGTGCTGGACAGGATTCGAACCTGGATATCCGGCTTCGAACCAGCTGTCGCCTTAACCAACTAGGCTGTCGAGGCAAGCTACCCTTCCAACCCAAACTCTCTATTTATAGTCCGCTGTCCATTGATTAATCTTGCTCGCGGCCTATACTGGATTCCGGGAAGGGATCGAGCGTTTGAAAGCATCCGCCTTAAAACTGCCATTGTCTGTTGTAGGTATAGTCACAATTATTGATATGGTGTCTGTTCTTTTCATATACGACCGAAACAACAGACACCATTAGTTGACAGTAAAGGTAGTAAATTTACGAAATCGAAATACTGAAACATTTCGACTGTTAAGAGGGTTGAAAGAAATTGAATGGCAAAATTGAAAATAATCATATCTTCCTATGTAGGTGGGTGCTAACAAAATAAGTTGACAATCGGAAAGAAAATTAGGAACAGAAATTTCGTAAATAAATATCGCCGCAAAGAATGACGCCGTTCTCTTAATTGTTTCCACTTCAAATCCTGCATCATTACCGTGACTCTCTCTCTCTCTCTCTCTCTCTCTCTCTCTCTCTCTCTCTCTCTCCTGGGTGCGATTGCTGGTTTAGTCAAAGATTTTCGTCATTTAAGGGTTGGTGTTTGTGTTGTTCTAGTCATTTACAGTCATCTTCATCAAAATACGCACAAGTCGAAGAGGACAACAGACTGAGAGGCTTCCACCAGGTAGTAAAACAACCTTTGATAAGCCACTTTTTTACATCGGAAATTTTAATTTCATTGCTTGACTGATGTTCACCTACGGTGGAAGGAGACCGGCGTCTTATTCTACTTAATCTATCGCTGCAGAAACTATCGGTATTGCACTGCTTTTTAAACTGAGATTGGCCATTTCAAAAGATTTGACCACTTTAGAACGTTATAGTTCCATGCCTCCAGACCGTGGCTGGAGCGCCTCAGTCACCTCGGCCACGCCTCATCTGTGTACAAGTAACAGTAAATTACTTGACGAAAAACTTCTTGTAGATAAGTTTAACAGCTTCTGCAGAAGATGGTCACACAGGGAGGTTTCCCGTCTTTGCTAACTACAATTACGTTAATTATTTTATACTAGACACGTTTCGCATTTATTTGTAAAGAATCTTCTGTGTTATTGCGTCTTCCTTATATCTCACTGCTGTTTTCCGTCTTTTAGGCAGGGTTGGTCGGTTTGTGATGCGTTTTTTCATTGTACACTGTTGATATCGCTTGTTTTTGTATCTTTGTTGTAATTTCACTTTTTCTAAACTGCGTAAAATTTGCACGTCAGTTGCTTATTTTATTGGAATCTCTTTCGGTTTGTTTAACAGTTGACCACAGTGTCACCACGTTGCTCTTGTTTCTTCAACTGTTCACAACATAATGAAGTGTTAAACAAACCGAAATGCATTCCTATAAAATAAACGGCTGATGTGCAAGCCTTACACATTTTTAAATATGTGAAGTGAAGTGCCGACAAATGAAACGAATAGAACGATACAAAATTGCAACAAAATAACGCGCATCACAAAGCGACCAACCCCAGTCAACAAAACGGAAAATCAGCAGTGGAATATAAGGAAGATGCAATAACAGCAACCACAGAACATGCGTTACAAATAAAAGCGAAACGTCGCTGGTATAAAACAGTTATAAGAAGACGGAGAACTTCTAACAGTTAATAACAAGAACCGATCGAATATTCGATTTTAGTTACGGCCAGTTTCGGCTAAAGTATTGGTTTCGGCCGCAGTTCGCTTTCCGCTAGAAATCAGCCGAGTCTTCGGCTTGGCCGAAATTAGCTTTCTTGAGCTTACTGATGAAGTTCGGTCTTATTCTGGATGGACTGAGTCAATAACAACACTTTACCTCTGTTGTTGGAGCGCCGTTTAACTGCTAGGAGCTATTTTTTAGTTAAGCATAATATAAAGCAATCGTATCTTATTGTCAAGGCTTTTGATACCGTACCCCATAAACGGCTTTTAATCAAATTGCGTGGTTATGGTATATCGCCCCAAATTTGCGATTGGATAGAAGACTTCCTGTCAGAGAGGACACAGTTTATAGTAATCGATGGTAAGGCATCGACTAAAAGGGTAGAGTCATTGGTCATCTGCTGTTCCTTATTTACATAAACGATTTGGTTGTTTGCAGATCTAGAAGAGGATAGCGGGCCGCGGTGGGCGAGGGGACTGAAGAGCTCCAGTCACGGTCTGCACGGCCACTACGGTCGGGGGTTCGAATCCCCCCTCGGGCATGGATATTTGTGCCGTTCTAGTTCGTAAGTAGTTTATATGTAGTAGTTTTTTTTTTTTTTAGAAGAGGAGCAAATATCACGTTTCGGCCCGACTCTAGTTAATAAGTAATTTGCTGAGTGAGTTTTATCCATTATGGATATTGAAGAACTCCGTGACTGTTCCTTAAAGGTTGTGGAAATAAAATCCGCTACCAGTCACAATTGTTGGTGGTTTATTAAAACACTACCGGTTTCGGGCTTGTGCCCATCTTCAGGTGCTTACATTCAGTGTTGTTGACTATTTAAAGATAACGTAAATTACATTATGGTTATCACACAGATATACATACACAAGTATCATATAATTCTACGTATACGTAAACAAGTATGGTATGTAGTGGAGTGATTTGTGTTAAGGCTATAACTTTACTCACATATAAATAGCGTATCCAATTCGTTTTCGTACATTTTTCACAGGTATAAGTTGATAATAATGCAGAAACAACAATATAATGCTAATTTGCACTCCCAGATCACAGATTTTACACAGCTTACAACTGTTGATCAGTAGTCACTCACAACATCGTCATGTTTACATTCAAGCATATGTTATGGTACAAGAACTTAGCTCAAAATATTGCACACACACAAGTAATTTACTTTTCCTGACAGTGCTCAAGAACATTCGTCAGTTTTAACATTGGCCAAAGAGATCACTAAAGAGCCTCGCTGACCTCATTAGTTCAAAGTTAGTGCTCTGTTAGACGTATCATGGCCCCCACATGGAAGTGGGAGCCCTCCTGAGCCTCCACCTGCGACCTGAGAGCGGCCTCCAGTTCACTTAGCGACGCAGCCATTACAGCGCCCTCGTAAACGCTAGTAATCACGTTCCTAGCCGGAAGGCTGTTAGAGTGGCCGTAGCTGCTGGGAGCTGCTGGGAGCTGGGAGCTGCGAGCTGGGAGCTCACCACGGTTACCCGCCGTAGAAATGGCAGGCAAAGGGCGCCACGAATAAGGGCTAAAGGCTGTCTGCTAGCGGCCTCCACCGCCCACCACAGGAGAAGCGTAGCGCACATCAAACTGAATTAAGTGCGCCAACATTAACGTTTCTGTAACTATCTTGTGGCCTACGTATAATGATGAAAACGGTAATGTAGGGATTATTGCAGACCCGGTAAAATCAAGCCTTCACAGCACGTCCGATTTTTCCCCTGAGGGCTGGCTAATCATGGAATCATGTAGTATGTTTTAAAACAATCGCTCTCTCATTGTGTATTCGCGTTAAGCATGGCTGCACTGAACATAGGACCACAGTGTAACAGACCAGTCACGATAATGTATATAAACAACGTTAATTAAACTGTGTTCTTTTGAATTTAGCACAGTTTTAAGTTATTTTTGTGACCAGCCTTATTATAACAGGAACATTTCCTGATTAGTTAAAATATGCGGATATTAAACCTCTATTCAAGAAAGGGGATAAAGAGATTCCATCAAACTACAGTCCGATTTCACTTCTACCGGCATTCTCAAAATTTCTAGAAAAGGTAATGTACAAGCAACATATCAACCACCTAACCTCAAAGGATATATTGTCTAGAAAATGTTCAAATGTTTGTAAATCTATCGGACCAAACTGCGTGGTCATCAGTCCGTAGCTTACAAACTACTTACACCTAGGTAAACTAACCTAAGGACAAACACACACACCCATGCCCCAGGGAGGACCCGAACCTCCACGGCGAACAACCTCGCGCTCTGCAGCGAAACGCTTTAGACCGCTCGGCTACTCCACCGCGGCATATTGTCTAGAACACAGTTTGGATTTCTGTAAGGTTCCGATATTGAGAAGGCTGTTTACACCTACAGTGAGAATCTTCTTAATGCATTAAATAATAAATTACAAGCAGCAGGTATTTTCTGTGAATTATCAAAGGCATTTGATTGTGTGAACCATAACATCCTTTTAAGTAAATTAGAATTCTATGGTGTCACGGGAATTGATGCAATATGGTTCAAGTTATACCTCGCTAACAGGAAACAAATGGTGCCAGTGCAAGAAACTAGTCAATTAAGCAACACTCATTAGCAGATTTGGAAGAAATTATATGTGGTATCCCACAAGGATTCATTTTAGGACCATTACATTTTCTTGTGTACATTAATGACCTCTCATCAGTTACACTGCCAGAAGCAGAGTTCGTTTTGTTTGCTAATGATACAAGTATTGCAATATATAGCATGTCGGGCATAGTTCTAGAAAGGTCTGCTGACGATATTTTCATTAACGTTAATAAATGGTTTAAGGCCAACTCATTGACACTAAACTATGAAAAGACTCACTACATGCAGATCAGAACATGTAAGAGATACCCATCCCGTATATGCATAGAGTATGAAGAGCAGATAGAAGAGATTGTCAGTATAAAGTTTCTGGGATTACAGCTTGATAATAAATTCAGTTTAGAGGAACATAGCACAGAATTGCAGAAACGACGTAACACATTTCTATTTGCAATACGAGTGTTAGCAGACGTAGGAGACATAAAAATGAAAAAGCCTGCATACTTTGCTTACTTTCATTCCATAATGTCATATGGTGTAATATTTTGGTGTAACTCTTCAAGTCAAGCAGAAGTTTTCACAGTCAAAAAGCGTGTAATACGCATTATTTGTCTTGTAAATTCACGGGCATCCTGCAGAAGCCTCTTCAAAGAACTGGGTATGTTAACTACTGCCTCTCAGTATATTTATTCTTTAATGAAATTTGTCATAAATAATATATCCCTTTTCCCAACAAACAGCTCAGTTCATACCTACAATACTAGATACAGAAATTGTCTACAAAAGGACTTAAAAGCACTTACTTCAGTTCAGAAATGGGTCCACTACTCAGGAACACATATTTTCAATAACTTCCCAACAACCATAAAAAATTTCGCTACAAACAAAGACCAGTTAAAGGAGGAGAAATAAGTTTCACACTTTCCATAAGGTATGTTTTAAGGAAAAAATATCAAGTTGCCATAACTTGAATTATAACTATTTTCAGTCTGTGTACAATAGCTTAATTTCATTCATTTTTTGGAAAGACTGTAACTGCGTTATTCACAATTTACATAAAGAAAACTCAACAGTTACTTGTTTTTTATGCTCAGCATTACGCGTTTGTAGAATTTGTTCCCATCTTCAGATGTTTTGTTACATAAATTTGTATCTATTGTTCTCTTTGATATTCTGTTTCTCCTGTAGTGGGGTTTTGACACGATACGAAAATCGGAGATAGTTTGAATAATATGTATTATAATGTTATTTCAACATTATTTTATAAATGCTGCTTTTAAGCTTCTACTTACAGTTATTGTGCCTTCTTCGTTGTACAGAATCACGCAGATATAGAGAACATCACTACATATATGGGTGATTCTGTGCTATGAAAAAGGCACATTACCTGTAGAAGCTTAAAAACAACAATTAGTAAACATAATGTAGAAATAACATCATAATATATATTATTCAAACTATCTCCGATTGCAGTATGATGTCAGAACCACATTGCAGGAGAAACAGAACACCTCAAATGAGACATCACAATAAATACAAATTATGTAACAATTACCATCTGAAGATGAAAATAAATTCTCGAAATGCACAATGCTGACCATTAACAACAAGTAAATGGTGTGTTTTCTTTATATAAATTGTGTATACAATATGTTCGTGTGTACAATATGCTCATTACCCGATCTCTTGCCTATCAAAAAGTCTGATCAAAGAACGTCGAAAAACTCGCTCGTGATACAATAACAGATGTGGAACTTCAGACCTTACATAGTATGACTGTCAACCTGAAGCACCAGATCCATTTGTACATCTGACCATTTATTTACTTTCAGCAACAGATGAATTAAAATCTGATATGTCACAATAGGTACAAACCTAGGCACTTTTGTATCTGTTAATACGTAATTATATTCTCAGTGTCATAAGAAAGAAATACAACTACAGCTCTTTGTTTACGGATTTACTATTGCGTACATCATTGTAAGCCTAACATAACGATTCCATAGGTAAGTTGATACAGTTTGTATTTATTATTTCATACGATAGGGTATGAAAGCAAAATTTGTGCTTCTTTTTTTCTTGTCTTATTTTATTCTGAGGCAATGGTATTAGGTATTAGGTTTTAACCATGACGTAGTAAAAACAAATCGAGCAGGTTACGTTATTCTTGACACTGTAAATACAAAATAAATTTAATGTTGCAATACCTCCACTACACGAAAGTCAATGTTTCAAAAAGGTTATTCATAATCTGGACGTAACTGTATAAATCGATTTTGCAATGCAAGAGTACATTAGAGAAGATCTCTGATAGCACATTGTTTAACAAGTCTTTGTTTGTAAACATACAGTCTGAGTGGTGGGCTTGTTCTCAGTGAAGACAACACAACAGTGAAGTAATTGACCAAACGTTCATGGTAAGCGGCCATTCTTATTTTCCGAATCACCGCGTCTTTGCTTCAATACAACATTTTAACAAGAGGAAACAAATTGGCTCTTCCTAGGTCAAGAAAAAAATCACTTTCTTGTCACTTTTATATTGAAATTTTTTTTTCTGTTGAGAACCTGCTAAGAAAATAACCAAACAGAAGAAAGACAGTGGGGATATTCTGTGTCATGGTTGAACATGTAGTGGATTCGGAACCAAAAGACTGCCCCATTAACAATCCTTTTTAAGGACACTCTTTTGGAAGACATTAAACTTTAGCCCAAGATTCAAAGAGGGCGACTTGTCAGCGTTCATAACGTCAGCCAAGGAAAGCTCTAAAGAGGTTCACGTCCTGTGACAAACGAAAAGAAAAATGATGTGATGGACCTTATGCTGTACATTCCTCCAGTTCATCACGTTTACTACGAGAGCCTCGTTTCTAGTGTGAACGCCGTTGACTCAGATAAAAAGAGTGGTGAAGAGTAGAAAGTAATATCAAATGAGTGTGTTAAACTAATAAATGCAGTATTTTTTACTACCATAACCTTTTCTTTATTTTTATTTTATTTTTCAATAATATCCTTGTTCTAGGTACAAGTGGTTTGATTAATACTGTGTGCCGGAACCGGGACTTGAACCTGGGACCTTTGCCTTTCGCCGGCAAGCACTCCACAACTGAGCTGTCCCGACACGACTCACGGTCCGTCCTCACAACTTTACTTCTGCCAGTACCTCGCCTCCTCAACGGCTAAGCCATGTCTCCACTATTCTTTCTTCCAAGAGTGATAGTCTTCTAAGGTTCGCAGGAGAACTTCTGTGAAGTTTGGAAAGTAGGAGGCGAGGTACTGGCAAAGTACAATTGTGAGGACGGACCGTGATTCGTATCGGGATAGCTCAATGGTGGAGCGTTTACCCGCGAAAGGTAAAGGTCCCTGGTTCGAGTCCCGGTTGCGGCACACAATTTTAATCTGCCAGGAAGTTTCATATCAGCGCACATTCAGCTGTAGAGTGAAAGTTTTATTCTAGAATTATCTTCATTGAGAACATTTAAGTTGAGAAAACATAAAAAAGTACGCATCTGATTTTTGTACAATTCTAATAAAACAGTAAATATCTGGATAATGTGAGTTACACCACTTGTACTTGAAGGGGCTCATGTATATGTTTTATTTTCGACACACCCATGTCCTAGCATAGACGGAAATTAAACACAACGAAATATTACTGTGCGATATTTAAATATTAAAAGATATGTATGCATGTGAGATGTGATACTATGTAATATGTTAAAGATACATACAATTTGTATTAGTGTTACATATCTCTTACAGATTTGAAGATTACAACATAGATTAGTCGGAAACACTATCAGCGAAAAAACTTTAATCTGGACTCCTCTGGTTACACGAAAACTATTTTAAGTTATTATATCACGTCTCCGGTTTTAATTATGTCAAGCACTTACAACAGAAAACTCTTTATACCTGCCAAATTTTTATCCTTTATCATTTAAAAAAAGTTATGTCATAATTATAACATATTCGTGATTCCCATTAGAAAACACGTAGAAATCGCGTGTGTCTATTTAGTCAAAGTAAAAGGCTTTGCAGTACAGACACTCATTGTCGTCACGGATGACTAAAGTAAGATTGAAGCTGAAACCATATAAAGTCCCACTTCGTAATAACAGGAGGATGTAAGGCAAGAACTTCACTGCTGTAAAAACATTCCTTCTTCAGTCAAGTATGTGTAACGCAAAACGGTATAGGTCGAGTGACTATGGAAATTTGGAGAGATTATACCCGTTTCGATCGTTCACCTTCTCATTAATGCCTTCCGTGGTGTGAATTTTGAATAGGCGCCTTCCAGGTCAGAAGCAAGAAGTTTCCTCAACTATCGACTTCCGCCGCCAACTGGGGCTCCCATACCACAAAGTTCTTGAACTTTCTGGAAGTTTCTACATTGGCTGCCTGAAACCCAGAGCTGTATCCATCGCCTTCACACTAGATTTACGAAAATACAGCTGGTTCTATAATAAACACCGCAGATTCATGTGTGCGTGACAAATAACAGTACAGACTGTAAAAAAAAAAAAAAAAAAAAAAAAAAAAAAAAAAAAAAAAGGTGCAGTGGATAGTACAGTCACCAACTCTCTCTTCCGAATGCAAAGATATTATTGTTAGCACCCACCTTCATAGGGAGATATTATCATCTTAATGAAATAAGAGAAATCAAATCGAAAACGGGAAGTTTCAGATATTCCCTTTTCCCGCTCTCTATTAGAGCATGGAAAGGTAGAGAAGTATCATACAAGCGGTTCGATGAATCTTCCGTCATTCACTTACATATGATTAACGTAATATTTATGTACATGTACCAGAATCTAATTGATGTGTAAAAATCTCCTTAATGAATACTGTTTAATTAAGTGCTAAATTTTGAATTTCGTTTTCATATGTTTTTCAGAAATGATTGAGAGAGAGAGAAAATTGAAGCGCTTAACAGCTTATAACTGATAACTTTCACCAAGTTATAGGATGTTCTTGCCACTTCGTATCTTTTTCTGTGAAGAAAAGTAGCACAGGCTCAAAGACACACCTGCTGGGGAACACATTTTGTATTGTACCAGCGTGATAGATGTGTAGTATTTCCTCAGAACTCGATTCTTGATAGGAGAACGAACGCGTAAAGCTTACTCGGTCAGTGAATAATATGCATAAGTAGCCATTTATTGTGATTAAACGAAGTAGAGTCTTTCAGATCTACATCTCTGATCACGCATCAGACACTCCAATAATAGAAAGAGCAGGCATTGCACGTAGGGGAAAGCGACAGTTGCAAATAAGTTTGATTTTATAAGCATCCACAAGTCACTATAATTATTTATTCAATTAACCGGTTTCACTCTGTACACAAGAGCATCGTCAGAACACTGTAAAAGTTAATTTTTATTCAGCTATACATAGAATGTTAACAACTGCCACTTCCTGATAACGTTACAGCTATGGAATTACAAACAATAAAAAATATTGCAATAGGGAAGAGTTACAAAGTACATGATGCGATGAAATTATACTACGCTACACAAAGAAAAATTAAACGTAAGGCTCCCAACATTACAGGAATGCAAAAACAAAACATGAAGTATATTACATTGACTTACAAGGGTCCTATCACGGAGCGCATTGCTAGATATTTCCCCAAACATAAAGTGAAAATTGCTTTTCGAACTTTTTGTTCACTTAGGCACAAATTTAAACAAAAATTTACACAAGGATCTATACAGTAATTATGGAGTATATAAATTAGTGTCAAAATAGTCAGAGCACGTACATACGCCAAACGGAAAGAACGTTATATATATATATATATATATATATATATATATATATATATATATATATATATATATATATGTTATAATGAACATTGCAATTTAAATTCGAACTATTCTCAACACAGCATGTAGGTTATCCACACGGCAAATAAAGGCCATTTGTTAAATATTTTAGAACAATTGGGAAATTTTCATAGAGTGAAAGAAAAACCTCCAGAATTTATTAAACGAGCAGAATGAATTTCATTTAAATAGTTTCTATTAACTATTTGACGAAATCCTGTAAGCAGATTACTAATAAGATGCTAACCTGCCGTATTACCCTAGCATAGTTCTCTATATTACGAAAAAGTTTGACTGCATGTACATTGGAACGATTTTGTAATTTTTTATGACTTTATAGGAATGTATTTGTAATTTCTTTTAATGGATTATTTATAATAATAATAATAATAATAATAATAATAACATATAATTTTTACGCACGCACATAGAAGCGGTGATCGAAATGTAAACTACGCTATACGTCCAAAGATAACGTTTACAGATTATACCATGGATGTTACAAATACTAAGCAATTACATCTTTGCCGCTGTCACTATCAGCTTATGAAATCACCCAATTATCCAGCTGTCAGAATACAACTATTTTAAATTAATGTACAATTGATTTTTATAAATTAACAGCTTTCAATTATCATCAAATGTAAGTCTCCTAATTACAAATATAATTCGTAATTGATGTAATATTAATGTAAAATAATTCCGTTACGGATATATCTATTTTGTACAGTATTCTGACGATGCTCTTGTGTACAGAGTGAGTCCGGTTAATTAAACAAATAATTATAGCGACTTGTGGCTGCTTATAAAATCAAATTTGTCTCCAATAATAATAACTTGAAAGGAGTATGCAAAATAATTTTCACATAATTTTTGCTTGACATACAGCCTTGAGCATGTTTTATTACAAAAACTTAAGCTATAATTCTGTAGAAAACAAATTTATGTAATATTTTGTACCATTCCACTAATCGATATGACATAGTGTACTTAATTTCATATCTTTGCTGTAAACCAAAGACTTTGTTTTATCTTTGGAGTGTATCTTGCACTCGCAGTTGTTGCGTTCAAGGAGTCGGTGTGTGACCTAGGTGAAGGCGAGTCGATGTCTGATTATGGTAGAGCTGTAGTCGTGAAACTGTCGGGTTAGTCTGTCTGTGTGTTAGACTCCAAGAGTAAAAATTCAGAGAGTTTTGAAGAAACGCAGCCAAGTCTGCAGATTGTAATTTTGTATGCAAATTAATCTATCTCAAATGAGGTAATGTGTACTTTTCTATTGTTATGTCTGCTAGCCTGTATTTGAACTATTGTAGTTGGTGTTTGTCGTTTTGCTAATGAATACCGTTTAATGCAGCTCGCATTTATCATTTAACCCAGAGTTATTTTCCAGTTCCTCGTTCCTTTCACCAGTTTGAATTGCTATCCGTTCTGATCATTGTTTCTTATAATAGTGTACATAATTATCGTGTTTGTAAATTTATGTGCTAATTAGAAAAGTTCAGTGTAGGGAATTTGTCATGATAAATTGGTCTATTAATGAGAGCAGGAAGTAGTTTGTTCATAAATCCAGTAAAGTTCATGGTTAGAGATTTTCTCAGTCTTAATGAAAGTTAATTATTAAGTCAGTTAATGTTAGTAACACTTAAAGTGATTTGTCTGATCAGAAGAGAGGTGGATCACGTAATGAGATGAGAAATATTTGCAGCGAGTGAGACTTGAAACCATTACCAGATTTGTAGGACATTTTTATTTATGTTGCATTAGTATGGTAATTGTTGTTCATATAAGCACATTATCAAGTGCAGTGATTTTTGTAATTCAATTAATCACAAATATCTTTGTTTGATATCTTGTTTATTGAAGTAACAAAATTATCACTGTAGTAGCAGGCTCTTGTTTCGTTGGCTCTCGCAGTCGAATTTTGCATGTATAGTCTGGTAACTGGTATATGGTGCACGTTAACAGATCGGAACATTTCATTTGCTTACATTCTCTCTCACACACGAGACTAATGTGTAGACAACTTACGAGTTTAATTACTGTTAATTTATTAACCACTGTACAATTTAAAGTGTTCTCCGTTGCGTATCAAACAAACCATATACAGGTAAGATTATTGCTTTCCATGTCAGTTGCAATTTATTCTAACAGGGCAAAGGAAGGTACTAAGTCTCATTGCTTAATCAAATTATTTTCTAACCAAAACCACAACAGAACATTTATTTGTGAATTTTAGCGGGGACGGTCTCTTAACACAAACAGTGACACGGTCGCCCCAAACACATACTACTTTTTATTTCAAACACACACACACTACTTTTATCTGTCGACCCGTCTGCTAGGATTCGGGCACATGTATGGGATTTACTTATTTTTGTAGTTGTATTCAGTTGTACAGTTAGTTATATACTTTGGCTTGATTGTAGACACGTAGTAACAATAGTGATTTATAGTTGTATGTTGAACTAGCTTTGTTGTAGTTTGCTTCTCTAGCATTGTATATGGTTAATTTGTATTTTTAGCATACTATTTTTGCCGTGAATAATTGAGTATTGTCTTTTGACTGTATTATTGAGAACGTGTGAAACCTGTAGCGAACATTGTCTCAATTATTAGCTCGCGTGACTTCTCACTTTCATATTTTCATTATTGTCAGTGTTAAAGGCTGCATGTTATGCAAAATTTTTATTATTCACATCGCTGTAGCTCAATAACTACAAAATTAGAACCCGATCTGAAACTAGGGAAATGTCTGACGAAAATTCTGTCGGTGTGCAGACAGAGATGAAAATAATGAAACGAGGTCTTCTCGCTGCACGGAATCAACTGAAAGTAATGAACATAACACAACTGGCGATTCTGCCGTGGGCAGTGAGCTCTCTGGAAATAATTCGCCTACACAATCAGGATCGGTAATTCAGATCACAGGTACCGCACCTCTTGAAGTTATGACAATGGAGCGAATGCTCCAGTTAATTAGTTCACAGCTCGACAGTCACTGTTCCGAAATCAAAGTAAGCAATAATAGGATAGAAGAAAGTAACAAATCACAATTTGAAAGTGTCAATTTACGTTTTGACAGGATTGAAGAAAACAATAATTCACGCCTTGACAGGATCGAACAAAGTAACAATCGCATCGAGGAAAATTGTAATGCACGTTTTGAAAGTATCAAAGAATGTATCGAGAATATAAAAGAGGACAACAAACAGTTTAGGGAACAGCTTGTTCGCTGTGTCAATAATGACCTGAAACAAATCGGACAGGACATTCGTAATGAGCTCAATCCTGTGGTAGAAAACATCACCTCCCGTATAGAACAGATTGAGGCTACAGAAATAGCACAATTAAAACAACAAAACAATCAACTTGAATCGATGTAAAATTTCCGGACCGCCACAAATGAACAGTCAGTCCGGTTGTCAAACAGATAGATGAACTTTCCTTTACGGTAAATCAATTAAACAATAATAATGACAAGAATTCTGATGTTACACAACCAACACCATTTGTGGAAACGGAAGAGTTTCTTTCTCTTGACCGTTTAAAACAGGGGCAAATGACTATCAACAAACAACACAAATCCGAAGTAAAGAAATTAGATGACCGCCTGGCTCGTGTTGAAAGAAAAATTAATCATGCGGCTGATGATACGCCCAATCAAACCCAGCAACATGATATTGAAAATGATTTTTTGGATTCTTATGAGCTAGGCACTTTGACACGCGAACGCAGTCTGGTGCGTAGACAGGACAGTGAGAGCACCTCACGCAAGTCGCGATCAGACACACCACCCCCGGTTAATCAGTCATTTGATTACAAAGATTTTCTCACGGTGCGGAAATTTAAAATATTTCGCAACTCGCCAAACGGCATACATCCTGTTGAATGGTTGCCACAATTCGAATATTGCCTTCCACCAAATTGGCCAATTGGAAACAAATTGGAATTCATCTGCGGATACTTAGAAGGTGAACCCGCCACAAGAGTGCGAATGCATGCGCGAGAATGTCGTAGTGAAAACGAATTCCGACGTACATTCTTGGCAGCTTACTGGTCAGAAGCAGCTCAAGACAGAGCAAAGAATAGCTTAGTAATGCTTAAAAACTTTGCAAATTCAGACTTTACCAGCCCTGCCGATTATTTCCAACACATGGTTTGAGAAAACAGCTTTTTGACTAATCCATACAGCCCACCAGAACTAATTAGACTTTGTTTAAATAAATTACTTAGAAGTTTGCGCAACATTGCTTTGGCAGCACGTTGCAAAAATGACATTAATGCGTTTCAAAATTTGTTACAAGACTTCGAGGAAGATAATGAGGAAGATCAAGGACGTTATAAGCGTAAAGATAACAACAGGCATAATTCTCAGTCGCAGCAAAATCCGCCACGCGAAAGACAATTTGTGGAACAAAACGATAAACCGGATACAAACAGTCAAACGGGTGTACGCTACCAACAGCCCCGTACAAATGACAATGACAATAGTATAAATGACGCACACCCACGTAATCAGTCATTCAATCGTGGTAACTTTCGAGGCCGAGGCCGTGAACGTGGCTTTGGTTATCCGAAACGTTTTGATAATTACCATAACTTTAACAATCACAACAGCTCAAATGACACGCATTGGCGCGAAAGACGCAATTTTGGCGCAGATTCCGGCGCAGAAGAATCAAATGAAGGTGAATATAATTATCGTTCACGAGATAGTTCTCGTGACAGAAACGTGACACATAATTCAGGAAACCAAAAGTGGCGTGATGATGTCGACCATAGTCTGGAGCGACGGGTCGAAATCGTCGAAATTCGACCACCTAATCCACGTCACAAACCAGGGCCGTCACAAGGATGACTCTTAATGCCCGCGGCAAATAATTTGCCCGCCAAAAGTTCGCGTCACACTTATTACACAGTCAAATTTATGGATTGCGAACATCCCAACAAACAACAGGCACAGCAAAAGAATTCCAACAGCCACACAAAATCAAATCAATAACCCCTGAAAGCCCTATAACAATTGCAAATCGCGAATTAAACAGAAAACAGTCTAGCTGTTGCGAAAGCAACAATAGAGAAAGCGCAAGATCCGCTTTAAATAAAAATAACGTTGATTTGGTAGACGAGCGGATTGTGCTCGAACAATCTGTAGAAACAGAACCACACTTACGCATTGTAAGTGAAACAGTTCCGGTTTCCGTTGAATCAGATAGTGATTCTGAGTGGGAAACAAAGGATTTCTACAGTGATACTGAACAATGTACTACACACAAAGTGAATTTTATGGATCACGAATCTTTACTGGTATATGATAAACCCCGTAACACCACTAACAATCTAAACATAACTCAAGTAATCAGTGAAAGTGAGCACAGTACACAAAGTGACGAATTTAAGCATTTAAATCTAGTTGAGATTAGTGTTGCCGATTGGGTCACCAATTACATGCCCTGGTCAGATAACGATAGTGTATGCGAGCAAGAGATACCTATACGCAACAATAATCAACCAGTTGACGAAATTATGGATGATTTTGGCGACACATTTATTGGGAGACAAATTTCGGATAATTTTTGTGACACTTCCGTTGGTAGTAAAATTTCCTTGAATGATTTACCTGAACGGTAGTTAAATTTTGTACATTTTGATGAAGTTAGAGAAGCTTTACTACAAGAGAAAAGTGAATGTCAGAATATTCCCATTCATCCTGTTGTTACTGTCCAAGTTGGTCAGGTATCATTATCTGCTGTTCTAGAGTCTGGCAGTCCAATCTCTGTAATTAGTGAAACTACATTCAAACGATACCAGGAACTAATCAATTGTCCTACGTTGCCTCTTCTGCGTACAAGAATTAAAGGTGTTATTTTAGGAAAAGCTGTAGAGGTCAGACCTCAGACACGTCTTGATTTTGTTTGCCAAGGACACCAATTTTCGGTTAATTTATTGATCTTCTTAGCACTGAACTAATACTAGGTGTTGATTTTCTGACAGAATATAGAGTCATCTTAAATTTCAACGTTGCTAATCCAACAGCTGAAGTCGATGGTCAATTAATCTATTTAAAGTTCGAAGATTAGATCACAAGGGAAGAGGAGGAAGTTAACTGTTTAAAATTTCTGTCCTCATCTAATTTCAATTGTGACAAAGAACCTTTGTGTAATGTAATCAATAATTTTCAGGAGACGACACAAGCTAAGAATATAGCTGAAACCAATCAGGACAAATTAATTAACGTTGAAGATGCGTCTGATCAGGACAAACAAGAGTTACTTCACATTCTGCATACGCATTCTGTTGTTTTCGTCAACAAACCTGGCACTATCAAAAATTTTCTATACGAATTCAAAGTCAAAGATCACAAATTTTTTGTCCCACCTTATCTTATTCCTTTGGTGTACAGAGAACTAGGTAAAAAAGAAATTCAATCTATGATGGAACAGGACGTCATCGAGCCCACTGCTAATGTCTGTAATATCAATCCCTTTAAGCACTGAACGTAGGGGGGTAGAGAATCCACCAATCTATGATGGATACACCAACTGGCGATTGGTGCCCTTTCGGGAGCTGGGTGCTACTATTTCTTCTAATTTCCGTAGTGCACTCTCTCTCGCAGCTATTCTCTTTAGTAGATAAGTATATACTTTTCTCTTCCACTGCCCTAGTTTAAGCACAACCTGTTCGTACTAATTACTAATTGTAATGACCTGATGGCATTAAGCAACATGTCTTGACTTATTGCTAATAAATTACTATTTTTCAGATATCAACCTTTTTTGTTGTAATGTAAATTTTATTGCATTAAGCACTGTACAGATGGTAAAGACCAGGCAAATAAAATTCCAACGGTACGAAAAAGAGAACAACTTACAGCATAAATTGCATGGAGGTATACAGGTTGAACAAAAAGTAAACCACGGAAAATAAGGGAAAGATACGTATAAAGTAAAATGAAGGGTAAGATACATCCACAACTACAAAACTGAGGTAAAGGAATGACAAATAAGACACAGGCGAAGTTTGTTATTGTTATGTAGATGAAGGAGCATAGAAGAATTAATATAAGGAAGCTAATAAATATGTATAATAATTAATATAAAGTATATGCACTAATGAAGTTTTATTGAAGGATGAGATATTTTCAGGTGATTAAAGAAGTGTAGAGGAGATTGAATTTTTATTGTCATTTTGTCTCAGTAACGTTGTGCGCATGTAACTAATGGACTTTAACCCTGACATAAAGATTTTCAGATAACTGAGGAACCAAGAAGTAGATCTTTGTTTCAGTAATTACATTATGTAATAATCATACCAATTGAATGAAGTATCTTTGCAGGTATATCTCCACAACAGATGATATTTTCTAACATCTCTGTGTGTAAATTTTGACAACATTGCAAGTATTTTATGTAGCAACAAAATGACCTACTAATAGCATTTAATCAAAATTGCCTTTACTGTACAGGATAGCAGCAGTTATAGCAACGATAAAAAAAATCATTTCATTTATTAAACTGTATGCCATAGGCATCTTTCTTTACTAATGTGCTTGAATTTACCTTATCCTTTTTCAGGAATATGTACTTTGGCTATTTGATACATTATACTTACTGATACAATATTTCCTTTGCTGTTCTGTTGTCATAGTAAATAAGCTGACTATGAAGTGCTAGCACTACTATGTTCATTCCTTCATATTCCCTACGACAAAGACAATGACAAAGACTGAATCCCTTGCTCCATTGACCCTTGACAGTATTTGGTACAGCTTGGTAGATTCAACTATGTGATTAACATCAGTATAATTATTTATTATGGTGTTAAGCCTATTTGTAATACATTATGAAGGCCTGGCCATTTGAATATAAAAATGTATGAAAATTTGACGAAATGAAATGACAAGCTTGTACCACCAAGGTGGATCACTATTGAAATATACGTTAACAGAAATGTGGTAATCCCACAGTAATTCCGCATCCTTGTACATACCTATCTATGTTGTCTAATATGTTGTCTTAGATTAATCTTAAAACATTGTCTTACATATGTACTATAAAACTTTATACTGATATATTAGTATATTCCGGTATCTAACGATATCTTTGGAACAAGTGAGGTTCCACAACACTGTACACATACTTTTAAGATAATCATTTCATATGTAACTTTAGCATTTCTAGAAACTATCTGAGTTTGTAATAACTATCTCGTCTTATTATTATTACGTACTGTATATTCGGAAAAGTAACACGTACCTTACTAAGTTGTTGTTGATTAACTGACTGTAAAGAAAGGCAAATATAGCATGTGAACCAATTCTGCATGTTAAGACAAAAATATATATATTTTTCATATTTTGAGGATGTATGTAAAATAACATAATGGACGTGTCTCTTCCAGCTGACTAGGATATACCACTAGAAAATTTCTAATTTTGGCTTTGATATATTTGCTTCATGTTTCTGGACACGCATGGGACCTGGCACTACGCACACGTAATCTGCCAAAAAGTTAACCAGTTGCCATACTGTTCACACTGATGGATCTTAGATAGCTGAGTCTGAGGGGAAGTCTGTGGCAAAAACATTCCACATTCCCGGTACCTGCTCAGCCACAATCTTGAGAATCTGTGGGTCATCATGGGAGAAGCTGGAGGTCGAGACATCCCATTCCCGAACCTTTGACCGCAGATAAGCATTCTATCCATCATGTCGTCACAAATGTGATTAGTGTGCGTGTGTAAAATTGGTGATGCGTGTGAC
Organism: Locusta migratoria; assembly: GCA_026315105.1. Lineage (NCBI taxonomy): Eukaryota > Metazoa > Arthropoda > Insecta > Orthoptera > Acrididae > Locusta > Locusta migratoria. The sequence continues at coordinate 227,016,846 of CM048746.1, read as the reverse complement.
ATTTAAGTGCCGCCGTTCACATAATTTCTCCCATCGCAAACATTGTCCATAATAAAGTGTTCTGCTAGGCTTTTTCCTTGCAAACAACCAAAAATATTTGTTTTGTGCTTGTAGAATATCCATATAAATTTTAATTTTTCATTTAATCATCATGTGCTGGCAGGACAGCCAGATAAATTCTATTGTTTTCACTAAAATACATGATATGCTGAAAGGACAGCCATGTAAATTGTCATTGATCCTCTAACTATTCATGAACAGACTATGTATGAAGTATCTGCCAACCTTGCAGGCAATTATTGTAAATCTTTTGTAAGCACTATGTAACTGTTAGGATATTTTTTGGAATTTTCTTTACAGGTGAACAAACTTTGAATAATGATGTATATAAATGTAATCTTAATGTAATTGTATGTAAATGCAACCCGTTTCTACTGAATCTGATACTCAAGATGTACTGTATCAACTGATTTTCAATCTTAAAAAATTCGACTAAACCCTCAATTGGTTTACTTATGTAAATTTGATGAATTTCTTGGCTAGCTGATGCTATCTTGTAAGTATCATCCACCCCGCAAAATTCTTTTCCCGTAGGGGAGGGGTGATAAAAGGTGTATGCAAAATAATTTTCACTTAATTTTTGCCTGTCATACAGCCTTGAGCGTGTTTTATTACAAAAACTTAAGCTATAATTCTGTAGAAAACTAATTTATGTAATATTTTGTACCACTCCACTAATCGATATGACATACTGTATTTAATTTCATATCTTTGCTGTAAACCAAAGACTTTGTTTTATCTTTGGAGTGTATCTTGCACTCGCAGTTGTTGCGTTCAAGGAGTCGGTGTGTGACCTGCGTGAAGGCGAGTCGATGTCTGATTATGGTAGAGCTGTAGTCGTGAAACTGTCGGGTTAGTCTGTCTGTGTGTTAGACTCCAAGAGTAAAAATTCAGAGAGTTTTGAAGAAACGCAGCCAAGTCTGCAGATTGTAATTTTGTATGCAAATTAATCTAAACTATTAAGTCAGTTAATGTTAGTAACAGTTAAAGTGATTTGTCTTATCAGAAGAGAAGTAGATCACGTAATGAGATGAGAAATATTTGCAGCGAGTGAGACTTTAAACCATTCCCAGATTTGTAGGACATTTTTATTTACGTTGCATTAGTATGGTAATTGTTGTTCATATAGGCACATTATCAACTGCAGTGATTTTTGGAATCCAATTAATCTCAAATATCTTTGTTTGACATCTCGTTTATTGAAGTAACAAAATTATCACTGTAGTAGCAGGCTCCTGTTTCGTTGGCTCTCGCAGTCGAATTTTGCATGTATAGTCTGGTAACTGGTATATGGTGCACGTTAACAGATCGGAACATTTATTTGCTCACATTCTCTCTCACACACGATACTAATGTGTAGACAACTTACGAGTTTAATTACTGATAATTACTGTTAATTTATTAACCACTGTACAATTTAAAGTGTTCTCCGTTGCGCATCAAACAAACCACATACAGGTAAGATTATTGCATTCCATGTCAGTTGCAATTTATTCTAACAGGGCAAAGGAAGGTAATAAGTGTCATTGCTTAGTCAAATTATTTTTTAACCAAACAGAACTTTTATTTGTGAATTTTAGCGGGGACGGTCAATTAACACAAACAGTGACATGCTCTCCCCAAACACATATTATTTTTCATTTCAAACACACACACACTACTTTTAAAGTGAGTATCGAAAACTGAGGTTCTGCCGATTTCTGAGATGCATACCGAGCTTATTCTATGGTCGAAATGAGTCACGGAAGTAACAATGTATAGTGAAATTGCATTCTATGAACGTACGTATTTAAATGCTTCATTTGATGTACACACAACCAGGGCAGCTGCAACGACACAACTGCTGATGCGACCACATTCGCACCAGTGGAAATAAAAACATTCTAATAACAAAGTTAGAAAATAATGCTGCCTGCAATTTTACTGGATCTATATTCATTCTCTTATCTCCCACACAATTTTAGCCCTAGCCCCCCCCCTCTCAAAACACATCTAATCTTTTTCAAATGGACTATTTCTTGATTCTTCACGATATAGATAGAAGAATAGGGTGGTACGATAGTATACTTGCATTATAAATTTCATTTTTCCTCAATTCGATTCGGTATCTTACAAGCATTCGTATCAATATGAAGCTACAGACGACCATAGTGGTTTTGGAGATGATGAAGGCAAGCGAATTCGAGGAACATTTCCTCGCCTCATTGCAGTTACCTGCTTTGGTGGTAGTTGGAATCTGATGGAATGAAACTTCTTAAACCGGATATTAAAGCTTATTGTTTTCATTCAGCAGTACCGAAATACTTAAACGAAAGGTTTGAATGCTTTCGAAATTTCCGGAGATACTTCGACAGGGAAGGAAAAAGGAAGATTACGATTTAATGTTCCATTGACAATAGAAATGAAATACAATCTCAGAAGGAGGAATAATGGTGAAATTAACGGCCTGCTTAGAGTGTATCTTGTTCACGAAAGGTTTCATTAATGTCATTTTGTATAGGTACAAGTAAAAAGCAAAAGACAGGAATATGATATTCAGAGAATAAATTAGGACATTAATGTATGTGCATGTAGTTTCAAGCGTTGTTTGTACAAAAATCAGAAGCAGAAGCTATCTGTCTGTTCAATAGATCCACGGCTGTCAGTTAACTGCACCAGAATTTCTGTTTGTATCCTCTCTTTCGGTAGTTTTTTCGTAATAATGATTGGTATTATTTAAATTAGAAGAGCTGTAGGGTGGTCAATTATTTGTTCATTTATTTTCTCTCTTTCTGGTGTCTTTATGTTTGCTGTGTGTAGTGGGAGTAATTTGCTAGTCCTTTTTTTAAATTATTCTTGCATAAGGTTGGGCCTCAGAATGTATAGTTTAGTGAATCTGCAGCATGTGTCTTGGATGACAATTTTGTCGTTGTTCTGGGGAACTGTATTCGTTAGCTGTTAGGCACTCTCCCTGCTTGCGGAAGGCAGAGTTGGGCTGGCTTGTCGAGGGAGGATGGTTGCTGGCGACAAGTTTATAGGGACAGTTTGCGAGGCAGGACCTATCTGTCTGCAAGCTCACTACCTGAGGTGCCCCCACTCTCGAAAACAGTCGATAATGTAGCGCTTCCCTTTTAGATAGCGGGCAGTGTGGGGCACATTCCACCGGGCTCCTATCATCATGGAACCTCTTAGTGTACGACTTTGGGGAGGTTATCTTCTAAATATCCATTAGCCTTCCTTGCCTGCAGAATCACACCCGGGGACTGACTCAGGCCATGTTTCTTCAGTGTGATATACTGCCTAGGGTCCTGTGGAATTTCGGCGTGCAATGGAGTCTTCTCTTGTCTGGTGTTTCATATCCCTTTTCCACTTTGCTCTTATCTGTGGCTATTCGGGCTACGAGCTCGCTACATAAGACTTTAAATTCCTTTTAGGGAATAAAGCTGGGAAACGATCGGTTGAGGAATTTTCGAAAGGACAGTTGACTCAGGTGGCGTGCTCTGTAGGCAATCCAATTGGCTTCGTCTTTGTAGGCGACAGGTCTAGCTATCTGCCATAGCTCTCCAGTGATTGGTATATCGAGTTTAGGGGGGCAGTGACGCCCAGTTTTTCGCATGGGTGGACTAAGGGTAGCTAGTCTCCGTCTAGTTCGGACATCTTCTTTCAGATAGGACCTGAAGAGTTTTATTCGCTCTTCTGGGCTGAGTTAAGTCCCATAAACTTAACATTTGAACATTTTGTGGAACAATGGCGATTATTATCTAATGAAAATGAATTCTAGGGAACTGAATCAATAATTGACACAATTCGGAAAAGGGAGCTTGCTTACTCCTGCCCTATCTTATAGAATTACCAGAATCCATTCTATTAAAGCAACCACCAGCTTTTGGAAGAAAAACCAAGTAACCTATTTCAAAGATGATCAAAATGATTTAGACGAGTTAGACATCATAATATAACAAATTGAAGACAAGAAGATTCTCAGAAACAGAGATTCTAAACTTGAACTAAAAACATTCTTCCGTGAACAACTCGACATCACTGATAAAGCAAGAGCAGCCAGGTCGGAAAGAATGAAAAAGTTTTTGGAGTAGACAAGAATAATACAACCGAGTCTATACTCAATAAGTACGAGGGTAAGTCAATATTTATCCGCAATTTGGTTATATTTTTGTTTATGTTGGTGGCACTGTCGTTTTACGTTGGTGACGCGTGCTTTGTCTATTTGTTGTTATATCTTTGCAATTTTCAAGCTGCTACGTTAGTTTCGTTGTCGCTGCTGTGCTGTCAATCATGGCTGCTCCGCTATTTGCACCAAAGAAGAGCAACGTTCAGTGATACGTTTTTTGTGGGCGGAAGGTGTATCAGGGGCCGAAATTCATAGAAGACTCAGTACGGTACGGGAGCAGTGTTTTGCCACAACGAAGTGTGTACGAGTGGATCCGAAATGGTCGCACGAGTGTTAAGCACGATGGACCCGGACGACCGTTTACAGCCACAAATGAAGAAACCATTGAGCGAACACGTGAAATGATTCTCTTAGACAGACGATTAACTATTGATGCAGTGGCTCATCGTCTTCAAATTAGTCATGGTTCCGCCTACGAAATTATTCACAACAGACTTGGGTTTCGTAAAGTTTGTGCAAGATGGGTCCCAAAACAACTCACCCAGTTGCATAAGCAAACGCGCCGCGACATCTGCAAAAAAAAAAAAAAATAATAAATAAATAAATAAAATAAAAAAAAAATTGGATCGCTATGGTAACGAAGGGACGTACGCAGGAAAACTGATGCTTACGGTTCTTTTTTTTTTTCTTTTTTTTTACGTACGAGGTCGTGAACTGGAATATTAAGGTGAAAGGGGCACAACAACAAACAGTGTACGTTACAGTGAGATGCTTACTGACAGGCTAAAGCCTGCAATTCGAAGCAAACGCCGAGGATTGCTGTCAGAAGGTGTTGTGTTGTTGCACGACAATGCCCGTCCGCATACTGCTGTCCACACTGCTGAAACAGTCCAGAAACTCAAATTCGAAGTACTGGATCATCCTTCATATAGTCCCGATCTTGCCCCTTCTGACTATCGCTTGTTGCTCCACTCAACCAGGCATTAAGGGACCGTCGATTTGACTCGGAGGAAGCAGTGAAGGAAGCGGTGCATTCCTGGCTCCCAGCTCAACCGAAAACCTTTTAGGAGGGCATAAGGTAGCTTGTCCACCCCCATGAACCACAGACATTGCCGAGGTGGGGTGGCTTGCGTGCCTCAACGATGCAGATAGCCGTAGCGTAGGTGCAACCACAACGGAGGGGTATCTGTGGAGAGGCCAGATAAACGTGTGGTTCCTGAAGAGGGCAGCAGCCTTTTCAGTAGTTACAGGGGCAACAGTCTGGATGATTGACTGAGCTGGCCTTGTAACATCAGCTAATGTGGCTTTGCCACATGGTTACTGCGAACGGCTGAAAGCAAGGGGAAACTACAGCCGTTACTTTTCCCGAGGACATGCAGCTCTACTGTATGAAAATATGATGATGGCATCCTCTCGGGTAAAACATTCCGGAGGTTAAATAGTCCCCCATTCGGATCTCCGGGCGGGGACTACTCAGGAAGATGTGATCATCAGGAAAGACAATACTGGCATTCTACGGATAGGAGCGTGGAATGTTAGATCCCTTAATCGGGTAGGAAAATTAGAAAATTTAAAAAGGGAAATGGATAGGTTGAAGTTAGATATAGTGGGGATTAGTGAAGTTCGGTGGCAGGATGAACCGGATTTCTGGTCAGGTGGTCGGATTATAAATACAAAATCAGTTGGGGGTATCACAGGAGTAGGACTGATAATGAATAAGAAAATAGGAATGCGGGTAAACTACTATGAGCAGCACAGTGATCGCATTATCATTGTCAAGATAGATACGAAGCCAACACCGACAACAGTAGTACAGGTTTATATGCCAACTAGCTCTGCCGATGATCAGGATATAGAAGAAATATATGAGGAGCTAAAGGAAATTATTCAGACAGTTAAGGGAGAGGAAAACTTAATTGTGATGGGAGACTGGAATTCGGTAGTAGGAAAAGGAAGAGAAGGAAAAATAGTAGCTGAATATGGACTGGGCAGAAGGAATGACAGAGGAAGTCGCCTGGTAGAATTTTGCACGGAACATAATTTAATCATAACAAACACGTGGTTTAAGAATCACAAAAGAAGGTTGTATACTTGGAAGAGACCAGGAGACACTGGAAGGTATCAGATTTTATAATGGTAAAACATAGATTCCGGAATCAGGTTATAAACTGCAAGACATACCCAGGGGCAGATATAGATTCTGACCATAACTTGTTAGTCATGAACTGTAGGCTGAAAATGAAAAAACTGCAGAAAGGTAGGAAAATAAGGAGATGGGACCTAGATAAATTGAAGAAAAGTGAAGTTCTGGTGAATTTCAGAGGGAGATTTAGGCAACAATTGACAGAAACAGGGGGAAATAAAACAGTAGGAGAGGAATGGGTAGCATTGAGAGATGAAATAGTGAAGGCAGCAGAGGACAAAATAGGTAGAAAGACAAGACCTGCAAAAAATCCTTGGATAACACAGGAAATACTAAATTTAATTGATGAAAGGAGAAAATATAAAAATGCAGTAAATGAAACAGGCAAAATGGAGTACAGACGACTAAGAAATGAGATTGATAGGAAGTGCAAAATGGCTAAGCAGGAGTGGCTAGAAGCCAAATGCAAATCTGTAGAAGAATGTATAAGAAGGGGAAAAGTAGATACCGCCTACAGGAAAATCAGAGAGACATTTGGGGACAAGAAAAGCAATTCTACAAATATCAAGAACTCAGATGGGAAACCAGTTCTCAGCAAAGAAGGGAAGGCTGAAAGGTGGAAAGAGTACATAGAGCAGCTCTACAAAGGAAATGAACTTACAGACGATGTTGTAGGAAGGGAAGAGGAAGTAGATCAAGATGAAATAGGAGATAGTATACTGAGAGATGAATTTCACAGAGCCCTGGAAGACCTAGGTCGGAACAAGGCCCCAGGAGTAGATGACATACCCTCAGAGCTACTAAAGTCTCTGGGAGAGCCAGCCATGACAAGACTATTTGAACTGGTGTGTAGGATATATGAGACAGGCGAAATACCCTCAGACTTTAAGAAAAATTTAATAATTCCCATTCCAAAGAAATCAGGAGCAGACAGGTGTGAAAATTACAGAACCATCAGTTTGATAAGTCATGGTTGCAAAATTTTAACACGAATTATCTACAGGAGAATGGAAAAGCTGGTAGAAGCTGACCTAGGGGAAGATCAGTTTGGATTCAGGAGGAACGTAGGAACCCGGGAGGCAATACTTACCTTACGTCTTATCTTAGAAGATAGATTTAGGAAAGGCAAATCTACATTTTTAGCCTTTGTAGATTTGGAGAAAGCGTTTGACAATGTTGACTGGACTACACTCTTTCAAATTCTGAAGTCAGCAGGGGTAAAATACAGGGAAAGGAGAGTTATCTACAACTTGTACAAAAGCCAGACCGCAGTTATTAGACTCGAAGGGCATGAAAGGCATACATCAGTTGGGAATGGTTGTAGCCTTTCTCCGATGTTATTCAATTTGTAGATTGAGCAGGCGATGAAGGAAAGCAAGGAAAATTTTGGAATAGGGATTAAAGTTCAGGGGGAAGAAATAAAAACATTGCGTTTTGCTGATGACATTGTAATTCTGTCAGAGACAACGAACGACCTGGAAGAGCAGTTGAATGGAATGGACAGTGTGTTGAAGAGAGCATATAAAATGAACATTAACAAGAGCAAAACAAAAATAATGGAATGCGGTCTTAGAAAATCAGGCGATGCTGAAGGAATTAGATTAGGTAACGAAACAATGAAGGTGGTAGGTGAGTTTTGTTACTTGGGTAGTAAAATAACATGCGATGATCGCAGTACAGTGGATATAAAATGCAGAATGGCAATGGGAAGAAAAGCATTTTTGAAAAAGAGAAATTTGCTAACATCTAATATTAATTTAAGTGTAAGGAAGTCTTTTCTGAAGGCATTTGTGTGGAGTGTTGCCTTGTACGGGTGTGAAACATGGACGATAAGTAGTGCGGACAGGAAGAGAATAGAGGCTTTTGAAATGTGGTGCTACAGAAGAATGCTGAAGATTAGGTGGGTAGATCACATAACTAATGAAGAGGTACTGAACAGAATTGGCGAGGAAAGGAGTTTTTGGCATACCCTAACTAAAAGAAGGGATCGCTTGGTAGGACACATTCTTAGACATCGAGGAATCGTAAATTTAGCATTGGAGGGAAGTGTGTGGGGTAAAAATCACAGAGGGAGGCCAAGAGACACGTATAGTAAGCAGATTCAAATAGATGTGGGTTGTCGTTCTTATGAGGAGATGAAAAGGCTTGCTCAGGATAGAGTAGGGTGGAGAGCTGCGTCAAACCAGTCTCCGGACTGAAGACCATAACAACAACAGCAAAGTAGCTTGTAAAGCGATGGACGAAGTGCATTGAAAAGCAAGGAGACTGTCGAAAAATGTTTTGTATTTTATTACAATAAAATTTTATCTTTGCGGATAATAATTGACTTACCCTCGTAGAAGACTTAAATAGATATAAATTGATGAAGTGCTCTAATGTGGGCTAAAATGCGTAATCGCCGGCTGTAGTGGCCGGACGGTCTGCGGCGCGCCATTCACGGTCTTCACGGCCGCTGCGGTTGTGGGTTCGAATCCACCCTCGGGCATGGATGTTTGTGCCGTCTTTAGTATAAGCTAGTTCATAAGCAGTTTGTAGGTTTCGGGACTGATGACCCCTTAGTTAAGTCCCATAAGCTCTAAAAACATTTATTTTTTGAATAAATAATCAAATAAATTTAAGCAATATTTATTATTTTTTATAAAATATCAGTAATTAAGAATTTATAATACACTGAAAACTTTTTTGATATGTCAGTAGAAAGGAGGTGACGAGTATTTTTCACAAATAAAGGATTTGGATATCTCTGAATTAACAAATATTCGTTGAATTTGCTATTTAATTAGTGCAATGAAAAAATCGGAAAAACATAACAACACGATTGGAATATATTGTCAGTTTCACTCCCAATTATTATTCTTCTATACTACCGACTTCGTCACACAGCACTCTTCCAAATTGGTCTCAAAACTCTCTACTCCAAAACCGACATTTCTCTGTAATCTTGTGAACGACACTAAGAAGAATCTGTGTTATATATATATATATATATATATATATATATATATATATATATATATATATATATATATATATATATATGTGTGTGTGTGTGTGTGTGTGTGTGTGTGTATAATTACGTAGGCTTCCGCGGCCAGAGTCAGATGACATAAAAGTTTTCTGGGTGTTATACCGCGTCATGATGTAAGAGAGCTATTACTTAAATAATGGCCACTGTAACGTTGGCCGAAACGTCGGTTATTTAAGTTATAGCCTTCTTACATCATGACGCGGTAAAACACCCAGGAAACTTTTATGTAATCTATTTTTTGTTACATTTTTAACAGCTTCGTTTGCGCCCTTTTTTCCGGAGCACTGTCAGCCATTTTTCACTGTATGTATGATCAGCGTAAGAACCACAGCGTAACGAGCGTTCACAGGTACATTTATTTATTTATTTTTACATGAACTTCACAGCTAAAGTACGACAAAGACAACGTTCATGGATGTTAGTACAATAAAGTATCTTAAAGTTTCATTTATAGTAATCTCTTTCCATATAAAAGTGAAAGGGCACTCATTCACTCACTCACTGACTAAACACGAAATCTCGGAAACTACTTCACCTGTGAAAGTGAAATTGGGCAGGAATGTAGTTTATAGTTATAATATGTCAGCTAAGAAAGTATTTTTCAGTACGACCGATATTTCAGGATATATGATGTCATAAATAATGAAAACCTCCCCGTTTTGCAGCACGTAATAGTGTGACTTTATGAAACCAATATTTGAGAAGGAGAGCACCTACAGACTTGCAACAAACTTTAAACATAATTTCAAACCTTTAGGAAACCTTTTTTAGCTGACAACCCCAGAAAAATGATGAAAGGAAAAAAACGTTTGTCGCTTACTACTCTTTCGGCGTTAATGCAGTAAAATTACGGAATTTGGCATGACGTTACAATTTATTACTCGTACACTATTAATTGTATTCGCAAGAAATGTTGCAGACAGTATACACACATACCACCACACGTACGTTCGAAATGTTATCACAGTATGACACACAGATCATGAGTACGGATTCATAAATAATTAACTTCATGGCAAGCCGCCTCATCACGCACTACGTTTTGATTTATTACGTCTTTCCTACTAACTCTATTCGCGACGTATTTTGCAGACATTTTACATATACACCACTGGATGTACCTTCGAAATAATATCGTATTACGACATATGGTTCAGGTGCTATGACGTCAAAGACAATGAAAGGCATGCAGATTCGCCCTAGTAAGCCTGATGTTGTAATTTACTAAGTCATTCCTACCAACTCCATTTACAACACATTTCGCAGCCAGTTTCCTAATATTCTTCTCTACGAACTTGGTAAATAATGTTTTTGTAGGACACATAATTCAGGTGTTATTACCTCATAAACGTGACATTCCTAAATAGGTACTGCATTATATTTTATATTTTGTTAAGCCTTTATTACTCTGTTCGCAGCACATTTCGCGAACAGGATCCACATATAATGCTGAAAGGAGCTACAATGTTATGTCACTGAATGACACATTGATCAGCAGATACGACGTCATAGCTGTACGAATGTGAAAGAAGCTCTTTCTTTCACGACTACACCGCTTAACCGATATTAACGAAAGTGGGTATGGAGGCAGCTTGAACGCTGAGGAAGAACATTGGCTGCTTTAGAATGTGTGTAATTCAATATATTTGTTAAATATAAGTATATTACTTGAAATGGAGCAGCCGAGCATCAAGGTTTCTTATAGCTTCTGATACGATTGAAGACTCCTTGGAAAGGTTGTTTATTCTTGGGCGTTTGAAATTTATCACATTTAAAAATATTTTTAGTTGTACGTAATACGAGTCACCATAATGAATAGAATTCTTACACAAGACGTCAACGTCTTCAGACGTCTGAACCGATTGCAATGACATTTGAATCATGCATGATTTATACGTTGTACAACATATAACGTCTTCAGTCAACGTTTTACTTACAAAGTAATAAACAGTTTCTATTGGTATTTAATAATATTTTTATTTTCATCTCGACCGTCATTCTATGTACAGTTTATATTTAAACCGGAAAATTCTAAACTTTTCTTTTAACCTGGTGATCGCGATCATAATTTGAGAACGAAGTTGCTAAATTATTTTCCTTCGATTGTCTTTGACACGTATGCAAGGACACCAACGCGAGCAAAGAAGCGGGTAAAAACTAGTATATCACAATATCTAATACAAAGGTAGTACCTACTTTAACGAACGGAACAACGCCAGAGTACCTGTGCTATAATTTCCGACAAACCATGGTATTTGTGTTTGATTCCATCTGGATCATTGTTATAGCGAAAGCAGTATGGTGCGGTGTGGATCTGAACGATATTCTTCACAACTTTTGACGCTGATGACGCTCAGTCCCTCCTAGACGGTTCAAACCGTCTGTGAGGGTATCGTCGAACGCCACTGAACATAATGCGACTATTTTTAACTGAAAAGCGACCGTAGGTTTTTCTTTTCTTCTATAGAGTGCGACCGGGACAACTGGAGATCATTCAAAACTATTCGACAAGCTTTGAGCATAATCCGAAGAATCTGCCTTGTGCTAGTATATAAGAATCAGTAACACAATGGTACGGGTGAAGTACTTTTTCATATATGACATCTGTTGTCAAAACAGACCTGATGAGGGGAAAACGCCAAGCGCTATTACTCGAGTTTGCAGAAATGTCGCTCAGTGGAAGAAGATTACAAATAAGCGAACACGTGTATCAGCTTATCCGTTAAACTTAAGTGGACGTGGACGTGAAAATAACTGACATTTTAAAAAAAATGCCTCCATCTGAAAGACAAATTTCTCCCGTTTCCAAAAATGTATTGTTTATTTGCTTTTAAATAGTTATTTTAGTCTTAAACGCTCTTTGAACAAATGCCTGGCCACGCTGATGCTTCAGGCAGGGAATACGACCATAAATTATCCATGCCTGCCACAGTCATGGAAACAAGAATGCTTATATACAGGGACCTTTCAGATACAAAGTACTTAGCAAATGTCTACAGGGCCGTATACAAAATCCTAATCAGAGTTTCAATAGCTGCGTGTGGCAGCGAGTACCGAAAACAGTGTTTGTTGGATGGACAGTGCTCAAAATAGGTGTGATGGAAGCTGTTACCTGTTTCAGTGTGTAATTAGCAGGACAAAAGAAATGGAAAAATAGGAATCCAACCAGGAAATAATATGAAGGCTGCTCTGACTGCTATAGATCATCAGCGACTAGTTGACGCTCAAAGGGCTGCGGAAGCCACCACTAAACAATCCAGAGTAAGGAAAAACTGAAAAAGTCTGCAGAGGATAAAGAAGCAGCTGGCCAGCAAGATTGTGCTACTGGAATGTTCTGAAAGAAGCATACGGTGAGTCGAAAACACTGTGAACATTCTTTTCTCATTTTATCTAAACTACATTTTTCAGAACGCTAGGTACAGTAGATACATCTTCATAATTGTTTTTGCTATGTTCACCAAATTGCTCCCAATTGAAGAATGGTTCAGTATATTTGAATACATTGCGGAAATAATCTTTGTTTGCCATTCTGTACATAATTTTAACGCCAATTTTTAGACAAAATAGTAGTGAAGCGTAATAAAGGTTTTTCTTTTTCCTCAGATATACTCCAAACTACACAAGAGGCATAATGTGTTGACAGCACCCTGCCACATTCTATATGCTATAACCTGTTTTACCTGGTGTGTAAGAGGTATGAGACAGGCGAAGTACCCTCAGACTTTAAGAAAAATGTTATAATCCCCATTCCAAATAAAGCGGGTACAGACAGGTGTGAAAACTACAGAACCATCAGTTTAATAAGTCATGGTTGCAAAATATTAACACGAATTATATACAGAAGAATGGAAAAGCTGGTAGAAGCCGACCTCGGGGAAGATCAGTTTGGGTTCAGGAGGAATGTAGGAACACGGGAGGCAATACTCACTTTACGGCTTATCCTAGAAGATAGATTAAGAAAAGGCAAACCTACATTTCTAGCTTTTGTAGATTTGGAGAAGGCTTTTGACAATGTTGATTGGAATAAACTCTTTCAAGTTCTGAAGCAAGCAGGAGTAAAATATAGGGAGCGTAAGGTTATTTACAACTTGTACAAAAACCAGACAGCGGTTGTCAGAGTTGAAGGGCATGAAAGGAATGCAGTGGTTGGTAAGGGAGTAAGACAGGGTTGTAGTCTTTCTCCATTGTTATTCAATGTGTACATTGAGCAAGCTATAAAGGAAAGTAAGGAGAAATTTGGAGAAGGAATTAAAATTTCAAGGGGAAGAATTAAAAACATTGCGTTTTGCCGATGACATAGTAATTCTGTCAGATACAGCAAAGGACCTGGAAGAGCAATTGAACGGAATGGACAGTGTGCTGAAAGATGCATATAAGATGAACATTAACAAGAGCAAAACTAGGGTAATGGAATGCAGTGTAAGAAAATCAGGTGATGCTGAAGGAATTAGATTGGGAAACGAAGCAATAAAGGAGGTAGATGAGTTTTGTTACTTGGGCAGTAAAATAACAAATGATGGTCGCAGTACAAAGGATATAAAATGCAGAATGGCAATGGGTAGAAAAGCGTTCTTGAAAAAGAGAAATTAATTAACATCGAATATTGATTTAAGCCTAAGGAAGTCCTTTCTGAAGGCATTTGTATGGAGTGTTGCCTTGTATTGGAGTGAGACGTGGACGAAAAACAGTGCGGACAGGAAGAGGATTGAGGCTTTTGAAATATGGTGCTACAGAAGAATGCTGAAGATTAGGTGGGTGGATCGCGTAACTAATGAGGAGCTACTGAACAGAATTGGGGAGAAAAGAAATTTCTGGCATACCCTGACCAAAAGAAGGGATAGATTGGTAGGACACATTCTTAGACATCAAGGAATTGTGAATTTAGCGTTGGAGGGAAGTGTGTGGGGTAAAAATCGCAGAGGAAGACCAAGAGATGGATACAGTAAGCAGATTCTGACAGATGTAGGTTGCCGTTCTTATGTGGAGATGAAGAGGCTTGCTCAGAATAGGGTATTGTGGAGAGCTGCATCAAACCAGTCTCCGGACTGAAGACCACAACAACAAACAACAACATTACACTGACGATGCACCAGAAAATAGTTCCAGAATGCAAACGTATTATTAAAGCATCTATTAGGCAAAATATTATAATTCTTATAATATCACAGATATTTCAATAAATTTCGTATTACAGATTCAGTTAATGTCATTCCGTATTGGTACAAAATCGCAACTTCCTCTGCATTGCAGATGAAGAGTAATGGGAACCGAAAGCGAGGTATAAAATGCAGTCCGTTCACGTCCTGGTCCCATTTAACGCTTCTCGGGAAATGACGCTCAAAGTTTCGGACGTACTTCAAGCGCCTTGAAGTTCCTTTCAATTCTTCCACCTTACAGTCGCAGCTGTGGCACATTACCTAGACTCTTTCATCCGCAATATTGCGTACCACGCTCAAAACCCGATTATTGTTTTTACTTTCTTTTTTGTTCCCATGTATAAGGAAGATTTTAACACGAATGTATCATAAAACATGTAAACACAATATGAACAAGTACTTCCGAAGAATTAATGCAAGCCGTAGAGATGTTCAACATGTGCTACCATTACATACTTCGTAACTTATTTCATTGTACATACGAATCAAATCGGATACGAATATTACAAAGCACTAAACAAACATTGTGAACAGAGGAAAATGTAACACGGTGAAACATATTGATAGATTTTAAGTAATTACTGTTTATTCTACCGATACTCAGCTTTTTAATGGTACGACGTATGGCGGTTCTGCTCGCTGCAACATTATTCTCCTGGGGCGTCGTGGTAGAAATAAACACTCGTATGTACAATTTTCACTTCTTCTTTAGCTTATTCTCCACCAAAACATTACAATAACGTACACAAATTACAACACAGACTGACAGATTCCAAAGTACTCGACGAAAGACAAAACTCCAACTCCGCCAAAACTCTCCCTCCCCCACGCTCGGCGGTGAGGCAAATATATAACCTTGACAATAATGACGTTACATTAAACATTGTTCATAACAATATGCTGATTTACAATTAACAAACATAACAGAAAAACATATCATGTATACAAAAGTAATCACAATATAAAATGAAAACTATGCATACAATAATTTTAGATGGCACATGTATTTTTAAGACAAAATCTCCGATCTTTCTGTTTGACAACAAAGTGCAATGATAAAAGTCAATTAATTTGTTAATGAGTACATCATACATGTTCCTACCATATATTGAGCTATCAATTATCTTGGCAATTCTCAAAATAAGTTCAAAATGTCAAGTGAGTCAATATATACAAAGAAATACAATATTCAAATCTCGAGTACATCATTAATTACACAATTAGCTGGTCTACACAACTAGTTTATGAGCCTAACATATATACAATGCTATTAATTTTCATTTTTTCCAAAAAATTTTACAATTCGTCTGTTTAAGTCTTGAAATAACATACAATGACGCAACTATTGTTTATAGTACTGTCTGGAAAGCAAATATATGAATCTCATAATTAATGAAAACTATCACAGTATCACGCAGACACTGTCCTACACTGATTCCTAGGCTAGCTATTACGTTTTTAACTTCACACGCAACATATATCACAACTGAACCACACGTTTCCGGATGAAACTGAGATGAGGACCAGGCAGATGGTATCGTACGGTAACATTTAGATGAGGGGGCCAGCAGTATCGTTACAACAGCTAGTTGTCAACGATCGTATTAGCTGACACATTCATATATCGCTGACTACTAAATAAACTGCCTCCACTACACTTATGCTTCCTATTTTGGAATATTGCTGGGCATTGTGGGATCCACTCCAGGGGGACTGACGGACGACTTAGAGAAAATTCAGAGAAGGGCAGCTCGTTTTGTATTATCGCTATATAAGGGAGAGAGTCTCACTGAAATGATGCACGAGTTGGGGTGGAAATCATTACAAGAAAGGCGATATTTGTTGCGGCGAGTTCTATCTGCGCAATTTCTTTCACCAACGTTTTTTTTAGAATGCGAACATAAATTGTTAGCACGCATCTACATAGGGAGACTTCATCATCATAATAAAATAACAGAAATCAGATCGAAAACAGAAAGATTTAGGTGTTCCTTTTCCCGCGAGCTATTAGAGAATGGAACTATAGAGAAATATCATAAAAGTGTTTTCGATGAACCCTCTGCCATGCACTCCGATATTAATTGCAGGGTATCTGTGTAGATTTAGATGAATACAGTATAAATGTGTCTGGGAAACATCCGCCAACAGTTTTCATCTGTCTTCAAAAATTAGCGAATGAGTCGGTCCTTTGGAACAATAAGAGATTCCGCAAGTAATAGAACATCAACCAAATGTGTGTGCAACGGACATTATATCTTGCAAGATACGAAAGAAATATTCAATCAGTTTTGGATAAAGTAATGCAACCATATATAAAAATAGAGCTATTCCGGTTGCTAATTGATTCGTGTGTGGAGTGATCCTTCGTTATACGACGAAAAATTCGTGAATGTAAGTGGAACAGCAACCTGTTCGTTGAAAATGAGTCTCTCGTAGTGTACCTCATTCTGCCAACGCTGTGACGACAGTCGGCTGCTAAAACATTCTCTCCGAAACTGCACAATTGCTATACGCTCTTTGCAAAGGAAAGGGAATGTTACTAGAAGCCGCACGACACAACTCGTGGCATTGATTAATAATAAACTGCAAGCGTCTGTTGAGAGGAAAAATAACTTTTTATGCGTCGTTTGCCACAAAATCTTAAGCAATGTTAACATTGCAATGGTCACGCCACTAGGAGGAACATTGGTGGTCGCATTGTACCGTAACCCCAGATGTTGTATATAAGTAAAATATGTGTGAAAATTAGATCTAAGAGTAGTACATCTTATTTTCTTTGGTTTTTACCTTGGCTTCACAATGTGTGGTCAGGTGGACCATTTTTACAAAGTCAGACGTTTGTGGCGTTGTGATCTGCAAACCAAATAATTCTGTGTGACTATTTTGTTGAGTTAGCACGCTATTTTGAGTTTGAAAACACAAATTTGGTGAGTATGGATATTTCGTTCATCAGGCTATATTGTCAATTACTTACGATTCGTTTCGGAACACACTTTCTCTCTTGCTTTTCTGTGACCTACATACAAGCCATATATATGCTTTTGCTGATACATTTATCTTAGCTTAACACTATAAATTCACCATGTGGCAGTCGAGGTAATTACAAATATATGCATCCATTTTCAGAATGTTATCATATACCGTCAGCCTATCCAATCAGCTAACAAAACGTATGTAATTAGCAGTTGGTTGTAGTAAATCTATCCATGCGAAATTCTTATACCCTTTTATGTGTTCGAATAACTTTTCCAAAAAACATGATATGCGAGTTAAGCTACTATGACTCTCGACATATACTGTATCCTATTATATAGCTTCTATTTGACGATGTAAACACCAAGCTGAAGCTGTGAAGACCCCTAGAGTTGGAAAACTCACGCTTCGGAACTAGGACATGCACAATGCTCTGTACTCATCATCATCATCATCATCATCATCATCATCATCATTAGAAACTGATTGTGCCTTTCAGCGTTCAGTCTGGAGCATAGTACCTCTAATAAAATTCCTCCATGATCCCCTATTCAATACTAACATTGATGCCTCGTCTGATGTTATGCCTTTTACTTCAAAACCATTCTGCATCGAATCTAAGTACTTTCTTCTAGGTCTACCTGGACTTCTCTTACCCTCCGCTGCCGAGCTCATGAGTCTCTAAGGTATCCTTGCTTCTCCCATGCGTGTAACATGACTCCACCATCTCAGTCTGTTCGCTTTAACTGCTTCATCTATGGTGTTCATACCCAGTTTTTCTTTTATATCCTCATTATGGACACCCTCCTGCCATTGTTCCCATCTATTAGTACCTGTAATCATTCTTGCTTCTTTCATATCTGTAACCTCTATCTTATGAATAGGGTAACCTGTATCCAACCAACTTTCACTCCCATACAACAAAGTTGGTCGAAAGATAGAGCGGTGCACTGCTAACTTGGTATTTTCTTCCTTCTTGCAGAAGAGAGTAGATCTTAGCTGAGCACTCACTGCATTAGCTTTGCTGCACCTCGATTCCAGTTCTTTCGCTATGTTGCCATCCTGTGAGAAAATACATGCCAGGTACTTGAAACTGTCTACCTGTTCTAACTTTGTTCCTCCTATTTGGCACTCAATCTGTTTGAATCTCTTTCCCACAGACATTACTTTCGTTTTGGAGATGCTGATCTTCACATCATAATCCTCTGATCGAGCTCTGAAATATTAGTTTGCAACCTTTCAATAGAATCGGCCATTACTACTAAGTCATCCGCATTTGAGAGACTGCTTATTTTGTTTTCACCTACTTTAATCCCGCTCTGCTAGTCTACTGTTTTGCTTGTACTTGGACTTTAAATTATTTGGGCAGAGTAAAGTTTTTGTTCCCCATTGTTCATAATTCTAAATTCTCTGTCACAGTCTTCATTGATATTACCACAGTTATTATAACAGGAAGTCTACACAAAACATCAGCTAGTATATTCTCACAACCTTTAATGTACCTAATGGTGTAATCAAACTGTTGCAGAAATATACCTCATCAGGATACACAGTCATGATATCATTTACGTTCTTGCAGATAGATAAGTGCCTTGTGATCAATATAAACAATTACTTGGTGTCCTAAGACATACGTTTTAAATTTAGTAAACCCCCAGTAGATGCCCAAAAGTTCCTTCTCAGTTACAGTGTACATTTTCTCATGCTTATGATGTGTCCTACTTCAAGCAGCTACTGATTAATGGATGAGCTGCCCACTGTCAATTTTCTCTTGGAATATATAAGCTCCTAAACCAGTGTTACTACTGTCTGTCATTATGCTAATTGGTGATGACAGGTCTGGTCAACATAAATTTTATTTTACAGAGTTCTTTCTCAATCTGGTCATAAGCCTCCTGACAATTATTATCCCAATCTTTCTCGTAAGATTGTTTAAACATGCTGCATTAAGTTCTTGGCTAGAATTGAATTTCCTGTAGTACCCACAGGCACCCAGGTGTGATTTAATTGCTTTTCAGTTTTTGGCGATGGAAATTTTTCAATGGCTTTATCTTTGTCAGGAGATATTCAATCTTTAGTTGTGCTGTGACCCAAAAATTTAAGTTCTTTTATGGCAAACTTATATGTTTCTAGTTTACGTGACATTCTATCATGTCTAGGTTTAACATATACTTTTTTGAGTAATCTCATATGCTCCTCCCAACTTTTCCCTGTTACCAAAATGTCGTCAACATAACTACCAATTTCTTAAAAAGGTCTTTGCATAAAAGAGGATCCAAAACCCTAATAAATTATTTGTTAAAGTGTAGCTGACCACCGTAAATGAACACTTGTTATTCATAACATTATCCTCTTACTTCAGGATTATACTTTTAACATCGCCACAATTTATAGCACTGAAATACGGCCTTATTTTCAATGTGGTGCTCCCTTCAAAATACGCATGCAACACACGGTCGTTTCATATAAAGAAAAAGCAATTTTAATTATTTATTTATTTGTGGAAAACAACTGGTATTGACACTAAAGGTTGCCGTCTTGTGGTCTTTGCTATAATTACAGTGAGACAAGTAGATGACACCCGTCGTCTTGAGTAAAAAAATAAAATTTGCGATCTTTGCACTTCTCTTTATATTAATATAATAGGATTGCTGGGGACGATGAGTAAATTAAGACACGGCCGTTTGTCGGTATGTTTATACGACCCAGCCGTTTCGTGACTGCGAAGTTACAGCGATTTCCGTGACTCTTAAGAGTCAGCCTGTTAAAAAGAACAACTCATCACATTGAAAACTACAGGAAAGTAGAAACTTCCCGGCAGATTAAAATTGCGTGCCGGAACCGGGACCCGAAACTGGGACCTTTGCCTTTCGTGGGCAAACAGTCTACCGACTGTGCTATCCCGACACGACTCACGATGCAGCCTCACAACTTTACTTCCGCCAGTACCTCACCTCCTACTTTCCAAACTTCACAGAAGCTCTCCTGCGAACCTTGCAAGACTAGCACTCCTGGAAGAAAGGATATGGTGGAGACATGGCTTAGCCACAGCCTAAGGGATGTTTCCAGAATGAAACTTTCACGCTGCAGCGGAGTTTGCGCTGATATTAACTTCCTGGCAGATTAAAATTTCGTGCCGGAACCGGGACCCGAACCTGGGATCTCTGCCTTTCGTGGGCAAGCGCTCTACCGACTGAGCTATCCCGACACGACTCACGATGCCGCCCCACAACTCTACTTTCGCCAGTACCTAGCCTCCTACTTTCCAAACTTCAAGAAGTTCTCCTGTGAAACTTGCAAGACAAGTACTCCCGGAAGAAAGGATATGATGGAGACATGGCTTAGCTACAGCCTAAGGGATGTTTTCAGAATGAAACTTTCACTCTGCAGCGGAGTGTGCGCTGATATGAAACTTCATGCCAGCGCTCTACCGACTGAGCTTTCCCGCGACACGACTCACGATGCAGCCCCACAACTTTAGTTCCGCCAGTACCTCGTCTCCTAAATTTGTGGGGCGGCATCGTGAGTCGTGTCGGGATAGCTCAGTCGGTAGACCGCTTGCCCGCGAAAGGCAGAGGTCCCAGGTTCGTGTCCCGGTTCCGGCACGCAATTTTAATCTGCCAGTAAGTTTCCTGTCAGAGCACACTCCGCTGCAGAGTGGAAGTTTCATTCTGGATACAGAAAAGTCATTTACATTGTAATGTTTTTACCATAACGCCATATAAACATTACTGTTTCGGA
This sequence comes from Locusta migratoria, assembly GCA_026315105.1. NCBI lineage: Eukaryota > Metazoa > Arthropoda > Insecta > Orthoptera > Acrididae > Locusta > Locusta migratoria. The sequence continues at coordinate 226,995,637 of CM048746.1, read as the reverse complement.
GAAATTTCCACTGCCAAACGTCAAGGCTCTCATACAAACAAGCGCTCTACAAAATGAACACTGCTGCCGTGTGAAAACACACTTCCTGCTTTAGAAAGTAACAAAAGTACGCGTCTCTTTCCTGTCGACAGAGAAAGGAGGACGAAACGTCATTTCATCGGGAAAGCTGTGTCCTTCCCGCAGTCTCCCGTTTGAGTTAAATATCGGCAGAATTCTTTGATATTCGGCGGCGCAATTCCCGCTCTCTGTGCGCGACGAGAATTAATATGTGGCGCGCGGTGCTTTGTCTTCCGCTGTGTCGCCGCCTTTGATGGCGCCGCCGCTGACGGATGAGGCGGCGGGCGCAGGCGACGCGGCGGCCGCAGCCGCAGCCGCAACCGCAGCCGCGGGCGGGCTGGGAGCGAGTCTCCCACTGGCAGAGAGCAGCGCCACCTGAAAGGCGAATGGAGGGGGTCGCCAAATCCTCAACACTGTGGCCGAGTAGCACAAATGGTTTAAATCATACCTAACTGCAAGAGTTCGGAAAGTTGGTATAAGTAACTCACATAATATTAAAAAAAACAGCCGAGTCCCCAAACTGGGGAACTATCGAGCATGGGGTGCCGCAGGGCTCGGTACTGGGACCTTTGCTGTTCTTAATATATAGCAGTGGCGTAACTAGGACTTGGCTTTGGGGGGGGGGGGGGGGGATAGATCTGCTTAACGAGCAAAATTTTAGTCAGTTTCCAGACAGAAACTAATTCACCCCCATCCAATGAAAGCTTATGGTAAAACACCCCAAGTTTCCAATCTTTACCTTTACCACATTGCTGTTATACGATTTCTTTTTTCTTTTTCTTCTCTCTCTCTCTCTCTCTCTCTCTCTCGATTTTTTTTTCAGTCGGGGGGATTCTGGGGGGGGGGGGGACGGTTCTATCCCTCTCATCTCCCCCCCCCCATAGTTACGCCACTGCATCTACCACTCCCGTTGAAGAAACTAGTTCACCCCCATCCAATGAAAGCTTATGGTAAAACACCCCAAGTTTCCAATCTTTACCTTTACCAGATTGCTGTTATACGATTTCCTTTTTCTTTTTCTTCTCTCTCTCTCTCTCTCTCTCTCTCTCTCTCTCTCTCTCTCTATTTTTTCTTTTTTTTTGTGATCGTGGGGGGTTTTGGGTGGGGAGGGTTATCCCCCTCATCCCCCCCATAGTTACGCCACTGATATATAGGGTGTTTCACTAGGTGTGTTTGTCTCTGTAACTGTACCGTATTTTATCGCATAAACTCCCCCCTCGCATTTTCCCCTACCCTACGATTTATATAATTAAAAATTATTTTATTAATATCGCGCATAATTCCCTCTCCTAGTTCGTTCTAACAGGAGCGGCCTTCAAACAACTTGACAATGGGCAACAATGGACGCAGTGGTACTGCCACGAACGAATATTCCCATTGTCGCAACATACCGTAAATTTGGAACGTTAAGCCGCAGACATATTTCTAGGTCACTTTGCTACAAGTCGTCACAATGGCGAAATATTCAAATTACACGACAAAATTTAAACTAAATGTGTTATCTTACGCCGATAGAAACGGAGTAAAAGCTGCAGGAAGGCATTTCTCCGTCGATCCTAATTCAGTACGGTATTGGCGGAGACAAAAAGATAAACTCGTGGCTGCAAAGGCAAGCTCCAGATCTTTCCGTGGGCCTTGTGTTCAGAAAATAAATACCAGTAAGTTTAACAGTAGTTGCGACTTCTGTCGGGGTGAAGGAGACGTCGTTGCCCAGGTAACAACAATAGTGAGCCGGGTTTTTCCACTCCCGCCGCCACCGGCTCGGCTTGTGAGGCACCGCTGTTGCCAAAGTGTGTGTAAACAATAGCTCGTGGTGTCGCGCGGTGGCCCTTTGCGTTCTCTATCCTGCATTGTTGTGTCCTACCGACAAAGAATGTCTCCAGGCGCCAGCATGGCATTAGATGTTGCCGGCGCGATCAGAATACGCTGGAAACTATGCGAACCCTCCACTCGCTCCGCACCGACGTGCCAAAAGTCGCAACTAATATTAAACGCACTGTAGGTACCATTTTTTTTTTTCACAATTTGCCGTATACCGGTATTTTCACTACCTAATACATAGTTTTTCTTCCTTTTTGAATAACTTCTCGCTTAATTCCCTCCCTAGTGTTTTCAAAAAAAAAAAATTTCGAGAAAAAAGGGGGAAATTAAGCGATAAAATACGGTAATAGGTGACGGGAAATTTTAATACGGTAGGTCAACACAAGAAATGTTACACTTTCTGCGGAGCTATGAACATAGTTTATTGTATCATTTTACAAAGAGTTACACCACAAAGATATATATTCTTTTTAAATGGAACAATAGTTTTTTCTATCGTGTATTGGATTCGTTTAAACCAGCTGCGCCCAAATCAATTTAAACTACATTCCTATCACTGTTAGTTTGGGAGCTACAACCCTTCAAAGTTCCGGGGGCGGAGGCTGCGATAGCGTATCTAACTGGCCGAGTGGCCAGGAATGTAGTTTAAATTAATTTGGACGCAGCTGGTTTCAACGAATCCAATGCACGATAGAAAAAAACTATTGTTCCATTTAAAAAAATTATATCTTTGTGCTGTAACTCTTTGTAAAATGATACAATAAACCATGTTCATAGCTCCGCAGAAAGTGTTACATTTCTTGTGTTGACCTACCGCATTAAAATTTCCCGTCACCTATTATTTTATAGGTTACAGAGGCAAACACACTTAGTGAAACACCCTGTATATTAATGATTTGCCTTTCTATTCTCATAAAGATGCCAAGCTAGTTCTCTTTGCTGATGATACAAGTATCGCTATCACACCCGAATCACAGGAATTAACTGATGAAATTGTCAATGAAGTATTTCAGAGAATTATTAGGTGGTTCTCTGTAAATGGATTCTCTTTAAATTTTGAAAAAAACAAAACAAAAACAAAACAAAAAAAACAGTATATTCAGTTTCACACAATACATGGCATCACACCATTAATTAATATTGACTTCAACCAGAAATCTATAGCTAAGACAGAATATTAAAAATTTTTAGGTTTATTCATTGATGAAGGGTTGAATTGGGAGAAACACATTGAAGATCTGCTGAAACGTTTGAGCTCAGCATCTTATGCTGTTGGGGTGATTGCAAACTTTTGTGATGTACAACTCAGTAAACTAGCATACTATGCCTATTTTCATTCTCTGCTTTCTTATGGCACCATATTCTGGGGTAATTCATCATTTAGTAAGGAAGTATTCATTGCCCAAAAGCGGGTCATCAGAATAATTGCTGGAGCCCACCCAAGATCATCCTGTAGACATTTATTTAAGGATCTAGGAATCTTCACAGTAGCTTCACAAGTTATGAAATTTGTTATTAACAATCCAACCGAATTCAAATGTAATAGCAGTGTGCATAGCTACAACACTAGGAGAAATGGTGACCTGCACTATTCAAGGTTAAATTTAGTTTTGTCACAGAAAGGGGTTAATTATTCTGCCACAAAAGTCTTTGGTCACTTACCAAGTAGTATCAAAATTCTGACAGTTAGCCAACTAGCATTGAAAAATAAATTAAGAGTTTCTTAATGGCAATTCCTTCTACACATTAGATGAATTTCTAGATAAAAGTTAGTACTTTATGAAAAAAATTAAAAATAAAAAAAGTAAAAAAAAAAAAATATTGAGTGTCATGTAATATTATGTACAGACACATTTCATTTAACCGACAGGTTCCACATCATTACGAAGTGTCGTATTCATGATCTACGGAACAAGTATTAATCTAATCTAATCTAATCTACCAGCATGATTGCATTGATACACAGATAGCACTTTTTGGAAAAGTCTGATGTATGGAATTCTACAGTCTTCTGATGCCTATGGTTTATCGTGTGGTTATTCTTTGATATCTGAGACAGTTCGTATTGTAAAGTCCCTATGGTCCCGACATAAGTCGGTTTTTGTAATATTTTGTACTTATGTAAACTGGCCACAGATGTATATTGTAAGTGGCCCAGTAATCTTTGGAAGTTCGATTGTAGAGTAAGCGCTCTGGCTGCGAGTGACTTGCAAGCTGTGTTGTGAAAGAGTTGCCTGTTGGGTGAGGAAGCGCGAGGACGCTGCTGGAGAATGGAGTAGTTAAGTATCTGTTGCAGCACGCTATTATTGTAATGCATGATGTTAATTTAATTTTCTGTAATATTTTTCTACTTCATATTTTTTTTTTTTTTTTTTTTAAGAATACATAATTCCTAATATTCAATTTGCGTCCTGTGTCCTAATTTGGTAGTTACTTTCCCCTTCCTTTCATTTTTTCATTTATGATTATTGTTGAACTTAATTACTACCCATCTATCATTTTTGAAAATTTTTAGTACTAAAATACTGTATGACGCGAGCTGTTTGCTGTTTCCTGTTTCCAGTTTTGTAATAAGAAGATACGAGGTAACTCAACTTTTTTTATCTGTGTCGACGTCAGATTGTTTCCCCCTTTTCATTATTCAAGTTAATCAGTTTCGTTGTACCCTTTGGGAGTACTTTAGAAAGGGGCATAAATTCTAGTGTTTGAGTTTCCCCATTTCCCGGGCGTGTCCGCTGCGCATATTAATGTTTTCTTGGACTTACCTTTGTGGTCGTAGTCACCACATTGTTCGGTTTTTAAAAGTTCAATATTGGTCAAAGTTCAGTTTTGCAGGTAAGTAGTGCTGATCAGTTTACATTAAACATTAATCTATTCCAGATACCTTCCAAATTTCTATATTTCTATATTTTTTATTTATTTAATTTTTCGGGAGACCTTGCTCTATATCTGTCGATCTGTAAATGCGTGAGCAAGTACACTTATAACACAATTACGTGATCACGTGAGATATCATGCACAGTATATAATGTACTTTATTCACATATTGGTTACAGTGTAATCTGTGTTGTATTGCAGTACGATACTTTGCTGCCTCTTTACTTGTGGTTTACATGGCCATTATGTACGATGAGGCTACTGTTGTTGTTCTTGTTGTTGTTCTGGTCTTCAGTCCGCAGACTGGTTTGAGACAGCTCTCCAAACTACCCTGTCCCATGCAAGCCTCTTCATCTGAGAATACGAACAGCAACCTACATCCGTTTGAATCTGTCTTCTACATTCATCCCTCGGTCTCCCTCTATCCCTCTACGATGTATGTTTACCCCACACACTTCCTTCTAATGCTAAGTTGATGATTCCTTGATGTCTCGGAATGTGTCTCTCCAACCTATCCCTTCTCTTAGTCAGGATCTGCCAGGAACTCCTTTTCTCCCCAATTCTGTTGAGCACCTCCGTATTAGTTACGTGATCTACCCAACTAATCTTCATCATTCGCATACAGCACCACATTTCGAAAGCTTTTATCATCTTTTTGTCTGAACTCCTTATCGTCTACGTTTCACTCCCACATAATCCTACAATCCAGACAAGGACGTCCTAACATTTAAACTAATATTGGATGACAACAAATTTCGCTTCTTCAGAAACGCTTTTCTTCCCACGGCCATTCTGTATTTTATATCTTCTTTACTTCGGTCATAAGACGTTATCTTGCCACTAAAAAATAAAAATAAAAATAAAATAAATAAATAAAAAACTTGTCTATTACTTTTATCGTCTCTTTACCTAACCTAATTCCTTCAAGCATCGCCTAATTTCCTGACACTACATTCCATTACACTCGTTTTACTCTTGTTGATGTTCATCTTATATCTTCCTTTCAAGACATTGCCCAATCCATTTAATTGCTCTTCCAGGTCCTTTGCTGTCTCTGACAGAATTACTTTGTCATCAGCAAACCGCAAGATTTTTATTCCCTCTCCTTGGACTTTAATTTCCTCCCCAAACTTCTCGTTGCATTCCTTCACAGCTTGCTCAGTGTACAGACTGAACAACATTGGGGAAAGGCTACAACCCTGTCTTACTCCCTTCCCAACCACTGCGACCCCTTTTATTCCATTCAACTCTAATAATTACTGTCTGGTTTTTGTACAAGTTGAATATAACTCTTCGCTCCCTATGGGACTACTATAATAGTCAAAACATCATTCCCGTTGGCCCCTAGTATAGTATGTGATCACCTCGAACGGCAAGTATAGTTGCGCGCGTCTATGGCATCAACAGTATAAGGTTATCAATCAGCGTATTTTTGGCCATACTTCAATAATATCCAGCTCTGCAAACGTTGTGAGAGGTGCTGGTCTGACTGCAGTGCATGTGCCAAGTGCATCCCAGACATGCTCAATCGGGTTTAAGTCCGGTGAACAAGATATGCACTCCATTAGTTCAATTACCTCGGCTTCACTCATGTTGTCCACTAATGCAACTCTGCGGCGACGACCGTTATTGTCCACCTGAAGGTTAACAAGTGTTTGCACAGAGTCAGATTGCATTGATAAATATCGTGCTCGTTACATTCCGTTAAAGATTGTTATTTCAGTCAGAAACAAGTTTGTAGGGCCAGAATTATTAACACAGTGATTTTTATTATCAGTTATTTTCAGATAATTAACTTTGTTACGACATTTTCATACAGAAACAATTAGCAGTTTGTGTCTCATTATAAAAAACATTACGCAGTGAGATAGGTTTTACAATACCTTTACATTCACATAGAATACAGTTAAAAATACGCAGTCAGATTAACGTAACGTTGTACAAAGGCATTCAGGTAGAACAAGTTCAAACACACAGCAGACTTAAATTTTGTAAGAGAGAAGGAGAAGCGAGAAACTTTCATTTTGTTTATTCGTTATCCAGGTCATATCTCCTTTCTTTTCCACCATTTTCTAGTATCTCAAGTTTCTATCTACAGTTCAAAACGAATAAGTTATCGTCAGATTCTATATCTGCCCCTGTATATGTCTTAGAATTTAAAATCTGGTTTTGAAATCTATGACTTACCATTAGAAAGTGAGTTTGGTACCTTTCGATGTCTCCTGCTCTCTGCCATATATACAGACCTTTTGCATGGTGCTTATTTCAAGTGTTTGTGATGATTAAATTGTGCTCTGCGCAACTGCATAACTTCCTCTTTCATTCCATTTACCAGCTCTATATTTTCCTACGATTTTCCGTTCATTACCTTAGTACTTAGTTGCAGTCCACCATCACAAGCAAGTTTTCCTCTCGCTTAAATGTGTCAATAACTTCTTTTCATACATTTTATTCAATGTCCTCATCATCGGCTGAGCTAGTTACACTACTGTGGCCGAATTTGGCTTCGTATCTATCTTTGCTGCGATAATGCATCCACTATGCTTACCCTCATTACTTTTTTTTTCTTATTCATTGTTAGACCTAGTCCTGTGATACCAGCAACTGTACCTATTTATAACCCTGTACTGACCTGGCCAGATATTCCTTTCAGCCCGTCAGAGAACTTCACTAATCCCCAAGATATCTATTAATCAGACTATCGATTTTTCTTTTCAAATTTTCTAACTCGCCTACATGATAAAGGGATAGCATACTCCATGCTCCGATCCGTAGAATGCCAGATTTCCTACGCAAGATGATGGGTTACCACAACCAAAAATGTGATCGTCAGGTATCTGTTACACTTGCGAAGATGACACACTCCCGCGTCGAAACCGGTCGTCTTGTGTAAAAAATAAATACAAAATATTACGATCTTGGCATTTTCTCATTAAATGCCATTTTGTTTTCTTAATGGCGATATGCTCCTGAGTAATTTGCCCTCCCCCCTCCAGAGATACGAATGGAGGACTACACCACTGGCCAATAAAATTGCTACAACAAGAAGAAATGCAGATTATAAACAGGTATTCATTGGAAAAATATATTGTACTAGAACTGACATGTGATTACACTTTCAATTGGGTGCATATATCCTGAGAAATCAGAACCCAGAACGACCACCTCTGGCCGTAATAACGGCCTTGATACGCCTGGGCATTGAGTCAAACAGAGCTTGGATGGCGTGTACAGGTACAGATTCCCATGCAGCTTCAACACGATAACACAGTTCATCAAGAGTAGTGACTGGCGTTTTGTGACGAGCCTGTTGCTCGGCCACTATTGACCAGACAGTTTCAGTTGGTGAGAGATCTGGAGAATGTGCTGGCCACGGAAGCAGTCAAACATATTCCGTATCCAGTGAGGCACATACAGTACCTGCAACATGCTGTCGTGCATTATCCTGCTGAAATTTAGGGTTTCGCAGGGATCGAATGAAGTGTAAAATCACGGGACTTAACACATCTGAAATGTTACTGCCACTGTTCAAAGTGCCGTCGATGAGGACAAGAGGTGACTGAGACGTTTAACCAATGGCACCCTATACCATCACGCCGGGTGATAAGCCAGTATGGTGATGACGAATACCCGCTTCACCGTGATGTCGCCAAACACCGATGCGACCATCATCATGCCGTAAACAGAACCGGTATTCATCCGAAAAATGACGCTTTGCTATTCGTGTAACAAGGTTCGTGATGCTGTAAATAGAACCTGGTTTCATCCGAAAAAATGACGCTTCGCTAATCGTGCACCAAAGATCGTCGTTGCGTACGCCATAGCAAGCGCTCCTGTCTGTGATGCAGCGTCAAGGGTAACCGGCTAACCGCAGCCATGGTCTCCGAGCTGATAGTCAATGCTACTGCAAACGTCGTCGAACTGTTTGTGCAGATGGTTGTTGTTTTGCAAACGTCCCCATCTGTTGTCTCAGGGATCGAGACGTGGCTGCAAGATCCATAACAGAAATGCTGATAAGATGCTTGTCATCTCGACTGCTAGCGATACGAGGCTGTTGGGATCCAGCACGGCAGTCCGTATTGCCCTCCTGAACCCACAGATTTCATATTCTGCTAACAGTCTTTGGATCGCGACCAACGCAAGCAGCAATGTCGCGATACGATAAACCGCAATCGCAATCGGCGACAATCCGATCTTGAAAGACGACCGTCTGTCGTCTTCCATATATTTTTTGTATATTTCTCTAAAGTTATAATTTATTTAATGTCGCTAGATTATCATTTTGTTAAAACTTGAACCCCACTCTTTTCAAGGCTTAAGGACAAGTATTTTTGTTTCATCTGTTAGAATATTAGTTAATATTGCTAGGTTTTTCTTATTTTGTTATGTTAATAAGTTATTATATTAATTAATGTGGTATAAATGTGGCTTCTCCGCTACATCACTGTCCCAGTGAGAATGTGTACTTGTCTTACTTTTATGTGGATGTGCGAGAATCTATGGCTGTGGGGAGTGATAGCTCGCTTTGCATCGTTCTCTCTGGCTCAGAGTCGATAGCTGCTGAGGGTAGCAAAGAGGTTTCTACACCCTTTGGTTACAGTCTAGTCGGCGAACCCTCTCCAGCGCGAGTGTACTCGCTCTCCGTCCCCATCACCGCTGTTTCTTGGAGTTTCCAGCTTTCGGTTGCTTCCCGTGTCTCGTGGCTATTCGATCAGGTCATTCTATACTGGGCGTCTGGCGAGGTAATATTGGTTCTTCACTTGTATCCTCGAGATGGTAGCAGTTTATTGTATAGCACATTTAACTTAGACTTGTGAACTTAGAATCTTTTTTTTTTTTTTTTTTTTTTTTTTTTTTTTTTTTTTTTTTTAATATTTTCTCCGATCGTGTGTGGAAATGTGCAGTTTGATAACGGCCTCGTATGTTAAAACTGATCATGTGGCAGTGTATGAACTCTGTGTAAATACTTTCTAGATTTGTGGGGCCCGATTTCTAATAGGTGATATGTTTATTTTTGTACAGTGCATGTAAAAATCTTCACATCGTTTCCTTACATGAGTGATATGTGATCTACAAGGTTGGTTCATAGAACAAAGCCTTCAGGTTCCATTCTTGTTTGTTCCATGCCCAACAGGCAAGTAACTTTGCGGGTATGCTTCTGATTTCCACTAATATTTCGCGAACTTCTCTCCCCGCCTATTTTAATTTTGCTGTTTCTTCTCCGACTTGTAGTAAGCACTCTGTCTTTCTCAGTATTTCTCTCTGAGCCTTGTACAACCTCCTTCAACAGCTTCCTTATGTAATTCTAAGCATTTCTATGGGTTGCATGCCGTAGTTCTTATTTTTATTTTTCCGACTTTGTAATTATTTCACTTTTACGAGTTTTGCAGACTAGACTTCATCCGTCTCTGTAATCGCTCCCTATCGCGTTTAGCTGCACTTCTTTCGATTCTTCATGTAATTCTAAACATTTCTATGGGTTGAATGCCGTAATTCTCATTTTTATTTTCCCGACTTTGTAATTATTTCATTTTTGTGGTTTTTCTGAGACAGGACCTCATCCGTCTCTGTAATCGCCCTCTCTCGCGTGTAGCTGTATTTCATTCGCTTCAATTTATAATTCTAAGCATTTCTATGGGTTGGATGCTGTAGTTAATTTTATGTATTTTTCGGAAACTGAATTTATTCAATTTTATCGGTTTTCGGAACCACGTGGTTCCGAGTTCCGACTTCCGGGGTTTGCAGCAAGTCGCCTGAGTTCGCGCCACTTCTCAGATAAGATCAGTACCTAGATCGACTTAAAAATACACCGTGATTTTGTACAATGAATCCGATTTTCAACCACTTCACCTTCAGTGGAGTGCGTTCATGTATCGTAGCCGTGTGTCGCCGTTAGTGTGTTTGCTCGCGATCCAAGTCAGATGTAATTTAACTCGCTATACACCCGCACTATCTCAAAACAGGCACCCATTGCGCCATAAATGTTTTCCTAGCCACCTTTCTAAGATAACTTTAATTATGGTGGCTTGCTTATTAGTGTCTGTGAGCTGCTATCTATATTGACAACTGTAGCATTAACTTCCTGTTATTGAAGTAATGTGAAACGAGTCAGTTCTCAGTTTGGGCCAGGGAACAAGGTCTTCTAGCAGGGAGTAACCGGTAGTTCACACGGACCTTATTTGCTAGTTTTAGTGATAAAACAAAGTTCTTGTTTCGTGCAGTGGTTGACTTTTAACCTTTATCAAAGTCGGAAAGTGATGTACGCATACACGAGGCATCACAACAACGTTTCACTAGGCAACTGCTGTTTGTGTTTGAGAAATCGGTTGGAAATTTTCCTTATGTCAGCACGTTGTAGGTGTCGCCACCGGCGCCAACCTCGTGTGAATGCTCTGAAAAGCTAATCATTTGCATATCACAGCATCTTCTTCCTGACGGTTAAATTTCGCTTCTGTAGCACGTCATCATCGTGGTGTAGCAAATTTTAATAGCCAGGTATGTATTTCACCTCCGGAATATTTTACTCAAGGAGACACCATAATCATACAATAAAGTTGCATGTCATTAGAAAAAGTAATGACTGTAGATTCAGCTTGCTTTCAGTCATTCACAGTAGCTGCATGGCAAGATTAGGACTCTTTAAGTATGTGACGAGGTTTCTTTAAAATTACTAATGCACTTTTTTTGTTAGCTCAGTACTCTGACATATTTGTAATTTTTTCTTTACGGATGGTCTGTTTGCTGTTTTTGCCCAATATTGAAGACACATAATTGACCGTCACATGAACAGTTTAGTTTTATAAGGGTTTTTACAACTACCAATGCTATTTTCTCTGTGAGGAACGGCATATACTAAACAAATGGCTGATTTAACAAATACGTTTGATTGTATTGATCACAAAATGTTGGTGCAAATGTGGAGGTATTATGGAATAAGGGGAGTATCTCGCAGTTGGTTCATCTCATACTTTAATACAAAATGTAATTCATTGCAACTTTGTCTGATAATTGGCTGAATAGAACCGCGACTCAGTAACTCGCGCGTCCGATCTTTGATTGTCGTGTCAGTAACTCGCGCGTCCGATCTTTGATTGTCGTGAGTGCACTCGCGCTCTCCCGATAATCCATCCTTGGTTGTAAGGCGTATGCCGGAACTGGTAAGCCCCTCCCACTTATTCCCAATTGGGATCCCCCTTTGCCCCACTATCAGCTTGCCTGAAAATTGGCTGAATAGAACCGCGACTCTTTATGGGCCGGATCTCAAACAGCCCGCTCCACTCCTCGGAGTGGAGAATGAAAAGAATAAGTTGTTGTTGTTGCTTTTTTTCTTTTTTTTTTTTTAACGATAAACACAAACGAAGGGCGGGGAGGGGAAAAGGGGTGAGGTGAGAGGTGAGGTGCCCCAGGAGTCAGTTCTGTTGTTTCATTTATATAAATGATTTGCATCTAGTGTAGCAGGTAATACTACAATATTATGTTCGCTGATCACACCAGCTTGGCAGTGAAGGATGTTGTTTGCATCATTATCAAGGCAGTTGACAACGTAATTTCCTAGCTTTGAAGGAAATAAATCTGTGCTAAACCGCAGTAAGATCAGTTTTTACAGCTCCTAGCACACAACAAAAACTGATATTTGGATTACACGTAATGGGCTTGTGGTAAGTGAGGCTGAACATGTCAAATTTCTACGCGTTCAATTACATAGTAAACTGCTGTGGAAAGCCCGTGGTCAAAATCTTGTCCTGAATCTAAATACCGCGTCATTCACCATTAGAACAGTATCTGAAATGGTAGTTTCATCGACTCATCAGGAACTGTGATATTTTTGGCATAGTTTTCTGATTCAGAAAACGTATTTGTGGTGTATAAATGGGCTGTTCGAGTAATGTGTCGTAAAGGCAGTGGCGAATAAAGCACATATTTTCGGGGTGGAGGGGTGGGAGCAAGGCTAATATAGAAATAAATGGGAAACCTAGGATTTTTTTGGGGAGGGGGAGGGACGAGCTCATAGAAATTTTGTGGCATCGTATCCCAAACTGGTGGCGTTTTCAGAAGAAGTATACAATCATTTACCAGATTTCTGAAGAAACAAAATGTCAGATACCGTACTTTGTGTTCATTATTTCGGGGATGGGGGCAGAATCCTTGATTTATTTGTTTTACTAACAACAGGTAAACGGTATAAAAATCTGAATATACGATATCACAGACCTAACAGACTTAATTAGTGTGACAATAAAAGTTCGTTGTCATGTGTGTACATTCTCTTTCCATGTGACTGGCGAACGTAATCATATTTTTGTGTTTAACTACCGTGGCTACATCTGAATGCTTTATTTAATTAATTCACTGAATTCAAAATTGCGTTCAATGTTAATTAACGTCGACATTTTCCAATGATTAATTACAGGAGGCTGGAAACGCATCAACTCTGTTCAAAACAGCCGTCGAGGTACAGATGTATCAATGTCATCCTATTTTTGTGGTTGGTTAATTACAGAATACCGAGGAAAATTAACTATTCAATACCGTTACTCCGGTACGCTTACGAAAATTGGCAAGGGCACAGCCTTCATAATGAAACATTGTATATTTGTGGTAACGATGAACAATACACCTGTATTAAGTATGATGTTAGAAGAATGGAATGTGTTGTATGAACATATCATGTGATGTAACAATATCTGCGCTACAAAATCCATTTGTGGTACTTTCCTAACGGTTTATATCGCATACAGATTACCATACACACAGAGAAAATCTGAAAGGTGATGCGCTCAAGTATCCATAAAGGAGTCTACCGTATTGGTCAAATCGAAAGAAGGAGAGGTTAGAACGTGGGAAACGTATATAGAATGTAGTAACTACAGTATTTAACCAAATGAGCGACCACAGCTGTAGGTGTATGTAAAACATCACAGACGTGGCAATAAAACGACAGAAGCAATCAAACTGCTTCCCAACAAAGATGAAATCAATTCCACAATTGTTGCTGCAGCTGAACCACAACGACAAAATTATTTAATAAATTGGCTTTTAAAGCTAAATTACGATAAAAAGCAAATGCACATATAGAAAGACGAGTGAAATGTGAATATGTGCTGATCATTAGACTCCATAACGAAATGAAGTGAGTCAAAAATCTGCCTGTCATAACAAGAACAAACTGTGTGTTTCTCTGAAGTTTATATTTTAGTTCCTTTCGGCGGAATAAGCGGCAAATATTCACATATTTGTATTTTTTCATGACGAAGTTGTTCTTTATACCACTAAATCAGCGAAATTCGGCTGTGTATACATTAGCTTTCCGATTATGTATGCCTCTTAATATCCTACTACTTCTAGTAAATCAGAAATAATAGTAACTATTTCGTCAATTACGTACAAAATTAATTATAAACAAATATTTCTCCTTCAGCGAATTTCGCACCATTGTGCAGCAATCAGTTGGTAACTTTCACAGTAGTGAGTGTCGCAACTGTATTGTTACACTGTGGCTCGAGGTTCTGTAAAGAAACGCGAAAAAAAGTTGTGTGCGAGTACTTTAAGAGGAACAATCTCGGCAATTGCTGGAGCGATTAGGGACATCACGGAAAACTAAATTTCGATGGCTGGAGATGGGACTAAACCACCATCCTCCCGAATGCGGGTCCATTGTCATAATCAATGCGCCACCTCGTTCGGGAGGGTCAAATCGAGTGCTGATAACCAATGTCATATTAATTCCAGGAGAGGCAACTGAATCCCGCTAAATCAAAGAACATGAAGCAGCAACATCGATATCTCAAACTTCTTGATAGGGTTTGTGTTACAAGTTATTACTGATTGAGAGTTGTCTTGAAACAGCTGATATGTGGCGAAGACCCATGAATGATATATAGCAGTCCTCATTAACAGCTCTGGCCATACAGGAATGGCCATGTGATTTGGGACGTCATGTACAGATTTCGCAGCCACTGCCGTCGGAGTTTCGAGTCATCCCACTGCGCATATATATATATATATATATATATATATATATATATATATATATATATATATATGTGTGTGTGTGTGTGTGTGTGTGTGTGTGTGTGTGTGTGTGTGTGTGTGTGTGTGTGTGTGTTGTTGTCCATAGCAGAAGTCGGTTTCCAGATCGTTTAAGTAGATTGGAAGTCTGGGTTCCAATGATCCGGTCAGTTTCGCAACATAGTATTATAAACATTTCAACATCTGAAACAGCTTTTAGCTTTTCATAAAACTTATTTATGTCACATCCTGTACAGATATTTTGAATATTATCGTGAGCAATGTGGACTTGTTATTTTCCACATCCAGTGATGTGTTTCGAAAACACTCATCCAAAAGGCTGTTTCTCCTACTTCAATGTGTTCAATTAAAGGGTTGACTACATAGCTTCTGTTTTCAAACTATTCGTCGCATTTTAGAAAATATTTTACACACCTGTACATATGAAACTGAGATACATTTAGATCGAAAGTTTCGCTTTAGATCAAAACGTTTCGTTTTTGCGGGCACGTGTGGCATTACACCGGCTACAACTGGTGTACTATGCAGAGACATAGTTCATCAGAAGTTTTCGCTAGGGGTCACCCATAGAGTCTTTCACAAATGGGGACACATATGGCCACAAAAAGAAGTGCAGGTCACCTATACCTGGCGTCATGTAAGAAGGCGCTTCCGCGTATAGAAGCTGAGCGATAGGGGAAGCATGGAGGGGAGGAGCTACGGCCGAGGCCAACAGTTGCGCCTGCAGGAGAAACATTGCGTAACTCGCGGCCAGCCACGCGCCTACAGATGGAACATTAATTATTGGCTGTCATTGCGGTAGTGGAGGGGGGTGCGCAGAAAGGCTCAAAACTGGACCGCCTTCGTAGCTGACGCCGACTATAGTAGGCCTGTAGTGAGATGCGAGATGTGGTGTGCCACTTTCGATCGATATGTCACTGAAGTAGGTGATTGCTAAGAATACTTCCAAATCATAGGTAACATTTCTTGGAGCATTGTTCTTTTACAAAATTATTATTATTACTATTTTATTTTATTGCGGTGAATGCACTCTACTCCATAAGCGTGGCGACTTGTGCAATAACTTTAGCTCTTCTCGCCTCATTTGATATTTGAGACTTATTAATTCTTCTTTATACCGCATTGACTCAAAATCAGCATTGTTGCTACGAATTCGGTGTGTTAATTTAGGGGGGTCACCGGATGTTCCACCAGTCAGCACCGCATTACCTCTGTGAGGAAATTTGTGTGTCCTAAATGTCAAATCTACAGTCCGTCAGTCCAAATAAATACCTAGAAATAACAATTACGAACATCTCTAATTTGAAAGAAAACGTAGAAAATCTTGTAGGGAAGGCGAACCAAAGTCTACATTCCATTGGCAGAACACTTAGATGATTCAGCAATTCCACAAAAAAAAAAAAAAAAAAAAAAAAAAAAAAAAAAAAAAAAAAAAAAAAAAAAAAAAAAAAACTGCCTTCACTACACTTATGCGTCTTATTTTGGAATATTGCTGCGCATTTTTGGGATCCACACTAGGTGGTACTGACGGACGATTTAGAGAAAGTTCAGAGAAGGGCAGCTCATTTTGTATTATCGCGATATACGGGAGAGAGTGTCACGGAAATGTTGCAGGAAATCCGGTGAAAATCATAAGAAATGCGTCATTCGTTGCTGCGACATCTATTTGCGAAATTTCTTTCATCAACTTTCATTTCATTATGCGAACATAATTTGTTAACAGCCACCTACATAGAGAGATATTATCATCATAGTAAAATAAGAGAAATGAGATCGAAAACATTAAGATATAGGTGTTCCATTTTCCCGCGAGCTATTAGACATTGAACTAAAGATAGATATTATAAAAGCGGTTCGATGCACCCTCTGCCACGCACTTCATTGTTATTCGGAGGATATCTATGTAGATGCGATTGTCAAGCCTTGGTCCAGTGAAGAACGTATTAAGAGGGTCGACAATTCCTGTCGCAAGAAGATGTGCAGCAGACAGCTACGGATTTCTCCAGGCAACTTGTCGCTGTGTTTTACGGGTATCTTCAACCTGGTGCGTCGCTGGCATGATAGCTCAAATGTTTATAAATCTATCGGACCAAACTGCTTGGTCATCAGTCCGTAGCTTACAAACTACTTAAACCTAGGTAAACTTACCTAAGGACAACACATACATCCATGCCCGAGGGAGGACTCGAACCTCCACGGCGAGCAACCGCGCGCTCCGCAGCGAGACGCTTTAGACCGCTCGGCTATTCCACTGCGGCTGGCATGATAGCCTCAGTGCTCAGACAAATATTTGCGTGACTGCATTAAGAACTCTGGACTAAACGATCATCATAAAAAAAGACTACATTACAAACCCCAAGTGAACAGGTTGTTTATAATGAAAGTTTTGGTGCTTCAGAGGGCCCCATGAAGAACGAGAATTACTTTGTAAACAACAGGCCTCAGAAGGTCCAACAGATACTGGCCGTCGTGTTATACCCCGCCCGCGGGCGTTGAAGGGTCCGGTATGGTGGGGGGTCTGTTGTCTGCGCCCCGCCCTCCCAGCTGTTGGGTCAGTTTTCGTGACCAGAACTGCTACTTCTCTATCAAAGTACCTCCTCTATTGGCCTCACAAGGGCTGACTGCACTTCGCTTGCCTACAGCGATCGGCTTGACCCCATCCAACTGGTTAGCCAAGCCCAAAAGTGATCGACGGATAGTGAAATTTTGAGCAAATAACGAATAATACACATTACAATTGTTACACAAGGAGGATAATTTGTGAGATGCGTACCGTGTTGATGTTTCAGGTTAAAAACGTTGCTCCTTGTAAGGAATTCCAGCATCCAGGACATGCTGGAACCGCACCAGACATTGCTCTCTGATAACCGATACATCTTAATTGGATGTTGACTACTTTCCTCGCCATGCTCATCTCCAGTCTAGAACAAGTGTTGGTCGTTCAGGTAACCTAACAGCCAATAATCACACAGGTTCAAATCTTATAAACTGAAATGTGAACTGCATCTTAGTCATCCATCAAAACAGTTGAGTTCAAAGCAACATTCATTCACAGGATGGGGAACACGTGAAGGCGGGACAGATCAAAACAGTGTGTGCCGTTCACCCTGTATGCTTTCGAGTGCGAGTTTCTCAAAGAGAAGTGAACCTATTTTGAACTGTAGCGCAAAGTCATGCCACACTGTGACGCATTCACTATGAAGAAGAATTTTTATGGACGTTCTTTGGCCGAGACGATTAACAAATTCTATAATAGATTGTAACAGTTTATTGGTACAGTGACCATAAAGTGTGCTTCGGTACAAAATGTCTGAATGTCACATGTCGTCAAACCCTTACAAGAAACGTAAGAGCAAAGTGAACTCGAATATCGGCGCCACATTGCAAAAATTAGCATGTATAGTAAGTTTTTTTGCGGATAGCATTTTTCGATCGTCGATGGAAACGTCGACCATGGGAAGCTCAGCTGTCGTACCGCAGGTCTGGCAATGATCGAAAATTTCACATTGTGTAGAGCGTTCTTAGACTAGGCATCAAAGTTTTAACAATTCACGGCGCAATTGTCCATCATCCTTTCCTAGCAATAATTTCTAAATCATAATCAAATTTTTCCGAGTCGGGTTCTTCAGCCTTAATTCGATAACAAGCTCTCTCCGCAAGCCTATAAAACTAGATCAGTAGTTCAAAGTCCCTTTTCTATTTCGAACCCACAATATTCTTAGAAAAATTTTCGCGCCTCTGTAGAAACTAGTGACAGTAACAGTATTTTCTCCAATGAAAATAATTAGTTTCTACTATTTAAATGGCAAATTCAGTGACATAGGTGCCAGTCTTCAGTCTTCGTTTTAATGACACTTTGTATATCTGGAATGAAACTTCGATTTTAGAATTAAATCGTTTATAAGAGAAAGTTTGTTTCGTTTTCTTTAATATGAAAAAAGACCTAAAAATGCACACTAGCATAACTAAGATGATCTGAATCCGATTAATTCCTTCAAAGCTACTTTTATAAACACTTGATTCTCTCTCTCCCCACTCCATATCGGACGAACTACTCCTTATCATTCCCGCCCATAATGAAATAATTAGAAAACGGAATGGTAGTATAAAGTCAAACGAAGAACTGCTATGAACACGGATACACACACGTAAGATATATAAATAATAAATTAATGAAGATTAAATCTAAGACGTCTCGTACATGGAAGAGAACGCGGCGTTGTCATATCACAGTTAGAAGCCATAGGTGCATTGTTCTCGTACCGCCCTGAGTAAAATTTTGTATTGCAATTGGAATCAATTCGCTGGAAATATGAGAGTTACGTATTCAGACTAATATTTGGACTTAATGTCGGGTGTGACAAATTATTATAATAATTAATTAGAAATTTACTAAGTAATTTACAAAGTCATGGTTGCAAAATACTAACACGGATTAATTACAGATGATTGGAAAAACTTGTGGAATCCAACCTCGGGGAAGATCGGTTTGGATTTAGGAGGAAGGCAGGAACACGGGAGTAATACTCGCATTACGACTTATCTTAAAAGATAGGCTAAGGAAAGGCGAACCTACGTTCTTGTGGTTTGTAGATTTGGACAAAGCATTTAACAGTGCCGACTGGAATACACTCTTTCAAATTCTGGAAGTAGCAGGGGTAAAATATAGGGAGCGAAGAGTAATTTCAACCTATACAAAAGCGAGACAGCAGTTATTAGAGTCTATGGGCAAGAAAGGGCCGCAGAGGTTGGGAAGGGAGTAAGACAGTATTGTAGCCTTTCCCAAGTATTGTTTAATCTGTATATTGAGCAAGCATTGAAGGAATTCAAGGAGAAATTTGGAGAGGGAATTAAAGTTCAGGGAGAAGAAATAAAAACTTTGCGGTTTGCCGATGACATAGTAATTTTGTCAGAGACTGCCAAAGATCTGGAAGAGCAACTGAATGGACTGGACAGTGTCTTGAAAGGAAGATATAAGAAGAACATTAACAAGAGTAAAACAAGTGTAATGGAATGTAATGTCAAGAAATCATACGACTCTGAAGGAATTAGATTAGGCAATGAGACATTAAAAGTAGTATATGACTTATGTTATTTGGATAGCAAGATAACTTCTGATGGTCGAAGTAAAGAAGATATAAAATAGAGAATGGCTATGGGGAGAAAAGCGTTTCTGAAGAAGCGAAATTTGCTTTCATCATATAATAGTTTAAATGTTAAGAAATCATTTATCTGGAGTGTAGCATTGTATGGGAGTGAAACGTGGACGATAAGAAGTTCAGACACAAGGATGATAGAAGCTTTTGAAATGTGGTGCTACAGACGAATGATGAAAATTAGATGGGTAGATCATATAGCTAATGAGAAGGTGCTTAACCGAATTGGGGAGAAAAGGAGTTTCTGGCATATCCTGACTAAGAGAAGGGATAGATTGGTGGTACACATTCTGAGACAGCAAGAAATTGTCAACTTAGCATTAGAAGGATGTGTTTGGGGTGAAAATCGTAGACAGAGACCGAGGGACGAATACAGTAAGCAGATTCAAAAGGATCTAGGTTGCCGAACGTATTCTCAGATCAAGAGACTTGCACAGGATAGGGTAGCGTGGAGAGCTGCATCAAACCAGTTTGCGGAGTGAAGACCAAAACAACAATAGTATTTCAGTACTAAATTAGCTTCTACTGGACAAAATGTGGAGTAGCGAAATAGACTACGGCTTAGTAAAAAACGTGAAGTCCTCGCTTTTATTATTCTTTGTAAATGAACATGTACTTGCGAAGAGTAACAGTACTAAAGTTGCTTCTTTGAAAGTTTTAGACTTGCGTCTGGTTCATCCTCAAGTTGACTGCAAGTTAATGCACAATAATACTGGTTTTAACCATAAAACGACGTACCAGAATGAGCAAGTAGCGTCAGGTAAATTCACTAACAATAATAACCACGCAAAACCTGCAGTATGCAGTCTGAGTATCATTCCTGTAACGTTGGGCACCGATATGAAAAATAGTTTTGTGGTGTCGCACAAGTATGAAGTGCGCGCCATGTTCTTATGCTGCGCGCCGCCATGCACGCACGGCGCAGCGTTCTTACGAGTCAGCCACGAGCACCTTCTGCTGCAACTACGCTCGTGGCCAGGACTGCTGCATCGTCCACTTGGGAATCAGATAGGCACCAGTTAAGACTTGGCTATCGGATAGCCTAGTGTTCTAGTTTCTGCTGTCCCACTGTCTGGTCACCAACGTAACTACACACGCGTGCATCCTTTATTCCTGTGTCGGTCTCTTCCTACTCTGCCACCGACACCTACGACCATCGGCGGAAACGAGACACAAAAGTGGCGACGAGGATGGGATACAAAAGTGGCGATAAGGAGTGATAGAAGAACCATGGACCAGCCCGCTTGCAGCAGCCAGACAGTAGCAGTCGGAGCAGGCAGAAATTGCTCCTGTCCACCCACCCTTAGTATAAGAATTTTGGGGGGACATATTCGGTTACCTGTTTTGTGGACTTTTTTGTTGCATAGCGTCCTCTTTCATATTGCATTTGTGTTTTGTTATAAGTTACTTGTATGTGCGGCGCCTAATCGGTCAACATGGCCACTACCCCGAACCCAAACTTAATGGAAATTATTCAGTTACAGACGGCGCAAATCTCGCAACTACTCCAGGCGGTGTCCCAGTTGACGGCACAAGCAGCTCAAAACCAGCCATCGCATCAGCCGCCCACATCTGCCGCCACACCGCTTCTTACGTTTCGCCAGTACAACGAACGTTAGGAAGAATGGAGTAATTATTTGGCGCAATTTCAAGAACTCGTTGCGGCGCATCAAATTAAAGATCAAGCATATGATCCTCTTTGTAGTAGGCACCGCGATCTTCATATTACTGCAGAAACTTTTCCCCCACGCATATCCTCGTGATCTAGGATTCGATCAAATTGTAGAAGCACTGAATGCTTATTATGAGAGAAAAATTCTCGTAGCTGCGGCGTGGTACCGATTTTTCAGACTAAAAAAATCACTGGACCAGACCCACACGCAATGTATTACGGAATTGAAGGGCTTAACCTGCAAATGTAAATTTACTTGTTCTTGTAGACTTTCTTATAGTGACGTTATGTTGAGAGATGCGATTACACAGAACATTCAGGACCTCAGATTAGGGCAGCAATTCGAAAACAGTCTGACCCTTCATTAGACAGTGTACTGCAGCTTATTGAAGCGCATGATACCTTTGACTTAGCAGATGTAGAAATGCAAAGCCGCAGTGTTAATTCAGTGCGCCGCAACGGACGCTTTCCTAGTCACATTTCTCAGTCAAAAATCAAATGTTTGTATAGCTTACGGGACTTAACTACGGGTTTATCAGTCCCTAAACTTACAAACTACTTAAGAACTAGCTAATACTAAGGACGGCACAAATATCCATGCCCGAGGGGGGATTCGAACCCCCGACCGTAGTGGCTGTGTAGACCGTGACTGACGCACCTCAGTCTCCTCGGCCACCACGGCCGGCAGTTCTCAGTCTAGCCCAAGTGAGTCTTATAATTCTACCGGCCGTGCTTTACAGACAGTGAACAGTAGCCAGTGTAAAAGTGCGACACAAAGGTTGTCCTGTCGTGTTAGACAAAGTAATTTGAAAAACGGGCGCCGACGTTCTTTGCAGTAAAATGTTCGTAAATCTTGCCCCCAGTGTGTATCTCGCCACAAGCGTGCGCAATGGCCTAGTCACAACGCAACCTTTTATCAATGTAGCAAATCAGGACATGTACAAACAGTGTGTATGCAGAACAAAAATTGTAAGAACGGTGCCATTAGGAATAGTACTTCACAGAGTGCGAGGACAGTGTTTCTGTTGATTCTCAAATGCAAGAAATTTGTTCTGCGCCTACTGCAAAACTATGTAGTGAGCCACGTCGCAAGCGCCGACGAGCGCGTAAAACTGTGCAACGAAAAAGGGTTCGGGACAAGCAAAATGATCATGTACAGTGCAATCCTGTAGTGAACCTAGTGCCTTCTGCAGCTTCATGTTATAATAGTGCCCAGTACTGTGTAGCTAGTGACAGTAGTCTTGCTGTAGCTACTCAAAGTATTAGTGCAGTGTAGTAACTCTGTGGTAGACTCGCATCGTGCGGACGCTGATCCGGCGGTAGTGCCATCTACGGACAGTGATATTAATCTCCAGTGTGCCGATTCTGCGCCGCTTCCTTGCGTAAGCAGCCCGTGCATGTGCAAGTGCAGCAAACAACCTCTAGCAGACGTTGCCCACATTCGCGCACCTGTTGCGCTCCACAAGCAAAAACTTTTTGTCAGTCTCTCCATAGAAAATAAGACTGTGCAATGTCAGCTCGATACTGGTTCCGCTGTTACATTAATGAATAAAGAAACTTATGAATTTCTGAGTTCGCCAAAAGTGTCGCCGTCTCAACAAGTGCTCACAGCCTATACAGGTCAAAATATTCCCGTGCTAGGAACGTGTAGCCCGTCCGCCTCTTTTCAAGGTGAAACAATAACAGTTGCTTTTGTAGTTCTTCAGGCCAAATCTACGCAGAACATTTTTGGACTAGATGCATTCGACTTGTTTGGATTATAAATTCAAAGATATGTGCTTCAAATTTCGTCAGTAGTGCCTCAGGACAAAATCAATGCAGTGTATGAAAAATACAGTGACTTGTTTTCTTCGGAACTAGGTTGCGCAAAATTTGGTAAAGCTAGACCAGTGCCTATCGCCCTTCGGAATAAAGTTGATGATGATGGCAGGATAGTGGGGTGATTTCTCTTGTTTCTGCGAGTCAATGGGCCTCGCCTTTAGTAATTCTAACCAAGCCGTCAGGATAACTTCGTCTCTGTGCGGATTTCAAATCAACAGTGAACAGTCAATCAATTGTAGACACTTACCCCCTCCCCGACCTGACGAACTTATGGACGAATTAGGACAGTCTCGCTTCTTTTCTAAAATTGATTTAGCAGAGACATACCTACAGATTCCGCTTGATGAAGAATCAAAAAAGTTTTTCGTCATTAATACTTGAAACGTGTCCATAAAAAATTATTTTTATAAGAAAATGTCTAATATTGTGCCTCCTGTTTTGTATCGAGTAACTTGCTTGCAAGAAAATGTATAATATCGCTTCTACTGTATGTATCGATATGTGTAAAGTTTCATCTCTGGCAAAGATCATGTATTGCATAGCATTGTAGCTCGCACTGAGAGAGAGAGAGTAGCACTAGTGGTTCAGCTCGCTTAGAGAGCGGTTGGGTTGTGTGTATGGCTCCGATGTAGAGCAGAGGCTGCTTTGCCAGCAAGTCAGAAGTTGTACTATGTAGGTAATGTAATGCTGTTTATCAATAATAAGTAACTTAACCCTGTTTCATATTTCATTTACGTAGTTAGAAAATTAACCCACTTCCTTCATTTGATAATTACTTGATTTAGTGGAGTGTTGATTTGAATAATATTATTGAACATATTTCATTATTGGTGCCATAGTAAGATAATAGTTGATTTGGATTTCAATAATAACTGATCGAGATAAATTCTCACAGTCAAGCATTAAGAAAGTGATTTGTGGTTTTTCTTATATCTTTCTCGCAGTCAAAATTTTTGAGTATAGTCAGTGTCTGTTTCAAAAGGTTACATGTCACAGTTGTTTTGTTAAAATATCCGTTGCGCACATAATCAGTTTAATGCACTGTTTCTTATACATCAATATCAGGGCCATAATTAAACCAAATAGCTGTGTTAATGAACAATTTATTGTCTGATTTAACGAAAGGTTCAACATTCCAAAACACGCGTACAGCTTTTATCTGGCGCCCTTTCTGCCAGGATAGTTCACAAACAGGATCGTGACGTAGTTAGATACGTAGTCTTATTTCAGTTAGTTTGTCTTTTCCACTAACCAACTTACCTTTTGGCTCTTAATTTAATTTTTGTAGCACCATCCTCTGTTGTAGCAACAGTAGCATAGTAATTGTTTCTGTAGTCTGTTACTTACCATTCTTGAGATTGTGTAGTATTGTTTATAGTAGATGAATTGAGTATACAAATAATTGCATTACTACTGAACAAGCCTCTCTTTTATATTGTCTGATGTTTGTTGTGATGAAAGTTCTAGTACCGCGGAACTCGTGTGATAATTAACGGTTTGCGTAATCTCAATTGTGATTGTATGTTGCACTAGCCCGATTCAACCTATTGTTCTCTCATAATTACCGTGTGTAATTTTCAAAAAATTAGCAGTAGGTGAAAATAAATATTATTGGTCACTTTACTGCAAAATTCTGTTAACAATGTCGAAGAATAGGAGAGTCCGCGCTGATGCTAAAACTGCTTCCGAAAATGAGACCTTGAATGAAGCAAGGAGAGAAACTGAATTTTTACAAGAGTCTTCTCACCGCACTGATACAAATACGACAGTAAATACCGTGTCCGAAAACGCGGAACAGATTAGTTCGGGAACAGACAATATGGATAATGACAAAGTACAGGATTCGACAATACAGAATTCCGATTCTTGTAACGTGGTTGCGGAAAATAATGCATCGGTTCCGCCTAGCTCTGCTACAAAAAATACTTGTGCGACGGCTATGGAAAACGTATTACCAAATGATTTCATGCAAATTTTATTGTCACAGCTCTCTAAATTAAATGAGAATAGTCAATTACAATCTCAGGAATGTCAGAAATTAAATGAAAAACTTGAGAATAGTCAATTACAATCTCAGAAATTAGGTGAAAAACTTGAGGAACAATCTCAGAAATTAAATGAAAAACTTGAGAATAGTCAATTACAATCTCAGAAATTAAATGAAAAACTTGAGGAACAATCTCAGAAATTAAATGAAAAACTTGAGAAAATTGAACAAACGTGCGATTCGAGGTTTGTGAGTATTCAAAGTAGTTTTAATAAGATAAACGAGGACAACAATCGGTTCAGGGAACAACTGCTCAATACTTTCAAACGTGAATCTCAGCAAATAAGACAAGATATTCGCGACGAGATTAACCCGGTAGTGGAAAGCCTAGCGTCACGAGTGGAAAATATGGAAAGCCTTGCGTCACGAGTCGAAAATATGGAAACTACTGAACTCGCTCAATTGAAGCAACAGAGTAATCTAGTTGTTGAAAAGTTGCAGAACTTCCAGTCAGTCACGACGGA
The DNA here is from genome assembly GCA_026315105.1 of Locusta migratoria. Taxonomy (NCBI): domain Eukaryota; kingdom Metazoa; phylum Arthropoda; class Insecta; order Orthoptera; family Acrididae; genus Locusta; species Locusta migratoria. The sequence continues at coordinate 226,969,693 of CM048746.1, read as the reverse complement.
ACAGATCAATAAAATTAATAAATAGTTTGAGGATATTACTGTTAAGATTACCCAAATTAGTGATAACACTGACAAAAGTTCGGATGTAACGCATCCTACCCCGTTTAATGAAACTAATGAATATCTCGCCCTTGACCGTTTCAAACAAGGTCAAATGACCATTAATCAGCAATACAAGGCTGAGGTCAGAAAATTAGATGATCGCGTGGCGCGAATAGAGAGGAAATTTGACCACACTTGTGGAAATCCATACGAAGATGTGGAAGAAAATTTGAACGAAAATGACAATGATGATTCGAGCCAAGTAGGTCGCTTGGTACGTGAACGAAGTGTACCTCATAGTAACAACAATGAAGACGCAGTGCGTAGTTTACGCTCACTTACGCCGCACGGGCGAAAGGAAGCGTTTGACTACAAGCATTTCCTGACTGTACGTAAATTCAAGACATTTAAAAACTCTCCGAATGACTTGCACCCTAAAGAGTGGTTGCAGCAATTCGATTATTGTCTCCCCCCGAATTGGCCACTTGAGCACAGATTAGAATTTATATGTGGTTATCTGGAAGGCGAGCCAGCCACCAGAATGAGAGCTATTGCACAAGAGTGCTATAGCGAGAATCACTTCCGACGCTCATTTCTATCCGCATACTGGTCGGAAACGGCACAAGACCGCGTTAAAAACAGTATTGCGACATTCAAAACTTTTGAGCGATCAAATTTCTCGAGCCCTGTGGAATATTTCCAAAACTTAGTATACAAAAATCAATTTTTATCGGCACCTTACTGCCCTGCGGAATTAATCAGAATTTGTTTGAACAAATTGCCTCTACACTTGCGTCAAATTGCCATTGCGGCACGATGCAAGAATGATATTGAAGCTTTTAGAAATCTCTTACAAGACTTAGAAGAAGAAGACGAGGAAAATTCCTCGCGCAGTCGATATTTTGAAACAAACAGATATGATCGCCGGTCGCAACAAAGCCCGCCGCGTTCTAAACGTCATCCAGAGCATAAGGATCAAACAAAAGGTAATTCTTTCACTAATGAAACTTTAAAGACGCACAAGTCGAAAGGCATACACCACATTTCCAATATTAAAATTTTCAAGGAATAAAGATGGGGTAGAGAGTCCATTACTCTGTTTTGGACACACCAAGTGGCGATTGGTGCCCCGTTCTCGAGCTGAGTGTCACTATTCTTCCGCTTTTCCTTAGTGCGCTCTATCTACCTCTTTTTCTCACTGTTACTTTTCTCTAACTCTGAATACTTATGCTCTGTGCTACGCTGGGATATTGTCATACGGAACTTTGATAATCTTGCAATTTGCATATAACGATCTCTGTGGCTGTGCAAGACAAATAAAATTAATGGAAATTTTTGATTGTGTAATTTAATCAAGTTCCAACGTTTCAGAAAATATCAGATTTCTCTTCTGTGTTACTAATTGCATAACTTACGAAGTTCTGAGCGAGTGAAGAAGATTTTGAGTTGACATGAGCATTTGGTAAGCCAAGAACATTATGGAGGATGATGAGTAAGGCAATACACAATATGTCATGGTGGTCTTTAAAATGCATTATTGTTTATGGATAAATGATGGTAAGGAAGGTATTGGTAACAGTCAAAGATGTTTGATAAATGTAATTATGTGGACGAGATTATACAATGATTATGAAGCAATTATGAGGAGAATCGCTATGTTGCTAATGATGACGAGATTATACAATGATTATGAAGCAATTATGAGGAGAATCGCTATGTTGCTAATGATGCTATGTTCTGTTCTTTTCTTATGTGCTTACTCGCACTGCCCTTTTGTGTTTTCTCTTTGTGCTTATGTGCACCATTTTGTATGTTGATGCATTGTGCCTTCAATGGCATGTGTAATTGGTGAGATTCATATCCTTCTGATGATCTGTAATTATTTGTAATTATGTGTAATGAATATTTCTAATTATGCTTGCAGCTATGCGTATTGCTCTTGTAATCAAAGCTTACCGCTATGCTCACTAATTATATACCTAAGCCCTACCACTATGCTAATTAATTTTATAATGAAGCTCAATGACAATGTATGGTTATGCTTATACGTTGCACACAGCCATCTATCTTGCAAACTTGCAGCTATGCCATAAATTGCGCCTAGTTAAGTCTAGAAAGATAATGCACAGAAATATTTTGCTTTTGCTTACTACTATCTTCCAAATTTTATTGATGATCTTGTTGACGAAAATCTGCAGCTATGCCTAACGAATATTACGTCTGTGTTTATGTTATCGGATGATTTACTGTGTTGTACATCTATTACTGTGCCAAAATTTGCGCTAATTGTTTTGTTTGACCCCACTGTTGACTCAGACAGACACAGACATGACCTGATGACTTGAACCTCTTTTGATATTCTCACGAAACTACCCTGATGTGTTATACCTTAAGGCAATGAAATATGTAGCTCAGTTGAGACAAAAGCCTGGCCATGGCAACTTATGTAATTTAAGTGTTATAATTTGTGGTAATGTAATCACCACCATAGTGATATATATTAATTTAAAGAGATATGAACTAATGGTAATTGGAATGTCAATTTAAGTTATATCATGCCAAATTGATGACAAGCACCCTCAATGTATTTCATACGATTATGTGTTTGTAAAGCAATATGTACATAGTATGTAAAGCCTTGTGCTTATATGAAATGACACTAATGTTGTAGATACTCTAAAATAAGAATTAAATTACTCATTAGTATTCAAATGTATCCGTCTTCAAGACACTACTTGTAATGTAAAAATATGGTTTAATACCATGACCCCATTTGCACCACTTGAATTTGTGGGAAAATATTTCTGTAGATATGTTCTAATCAATGACTTTTCTTTCAGTCTAAACTGAAATATCATGACTATGTTACTAATTTGTGTGTAAAATGCTTTATTTCATGTACTTTGGACACGCATGGGAAGTGGCGATTTCGCACACGAGATTCCAGAATGCACACAGAACAATGGACGAGTTACTATACACCACTGATTTTGGGCCTTTTAATGAAGATGTTTGTTGGATGATGTTTGGCCACACAGTACTGTCCATTGCAGCCTTGGCCACCCACCACCAGTTTGCTCTAATTTTGGCTATGCTGATGCAGTCTGCTAATAGCTCTGTTGGTTGGAGCACACTTGGTTGTCGAATTGCATGGAGGAATACATCAGAACCTTTTCCCCATGACTTCCACTTCAATGCAACCAGTCAGCCCGCCTACAGTGTGGTGTAATCTTACAGTGTTTTGTGTTCGTGTGCAGACCTAAAATGAATGTTAGGAGCTAATGTGCTATTCGTGTGCATATACTATTCAGTGCCTCCCATTGCAAACGTTGTCCACAGGTTCATTACCAGTGTTTAGGTATATTTCATGGTTCTTTCACAGTCAGTGACCAAAATAAAATTGTGCTCTTGATAGATACATATACTTAGTCTGAAATGTCATTGTGCCTATTCGATTGACAAACGTTATATTGAAATCCTATTGTGCTGAAGTAGTAACATTATTTTGTACATGATCAGAAGCCTATGTAGTCAAAAATTTTACATGTATGTTCTAGCATCCATGAAAGTATAGCATTTTAAATGCATCACAGAATACAAAACTGACACTTTATCTTATACTAAGTGCACTAAAAATTTACATAGACTACATTGTGCACAAGATACAAATGTTCATTTTATGTTCCCAAAATACTGATCTCTTGTACAAAATGTAAACCCATGGAACTTACACTACTGTGTGTATTACTTGTAATTACCACATTTTCTTTAAAGAATGATGACATTAGTTAAAATATCTTTTGTAAAACTTTGTATATGTTCATGTTTATTATTGTATATTTTTTTCCATTTGTGTATTACTTCTAGCTATCTCATTTTCTCCACTATATCATTTGTCAAACTATGTTTTCTGAAATTCTATATATATATTTATGTTTACCATTATGTATAATTGTCATATATTCCACTTATTGCTGATGTTCTGTAAATTTTGACATTTGCTTATGCCTGTCACACCCTGTACCTCTCCATGCATGACTTTTGATGGTACTGTTCTGTAAAATGGCATGTATTTATGACTGTCACATTTTTTTTTTTTTTTAATTTTCTATGTACTCCATCTGTTGTTTTGATCTTGTTATATTTTGGATGTCATTAATGGATTTTTGGACTTGAAATTCAGTAATTTTGCTGGCTAGGCAATGCCATTGGCATCACCCACCCTACAAAATTTTAATAGGTAGGAGGGGGGTGATGAAACGTGTCCATAAAAAATTATTTTTATAAGAAAATGTCTAATATTGTGCCTCCTGTTTTGTATCGAGTAACTTGCTTGCAAGAAAATGTATAATATCGCTTCTACTGTATGTATCGATATGTGTAAAGTTTCATCTCTGGCAAAGATCATGTATTGCATAGCATTGTAGCTCGCACTGAGAGAGAGAGAGTAGCACTAGTGGTTCAGCTCGCTTAGAGAGCGGTTGGGTTGTGTGTATGGCTCCGATGTAGAGCAGAGGCTGCTTTGCCAGCAAGTCAGAAGTTGTACTATGTAGGTAATGTAATGCTGTTTATCAATAATAAGTAACTTAACCCTGTTTCATATTTCATTTACGTAGTTAGAAAATTAACCCACTTCCTTCATTTGATAATTACTTGATTTAGTGGAGTGTTGATTTGAATAATATTATTGAACATATTTCATTATTGGTGCCATAGTAAGATAATAGTTGATTTGGATTTCAATAATAACTGATCGAGATAAATTCTCACAGTCAAGCATTAAGAAAGTGATTTGTGGTTTTTCTTATATCTTTCTCGCAGTCAAAATTTTTGAGTATAGTCAGTGTCTGTTTCAAAAGGTTACATGTCACAGTTGTTTTGTTAAAATATCCGTTGCGCACATAATCAGTTTAATGCACTGTTTCTTATACATCAATATCAGGGCCATAATTAAACCAAATAGCTGTGTTAATGAACAATTTATTGTCTGATTTAACGAAAGGTTCAACATTCCAAAACACGCGTACAGCTTTTATACTCACATGGGCCTTTTTCAATTTCAACGCCTACCCTTAGGCAGTTCTTCGACCCCGCTATTTTTCAGCGTTTTTTGGAACAGCTGACAGTTTCTGTACCGTGTTGCTCGAAATATTTAGATGACATTGTGGTCTCAGGGCGCACAGTTGGAGTGCCTTTTCAAAGTTTTGACTGCAGCAGGTCTACGTTGTAATAAAGAAAAGTGTTAATTTTTTCAAAGTGAAATAGAGTACTTAGGCTATGTGATTAATGCCCAAGGAATCCATCCCTTACAGTCACATCTTCGAGCAATCAAAGACTTGCCTGCTCCTAAGAATGTGCACGAATTGCAAGCAGTAATGGGAAAGCTGAACTATTATTTTCGATTTATTCCCAATACCTCTCAGATTGCAGCTCCACTGCATCGTTTACGCAGGAAGAATGTTCCTTTTGTATGGTCTAAAGATTGCCAGGTTGCCTTTGACAAATTAAAGTCTGCACTACTGAGTGATGCATGTTTGATTCCCTTTGACCCCCAGAAGACTGTAGTGCTAGCAGTGGATGCCTCGTCATATGATTTGGGTGCAGTAATTTCACATCGTATTGGATTTCACGATCGTCCTATTGCCTTCACATCCAAGCTACTGACGCCAACGCAATAGAATTACAGTCAGATAGAAAAGGAGGCCTCAGCAATCATTTACGGCGTCACAAAGTTTCATCATTATCTCTATGGTAGAAAATTCTATTTGTTGACAGACCACAAGCCTCTCACGTCGTTGTTCTCACACACAAACCCAATTCCGCCACGAACGGCACAAATGCTTCAGAGATGGTCCTTGATACTGTCTAATTATCAGTATGAGATTTTGTACCGACCTACCACTCAACATGCCAACGCGGACACACTTTCCCGACTTCCGGTAGGCCAGGATGTGTCGTTTCATTTTTCAGAAATGGCGTGTTGTCAGATAGACTCCAGAGATGCTTCCGCTGTGGCAGACTTCCCTTTGAACTCTCGTCGGGTTACACAGAAAACAGCTGCGGATGCAGACCTAAGAGTGGTAGCACGTTTTGTTCGTTCAGGGTGGCCTGCCAGAGCCAAAGACATTGATCGGCCTCTGGTTCGACGATATTTTGCACAACGTCATGCGTTATCTTTAAGTCAGGGTGTTCTGTTGTTACATACCGACAACGAACAAACAAGAGTGATTGTTCCTCGTTCCCTGCAACGAGAAGTGTTACGCCTCCTGCATCAAGGACATTGGGGTATTGTTAGGACAAAGCAATTGGCCAGACGTCATTGTACCTGGGTTGGTATGGACGCTCAGATAGGGAGAATGACCTCACAGTGTACTGTTTATGCGGAGCATCAGGCGGCTCCTCCGCAACGTTTCTCAGACTGGCCACGCCCCAAGGGACCATGGCAACGTTTACACATTGACTTTGTCGGACCTTTCTGGAATACGCGCTGGTTAATCGTTGTAGACGCTTTCAGCAAGTTTCCTTTCGTGATTGCCATTAACTCAACAATGGCGTCTAGTACAATCAGTGCCTTAACATCAGTGTTTTGCATCGAAGGTTTGCCTGAAACCATCGTCAGTGACAATGGAGCTCAGTTTGTTAGTGCGGAATTTCAACAGTTTTGTCATGTGAATGGCATTCAGCATATCACCTCCGCACCTTTTCACCCTCAGTCAAATGAAGCAGAACGTTTGGTTCGAACATTCAAGTCTCACATGGAAAAGATGAAAGGTCAGCACTCTAGGCAGCGAGCTCTTCAAATTTTCCTGTCTACGTATCGGTGCATGCCACGTGAGGGCCCGTCTCCTGCCGAGCTGCTACACGGCCGCCGTCACTGCACTCTCCATCACCTGCTGCAGCCTCCCACGCACGGAGTCGGTTTGTATGGCGCTTCGCGTTTTCAGGTTTCGACACCGGTGCTGTACAAGGCCTTTGCGGGACGTACGAGATGGATGCTGGGCATCATTCAACGCGTGCTCGGCCGCAATATGTATGTTGTACGTTCTTCCACAGGGTCGGAGCTGCGGCGCCACGCAAACCAATTGCGCCTGTAAAGGCCGCGCGATCCTGTCTCTGGTTTTTTGATTCCAGACCCAGTTCACCGCCAGGGAGCACAGCCACATCGCTCGCCAACGGGTCCAGCATCCCCGGACTACGAGATCGTACCCATGGAGGTGGACGCGCCTCCTATGCAGTCTGCCTCTCCGCCTCCATCGCCACCGCAGATGACAGCGTCACCGAGAGGGACTCCGGGCTCGTGCGTGCCCCCACCGCCTGGGCCACTCACCTCAGAAGATGACCTGCTCCCTCTTGGCGGGGGCGTGCGCCCTTCCCCTCGTTTTGGTGGGTTTTACGGGGGTTCGCAAGGTGGATACCGGGGCGCGGACGGCGTCTCGATCCCAGCCTCTGCAGCGGCGTCCGTCACACCAGTAACGCCCCCGCCCAGGCCCTCCTCCCAGTGCAGTCGCCGTGGCCCTCAGCCCTACGCAACGACTGCGCGGCGGTTTGGGGGGAGGGGTGTGGTGTCGCACAAGTATGAAGTGCGCGCCACATACTTACGCGGCGCGCCGCCATGCACGCACGGCGTGGCGTTTTTACGAGTCAGCCACGAACGCCCTCTGCTGCAACTCCGCTCGTGGCCAGGACTGCTGCATCGTCCACTTGGGAATCAGATAGGCACCAGTTAAGACTTGGCTATCGGATAGGCACTAGGAATCATTAGTAAGCAGGACTCTATCTAATTCAGCATTCTGCAGTCAAGAACTATGTAAAAGTATGACCAAGATTCTACGAAATATATATCTTGTTCTAATTTAGCCTAGTGTTTTAGTTTCTGCTGTCTCACTGGCTGGTCACTTACGTACCTGCACACGCGTGCATCCTTTATTCCTGTGTCGGTGTCTTTCTACCGGCTACCGACACCTACGACAACCGGCGGAAACGAGACACAAAAGTTTTCCTTATATATTGCCTCAAGATGCTAATGTTAATGGTTAACAGCACTATATTAAAAGTTACAGAAGAATGTATGGAAGATGAATATGCAATTCTATCATATTAATAAATTGAAGGGCTGATAAAAAAGTGGTACAAGTGACAAAATAAAATAAAAAATTTAAAGGATGTGAAAGAGAAGTTGAACGGAATGGACAGTGTGCTAAAAGGTGCATATAAGATGAATATTAACAAGAGCAAAACTAGGGAATGGAGTACAGTCTAAGGAAATCAGGTGATACTGATGGAATTAGATTAGGGAACGGTACAATAAAGAAGATAGATGAGTTTTGTTACTTAGGAAGTAAAATAACAAATGATGGTCGCAGTACACAGGATATAAAATGCAGAATGGCAATTGGTAGAAAAGCGTTCTTGAAAAAGAGAAATCTGTTAATATCGAATATTGAATTAAGGCTAAGGAAGTCTTTTCTGAAGGCATTTGTGTGGAGTGTTGCCTTGTATGGGAGAAAAACATGGACGATAAACAGTACGGACAGGAAGAGGATAGAGGCTTTTAAAATGTGGTGCTACAGAAGCATGCTGATGATTAGGTGGGTGGATCGCGTAACTAATGAGGAGGTACTGAACAGAATTGGGGAGAAAAGGAATTTCTGGCATACCTTAACTAAAAGAAGGGATTGATTGGTAGGACACATTTTTAGACATCAAGAATTTGAATTTAGTATTAGAAGGAAGTGTGTGCGGTACAAAATGCAGAGGAAGGGCAAGAGATGAGTACAATAAGCAGATTCAGACAGATTTAGGTTGCCGTTCTTATGCTTGCGCACGATCGGGTATTGTGGAAAGCTGCATCAAACCAGTCTCCGGACTGAAGACCACAACAACAACAACAACAATTTTGTGTAGTGAAAGTGTCCTACGCCACAGAAAGAACTTGGAAAACAAATTGTAAAGTTGCATCTTTGATTGGTGCTAACATCTGGTGTCAACGAACATGAACTCAATGAGATATCCAGAGAACGCTTAGAGAACAAACGGTACAAGTGATTCAACTGTTCGTGTGTGGTCTATAAGATGCAAGACAAAGGAGGAGGAAAGCAACTATGGAATGAATGATTCCCCTCCCGTAGCCAGCAAGAAGTCGCTTCCTGTTTGAATACGTCTCTGAAATACCATCCAAATGCTTAACATCTCATAGCATATAGTGACTGCTGCTTAGGGTAAAACAGGAACAAGATCATAGCGAAAGTTTGAAAGTATGTTTTTAAGGGAGCAATTCTGGAGACGAATGATCACAAATTTTTGTGGCTAGGCCATACTTATATGGAATGTGACAGGGACTTCGGGCTCATTGGAAAACGCAAACAGAAAATTGAATACGGTTTTCTACCTGATGAATGAGCAAACTCACTTTCTAATGCTAGCAAAAGCTTCACTGTGGTTACAATGCACCAGAGTGATCTTATTTCTAGGGACGCAATGAACACCATTGTTGATATGAAGCCACCTACATGCAACGATACATCAGGACACCTGAGTTGGTGGTCATCTATATGCTGGATGCACTTTGAGAAACGGAATGTTGGCAAAGCCAAAATTCAATCACGACTATGAGTTTAATTAAGATGGACTTTCAGAAAATTCTACAAGGAAAGCCATCTACCTTCAAACTAAATAGACTTCATCAAGAACCCCTTATAATAAAGGAAGCAAAATGGAAAAATCTTCAGGATCCTCTCATTCCTCCCTTATACCACGAATTTTAAGCATCCTTTACGGTTGATGGTAGAGCAATAAAACATACTGCAGCTAGCAGAGGTAGAGGTAGAAGAAGTGGCTGAGGATCTAAGCCGGTGAAGCAATGGCTACCGATGAACTCTGTCTCCTGCAGTAGTACGCTTGAAACGTACAGCTAGTGGTGTCATCTATAGCTTCATCCCTCTGCACAGGTTCAAGTAAAGCAGTAAAAAATAAACATATTACCTTCTTTCATTCAGTGCACTTGTACCGTTTTTATTCCCAGTAGCCACAACTCACATGCACTATTGTTTGTTAATAAGTAATTATTATAGGTTTACTCAATAATTGTTTACCTGTAAGGCGTTTCAAAAAATCTGTATGTTTTACAAACTTGTCTATTCTGTGCCGTTGATTTTTCATAATGTGGACTTCCTTCACGATTGTCGTATCTTCTTTGAAACCTTCCGCTATTGTTTGGATGGTCTCCGCGCAGGTCGTAATTGTTCTTCGGCTTGGCGCCGGTCTTCTCCCACTCCTTTTCTTCTAGTTTTCTGTTTCGATAGTCATTGTTTTCTATCATCATGTAATTGTCTGCTATCATAATTGCTTTGCTGGCGATTATCTCTTCTTTCACTTCTTCGATCTTCATTTCGCAAATCACGTGGTCTCTCATTATTGTCATTGCGGTTTTCTGTTCCATAACTGCTTCTTGATCCGTTCCTTTCTTCATTATAAGTTTCTCTCTCCTGGTTCCATCGTCTGTGATCCACGTCTCTCTCTTGCAGCTTATCAAATTCTTCTAATATCTCGATCATTTGGTCGACTGTTGTCACTCGTGTGCAAACTAAATGTTGCTTCATCCACCTAGGCAGCCTTGCTCTCATTATCTTAAGATAGTTGGCTTCGTTAATGGGGCTGTCTAGATGTTTGTTCTTGTACCAGTAATGTTTGAAGTATTCCGCCATTGTTTTAAATTTGATAAATTTGTACAATGGAGCTTCATAAATTTCTCTAATGACTTCTTGCTTCGCATTAGACCAATATTTCTTCAGTACTAGATATCTGAACTGTCGATAATTTCTGCTTTCATTATACATTTCAATAAACTCTGGTTGTACGTCCGCATGAACATTACTTATGACGTAATAACAGCGCATGTCGTCATTCCACTCTGGAGGAAACATACGCTCAATTGCCTGTAAAAAGTCTATGATATGCAGTCTACCTTTTGGATTGAATTTCGGTGGTTTTCGTCCCCGCACATATTTTACCAAATATTTACTGCTCATATTGTTTGTTGTTGTTTCTTTGTTACGCTCATACGTATTTCGGTCGTTCTTGAATGCCACCGTTTTCGTATACGCTGAGTCCGATTCCGCACATACATTTACGTGTGGAAGTGTCGGACCGTCCTTTCTGAACCTAGATCAAAGCTTCGACTTTCATCCTGTCCGATTAATGGGTGACAATTATCTTCTACCTGCATATCACTTCGCGCTGGTGGTGATTGTTGTCCAATAATTAATGTGCGCGATAATGTACTCTGGTTTTGTATTACCTCTTCTATTCGCTCATGTTGTTCGTTTAACTTCTGATACAACGTTTTTATTTCGTCATCATGCTTACTTTAATTTCTTATTCGTAGTTTTCAGTTGGCTCTGTATTGTTTTCGTGTCCTTGGCGCATCTCGTCTTTTCATTGGCAAAGGCCGTTTTAATTAAGTCGGTTTCGTTTTCAACACCTTTTATGCTTTCATCCTTTTATCCTTTTATCCTTTCATCAATTCCGCCATTGTTTTAAATTTGCTAAATTTGTACAATGGAGCTTCATAAATTTCTCTAATGACTTTTTGCTTCGCATTAGACCAATATTTCTTCAGTACTAGATATCTGAACTGTCGATAATTTCTGCTTTCATTATACATTTCAATAAACTCTGGTTGTACGTCCGCATGAACATTACTTATGACGTAATAACAGCGCATGTCGTCATTCCACTCTGGAGGAAACATACGCTCAATTGCCTGTAAAAAGTCTATGATATGCAGTCTACCTTTTGGATTGAATTTCGGTGGTTTTCGTCCCCGCACATATTTTACCAAATATTTACTGCTCATATTGTTTGTTGTTGTTTCTTTGTTACGCTCATACGTATTTCGGTCGTTCTTGAATGCCACCGTTTTCGTATACGCTGAGTCCGATTCCGCACATACATTTACGTGTGGAAGCTGTCGGACCGTCCTTTCTGAACCTAGATCAAAGCTTCGACATTCATCCTGTCTGATTAATGGGTGACAATTATCTTCTACCTGATCACTTCGCGCTGGTGGTGATTGTTGTCCAATAATTAATGTGCGCGATAGTGTACTCAGGTTTTGTATTACCTCTTCTATTCGCTCATGTTGTTCGTTTAACTTCTGATACAACGTTTTTATTTCGTCATCATGCTCACTTAATTTCTTATTCGTAGTTTTCAGTTGGCTCTGTTTTGTTTTCGTGTCCTTGGCGCATCTCGTCTTTTCATTGACAAAGGCCGTTTTAATTAAGTCGGTTCCGTTTTCAACTCCTTTTATCCTTTCATCAATTCCAGAATTCAGTTTTTGCATTTTGTCATTAACTGATTCTTCTAATGACTGTTCGCTTTCAAAAATAGCTTCGTCAAATTTTTGCCTATGTTCTCGGAGTTCGCGTTCTATCCTTTCCTCAATACGTTTTTCACCCTATTTGATCTCTTCTCGCAGAACTTTTGCTGTGTCATTCAATTTTTGTATCAATTTAGACGTTTCCCGTTTTTGTTCTTCGGCTGATTTTAGTAACTTAGACATTTCTTGTTTCTGTTCTTGAAATAATTCCTGTATTTTTCGCTCCTGTCCCTGTATTGCTCTTAAAAGTGCATCTACCATATCTTTCTCAGCTCTATTTCCTTTCTGAGATTCCAATTTATTTTCGTTTCCTTTGTTCATTGTCGGTTCATTAACGTAAGTTTGCGAATCTGTCAACTCATTGCTAATCTCCTGCTCTGTTGCAAAAAGAATCTGATGACCTACATTCATTGCTAGTCTCTGATCGATTGAATCTCGTCTCGCGATCTGCTACTATCTACTCCTGTTAGTGACATGTCGTTATCAGTAATTACAAAGTCTGAAGCAGTTGCTTGTTATGAAATGCAATTTGCGTCACTCATTGTTTGAGTTGTCCTTGAGATCGATTGTTTGGCTGCGCGGGCTACTGCTTGTCGCGTGATCATACTACTACCTGCCTGTTGTCACAATTATGGCTAACAATTTTCAAATTCCAAAAATACAATTTTCATTGCAAATATAAAAATGTTTGAAAGTTTTGCCGCGCAGTGCCAATCAGATAGTAATATACAGATTTTTGCAATACTAAATTATATAATTAATTATTATTGTTTGTTAAGTACTGAGTCCAACGATAATTTTCCGCCCACAATCTATCCTAGGTAAGGGTCGCCATTTGTAAGGAAAAAATATTTGTTGGGGATATTGGGTAAATAGTGTTTATTTTGTTGAAGAAAAGTGTGAGTGGAGGTGAAAAAATATATAAATTTTAATTTACGTGTTATTAACTGTGGTGGCTGTTATTGTAACGTTTGAGCAACATATCAAACCTGACCTTAATTTCGTGGTTGGTTACGTTAAACTCATGATTAATGCAAGTGGTGTAGTTACATTTTGAAAATGTTAAGCAAAACAATTAGTGTAATTAACAACTACTATGGCCCTATCTGACAAACTTTTCAAAAGATCAATCATCTTTCCTTTCCTTACAAGATCTCCAACAGAGACTGTACACACTGATTGCAGAAATTAACTTACTCCGTCCGTGCAATGCGTACGACTCAATCAGTATGCTAATGGTAATGATAATTTAGAAAATTATGAATAGTAGGATTTTTAACATCAAGTGATTGGCAAGTGGGTGCAGTCCAACCACTATAGTCAGTATCTAATAAAATTAATTCACTCAAGCAAATAGGAAATTTTAGTAAATCAGTCTTAATTGATGCTATGCATACAGCAATTGTACGAGTTTGGTTCTTTATGGGATAGATGTGGCGGTGGCTATTATTGTTGAACTCAGTGCAAAACGAAATAAAAAAATTATTCATTAATTCAACTGTCTGTTATCTTCTACCATCAATTTTAGCAAAATTGTCTCAACTTAAATTATTATCACAGTCTTTGATAATTAATGACACTCACTTGATTGTAAAATTGTGTAGTAATACTATTCATGCATTATTGAGGATTGTCATACTAATCATGTGGGGTTAATTAGCTGTTCAAATAAGATAGAAAAAGTACTGTCTAATGTTCCTGTATTTTAACAAAACGTAAACATGCATTCACAGTGAATTACAACCAATAACATTTAACTTATCTTATTTATCAGTTCAGCGACGTGGTACTCTGCAGTCATACAAATGGTACATAAATTCATACAGAAATCATTTTGATGGTGGCTCCTCCTTTGGGAGCTTGCTAGCAGTTCGCCGTGATGCTTCGCGAATCGCGTAATTAATCGCGACCGTTAGCGTCCGCGATGACGCTACCGCGTTTCGGACGTCTGGGACGGTTACCGAACACGTAACGAATTTCTGCCTCAGCAGAACGAACGAATAAATGTTTCATTAAAATCAATTTTTACTTCACTTATGTTCACATAAACTTTCATATCGTTGCACTTATAACAAATTAGAACTTTCACTTTGTTTTAATTTTATTACTTATATTGTTTGAGCACTCCGCGGACCGCGTACGAACGTCTGATCTACGTCACGGGGCGGCAGATACTGCTGCTTGCCTGCTCTCCCACAGGGGAGCGCTGCTGTACGATAGAGTCTCTGACCTGAGGAGCCATGTCGATAACTGTTCACAGAGAAATATTTTACACTGACAAATTAAACATAACAAAAAATCACAGTCATCTAGAAAAATACAAAGTACAAATAAAATAATATATACATAAACAATTACAATACAGATAACAAATAAATGACAGGTAATGTTCACTGTTAAGTTACCTACATACATTATACATCACGATAATTAATTAAGTTACATAAGAAGTTAATTAGTACATATTCACTATAAACAGGTTCAAACGAATAATAAGTTTCAAAATGAAGCACATTCCTCGTTATAATGTAAGGCTTACCTTAAGGGTTCCTTACAATACAATCACCTAAATTAATTATCATAGCTTTGTGACTTTTTAATCTCACAGTAAACGTGATTTCCATTTTCCCGTTATATACATAAACTAGCTTATTAATCCCCGCTGCTTCGCACGCGTAGACTGGATGGTCTGCATTGGTTATTTCTACTTATAAATATAAATTTTATAGATTTACGGTAGTTTTAAAATTGCTTTCCTAATCAAGTATTTTGATATAACTTGCCACCCCCTATTGATGGCAGAATTCAAAACATCTCGAAACACATTATTTTTTAAATTCTAACCATAATTACAAATCTAATTTTTCTCATTTCTAGCATTAAAATAGCACCCTTAAAAGATTTTTTCTTATTTCACGCGCTTAATGGTTGAATTTCCAAAAATATCCAAACACGTGTTTTTAACGTTCAATCAAAAATCTAAATCCGAAGTTTTGTATTTATTGCTTCAAAATTGCCTGAATAACAACGTATTTTCAAAAAACCGTTCATCAGCTATTTCTTCCCCTTAGGGATCTGAATATCTAAAAATCGCTGATGCCTACAGTGTAAAATAAAAAAAAAAGTCTACAAATTTCAAGTTACTATCGTCTGTAGATTCATTTTTCAGCGCCGTTTTCTGTCTTTTAGAAATTGATCGAGAACGCTAAATTTATTTCCTACGCTTTGGCATTTTTCTTAGTAGTTTTACTTTTCTAACTGCAATTTGCACTTATTTTTCTTCGTTCTTTACGCATGTTGCAGAAAAGCAACTGAAGAATGTGCATCACGTTTCGCTGTATATAACCTCTTTGCTATTATAGTGTCAAAAGTCATCGCTGATCTTCAGCCCGAATTTTATATCAGCTGACGACTTTCAACCACTGTATCTTCCAACCTCTTATAGCTATCGAAACGGAACTGCTGTGGCGTACAACATACCTTTTGCTGAAGAGCAAAATATTGACATCTACACGTGGAATTTTATGTAAGTCGCTAACTTCTAACGACCATATCTTTCACCCCCTTATCGGTATCAACCCTCTACCACGAGATTACACAATGGGAGACTGATACCTATAAACTGTTCGTTTGCGATGTGTAGTTTTTTGCTGCAGAGTGAAATATAGGCACAAACCCCTCAATTTTTATATATATTAAGATGTCCCTTGTAGCACTTTTTTCTGGGCACTTAAATTATCCACCAGCAACAGTCGTATGAAGGAAGTGTAAAGACTTTTTCGTTCTCCTGTGCTTTGGTCGGGAAGAATTTGTGCGTTTGGTCGTCGCCTTTCTGTAGATTCTTCGCCGCTGAGACATGACACAGTTGCCCGGAGTGCATCATCTGGGAGATGATCTACACGTCGCACCTCCCCCCACCCCAACTTAATATTTAGCCTAGTAAACGCGGAACGAATAAATCAATAATATGGGTGCAGTTCCTCATCTACACATCACACGTAAGGTGGAATGAGAACTGACAGGTGGTTCCCCACATTTGTCAATATATTAAACAAGAACATATTCGCCAATTGTTTTCCTTTTTTTCATTTTTTGCCTGACAGCAGCATTTTCCAGCTGGTATATATATGTGCAAATAGCTTTAGCCTTAAATAATGAACACTGTTTATATATCTACGACAGAGACGTCTAGGGATGAAACCCGCTCGGTTAGCCGTGTGGTCTAACCCACTGCTTTCCGAGACGGGGAGACGTACGACCCCGGTTCGAGTCCGCTCGGCGGATTAACGAAGTGGGTCGCAGTGCCGGCCAGCCTGGATGTGCTTTTTAGGCGATTTTCCACGTCCCCCTAGGTGAATACCGGGCTGGTACCCATGTGCCGAATCGGTTACACGATTCACAAACATTTAGTAACACTTTACACTTTCACACATCTAACACTATACGCTGACATTTGGGATACACATTACCTCCCAGGGTGCATGGGGTGGCGAGAGGAAGGGCATTCGGCTAACGTGCCAAATCCGGATTTAACGAAGCCGACCGTGCATGTGCGGTAACATGGCCGAAGAGAAAGAAAGACGCCTGGGGATAAAGGAGAGTGGTACAAGCGTAGTCGTGCAGCCTAGTACGTAGCTTTCTGCTGAAGATAACTTTTTCTTTCTTTGTTTTACAGACAGCAATATTCATCAAGTCCTTCTCCAAAAAGGTTGCAGTTTTAATTTTTAGCAGCTTATTACTCTCGTTTGTACCGCTTTTCATCTACAGGCCGCTGTTGCTGTGTTCCTTTGTGAGCCACTCAGCGTTTCACAGAAGCATAAAGAAAGGTCCGACTGTCGGCGGTCTTAATTTCTCTGTGGAGTATTACCAGATGAATAATGAAACAAGTTACATTCAGAGTAAACGAAGTGAGAGGTCTCTAAACAATGACTATATGAAGCGTACTTAATTGTCTACTAAACTATAGGCGTATTTCATTGACGTCAATTTGCAGCAGGATTTTGGAACGTATCCTCTATTCAAATATTATGAACTATCTCGAACAGAGTGATCTATTGACCCAAGGTCAACAAGGATTTAGAAAATATCGTTCATGCGAAACACAACTAGCTCTTTACTCACACGAAGTGAGGAGTGCTATCGACAAGGGTTCTCAAATTGATTCCGTATTTCTTGATTTCCAGAAAGCTTTTGATACCGTACCTCACAAACGACGTTTAATCAAATTGCGTGATTATGGTATATCGGCCCCAAATTTGCGACTGGAAGGGGATTTCCTGTCAGACAGGACACAGTTTGTAGTAATCGATGGTAAGGCATCGACTAAAACAGAGGTGATATTGGGCGTTCCACAGGGTAGTGTCATTGTTCCTCTGGTGTTCCTTATTAACGTAAACGATTTGGGAGAAAATCTGAGTAGCTCTCTTAGGTTGTTTGCAGATGACGCCGTCATTTACCGTCTAGTAAAATCATCTGAAGATCAAAACCAACTTCAGAACGATCTAAATAAGATATAACTGTGGTGTAAAAATTTGCAATTGACTCTAAATAATGCGAAGTGTGAAGTCGTTCACATGAGTACGAAAAGAAATCCGTTAAACTTTGTTTACGAGATAAATCAATCAAACGTGAAGACCGTAAACTCCACAAAATATCTAGGAATTACTATTACTTCAGACTTAAACTGGAAAGAACACGTAGATAATGTCGTGGGAAAGGCGAACCAGAGACTGCGGTTTATTGGCAGAACCCTTAAAACATGCAACAGAACTACTAAAGAGACTGCATACACTACGCTTGGAGTATTGCTGCCGAGTGTGGGATCCTTATCAGGTGGGTTTGACGAAGGACATCGAAAGAGTTCAAAGAAGGACAGCTCGTTTTGTATTGTCACGATACAGAGGAGACAGCGTCACGGAAATGATACTGGACCTGGGATGAGAATCATTACAACAACGGCGCTTATCGCTGCGATGTGGTCTACTAACGAAACTCTAATCACCAACATTCTCCTCCGAATGCGAAAATATATTGTTGACTCCCACCTACATAGGTAGAAATGATCATCAGAATAAAATACGAGAAATCAGAGCTCGAACGGAGAGATTCAGATATTCTTTGTTCTCGCGCGCTATTCGAGAATGGAATGGGAGATGAATAGTGTAAAGGTGGTTCGATTAACCCTCTGCCAGGCTTTTAAATGTGATTTGCAGAGTATCCCATGTAAATGAAGATCACATACAACAGGGCATCGTTGATGTCTCTAACACACAGTGGTATTCAAAATGAAGCCAACAGACGGATATTTTGCAAGGCTTGCGTTTAAAAATATGAAAAGTGTGATAGTAAAGTTGAACCAATGTACAGAATACATAAAGGAAACAACTGTAATATGCAGAACGGTAGACAACTCGTTTTCTTTGTTGTCTACAACTTCACGTATTTCCACCTACAGATGTGCGCAATATGGGTTGTGACCACCTGTGGATAAGCCTCAGAATGTTGAGGTATGTAGCGAATAATATCATCAATCTCATGCAGAAGCAATAGCGCGCTAAGGCACCTTGCTGCGGTGTGAGTGGGCGCTCCCCGACGGAGGTTCGTGTCCTCCCTCGGGCATAAGCGTATGTGTGGTGACCTTAGCAAAAGATAGTTTAAGTAGTTTGTAAGTCTAATGATCGATGACCAGAGCGGTTTGGTCCCCTAGCTTTACAAATATTTGGACATTTTGAGAGACAGCAACGTATTCCTCACGTAGAGCTTGTTCGCAAGTCTTGGAGAATGGTCCGTCGATGCTGATGTGGTGGGGTAAGGTGTCTAACTTTTTCAAAATTCAGTGCGGGACATTACGAGGCCGTGAAGGAGGACAAAGGTCACGTCACTCATTGTGCCAGTTAATCTGAAACTAAGAAAGAGATTTAGACGAGCAGACTAGGCCTACACCTTTACTTTTTATCTAACATATCTAACATGAGTGACATTTTTTAATTAGTTTTTAATCTTTATTTACAGTTCATAATTATTTTCTCATTCTCCTGTTTTGAATTATATAGTGTATAATTTTTACATATCCTACTCCGTTGCATTTTTCCTTCGTTGTCTGTACTACTTTTATTTGTTCCAGTTCTTAGAGGAAAGTGCACCACACATTTCGATAAGTAGCTTACTCCGCCAAAGAATTATGTTTTGCAATAACCTCGAATTAAATTTGATAAAAACTATTTGAACTTCTCTATTATGGAAGTTTTTTCGATTAAGTGCAGAGTTTAATTGCATTGCTCACTACCTTTCGTTGTTGCCTTTTCACAATTTTACCACATATTTTTATTCCTGAAGGAAGTAAGACGAATGCTGATATTGTATTTGCATGTCAGATTTTAAATACGTTGATAGAGAATGTGATAATATTACCTCATGTTTGCCACTATGAGTACTGAGAAATATTCCATTACGCTTATGGAAAAGTATTTGAGACGGCACAGAAAATATGTACCAAAAAAAAAAAAAAAAAAAAAAAAAAAAAAAAAAAAAAAAAAAAAAAAAATAAATAAATAAATAAATAAATAAATAAATAAATAAAAAAACAGATTTTTTAAATAACTCATCCTATCACCAAACCAGTACTAGCTTAAAACTTAGAGAAGGCATTGTGAATTTGATTTGCAAGGAATATGACACAGCGTGCGTACCAAATACTTTCTACTTGTGCTCTTAGACCAACAATTTTAAAACTACTGGAATACGGGACGCTTTGCCATTTTGCGGGACATTTTCAGTAATTATCCCAATGCGGGACAGCGACTGTCCGGCAGAATCCGAGACGGTTGGCCGTGTTATGCTGGGGCTCTCTCCCTAGTGCATTCCAGACATGCCCTACAGCCGGGATGGCTAACCAGCGGAACGCGTATAATTACTGGCACGCCACCAAATAATTTCGGCACAGCATTAGTTTTAAGAACTTACTGCAGAATTGAAAGGCTGGTTCGTTCATCTCTCCTTGAATAGGTAGTAACAAAGTTCATTGTCAACGGTATATCGGCGCCGCTTTAATGCAGCCAGTGCCACGTGATGGTCAGATTTCGTTGGAACGTTAGACCACACAGGAGTGGGCCAGTGCAGCTTGTGGAGCGGAGGGTCTTGAAACGAACCTCATTGCAGGCGCGACGACTTAAGGCCGTTTCACACCGCCGTCACACTATGTCACGTGACAGACGTCAAGTGACAGACGTGCAATTCACACTGCCACCGACGTCTGTGAGCTATAAGGACATCGTTCCTGCTCTAGTCAATGACAATTTGCATTAAACATGCCTCTTTTTTCCCTTTGAGAGATTTGGTATTAAACAGAATTTCAACGTTACATTAAAGAGTAGAAATAATACGAATTTATGCTAATATTAAAGTAAGCCTAATAAATATTAACACCATACATTTATGGTGTTAATATTATTATTAATCTATACGATACTGTGAAGGGTTATTATGAAAGTTTAGCTTGAACTAGTACTATGAAGAACTACTTACTGTTTTGTCCCAGTTGTTCTGCTATTTCGTCCGACGCTATGTCCTTTAAATTACTGTCTCTGTACTCTTCCAAAGCCGCGGTGCAGTAGCCGAGCGGTCTAAAGCGTCTCGCTGCGGAGCGCGCGGTTGCTCGCCGTGGAGGTTCGAGTCCTCCCTGGGTCATGGGTGTGTGTGTTGTCCGTAGTTAGTTTACCTCGGTTTAAGTAATTTGTAAGCTACAGACTGATGACCACGCAGTTTGGTCCGCTAGATTTACAAACATTTGAACATTTTTACTCTTCCAAATTCGTATCCCACAGCAGTGGACGGGTTTTAAAAAATGTTCAAATGTTTGTTAAGCTTATGGGACTTAACTACGGGGTCATTAGTCCCTAAACTTACAAACTACTTATCTACTACCTTATACTAAGGACGGCACAAATATCCATGCCCGAGGGGGGATTCGAACCCCCGACCGTAGTGGCCGTGCAGACCGTGACTGGAGCGCCTCAGTCCCCTCGGCCGCCGCGGCCGGCTGGATGGGTTCTGACGGCTTCAATCAACTCCTCCATAACAACAAAACAGCTTCTTGTTGTAACGAATTAAAACATGAAAGTGAGCGACAGTGTGTGAAGTGGTCATGCGCGCGGCAGTGTAGTGGGTCACTGCGCATGCGCGAGGCCACAGACGTCGCTAGACGTTTTGAAAGGATCGCTAGACCCTTTATACGGAGAATGCTGCGAGCAGTACGTGTTGGTAGACCTCGGAAGTTTGTCATTATTGGAAGCAACCTTCGGGATCCAACAATGAATAGCGGTATATTATTACCAGTACGTTTGAGAATATCTTTACCGACAACGAGTGAGTATGAGCAAAGATACGTCGTCTAAAACAGTGTTCAGTTGTTTGTTTAGTGTGAGCTTACGTCATGTCATGCATTCACACACTGACGTTATAATAGAAGCCGGTTTTCAAAGAGGCGCGAAAACATCAGTCGCATTTGTAGACTTAACAGCTGCCTACAATACTGTATGGCTAGATGGACATATTCTTAAACTCAATACAATGATGCCTTGTCTTCGACTCACGACACTCCTGGAAAACATGCTTGCCAATCGCAGCTTTAAAGTAACAAGTGGAATGGACATAAGTAAATTCCTTAAGATCACGAATGGGTTACTTCAGGGCTCAGTATTAGCACCATCACTATTCAACATCTATACCAGCGATATGCCGTACACAGAGCCAAAAATTTGAATACGCTGATCTGGCCACAGCAGTGCAAAGCAAATCACCGAAGAAGATGCAAAAATTTTAACTGACGATCTTGAAGTCCTTAACAGATACTACAGAAGATGGCGTTTGCGCTTTTCACCTCAACAATAATGTCGTTAATCAACAATTGACTTTGTTATTTAAACAACAGAGAGGAAACGCAACTTCCATCCTAAGTATTTTGGCGTTATACTTGATACGTCCCTGACCTATAAAGAACACCTTAAAATGTTGGTCAGAAACTAAAAACCCGAAATATATTATTAGAAAACAGGAGGGAAGTTCTTCGGGTGCAGATTCATCCACACTGCGAACAGCAGTAACATCGTAGTCTACAAAATGTCCGTTAAGCTTATGGGACTTAACTGTAGGGCCATCAGTCCCTAAACTTACAAACTAGTTATAAGCTAACTTATACTAAAGACGGCACAAAAATCCATGCCCGAGGGAGGATTCGAACCCCCGACGGGGAACGGCCTCGCGCAACGGAGTATAGCTTCTCAATGCGTTCGACCACTCCGCCGCGGCGATAGTCTACACCACTGCAGAATATTGTGGCACGGTCCGGGAGAGAAGCTACCACACCAACAAGGAAGACGTTCAGCTTCACGAAACCATGCGCATAAGCACCCTGGCTGTCCGTCAACGCTAATGTAACTCCACCAAAAATAAGAAGACAAAAAGAATCCGGTAAATAATGGGATAAAATAGTAAAAATGAAGGAAAATGTTTACCTATGCAGGATTTCATAAAAAATTTGCCAAATTACCGCTTGAAATCACGAAAGCCTTTGAGGAATAACTGGTATATAAGAGGAGAGGTCACCATCAACCTAAAAGAGAACTGGAAAGTAGAGTTGGAGATTTCAGCAAGTAATCAGCACTTCATAAGTGATCCCTCATAAGCACTAAAAGGGTTCAACTTCGCAACAACAAAAAAATGGACTAAGCCCAGTCGCATCCTAAGTGGCCATACAAGATTCAAGGCACGCTTTTATAAGTGGGGACTCGTGGAAAGCGCAAGTTGTGATTGTGAATCACCTGAGCAGATAAGAGTGCGTCCAAGGAGAAAATTCCGCTGAGGACTTTACGGAAGCCACACCTCAGAATATGAATTGTATTTAAGATTTGGACATCGATGTGTAGCCAACAGATTTCTCGCAGGATGCATGGCCTAATTCCATGTGTTTTGCATACACACAACACAGTTCACGCATTTGTTCTGAAAATGTGCTCTTGTACAATCTTTTATTTATATTTGTATGTATATTCTTGTTCTTTGTATAATTATATTTGTATACATTCTGCTGACATATGCCATACGATAATAAATTAAATAAATAACACACTGTTTTTACCGAAGGTAAACAGCTGGATAGTTAAGTCAGAGATTACATTCAGAGTTTGTGTTATTAAACACGGCTAGTTTGGAGAAAAAAGTGCAAAATCAAAGTGTTAGAGATTTCCAAAGCTGGTGCGCAGTGGAGCATATAGCATATACTTTGGGGGTAGGGCCAAGACTTCTTTTTAGGAATTACGTAAATGACTATGTCTTTTCTGAAAAAGGAATAATCAATCACGTCTCACGGTACCCACGGTACTTTTTTTTTTTTTTTTTTTTTTTTTTTTTTTTTTTTTTTTTTTTTTTAATTTTTAGGCAGTGTTTGTTTTGAAGCGGTGTGAGGTGCGAGTTCCAGTCATGGGAGCTGAGCGGAAATGTTTGTCATTTGCTGAAAAGCGAAAGTTAATTAGCGAGGTGAGAGCAGGGGTAAAGAGAAAGAAAGACATAGCCGCTGAGTTTGGGATTCCGGCAAGCACACTGTCAACAATGATGAAGAGTGAAGACAGCGTGATAGCCGTAGATGAAGGAACAGATTGAAAACGACAACGAAAGGCTGAGTTTTCAAATTTAGCAGTGTTTAGTGCAGTTCTTCTGGCAACGGAGAAACAATAATGTGGACATTAGTGGACTTATATTGAAAAAGAGGGTACATTATTTTGCAGCAGCATTGGGATACGATACATTTCGTGAGAGTAGTGGATGGCTTCGAAATTTCAGGGAAAGACACAGCACTATTTACTGAAAAATGAATGGGGAAAGCACCTGTGTATATAAAATTTATACTAAGTGGAATCTAAAACTGCAGAGGATCCTTCAAGACTACAAACTGGATGACGGTTTTAACGCTGACGAACTTGGACTTTATTATAAATGTCCTCCAGATAAATCTCTAACATTCCAAGGAGAAAAATGTCATGGGAACAAGTGTCTCCTTAACAGCAAATATGATCGGCACAGGTCCTAATGATTGGAACACCTACGAAACTGCCACAAACTGTTGTCTGTTACAAAAAATTAAAACATTGTATAACAATCTATCTTGACCTTTGTTATACAGGGTGATCAAAAAGTCAGTATAAATTTGAAAACTTAATAAATCACGTAATAATGTATATAGAGGGGTACAAATTGACACACATGTTTGGAATGACATGGAGTTTTATTAGAACAAAAAAAAAAAAAAAAAAAAAAAAAAAAAAAAAAAAAAAAGCCAACAGATGGCGCTGGAAAACAAAATGTCAGTGACTGCTACTGTGACGGGTGAGAGGTACGCCGATATGTTAGAGAATCGCATCTCCCCAGCCTGGCTTATAAATACCTACTAGAACATACGAATTTTGTGCTGGATGGCGCCCCACCCTATATTGCTAGATGCGTGAAAGATCTCTTGAGCGCTTCGTTTGGTGATGATGGTGTGCTCAGCGGCCACTTTCGTCATGCTTGGCCTCCCAGGTCCCCATGTCTCAATCCGTGCGGTTATTGACTTTAGGATTACCTGAAGTCGCAATTATATCGTGATCGACCGACATCTCTAGGGATGCTGAAAGTCAACATCCGACGCCAATGCCTCACCATAACTGCGAACATGCTTTACAGTGTAGTTCACATTATTCCTCGACTACAGTTATTGTTGAGGAATGATGGTGAACATATTGATCATTTTCTGTAAATAACATCGTCTTTGCTTTGTCTTAATTTGTAAAGCTAATTATTTCTTTTCTGATCAGATGAAGCGCCATCTGTCGGACATTTTTTAACCTTCTCTTTTTCTTTGGTTCTAATAAAACCCCATGTCATTCCAAGCATGTGTGTCAATTTTAACCTCTCTACCTACATTATTCCGTTAGTTATTAAGTTTTCAAATTTATACTGACTTTTTAATCACCCGGTATAACTAAAACTAAATCACACAGACACGTGAAAAAATCGTGACTTTTTTTTCTGGAACACCTCGTTATATTGAATTCTTGATTTATCGAATTAATTATGTCTTCCCTACAGATTCTATATATCGAGATGAGACTGTATCACCTTGACTGGGATTGACCAGCAAGTACAACCCCCGACTACTAGTAGGGGTGGTTGAACACTTACCGGAATACCATCTACCGTGCGGAACACAATTGCACGGACATCTGTTGACAATATGTACGATTATATCGTGAATTCGACGGAGTACGCTTAATTAGCTTTTTGTTGCTTTAATTTTTGACACTAGTTTATTAAACATCTCCGCGCTGGAATGGATGTAACAGTCTTCGTTGACTCTACTGAACATATACAGGTTGTTTCACTAAGTGTGTTTGCCTCTAAAACTTATAAAATAATAGGTGACGGGAAATTTTAATGCGGTAGGTCAACACAAGAAATGTTACACTTTCTGCGGAGCTATGAACATAGTATATTTTATCATTTTCCAAAGAGTTACAGCACAAGGATATATTTTTTTAAATGGAACACTAGTTTTTTCTAACGTGCATTGGATTCGTTGAAACCAGCTGCGTCCAAATCAATTTAAACTACTATCACTGTTAGTTTGGGAGCTACAGCCCTTCAAAGTTTAGGGGGTCGAGGCTACGACAGCGTAGCTCACTGGCTGGTGGTCATGAGACAGTGAGCCGTGCCCCAGGGGATAGCCACTCGGCCAGTTAGCTACGCTATCGCAGCCTCCGCCCCCGGAACTTTGAAGGGTTGTAGCTCATAAACTAACACATAGCCGCTGAGTTTGGGATTCAAGCAAGCGCACTGTCAACAATAGTGAAGAGTGAAGACCGCGTGATAGCCGCAGATGAAGGAACAGATTGGAAACGACAACGAAAGGCTGAGTTTTCAAATTTAGCAGTGTTTAGTGGAGTTCTTCCACAACAGAGAAACATTAATGTTGACATTAGTGGACTTATTTTGAAAAAGAGAGTACATTATTTTGCTGCAGCATTGGGATACTGTACGTTTCGTAAGAGTAGTAGATGGCTTCGAAATTTCAGGAAAAGACACAGCATTACTTACTGAAAAATGAATGAGGAAATCAAACATTAATGTGGACATTAGTGGACTTATTTTGAAAAAGAGAGTACATTATTTTGCTGCAGCATTGGGATACTGTACGTTTCGTAAGAGTAGTAGATGGCTTCGAAATTTCAGGAAAAGACACAGCATTACTTACTGAAAAATGAATGGGGAAAGCGCCTGTGTATATAAAATTTATGCTGAGTGGAAGCTAAAAATGCAGAGAATCCTTCAAGACTACAAACCGGATGACGGTTTTAACGCAGACCAACTTGGACTTTATTATAAATGTCCTCCAGATAAATCTCTAACTTTCCAATGAGAGGGGGGCGGAGGCTACGACAGCGTAGCTAACTGGCTGGTGGTCATGAGACAGTGGGCCGTGCCCCAGGGGATAGCCATCTGCCAGTCAGCTACGCTATCGCAGCCTCCGCCCCCGGAACTTTGAAGGGTTGTAGCTCCCAAACTAACAGTGAGAGGAATGTAGTTTAAATTGATTTGGACGCAGCTGGTTTCGACGAATCCAATACACGATAGAAAAAACTATTGTTCCATTTAAAAAATTATATCTTTGTGGTGTAGGTCTTTGGAAAATGATACAATAAACTATGTTCATAGCTCCGCAGAAAGTGTAACATTTCTTGTTTTGACCTACCGCATTAAAATTTCCCGTCACCTATTATTTTATAAGTTACAGAGGCAAACACACTTAGTGAAACACCCTGTATATAGAGACATAACTCCTGAATTATGGGTCCTACAAAGACATTATTTACCAGGTTCGTAAAGAGGAATATTAGGAAACTGCCTGCGAAATGTGTTGTAAATTGATTTGGTAGTAAAGATGTAGTAAATTACAACCCCATGCTTATTAGGGTAAAGTTTCATGTATTTCAATGTCTTTGACGTTATAGCACCTGAACTATATGTCGTAATACGATATTATTTGAAGGTACGTCCAGTGGTGGATATGTAAAAGTTTGCAAAATACGTCGCGAATAGAGTTAGTAGGAAAGATGTATCAAATCAAAACGTCATGCGTGATGTGGCGGTTTTTCATTAACGTAATTGTTTATTACTCCATGTCTCATGAACTGTGTGTCGACTGTGATGAATTTTCGAACGAACGTTCAGTGGTGTGTGTGCATACTGTCTGTAACGTTTCTCTGGAATACAATTAATAGTTTACGAATAATAAATTGTAAAGTCATGCCAAATGCCGTAATTTTACTTCATGAACGCCGAAAAAGTAGTAAGCGACAAACGTCTTTTCTATTATCATTTTGCTGAGGTTGTCAGCGAGAGTTTCCTAGAGGTTTGAAATTATGTTTGAAGTTTGTTGCAAGTCGCTAAGTCCTCTCCTTCTCAAATAGTGGACTGATAAAGT
Organism: Locusta migratoria; assembly: GCA_026315105.1. Classification (NCBI taxonomy): domain Eukaryota; kingdom Metazoa; phylum Arthropoda; class Insecta; order Orthoptera; family Acrididae; genus Locusta; species Locusta migratoria. The sequence continues at coordinate 226,941,761 of CM048746.1, read as the reverse complement.
CACATTATCACGTGCCGCAATACGGAGAAGTATTCATTGATTATGACGTCATATCTCCTGAACAATCTGCCCTATCGCAAAATCCTGTCTTAGCTGACGTATTCTACCGATGAACTACATTCCTGTCAAATTTAAGCTTCATAGGTGAAGTAGTTTTTGAGATTTCGTGTTTTGTCAGGGAGTGAGTGAGTGTCTGAATGAATCTCCTTCCGCTTTTATATAGATAGAGATTATATCGTGAATTCGACGGAGTACGCACGCTTATTTAGCATTTTGTTGCTTTAATTTTTGACACTAGTTTATAAACATCTCTGCGCTGGAGTGAATGTAACAGTATTCGTTGACTTTATTGAACATGTATATATAGAGAGAGAATTACGTAAATTGTAGAATTAACGCAGGTCGTTACAGATGTTGCAAACAACGTACAAAAAAAAGGGAAGTCACGCGGATCCTTTTTCAAAAACAACGCGCCGAGTGCCGTCGATTTTTTTGTCGCTCTCGCGGAACTGGAAATATGAATCACGGCCGAATTACAGCGGCGAACGTGCCTGCGCGCTAGTCGGTTGTCGCGGCTGGTGGTAGGCGGTCCCCGCTAAATGGGGAGAGGAGAGGAGAGGAATATTTCGCAGCAGTGTGGCTGCTGCCTGCTAGCTGCTGGCTGATTGCTGCCGCCTGCGCCCATTGTAGCGCGCGCTCGCCTCCTGGCGCGCCGGCTGCCCTCAGGAGCGCTCTTGTTCGCAGCTGCTCGTAAACACCCGCACCGCGATACTCGTTGTTCACGCCAGGTCTGTATCTCCCTCTCTCGCTCTCTCGAGATAATGACGAAAAACATCGAATGCCATTCTCGCGGAATCGCTGGATTACATTTCTACCGCACTGTAGAGAGGCCGTCACTAACGACCGTGATACCGTAGTTCTTTCCTAACTACGGCCCAGATTCCTCTTTTTTTTTTTTTCTTTTTTCTTTTTTTTTTTTTCATTTTGTCTGCAGTGCATGCACGAGGGCACGCGTTCTTTAACTATATGAAAAAGATTATCTAATACTTTTCTTTATTATTATTATTATTATTATTATTAGCGAATGTCCCCATGGAAGAACGAGAAGCAGGTGATTTATCAATACTTCTTAAGGTTCTTCTTATTTTCCCAACATTTCTTCATTTTTTTTTCCACAAAGGGCTTCTTTCTTTCTTCTGTCCGCTTTGGTCGGTATGGTTTTGGTGCCGTCTCTGAAGTAAACTTCCGCTTGTCAATTTTTCTTCCGAATGTATCCCTGTCTGGTGTGTTTGATATGTAAATTTTTGCTTTTGTCAAATCCTTCTTAACTTCAGTTACCCAGAGTATTGTTGCTTTAAGTGATGTCACATAGTCCAGTAGACGTTTAGTTTACCTGTTTCCAGGTAATCTGTGTAAATGTACATAAAAATTCATTCGTCTCTTTCTGATGTCAGTTTCGATATTTGATAGTTTTTCGGTTGTCTCGATGGTCTGCAGTCTGCATCCATCTTTTGTGTATCGTGGTCCCAGAATTTTCCTAATAATTTTTCTCTCTACTTTCTTCATTTCTTGTAAATCCAGTTTTCTATTCAGTGAGAGCGTTTTACTTGCATATGTGACTGTAGGTTTGATAACTGTATTGTAGTGTCTGATTTTAGATCCATTTGACAGGCATTTTTTGTTATATATGTTTTGAACAAGTCCGAATGCTTTCTTGATTTTCTGTAATCGGTTGTTTTGTGCTATTTCCTCGAGTCCTGTTGGTTCAATAACTTCGCCGAGATACTTAAAGTGTTTGAATCTATTGATGCCACCATAATTTGTTTTGAGTTTCAGAATATCTAATTTGGTGCAAATAAATTCAGTCTTCTCAAAGGAGATTCGCAGGCCAACCTTCTCGGCACATTTTTGAGGATCTCAATTTGTTTTATTGCGGTTTCTTCACTGTCAGTTATAATTGCTACGTCATCTGCAAACGCTAAATAAGGGATGCTCAATTTTCCTTTACCTCTTCCTAGTTCAATTGGCTTCCAGAAGTTTTATTTCCTTAGTTCGATTTCCCATTTTTTCATTACTTTGTCTAAAACTATGATGAATAATAGTGGCTAGATCCCACCTCCTTCTCTTACTCCTGTTTTAATTAAGAATGGTTCCGAAATATCATCTATGAATTTAATTTTTGATTTGGTTCCTGTCTGTTTGTTCAATTAGTTTTCGGGTTTTGGTGTCTAGTCCACGTTCTTCGAGAATGTTAAATAGAGACTGCCTGTCTATAGAGTCATATGCTTTCTTAAAATCAACGAATGTGCACACTGTTGGATTAGGCCGGATTGCTTTAATTTTTAAAATAGCTTTAAGGTTAAAAATCTGTTCAGGGCATTATCTACTAGGTCGAAACCCTGCTTGGTAGTCTGAATGTTCTAGTTGTCCTTGTGTCTTTAGCAGACACACGGATAAAATTTTATAGGTTACATTATTATTATTATTATTATTATTATTATTATTATTATTCGTGAAATAAAGTCTCTTTAAAACTAGACTGTTCTGACAAGTTATTACTTTTGAAGATACGATTCTTTATATATACTGCTTAGTCGCCTAATGAGGTGAGCAATGTTCCTTCAGAGTTTCTCTATTGAAATAATTTACATAAAAGGCGTGAACAATATAGTACCTGATGTTCTCTACATGTCACCTCCAGGTATGAAAGAATTTATGCTTACAGCGAGACCTGAGATAATATTTGCTATGTTTTTGTGCTCTCAGTCCGGAGACTGGTTTGGAGCAGCTCTCCAGCCTACTCTATCCTGAGCAAGCCTCTTCATCTCCTCATAAGAACGGCAACCTACATCCATTTGAATCTGCTTACTGCACCCATCTCATGGTCTCCCTCTGCGATTTTTACCCCACACACTTCCCTCCAACGCTAAATTCACAATTCCTGGATGTCTAAGAATGTGTCCTACGAATCGATCCCTTCTTTTAGACAAGATAAGGCAGAAATTCCTTTTCTCCCAATTCTCTTCAATACCTCCTCATTAGTTACACGATCCAGCCACCAAATCTTCAGCATTCTTCTGTAGCAATACATTTCAAAAGCCTTTATTCTCTTTATGTCCGCACTGTTTATCATCCATGTTTCACTCCCATACAAGGCAACACTAAACAAAAATGCCTTCAAAAAGGACTTCCTTACGCTTAAATTAATATTCGATGTTAACCAATTTCTCTTTTTCAAATACGCTTTTCTTCCCATTGCCATTTATATCATCTGTAGTGCGACATCATACGTTATTTTACGGCCCAAGTAACAAAACTCATTTACCACCTTTATTGATTCGTTACCTAATTTAATTCCTTCAGCATCGCCTGATTTTCAGAGATTGCAGTCCATTACCCTTGTAACAGTCTCTTGTTATTGTTCATCTTGTATGCACCTTTCAACACACGGTCCATCCCTTTGCTGTTTCTGACAGAATTTCAACGCAAGGTTTTTATTTCTTCACCCTGAACTTTAATCCCTTCTCCCAACTTCTCCTTGCTTTCGTTCATAGCCTGCTCAATGTACAAATTGAATAACATTGGAGAAAGGCTACAGCCCTGTCTTACACCCTTTCCAACCTCTGCATCCCTTTCATGGCCTTCAACTTTGATGACTGTTGTCTGGTTTTTGTACTAGTTGTAAATAACTTTCCGTTCCCCATATTTTATTTCAGAATTTGTAAGAGTGTATTCAAATCAACATTGTTCAAAGCTTTCTCCAAATCTACAGAAGCTAGAAATATAGGTTTGCCTTTACTTAATCTATCTTCTAGAATAAGCCGTAAAGTGAGTATTGCCTACCGAGTTCCTACATTTCTCCTGAACCCAAACTGATCTTCCCCAAGGTCGGCTTCGGCCAGCTTTTCCATCCTTCTGTAAATAATCCGTGTTAAAATTTTGCAGCCATGACTTATTAAACTGATGGTTCTGTAATTTTCACATCTGTCTGCACTTGCTTTCTTTGGAAGGGGGATTATTACATTTTTCTTAAAGTCTGCGGGTATTTTCGCTGTCTCTACACCTAACGCACCAAGTGAAATAGTTTTATCACGGCTGTCTATACCAGAGACTTCAGTACTTCTGAGGGAATGTCGTTTACTCCAGGGGACTTCTTTCGACTTAGGTCTTTCAGTGCCATGTCGAATTCTTCTCTCAGTATAGTATCTCCTATTTCATCTTCGTCTACATCCTCTTCCCTTCCTAAAATATTGTCTCTAAGTTCATTACCGTTGTAGATCCGCTCTATATACTCTTTCCACCTTTCAGCTTTCCCTTCCTTGCTGAGAACTGCTTTTCCATCTGAGTTCTTTATATACATACAGCTGCTTTTCTTGTCTCCAAATGTTTCTTTTACTTTCCTGTAGGCGGTATCTACAGACCTGCATTTGCCTTCTAGCCACTCCTGCTTAGCTATTTTTTCCTCCTGTCAATCTCATTTCTTAGTCGTATGTACTCTATTTTGCCTGTTTCATTTACTGCATTTTTATATTTTCTCCTTTCATCAATTAAATTTAGTATTTCCTGTGATATCCAAGGATTTTTTGTTGTTCTTGCCTTTCTACCTATTTTTTCCTCTGCTGCCTTCACTACTTCATCTCTCAATGCTAACCATTCTTCTTCTATTGTTTTATTTCCCACTGTTTCTGTCAATTGTTTCCTAAAGCTTCCTATGAACTTATCAAGAACTTCGGGTTCTTTCGATTTATCCAGGTCCCATCTCCTTATTTTCCTACCTGTTTGCAGTTTTTTCAGTTGCAGCCTACATTTCACGACCAATAAGTTATGGTCAAAGTCTATTACTTTCTTAATACTGATCACCATATCATTTTCGTCTAACAGGTTTACAAACATTTGAACACTGCATTAGAGCCCGCACTAGCTTTTGCTGGTTCAGATTATCCACGCTAGAGGCCGCTCTTCAATTATCACCCTGACTCCTCATTCATTGCAACAACCGTACACTTTTATACCCTAAGAATTGTTCGTACGTTTTTTTAAACAATACAAGGCATTATTATAATATAAAAACGAATGGAATATAATTGGTTCTAGGCAAAATTATTAAACGTTCTGTATCAAATTTTTAATTGACGACACGCCCACTTTTGACATTGGACACCACATGTACTATTTTTGTCTAAACTGACATTGATAATGTTTTATCATTCACCTTTATATTAATTAATTTTTAGTATTTTGTATCTGGTATGATGTAATCAGAACATGGCGATAAAAATGCATTGTTGTATCGAAATTTTAAGCACGACACGCCCATTTTTCTCAACTCGCCATTGGGCGCCTAAAGTTTTAGATTTTCTCAACATTCTATTGTTTTTATCACTTGGCGTTGTTCACTCTATGGCTCTTCGCTTCTGCTACTGTACAGTACTTTTACGTATGTAACATTCTGTCTTGTACCACGTAAATTTTGTTGTAAACCTATTGCTACCCATTATATCCATGTTCTAATGCACTTGAAAATGGCCTAACTTAGAGGCTGAAACCAGTCGTGTGGACTTAATGCAACTGGAGTTGGACTTTCATTAAAATGAACCACAGTTGCGACAACAGCAAAAGCATACAGTTCTTTTTCTGTTTCTATGAGTGAAGAGTTTGGTCAACGCTTCACTCATAGAGGCATGTCAACCCACGAACAAGAACCATGTAGTGAACGATGCTATTGTAAGACTTACTTGGTTTATCATAAAATGAACTGATATGAGACACATTGAAGGAACCAGAAGTGGTTGAGAGTTTCAGAGGGAGCATCAGGCAGGGATTGCCTGAAACTGGGGAAAGTAATACAATAGAAGATGAATGGGTAGCTCTGAGAGATAGGATAGTGAAGGCTGCAGAGGACCAAATAGGCAGAAGGACAAGGCCTAATAGAAATCCCTGGATAACACAGGATATACTGAACTTAATTGATGAGAGGAGAAAATATAAAACTTCAGCATGTGAAACAGGAAAAAGGGAAAACAAACGTCTGAAAAATGAGAACGACAGGAAGTGCAGACTGGCTAAGGAGGAGTGGCTAGAGAACAAATGCATAACCGTAGAAGAATGCATAACTAGGGGAAAGATAGATACCGCCTACAGGATAATAAAAGAGATATTTGGAGACAAGAAAAACAGCTATATGAATAGCAAGATCTCAGACGGAAAACCAGTACTAAGCAAAGAGAGGAAAGCTGAACTGTGGAAGGAATATATAGAGGACCTATGTAGTTGTTGTGGTCTTCAGTCCGGAGTAACAAAACTCATCTACCTCCTTTATTGCTTCGTTACCTAATCTAATTCCTTCAACATCACCTGATTTTCTTAGACTGCACTCCATTACCCTAGTTTTGCTCTTGTTAATGTTCATCTTATATGCACCTTTCAGCACACTGTCCATTCCGTTCAATTGCTCTTCCAGGCCCTTTGCTGTATCTGACAGAATTACTATGTCGTCGGCAAAACGCAATGTTTTTAATTCTTCACCATGAACTTTAATTCCTTCCCCAAATTTCTCCTTGCTTTCCCTTATAGCTTGCTCAATGTACAAATTGAATAACATTGGAGGAAGGCTACTACCCTGTCTTATTACCTTTCCAACCACTGCATCCCTTTCATGCCCTTCAACTCTGACAACCGTTGTATGGCTTTTGTACAAGTTGTAAATAACCTTACGCTCCCTATATTTTACTCCTACTTGCTTCAGAAGTTGAAAGAGTTTACTCCAATCAACATTGTCAAACGCCTCCTCCAAATCTACAAAAGCTAGAAATGTAGGTTTGCCTTTTCTTAATCTATCTTCTAGGATAAGCCGTAAAGTGAGTATTGTCTCCCGAGTTCCTACATTTCTCCTGAACCCAAACTGATCTTCCCCCAGATCGGTTACTACCAGCTTTTCGATCCTTCTGTAAACAATTCGTGTTAATATTTTGCAACCATGACTTATTAAACTGATGGTTCTGTAGTTTTCACATCGGACTGCACCTGCTTTCTTTGGAATGGAGATTATAACATTTTTCTTAACGTCTGAGGGTACTTCACCTGTCTCATACAGCTTACACACCAGGTGAAACAATTTTGTCAAGGCTGGTTCTCCCAGAGACTTCAGTAGCTCTGAGGGAATGTCATCTACTCCAGGGGCCTTGTTTCGACTTAGGTCCTTCAGTGCATTGTCAAACTTATCTCTCAGTATAGTATCTCCTATGTCATCCTCATCCACTTCTTCTCCCCTTCCTACAATATTGCCTCTAAGTTCATTTCCTTCATAGAGCCTGTCTATATACTCTTTCCACCTTTCAGCTTTCCCTTCCTTGCTGAGAACTGCTTTTCCATCTGAGTTCTTTATATACATACAGCTGTTTTCCTTATCTCCAAATGTTTCTTTTATTTTCCTGTAGGCTGTATCTATTTTTCCCCTATTTATACATTCTTCTACATCCTCGCATTTGCCTTCTAGCCAATCCTGCTTAGCCATTTTGCACTTTCTGTCAATCTCATTTCTTAGTCGTCTGTACTCCATTTTGCCTGTTTCATTTACTGCATTTTTATATTTTCTCCTTTCATCGATTAAGTTTAGTATCTCCGTGATATCCTAGGATTTTTTGTAGGTCTTGCCTTCCTACCTATTTTGTCCTCTGCTACCTTCACTATTTCATCTCTCAATGCTACCCATTCCTCCTCTACTGTTTTATTTCCCCCCGTTTCTGCCAATTGTTGCCTAAAACTCCCTCTGAAATTCTTAAGAACTTCAGGTTCCTTCAATTTATGCAGGTCCCGTCTTATTTTCCTACCTTTTTGTAGTTTCTTCAGTTTCAATCTACAGTTCATAACCAACAAGTTATGGTCAGAGTCTATATCTGCCCCTGGGTATGTCTTACAGTTTAAAACCTGGTTCCGAAATCTATGTCTTACCATTATAAAATCTATCTGGTATCTTCCAGTGTCTCCTGGTCTCTTCCATGTATACAACCTTCTTTTGTGATTTTTAAACCACGTGTTTGTTACGATTAAATCATGTTCCGTGCAAAATTCTACCAGACGACTTCCTCTTTTATTCCTTCTGCCCAGTCCATATTCACCTACTATTTTTCTTTCTCTTTCTTTTCCTACTACCGAATTCCAGTCTCCCATCGCAATTAAGTTTTCCTCTCCCTTAACTGTCTGAATAATTTCCTTTAGCTCCTCATATATTTATTCGATCTCCTCATCATCGGCAGAGCTAGTTGGCATATAAACCTGTACTACTGTGATCGGTGTTGGCTTCGTATCTATCTTGACTACGATAATGCAATCACTGTGTTGCTCATAGTAGTTTACCCGCATTCCTGTTTTCTTATTCATTATCAGACCTACTCCTGTAATACCCCCAACTGATTTTGTATTTATAAACCTGTACTCACCTGACCAGAAATTCTGTTCCTCTTTCCACAGAACTTCACTTATCCCCACTATATCTAACGTCAACCTATCCACTTCCCTTTTTAAATTTTCTAGCTTTCCTTCCCGATTAAGGGATCTATCATTCCACGCTCCGATCCATAGAATGCCAATGTTATCTTTCCTGATGATCACATCCTCCTGAGTAGTCCCCGCCCGGAGTTCCAAATGGGGGACTATTTTACCTCCGGAATATTTTACCCGAGAGGATGCCGTCATCATATGTTCATACAGTAGAGCTGCATGTCCTCGGGAAAAGTAACGGCTGTAGTTTCCCATTGCCTTCAGCCGTTCGCAGTAACTGTGTGGCAAAGCCACATTAGCTGATGTTACAAGGCCAGCTCAGACAATCATCCAGACTGTTGCCCCTGTAACTACTGAAAAGGATGCTGCCCCTCTTCAGCAACAACACGTTTGTCTGGCCTCTCCACAGATACCCCTCCGCTTGTGGTCGCACCTACGGTACGGCTATCTGTATCGTTGAGGCACGCAAGCCACCCCACCTCGGCAATGTCTGTGGTTCATGGGCCTATACAAAGGAAATAAACTTGAAGGCAGTATTCTAGAAATGGAAGACGGAGGAAAATGAGATAGGAGATATGATACTGCGAGAAGAATTTGACAGAGCGCTGAAGGACTTGAGTCGAATCAAGGCCCCTGGAGTAGATAATATTCCGTCTGAACTGCTGATGTCGTTAGGAGAGCAGGTCGTGAAAAAATTGTATCACCTGGTATGCAAGATGTATGAGACAGGGGAAACACCCTACGACTTCAAGAAGAATATTGTAATTCCAATTCCATAGAAAGTAAGTGCAGACAAGTGTGAAAATTACAGAACTATCAGTTTAATAAGTCATGGGTGCAAAATACTAACACGAATTGTTTACTGACGAATGGAAAAACTTGTGGAAAACAACCTCGGGGAAGATCAGTTTTGATTTAGGAGAGATGTAGGAACACGGGAGGCAATACTCACATTACGACTTATCTTAGAAGATAGGCTAAGGAAAGGGAAACCTACGTTTTTAGCATTTGTCGATTTGGAGAAAGCTTTTGACAATGTCGACTGGAATACACTGTTCCCAATTCTGGAGGTATCAGGGGTCAAATGTAGGGAGCGAAGAGTTATATCCAACCTATACAAAAACCAGACAGTGGTTATTAGAGCTGAAGGGCAAGAAAGGGAGTAAGACAGGTTTGTAGTCTTTCCCCAATGTTGTTCAATCTGTACATTGAGCAGGCATTTAAGGAGTGAAAGGAGAAATTTGGATAGGGCATTAAAGTACAGGAAGAAGAAATAAAATAATGGCAGTTTGCCGATGACATAGTAATTCTGTCAGAGACCGTAAAAGATCTGGAAGAGCAATTCAATGGGATGGACGGTGTCTTGAAAGGAAGATATAAGATGAACATTAACAAGAGTAAAACGAAGATAATGGAATGCAATGTCAGAATATCAGGCGATGCTGAAGGAATTAGATTAGGTAATGAGACAAAAAAGTAGTAGATGAATTTTGTTATTTGGGTAGCAAGATAACTTCTGATGGCAAAAGAAAAGAAGATATAAAATGCATAATGGCTATGGGAAGAAAAGCGTTTATAAATAAGCGAAACTTGTTAACATCCAATATTAATTTAAATGTTAGGAAGTCCTTTCTGAAAGCATTTGTCTGGAGTGTAGCATTGTATGGGAGTGAAACGTGCACAGTAAGGAGTTCAGATAAAAAGATGATAGAAGGTTTTGAAATGTGGTGCTACAGACGAATGATGAAAATTAGTTTAGTAGATCACGTAACTAATGAGGAGGTGCTTAACCGAATCGGGGAGAAAAGGAGTTTCTGACATATCCTGACTAAGAGAAGGAATAGATTGGTTGGACACATTCTGAGACATCAAGGAATTGTCAGCTTAGCATGTGGGGAAGCGTGTGGGGTAAAAATCGTACAGGGAGACCGAGGGACGAATACAGTAAGCAGATTCAAAAGGATGTAGGTTGCCGAACATAGGCTGGCACAGGACAGGGTAGCGTGGAGAACTGCATCAAACCAGCCTGCGGACTGAAGACCACAAGAACAACAACATTGTGCGAGTCATGTTGTTCCATGTAAAATTCATTCTTTTTATCTGAGTTATGGAAAGAGATTCAGAAACAAAATATAGTGCCTATGGAATTACGTTAGGGATGCAATAATTATCACAACTTAAATCTGGTACAAAGCGTCGGCATACTGACATGCGGAGGCAGTTAATCAGACTTATCACTCAGGTTGTCACGTAATGGTGGCTGATTTAATTTCATTATTGAAACAATCCTTTACACGCGTAATTTGAACCAAGCCTGGATGTAAGCTTAACAACTCCATTATGAATATATGCAAACTCTTCTCAAGAAAATCCTTCTTAGGATACCCGAGTAGTCTTAATATAATGTCTCTCAATCGGTAATTATGCTGCAAATCTGTCATTTTTATCTGCAAACTGACAGGTGACTTACAATTCACACAATAGCTGGTCCTGAGAAACGCCTCAAACTGCAGTAAGACATTGCAAGTATCCTGAAAACGATTTGAAAAGTATCTCTGTATTTCTTACGAAACTGATATAAATTTTATAAAAATTCTTTTTTTAACTTTTACATCTTTAAACTATTATTTTAATATCTCTTCCACATTATTTTTTTCCGTTAAAATATTATCACCTATCATGCCTTGCTAGTTTGTTCTAGGTTTATTTTCTTTGCCTATACTGGTTACGAATAACTGTAGCCTGGAAGGAACATAGCGTACATTTGGCATTCGGACGAGTAACTATAGGCTGGATGGAACACAACGTACATTTGGCGTTCGGAAATTAGTCACGTGACATCATTCGCCCGAAACTCTCCTTTGCATATACCATCTTGCTTTCGGTATTTGATGATTTTCTTATTAAAGCTCAAGCGTTGTCATTTAAAAGCAATGGCGCACTGAAAATTGTCGAAAACCTTGGTTCTTAGGACAATGAATCAAAATGTAATGTCTGAAAATTTCATGTTAGCAGTTAACACCTGCCATCGATTTGCCGTAGCGTAATGAGCGACGAATTAGTTTGTGATGTATGAACAACCAAGACGGTGGTTTGAAACTTGATAGGACGCGGTGGCTCAACGCGCTCGGTCAGAGAGTTGCCTACATGATAGTTCGACGCCCTGTGTAACGGAAGAACTGAGTCAACGACGAAACGATCAAAATAGAACAAGTCAAACCAATGTCCACAAAGTGCTGAACAAAACGAAGTACTAATGACAAGAGAGGAAAATAAAGATAGTTCCACGCCATCTGTAATAAAAGCTGAGCAAAATTCTCAACGAACAACACAGAACGAACATGAACGAAGGACCGCAAAGCATCGATCTCCCTGAAGGAAAAAAAAGGAAAAAAAAATGTTACCCCCATTGACAATTTTGTTTCTCTTCCTTCCTAAAAGGGTTTTGCACACACTTGTTAAATGAACACAACTACATTCTGCAGGATTCCAAGTTGTTAAGAGGTAACTGCACTTTCTCTTAAAAACCGAGTGAGTTGGCGCAGTGGTAACGCACTCAAATCCACCTCCGATCATCCGGCTTTAGGTTTTCCGTGATTTCCTTAAATCACTTCAGGCAAATGCCGGGATGGTCCATTTCAAAGGGCACGGCCGATTTCGTTCCCCCTCCTTACCCAACATCGTCGAGCGTAAGCTCCGTCTCTAATGACCACGCTGTCGATGGGACGATAAACCCTAAGCTTCCTCCCTTCCTTCCTTTTTCTCTGAAAACTGCATTTGTTCTATTTTGTGAACATATCATGAAATACATACCAACGAATTGCAAGCATATCCTTTTTTATCACATGTACACTACCTGAGAAGATACTTTTACAATAACTGTAGTAAATGACGTAATGATAATAGTAACTTTGCATATAGATTACGTACTAGATCTTTGTGGAATTCAGTATTACCGCACTTATTCCGTTTGTAACTTACCTGTAAAAGAAAACGTAGTCATGGTTTGAAACAGAATATGTGATCTTTATTTTAGCACAGAACAAAGTAACATGAGCAGTCATATCTGAAGTACAGAAAAGGTAATAAAATCTACATTAAACGCGTCAATAGAAACCATGCCAAAGACAAACATTTTGGTAGATGCATTGATTCTAAGTAATGATTTTCAACATATTCCATTAATAGTGAATAATTGCTTATAGACAAAACAGGTATTTTGTTGCAATGTTTACATTCCCGTTTCATTGAAGTTCCGCAGTACCTAATTGAGGAGCATACCTCCACGGTCATGGGACCAGTAAGTACATCCGATTTTTACAAAGGAATAGTAATTATCAAATTTAAACGTAAATCAACCGTAAGCATACGACATATCTAAGCATAAATAAAAGAAGCAACAATGTGTCACAGAAATTAGCTTAATTTTTAAATTACTACTAAGCTCTTTGTATTCTTGTGGCAGCTTATTACAAATGGCTGCAACAAAATACTGCACACGTATCAAGGAGGTGTGATCAAAATTCAGATTCTTTTTCACTCTAGTATTAACTGAATGAAAGCAGCTAACTCTTGGAAATAATCAAACAATATTAACAACAATCGACGTTAAAAGAAATATTTACTGAAAGGCCAATGTTTAAATCTCCAGGCTATTAAGAAGGGGTCGACAAGATGGACGTGAGCTTACCACACATATTGCTCAAACTATCTGTTTCTGAAACGGTTGTAATGGTAAAAAAACACAGCATTCAGTTTTTGGATAAGATCCCGAACATGAACGTTCCACGACAGCTTACTATCTGTTTGAGCGCCTAGAAATTTCAGTTGTTCAGTCTCACTTATATGCCCAATCTGTGCATCAAAATGTTTTTGTTGAATCGTGCGTTAGAAACTGTAAAAAGTGTGTAGTCCAAGCCCATTGATTGAGGAGAGAATTAAACAAAAATGTCTTGACGTTAAAACTGTTTATGATACAATCCGTGTGTAAAACCAGTTAACAATAGCTGTGAAATAAACCAAAAGTCCTGCAAATACATGCTCACAAAGTTATTTGAAGACTCCCCAAGACGAGGACCCGGGGTGGTCTGCCATCCCCCCTCCCCTCTCTTAGTCCGTCACTGGTAATGCCCAGTTAGATTTGGCTGCCATAATTTACAGTTTCGACAATTATATACTAAAATGCGGTGGGGTGCTACTCCACATAGACATAGAACTGGGATATTTTGAATTTTATTGCCATTCAGAGGTACAAAATCTATATTGCACATTGGAAAAGTGACTGCATGAAAATGAAGGTGGAAGAAAGTACCAGCAGCTGTATTAAGATTATTTATTCAATTATGCGACCGGTTTCGGTGTTATAATCACACCATCTTCAGGCCCTGATTGTGCGACTGTCAGTAATAGCACATTTAAAAGGATTGGCCGTTTACACCGGTAGCCATAAATTTCTGTTATGAAAAGACTAAGAAATTTACGGCTATCGGTGTTACCGGCCACTCCTTTCAAATGTGCTAGTACTGACAGTTGCACAACGGAGGCCTGAAGATGGTGTGATTATAACACCGAAACCGGTCGCATAATTGAATAAATAATCTTAATACAGCTGCTGGTACTTTCCTTCACCTTCAAATTTTTCAAGTGAAGTCCCATCCCATTGATTGTGGAGAGAATTAAATAAAAATGTCTTGACGTCAAAACTGTTTATGATACAATCCGTGTGTAAAACAAGTCAACAGTAGCTGTGAAATATTTCGTGAAATAAACCAAAAGTCCTGCAAATGCATGCCCACAAAGCTGGTCTATAAATGAGCCACACGAGGCAGCACACTGTTACTGCACGGCCCGAACTACCTCCGCGCCCTCGCGTATGTTGCAGGTCAGACATCGGCACAATAACGGCGGCCGCCGGAACGACGCGACGTTAAGTTAGTGCCGCCATATTGTTGCTACGTTAGGGGGCCGTCAAGTTGGCCGGATGCCCGCGTTATACGGCGCCATTGTCCGGCTGCCAGGCCCGTGTCTGAGCCACCGACCAGTCACGCGCCTCCTAAGTGTTGACGCAAACACTTTCTGTTTCTGGCGCTCTTCGGACAGCACATTCCGACGTTTATTGGTTGCGGGGGGAGGAGGGGGAGAAGGAGGGCTCTCTAAAATGCGGCGACCGGTGCAGGGAGAAGGATGAGGGGGGAGGGGGAAGGTTTCCCGTAAATCCGGCGGCGTTGCCGCGGCCCGCCTCTCCACTGAACGAGCACATCGCAGCCGGCGTAAAATTTTATGTGCGGCCGTGCCTGGCGGGGTCGCCACGAGGCGGCGGGCGTCGCGCGGGTCCTGCTGGCTGCAGGGGCGGCACGCAGGGTAGGGGCCGAGGACTTTCTGCCTGAGGGGCGCGTCGTTTTATGCTCTTTGCGTTTCCAAAACCCTGTCAAAGACGACCCGGTCGCATTTGGAGACAAAAGTGCCCACAATAAAAGCTGTTTCCGTTGCCGTACGAGTGTCGCGACTCGAAAACGCTGCTCGTTTGTACAGGACGTGAGGGGATGCCTAAGTTTTACGCAGAAAAAAGTATCTACTCGCATATGCGGCATCGTATCCTATCTTTTCTTTTTGTCGAATAAGCCGTCAAATGTTGTTTGTAAATATAGCGCACCAAACTGCGTGGTCATCAGTCCGTCGCTTACAAACTACTTAAACTAAGATAAACTGGGAGGACTCGAACCTCTGACGGCAAGCAACCGCGCGCTCTGTAGTGAGGCGCCTTAGACCGCTCGGCTACTCCACCGCGATAAGCCGCCACTTCTCCTTGTGTAGTACGGTCTCATCAGTGAGCTAGATGGAGGGGAGATTAGGGTAACATGTCATCGATATTGTGGTCATTAGAGATGGAGCGCACGCTCAGCTAGAAAGGAACCCTCCCCCCCCCCCCCCAACATTTGCCTCGAAATCACGGAAAACCCAAATCAGGATAATAATAATTATTAACCAGAATGCTGATATTTAACCCTTAACTACTATCGCCCGTCTCTCAGACCGTTACGAATTTTTGTGTCGAAATATTTCAAACTTCCCTGCAAAGAAAAACTGAGTCTTCCGTGTACTTTTCTACTGTCTGACAAGCTGCACTAGCCAGCATTTTTGCTGCTCTTTATTTCGTATTTATTGGTCCTGAGAGGTCTCACAGACCTACCACAGTGTCAGCGTCCCATGCTTTTACTAAGCGTCACTGTTTCTTTATGGAGGTAAAAGCTGAACCCTTCTATGCAACGTGTTTTATGCCAGACAGATGTCCAAGAACGCTTTGGTGAATACTCAGATAAAGAATTTGATGAGAGCGACTAATGGCCTAGATTTTGATATATTTAGTGATGATCACTAATGCAGAGCGCGAAGTGTATGCAGTTTCAAACAGACTAAAATATGATTCTGCAATCGTAAAGGCCAAAATTACATTTTAATTGATATTGCAGAAGTAAAATCCGACAAAGTTTATCCTTTCACTGACTTCCAGGATGTCGTAGTCGCTCTGCATTGAAAAAAATTAATCGTAACTTGAAAGCTGACTTTGCGTACAATTTATCGGAAGTGAAATGGCATTTTTCCATCTAATTATATTTTGAATCTATAATACAACCTCTCTGATGATAATCTGTACGTGAGTAGAGAGCTAACTTGTTGATGTTATTTTCGTAACATATAAAATAAAAATATACAACACATTGCGCAGTGTTTTATTTGTCGCCATTTTATAAATGCTATCTTGTTTAAAAAAAAAAAAAAAAAAAAAAAAAAAGTTTCAATGTAGTCTACTTCCAGAAAGTGTAATGAACAAAAGGAAGTAACGAAAATATACATTCCGCAAACCACTGGTTTGATATATAAGAAATAAAAATGAGGTCTGTAAGACCCCTCCATAGTAATTGCGTTCCTGTCAATGTCCATAGTACTTAAGGATTAATAACATTTATTTGGCCACAACGTTCCAGTTTCGGCTTACATTGCCATTTTCAAGTGACCTGCGGTATAAATTGGGAGGTATTTGGTTTACATAAAGCATTACATTATAGTATAGTATTACAAAATAGGGCATCACATTCACTTAAATGTTTCAAATGTTTGTATAGCTTAAGGGACTTAAGTACGGGGTCATCAGTCACTAACCTTACAAACTACTTATGAACTAAGACTAAGGACGGCACAAATATCCATGCCCGAGGGGAGATTCGAACCCCCGACCGTAGTGGCCGTGCAGACCGTGACTGCAGCGCCTCAGTCCCCTCGGACACCGCGGCCGGCACATTCACTTACAGTAATGTCTAGATGGCTTGACATACGTAAGACATCTAGGTGTCTGTAAATGTAAACTGTCAAATTTGGTTGGTACTTTTAATTCTGATTTTGTATTTTGACAGTCAAGCCCTATTTTGTAATGCTATACTACGACATTTATTAAACTAAATACCACCCAATTTATACCGTAGGTCACTTGAAAATGGCAATGTAAGTCGAAATGGGACCGTCGTGGTCAAATAAATATTATTAAATAGTAGCATTTCGGTTATTTATTATTATTATGTCACTTGCTGACATTTACCACGCTGCGGGCCCTCGGGAATATAAAGTCAAATCAGGATTGCCACATTCCATTTTAAATGAATGAAAGTCCAGTTTGTTTCCACTGAACCTCCTCGCTAGTTGAATTCATGATTCATCATCAAAACGAATGCTATCGCGGCACCTGACAGCAAACGTTTTGAATGTAATCAATATATTATATCTTGTTATTATAAAAACAATAAGAAAGAGAAGGATAATATTTTGGAATCTATCAGTGTCACTGTACAAGGATGCGTCCCGTGGTGGCAGCGTCAGTTTGAAACCCTATATACCGTAATGTAGGTTATGGTACTATAAATGGCACCATAGGCTTGGTGGCCATCATTTGTGAAAAATCAACGTAAAAATGTCTACATATTCCACGTGAAAATTTACAACCTTCAAATTAAGAATTTTGCACAGACAGCATACTTTAGTATATAAGACGCAATTTATCATATGAAGAAAGTTGTAGGTTTGGATTTTGTTATGTACTTCGAAGTATTTTACTTTCTAATCTTCATAAGAAATAACTTTGCTCTGTATTTTTATATCTTGACATGTTATCGTAAATATCGTATTAATGTGTTCAATAGAGGTCATTCCTATCACTGTTACATTTGATATCCTTGTAAGGTGCCTGCCCACTTGGAGAGAGCACTCACCCCTTCCCAACTGCTCCCCGTATATGTACCTCGTGTAATTGCATGCAAATGATCACTGCTGGATGGCAACTTCACCGCAGTATCCGTTAAGGTTTTATTTCGCTCGACTTGGCGGTGGGGTGCGAGGGTGACCACGGGGAGTTCGCGTGATATTCTCAGCTGCAGCCACCCTTCGTAGAACTCGACGGGAGACCGGCTAGCATTCACAAAGGCCTAGGTATGCCAACCGTGGCCGGCGAGGTGGATTGCTTATGCAAAGTTTTCGCGCGAGCTGGCGCTGTAGAGTCGCTGGCGAAGGCAGTCGTTTGACGAATCTCTCGCTTAGGTGACTAATCTGGAGATTTTGTTTGAGCAGTGTTTCGTTTTGTTTGTGCGTTTTCGTCCTGATAGAGAATTGAGATACTGTCCAGAAACTCTCTGTTCACTTCTAATTTATATCGAGATCTTCTGACATGCAGGAAAAAGTCAAATACTTCTTACCGTTTCATGGCTAGTTGGTTTTTAGAGCAGTTTTCGCTGAGTGAGCGCTCAGCCAGTATAGTAATCTTTTGTGTCTCGTTGACTTGAATGGGAACACACATATTGTGTGGCGAAATATTTGGAGAATCGTCTGTACCGACAGTCGAGGCTCTAGTGCACTTGTTCACAATCGCAGTGAACAAGCAGTACGCAGCTTCCTCGTTACTCCACCGCCTATTTACTGACCAGTACGTCTCTCTCTCTAGAAGAGCACAGACACAGGTTAATCTCTTGGCAAATGACGTCAGGAACACGTAGGCCTACGTCTTAGATAAACACCGACAGTGGTGTTAGGGATAGCGGTTATCGCTGAAACAACCGGTTTTCGGTTATACCGGTACTTTTCGTCACCAGATAAACCGCACTGTAAAAACCGTTTTTTTAAATAACTGGTTTTCGGTTTTTTATTGCTTTTATTTCCAGAAAAGTTCGACCGAAACTTAATTAGTAGCCGAAACAGAAACCGTAATCGAATTTTCGGTTCTTATATTTTCGGCCAAAAACGAAACTTAGGAAGTTTAGTTAATATTTAGGTAAATTTACGTTATACGACTTACCACTAGTTTTTCCATATTTGCAAGATCCCCTCCCAATATTACGCCTTCTTGAGTGTGTGTAAGCCTAGCCAGGAGTCCGTAGAAGATGATATACGAAGCATACAGATTTTCTGGCCTAGTATTTCCATCCGGCAGTAGCGAATACTGAGCCAACCACTCCTTAAGTTGGACTTGTGAGCCAGCGCATATGAATATCTAGTTATATATAAGTTACAGTCAGTAAATGAACTTCAATTAGTGCTGCAGAAGTACTTTGAAAAATAAAGTCACAGTTCCGACTAACAGTATGATTGTTGTCAGTGTATATTTACGCAAATTGAACCAGAAAAGCTGTATACCACATGCCCAAAGAATGTTCAAATGGGTGTGAGTTCTTATGAGACCTAACTGCTTAGGTCATCGGTCCCTAGACTAACAAACTACTTAATCTAACTTAAACTAACTTGCGCTAAGTACAACATACACACCCATGACCGAGGGAGGAGGGAGGAGGGAGGATTCGAGCCTCCGACTGGAGCAGCCGCGCAGTCCGTGACATGGAGCCTCAGACCGCATGCCTAACTCGCGAGGCACCACATAATTAATGTTACCTAAACCCATATTGGTTATTAAAAAATCCCCTCACTTTCAAGTAATCACATTAATAAAACTTGTTAGCATAGCAGTATAATACATTTAAAGTTTTAACCAACGTGTTGAGGAGCTAACAACACTCTGTTCTTTAATATCCAATAGTAAAAGCAGTCAAGAAAATTCATTTATTAAAATGGCCGCTTTCGGCACATTTAGGCAGTCTTCATCAGATTATAATTAAAAAAACACACATTTTGAATCACTGCTACAGGAAGTAGTTGCACCGTTTCTTTTACCCGGTTCTTGGCAATAACTAAAAAACCGGTTACAACCGACACCAAATAAATACCGAAAAAACCGGTTATTGAAAACTAAAATACCGGTATCGGTTTTAGCCGGTCGGTTTTTCCCATCCCAAAGTGGTGCACGTGATACTCCACAATTTATTTCGCGTCCTGTCCAGTCATCGACGGCAGTCCACCACAATGGCCGTCTGTGGCGCTCAACACGGCGTATGGCAACGTACATTTGCACTGGCATTGTAACCATTTTGTTGGCTGTTTCTCCTGCATCGTCGGCCGCGGTGGCCGGGGGGACTGAGGCGCTCCAGTCACGGTCTCCACGGCCACTACAGTCGGGGATTCGAATCCCCCCTCGGGCATGGATATTTGTGCCATCCTCATAAGTAGTTTGTAAGTTTAGGGACTGATGACCCCGTAGTTAAGTCCCATAAGCTATACAAACATTTGAACATTTTTTTCTCATGCATCACGATAGGCCGATTTAACGCAGCTATTCACCGTCCAGCAGTAATTATTAATACCAAGTTTATACGCCCTCCAGTTCAAAGAGAGAGCAGTCAGTACAAACCCCATCATTACCGAAGCTTTGCCAATTGCATCGCAGAAGTATAATGTTTTTCATTTTTCTTTTGTGTCATCATTATATGCTTTCCATTGTACGTTATTATCCTTCGGCTAAAGGCTGGTCTGACAGCACGTAGAATGATAGTATTGTTATAAATTTTGAATCCCGTAGTATAATGTGCCACTTGTTAAATCTACAAAACGAATTTGGCTTGAGCCCCTGTTTATCTTTCGCCATTCCCCATCACATTTAAGATTTATTAGTTTTTTTATTGTTTTTTTTTATCGGTTGTATGCATCATATTTTTTGAGCAAGAAGCTTGAAACACGTCCACTGAATATATGGTCGTGCTCCATTTTGAGTTTTGAAGTATAAAAAATCTACTTTTGTTTGTCTGTACATCAATTATATTATTGCTTTATTAATTATCAATACTCCACGTTTGATTGAACTTGTGTGTCCGTATCAATGTGGAAGGTTCCTTTTAATATTGACTGACTGCCGCGCAATGGCTTACAGTCGCCGCTTCGCGCGTTAGGCCTCGTTTACTATAGTTAAAAATGCATGGTTGCGTATGTCGTCTGCACTGCCGTCTGCTATGTAGCCACAGACGCCCTTACTTGACAAGATGGCGAGGTGGTTTGTTCTTAGTGTAGTACCAACATAATCATGGACCAAAGAGATAACAAAAGAGACCTCCCAGGAACAGTAGTGGAATTATCTCCCTCAGGTGGCGAGGGTTGGTAGACAGTAGGCTTTGAACGCACCCTAACGCACAGTACGGCAGGGAACGGTCTACGTGTGGTCTTCGGGCTGACTCTCGCTGCTACTGCTGATGTGAGTATTTTGACGAATCATGTTGAGGGGATGGCATGCTATTAGAACTTTATTTCTGATCAGGCATTCCTGGGTGAATATTGAGAGTATTTTTTAGCTATGCAGGGCGAAGTGTTTATTATTTTTCAAAGCTCGAGTAATTTAGTGTAAATTCAGTATTTGTATTTTCAATCCGGTAATTCATTTCGCGTCTTATTCTCTCAAGTTAGAATACACGAGTGTGGTCTTCAGCCTTTGTGTAAAATTAGTATGTTTGAATTCCTTGCTGCTTTTAAAGTAATGTTTTCGTGTGGCGTCTGTTTCCACGAGTATGCTAAATTCTCTCTCGAAATTTCTGGATTGATTCCATCTTCCCTACCTCATTATGACTGAGTGCACAACATGCTTTCATAACGGTCATTACTTCGGCCTTCGGCCATGCTCTTTATTGGTACCAGCTTTCCTGTTTATTTTAAATTACTTTCTATATGAAGTAATTTTGTGTGTGTGTGTAATGCAGTTGAAACTCAGTTTTACCGCAGCCGAGTGGCCGAGTACATTGAGGCACTATTCTGCTATGTACGAGGCCATTTCCCGTCGGGGGTTCGAATTACCTCCCCCCCTTTCCCTCGGGCATGGATGTTTGTGCTGTATTTAGTATAAAGTAGTTCATAAGTAGTTTGTAAGGTAAGGGTCTAATGACCCTCATTTAAGTCCCATAAGCTTAACAAACATTTGATTTGAATTTAATTTTTCGCTACAAGATAAATTGTTGTTTTGGAGGGTAATCATTATACATTGATATAAAACAAAAATTCATAAAATCTTTTGTAATATTTTTAAAAAAGCGATTGAAATTGAAACGACCAAAGGTACAAAAGGCAAAGAGGACAAGCCAAATGATGTATATAAATAATGAATAACATGCATTTTCAGTTAAATTTAATTCATAAACTTATTTAAAATTCCTTATAAGATAAAAGAATGACACGAACAAAAAACGTTAAATAATAAAAAATTTATTAAAAACATTGAAATGAAATAATTACAGATATAAGAATTAAATTTAAACAAATCATTTCAACAAAGATTTGAAAATAAAAATATGTCCAAATACCTTAGAGGGTTAGAACACAGAACGTTCTGGAAGTAAGGCAAGTATTTTACCTAATACACTATGCTACCATTCTAAGCAACACATCTGGTTTTAACGCTGTATGTTCATGCAAAATTCAGAAATATATATTCGTAGCTTACTCAGCTGTTAGGGCTTTTAATACTGAATTGCTAATACCTGTCGGTTATATCCTACAGTATCTTATATATGATTTCAGAAAGTCTATTCATGTGAGAAAATGATGGTCTTGGTATCACCTGGTATGTCGATATTTCCCAGATTTCCCATTCAATTTTGTTGAATGATTGATGATTGACACGAGGTTTTTCGTTAGTATTCCTGTAAGAATTACTGAAATAAGAATAAGAGAGTATGAGTTTGTGAAATCTTCGAATTTGGCCTTTGAGCCGTCACACATCACGATGGGATTAATAAAAGAGAAGTGGAAGTGCTGTAGATGAAAGTTCTATCCGTACCTTGATTACTCCTTTCTCTCTCGTTTTTCAAGTACAATCATTGCTTTATAATTTTCTGTTTCCTTGTCCGTCTGTATTTAATTTTGTAGACGGTTGCTGACCTGCACGCCAATGGGCTAGCTTCATCTAACAACTCCTACAGAGTTGGCTCTGGAACGTATGTTCCCGGTTTAATTACCTGTTCGGCGACACAATGTGTTTCATTTTAGGCGACGTTAAATTAATTAGGGACCAGCTGAATGTATGCAGAATTTACTTAGATGCTGAAATCTAAACATTATAGAAATTTGTGTTTGTGTGTTTGTGTATGTGTGTGTGTGTGTGTGTGTGTGTGTGTTCCACAGCTTCTCTCAAAATACTGGTCCGATTTCAACAAATCTTGCTACACATTTTCCTTATTATCAGTCAGCATTCTATATTTAATCTCTATTTAACACCAGGATAAAATTTCTTTGAGGTTAAAGACTACATACGACACTTAGTACTCGAGATATGACGTCATGTTCAATGAAAACTTCCCCATCATGCGACGCATGAATAACGAGACTATTTCATAATTAGAGCTCTTAGTGTCTTGAGTCAAACTTTACACGTAATTACAAACATTTCCGAAACTTTTCCCCCTGTTCACCAGCAATATGATGAAATAAGTTTATCTCTTACTACTTCTACGGTGTTCGTGCAGTAGAACTTCGGCATTCGGCAAGACTTTACGATTTATTTCTTCTAGAGTATTAATTGTATCTCCTAGATTTTTACTGACTATGCATACATGTTGCTTAATGTACGTCGAAAATTATGTTATAGTGCGACACGTACTACATGTAGTATCGTCGCCGAAGGACCCCTGCAACACGGGCGCTTACGCACCTGGCTCATCGTTTGGTGGCGCTACGAGCGGGCCGCACTGCGCCGGCGTGTACTACAGTAGCTTCGACGCCGCGCAACCGAGGAACCAATGGCTACAGCGCCTCGGACCCCGCCTTCTGACGCGCGGCGAACGCGCCCTCTGGACATGTAGCGTTTAAGGGCGGCGTCACAAGAAGCGCAGCGAGAGTGTGTATGGATCGCCTAGGAGAAGCTAGGGGAGCTTCTAGTAGTTGATGTCCAGACCTAACGATGTCGACGAAATTGTTGTAATAGTGTCTCTGAATAATAAAAGGTAAGTTTCTTTCTTAGCTCATTGTTTCTTATCAATAAAATTCTTCTGGGTATGAAACCGCGTCGTCATTTTATAAATTCCACCGACGTTTCGGTCGCTGTTGCAGGCGGCCTTCATCAGGGTCTGTGTCTGACACAGACACAGACCCTGATGAAGGCCGCCTGCAACAGCGGCCGAAACGTCGGTGGAATTTATAAAATGACGACGCGGTTTCATACCCAGAAGAATTTTATTGATAGTGACAACAACCGCGGAAGCCTACGTTTGCAATCATTGTTTCTTGTTTGCTTTTCATCTAGGCTATGTTCCTAGCCGGCCACTTCGGCAGACGCACGGGACACAACAGAACATATGAGCTCACAAGGAATTTGATCCATGACAAACCGCCCCTCGTGCGTGAGTTTTGATTCAATATGTATTTACTACCTACTGCATTGGCAACACATTTCACTTTGTGAACCTGGATAATTATACATGGGTTGGAACTTAAATAGTGGCAATACTGCAGTAGAGACACTAATGGAATTACTATTGTCGCTGATAGCACATGTTGTTGACCTACCTTACGTCGGAGGAAATGGACTCCCCTGTCCCACGTCACCGACGTGCGTACAATCGAGGGAAACACAGCCACTTGCGAGCCAGTGGTCAAACGTAACGCTATCACTTTCTTTTCGAAACAGGGACATCGGTGTTGGATCAAGATCGAATGTGCCAGAGGTTGTAAAGGACGACTGTGTCATCAAGGTCTTAAGAGGCATGCGGAGAATCGGCATAGTGGAACAGTACTGTGCCGTTATGGGACGTCACGGTGCTGCGGATGGTTGAAAATGCGCGCCACAGGTCAGCCGCGGGACCACCTTGGGGGCACTGCAGTGGAGCACCGCGAAGGAGGCGCCATCACGAGACGTGGGGGTGAGGAGACCAAGCCCGGCCCCCTCAGGGGCTCAGCATTAATTTGCTGAGTATGGGCTTGGCGAACCCAGGGTCCTGAACCATGGGCTGTGTCACGCCAACAGTCCGCTACACTGTAAACTCTGTGCGTGCCTCAATGACCATCGTTCGGAGCGACGGTTGAATGTTGTTCGTTTCAGAGCTCGGGGATCTTGGCTTAATCGCCCGGGTCGCGAGGACGGTACAAACCTCTATAAAAAAACCCTGAATCTCAAGGTGTGCTACGTGCCGAAGAGATGCATAGCTGTTGAGGTTGAACAGCCCCTAGCGAGCAACCTCTGATGAACCTACCGCACCTCAGATGTATAAGGCTTATCCAGGCAAGCGGGGCTCTGCCTGGGTGGACCTTTAGTTCCATAGCTGCTAGTGGGACCAGAATGAAACGGGCAAATAATAGCGTCGCCACACGCAAACCTGGTGTCTCTAAGAGAGGAAGGAACGAGTACAATGCTGCGGAGTATGATCCCCAAACGTTCCCTTCCCTGGCTACACCATGGGAAGAAGGTCGGGCAAGACAGAAGGGTGAGTCTTATGCCCCTAAATATCTCGTCTGTAGCCGTACTGATGGAGAAACATTTAAAACAATGAAGCCATTATGCTCTGTAGAGAACTTGGAGGATACGTTTGGAGAGGTGGAAGGGATGTCTTAATAACGACGTCATGCCCAGCCCAGTCATGGTCACTGCTTTCCTGTGACAAGCTGGGTGATGTTTCCGATACCATCACTCCGCACAAGACCTTAAACATGGTGCAGGGAATAATCTTCCACAGGGACCTTTTGTTGCAGTCAGACGACGAATTGCGTTCGAATCTAGAACGGTGGGGAGTTCATTTTATTCGACGAGTCCATAGGGGTCCGAAGGACAACAGGGTTGCCACTGGTGCCTCCATCTTGGCTTTTGAGGGTGATTCATTGCCCGAGAAGGTCAAGATGATGATCTACCGGATCGACGTAAAGCCCTATGTTCCTCCCCCTATGCGTTGTTTTAAGTGCTGGAGGTTTGGGCATATGTCCTCCTGATGTGATTCCAATCCTACATGTCGGGAGTGCGGACGTGCCGTCCATCCGAACGTCCCCTGCACCCCTCCTCCAGTATGTGTTAATTGTGGCCAAAATCACTCCCCTTGTTCGCCTGTCCGCACAGTTCTGCACCAAGAGAGAAAGATCATTGAATACAAGACCAGAGACCGACTGACATACTCAGAGGCAAAGAGGAAGTATCAAAAGCTCCACCCTGTGCGCCAGATCAACACCTATGCCACAGCAGCCTCTCTGTCGTCCTTCACTGTGCCTACGATCCAGTCCTTGCAGTCCGTACCAGTGGGCTCCCAAGCCGAACCAACTGTCCCTGCCCCCTTACCAGCTGGGGGCGCTTCCTCTTCGGTGGCTCCCACACTTTTCACCGCAGGAGCAACACCCACTTCTAAGCCGGAGAAGGAGAAGCCTTCTCTGGCCCCTCTAGCTGAGAAGGGGTCCCTAGGGACACCCCCTTCCACGGCTACTCAGAGGGCTCCGGAGGATCCTGGCCACAGGCCTACAGATTACAACCTGCCGGTCGAAGAGCTTCTCGCTCTTCCTCCATCCCGGATGCCGCTTCTGGGAAGCCCGTTTGGCCCTGCAAACCAAAGGGCCAGCGAGAGGAAAAGAAGAAACGTAACAACAAAAAAGAATGTTCGGTGACTTCAAACCCACAACCACCCACATCCTCCTCGAGATCCTCGCATCTCCTGAGGATTCACTAGACTGATTCCCTAGACAATAAGATCTCTGGTTCTGTGGATTCAGAGCGCATGGTAGCAGACGATCCAATGGAGTGATCTGCCCTTTTGTTCATCATGGCGGTACAGCCAGGAGAAAACATCATCCTCCAGTGGAATTGTGGTGGCTTCTTCCACCACCTGCCTGAGCTACAACAACTTGTAAACCAAACACCTGCTTTCTGTATCGCTCTTCAAGAAACCTGGTTTCCAGCGATGCGGTCCCCTGCCCTTCAAGGCTACTGGGGCTATTTTAAAAATCGCTCCATCTATGACAGAGTTTCCGTTGGAGTCTGCGTCTATGTCCTAGCCACTGTCCCAAGCACTGCTGTGCCACTTCAAACGCCTCTAGAGGCGGTTGCTGTTCGACTCTGAGCAGTGCAAGATGTTACAATCTGTTTGGTCTACCTCCCACTTGATGAGGATGTCTCTCCTGTAGACCTCGCCGACTTGGTCGCCCAACTTCCCCTACCCTTCCTTCTTTTGGGGGATTTCAATACCCACCACACTTTGTGGGGCACGGGGTAGAGATGTTGAGACACTACCGATGCAGCTGAACATCTGCCTGCTGCTACACACTTTAGTGTAGCACATGGGACATTCTCCACCATAGATCTGTCTATCTGAGCCCAAGCCTGCTTCCACACTTCACTTCGAGGGTCCAAGCCAGCATATTCGATAGCCACTGTGCTTCCCTCTCCTCTTCTGGCTGATATAGATGCCGCTGTTCAGCAGGTCACACATTCCATCATTTCTGCTGCTGAGAAAACCGTACCCATCTGACTTGCATCAGTCCACCGTAAGTCGGTGCTCTGGTGGACGCCAGAGATAGCTGAGGCCATCCGGGAACGTCGGCGAGCACTACAGCGCCACCGTCGCCACCCTTCTGTCGATAACCTTATTGCATTTAAGCGTCTCCGGGCATGGGCACGGCGATTGATCCACCAAACCAAGAGGGCCTCCTGGGAGCGTTATGTCGCCTCCATTGGATCCCGAGCATTGCCTTCACGGGTATGGTCGAAAGTTCGACACCTCTTTGAGCACCGCCCACCAGTGGGAATTCCGTGCCTCAGCATTCAGGGTACAATTTTTACTGAGCCTCTCACCATAGCTGAGCGTTTGGCACACCATTATCCTCGCACCTCAGCGACCGCTGCATATGATGAGGATTTCCGCGCCCTTAAAGAGCGCACAGAGCGAAAACGGATATATTTTCGAACGCGACGCCAGGAAGTGAATGGGAGCTCGAAAGTGCCCTTACCGCATGCCCAGCCAAGTCCCCAGGACCCGACCGCATTCATAGTCAGTTCCTCCGACATCTATCAGCGGCCTCTAAACGCCAACTTCTCTCCTTGCTGAATCGTCTCTGGGTTGAGGGTGTCTTCCCATCCCAATGGCGGCATTGCATCGTCATCCCGGTGATAAAGCCCGGTGCTGATCCGCAGGTGGCTGATAGTTACCGCCCAATCAGCCTCACCAACGTTCTGTGTAAACTCCTCGAACGGATGGTGAGTCGGATGATTATGTGGATCCTTGAAGACCGGGGACTCCTGGCCCCACAACAGGGTGGGTTCCGTCGTGGCCGCTGTGCTACCGATAACCTTGTGTCATTGGAGTCGGCCATCCGTACAGCCTTTACACGCCGGAAACATCTGGTTGCTGCCTTCTTTGACCTGCGAAAAGCGTACGACACCACCTGGCGCCACCACATACTGTCTACGCTGTACGACTGGGGCTTACGCAGTCCGCTTCCTGTATCCATACGGAATTTTCTCGCGTTACGGTCTTTTTGTGTCCGTATTGGTTCCTATTTCATCTCCCCTCACTATCAAGAAAACGGTGTCCCACAGGGATCCGTTCTTAGTGTCCCTTTATTTTTTGGTCGTTATCAATGGTCTTGCTACTGCTGTGGGGTCATCGGTTCACACCTTGTTGTATGCCGATGACTTCTGCATATATTTCAGCTCCACTAGCATCAGCGTTACTGAACAGCGGTTGCAGATAGCTATTCGAAAGGCGCAGTCGTGGGCGTTTACTCATGGTTTCACATTTTCTGCTTCGAAAACCCGGGGGATGCATTTCTGTCGGCTTCGGGCGGCACATCCTGAACCCGAACTGTATTTGGCTGATAATCTGCTGTGTGTCGAAGAGACGCACCGTTTTTTAGGCAAGTTGTTTGACAACCGTCTCACCTGGGTGCCACACCTACGCCAGCTCAAACAAAAGTGCTGGCGACAGCCATACTGTTTGGGGAGCCTCACGCCCAACGCTCCTGCAACTTTATAAGGCGCTCATTCAGTCACACGTAGACTATGGCTGCGTAGTATATGATTCGGCTGCACCTTCAGCACTGCAAACATTAGACCCAGTCTTACATTCTGGAGTTCGTTTGGCGACAGGGGCTTTCCGCACGAGCCCTGTGACAAGCCTCCTAGTTGAAGCTGGGGTCCTTCCTCTGTGGTTCCGCCTGCAGCACCTATTGGCTTCATACGTTGCCCATGTTCAGGTCTTGCCACACCATCCGAACCACCAGCTTCTTTTTCCTGGCGCTGCACTCCCTATCCCTCCAAGATGGCACTGGTCAGGTTATCCAATGTCAGTCCGTGTTTGTGCTCTCCTTTCGTCCCTCGCATCCCAACCACTCCCTGCCACTTTCCAACATTCATTTCAAACCCCTCATTGGTCCATTCCCCATTTGCAGCTTTGTCTGGATCTGTCCCATAAATCAAAGGACTCCGTTTCTCCAACACAACTCCGCCACCAGTTCCTGCATCTCTTCAACTCTTTCTGTGGTGCTGAAGCCATTTATACTGATGGCTCCCTAGAAGATGGTCGTGCTTGGTATGCATGTCTCCATGGTGACCATGTCAAACAGCAATCATTGCTCTGTGAAAGTAGTGTCTGGTCGCTGCAGAGCTGGTCGCTATCCTGGAACATATCCGAGCCTGCCCCAGGGGGTCGTTTGTCATCTGTAGTGACTCTCTGAGTGACTTGCAGGCACTCGACCAGTTCTTCCCTTATCACCCATTAGTGCAGTCCATTCAAGACACTACTTACTCTCTTGGCAAATCTGGCCGATGTGTGGTTTTCCTGTGGACCCCTGGTCACGTCGGCATACCGGGGAATGAACGTGTTGACCAGTTGGCCAAACAGGCCACCACTGTGCCACCCTTAACCATTGGCGTCACAGAATGGGACCTCAAGTTAGCATTGCACAATAAGGTGCGTGATGCTTGGAGTGCCGAATGGTCTACCATGGGTGCAACAAACAAGCTTCGAGCAGTGAAGCTATCCACAACTCTGTGGAGATCTTCACTGTGGCCCATACGCAGAGAGTCAGTTGTCCTCTGCCGCCTCCGTATTGGGCATACCTGGCTGACCCATGGCCATCTGCTTTGTCGTGAGGCCCCACCTGTGTGGAGCAGCACTGACAGTAGTCCATCTTGTGATGGACTTCCCAGTTTTAGCTTCCTTGCGGCAGTCTTTTAACCTACCAGACGCGCTACCCTTAGTTTTAGGCGACAATGCCTCCACGGCTCATTCTGTTTTAAGTTTTATTCACGCAGCTGGGTTTTACAACTCCATCTAGTGGTGGGTGCTATAGCCTGATACTTCAGGTCCCAACCTATCCAGTGATTTTTCACCCTTTTACGACCCTTCTGTAAATTACCAAGGTGTTTTTTGTGTGTGCAGTATGGTTGGCTCATCCTGTTTTATCTTTGTGATCAGCCAGCCAAGGTACTCTGCTGTATAGTTTTAGTTATGTCCCTTCCTTTGTTTTACCAATTGTGTGTGTCTTCGTTCTTTATTGTTTCCGACAGGTCCATTGTTAGCCTGTCCATTTTGTGCGTTCCCATTTTCTGAGCTCTGTTTTTACTTCTTACTTTCTTGACAGTGGCCTCTCAGATAGGAACAGGAGACTGATGACCTAGCTGTTTAGTCCCCTCAAAACAACCAACAACAACAACAACCAAGCCCAAGGTGGAGTCTTGTGTTTGGAAGCAGAGTGCACAGCCGGCAGTTTTGTAGCTACCAAGGGGGAACGGCTGGTGCAGATCCAAATGCACGCCATAACAGACTACATCGTGAGGAGTTGCCCGGAAGAAGACACTACCCGAGGTCTATATCGCCGGACGCAGTGTGCCACAAGTCAGTTATACCGTGGCCTTTCTATTAAAGGAATTTCTAGACAGCGAAGTTCGCCGGTGTGAGTGTACAGTTGTTAGAGTCCTACACATGGGTTTAGTTGGTTGTAGTTGTTATAGTGCTATTACGAGTAACGTGAAAGAGGCTCACTGGTCAAATGGTGCGACGCTAGTCTGTTGTGGTTATGCACTGGTGTTGGAGTTAATTTAAATGGCACTGCATACGTTGCGTCATTGAAATGGGTATTTGGCTCTTTAGCTGTCTTCAGACTGCGAGTGCACAACTAATTGAGTGTCTTGCTTTGGTGTTTACAATAAATACTCGTGGCTGATATTCTTTCTGGATATTATTTGAAATTGGTCCGCACACCGTAAGTTACGTGCATTCAAAATTTCATACAGAATTGATAATTTTGCAGAATATGGTAACCTTATCTTTAGGCATCTAAGTGCTAGAGTGTGGACAGGTGATCTTATTGCAGGGTTGTGGTCGTTTCCTACTTTTGTTCTCTTATTTATTTTTAAAAACAAAACAAAACAAAACACACATCTACAGACACTGCCCCTTGTACTGTTGTTGACAAATGAAATTATTTTGTTTAATGAAAGTGCTTGCCTTGGTATTCTTATATTAAAGACAATATTGTACAGCAGGAAGGTAGTATGGTACAGTTTTAAAGATGTGTTTCTTAATTAACATAAAGGATTTAACGATTCATTGTGTGGATTGAGTATAAACTATTAACCTTATGGTAACTGTTAAGTTGAATAAAATTGTTATTACTTTGGCTATAATAAAAGTTCAAAATTTTGTTTAAAATTTAAAATTAGTTTTACGAGGGGCAGAAGCTTCTCATAGCTTAACCCAGTCCTACCACTCCCTCTACCAGTGCAAGAAGAGTGGTACGTTTGGTAAAAGCCTTCAACGAACGTCGACAAACTATGGCAGACATGCATCGGACAGGTCGTCTTAGCGTCTCTGAGGAAGAAGTGCATAATGTGCCGCGGCAGTGGACAGTGATCGACGCCAGTCAATTCGTGAGCTCGCCCACGAAACCGGATTAGCACATACAACAGTGATTCGCATCCTGAAGGAACGCCTGGGCATGCAGAAACTTGTATCATGATGGATTCATCTTGAATTGACGGAAATGCACAAATGGATGCTTTACGACGCTACTCAGATGGAGCGCTATGAGCGCAAACGAGAGGTTTTTTACGATGTATCGTAATAGCGGATGACATAGGTAGTAGACCGCTCCATTCGCACCATCAACAGAACAGGCTGTAATAACTGCATACTATGCCTTACACATCGCTGGCAACAGGTCCTACACAACACTGGTGACTACTTTCAAAGTCAGTGACAGGTGTAAACATGTGACGCTTTTGTATCGGTTCTGAACAAATAGTTGCCACTACATAAGTTATAATTCTCGTATTATTATATGGCACGTAGTTTAGGAAGACTGGTTTACACTAGATCAGTAATTCAGTCAACTAGCGAGTAATTTAGTAGAACTACTTGACGGCTAAACGGCCAGTAAGCAAAAGCGCATGATTTAGTTGGTAGTCAAGATTTGGCTGTGTCGAGAGTGCACTGCAACGTGATGCGGAGAGCTATATGTGAACTAAAATTATGTTAGTATATACCTTCGATATGTAATCTGTGCTTAGAGTAGCTGTTACGGTAGCGCGCCTGCGGTGGTAGGCATCCTGCATGACCATGGCGCCAGATGTGCTGCAGACGAGGCGCGCGGCACTAGTATTACCTGCCGCACGACGGAGATTTTTCAAGATGACGTCATAGGGCCTGAAGTAATCGCCTGCGCCTTAGGTTTAAAAGGGCCGTTAGGAGCGCTGTCGCGGTCATTCTGGATCGGATAGGCGTTCAGTATGGTTCGTAGGCGGAGAATGATGCGTTCTTCTCTTCCTGTGTTTAAGGCTATTGACAATATAGACATTCAAGTGTTTCTGCAAAGGCCTAGTGTGTTTTGTGGTGGTGTTTTCCAGTTCACTGTTACTATAGTCGAGCCTCCAAAAGAACGACTCTGACAGCTAGCGACTATGTTGCCAATGTTGCTACGCGGCTGTTTGTTGTTACGCCGTGTCGGTCGCCGGCATACGAATGCCACGTCCGAATATTTTGGAACCATTGCTATGTACTACTAAAGCGTGAACGAACGATAACAACCACGAAATAATGGAAAACACTCTTTTTGCAGTTAAAAAGAAACGGTTTAGAAATGTATGTTGAGTTAAAGTAAAGCTTCATATGTTCCTGTATTCCTTTAAATGTAATGCATCATTTAGTCTTCAGCCAAAGAAGGTTGGTAGTTGAAGAATTTTTTTATCTCTATTTCATTTTCTACAACCATTTTCCACAGACTCGCTGTTATAACTCAGACACTGTATTGTGGCAGTCTGCCGAGAGGGTAAACATATAAGGACTACCACTTTACAAGTAGTAAAATGGCCTCTTCCAGTGAAATGATTTGTCTTCTTACATAAAAAGAAGAGTGTTGACTGCCGTAGTATAGTGTCCGAGTAATATCATCAAATCAGTTTCGACAGCCAGTATATATTGATCACAGAAGTAGAAATAAAATAACGTTATTTTTCAGTAAACGATCTTTGGCTGCGAAACAAACTATACATTAGAGATCAGTTGCGGCCAGCATCGTGTGCAATTTATACATGCTATAATGCATTGATTCATTTCTTACCTGTTCTTCACGGAAAAGGGTAGACTCCATATTCTGCAAAAAGCGTGTCGTCAGTAACCGTATCTCCTGCGTTGCTGTCACACAGCCTTCATCAGCACTGCTACTGCTGCTACTATCTTCCCCTAATCTTATTATTATTTCTTCTACCCGTTCTTCTAGTGAACCTTCTCGTTCCCATGCTTCTTCTATGTGTGACAACATTGTTCCATTCGTGGGAGTAATACTGACCAGTACTTCACGAATTAAGAATTCTACTTCTTTTAATGATTTTTTTTATTTATTTCTGCAACGTACGATTTCACCTGAGCCCACACGAGTTCTATAGCATTAAAATGGCAATGATATGGTGGGAGTGGCAACACTCTATGGCCATTTTCTTCAGCAATTGTCAATTTCATAAATGATATTTCGGCTTTTGTTTTCTTTCACAATTTCCAGAAGTTCAGCCTTTTGCATTTCTCTATGAAATGAATTTATGCTGTTTCTTTCAAGCCAGTATATTATGTCACTCTTACCTGCTGCTGGATGTAGGGGCTTTGTTCAACTGAACAGAGTGATACGGTGTATTTTCCATTATAATAGTAGAGTTCTTCTCGATGTTAGGAAGCAGAGAGGGTCGAACCACTCTTTAAATTTCATAGCCATCATTTCCTCGTGGTAATCGCCAGTTCTTTTCAGATGAAAACAGCAACAAGGCATGTGGCACAAACCCATAGATTGTTCCAGCATGCAAAAGAATAAGACGACTGCCTTTTCAAATAGGAACTTTGATTGTTCCTCGTGCAGTGTCATCAGTCCATGCAATCGTTCTGGAGTGACGAGCATTCACCCAAGTTTCGTCCAGCCACACTATTTGGTTAGGCATACACTTGGCTATTTCCCTCAAAAAAGGATATCTCAAGGCAACGATATCTTCCCGTTCAAGCAGAACTCTTCTACCAGAAAAAGGTTTCCATTGGAACCCTATTTTATTTAAAACACACGAGAGACTGGTTTTCCCTCCGAAAAACAACTCACTAGAGAGAAGCAGTTTCTTTCGGGTAGGATATTCTTTACGCGTTTAATAGTCATATATATGTCGTCGAATTGCGTGCTCTTGAAAATTGTCCAGTTCTGTTGTTTTGGCAGCACGAACTCTGGTTTCTCCTGGAGTCGACAAAGCAGCAGGTGGCTCCTGTGGATCTGCACCACACTTCTGCTTCGATACTTTCTTCACAGTGGTTGCTCCAATTTTCAGGGCTGCGGCTGCTCGCTATGGGACTGGCTCTTTAAAGTAGCGCCCCTGCCGATTTTCCTACGGTTAGAAGAAGAAGCCATCTCACACACGTCTGAAATTAACGACACATAACACGGCGCGCAAAACCGGTAACACAGCGAGACAAACGATAAACACGCGACAAATCCTTTGCAGCGACAGAAGCATGCCACCCCGCGCGACCTTGAGTGGCAGGACGGCAACGCGGCACCATTACCCCGGCAACGTTTACGAATTCCAGAGCACAGGTTGGTGCTTGAGTGTATCGCCCACACTCTGCGGCCCACGTGCGCGAACTGTCAGGGTCGTTCTTTCGACGGCCCCACTATAGAGCAGACAATACTCCGAGTCATGGTAATGGTTGGATAGCAGCTGCTGTTGTTCATGGTAATGGTGATGGTTTAAAGTAGGAATATGTAAGCGTCTGCTTCAAATGTTCAAATGTTTGTAGAGCTTATGGGACTTAACTACGGGTCATCAGTCCCGAAAGTCACAAACTACTTATGAACTAGCTAAGACTAAGGACGGCACAAATATCCATGACCGTGGGGGGATTCGAACCCCCGTGCAGACCCTGACTGACGCGCCGCAGTCCCCTCAGCCTCCGCGGCCAGCATGCGTCTGCTTTGGCTAGTTACTTTTTGTACCGTGGACATTTCACGTTCAACAAACACTTGTGTTCGACGTAAATAGTATAGTCATTCTTGCCCCTGCGGTAGTTATTCTTGGGAAAACATGGATCCCGTTAGCTGTTGTAGGAACGTTAATGCCTATCAAATTTAACTTGTCATTAATTTTGCTTGAAATTCCTAATATGAACATTTATAGTCTGAAGCTCTACATCAACTTTATATTAGTGAAGTACTTTGTAGCTCATTCTTTGTAAAGCAATGAAAAGTCTTTTAGACCTCTCAAAGTGAAATTTAATTGTAGCTTTATGCAAGTTTCATACACCATATTACTAAAATGTAAATTAAAATATTAAATCCTCCATAAACTGTGAAATAATTCAGAGTCGCTAAATTTTATATTTTGAAATTCCAGACATGGAAGGAAGTTTAAGCAGTGGTTTGTTGTCCACGAAATTAGTGAGACTAAACACAAGCACGAATTTTAATAAATATGGAGCTCAACCGAGCTAATATTTTCAGAGAACAAAATCCAAACAATTTCCTTGAGCTACCTTGAAAAAACTATGAAAACTCTACATTCGTTTGATTCTACCGTTGCTCTTCCCTACAGCCGCGCAGGAAAGGCCGTACCGTTCTAGGCATCCTGTCTGGAAATGGGCGTCTGCTCTCGCCGGAGATGCGAGTCCTCCTTCGGGCATGTGTGTGTGTGTGTGTGTGTGTGTGTGTGTGTGTGTGTGTGTGTGTGTGTGTGTCGTCCTTAGTTTAGTTTAAGTAGTTTATAGGCCTATAGACTGATGAGCACAGTAGTTTAGTCCCGTAGCTTTACAAACACATGAACATCTCTGCCCTACAGAATGAGATCAATTTTGGTGCCCAGTGCGACGCCGTTTTCAAGCTATTTTACACTGATTTCAAAGGAATTTCATTTTCACGAACGCTTTTAGCATACACTTTCTAGTCACGAACTGATATTTCTACCTTGTAAATAAAGTTACATGAAAAAGTAACAATGCTGACTCTTAGCATATGTTCAAGTATATGTCGGTTACTGCAAGTCCATTACGCTACAGCCATGTTCAAGAATAAAACACACTATATGCGAAATGGTGCAGGCATCCAAAAGTTAAAAATGTTACTTAATGTTTCCCTCTCTAAATGATGATTATATTCCACGTTCGGTGTGCCCTTATAACCTTTGAAATATTTCAGCTATCCACGTCCACTTGTTTCATAAGCGACAGCAAATCTCGCCCCAATTTTTTGTTTTCTTCCAAAGCTTAGTACTGACAGGCTAAAACACAGTGTATCGAGAGCGTCGGATTACACAGAACACAAATTCTGACGACAAGAATTCATGCTGCATAGTCACGTTAGTTTGGTACAGCGAATTTCAACCCCTGTAGCATTCACTGTATTTAGAGGTGATTAACTGGACAGTGGAAATGACAACAGTTTGATGACTGGAAAAGAAGTCGGCTTAAAAATGTGGAGAGCCACAGTATAGATTCAGAGGTTCAATTTATTTTTATTTTTTATTTACATTGTTTTGTTATGCAATAAGATATGACAACGAATAATATATTTTCTTTAGTTTCTCTTTCGGATTTATTCATATTCTAGCATCTCTGTTCTAATTAACTAGGTTACAATGACGTTCTAGAGGACTCCAAAGTTTCAGAAAAAAAATTCTTTGAATATCAGATTTGAAACACACAAATCCAAAAGTCAGCATATCAAACTTTTTTTTGTGAGAACGAAAGTCTTACTTTGTATTTGGTGGATCCATATTTTGGTTCTTTGTTCATCTTTCGGAAAACTGCAGGACATTCATAATGTAGAGAATAACCTCGATGCAGAAGTAGTTAGATACTCGTAAGAGTTAAAAGAACAAAATGAATCAAACTTATGTTTAAATTTTATCTGTCTCTGTCTGTCTCTCTTTGGCCCTTTTCCCGGACATGCAGGGTCGGCACTGTGTTAACCGCGGATTTGGCATGTGTCAATATTTACAGGGTGGCCGGATGCCCTTCCTGCCGCCACCCCATGGCCCCCAGGAGGAAATGTGTACCCCAAATGTCTGCGTATAGTGTGATAGGGTAAGGTGGTACAAATTCGATATAGGTACAATTCCGATCAACATAGGTTTGCGCGCCATTTTTCACTCGTAGCACTTGTCTTTGTGTGGCGTTGTAGTGTAACAGGTTTCTACAGTTGCTAATGTCTTTTCCAAGAATACACCACTTTGTGCTAAGGAGATATGAATTTCTTCCTGATAAGATGGACGTGGAGCTACTTCGTCGAACGCGCTCTTATAAATTTACTAGTTTCCACGCGCTTGTAAATTCATTATTGTGCAATGTTTGGTACCGCGAAGTATGCGCTGGTGCCCGAAGGAAAAATTGCTTTATGTGGAAAAAGTCAGGGATCACAATTGTCCGAGGAAGTGATCATAATTGTACCTAGTGTGGTACATTTCCGATCGATTTCTCTCAAATCTGTAATCTTTTTTTTTTGTGTTCATACCAACATTTTTAATTATCTAATACTTGTGTTACATATTCATTAAACATTCAAGAACAAGTGCCATAGTTAAAATTATTTCTTTCCTCGATATATTTGAGGTTAAAATTACATTTTTCCGAAATGATCGAAATTGTACCACCTTACCCTATGTATGGCAAAGTGTAAAGTGTTACGAAATGTTTGCGAATCGTGTAACTGAGGCGGGACTTGGGGACCTGACCGGTAATCACCTAGGGAGATGTGAAAAACCGCCTAAAAACCACATACAGGCTGTCCGGCACTCCGACTCCTTTTGTTAATTCGCAGGGCGGATTCGAACCGGGGCCGTTACGCCTCCCCGTCTCGGAAAGAGCTGCGTTAGACACACGGCTAACCGAGCGGATATGTTTAAATTTTATCTACGGTAAACATAGCATCTTACTCAAAGAAACTGAAAAAATCATCTGGATACAGAGTTATGTAAACATAATGTAATATGACAGCTTGGATCATGAAAACAATAAATAAATATGTCCCATAACAACCATTGTTTTCCAAAGTATAAAGTAAGGCAAATGAAATATGCATAAAAACGTAATTTTAGGGAATATTGCAGAACTTTCTGCAAAGTGTAATTACTAGGACCTGCACGCGATTTCAGACAACAGGAGCCGTTAAAGGAAAGTAATACCAACGTCGCCCACGAATACATCATCAGGAAATGACGATTATGTCCGCTTAACGGCCCTTCCAGACAGGAAGCTGAATGTAACTCAGCAGAAACGCACCCTGAAGGCAGCAAGCGGACGCCCAGTATCAACTCAAACAGTCCGAAATCGCCTATGTAACAGTGGACTCTGCGCACTGAGACCTATGTTGTGTGTGTTCCTTTAAAACCACAACACTGTTTAGCCCGCAGAAATTGGCAGAAGAACATTAGTATTGGAGTCGTAACGTACGACGCGTGGGTTCTGTTTACAGGCGAGTCAAGATTTTCTGTTCAGCCTGACAGTCGTCGTCATCTGGAGAGAACGTGTAACTCGGAACAATCCTGCTTATGTGCAGGAAACACCACCATATCATGGTGTGGACGAATGGTGTGAGCAGGAGTCCGTATTGTCGGACGTACGGATCTCTATGTCATTCAGATTGGCGCTTCAGATATAAATACGAGATCCTTCGACCATTTATTGTGCCCTGCGTTCGTGGGTTCCTTCCGGTGAACGACAACGCTCTTCCACACAGAGCTGCACTGTTGGACAACATGCTTGAAGCAGTGCGAATTGATCCAATGGAGTGGCAAGTTTGTTCACCGGACTTAAACCCGTTTCTGCAAATCTGGGATGCACTTGGCAGACGCATTGCAGTCAGATCTGTACCTTCCACTACGGTTCCAGAGTTTAATATTGCACCCATGAAAGAATGGCCAAATATCTCTTAAGATCTGACTGGTAACCTCATACTGTCCATGCCACATAGGTGTGCTAATTTACCGGCCGTCCGACGTTATCACAACGGATATGACTTTTTCTATATTATGTTCGTCCTAGGGTTGCCTGCCTCTATGTAAACCACACGTAAAGAGTTGAGACAGCAAAATAAGGTACCTTATCACACAAAAAATTACTATTCTAACATATATATGAATAAAATACGACCATATTTATATTTTAATGATATCCCACTTGATCCTCTGCTGAGCAGTGTGCACACGATTGAAAGCATTAATATGTACTCATTCCATGTCAATATGTAATAATATTTATAAAAGTTCTCTACACATTTGCTAACATGAAGTTATCTATTAAATGCGGCAAATTAAGAAGAAAGTATGTGAAATAAAATAAAGCCGTATATGAACAATATATTGACAACTCATTTAAGTCGAGCGGTTCACACTTGCATGCATAAGCGAAAAGTAATGTCCTCAGGTCACATTATGCGACGAAAGCACCTTCTCTTTTAGATGAAATATGAGCAATATGGAATCCTTTGCTCCACCCAACATTACCAGTGAGAGCAAAAATGAAGCACAGTACGAGTACCACATCACAACGCAATTCAAAGAGTACAGTGCACACGTAAAGCCACAATGTCAAACTGTTTGTAAATCTATGGAAATTAACTACTGAGATTATCAGGCTCTAGGCTTACGAACCACTTCAACTAACCTAACGACAACACGCACACAACCATGCCCTAGGAAGGATTCGAACCTCCGAGGGAGCAACCGGAGAGCAACCGCGTGCTCCGTACCAAGGCACCTTAGAGCGTCACAAAGTTGTTATGAGAAACATAAATCCATTCACTGTTTTGAACGAAACGAAAACTAGTATGGAAGACCGTAAATGAACCAGCAACAAACCCAGATGACAGACTGATATAAACATGTAGCGCTTGGTGTATGAGGTTGGGATGGGACATGAGGAGACAGGTGAACTAATGATGTGTTATTGGAAAAGTTTCATTCCTGTGATCTGGACTGCTGTGCGTAGCAGTATCTCTGTTGTAGTACATGCAGCATCTACAACGTTCTGCATAGAAGTGCAGCGTGCCTATACATTCATGTGTTTT
Organism: Locusta migratoria; assembly: GCA_026315105.1. NCBI lineage: Eukaryota > Metazoa > Arthropoda > Insecta > Orthoptera > Acrididae > Locusta > Locusta migratoria. The sequence continues at coordinate 226,901,369 of CM048746.1, read as the reverse complement.
GCACTCGATTTTCCATTCTCTACCATGTTATAATTTCATAAACGAATATCCACCAGTTTGTACGTGACTGTAATTACTTGCTTACTTTATGTCAATATAGGATGCAATAGGTTGGTATGGTGGTGGAATCGGGACGTATTTTCGATTTCTTGTTCTTATAACATTTTGCAACATCCATGTCACAATTTTTCAAGAAAGTAAATTTGAACATCTGCGGCCGACAAGCTCTAACAGCAGAAGTTGAGCCTCCAGGTAGCACAAAATTCAATGGCTATATGGTACGTCCACAAACTTGTTGACTACCAATACCTTCTACGTCTTCATAGTTACTTTGCAATGCACCCAAAGGTGCCTGGCGAAGGGTACTCAGTACCACTACTGGTTACTGAGAGCGAGGGAAAAATGAATGCTAATATGCATCCATGCCCTGATCTTTGTGATCTTATCTTTGCAGTCTTTACGTGAAATGTATGTTTGCGACAGTAGAATCGTTCTGCAGTCCGCCTCAAATTCCGGCCCTCTAAATTTCTTCAACCGTGTTTCTCGAACGTCGCCTTCCCTCCAGCGACTCACATTTCAGTATTTGAGTTTCCGAAGCATTTCAGGAACACTTGCGCGTTGATAGAATCCTGTTACAAACCTAGCCGCCCACCTATGAACTGCCTCTAATGTCCTCCTTTAAAACAATCTGGTGGGGATCCCATACACCTGAGCAATACTTAAGACGGGTTGGTACAAGCGTTTTATATGCGGTCTCCCCAAAATTCTCCCATAAAGCGATGTCTACCATTTGCCTTCCCCGCGACTGTCCATATATGCTCATTTCATAACGCTATGCATGCTATGCCTACACAACGCTTGTCCGTCCTTTTTTGGAGTATTGCTGCCCAGTGTGGGATCCTCTTTAGGTGGGTTTGACGGAGGACAACGAAAGAGTGCAAAGAAGGGCAGCTCGTTTTGTATTGTCACGTTACAGGGGAGAGAGCGTTACGGAAATGATACAGGATCTGGGATGGGAATCTACAACGACGGCACTTATCGCTGCGGCGTGGGCTACTTACGAAACTCCAATCACCAACATTCCCATCCGAATGCGAAAATATATTGTTGCCTCCCACTTACATATGTAGAAACGACCATCAGAATAAAATACGAGAAATCAGAGCTCTAACGGAGAGATTCGGGTGTTCTTTCTTCCCGCGCGCTATTCAAGAATGGAATGGGAGATAAATAGTATAAAGGTGGTTCGATGAACCCTCTGCCAGGCACTTGAATGTGAATTGCAGAGTATCCCATGTAGATGTAGATGTTACGCCTAGGTATTTAATTGACGCGACTCTGTTAAGCAGCACTCTACTAATGCTGTATTCGAACATCACGGAATTCTTTCTCCTACTGATCTGCATCACCTTATATTTTACACATTTAGCGCTAGTTGTCATTCCTCACACCACCTGGAAATTCGGTCCAAGTTATCCTGTATCTCACTACAAGCGTTTAATGAGGAATGAGGAACCCCCCCCCCCCCCCCCCCAGTACACCACAGCATCATCAGCAAACAGCCGTAGATTCCAACTCACTCTGTACGTCAGATCATTTATATAGATAGAAAATAACAGCGGTTCTATCACACTCCTCTGGGGTACCTCTGACGATACCCTAGTCTCTGATTAACACTCGCCACCGAAGACAACGTACTGGGTTCTATTATTTAATTAGACTTCGAGCCACTCACACATCCAATACCCATGCTCGAATAGCAACACTGTATTACCTTTTCCATGCACGTCTACGGATAAAGCTGTCGAAGAAAGTTGGCAAATCTGCAGCAATATTTTGACTCCCAACAATTTTGTGTATACTACAATTCAGTTTTACATTTTTAATATAACTACATTCCTTTGTTAGTTGCGGTTGGTCAATTTTTCTACATCGTCATAGAAATTTTCTTTTGAGATATCATTCCTTTTACACACATCTACTATAATAACTACCAAGAGCCAATAACAGTCTGTTTTAAAGTTCTCTAAAGAATTGTCATCTGTCTTGTTACTAAAATAAGAAAAGCTGTGATTTGCCTCTGTAAACACTTTCCTTCCTTTCCTCTAAGTGCATCATGTTTGTAGAGTTTGTGATGTATCTCTTAACACATATTTTTATTTCCATTATTATGTTAATTACTGTTATTCCGAATTATGTACAACACATGTAGTGTGATTTTAAACTGCATTTTATAGGCTATACAGTAATCCATGTTTTATAGCTGAATATTCATGATGTAATATTATTGGCTCTTATTACTACCATTCTGATTTATTCTTCTAGAGTCAAGAACTCTGTGTCTGTAATCCCATTATATAATTGTATAAAACAATGCTTTATTTCGTAACATTGTTATATCCATATATTAATGATGTGCAGAAGTGACATGTTGCCTCACGTCTATGCCATTACATGCAACCTATGCTATAACATTGAATATTTTTCAGTATAACATGAAACATTATGGTCATGATTTAGTTATCTATATGTTACTTGTCATGTTCATAATTATATAAATATTATGCCTACTACATAAGATAGACCCCGTTATTGGAATCCCTTTGTATGAAATAAGTATCCTTAAGTCTAAGATCCCATAATTTATTATTTAAATCAGGAAGTATTTCAATTCCAACGTTGTATGAAGTTAAAACTATTGCTCTATAGTAAACTGTCACTGTAAGCGCAGAATCTACTATGCTACAGTTTTTCACAACGATTAAGACTCTATGTATATGATCTACTCCATACTGGCATTTAATATATTCGTAGTTTTACCCTTCCTATCAGACATAAGACTCAATTTGCACAACAGTGGGATTAAGGTTGTTTATATAATTATCAATCTTGTTGTAATGTAAACCTTTTTAAGGCGACGAACACTCTCGGTTTCTCAATAGTAACACAATATATTTATGTAAATAGCATTTAATGTTGGCAGCTGTGACAATGTTTAATTCTACCACATTTTATTTGTTGACGTAAAATTTCATATACACCTATTTTTTTTTTCAAAATTTGTTGATCATTGCACTTTGTAACTTTGTTTACTTTGGCTGTAACCAAAGATGTTCCACCAAAGATACTCCATAATATATATTCAATTTCGGTAGCATAGGTTGTGATGGTCTGTGACTCATGCTATTAGCACAGTGAACTCCTTAGTATTCACAGTACATTCTCGTATTTCATGTTTGTTTTGGTCGATATGATAATCTAGTATGACTTTCGTAATTTTAGTGGAAGTAACTCCTGGTGTTTTCAGCCAAATGTAGTTTATTTAATGCTTTTGACTAACCTGTTTTAATATCTCATATGTATTTATAACAGAAAGTAGTCTGATACTTCCCTTTTCCATCCTATGTGTGCTATTTTGCTTCTTACTTTTTTTTATTGTATACATTAATTATTTTAGTCTGCACTTTTGTGTAGTTTATCTCTGATGATGGTCCTGGATCGAAACTAGTCGATTTTAAGGATTTAATGAAACAGGTGATGTTTGAAGATGCGTTTTATTAAATACATGACGGCTGTTAGTATTCACCAAAACCTTGCAACGTCATAAGGCCTGATTAATAGACCCTATTTAGAAACATACAATATTACCTTGCTATGTAGCTGTTTACACCTGTAAATATGCACTCCAAACAAACGGGTAAAACACGCAACTGAATCCACTTGTATTTCATTTCTATGTCGGCCATGAAAACAGTCTTCTGACATCACTCTCGTAACTATGTCACACGATTTTTCTGAAGGAAGCCATTCTCAACAAAATGTTTTTATATGTATTGACTTTTTAGTTTCTGTCGTATTTCTTCAGGCTACGTATAAAGGAACTCTTTTTAATTCTAAGCAACACAAATTTTGTCATTTTTGTGATAAACCGCAGTAAAAAGTAACCTTAATAGAAGTTACTGAGCTCGAAGTATGCTAGAGAGCGCACTTCAGGAAACGGATAATGTTCTTTATTCATACGAAATCGGAGAATGTTCTCTGTTGTGAGAAACTTCCCCCACCCTTTTACTCTCGCTTAGAATATACTCAGTTGAAGTATATTCTCCGACTTGATTCATTATTGCGTACCTGCGCATGTTCTCTGGAATTCTGAATTAAGGTAAATGCTCTTATTCATTTGGCCCAAAGAGACTGATGTTGTTGATAGCGGTTAGGGATAAAACGAGAGATAAATTCTCAAGCGCAATAAGTTACGACTCTGTTGGGTGCATGGCGGAAGGTAACTTGCAATAAGCTTCGAACCGTTTGATCACTCACCATGAATATTAGCAGGTATATGGAATTTTTCACAGATAGCGTGAAGAAGATTACGGAGAGATAAGAGGAGGAGGACATGAGCAGGGAAAGACGGAGGATCAGTCGAACATAAAGAGGATGGACTAATGGAAGATTCGAAAGAATACAAAATGTAGGAAGTGTTGCTGTGAATTACATTGTTTATATCTGAAGGATAGTAGAAGGAGCTGTAAAGAAACAAGAGGAATGGGTGGAGGAGGAGGAGGAGACGAAGGCGGATATAGATATAGGTGTAGGAGGAAATGAACAAAGGGAGGTGGGAAGAGGAGAGGAATAGAGAGGGGAGAAGATAGAGATTGCCATACGTATCAACAGTTGCGAAGCATCGACGAATTTGCTAGTATATTTATAAATTTGATTGTTCGTGTGTAATACATGAGACGCTTTACAGCTTATCACATAACCAAATTATTTTATTATTGTATCTCCTTTATGAAAAGAACCAACATTCATGTTTTAACAACATCAAAATATTTTTCTGTGGCCATCAAACCATGTGACTGTACGATTTCTATTGCCACGTTTCTTTGCTGTATTTACAGACCCTTGTTCTGGAAGAAGTACGCACTCTGCGTATTGCTACGAACTATCTCGTAGTTTATTTAATATACAGGGTTTCCTATTCATCTTGATCACCCTAAACTACTATTATAAATTAGATAATGTTTCAAGCACATGATCAGGGGGAGATCAATCAGCAGGATTGTTTTCTTCGTAGCTTTGTTGTTTGTTCATTTTTTTATTTTTTTTTATTTTTTTTTTTTTTTACAAAGACATGAACAGCGGTAATTCTTTTTTAATCAGTAATTCATTTCCTCACCTAAAGACTTATTCAAAAATGTATCACACTGTACCATACACTGCAACACAACGTTATTAATTACATAACACAATACTGATGGCGACACTCCCAGTGCTTAGTGCAGGTACTCGGGGTAATGGAACACATCCATCCACTTCCTTGACGTTGACATAGGGCGAATGTAAACATACGTAGACTGCACATCCATCATTCCGTCAACCATCGTTTGTTGAAGAGTTGTGTGAGTAGATGGTACACAAACGAATAGAAGTTGGAAATGATACTAATCTATGGAGAATGTAAGTTATCAGAACAGTAATTGCAATACTGTTTTATTATGTACAATACGGGTACATTTAGTACAGTAGCTTAGTCATTTTAAATTCTGTTTTGTATAGTAGATATACAGTACAGGCTGTTCTTCCTACAAACTGCATCGACATAACGTTTCTTTGATTGTTGTTGAAGATAGGCGAAATGCTACGCAGGCAGAGGAAATGTACAGAGAGCGATATCCTGACAAGAACCCACCTTCCCGACGAATGTTTTCTCATCTTGTTGCGACGCCTCAGGAACCGGGAAGTTTTAACCCACGATAACGTAGTCGTCATAGCACTCACACAGACGAAGCTGCCGCAGTTACTATTCTCGGTGACGTTGCGATAAATTCACATGTGAGCACACGATAGCTTGAACACGAGATTGGCATTCCTAAAATCAGTATACATTGCATTTTTACACGTTCCCGGTTCCATCCTTACAATGTACACTTCCATCAATAATTGCATGGGAATGCACTTCTCAAACAAAGGACAGGTAAATACAAGGAACATGCATTACCGGTCTAGTGACAACCGACGATGGCTAAGACTGGTGGAACATCAGCGCCAATGGAGAGTTGACGTCTGGTGTGGGATGCTTGGTACGACAATTATTTGCCATTATTTCATCAATGGTAGTCTAAACGGTACAGTGTATGCTAACTTCCTCGAATAAATTTTTTCCTCTTCTGGATGAAGTGCCGCAAAGAACCAGAATGCTTAAGTGGTATCAACACGATGGATGTCCAGCAGAGAATGCCTTTCGTGCATGTCGTGTGCTGAACCGAAGGTATCCTGCCAGATGGATTGGTGGAGCAGGAACAGTTACTTGGCCTGCTAGGGCTCTTGATTTAAGTCCTCTGGACTTTGTGATTTGCGGATGCATTAAAGACAACTGCAGCGGACATGCAGGAACGTATCGTGCTTGCTTGTAAATCAGGCAACGCTGCAAGCAGTAATTAATTATTTCACTCAATGAGTGCAAGAGTGTATCGGAGTCCAGGGACACCACTTTGAGCATCTTTCAATGTTCTATTGCTGGGCAGTGGTACAGGAGACTCTAAGCCAATTTTGTGTTATATTTTTACATGGTTTTGATTTGTTTTCTGACAACTCCAGTAAGTGGACGAGTCTGCGATCCCGGGCTCAAAGTCAATGTTGTGTTGTGTTCTGTAATTCATAACGTTGTGTTCCAGTGAATGGTACACTGTGATACATTTTTGAACAGGTCTTTGGGAGGAAATGTATTACCGAATAAAGAATACAGGGTGCCATTTAAAAAAGCAAACCGCTGTTCATATCTTTGCAAAAATACAAAGATACAAAGAAGGCAGTCATGCTTATTTATGTCCCCCTGGCGGCTAAAGAACATTTGCTTCAAACATTTTGTAATTTTCATCTCGACACAAAGTTATTTAGTGTGGTCCAGATAAATGGGTCACCCTGTATTTAACCACGCAGTTGTACCGCCGTGGCAATTTGTCGTTGAATGCAGTTTAGGTCGGCAGATACAGATAAATTCAGTATTGTACATAATTTCGTCGATAGTTATTATTTTTTGCATTGGTTTCAATATTTATATTCAATTGTACGTATTGCCAAAATATTTACTTTGCACGAGTCTTCCTTTGTAAGAAAATACTCGTTATCCGATAGATCCATTCATCAGCCTTGCAGATGAATCAGATTCCATTGAGAATCGACGATGCGGTCGTGAAAGTTTAATCGTGTGTCAATCAGGGTCTACTCGGATACCGTTATCACGAAATAGTTTCACAATTTATTTTGTGCGTTTAATTAATGACTGAAAACAAGGGCTAGCTTTCTTCTTACAAAATAGTGCAATAATTGTAATACACAAACAGTTTGTATAACTCCAACATATTCATATTTTAATAAATGTCCTTGATTGGAAAGCTTCTTTCCAAGCATAAACATGGCGTTATGAAGTACCACTCGAGTGAAACTCAGCTGCCACTTTTCTCGCACGATATCGTGCGAGACATGGATGAAGGACGCGTGAGAATGACAGTGCGCTATGAGGCGCCTTGCTGCGGAACGCGTGGCTGCTCTCCGTCGGAGGTTGAGTCCTCCCTAGTTCATGTGTCTGTGTGTGTGTGTGTGTGTGTGCGTGCGTGTTGTCCTTAGTGTAAGTTAAATATTTGAATATGGATGAAGGGCAACAGATACATATTCATTGATTTCTGAGCGGGGTCTGACTCGATTCTCCCCTGCATATTGTTAATGAAGGTATGAGCATATGGAATAGGTTCCCAGTGGCACCAAGACTTCTTAAGTACGTTGCCGTTGAAGCAGTGTGTTCATCAGAGACGTGTATCGTAAGGAGTGCCCCAGGGAAGTGTGACAGGACCGCTATTGTTTTCTCCGTGTATGAATAATTTAAAGCCAGTTTTTCACGAGCGACTTTCTGCTGAAAATCGGCTACTCTAAGTTCGTCCATGCCCCTTTGGCGCCTGCGTATAAATCAGCGACTGCGTTATGACGTCAATAATTAACAGATTGTGCCGAGTGCAGAGTTCTAAATATCTGAGTGTGCCGCAGAATGCGCATGTGCAGAAGCAAGGAACTGTAGTGGCATCTGCTAAAAACGGATGTTAACCCATTCTGGTCGAGCTCATTCATTTTATAGAAATGTTTTCTCATCTTCTTGGACTATTTTCTATTGTTTTCTCATTACACCAAACGGTTGCAACAGAGCCTAAAATCCTTTTTTCTACTAGCATTCTCGTACAAAAGAGAAGAAATATCTGTAAAGAGGAAAATATTAACGTTTTACGTGGGAAAAAGCAGCACTATGCATAAATACGAATTTAAATACATAAAAGTATTTAATGACAATTATTTCAACACGAAAGACTCAGATTTATTGGAAGAGAAAATGATTTTCGGCGTAATTTGACCGTTAGCAAGAAAGCAAGATAAGAAAACTAAAGTAAATGGGTGCTTTTTACTTCATTATCGGAACTTTTTCATGTGCTGCAAGTATAAATTTTCTTCAGCTAATAAATGTAGGGCCTATAATTTTTGTAAATTTTTGATTATACTTTTGTATATTTAGATCATAAAAAGAGTACAGAATTTGACATATGATATTAGACGTGAAAAAAGCAAATACATATAGCCCTTCAGTCATCATTGAACCAAATATCATTTCTTTCTCCCACGTAAAATGTGCCCTATAACCTCACTTCGTCATTCAGATGAAAAACTACGCAGCAGACAGCAATAAAATTTTCGTGCTATCGCCTAAACGAAATCGACCACTCGAAACAGACGTGACTCAGTACGCGAATAACTCGCAAGGGGCGCTGCAGTAGACACTCTAGGCTCGAGTAGTCATCCGAGACAAGAACGTCGATTGTCTAAACGGGGCGTAAGGGACAGAGAGAGTACCAATCTACGACTATTTGCTGATGGTGCTGTGGTATACGTAAAGGTGTTGGTATTGACTTACTGAATCGTGATAGAAGCGCTAAGTGTACAAAAATGGAAAGTAACGCAGATGAGTAGGAAAAGCAATCCCATAAAGTTGGAATAAAATATTAGTAGTGTGTTTGACACAAACACGTCGATGAAACATTTAGGCGTAGTGTTGTAAAGCGGTGTCAGATCGAATGGGTACGTAAAGACAGTTTTGAGGAACGCTGGTTGTCGATTTCGGTTTAGTGGGAGAATTTTAGGAGTGTGTGATTTATCTACAAAATGGATAGTGTGTAGATCAATACTGCGACCCATTCTTCATACGTGCCAAGTGTTTGCGATCGCCAACAGATCCCGAGACGATCTGCTAGAGTTGCCTTTGGTAGGGTAGATCAACACGAGAGTAAAATATATGCCTCAGACAATCAAATTAGAATCGCTGGTGGATTTGAGAGTATTGAAGAAATTTAGAGGCTGCGTATTTGGAGATAACTGCAGAACAATTCTATTGCCGCCAACTTACGTTTAGCGCGGGATTAGGATCACAAAGATAAGAGAAATTCAGACTTATACATGCAGTCGTTCTTCCCTCTCCCTTTGCAGAGTGGAAGAGGAAAGGAAATGACTAGTAGTGACACGAGGTACCATCCGCCACAAACAGTATGGTGGCTTGTATTAACAATACCTAAGAGGAGAAACCAGTATTGAAATACTGGATACCATTTTTAATATTTGTGATAATGTTGAGTTTAATAAATATTGTACATTATATCATTATATAAACAAAGTGTGACCTAGCAAAAATAACTACAGATTGATCTTGCTAAAAGCCAAGAGATTATTCTGGGATTCTCTCTGTGTGAGAGAGCATCTCTGTGAGCTGCGCACAATGTAGAACATTTGTGCCACTAAGATCTTTGGAGGGCAATACGGCTGTCAGGAACATGTAGGTCGCCATCTTCTCACACTCCTTGTCTATAACCAAAGGTTTACAGAAGAGGATACGTCTACACCACTTACCAAAATTTTATTTCATGTCTGAATAGTGTTTAAATTAGTCAAAGTTACGGAAAGTGAGTGTTTGTGATGTTTATGGCATATTATCGAACTGTCAGTACTGATATTAGATTAAAGCAACTCAAAATATAAAATATTCCAATACTCTCATATCATCAAAACACATTTTTGGTGAAAGCGGATTAGACATTATTATTCACTAGGTTATTTTCGAGACACTGACTCACAAAACACCTGTTATTTCAATGTAAATTATGTAAAATTTCATAAATTTCCCTAAATGTCGAACATAAAGAAACACGACTAGATTCAGGATCATGAGCTATACAAAATGTCTATTTTACTACGTTAATGATTTATTTTGTTTACAATATGACCACATGACATTCAGAAAGTGTACGCCACAGTTTGTTTCTCTCATGTCAATGTGAAACTCATAAAAGCTTTTTTCTGAATTTAATTATTTCGACTTAACACGATAAACTGTACTCGTAATTTCGAATGTTCCATAAAAGTAAATGTAAGATGCTTAAAGAGGCAGCTGTAACTTTCAGTTGGATAGGACAACACATTTCGTCCATAATATGTGAATCGGTATTGTATATCTTTGATACGAAAGATCTTGACGGGTGATCAAACGAAAAGATACGAAAAGTCCTAACAACCAAATCGGTTAAAATTCTAATATGTCGCTTTGGAATAGCATAGAGCAACACCTAGGGACGCGAAGCATGCGTCGTCACGTCCCCCTAAAACATCCAAGGCCCCCAGCAGGCAAGATGATGCTCACCGTCTTTTTGACGTCCGATACCCATCGAACAGGGAAAAACCATTAACAGTGACGTGTACTGTGAGACACTCCTCCGTAGCATACCCTAGTCCATCAAGAGCAAACAGGTTAGGTTGTTCATAGAGGGGGTGATTCTGCTCCACGATAATGCGAGTCCACACATCTTAGGGACACACAAACTGTACTAGCCGAGTTCAACTGGGAGAAACTTAATCATCCGTCCGAACATGTCGCCCTGTGACTTCCATCTATTTGGTGCGGTAAAAATAAATAAATAAAATTAAAAAAAAAAACCTTCCAAGGGAAGCGTGCCATCTCTGACGACAAATGAAGGATACAGCAGAGAACTGGCTCTTGTCACACCCACAGCAATTCTGTTCATTAAACAGTGGGATAGTTGTGCTGAGGCCTATGGTGATTACTTTTGAATAAAGACTTGAATTATACCCACAGTCACGCTTCGTAACTTCTCAATACCGTTGGTACGATAAATATGTGAGTGGCTATAGGAATCCAGTATGTATGCATTGTTTTATGAAAGAAGACGGGTAATCTGGCTACATGGAATAAATATGTTTACGTATATTTAATACCACTTCTTTTTACCTGATTTCATACAAACAAGCTTTTAAAAAAGCGGGCCTCCCTTCTACCCTTTACCCCGTCCTTTCGCCCACCAATAAAGCCTTCTTCGGCTAAATCAAATTTTGTCCGACAACGAAGTGAAATAAAACATGTTCTCTGAGTAACAAACTGTAAAATAATACAATGTCCTCTGCCGCTGGCTTCCGTTATTTCATGCGAAACGAAAAACGAATGTTCCTCCGGAATTCTTCTACATCATAATAATGAACAAAACTAAAACAGAGTGTTCTCCGTCAGTGGTTTATTCTTGTTGATGTGGCCAGGATATGAGTGGAACGGAAAAAATTAAATTGCATTAAAGTTCTAAAACACGAGTGGAAGACAACGTCCGTCGGACACGAACCAAAATGCCGCCGTAAACAGAGTGGATACCTCTTTCAGAAAGTAATCACATACTTGAAACTACTACCTAAAATAATAACAGAAGGGTTGAAAGGAAAAAAGTCTCTTCAGCGTCACGTGCACTCCTGTCTCAATACACGACACGTGGTCACATCTGCACAGCACAAGATGTCTGCAAGTGGCCTGTAGCGTGGGAAAACTAAGACAAAATCACTTCTATAAGGCGAAGCAAAACACCATTTCGTGCATTTGAGGACAAATTCCATAAAAGAAGAAGGAACGAGAAGTTTCGCATTTGCCATTTTTCCCGTGTCACTTTTGGCAACCATGTATAGTTGCGGAGCGCGACGCTGCTCGCCGTCGGATGTTCGAGTCCTCCCTAGGGTAGGGCTGTACTTTTTGTCCTTAGCATAAGTTAGTTTATATACTATGTAAGCCTAGAGAGTGATGACCAGAGTAGTTACGTCCCATAGTTTTATAAACATTTGAACATATTGCTAACAATCTATCAAGGTCACTAAGAGAAATTTACGAACAAACCTTGGGATGATTCGTCATACCGCCGAAGATAACGATGCTATCAACTTCTCTGAGAATTCAAGATAAGTAGAAATTGTAGCTTGCTGCACCTCGAAACACATTAGTACGCAAAGCATGATTTACCATTCATAACGCGTATTTGTAAACTAGGTGGAAATCTGGCGCTGCCGGGTATTTATTTGCTTACTCCTGCCTTGAGTTAGTACTTCTCCCATCCCTTCTCTCTGTGCCATCTCCTTTTCCCTAAAATAATGTTAAATTTATCGGAGACTATAACAGAAATATCACTGTCTTGTATAATGTACAAAATTGTATGTGCTGTATCCAAACAAAGAACGATAGTAGTTAAAATACAAATTACATATAAAATTCTTACGATATCATATTTATTGAATTATATTTTGTACAATGGTATAATTTTTCAGGCACATATTCATTTGTATAAGTACTGTATGTCTGTGAGAATACAATTACCAGTAAAGTAGTAATTAAAACTTGGTGCATGATGAGGCGGTTTTCCATGAATGTTCCTGTTTAGGTGCTCATATCTCATCAACTACGTGTCGTATTGTGATACAAATTAGAAAGTACATTCGAATATATGTTTGTATACTGTCAGTAAAATTTCCTGAGGCTACAATTTGTAGTGTAGAAATTATACATTATAACGTCATACCGAAAGCCGTAGTTTTAGTCCATGAAGAGCGGAAAAGTAGGAATCGTGAAACTTTTTTCCTTTCATAATTTTCCTATGGTTGTCAGCGAGAAATAGTTCATATAAGGGTTTAAATTACGTTTAACGTTTGTTGCAAGTTGCTAAGTAATCTCGTTCTCCTATAGGTAAAGCAGTCAACAATCCGAAGATTGGTTTGAACACCACAGAGCTTTCAGAATGAATCTTTCACTCTGCAGCGGAGTGTAAGCTGATATGAAACTTCCTGGCAGATTAAAATTGTGTGCCGGAACCGGGACTCGAAGCTGGGACCTTTGCCTTTCGCGTGCAAGCGCACTACCGACTGTGCTATCCCGACACGACTCACGATGCCGCCTCACAACTTTACTTCCGCCAGTACCTCGTCTCCTACTTTTCAAATTTCACAGAAGCTTTCCTGCAAACACGCAAGACTAGCACTCCTGGAAGAAAGGATATGGTGGAGACATGGCTTAGCCACAGCCTAAGGGATGTTTCCAGAATGAATCTTTCACTCTGCAGCGGACTGTGCGCTGATATGAAACTTCCTGGCAGATTAAAATTGCGTGCCGGAACCGGGACTCGAACCTGGGACCTTTGCCTCTCGCGGGCAAGCGCACTACCGACTATGCTATCCCGACACGACTCACGATGCCGCCTCACAACTTTACTTCCGCCAGTACCTCGCCTCCTACTTTCCAAACTTCACAGAAGCTCTCCAGGTTCGAGTTCCGGTTCCGGCACACAAGTTTAATCTGCCAGGAAGTTTCACCACAGTGCTTTACTTGGCATGGTCCTGTTTGCAGGTGGTATGCTGCTGCCTTCCTCCGACCTTCTAACTGATTTACCCAGCCAGTTGTAGGGTGACCTACAGTTTAACGTGGTTTCCGAACCACGGTGCTACTCGGAATCTTTCCCATCAGCAACAGTAGCAGAGGTGAAAGAAGGGGAAAGTGTCAGATAAAAACCCTAGGAGCTGGCGGGGATCGAACCCGCGACCCTAGGATTTACAGTCTGGCACTCTACCACTGTGCTACGAAGCCGCTCATTAAGTCTCGTCGCAGTATGTGGTAATTTCATGCAACTCCTCTTTTTATGACGTTATATGTCCTGAGCCGTGTGTCGTATGTGGTTCTTACCATTACAGAATTGTTACTTCACTGCAAGGAAGATGTGTACCAAATTTGGTTGAAATCGGTCCAGTGGTTTAGGAGAAAATGTGCAACATTGTCGCATAATGCAGCAGTTTTTCTCGCATCTCATAGTTTATGGCGCAATATCTAGGTAACTGTGTGTTGTACGTGATCCCTACAATTACGGCGACTGTCCTCATGGATTGAAGCTTACGTTTGTAAAATTTCGTAACCATTGGAACAAAACTGTAGCTTTGTATGCAACACGCACACACAAACATACGGTCAGTGTGCTTTATACAGTGTGTTACAAAAAGGTACGGCCAAACTTTCAGGAAACATTCCTCACACATAAAGAAAGAAAATATGTTTATGTGGACATGTGTCCGGAAACGCATAATTTCCATGTTAGAGCTCATTTTAGTATTTCTCTTTAAATGTAAATTGAAATAATTCGTGCAGACAATTGTAAAAAAAAAAAACCATTGATTCGTTAGTATGTACTGTACTTCCTCAATTGACCGCCAGTTGGCCCAATTGAAGGAAGGTAATGTCGACTTCAGTGCTTGTGTTGACATGCGACTCATTGCTCTACAGTACTAGCATCAAGCACATCAGTACGTATCATCAACTAGTTAGTGTTTATCAGGAACGTCGTTTGCAGTCAATGCAATGTTTACAAATGTATATACATGTGGCGTCTGTTCGGAAAGAACAGACGTCACATTCTGATCCTGCAGCTGTTATTATTTAATATTCGTAGAATATATGACTTCAACTGCTATTGGGCAAAGCTGAAAATGTGTACCCAGCCGGGATTCGAACCCGGGTCTCCTGCTTTCTAGGCAGTTGCGCTGACCCCTACACCACTTTTTTTTTTCTTTTTTTTTTTTTTTTGCCTTAGTCCCACTTTTTTTTTTTTTTTTTTTTTTTTTTTTTTTTTTTTTTTTTTTTTTTTTTTGCGGGTCTCCTTCCTCCCCTTCAACCCGTCCTTGCACTCGCCAAATGTGGCCTTCTCGGCCTGGCTTCTCCGCCATAAAATGAATGGTTCTTCTGTGTTGTTCCTTGTAAATGAGATGTGAGAGTATAATATCAAATAAATAAAAATAAACTTCTTCTTCCTGAGGAGGAATACGAGCTGACGACTGCAAAATGTAAAAGAAAAGTCCCTTCTCCTGGGATTAATATTAACGTTAATGATAAAAGTAGAGAAAAAAAAAACGAAAACATCCTTTTGTGAAAAATTTGAAATCTGAATCACTGATTTAACTTCTGCGAAGTGCATGCCTTTTCAGGGTTCTGTTGAGGCCTTCACGGCTACCGTAGCGGCCACGGGGCCCACGAAGTCCCCACCGTACTTCACCCTCAACAGCAGTCCCCTACTTCAGCATGCGACTGCGATTCATTCTTCTTTTAATACATAATTATCCTACACCCTGCTTTTCAAACAAAATTTGTAACATATTCCCAAAATTCTTTTTATTATCCTTTTTTCTGTAAATATTGTAATACTCGTGAAGTATATATTCTTTGTAATTTTGCACATTGTCATTACCTTTGTTAGCGATTACGTAGTGACAAAAATTGCCAATAATCCAGTGGATGGTGTTGTTCTTTTGTCGAGGAAAAAACATTTCTTCTGGAAAAAAGACGTAATCCAAATTGATTTCTCTACCATCACTTCTCTTTAGGAAAGATATCTGTTTAATAAGTTCCTTCCATATTTCGGTGTTCCCCATGCAAAGGAATCGATGGTCTAAAGTGTCCGTTCTGTGACATTTTAAACATTGGTTTGTGTCACTGAGGCCAATGGCATATAATTTTTCATTTGTACTTACTATGTTGTTAATTACTCTATACCAAGCCACTTGTGTGTCTGAGGAGAGTACTTTGTTACTTATATTTTTCCAAATAATTTTCCAATTTCTGTTTGGAAACCTGGCCTCCATCTTATTTTTATGGTCCTGTGATCTTAGTCTGTGCATCATATACTGATAGTTCCTCTTGGTCTTGTCCGGTAAAATGCAACTCATATAACTGAGCTCCAAGTAATAACTACGTATATGTTTCAATTTGTAATTAATTGAATTTATATTAATTGGTGGCTGCAGACTGTCAGGTTTAAAAAGGTTGAATAACTGTGCTGTAATACCTTCAGGCTGGCTTTCAATTAGCTGTAAGGATCTCTTAACAAATAAAACTGTCGATTTTTTCTGAATATCAGTAAGTCCTAGTCCTCCCTCTTCCGGTTTTAACGTTGCTGTCCCTACTGAAACCCTAAAAATCGCTCCATGCCAAAGATATTGGCAAACTGTCGACATAATAGCTTTTGCTATTTCCTTTGGTAAGGGTAAAATTTGCCCTACATATATAGCTTTCGAGAGGACGACGCAGTTGATGAGTCTAACTTTTTGCTTGATGTTCAGCTCCCTCATATGATTTAGTATGACTGTACCACGAATCCTATCTAAAATCTTCTTCCAGTTGGACGCTATCATTCGCAGAGGGCAGCTGCAGAGAATAAGCCCGAGGGCTGTGTGCTGTTCGACGCGCTGCGCCCAATTAATCTGGGGGTTCGTGAGACCATTTAAATTAAGGAATGCACTCTTGGCGCCGTTGATTTGTGCTCCCGACGCGTTGCAATAGAGCTGTACGATGTCTGTTAATTTCGCCAAGTCAGTCTGGCTCCTGACGATCACACCAACGTCATCAGCATAAGCGTTGGTTACATATTTCACTCCTGATAGTGAAATACCTGTGAGAGCATCCGTCAACCTTCTTAATAGTGGTTCCAGTGCTGCTACGTACAGGATCATCGAAAGTGGACTTCCTTGAGGGACGCCACTGCTAATTGATATGTCCTTAGTATAATGCCCGTTTATTGTAATCTTTGTTTTTATACCTTCTAACATATTCCTTAAAATTCGGACATTGCAGTCGTTAAGTCCCATGTAAGTCAAGGTTGATAAAAGGTATCCGTGATTCACGTTGTCAAAGGCTTTTGCAAAATCGATAAAAGCAAGTCCTCCGTGTTCTACCGTGTTGGAAAAAATCGATACAATGTCCCTGTATTCACTGACGGTCTTTAATATATTGCGCCCTGGGAAACACGTCTGATGGCCGCCAATAATTTTTTCGAGAGCAGAACGTAACCTCTCTTTGATGACCCTCGCTACGATTTTATAATCGGAATTCATCAGTGTAATTGGTCGTAATTTAAGTATATCTTTCGTTTCCATATTCCTACCTTTCGGAAGGAGCACCGTAATACTCTGTTTAAAGTCTATGGGGACTGCCACCCCAAGTAGTGTTTCATTGACAATTTCAGTAAATTTACTTCCTATTATGTTCCAGTAAGTAGTATAAAATTCAATGGGCAATCCGTCTGGGCCTGGTGATTTTTTTTTGGGCGAGGACTTTAAAATATCTAAGACTTCCTCTTCTGTTATGGCTCTTTGTATAACACGGTTATCTTCATCAGTGATGGTATCCTGTAATCCAGAATCTGATAAAAACTCCGTTATAACTATTCCCTCTATGGGCCTGTTACCATAGAGTTTAGTAAAATAACTGAAGGCCGCATGTAGAATGTCTTTTTGATTCGTTAGGACACTGTTATCCTCTGCCCGAAGACTCTCTATAAAACTTTTGCGTCGAAAGTTTGCATGGCGTATAAGGTGATAGAGCGAGGCAGTTTCTTCTTCCACAACAGTTTGAGTGTGTGATTTGATTTTTAGGCCGTCTAGCTGTGACTTCTTAATTTTTATGAGCTGAGCCTTTATCCTGTTAATTTCCATTATGTTTTCTTGATTCATTGGTTGTTCGTAAAGATCCCGGAGACAAGTGTAATAGAATTCTACTGTGTGTCTCAACCATCTCGCTCTCTCCTTACCGTATGCTATCAACGTGGCTCTAAGTTTCTTCTTTGCTTCCGTGGTCCACCACTCAATGTTCGATCTGTATTTGTGGCGACGTCGTAAAGCAGTCTGCCACGCCTCGTTGATTGTGTCAGCAATGGCTGTATCTGACAACATGTTGATATTCAGTTTCCACAGCTGCCGACCCCAATATGTTTTTTGTTTCTCTAACCGAACACTGCATCTTACGGCTAGGTGGTCAGAGAAGGCGGTCGGTATGACTTCAATTGCTGACACTTTATTTTCCAGGTTCGAAGAAACATAGAACCTATCAATTCTACTTTGTGACCTACTTGTGATATAAGTATATCTGACGAGGGTGGGATATTTAATTTCCCATGCATCTTTCCAGCGTAGGTGAGTAACAAGAGCCTCGAGTTCCCTGGATTTATTGAAGTTTGGTCTCTGGTCCTTTTCGTGTAAAACACAGTTCCAGTCGCCCCCTATTAAAACTGTTGCAGGATTGTCTTTAAGTAATGTTAAAATATCACTCTTAAAAAACTTAGCTCTGTCCGCCCTCGCATTATTCCCCGATGGTGCATAAACGTTGAGAAAAGCGGTGTTATGAAGTTTACACCGAATGCCCCTTCCTGAGTCTAAAAGACTGACATCTTTTATTTCAATTCCCTCCCTGACTAGGATAGCCGTCCCACAATGGAGTTCATGAGCTATGTTTAAAATTTCCCTAAAGCCAGCCACATTGATGTTCGGTATTTGCACTTCTTGCAATAAGGCAATATCAGTGTCTGATTGGTACAGAAATTCTTTAAGAGCAGCTACCTTAACATTACTTTGAATTCTATTTATGTTTAAAGTAGTGACATTATACGTTTGCTCCATTAGGAGACGTGGCAAATTACGAATGGGAAAATTATTGAAGGGATAATATAATTCTGTCTTTGCTATTCTTTCTATCATTTCTCTTCAACTTACAAAATCGTGACATATCTCCACTCTGACTAATAATGAGAATAATAAGAATAATGAATAACAGGTACGTATGGATCGGTTCATTGTCAGTGTCATCTTTAGCAATAGCAAGCTTAGTAAAAGACGTCGTCTTCATCTTGTGGCAGTTCGTCTACCATATCGACATCCTTGCCATCCTCGTTGCCTTCAGACCAGTCCACTTCTGCCTGTGTAGTGCTCCGTCTAAGCAGTGAATCATCTTCGTTTGGTGATAGGGGCTGCATACTGTCGGAAGGCAGTTGTCTGTTAAGTTCTTGAGGGCGCACGGAAGCACTCCTTGTTGTAGATTTTTCTTTTTTCTTGTCACGTTCCTGAATGGCACATAATTTTTCCTTCAAAATAGGTGCAACCTTTTCAGCATTTTCATGAGCCACCCGACGTTTTTTGTTTCTCTTCCTTTTTGGGGAGCCCTCTGGAGACAAATTGGGCGATATCTCATTGGAATCAGCGGAAGATTTCTCAGAAGGTTTACAGTCTTGCTTCCCCTCCATATGTCTGTTCTCAACTTCCTGCTGAGTTCCAATGTTCGCAGTGTCTAGACTTTTCCTTTTATCAGTTTTATGTGCACTAAGTTGTGTGTCCCCAGGAGAAATTCCATCCTCTGCTGTTTGCATTTTGTTCATAGTTAGATCGTCATGGACACTGGTGGGACAGTCCGGATGCACTTCAGTTTCCATAGGTATTTGGTCGGAAATTCGATCCCCTTCCTGTTGTGAAACTAGGGAGACCGGTGCAATTTCGGATGGTTTGGTAGCCTGCGTTTTCGCCTGTACGGTGGGTGGATTGTCGGACTCATCAGATGTTACTGTCGGCATATCAGTTGCGTGGCTCTCGTCTGCTGCACTGACGTCATCGGTGCCTCGCTGCTCCGCGTTGTTTCCGGGTGCCGGCAGGGCTTCGGCGAGTTGCGACAGCTCAGTTGTTGTCGCCTCGGCGGGGCCGCTGGGGTAGACGGCGGCCGCATACGTCAGCCTGAGGCTGACCGCCTGGCCCGGGGCCGCAGGCTCCGCGCGCGGCAGCTGCGCCGGCCGCCTCTTGCTGCACTCGCTCCTCACGTGGTCGGTGGAGTTACACAAGGCGCAAGTCTTAGGCTGACCGTCATACATGACAATGCCACGGTATCCGCATACGTTTATATAAGAAGGGATATGCCTCTGTAATTCGATCTTGATTTGTCGAACACCGTTAAGTACGGGAAACATATACTCCTCGGACCATTTCTCGGCTATATTAGATATGATTCTGCCATATGGCCTCAGAACTTTGTTTATTTCTTCAGCCGGGACCTCAAATGGCAGCTCAAAGACACGAACAGTTCGAATTCCTAGTCCGGCATGTGACACTAAAACTTCGCTAACTGAACCGTCGGAATGGTTAAATTTAGCGATACCGCCACATTTATCGACAATTGAACAACATAATTCTGGGTTTATTAACTTCAAATATACAGAATTTGTCACAAATGATAAGTGAACACCCTCTACTTCGGTACCGGTCATCTGAAATTTGTCCATGAACCACCGCCTGATTTCAAAAGCCTTTGGTCTAACAAAATTTCTATCGAAAGTAAATTTTATCGTATCTTTCCTCAGAACATTTATCGTATTCATTCTGTCTTACTATAGTTCGAAACCATAGCTACAAATGAAGAGAGCAGTTCAAAACGAACCTTACTCGCAGCGACACAGCCGTTGTTTACGTCCGGACGCCGAGCAGCCGCCACACGTCCGTCCAGCACCGCAGCTGTCACTCGAATGTATAAAAACGAATGTTCCTCCGGAATTCTTCTACATCATAATAATGAACAAAACTAAAACAGAGTGTTCTCCGTCAGTGGTTTATTCTTGTTGATGTGGCCAGGATATGAGTGGAACGGAAAAAATTAAATTGCATTAAAGTTCTAAAACACGAGTGGAAGACAACGTCCGTCGGACACGAACCAAAATGCCGCCGTAAACAGAGTGGATACCTCTTTCAGAAAGTAATCACATACTTGAAACTACTACCTAAAATAATAACAGAAGGGTTGAAAGGAAAAAAGTCTCTTCAGCGTCACGTGCACTCCTGTCTCAATACACGACACGTGGTCACATCTGCACAGCACAAGATGTCTGCAAGTGGCCTGTAGCGTGGGAAAACTAAGACAAAATCACTTCTATAAGGCGAAGCAAAACACCATTTCGTGCATTTGAGGACAAATTCCATAAAAGAAGAAGGAACGAGAAGTTTCGCATTTGCCATTTTTCCCGTGTCACTTTTGGCAACCATGTATAGTTGCGGAGCGCGACGCTGCTCGCCGTCGGATGTTCGAGTCCTCCCTAGGGTAGGGCTGTACTTTTTGTCCTTAGCATAAGTTAGTTTATATACTATGTAAGCCTAGAGAGTGATGACCAGAGTAGTTACGTCCCATAGTTTTATAAACATTTGAACATATTGCTAACAATCTATCAAGGTCACTAAGAGAAATTTACGAACAAACCTTGGGATGATTCGTCATACCGCCGAAGATAACGATGCTATCAACTTCTCTGAGAATTCAAGATAAGTAGAAATTGTAGCTTGCTGCACCTCGAAACACATTAGTACGCAAAGCATGATTTACCATTCATAACGCGTATTTGTAAACTAGGTGGAAATCTGGCGCTGCCGGGTATTTATTTGCTTACTCCTGCCTTGAGTTAGTACTTCTCCCATCCCTTCTCTCTGTGCCATCTCCTTTTCCCTAAAATAATGTTAAATTTATCGGAGACTATAACAGAAATATCACTGTCTTGTATAATGTACAAAATTGTATGTGCTGTATCCAAACAAAGAACGATAGTAGTTAAAATACAAATTACATATAAAATTCTTACGATATCATATTTATTGAATTATATTTTGTACAATGGTATAATTTTTCAGGCACATATTCATTTGTATAAGTACTGTATGTCTGTGAGAATACAATTACCAGTAAAGTAGTAATTAAAACTTGGTGCATGATGAGGCGGTTTTCCATGAATGTTCCTGTTTAGGTGCTCATATCTCATCAACTACGTGTCGTATTGTGATACAAATTAGAAAGTACATTCGAATATATGTTTGTATACTGTCAGTAAAATTTCCTGAGGCTACAATTTGTAGTGTAGAAATTATACATTATAACGTCATACCGAAAGCCGTAGTTTTAGTCCATGAAGAGCGGAAAAGTAGGAATCGTGAAACTTTTTTCCTTTCATAATTTTCCTATGGTTGTCAGCGAGAAATAGTTCATATAAGGGTTTAAATTACGTTTAACGTTTGTTGCAAGTTGCTAAGTAATCTCGTTCTCCTATAGGTAAAGCAGTCAACAATCCGAAGATTGGTTTGAACACCACAGAGCTTTCAGAATGAATCTTTCACTCTGCAGCGGAGTGTAAGCTGATATGAAACTTCCTGGCAGATTAAAATTGTGTGCCGGAACCGGGACTCGAAGCTGGGACCTTTGCCTTTCGCGTGCAAGCGCACTACCGACTGTGCTATCCCGACACGACTCACGATGCCGCCTCACAACTTTACTTCCGCCAGTACCTCGTCTCCTACTTTTCAAATTTCACAGAAGCTTTCCTGCAAACACGCAAGACTAGCACTCCTGGAAGAAAGGATATGGTGGAGACATGGCTTAGCCACAGCCTAAGGGATGTTTCCAGAATGAATCTTTCACTCTGCAGCGGACTGTGCGCTGATATGAAACTTCCTGGCAGATTAAAATTGCGTGCCGGAACCGGGACTCGAACCTGGGACCTTTGCCTCTCGCGGGCAAGCGCACTACCGACTATGCTATCCCGACACGACTCACGATGCCGCCTCACAACTTTACTTCCGCCAGTACCTCGCCTCCTACTTTCCAAACTTCACAGAAGCTCTCCAGGTTCGAGTTCCGGTTCCGGCACACAAGTTTAATCTGCCAGGAAGTTTCACCACAGTGCTTTACTTGGCATGGTCCTGTTTGCAGGTGGTATGCTGCTGCCTTCCTCCGACCTTCTAACTGATTTACCCAGCCAGTTGTAGGGTGACCTACAGTTTAACGTGGTTTCCGAACCACGGTGCTACTCGGAATCTTTCCCATCAGCAACAGTAGCAGAGGTGAAAGAAGGGGAAAGTGTCAGATAAAAACCCTAGGAGCTGGCGGGGATCGAACCCGCGACCCTAGGATTTACAGTCTGGCACTCTACCACTGTGCTACGAAGCCGCTCATTAAGTCTCGTCGCAGTATGTGGTAATTTCATGCAACTCCTCTTTTTATGACGTTATATGTCCTGAGCCGTGTGTCGTATGTGGTTCTTACCATTACAGAATTGTTACTTCACTGCAAGGAAGATGTGTACCAAATTTGGTTGAAATCGGTCCAGTGGTTTAGGAGAAAATGTGCAACATTGTCGCATAATGCAGCAGTTTTTCTCGCATCTCATAGTTTATGGCGCAATATCTAGGTAACTGTGTGTTGTACGTGATCCCTACAATTACGGCGACTGTCCTCATGGATTGAAGCTTACGTTTGTAAAATTTCGTAACCATTGGAACAAAACTGTAGCTTTGTATGCAACACGCACACACAAACATACGGTCAGTGTGCTTTATACAGTGTGTTACAAAAAGGTACGGCCAAACTTTCAGGAAACATTCCTCACACATAAAGAAAGAAAATATGTTTATGTGGACATGTGTCCGGAAACGCATAATTTCCATGTTAGAGCTCATTTTAGTATTTCTCTTTAAATGTAAATTGAAATAATTCGTGCAGACAATTGTAAAAAAAAAAACCATTGATTCGTTAGTATGTACTGTACTTCCTCAATTGACCGCCAGTTGGCCCAATTGAAGGAAGGTAATGTCGACTTCAGTGCTTGTGTTGACATGCGACTCATTGCTCTACAGTACTAGCATCAAGCACATCAGTACGTATCATCAACTAGTTAGTGTTTATCAGGAACGTCGTTTGCAGTCAATGCAATGTTTACAAATGTATATACATGTGGCGTCTGTTCGGAAAGAACAGACGTCACATTCTGATCCTGCAGCTGTTATTATTTAATATTCGTAGAATATATGACTTCAACTGCTATTGGGCAAAGCTGAAAATGTGTACCCAGCCGGGATTCGAACCCGGGTCTCCTGCTTTCTAGGCAGTTGCGCTGACCCCTACACCACTTTTTTTTTTCTTTTTTTTTTTTTTGCCTTAGTCCCACTTTTTTTTTTTTTTTTTTTTTTTTTTTTTTTTTTTTTTTTTTTTTTTTTTTTGCGGGTCTCCTTCCTCCCCTTCAACCCGTCCATTACGGTCGGGGATTCGAATTCCCCCTCGGGCATGGATATTTGTGCCGTCGTTAGTTGTAGCTAGTTCATAAGTAGTTTGTAAGTTTAGGGACTGATGACCCCGTAGAAAGTCCCATAAGCTCTACAAACATTTGAACATTTTTGTGTGTGAGGAATGTTTTCTGAAAGTTTGGCCGTACCTTTTTGTAACACCCTGTATATAAAGACATTTAATTAGAAAAGGGGATGTCGTATTGTGGAGTAGGGATGTTGATGTAGGTTTAGTTCTTACCAGATAGCAGTTGATGTTGCGAAGTATGCAAATAAATTTTCCCTGCATCACCTTATCTGCACTGGGCTAATTCCTCGGTGACGGCGCAACCATTCCCTTAAGTGTGCTCCTTTGTCCTACTGCAAGCGGTTTCATTTGCGGCAGAAAAGGATACAGCGGTAATAGCGGCATTGTCTGCGGCCAGATTTATCACTCGCAGTGTATCCCGCGCGGCGACGCCTTCCGCGGCAGAAAATTTGTCTTTATGGCTCTGTAAATTAGCGCGGGCATTATTCTGGTCCGTCTTGCCCCGCGGACGGCGCTAACGTAGCCCCGTGAATCACGGCGTGCCCTAATGAATAGAAGCGCCGTGGAGTTCACAGTCCGCCCTCAATAAGCGGGCAGTTTCCTTCTGCCCCAAGTTCCTCCTAGCAGCCCCCCTCCCCCCCCCCCCCCCCCCCCCGCCATAAAGTTTCTGTTAGTCCAATCCGACTCGTGTGCCAGGCATAAAGGAAACGCCGCTGCTAATAAACTTCTGCAACATTTTGAAAATCTCTTGGAGCAAGTTTGTCCCGCCGCCGACCTATAAGAAAAGTAACGGTGAAAGTAAAATCGACGCATTTCGAGAAGTTGGTGACCCCGCAGCTTGTGAATATTCCGAGAACGTCACGATTATCACCGAGATCTGTCCATAAAATTTCTTTATTTGACAACCAGTATCGGTCTCCGTTTCATCACGAGGTTCTTAAAAGCATTTTTCTAAATTATATTGCCGCGAGAAACCACGTACACCGACTGTCGGCGTGGCGCAGGGGACAGCGTCACTGATTGCGGTTCAATCCCGCCCACCGGCAAAAATTTCATTCTTCCTAATTAACAGTTCTAGAATGTTCTACATATTTCTTATGTTCACTTGTAAATCTACTTGTTTCTTATGTTAACTGTTCATCTAATTTCTGATAAATTCTGTCTGTGTATAAATAGGAGAGCACTCTTCCCGAGAGCCGGCCACGGTGGCCGAGGGGACTGAGGCGCTCCAGTCACGGTGTGCACGGCCACTACGGTCGGGGGTTCGAATCCTCGGGCATGGATATTTGTGCCGTCCTAGTTCGTAAGTCGTTCATAAGTAGTTTGTAAGTTTAGGGACTGATGACCCCGTAGTTAAGTCCCATAATCTATACAACATTAGAACATTTTTCTTCCCGAGAGGCAGTTAGTGCTGCGTGTATGTTAAGTTCGTAATAAACGTGCTTTCACTGTAAGTGCTGTGTTCAGTTGCCTTCTAAGTCAAGCCTGCTCCCAATTTCAACGCGACAATATTAACGACTAGATAACCCGGTGAACGTCGTATCACTTGGCCTCTTAATATAAACCCTATTAGTTTAAATAACATGTATTTTAGAACGCAGTAGCTTTATAAAGGCATCATCAGATAGTCTAACTATCGGCTCGATAGTGGGTAAATCACGGACACATGCCCAGAATAATGTTCATGTCACTCTTGCTTTGAACGTCAAATGTGCAAAATGTTATCGCAGTCATACGAATGATATTGATATCCCAAAGAAAAGAGCTCATTCAGTTTTCCGCAAATTTTCCTATTTTCTGTCCAACTATTTCAAGCTTATACTTCACTCAAACTTCCTCTCCCTTTGAACGTCGAATATGCAAAATTTCATAGCAATCAGACGAATGATATTGATATCCCATTGAAAAAAGCTTTTTCAGTTTCTCGCGAATTTTCAAATTTTTAGTTCATAAGAACGTTCATCCTTCGTTGAACGTCAAGTGATCAAAATTTTATCGCAATGGGATGAACGGTTCTCAACTTATAGTGTTGAGTACATTTAGAAACACAATGAAAAAGGAACTTGGTTATAATTTTGTGACTTTCCTTTTTAACTGCCCACATTTTTTTTAACTGAAAGCTTTTCCAAGACCATAATGAACAAAACAAAAACAAAAAAAGAATTACCCCTTTCCATCATTCGGATAGTCAGTTATAGTGCTGAATTCAATCAAAAAAGCAGTTTCAGTTTTTCACAAATATTTCAGGTTTAAGCCAAAAAATCGATTCAAGAGTTTCTAATTATTCCTACTTTCTGGGCGACATTTCCAAATTTATACTTGATGCGGATCTTCATCTTGCATCCAACATGAATTTTACAAATTTTTATGGCAATTGGACGAACGATATTGCTAGCTCACTGGAAAAAGCTGTTACAGTTTTTCCCGACTTTCCTCTTTTCCAGACAACTTTTCCATTTTTTGTCGCCGTTCAAACCTTACATGGACATACACGAATATTTCAAGAGTAAAATTAGCCAAATCGGTTTAGCCGTTCTCGAGTTTTAGCGAGACTAAGGAACAGCAATATATATATATATATATATATATATATATATATATATATATATATATATATATATATATAAAACCCATGAACTCCCTGTTATCGTCGTGTCTTAAAGTAAACTTGTATTGCCTGTGGTCGAATCGACCAGTTGTGTTTGCAAAGTTGCAAAGTAATGAAATTGAAAAACCAATTAATGTAATTGGAATTTATTGAGCATTGCAAATTTATCGGTCTTATGTGAATACTATAAGAACAAGTTAAAGAAAGAGCAAAGAGGAAACATAAGAGAATGAAAGTCACAAATAAGGGAATTAATTGCTTTATTTCACAATTTAGCATTACAAAACTTCAGTAAAAAACAACATTTTTCGTAAAAACCCTTTCATCATTCGCTACATAACCTTGTTCTCTATGTTCACAAATATCAAATTTCAAACCATCAAACGATTGAAGTCTAGTTGCAGCAAAATATAGCTCGCCATGTGTGAAAACTACTTTTCTTAAGATAATCCCTACTTTTCCAAATGTTTGTCCTTGAGACTTATTAATAGTGATTGCAAATGCAGGAACAATTTGGAATTGTGTTCTTTGGAACTGGAGAGGTAAAATAGTGCCCGAACAAGTCATATGTATATAGGGAATCAAAATTCGCCTATTTTCTGTGATTCCAGTTAAAACTTGCCAATCTCTAGAATTATTATATAAACATTTGGTATGCATTCTGGTTCCATTAACTAATCCTTCCATTGTATTCAAATTTCCGATAAGAAGAACAAAAAAATCCACTTGTAACTTGTGTGGAGGTAAACCACTTGCAGAAAGGGAATTCAAAAATTCTGTTGGATAAATATTAATTTCACTTTTATTATCACAAATTGTTTTATCATAGCTGTAATAAATTTTAACTTCAACTGGTATAGCACTGAGTATATCATTATTTATCATGGCGCAGTCTTCATTTTTTGGTACTAGAATAACATAGGTTGAGATAAAATATTGTCTGAAATATTTCCATAAATATGGATAATTATATTATTTTGATCACCAACTAATGACTGTGGTATTTTTTTAATGTTGTCACCAAACTGTGGGAATTTCTTTCTTGGTTTCAAAAATTCCATAAATTTTACTTCATGTGGCAAAGGCCTCATATTTTTGGTAGAAGTAACATGGTGAAATGTATGAAACTGAATATATTAATACTGTGTTCATAAAATGAATTGTTTAATTATTATATTTAAAAACTATATTTAAAAATTCAGAATTGACCATTACGAAGAAAAAAATTAGGGGCAGTGGGAATCGAACCTGGAGCCTTAAGATTGTGCAAATTTTACTTGGACCATTGAACCACCCACAACAGGTTATAATATAGTGGCAAAACGTATGGAGAATTTGGTGTATCATTTTAAAATTTCTTTTTGTTTTTACCACTCATAATGGCGAAGTGCCACACATAATTTTTAAATTCACAACATCTATGACAAACTACCTTTTGAATAATATGTAAGTTTCATTGCCATTCTTGTGATGTTAATACTAGAAATCAGTAACCTCAGTTTCGTGTTAGCGTATTTATATAATGATGATTACTTTGTATAAGGATAGGTATAAATAGATTCTTCCGTCACTTCATGATAGAACAATTCAATATTTCAGGTTGAAAACAAACAATATGTTTTTATTCTACTAATTTTTGTTTATTTACCAACTAGTTTTCGGATTTTTAGGCCATCTTCAGGAAAACATTTGACAGGCGTCGACAAGAAACGCTAGTGCTTATTTTGCAAACATGTTAAATAACGATAAAATACACCGAAACTCTAGTTCTTGCTTATGACATTAGTTGAAGTTGTCAAATTGATCTCTTGCCTTATAGGTTTATGCTGTGTTATAAATTCCTTCTAATTTATAACTGTACATAGTGAAACACGTTACATCTCCAAAAGGAGATTGTAAGGAACGTGAAGGTGAGAGGAATATTTTGTGAAGTTGTCAGATCGGGTCATAGCTTTGTTAATTACACCAACTGGTTTGAAAATTAATCAAAATTTAAATACATTCCTTACATTTTATTTACAAGTTTTAAAGGTAGCTAACAACGAGTTTAAGATCAGGTCAGTTACGTTACACAACCAATTTAACACACAATACACGTTTACTTATCAAATCCAAAAAAAAAAGTCAATAGCCCTACCACCAACCTTTTTTCCATTCCTTACAAAAGTATCATGATAAATGGTATGTCGTATAACATGAGACAAAGCATAATATCATTCAAGGTGGCATTTATCATGTCCTGCAATATGTCACTGTTGTTTGGGATGCGTGCGTCTTTAGACATGGATAGTTGCTACTACCGTTGCACCTACACACCCAATGACTAGATGACAAAAAGGTGCGTATATGTAAAGATTTTGAATTCAAATATTTTGAAGCTGTTGACTTTGAGCCATGATTGCATTTTCAGTGTGCGGTCATAGGTGGATTCTTACTTTGGTTTGTAGTACTATGAGAGAAGAGTGAAGAATACATGAATTTTATTATCGATCGCCAATGATTTGATATATTTAATACAACATAGTACATGATACTGTTTGCTCATACTTAGAAACTGGATGTTAAAAAATGAAATTTTATCAACAACTTCTCACGGTAGTCTTATTCAGAATATAAAGCAATTTCGTAGGGGATAGATGGAGATACAAAACTAACTGGTGGAGACAGTCTTTTTTCGACCTGTGCTGAGACGTGATACCTAAAAATAAACATATATAGAGGCCAAATTTATCACATACAGAGAAAGTGTTCTTTGTGTAAAAGCGTCCTTTATTTTGAATTACACGAGGTAGGAATTCAGTTTCACGAGACATGCTGTTTCATGAGAGACTAAAGAAACATCATTTACGAGGTATCAGTTTTATATGACATAAATGTATTAAGACGTAATAGCGGTAAATTTTTCTGTCATTCGTGTTTCGTCTTGTGAAGAAATATCAATACCCATAATTTTAATTTTATATTAACAGCACTTTTTCCATTTTGGAACTGGGGTAGTCTACTAACAACGTGCAGTCCTCATACAACTGTAAGACTAGTGTGCACAGCTGAAAAAAATGACTGGTATGTCTTTTCTTTACTGTTTAAATATCCATAGCGGTGCTGCTACGCTGTGAACGATCTTACCCGGGCAACATCACTGCATGTAGCTCGCAGGAAATATTGAATATCAGCTAAAAACATATCCTGAGGGAGGAGAATATGGGTCATTGCTCTCTTCTGGAAAGAGAAAGTATCTCTCTGAATTTACGATTTTTTAAATTATTTGTT
The DNA here is from genome assembly GCA_026315105.1 of Locusta migratoria. Taxonomy (NCBI): domain Eukaryota; kingdom Metazoa; phylum Arthropoda; class Insecta; order Orthoptera; family Acrididae; genus Locusta; species Locusta migratoria. The sequence continues at coordinate 226,871,175 of CM048746.1, read as the reverse complement.
ATGATCATCGAAGGCTGCAATTCCCTCTGGCGACTGATAAAAAAGGCCCTTCTCATTCATGGACTGACATCAAAGTATTCGATAGTTCCAAAGCAGCTAAAAGCTCACAGAAACTTTTCAGGTCTGCATTTTCTATTAGATAATTATATTTAAATATTCTGAGGGGCGGAAACAATTTTCCTTCGTACTTCATTAACAAATATCGGTGTATATCACACAATCACTTCCAGACCCATCTTCACAAACAAAGCACTACACAGATCGTACAATAGAGGAAGAAAATACTAATACGAATTCTATGAAACACAATCACACATTGGTCGCAGATGAAAACCGAGTGAGGAAAAGAAATCACGCAACGTTCAAGAATTAGGAATCAGTAGCAACGTAATTCAAGGGAACCCGCATGAAATTATTTGTTAAAGAAGAAAATTACACACCGGAAATTCGTAGTTTTGATTTTTCCTAGAAATTACTGCTTTGTAGCAACCGTTTCACAAGACTAGCACGTGCATGTAACGTCCAAAATTACGTACTTGTTGGATGTAATCACCGCGGTGGAATAGGCGAGCGCTCTAATGTGCCTTGATGTGGAGTGCGTGGTTGCTCCCCGTCGGAGGCTCGAGCCTCCCCCGCCCCCCCCCCCCCCCCGCCGCGCGCGCGCGCGCGTGTGTGTGTGTGTGTGTGTGTGTGTGTGTGTGTGTGTGTGTGTGTGTGTGTGTTTTGACTTTGGGTTAGTTTAGGTAGTTTGTAAGCCGTAGTTAACACTTCAAGGTTTGGGACTTAGTATGACATTATAGCGGTCTAGACTGAGGGTTTTTGTCGTTTTTCAAAATGTCATAATTTTGGAACGGTTACAGGTAAATCGTTGCAGTTTTCTTCTGCTTTAACACTATACTATAAATTTTAAAATGAAGTAACATATTATAGTTACCAACATTACTTATATTTATACTGTTATCACAAGTTAGTAACTGAAACAAGGAAAATAGAAAAGTTTTGTAGTAGGCTGTATTGTAGGTAGAAAAAAAATTACATTTGTTTATGTTTTATAAAAACAAACTGAAGGGTATTTATTTACAAAAATCACCTTAGATAACTAAATTACATTAGAGTAACTATTTTTATAAACATAAGTAATTACCACTCCGAAATTCGCGATGTATTTGATGCGTTTCCTGTTGAGTAGACGTGTCAATATGTTCACGAAGCTCTTCTTCTGTAACTAAATAATACATATGTACAACTCGATAAACTGTATTATCGATAGAAGTCTACAATATATTAAACGAAATATACACAGCAAACGTGTACAAGAAGCCTAATATTTCTTACATATTTCAACATATATCAAAGTCAAAATTAGACTAAATATGTTATAATTATCTACTATATCTGAGTCATATTCAGAATAGTTACTAACTTCTGCATTGAATAAATCTGTAAGCGATATTCTGTACAGTGACATCTTGGCGGCACTGCATATGCATGGATGTGTCAGAACATTTCACTTGCTGGAGCTGCGTTCTCTGGAGCGGGCTACGTAAGGAAACACAAGAACTGCGAGTATAGCCCGTAGTTCGTGTTCTACGTATTTTTACGTCACTGCGAGCATAGTTCGTCGCTCATTAGCAACGCTTAGTGCACGAACTGCGAGAATAGCTCGAAGCCAGACCGCAGAGTAGTAACTCCCACATATACTTTTTTATTTATTATAATCTTACTTCTGTAAATATGGAGTGATGAGGGAGGCCTCCCCCGCATGTGCGCAAAGTCCCTGAGCCCGTGGCTGGCGAGAGAGACAGGCCTGGGCACTCAGCCATGTGATGCGGCAAGAGTAGTGCTGCTCCGACGCGATCGCGGATTTGACTGGTTAGCCGCTGGGGCACGGCCCACTGCCTCTTAGCGGCCAACCAGTCAAAACCGCGTCGCGTCGGCGCAGCACTACTCTTGCCACGTCACATGGCTGAGTGCCCAGGCCTGTCTCTCTCGCCGGCCAGGCCCTGAGCCAGAGTGACGTCATGGTAAGGGCATCTGCCGAGTGAAAAGAATACTCAGATCACATGTTCGAATCCTGGCCTTGCTACAAATTTGTATTGCTCTCTTCTGTGGTGTCGCACAAGTACAAAGTGCGCGCCACCTACATTCGCCGCGCGCCGCCATGCACGCACGGCGCGGCGTTCTCACGACGACAGCCACGAGCGCCCTCTGCTGCAACCCCGCTCGTGGCCACCACGGAAAGACACCGGTCACTTCGGACTGAGATAGCAACGAGTTAGGACCTTCGTAATCAGATAGGCACCAGTGAAGACTTTGCTATCGTACAGGCACTAGGCAGGCCTCTAACAACTATGTATCAACATTCTGCAGTACTATGTAAAAGTTAAGTATTGTTACATTCTGTGCAAAATATATCTCTTTCTAATTTACTCTAGTGTTTGTAGTTACTGGCTGCTCCCCTCCGTACCTGCACCGGCGTGCTGTCTTGTTACTGTGTCGGTCTCGTTCCACTCGGTCACCGACACCTACGACGAGGCTGGGACACAAAAGCGGCGACGAAGTTGGGACACAAAAGTGGCGACGAGGAGTGATAGAGCCTTGGACCAGCCCGCTTGTAGCAGCCAGACAGCAACAGTCGGAGCACGCAGAAATTGCTCCCGCCCACCCACCCTTATTATAACACTTTTGGGGAAAGATACTTTGTTACGTGTTTTGTGGACTTTTTTGTTGCAGAGCGTCCTCTTTCGTATTGCATTTGTGTTTTGTTATAATTTACTTGTATGTGCGGCGCCTAATCGGTCAGCATGGCCACTACCCCGAACCCAAACTTAATGGAAATTATTCAGTTACAGACGGCGCAAATAACACAACTTCTCCAGGCAGTGTCGCAGTTGACGACACAGGCTGCTCACCAACAACAACAGCCGTCGCATCAGCAGCCTACACCCACCGCCGCACCGCTTCCGACGTTCCGCCAGTACAACGAACGTGAGGAAGAATGGAGCGACTACTTCGCACAGTTTCAAGAACTCGTCGCGGCTCATCAAATTACAGGTCAGAGAGTGAAGAACCTTTTCTTATCGATTGTGGGCCCCCAGACTTTCGTACTATTGCAAAAACTTTTCCCTCTCGCATCTCCTCGTGATGTAGACTTTGAACAAATTGTAGATGCACTGAATGCTCATTATGAGAGAAAAGTTCTTGTAGCCGCTGCACGATACCGATTTTTCAGACTTAAAAAATTACCGCAGCAGTCACACCAAGAGTGGATTACGGAATTGAAGGGCTTAACCCGCCAGTGTAAATTTACTTGCTCTTGTGGACTTTCGTATAGTGACGTGATGTTGAGGGATGCGATTACGCAGAATATTCAGGACCCCAGAATTAGAGCAGCAATTCTGAAACAGTCTGACCCCTCATTAGACAGTGTACTGCAGCTTATAGATGCGCACGATACTTTTGACTTAGCAGATGTAGAAATGCAAAGCCACAGTGTAAATTCAGTGCGCCGCAACGGACGCTTTCCTAGCCGTAGTTCTCAGTATAGCACTAGTGATTCTTATTTTTCTACCGGCCGTGCTGAACAGACAGTGAACAGTAGCCAGTGTAAAAGTGCGACGCAAAGGTCGCCCCGTAGTGTTAGACACAGTAATTTGCATAACGGGCGCCAACGCTCATTTCAGAAAAATGTTCGTAAGTCTTGCCCCCAGTGTGTATCTCGCCACAAACGTGCACAGTGCCCAAGTCGCAACGCAACCTGTTATCAATGTGGCAAATCGGGACATGTACAGTCTGTGTGTATGCAAATTAAAAACTCAAAGAACGGTGCCGTTAGAAACAGTACTTCGCAGAGTGCGAGGACAGTTCATTCTGTAAATGTTATACGGGCTGTGGAATTGAACAGTGCTTTAGTTGGTTCTCAATTACAAGAAACTTCTTCTGTACCTATTGCAAAACTATATAGTGCACCACGTAGCATGCGCCGACGAGCGCGTAAAACAGTGCAACGGAAAAGGGTTCGGGACAAGCAAAATGACTATGAACAGTGCATTCCTGTAGTGAAATTAGTGCCTTCTGCAACTGCTCCTTGTAATAGTGCCCAGTACTGTGTAGCTAGTGACAGTAGACATCAAGTAGCTACTCAAAAGTGTAGTACAGTAGTTAGTAAATCTGTAGTAGCTTCGCAGGCTTGCGCGGACGCCGATCCGGCGGTAGTGTCATCTAGTGACAGTGTTGTTAATCCGCTGCGTGCCGAGTCTGCGCCGCTTACTTCACTACGCGGCCCGCGCAAGCACGGTAAACAAACCGTAGCAGACGTTGCCCACATTCGCGCACCTGTCGAGCGCCGCAAGCAAAAACTGTTTGTGACTCTCTTCATAGAAAATAAGACGGTGCAATTTCAGCTTGATACTGGTTCCGCTGTCACATTAATAAATAAAGACACTTATGAACTTCTGGGTTCGCCAAAATTGTCGCCGTCACAGCAAGTGTTAACAGCTTATACAGGTGAAAATATTCCCGTGCTAGGAACGTGTAGCCTGCCCGCCTCTTTTCAAGGTGTAACAAAAACAGTTGCTTTTGTAGTTCTTCGGGCCAAATCGACACAGAACATTTTTGGACTAGATGCTTTTGACTTGTTTGGTTTATCAATTCAAAGAGATGTGCTTCAAATTTCGTCAATAGTGCCTCAGGATAAAATCAATGCATTGTGTGACAAATATAGTGACCTGTTTTCGCCGGAACTAGGTTGTGCAAAAGACTTCGTGGCACATGTAACTTTAAAAGAATCTGCAGTTCCAAAATTTCGTAAAGCTAGACCAGTGCCTGTCGCATTGCGTGATACAGTTGCCAAGAACTTAAACGTTGGCAAGATAGTGGGGTGATTTCTCCTGTTTCTGCGAGTCAGTGGGCCTCGCCTATAGTAATTATACCCAAGCCGACAGGAAAACTTCGTCTCTGTGCGGACTTCAAATCTACAGTGAACAGTCAAACAATTGTAGACACTTATCCCCTGCCCAGACCTGAGGAACTGATGGACAAATTAGGACAGTCTCGCTTCTTTTCCAAGATTGATTTAGCAGAGGCATACTTACAGATTCCACTTGATGACCAGTCCAAAAAATTTTTCGTCATTAATACTCACATGGGCCTTTTTCAATTTCAACGCCTACCCTTTGGCAGTTCTTCCGCTCCCGCTATTTTTCAGCGTTTTATGGAACAGCTCACAGTTTCTGTACCGTGTTGTTCGAACTATTTAGATGATATTGTGGTATCCGGACGTACAGTTGAAGAACATTTAGCAAACCTGGAGTGCCTTTTCAAAGTGTTGACTGCAGCAGGTCTACGTTGTAATAAAGCAAAGTGTTCGTTTTTTCAAACTGAAATAGAGTACCTGGGCCATGTGATTAATGCCCAAGGAATCCATCCTTTACAGTCACATCTTCGAGCAATCAAAGACTTGCCTCCTCCTAAGAATGTGCATGAATTGCAAGCAGTAATGGGAAAGCTTACCTATTATTTCAGATTTATTCCCAATGTCTCTCAGATTGCAGCTCCACTGCATCACTTACGTAGGAAGAATGTTCCTTTTGTTTGGTCCAAAGATTGCCAGGTTGCCTTTGACAACTTAAAGTCTGCACTACTCAGTGATGCATGTTTGATTCCCTTTGACCCCCAGAAGCCTGTAGTGTTAGCAGTTGACGCCTCATCGTACGGTCTGGGCGCTGTAATCTCACATCGTATTGGATGTCACGATCGTCCTATTGCCTTTGCATCCAAGCTACTGACGCCGACGCAACAGAATTACAGTCAGATAGAAAAGGAGGCCTTAGCAATCATTTACGGCGTCACAAAGTTTCATCATTATCTGTATGGCAGAAAATTCTATTTGTTGACATACCACAAGCCTCTCACGTCGTTGTTCTCACCCACAAAGCCAATTCCGCCACGTACGGCACAAAAGCTTCAGAGATGGTCCTTGATATTGTCTAATTATCAGTATGAGATTTTGTACCGACCTACCACTAAACACGCCGACGCGGACACACTTTCCCGACTTCCGGTTGGCCAGGATGTGTCGTTTGATTCTTCGGAAATGGCATGTTGTCAGATAGACTCCAGAGATGCTACCGCTGTCGCAGATTTCCCTTTGAACTCTCGTCGGGTCGCACAGGAAACAGCTGCGGATGCAGACTTAAGTGTGGTAGCACGTTTTGTTCGCTTTGGTTGGCCTGCCAGAGCCAAAGACATTGATCGGCCTCTGGTTCGACGTTATTTTGCACAACGTCATGCATTATCTTTAAGTCAGGGTGTACTGTTGTTACATACCGACAACGACCAAGCAAGAGTGATTGTTCCTCGTTCCCTGCAACGAGAAGTGTTACGCCTCCTGCATCAAGGACATTGGGGTATTGTTAGGACAAAGCAACTGGCCAGACGTCATTGTACCTGGGTTGGTATGGACGCTCAGATAGAGAACATGACGTCACAGTGTACTGTTTGTGCGGAGCATCAGGCGGCTCCTCCGCAACGTTTTTCAGACTGGCCACGCCCCAAGGGACCATGGCAACGTTTACACATTGACTTTGCCGGACCTTTCTGGAATACGCGCTGGTTAATTGTTGTAGACGCTTTCAGCAAGTTTCCTTTTGTGATTGCCATGAACTCAACGACAGCTTCTAGTACAATCAGTGCCTTAACATCAGTGTTTTGCATCGAAGGCTTGCCTGAAACTATCGTCAGTGACAATGGACCTCAGTTTGTTAGTGCGGAATTTCAACAGTTTTGTCGTGTGAATGGCATTCAGCATATCACCACCGCACCTTTTCACCCTCAGTCCAATGGTGAAGCAGAACGTTTCGTTCGAACATTCAAGTCTCACATGGAGAAGATGAAAGGTCAGCACTCCAGGCAGCAAGCTCTTCAAATTTTCCTGTCTACGTATCGGTGCATGTCACGTGAAGGCCCGTCTCCTGCCGAGCTGCTACACGGCCGCCGTCACCGCACTCTCCTTCACCTGCTGCAGCCTCCCACGCACGGAGTCGGTTCCTATGGCGCTACGCGTTTTCAGGTTTCCACGCCGGTGCTGTACAGGGTGTTTGCTGGAAACAAGAAGACATGGCTGCCGGGCACCATTCAGCGCGTGCTCGGTAGCAATATGTATGTTGTACGTTCTTCCACAGGGTCGGAGCTGCGGCGCCACGCAAACCAATTGCGCCTGCACAGGCCGCGCGATCCTGTCTCCGGTTTCTTGATTCCAGACCCAGTTCACCGCCAGGGAGCACAACCACATCGTTCGTCCCCGGACTACGAGATCGTCCCGATGGAGATCGACGCGACGCTGCCGCTGTCGCCGCCGCAGATGACAGCGTCACCGAGAGGGTCTCCGGGACCGTGCGTGCCGCCGCCGCCTGGGCCACGCACCTCAGAAGAAGATGACCTGCTCCCTCTGGGCGGGGGCGGGCGCCCTTCCCCAGGTTTCGGCGGGTTCCCTGGAGGATCTCAAGGCGGATGCCGGGGCGCGGACGGCGTCTCGATCCCGGCCTCAGCTACGACGCCCGTCCCACCAGTAACGCCCCCGCCCAGGCCCTCCTCCCAGTGCCGTCGCCGTGGCCCTCAGCCCTACGCCACGACGGCGCGGCGGTTTGGGGGGGAGGGGTGTGGTGTCGCACAAGTACAAAGTGCGCGCCACCTACTTTCGCCGCGCGCCGCCATGCACGCCCGGCGCGGCGTTCTCACGACGACAGCCACGAGCGCCCTCTGCTGCAACCCCGCTCGTGGCCACCACGGAAAGACACCGGTCACTTCGGACTGAGATAGCAACGAGTTAGGACCTTCGTAATCAGATAGGCACCAGTGAAGACTTTGCTATCGTACAGGCACTAGGCAGGCCTCTAACAACTATGTATCAACATTCTGCAGTACTATGTAAAAGTTAAGTATTGTTACATTCTGTGCAAAATATATCTCTTTCTAATTTACTCTAGTGTTTGTAGTTTCTGGCTGCTCCCCTCCATACCTGCACCGGCGTGCTGTCTTGTTACTGTGTCGGTCTCGTTCCACTCGGCCACCGACACCTACGACGAGGCTGGGACACAAAAGCGGCGACGAAGATGGGACACAAAATCTTCAGTCTCCGCTTATACACATTATATATGTTGAAGATCTGTAGATGTATCTGGACATAATGTTTCATCTAATTATTTTGTATTTTTATAGTCTGTGTGACAACTTTCAATTCATTTCTCAGCACTCTCATGAGATGTTAATAGACACATGAGGTTAATTTCAATATATTTGTTTCTCTTCGCCTGAGTCAACGAACAAGGTACTTCCTTTTACGTACGGAAATGACAAAAATAATAGGATCACAATGCAGTGTACCACGTCTTGTTGCAAATTGGCACCACTGCGTACGTGTGAAAAATGGGATGCCAACGCAGCTCACATCTAAACGTACAGATTCTTGAACAACTTATCCTGGCTGTACATTATACATCTTTTTGTGCGACGTCAGAACAAGTGGTTGCTGAAATGCGCGGTCTCTCAGACTTCCGAAGAGACCAACACGATTGTGAGCATTTAGTGGGAGAATCTGTTACGAAAGTGGCTACAATGTTTAGCGCTTAACTAGCGACAGTATGTCAGCGTGCACAAAACGAGGTTAAACTTGTGCCTTCGTAGACTTTCCCAGCGTAATAAATCTTTGTAGTCTCTTCGGGTTTTCTGTCTTATGCTACACAGTAACTGATTCAGTGTTTCGACGGTATAACAGTCATCTTCAGGAACCGTCGCCGCTGCTGCTGCTGAGTCGTGGTGAATACTCATATTATGTCCTATACAGGCGTCAGTCGCCTGCGCGGCGCATGAGCCCTCCGTCACAGTTGCTGCCTCCTACCAGGGCTGGTGGCACCATCCCTAGTAGAACAGGGCACACCTTCCGTTAATCAGTCACTGGTGCTGGCACCGTAATCGAACACTGCAGGTTGATATTGTTTAATAGTGAATTCCATGTCCTACTAAGAGGAAACCAATAACACGTTCAAATGTTTGTAAATCTAAGGGGCTTAACTACATTGGTCATAAATCCCTAGGCTTACAAACTACTTAAAATAACGTATGCGAAGGTTAACGCAAACACCCATGCCCTAGGGAGGACTCGAACCTCCGACGGCGTGCCCGAGGGAGGACTCGAACCTCCGTCGGCGAGCAACCGCGCTTTCCGGAGCAAGATGCTTTAGAACGCTTGGTCGCACCACCACGACTAAGAGGAAACCCCATGTCTCTATTTGTCTGTCAACCTAGTATCAATCGCTTCTCTGTTTCAAAAGCCTGGGGTATTGCCTACTATGTGGGTCTCTTCATAAATGATCTTGTATCCCTCCGTTAAATAGTGTTCTGCTACCGTCGATTTTTCTGGTTGCCGCTTCACTGTAACCGGAAAAATCTGCGGTAGCAGAAAACTGTTCAACGGAGAGACACGAGATAATGTATCATGAGACCCGCATAGTAGCCATTAACCCCAGTTTTTCGAACAGTGTTTACAGAGAAACGATTGAAATTAGTTTGACGGACAATTTAATAAATAGAGACATGGGGTTTCCTCTTAGTAGGACAAGGAATCCACTATTAAACAATAACAAACAGCAACGTTCGACTACGATTCCAGCACCAGATTAACGGTATGTGCGATACATCGTTGTGCCCTGTTCCACTCGGGGCGGCGTAGCCAGCCCTGTCTAGGACGCAGCACTGTGACGGACGGCGCATGCGCCGTCCACGCGACTGACACCTGTACAGACCGCAAAATATCTGTTTAGCATCAGCAGCAGCGACCGTTCCTGAAGATGACGGACAGTTGTACCTTCGAAATATTGAATAAATTAGATTTTAGCATCGGGCACAAAACTGAAGAGACTACGAAGGTAAAATATGGTTGGTGACGAGAAATAGTGGGTAAATCCCGAAGTTATGGGACAACGACCGACGACTGTGAGTAGAAAACATAAAACTGAAAGAGCTCAACATCCACTCGCTTAGTACAGTTTCGAAAAAAACTGTTCGAGTGGAATTTAATATTCAAAAAAGGGCTAGAGATATCAAATCGTCAATAGCGGAAGTTAACGACAAGCTGTGAAGAAAGTCGTGCCACGATCATAAAACCTGCGTACTTGACGACTGGAAGTATGTTGTATGCTTCGATTAATAATCGTTTACATTGCTTCCTACAAAGAACTCGGTTTATGTATGAAAAACCCGAAAGGATGCTTACGATACGACAAGCATGGTGGAAGTTCTGTCGCGATTTGCGCATCTGTATCGTGATACGCAATTGTTTCCACCATTATTCTCACTGGCGGATAACTGCAGAGAATATCACGGTGACCTCGAAAAAACTGCCTACATGACTAAGATATTGAGATATTGTTAACAGACACTGCCATATGTAAGAATGATAATGCGCACACACACAGAGACTAAAAGTTGTAGGTGTGTTTTGTACATCATTAGACACCAAACCTCCCGTCTGTTCAGCGAAATTACCCCTCTTTTTTTTTTTTCTTTACATAAATGGATCATTGTGGGGAATTTTAAAGCAGAGAGTCAGGATACAATTTACAGCTCCAACACTGCTGAATTTTTGTCACAAAAAATATGTAACATTACATTATTAACTACAAAGACACTTGATAAGAGTTTGCAACCCTTATCAAAGCCAACGATGGGCCAGCTCCTTAATAATAAATATATATTCTGTCTATATTAGATGGTCATATTACTTTGTCGTCCCCTCAGTGTATCTCACCGAAAGCCCTCGAAGACAAAAAATTAGGGAGAGTCGAGCTCACACGGATGCTTGATGATGCCACGACAAACAGGCAAATGGTAAAACAGCGGTAGTAATCTGAATACGCACTGCCAAATAAAGGAGGCCTGCACGGAGGCATCAGGCTGATCAGTCCGATGCTTCCGTGCAGCCCATAGTGGCTAGCATTTTTTCAAAAAATTTTTTTGAAACATTGTGACGTGAGCTTTACAGCTCAGTAGTATATATTTTATGTGACTTGTTTTATTTTATAATGTCTGATGAATGCAATTCTAGTCATTGCCGAAACCTCGTCAAACAATTTTTAATTTGCGTCCGAGGGCTGCTTTTTTATCCATTGACGTGGTTAACGGTCGCTGATAATAGCAGCTATGTTTGAAATTTTTAGTTTAAGTAGTTTGTAAGCTACGGACTGATGACCACGCAGTTTGGTCCGATAGATTGACAAACATTTGAACATTTTTTGATCTTCCACAATGTTGGACTCCACCAGTTTTTCCTTTCGTTGTAAACAATCCGTGTTAGTATTTTGCAACCACGATTTATTAAACTGATAGTTCTGTAATTTTCACATTTGTCTGCACTTGCTTTCTTCAGAATTGGAATCACTATATTCTTCTTGAATTCGGAGGGCATTGACCCTGTCTCATACATCTGGCATAGTAGGTGGAACAATTTCTTCATGATTGGCTCTCCTAACGATAAAAGCAGTTCAGACGGAATATCTTCTACTCCAGGGGCCTTGTTTCTACTCAAATCTTTTAGTTCCCTGTCAGATTATTTTAGCAGTACAGTATCTCCTATCTCATCTACCTCTACTTCGTCTTCCATTTCTATAACACTGCCTTCAAGTTTATTTCCTTTGTCCACGTCCTCTATGTACTTCTTTCGCCTTTCAGCTTTCCCTTCTTTGCTTAGTACTGGTTTTTCATCTGAGTTCTTGATATTCATACAGCTGCTTTTCTTGTCTCCAAATGTCTCTTTTATTTTCCTGTAGGCGGTATCTATCTTTCCCCAGTTACACATTCTTCTGCGGTCTTGCATTTCTCCTCAAGCCACTTGTGGTTAGACAGTCTGTACTTCAAGTCAACCTCATTTTTAAGAGGTCTGTATTCTCTTTTGGCTGCTTCGCTTGATGCATTTTTATATTTTCACCTCTGACCCCTTCAGTTTATCCAGGTTCCATCTCCTTAATTTTCTAGCTTTTGCAAAGGTTTAATACACAGTCATAACCAATAAGTTATGGTCATAGTATACATCTGCTCCCCACTACGGTCGGGGATTCGAATCCCCCCTCGGGCATGGATATTTGTGCCGTCCTTAGTGTTGGCTAGTTCATAAGTAGTTTGTAAGTTTAGGGACTGATGACCCCGTAGTTAAGTCCCATAAGCTATACAAACATTTGTAACATCTGCTCCTGGATATGCGTTACAATTTAAAACCTGATTTCTAAACCTTTGCCTTTCCATTATAAAGTCAATCTGGTACCTCCCAGAGTCTCCTGGTCTCTTCCATGTATATAACCCTCTTTCATGACGATTAAACCAAGTGTCTGTGACGATTAAATTGTGGTCTGCCAGGGCAGTCTTCTCTTTCATTCGTTTTCCCCAGTCCATATTCACCTACTACTTTCCTTCTCTTCCCTTTCTTACTACCGAGTTTCAGTCCCCCATCACAATTAAGTTTTCTTCTCCTTTACCGGTCTGAATAATTTCTTTTATCTCCTCATACAATTTTTCGAACTCCTCATCGCCAGCAGATCTAGTTGGCATATAAACTTGTACTATTGTGGTCGGTGTTGGCTTTGGGTATCTTTGCTACAATAATGCGTTCAGTATGCTGTTCATAGTAACTTACCCGCATTGCTATTTTCTTATTTATTATCAGACTTACTCCTGTGTTACCTCCAACTGATTTTGTATTTATAACCCTGTAGTGACCCGATCAAAAATGCCATCGCACTTCACTAATCCCCAGCATATCTAACTTTAATCTATCCTTTTTTTCTTTTCAAATTACTACAATGCAATACATTTTAATGAAAGTCCAGCTCCAGTTGCATTTATTGGTGCTTTATTTAAGCCCACACTACCGGTTTCGTTCGCCCTCTATGTTAGGCCATTTTCAAGTGTGACAAACCTGCATATAATGTGTAGCAATAAGTTTACAAAAATTACATGCTACAAGATAGAATGTTACATATATAAAAAGGTACTGTACAGAAGCAGAAGGAAACTTACATTATGCCGTAGAGAAAGCAACATCAAGTAATTAAAACAATCGAATTTAAAACTTTTGGCGCCCAATGGCGACACGAGGAAAATGGGCGTGTCATATTTAACATTCCAAATCATTATAATCGGCATGTTTATATCAGAACACACCATATCATTATAATCGGCATGTTTATATCAGAACACACCAAAACATGCCGATTATAATGATTTGGAATGTTAAATATGACATCCATTTTTTTCGTGTCGCCATTGTGCGCCAAAAGTTTTAAATTCTCTGAGTTATATTGTTTTATTTACTTGACGTTGCTTTCTCTGTGGCATAACGTAAGTTTACTTCTGCTTCTGTACAGTACCTTTTTATATATGTAACATTCTATCTTGTACCATGTAATTTTTGTAAACTTATTGCTACACATTATATGCACTTGAAAATGGCCTAACATAGAGGCCGAAACCGGTAGTGTGGGCTTAAATAAAGCACCAATAAATGTAACTGGATCTGGACATTCATTAAATTGAACCACAGTTGCGGCAACAGCAAGCATCCAGTCATGGAGAAACTAATAGCAATATATTTTGTCGAGAACAACTGATTATCTCGTAATCTTATTTTACCTAATAATGGGACACACCGAAACCCCTTTTTAACTCTTTTTCTCTTCTTTGATTTTATTTTCAGACGGCTTTAGACAAGCAACTATTTATCACATTCCTAGTTACTTCTGTATCATCTCACCCGACAAAATTTGTAAGCCACAACATAGTGCAACCAGTTGTATCAGATACTCTACTTTGGGAGTAAGTAGGATAGTAACGGTAGTAACAGAATAAATCTAGAGAATTAAGTTCATCGGTTGGCTTTTACACCAGCGAGTCGCCTTTTTCGGGCACTGTTTTCGCATTCCCCTGGCGCAGTCGGAACCGCTGCTGGCGGAAGGCCAGACCCATCGGTCAGGCGGCCTTTGAGTCAGTGGGCGAGGCCACCGGCTGAACGGTGAGCGCCGGGCAGCGTAATTAGGCCCGCAGCTTACGTCGCCCACTAATTACGCTCGTTCCCAACGTATGGCCGCGCCGAACAATACCTGTCCAGTAAGAAGGTATACACTACCTGTCCCTCCAGCAACAGAAGCTCGGGGAAATTAAACAGACCAACTCCTTTATACCCGTGTACTTCAGAAGAAAGGTACAGTGTGTGCAGTGTTTAGCAGCCACAGGCGGGCAGCGAAATAAGATCTGGATGTTGTTGTTATGGCCTTCAGTCCAGAGACTGGTTTGATGCAGCTCTCCACCCTACTCTATCCTGAGCAAGCCTCTTCATCTCCTCATAAGAACGGTTACCTACATCCATCTGAATCTGCTTACTGTGTTCATCTCTTGGTCTCCCTCTGCGATTTTTACCCCACACACTTCCCTCCAATGCTAAATTTACGATTCCTCAATGTCTAAGAATGTGTCCTACCAAGCGATCCCTTCTTTTAGTCAAGGTATGCCAAAAATTCCTTTTCTCACTAATTCTGTTCAGTGCCTCCTCATTAGTTACGCGATCCACTCACTTAATCTTCAGCATTCTTCTGTAGCACCACATTTCAAAAGTTTCTATTCTCTTGCTGTCCGCATTGTTTATCGTCCATGTTTCACTCCCGTACAAGGCAACTCTCCACACAAATGCCTTCAGTAAAGACTTCCTTACACTAAAATTAATATTCGATGCTAGCAAATTTCTCTTTTTCAAAAATGCTTTTCTTCCCATTTGCCATTCTGCATTTTATGTCCTCTCTACAGCGACTGTCATATGTTATTTTACTACCCAAGTAACAAAACTCATCTACCACCTTCATTGTTTCGTTAACTAGTTTAATTCCTTCAGCATCACCTAATTTTCTAAGACTGCGTGAAATTATCTTTGTTTTGCTCTTGTTAATGTTCATTTTATACGCTCTCTTCAACACACTGTCCATTCCATTCAACTGCTCTTTTCCAGATCCTTTGCTGTCTCTGGCAGAATTACAATGTCATCAGCAAAACGCAATGTTTTTATTTATTCACCCTGAACTTTAATGCCTATTCCAAATGTTTCCTTGCTTTCCTTCACCGCCTGCTCGATGTACAAATTCAATAACATCAGAAAAAGGCTACAACCCTGTATTACTCCCTTCCAAACTAATGCTTCCCTTTCATGCGCTTCGAGTCTAATAACTGCGGTCTGGCTTATGTACAAGTTGAAAATAACTCTCCTTCAGAATTTGAAAGGTGTATCCCAGTCAATATTGTCAAAATCTTTCTCCAAATCTACAAAAGCTAAAAATGTAGTTGAATAAACTTTAAAGTCTTGACCACTAATTTAAATTTATTGAGGCCTTACGCGTTTCGACGTTGCGTCATTTTCGAAGGCTACAGCAAGACAATGGAATTAATATTCATCACACATTTCGATAAAACATAAATGAGAACACAATAATCACACTCAACATATCTTTTAAACTTATTAAAAAGTTATTTAAAGTTTATTCAAGTGCATCAATATGACCACGTCTCATAGATCTCTAATGGAGACAGCAAGGAACTAAAAATGTAGGTTTGCCTTTCCTTAATCTGAATATATCACCGAATGAACAACTTTCCAAGATCACACACCTGTACAGTGCAGTTCGATGTGGCTTTCATTTGTCGGTATTCTACCTCAGTGTTTTTCAATCTACGGAGGTCGCAAAGTCTTGCTCGTAGGGTCACCGTCAGAGTAGAAAGTGATTGGACCATAAAACAACTAGGGGTGCAGTAATACTAAAACGTGTGCCGAAGTGAAATTTATTTAATGTTAAATGTTCCTTGTGGAACATTCATTACGATTTGAATAGGCCATGGATTGTTTTATAATACAGTGTGTTAATGATGAATAAGTGGAAAGCCTGAAAACTTTTTTCAGGAACCAATCGATACAATAATTAATTCCGGAAAATTCTAAAATAAAGATCTCTTCCTTGCAAATTGTCTATACAGTGGAATCCGATTCTGAGTCTTGCAAGACATGCGAAATCCTCGTTGAGAAAAATATTTTTTTCTGCTGGAAATCATATAAAAATAGATTGTGTTCCATTACGAAAAATATACACAAAGGATTTAGTCCAACAATTTAAGAGAAATATGTAACAAACTAAAGAAGATTAAATTTGTTTCTTTGAAATAACATAGTTTTGTTACGATTCGTGACGATTGAGGTGGGGGTCGCCAGAATATTTTTACTTGAAAGGGGGTGGCATATTCGAAAAGGTTGAAAAACATTGTTTTAGTTCATTCCACAAATGTTAACGGATGTCAGGTGCAACGCAGTGAATAACGTCTCAGATTATCACCTTTAAACGGCCACTGCGGTTGATAAAACATTATATCCACATTGTTTCGTAAACTCCGCAAAAAAATGTAGGCACTTCAAATCAAGTTATGTCAATGTTTTGGTGATGTGTGAGTCAACAGCCGTCAAATAATTTGTAAAATACATCTTAAGCTATCAAATGTTTATTAATTCCTTAAAAATCGGCTAGTTTTGGTTGTAGGCCTTTATCATAGATAAACTATACAAAAATACAGAATAAGAGTAATTCATGTAGAGAAAATGTCTTTGCTGTGAGTTGTACACTATCCTCATCATATTGTTGAATTCCAATCTGAACTTTCCATTGTCATATTTTTGACATGAGTTACAGAAGGAGGTCAATGAAACACATAATTCGAAAACTGCGTTGTCATATATGTACACAAAACAAAAATCATGTTTATTTTTAGCCGTTAAGGGTGAGTCATAACTCTCATTATTCCTTATGCGTCACTCAAAGAAATCTGCGACAATCATAATAATAATATTTCATCATATATGTGCTCCTCTCTTCTACCCTTTGTGCGGAACAGATTGTGGTAGAAAGAGACACGAAAGTTACAACGTTTCATGAAATCCCATTCTAGTGACGTTCGTGTTTAAACGGTAGAAGTAACACACGTATACTTTGCGGTCAGTTATTTATCACAAAATTTTAAGTAGGTATCTAATTTTTAATTTCTGCATTCTATGATACAGAGGAAGTTTGAGGGCCGAGGAGATGGACAGAGAGAGAAAATGAGAATTAGGTGAACAGAATGCAGAAAACGATTGCTTCTATCAAGGTCACTTATACGTTGCATATACCAAAATCGATTAACCGTGTGATCTTTCATTTATGTTTATAAGGAAGAAGTAACAAACAATAATTAGTCCACTGGCTTTTCATTCATAATGATTTTCCGAGTAAACATCCTTTTTACCTAACTTTGTTTGCCGGCCGCAATGGCCGAGGGGAATGAGGCACTCCAGTCACGGTCTGCACGGCCACTACGGTCGGGGGTTCGAATCCCCCCTCGGGCATGGATATTTGTGCCGTCCTTAGTCTTAGCTAGTTTATAAGTAGTTTGTAAGATTAGGGACTGATGACCCCGTAGTTAAGTCCCATACGATCTACAAACATTTGAACATTTTGAACTAACTTTGTTTCCATTCGACTTCCGAACAGTAAGGCAAAGAAGGATGTTGATTTGACTGTTGAGTTTCTCTGCCTGTCTACGAGTTCAATGTTTCTTTTATTTACTTTCACATTCAGTCCACACCACACTGAGCCACAGCGCTTAGCTAGTGTATTTTATTACAACAATACACTTACTTCTTGTACTCTTATTGGATGCTACTGATATAATGCCGTTGTGATGGGTGGAGCATTGCTTATTTAAGCAACGCTTCTGTCATTCTCTTTAATAGTTTTACGTTGGTGACCCATGACATATGCTATCTTAGAGGATATATTTCATGTATTTTATTTTTTATTGTTAGACTTCCCTTTAAATTAGTTATATAAATGTATTTTCTTATATTAACCTCTGAAGATGGTCACAATGTAGACGGAAATAGGTAACCAACTTATTAATAGAACGTTTACCGTTAAATATGTACACTACGTATAAAGGAATAATCAATAGTATATAAATCACGCCATGGTGTGCGGAAGAGTCAAACTTGCAGCAGAGCATGTTGCCACTATATCTCCTACACATGACCGATTTTAGCGCGCCAGTAAACTGTCTCGGAAAGCCATTGGAAGGGTTTATGGTCTCTGTTTATGTCCATTGTTATAGTGCCATGTGTTGCAACTTGCTTATGTGGTATCAACACAGTGTGTCATAAATGTCTACAGTAGAACGCCCAGTAGTTATAAATGCGTTTTGACTCTCCGTACTGCATTGAAGTCCGCTTTCGTGACCTACGTTTGGCATTCAAACCGATAGTAGAGCATTACGTAAAAACTAAGGAACATGGATTCGTAAGTGCTGTCATCTACATGTAACTCGCCGGCCACGGTGGCCGAGGAGACTGAGGCGCTCCAGTCACGGTCTGCACGGCCACTACGATCGGGGGTTCGAATCCCCCCCTCGGGCATGGATATTTGTGCCGTCCTAGTTTGTAAGTAGTTCATAAGTAGTTTGTAAGTTTAGGGACTGATGACCCCGTAGTTAAGTCCCATAGACTATACAAACATTTTTTACATGTACCTCACGTTTGAGGTCCTGTCTACATGATCGAGTTGACCTACATTTTTCTGTTTTGTACACATAAATGGGTTCTTTAACAAAAGAGTTGAATAAGATGCATTTCGTTCATCTCTTTGTTCGGAAATTTATCTATACTATGTCGAAATAAAGTAGTTACGAAGCCGTAATTTTGAACCCCTTCTACAAAGCAAAGCTGAATATGAAAATATACCTCAATACATTATACTACCAGTAACGTTAAATGATTAAAGTTGTCTGATCCCCAAAACATGGTCAGTGGACCATGTGACAGATTTATGCCAAATTATCACCAAATACTCTTAACATGGAGCACTACCGTATTAATTCTGAACCGTTCCAGCATTATTCAGCTATGAATTAAATAGTCAACATGACAATCTCAATATTTCGTACTTTTGTAATTGTATATTAATTGTAAAAGGAAAATGAAACTCTAGTTCTTCTTTTATTGGAAAGGCATCGCACAGAGCATACTGTAACGCACTTTTTTCCACCCCCGCCCCCGCCCCCAATACAGTTAAAACATAATGAAATGACACATGAGAACCTTTCGTGTTAAAAAAAATCATAAACACTTAGTAATGTAGGGTACATGATGTTTCCTACAAAGTAACTGTCAAAAAACGATTTGTTCCACTGAAATTCATGTATGATAGAACTACACGTTTTTGTTTAAGAAATAGTACAAAAATCGCAGCCGGCCGCAGTGGTCGAACGGTCTGCGGCGCGCCAGTCACAGTCTTCACAGCTGCTACGGTCAGGTGTTCGAATCCCCGCTCGAGCATGGATGTTTGCGTCGTCTTTAGTATAAGATAGTTCATAAGTAATTTGTAAGTTTAAGGACTGATGACCCCGCAGTTAAGTCCCTTAAGCTTTACAAAGATTATAACACATGAACAAAAATCGTCAGCCACATTTGTTATTCGTGTTATTGCCATGCTGATATGGATCGATGTACGTTTTCTGTGAATTTACTGTTTAATAAGTCATTGAAACGAGTTTCTTTCTCCATTTAACTGACATCCTAACATTCTTGAAAAAATCATTAGGTTGATTAGTTAAAGAAACTGTTCATATCGGTCTTGTATTTAAGAATAATAACCGAGATTTTGTTCCACAACATTATAAGTCGGCCACACCTACTGGCAGCGGGAGGTATTATAACACCACTAGCTGTTACCCATGCTTCGCCAGCGTTAATGTCCTTGCATATTTACAAAGATAATCGAAATTACAATAATTTCGAAACTTTGTTCTTAAGTTTTGAGGAGGATAAGTAGAATAAAAGTTCCCAATTTTCTGGCTTAAACGTAAACAGTGCGTGTAATGTCGGTGTGTACTGTCCTTCTTTATCGAGATGAAAATAAAGATATTATTAAATAAGAAAGGAAATCCCGCTTGTTACATCGTGACTAAACCTCGAAAAAAGAATTCATACGTTACACAATTATGCAGGATTCAAATGCCATCGAAATCGGTTTGGAGGTTTGAAAACGTTGACGTCCTGTGTAAGCACTCTACGCGTTATATTGAATCTTATTACGTACAACGTATCAAACATTTATAGTACTCAATAAATGTGAGATATTTCAAACTCCAAAGAATAAATACCCCTTCCAAGAAATCTTTAAGCTATAAAACAAACGTTGATTCTTAGCTGTTCCATATTTACATTTATATACTTACAGTCGTCAAATAATGTTAAGCTATCTCCATGCCCAGTTGGATCAAAATCGGTTACACGGTTCAGTCGGAAAAGCGTAGCAGACTGAGCTTCTTTCGCGCTTATAACAGAGTAGCCATGGAACACACGATGATACACGCTATGTTGAGATGCTCTACCGTATTTCAACTGACGAGATCATTAAGTGTCTACTACATATTTCACTAAGCGTTTGGCTGAACTCAAAACGGCAAATTACCTGTAATATTTAATACCTTCACTAAATAGAGGATGAAAACACGCTGCAGTGGAAAGGGGAAATTAACATTTTTGTTTGCTTTAACATACGTTCTTTATCATTTCTTTTAAGTACTAATTAACTGGATCCACGTTAAATTAGTTGTGCGTTATAAAAATTCCGAGTAAAGCTGTGAAGTTACTGTACGGGAACACATATTTCCATTGGTGAAAGAGGTCTGGAGCTCAAGCGTTGTGATTGGTTAGAGTTAGGAATAATTCATTAATTATTTTAAAAGTCTTTGGCGACGTATGGACGATTCGGTGTAGCTGACGTGATGAGTTCTGGGTGGCAAGTGCTCCGCCAGTACTTCAACTTTCACTTATAAATTTTACTCGTGACGTGGGACCTAATCTCAGTATTTAACGGACCAGTGATGTTTAGATGGCCTATTATGATTTTTCCTACCACTTAGTTTTCGCAGATACGCGAGTTACTGCAATCGAGAATCATTATTAATGTTGCTGCATGTTGAAACAAACTGTGTATGATCATGGTCTACATTTTGGTGCTTTGTCCGCTTGAATAAATCGGTTTATTCAGTTTAAATCTTTTGTTGATAACTACATAAGTTATTCACTATATTTCCATCGCATGTAACTTATTATTATTATTGTGGTTCTATTTAATTTTTTGTAATCCTAAGGGATCAATTCGCTAAGGTAAGTTCATCGGATCCTAGAATTTCAAACTACATAAAGTAACCTACCCTGAGTACAGCACACACACACACGCACACACACACACACACACACACACACACACACACACACACACATTTGAGGGAGGACTGGAATCTACAACTGGAGCGGCCGTGAAATCCATAGCAATGCACCACAGCCTTTCCCGAGCGGCGTATTTTATTACTGTTGTGTTTCAAATTGTATGAAGCAGTAATGTATGTGTCACAGGTAGCAACCCCTTTGCAACCTAAATTTAGTATTGGAGAAAAGTAAAAATAGCTATTTGCGTGTGTTAATGTTGCCTCTATCGAATAAGCGTAACAGTTGAGCGGTCCTGCATTACCGTTTACCAGTAGTCAACTTACTGGTAGCTATTTAATGCCTAGAGGTTTCCACGTCCACAAGAAAATCTCAGAAATATAGTGATGTTATTAGCAAAGTTAATAGAAAATGTTTATTTATTGGATACACTAATGCAGGCACCGGCATGATGTGCATTATACAATAACGGCCGGTTTCTCAATGTCTCGTGAAGTTCCACCTAAGATTTTAACTTGTCGTTAACGGACAATTGCGTTTGTCAATGTTTCGTTATTAGTTAACCTGGCGTTAAAAGATCTCAAACTGGCCGTTAAGTTAACGAGCAAAATTCCGCTCGTTACACGGCTATCTGCCAGTTAAGTTAGAATCTGTATCAAAACGGCAGGACTGCAAAGCGCTAAAGTACCGAAATATAGCATATTCACGTGATAAAGACCGATTTATCGAACAAAATAACAGAAGCACTACATTTATGAAAATCTAGTGTGGAAAGAAGCTTTATTGGATAATTCTATCGTCATATTTCTCGCCCCATCCATGTCAATAGCGATTAGATGAGTTTGATGTATTGCAGATATGCAACATAACCTTAAAATTATTGTTGCGATATCAAAATACAAGCTTACCGGTAACGACTAGTTAAGTTAGAAACGGTATGATGAAAATGGCTGGATTAAGAAATTTGGTTTAAAATTACGATATCAATATTTTGGATCTAGAGGTCATTGCCCCTATAAGGCGTCCTATACGTATTTATGTTCATCCAAATCATTTTGAATGCTGGGATGATGTAGAATTTGTTACTCGATTTCGTCTTCGAAAAGCAAAATGTTCAAATTTCTGTAAATCTATCGGACCAAACTGCGTGGTCATCAGTCCGTAGCTTACAAACTACTTAAACCTAGGTAAACTAACCTACAGACAAACACACAAACCCATGCCCCAGGGAGGACTCGAACGTCCACGGAGAGCAACCGCGCGCTCCACAGCGAGGTGCTTTAGACCGCTCGGCTACTTCACCGCGGCCTTCGAAAAGCCACTTTGGAAACGCTGCATGAAAAACTCCACGACCATCTGAAGAGTGCAACAGTTAGTTACGTATTTTGTAAGTTATCAGTCGTAACAGAAAACAGAATACGTTATTTATGTCTGCAAGCTTATAAATTCAGTTTTTACTTATGCTTGTTGCGCCTAGTGTAAGGCCTAAACTATGATTTCTTAACAGTACACTTTCGCCTATGTGCAAGTTGTTTCTTGCACTAAGGTTCTACGCACTTGGCAGTATGTTATCGTACTAGGACCTAATCACTTTTGCTTTCCTACATGTTCCACGGACAGCATTGAATTCATTTGCCACAATGTCGCTTCCTTTTCCTTCCGTCATGTTTTTTACATTCCAATGTGTCCTTATGTTTCTCTATTAAGGTCACAACTTCCGCACTAACTAAAATTCTACCTTCTTTCATGTTTGTTTGCCATAGCGCCAAATAACTGTCTGCTAAACTCCTTCCTGATAGTCAAATATGGCGAACAGCTGTTTATTTAGACAGCACTTGCATTTTTTCTATTGCCAACATAGTCGAAATATATCGCACCTTCTCGTTTTCTCCAGGTTAGCAAACGAGAGGTGTACCTGGCAATGACAAACGCAATGCACTTAACGAGCACATTTAACTGGGCGTTAAAGGCATCTTCTCGTTTACTAACGAGAAGATTAACGAAAGACGACACTACGTTGCGAAACTCGTTGCATGAAATGAATTGCGCGCAACTAGTTTCGTGTATGTCTGTACACACGGCACCAATACCATATACTTCTGTTTCGTTGTTTTTTGAGCGCTGTAGTCGCCGTAAAATGAAAGTTTTGGTAGCTGTACGAGTTGTGGCGAATCTATTGCTTTTCTGTGTCAAGTCGCTGCATAAGACTAAACATAAAAAGTATAAGAAACGTGTTTGGGTTCGTGACTGAATTTAAATAAAAAAAATAAAAAATAAAATAAAAAATAAAAAAAAAATAAAAACAGATCGGTTGCTCAGCGACCTTGCTGAAAGAAATTGTGATTGAAGACCCTAGAAGTTATTTTAATCAACTTAGAATGTCACCAGAGCAGTTAACGTTCCTATTAAACAGAATTAGTAACGCAATAAAGAAACAAGATACTGTTATGCCTGAAGCTCTGTTACCAGAACTGAAATTACAAATTGCATTACGTTTCTTCTCAAGTAGATATTCGTCTCTGCAGTACTTGTACCGTGTTCCGAAATCCACAATTGCCATACTTCGTTTGTGTAGGTATTTCGAATTGGATGTATTTTAGTCTGCAATTCGCTAATCGTCAACCCATCAATATTTAATTTCACAAATAATTGCCAGAAGAGGACTAACACGGCGTTAAAATCGCACAAACACCTACGTAACGCATATATGTTCAAAAACCGAATTATTTCTCCCGTTCCCCCCTTTACGTTGTATTTTGTTCTGTATTGGTCATAACCTAACCTAAAAACACGCCCAATCAGTTTCGCTAAAGTTGGAAAACTGGAAACTATTTAGTTTCGTCAACGAGTTGCGCGAACGCCTGCCGCGCATGCGCATTGGCCAGTAGCGCAGTTTCATGAAACGTAGTGTCGTCGTGTAAACTAGCCTTAAGAATTGGCAGTAACCGCAAGTTATGATTCCCTACGAGGTAGGCCGCCGCGCGCTACAGGAGCCTGTCCCAACTTAACGAGAGGCCACCTAAGATTTTTTCTACGAGCTGAAGCTACCCCTCGTTCTTTCTAATACGTAATATTCATTTTTCTAGAGTAAGACTTTTCCTTTATTATTATTCTACTAGACTTAGATCCCCGCGTTCTTCGGGTATGTATTCTATTTCCACGTTAGTCTCTATCTTCCTCCTCTGTTACTCGCCTTCTGCCCCCCATTTTCGGTTCAATTCCCATGCAGCTCTATTATTTTGACATAAAAATTTTTGAATACTGTGGCTTACAATACTACAATTTTGTAGGTTCCTAGACCTGACTGTTAAGAAAGATTCTGCAATATAACTATTGCCCTGCGAATAGACTCAGTAGTTGATACATGATGCGTGAGTGGTCGGTTTTCATCAATCTTAAGGCTTATGACCTCATATCTCAACGAATGGTGCTCTGTAGTAAGATATTATTTCGAAGTAACTTGCAGTGACATATGCGCATAGTGGCTCAAAAATTTTTCTCGTGGACAGTATTAGTAATGTAGAAGTAATAAATTGTGACATCATGTCGAATGCCATGGTTATACTCCGGTAATAGCCGAAAAATAAAAAGTAATAAACTTCTGTCAGCCTTTTTTTATAGGCTTTTTTTTTTAAACAACTAGAGCCCTCAGTCGCAAGTTACAATTGAATGTAACCGAGCTTTCAGTGTCACAAAGGACACCTTCTTCAGATAATAGGAGGTAAAACGGTTAAAAATTACATGTCAACTCAAAGAACTTAAAAACCATAATATATCTGCCGAAGTAACTGTTGCTTGTCAACCATCACAGCGACTGGATGCAGCTCCTAGCGACTGTTTCCTGCTGTTCCCATTTTATGTTATGACTATATTGCAATCGTAATCATTCTGGTAAACTGTTGTTTTGGAGTTTCTTTTTAGGGTTCCGTACCCAGTACAAATTGGAAGCGTTGTACGATCAAGTTGCTCGTTTCTTGTTTGTCTGACGGCTTGTATGACCGACTGTTAAGACAGCTCTCTCACGATCAGATGGACCTACAAAGTTATGTCGCATACTCAGGTAAATGGTCCATTCTAAGTGAATGCAACCAAATCGCAAGTATGTTTATACTCACTAATATCGTCAAACCTATAGCGTTCCACCCATTGACCAAGAATCATTCATTGTGATAAGAAGGAAGGTTTAGCAGTGTAAGCAAAGGAAAATATCCAAAAGTAGTTACGTTTTAAATATCACACAAGGTTTTCCGTTATTAGAAACATACGTTGCATTCGTAGTCTGTGAAAAGTCTGAAACTGCCGTACTATAAGGATTTGATCTGGTTTTCAATAACAAGTATTAAGAATTCGCGAGGAATGTTTGTGCATATAATTCACAAATAGTTCATACTAACTTGCTGAGCCTACTAAAGCAACTAGACAAGTAGACATGTAGTCTTCAGCGTTTTATTCTTATCGGCAGATTCGATGAGTGAGTTATTACACTTGTGTGCAACAGTTCTCGCATTGGTCTGCTCTTGTGTGAATAGTATTTATCCGAAATTCTGATGCTTGAAGTTTCAGTGATTCAACACGGCAAACAATAATTTTGGTAACTACTAGGGAATGTTTCCTATACCCTGCATCATGTTTTATCTTGATTCCTCCAAAGTTCTTTAAAATTCTAATGTCACATCCTCTACTCGAAACACATCTTTTCATACTGAGAGTTATGCATTGTTTTGTTTACATGTATCTGCTCTCTTTCTCTATTCTCTTTCTTTTAACAGTGGAATTGTTAATACGTCACTCTTAATTTTTGTTTGAGAGGAGCTTTTATCCTTGTCTTCACAAAACTCCGTCCACCAAGTCTCTGGTTTCACATTGCTCTATTCCTGCAGTCCTATGATCACTTTTGTTCATTTTACTTTCGTCGATCAAGTGAGGTATCTCCTCTGGTAACAAAGAGTAAGGGACAACGCCACCCGAAGAAAAAGAGATTAGCGTGTAATTTGTTCACTCCTCTGCCATCTTTGACGAAGCATTTAGGACAAAGAGAGTGACTTCTAGCAGGGTAAGGTGGTACAATTGCGATCATTTCGGACACTTGTTATTGTAACTGGGAATATATTGAGAAAAGAAATAATTTTAACTATGGCATTTGTTCTTGGATATTTAATGAATATGTAACACAAATATTATACAATTACAAAAGTTGGTATGAACACAAAACAGGTTACAGGATTGAGAAGAATCGATCGAAAACGTACCACACTAGGTGCAATTGTGATCACTTCCTGGTACAATTTTGATCACTTGCATCTTCCACATATAAAGCACTTTTTCCCTCGAACACCAACGCATACTTCGTGGTACCAAACATTGCATTTTTGGCAGCGAATCCAGTCACCCTTAGCTACTGATTCTGCACTATAAGAATTCAATAAACAAAACCCACAATTATTTTCGTTGTTTGCTGGCGAATTGAAGCTTGGTAAACTTCTTTCATCATTACTCACAGACGTATATTTCCGTTTATTGTTCTTGTTGCATTTGTTCATTGTTTTCCTTGTGCCCTGTTGTAAAAGTTTCCTCTTGCTGCGTAGGTTATCCAGGTTTTCATCCGAAGTGATAATTTTTTCTATGGACTTGGCAAAATGTCCCTGACAGCATCGTGCTGAGAAATCGTACTGGACCCTGGCGTTACGGATTTGCCGTGTTCTTCAGTTACATCTTTTGACGATGAGGGTTCTTTTCCAATAACAATGCTGTTAGTAGCTTGACTGGTGGAGATTGAAGGAGCAGAAGCCTCGAATAACGTTGAAGGTGCAAATTTCTCCTCGGGAACAATGTCTTTGCAAAAGGGCGTTATTCCTGTACATTGGAACCCTTTGACTGCGCACCCAATGGGCGCAGCTTTGCCCCAGGCATCACAGAAAATAGTACAGAATCGTTGATTTGTAATATTTTCATTGGGATTGCGATGAATCCAGTTAGTTGCACTTCTGTTATATTGAGCCTTTAGGGACTTGAAGAAAGGTCTATCTAATGGTTGCAGTACATGTGTACTGTGCGGAGGCAATCCCAATAGATCTATCCCATTTTCCCGACAACATTCTGCAGCATCTAAGCTGGTGTGGCTGCCATGGTTGTCAACAATAAGAACTGTAATAGGGCTACCCATTGTTTTGTATTTGTTGAAGTGTCGCAGCCAGACCATGAACAATTTTTCATTACTGGACGAACTAAACTGAAAAACTGCATTGATCGAAATTGTACTAGGGTATCGAAATTGTTCCATTTTTCTGGTCGTAAATGTACTACTGGCGTGAGTGAATTCACGAGTAAGTAGTTGTGAATTCTGCTAAGAAATGGCAGCACATGTCACGGAGTCTTTATGAGTAGGTGCCTCAGAACACGCCCAAATGGAAAACAAGTTTCTAACCTCTCTAATATAGAATTTGCAAGCGCGTGGAAACTAGAAAATTTATAAGAGCGCGTTAGACTAAGTAGCTTCACTTATCTCTTAACAGGAAAAAAATTATATCTCCGTAGTACAAAATGGTATATTCTTGGAAAACACAGGAGAAGCTGTAGAAACCTGCTACACTACGACGCCACACAGGCAAGTGATACCAACACTACGAGGCTGACAAATGGCGCGAAACCTTATGTTGATCGGAATTGTACCTATATCGAATTTGTACCACCTTATCCTACGGGAAGTACACTGGTCAAAACAATCAGTTGAGATATCTAAGTTCTAAAGCATGTGTGTGTGTGTGTGTGTGTGTGTGTGTGTGTGTGTGTGTGTGTGTGTGTTTTGTACTTAAAGTTACTAAAATCAGTGTGTAAGCCTGGGGACATAACGGCAGTAGTTCAGTCCCTTGGATTCATATTTTAACAACAGATAGTGGAATGAGCAGGTAGTGACTTACCCGAAACTATGGCAGGGAGAGCAATAGGAAGGTTGGAAGCGGAACAGACACAGAGGGAGGTGGCTGCACGTATTGGAGTGTTCAGATGTTTGTACATCTAAGGGACTTTTGAGGATATTAGTCCATAGGGCTACAAACTACTTAAACTAAACTAACCTAGGGACAACACCCCCCCCCCCCCAATGCCCGAGGGAGGACTCAAACCTCCAACGGAGACGCTCGGCAGCAAGGTGCATTAGAGCTCTCGGCCACTCCAGCACGGCTCATTGGAGTGTCCCAAAGTGTAATGTCCAGTTTCTGGACTGGATTTCAGTCAACAGGAACCGTTAAAAGAAAGCAAGGCCAAGGTCGGCCAAGAGTAACATCAGCAAGAGATGACCGTTTTCTTCGTTTAACAAGCCGTCGAGACAGGAGACTGAATGCAACTCAGCTGCAATGCACCGCCCCTGGCAACAGGACGCACCACATCAACACAAACAATCTGAAATGACCTTTGAAATCTGCCCTCTCGCACGGAGGCCTATGGCTTTTGTCCCATTAAAACCACAACACCGTTTAGCCCGCAGAAACTCGGCGGAGGAACATCAGAATTTGATCGTAGGGAACGGCACCGGATTCTGTTTATAGATGAATCTATATTTTGTGTTCAGCAAGTCTTCATTCGTCATATGGACAGAACGTGGAATCTCGGAATAATTCCGCTTATGTGCAGGAAACATCGCCATATCATGGTGGTGGAGGAATGGTGTAGGCAGGAGTCATCGTGGCGGACCTACGGACCTCTGTGACGTTGTGAATGGCGCTTTGACTTCTCAGAGGTATAGAGATTGCTGTATCCTACGCTAGTGCCATAAGACTGTGTTTCTTTCTGGTGGACGATATCGGTCGTCCCCGCAGAATGGGGAATTAAAGCTGAAGGAAATGACCGAAAGAAGTGGTCATCGTGTTCACCGATGAGCATGTCTGGAATGCACGTGGCAGACGCTTTGTAGCCAGACCAACACCTTCCTCAAGGGATGCAGAGCTGGAAGGACGGCCAAATATCCCTTAAGTGCTGATAGTTAATCTCAAACTGTCTATTTAATATCATACTGTCCAAGTCATGCAGGTGTTCCAATGTACTGGCCGCCGAAGGAGATCAAATTCCAAGGCAAGAAGAATGACTTTTTTGCTATTATGGGAGCCGCGATCTAAGTAAACGCCATGTGAACATCAAGACCTAAACAGCAAAATATCGTACTGTATCATACAAAAGTACAGTTGGAATCCTTATCTGACTAAAATACATTACCATCTGTATATTGTGTATGATATCTGACCTGATTCGCTAATTGTTTTTAGCAGTCTATTACTCCGTCTTCGCTAATGAAATTGTGTTCAATTATTAGCTACCATCAGTCATACTATCCAGTGGTCTTCATTACTACTCAACAGCGTTTCCTTTAGGTCAGAGTTACTTTTCACGTATGTTACTGTGGGCTAATTCAGACGATCTGTAGCTTCTCATACAAAATTGAGTGAATACCCAGGTGAGGAAACCAGGAGGAAGACCATGTTTATCATTATCAACGTGTGTATCCTGTCCAGATCATTATGCACTGAAGCACTGCAGTGTCACAGTGGGTATTAATACTGACTCAAAGGAAATTGTCATTATTATGGACAACATGTTTCAGATTTAACCAAATACGTCAGTGCTGTCACTACTGCATTTAACAACAAGCTAGATATTATTTCCGATATCTACATATGTTTATTCAACATTTGATTCGTTAAGCAGTTAGTACTGAGAATATCCACAAATCTACGCAACCAAATGTTGCCTGTAGCAGACGTCTTCTTTCTTACATCTGCTCGTCAAGATATGTCGTCGTCAGCTCCCTATTCTCAGTTACAGGATACGACTCATTGTAGGTGATCTTTGTAGTTTCCTTCCTACCGGACCTTTCTTCGTATTTTGCTGACTGGGCACAGTTTCGACGTCTCAGAAAGTTTCTCCAAAAATGAAATGAAAGAGAGATTTGTCCTCATAGATTTTCACGGTGAATATGCTAATTTTCTGCTTGGATATCTCGAACTTGGATATCTACCGCTTGGATATCTCGGGCATGCTACCGGACTTATTGCTCTTCCTAGAATGAATTTTCTATGACATAATGTGCCATCACCTTCAGGGTACTCCTGACTTACATCCTTGACTGGCAGGTTTGGGATGTATTCCGATCGTTCCTCACCCCATCCTCTCCGCTAACCCGACGTATGGAGCATGCAATTTGCTGGCGGTGGTAGTGGAGAGAACTGGCTCTGTGGGATCTACTGGACGACCTCAGTCTGCGCTATGCGTTTGTCGTGCACGGTATTCCACTTCCTCTAGATTTTTATCGGATCCTGCACTTGGCTAAGCTGATACCAAGTGTCATTGTTGATTATGTTCTCACATAGTCGAATTCTGATGGCGTTCTTATATACACGTTGTTCCAAAAGAGTAACTTGTTGTGCAAAAAGTCTGTCTCGTATTCCCAGGTTGGCTGCAAGGCAGGAAGTCGGTTGGCCGTGAGTGTTAAGTGCACCTTCCCTAAGTTAGACTCTTAGTTTGGCAGACATGAGCTTCCCTACAATACCGTGCTATGTTGTACCCACTAGATTTCCGGAGACCCAGGTAACTCAAATCGAAAGTTCGTTACTCGTAAAAGTACAAAATAGATCAAAAGTTGTTAGTATTAATAAACCTGCCCAATTTCTGTTTCCGAATTTACTGGTAGGCTTACTTGAGAATCTTTTGCCGCTGTGAGCGTTGCCAGCATCGAACCGCCTCTCTTCTATGAAGGTTTTTTAATGGATAAAAATGATAGCAATAGGGGAATTCATCGGACCAGAAGTCGGACAGTTCAATTAGAGTACACTGTCATTACAGTCTAAAACTGACAGGCTGCAAGGTGAGACAGCCTGTTATATTCGATAATCAACACAATATGACAGAACGTCTTGCTCCAGGACAAGTTAAAAATTAAAATACACTTAAGGAAATGATCATTTTATTAACCCGTCTAGCCTCTGATGAGAGAGAATGTACTTAGAGAGATCACTGAAGTTATCTTTTAGCCAAGAGGATGAACAACTGAGCCCCATTAGGGTCAGAGAGTATGTTACAATGAGAGTACGTTTAAGCTGATCGAGCCTTCCGCTCTGTATGAAAATCGTTGCGTCAGAGAGTATGTTACAATGAGAGTACTTTTAAGCTGATCGAGCCTTCCGCTCTGTATGAAAATCGTTGCAATTCTATAAGCGCTCCGGCGATCGCGAACACGTAACAGTGAAATTCATGACTGCTACAGTAAGTCAGCACCAAGATCTACTACAATGGAAGCAACTTCTTCACAAGAGTATTTCGATGACATTTTTCAACAGTAAATAGCAACTACAATTATTTTGAAAATAACAGCAGAATTCACTGATATTAAATTGTAACCCTTTGTCGTAAGTGTTGCCTGGGGGAAGTTTCTCGAGTGCGAAAATTTTGTAGATGGCTTTGATGGTAGGTTAAGCATTAATGGAACTGCATTTTGCTATGTTAGGATAGTGGAAATGCGCTTAGGTGACTACCAGACACTGGGCCCAGAAGAAGCGATTGCTTAAATTTAAATTGACGCGTGCGCAGGGAGTGGAGGCTTCGCTGTGAAGATTTTTTTACGCGCTGCCGGAAGGTGTTAGACGCACTGCGAGCATGATCGAATACGATACTCAATGTGTCTCGTCATACGTCACCAGTAGACGTGGGGGCGAGCCAGCGCCTCTGTTCTGGACATGCCCAATGTCTGTGATAGAGTGAGGTGAATACGTGTGGACGGAAGCGGACACCACGATGAGGGATGGTGTATGCTATTCTGGCCTACCCGTCGCAGCACACCATCAACAATCACCAGTAAGACGCTGAAGTAAGTACCGAGGCGTCAGTCGGTGCGGGAAGTAAAGCGTTGCGGTCAGCAAGTAGTTCTTGAGAGTTGAATGCTAGATCCGGCCCGGCGGATAACAGGGAGAGCTCGTCGGCATTTGAGTGCTGAGCCGTTGGTTCATCATGGATTGTGAAATTATATCGTGATATGAACATTGCCCAGCGTTGGAGTCTATCCGATGTTTTAACTGGAATTTATGATGACACCAGTGGATTAGTGGTTTATAATTAGTTATCAATTAGAACTTCACTCAATAAAAGAAGACATGATCATGAAGATCATGTTACACTGTTGGGCGTTAAACCCCATATAGCATCGTGTTCAGTCTGCCTATCACGTTCGGCCTGCGTGATGCAAATCTTTAGGTAATGCCACTTAGGCGACTTGGGCGACAGTTATGATGAAATCAAGATTAGGACGACACAACTCCCAGATCCGAGTAGAGGAAATCCAGACTGGGAATCGAACCACGCATACCACTTTTTCTTTCTCTCTCTTCCTCGTTTTTTTTCGGCCCTTTGTGGATGCTGGTTTTCAATCTGCGAATATCTGGACTGTGCTGTATTGAAGTATACGCAACGGGCTGCTCACTGCCACCGGGATTTTTGTGAGCCCGTACAGCTTCGACACTATGATCAGAGTCGTCCGTGCATATGTCGAGAGGCTTGCCTGGTTTGAATGTGGCTATGCAGGGTGTTGCTTGTAAGTGCCCTTTCAGTGACTGGAAAGCCCTCTCGCACTCCTCCGACCACAGGGGTCGTGTGTTTTTACTGCAGAGCGTGATGAGTAGGAAAGTCACTTTGTTGCTTCCTGGATTAACGATTATAAGCAATCTTCCCAAGAAATGCTTGAAGCTGTTCCAGCTCTGTTCGGCGCGGGAGACGCTGGACGGCTTATTGGACGTACTGAGAAGTTGGCTGCACTCTAACTTGAGATATTACATAGACAAGGTACGTAATTCGAGTCCCCAAATAGGCACATTTCCTCAAACTGCATAAGAGGCCAAGACGAAGCTGGCGATGACTGTCGGCTGGTGGCACTCCGTCGGCATTTAGCCCGCGTTCTTTTGTTCCTTTCACAGACACTGAGAGCGCAGACGTTGGTTACGCGCAGGATCGCCGTAGTGGATGCCTTGTTGGGTCGAAAACTCCGACTCATCGACTCATCGTTGCTGGTGTGTGTGTGTGTGTGTGTGTGTGTGTGTGTGTGTGTGTGTGTGTGTTTTGTCAATTTCGCGTATTTCACTCGTATTGGCGCCTGTCGAGGTGGCCGCCTACAGCAGCAAGCTGTAGGTGGAGTAGCCGATACAGCAGGCGTTGTGTCCCGCAGTTACAGGAATGCTGAAGACTCCTGTCGTGTCGAGTTGGCGATTCTAACATGTGTTCTCATGATGCAGCAATGGCCCACAATGTTAATGCTTTCTAAATATTGTAATTCTGTGATGCTTTAGTACGATTATAATGCTATACGCGCGTTGGCAAGCCTAAAGATGGACGTGGGACATGGTTTGCGAATACTCAGGACAGAAAACTGATGTCCTGCACTCCCAGGCCCATTGCTTGAAGTGTTATTTTAAGACTTCGATGGAGTTTGATGAATAGCAGTTTTACAATATTCTTCTGTATCTATTAAACTGATTGGTGTACGTATGTATGTTCTCTATGGACTCCAAGATGGCTGGAGAAATTTTGATGAAATTTTCACATTATCCCAGCGAGTGATTTTCTGTAGTTTGGTAGCGACAGGATCAAGATGTTCATTAACATGTCCGTAAAAGTTCACGTCTGACACTTGGAACGACTGTAACGCTCTTAGCGGAGAAAAAGCCAACCGTTTGCACCATGCGATTCTTTTGTTGCTGCAGTGCTGCCGCATGAACTGCTTGCATCGTTTCCGTCATTGTTTGCGTTAGACAGTGAATTGACAGTGCCGTTACGGTTGACTCTTCGGCACTATAGTCGTTCCAGGTGCCAGAAGTAAACCTTGACATAAACGTTAGACTGTGATATTAGTATGCAGATGTGAACTACACACATCGAGAACTGTATAAACATTGTATTAAGTGTATAAACATTACGTAGAACGTAGAAAACAGTAAAATACATACGCACATTGATTTTTATCGATATCTATACATCCTAAAAAATAGGCTGTATGTGGGTATGTATGTATGTTCCACATCTCCTCCTAAACTACTAGACCGATTTCAATCAAACTTGATACACATGTTCCTTACTATCAGGCAACAATCCCTGTCTGGGTATGAACAACCTACGATAAATACGTAAGGAGATATGACGCAATAAACAATGACAGTCGTGAAAAACGGCCACATCATGCGATAGTATTCTACATCTGCTCCTAAACTAATGCAGCGATTTCAACCAAATTTGGTACAAAGACTCTTTAAGGTCAGGAATCATTTTCTATGGTGGAAAAATATGATATGTGCACCTTTAAACAACCTCTGACAATAAAGATCGGTGAATAGTCCTGTAAAATTAACGTAGATGAGCAATAAACTACAATGACTTTACTATTCTTCGAAATAATCACCTCCCGTAACTATGCACCGCTGAGCTTTGCGTTACATGTCGTGGAAACTTTGCACGAAGTCATCCTTTGGGATGATGTTCAAAAGCCTCGTCACGTTTCGTTGTATGTCAGGAATATCTCTTTCCTTTCAAAGTGAATTTGAGTGGAGGAAATAAGAAAAAGTCTGGAAGATTTAGATCCGGCGAGTATGGTGGATGTTCAAATAGCACAACTTCCTTTTTTGCCAGGAACTGTTTGACAAGACGGGCTGTGTGTGGGTCATCGTTGTCGTGCAACTTTAATATCCACCTTACTCGTCGGTTCTCAATCTTACAGACTTACTGCTATTGCCTCGACTGAAACTCGCTTCGAAAGTAAAGAGATTTGACAATATTCCTGACATACAACGAAGCATGTGGAGGCTTTTGAACACCATTCCAAAGCTACATGTAATTGGGAATATATGTAATATTTTCATATGTTGGCTTGTGATAGCTCTGTACTATTTTAATTTTCTTACAGTTTTATATTTCACAAGTGTTCGTCTAAAAAGAAGCAAGCCGTGTCATATGATCTGAAGAAGCCGATATAATTTCGAGGAAACTAGCAATCAAAAGGCACGTAAGAGCGACCGAGCAAATACGGCCTCTTTAAAAAGAAGTGCCAAAGTTAATACGTCGATGTGTATGTAGACATGGCCATGGATTGTAAGAAAATAAACATCTCCTTTTGAAATACTGCACTAATAACGGCTAGTTAGTGGCCGAGATCTAGGCCTGTTTAAGACGATAAATATTACAAAGACCACCAAATTTCTGAAATTCATACAGACGTGGGGCGCACCTCGTTTCATTACGGAAGGTAATCTCATTAAAACATTGAGTTCGCCTCCTACCTCATAATGTCAGGTAATCACCATGCCCGAAGGTAATGGCACGTTACGATGTCGTAAATTCGTTCTACAAAGAGTAATCAATCCACCTAGATGCCCCAGAGAGTTTCAAAACGGTACGAGCGAGCTGACGAGAGTGTTAAGCCCAGTTTACACGATGATAGCGCTAGTAATGAACAGATCAAGTTCCGTTCCATCTAGTGAAGTTAATGCAGAAGTACTAGCACTTCGGAAGCGCAGACGCCGTTTCGTACTAGTTAGTAAGCTATAGGACACGTTCCAAATTTGCCAGTAGCGACCTGAACGGGCATGCGCAGAAGTGAGCTCAGTGTGCCTCTTTCATGTTTAATGTGTGTAAACAGCAGAGTCTTGTCGAAATTGCTTGTTTTGTTGGAGTCGTATATCTTGCATTGATGGGTTGGAACGGAGAAGGAATTTCGCTTTTAATGCAGTATAAAGGGAAGATGAAGGAAATACTCCCTATTGTAATAAGGTACAATGATATTTCTGAAGAAAATAAAAGTGTTAATTTATACTTAAGTTTGAATACATTTCGTTTATTAAATTCATATTATAAAAAATCTATTATGTTGTAGCATGCCAGAAAGACAGTTGCACGAAAACTCGAGAGTGTGATGCCAGGAGTTACACCACAAAAATGCATTGCAAAGTTTAGTACCCTAAGATCCCATCATGTAGCTGAAATTAAAACTGATTAACTGCTTTGCAGACTTTAACAACAATACTTGAAATAGCCGATATAGATAGCCTTTGTCCAAAATAAAGACTTTCGAAAGATTCCCCTATCACCAGAAACAAATGTAGTAAATAATTGATGCTGAAATTAAACAAAGCTGAGATTGCAAGTATATGAAGTATTTTGTACCTTTAGCTTGTCGAAATACTCCCTCTCATCACCTTTCTTGTCCTTGGACAAACGAAAGCAACTTTAAAATACCTTACTAAACACTCATTCGTAAAACGAATTCTAAATTCTTTGGGATTCTGTGACATGAGTTCCTTCATTAGCATACAGTATACATCTTATTTTTCGTCTTTTCTTTTCAACCAGGGATATATCTAATGTCTTCGCTATTGTCTTCTAACAAACACTGTCACAGTTCCTGCTACCGCCGACATTGAATGCTTCGTAAGTTGAAAATTATCAGCAAAGACATATACCCAAAAGTAAAACGCATATATAAAAAGTAGTATGGCCGAATATTGGCAGAGGGGATGCTGTCCGTGATAATTCCATGTGTAGACTTTAAGTTCATCATATAAACACAGCCAAGCCTGTATGATAAAATGCAGTGTCGGATTTTCACATTTGCCACCTACCGATCTCTAAAATTCGATTCCCTGATTCAGGGTAATATTAATTATAATTATTTGTCAATGAAATTGTAGCTCTTTGTTTTCTGTACTATTCTCCTAATTATACCATCTCTTTCCGTAATTAGTATGACTGTGTACTACAGGAGCAAAGTGTCACTTCCTATCTTATTTTTACAAACCAACCATTTGGATAAGATTGCACTTGAAATAATTTTTGTGTATTTCTGAGCTAATAAAAGCACTGTTACATACTACTAATAATGTGAGGGTAAGGTATATCTTAATACATCTTATACAATTACTAGCTGAAAACCCGGCGTTGCCCGGGTATTTATTCATTTCTTCCTGCCATTTTTCAGGTATATATTCTTTGTATAAGGGCTATATGTCTGTAAAATGTCTTGGGAATACAGTTAGTAGTAAAGAAATAATAGATTAATTAAAAGTTGGTGCGGGAAGGG
Source organism: Locusta migratoria (assembly GCA_026315105.1). Classification (NCBI taxonomy): domain Eukaryota; kingdom Metazoa; phylum Arthropoda; class Insecta; order Orthoptera; family Acrididae; genus Locusta; species Locusta migratoria. The sequence continues at coordinate 226,833,745 of CM048746.1, read as the reverse complement.
TGGTTTTGCATGAACGTTACTGTTTATGTGCTCATATCTCACGAACTACATGTCGAACTGTGATACAATTTAGAAGGTAAACTGAACTATATATGTGTATACTGTCTGTAAAATTTACTGCGGCTACAATTTGTATTGTTCAAATTATAAATTGTAACGTCATACCGAGAGCCGTAGTTTTACTCCATAAACAGCGGAAAAGTAGTAAGGGAGATACTTTTTTTCCTTTCATCATTTTACTATGGTTGCCAGCGAGACAAAGTTTAATAAAGGTTTGAAATTATGTTTAAAGTTTGTTGCAAGTCGCTAAGTACTGTCATTCTAATACAGTGTATTTCGAAAGTCTCGCAGTTTTATGTGGCATTTTTTGCGATTTCTATTGGTTATAACGTAATAACTTTCGAACCATGTGCCTATGTGATTCTTAAGCATGCAGCAATTATTACCTCACGGTAAGGAATGTGTGTACCAAATTTGGTTGAAATCGGTCCAATGGTTTAGGAGAAAATGAGCAGCATTGTCTCAAAATGCAGTAGTTTTTAGGGCATCTCATTGTTTATGACGTCATATTTCGTGAACTGTAGCTCGTATGTGATTCTTACACTTACGGCGACCGTCCTCATGTATTGAAGCTTACGTGTACAAAATTTCATAAACATTGGAACAAAACTGTAGATTTGTATGCAACACGTACAAACATACGGACACTCTGCTTTATATATTAGATGTACATTCTGAAACGTAATTAAACTTCTTTTAAACTGGAGGAGAAGAATAAAAGTAAAATTTGTGCCATGGCCGGGATTCGAATCTGGAACCTCCCTTACACTAGGCAGGTACTATAACTAAAATGGTTATAAAGATAATAGCGGAAACTCCGTGGCATTAACATATGTTTTTCAGGCGACACCGCTAGCAGCGACATATGTTGGTTCGAGTTGCAAGCTATACTTGACTTCACATGTGAGATTACGTATTTTATTTCGCTACATAACAAAATTACTTTGCAAATTTTACGTTTTTTCCGCCATTTAAGATATTACGTTAGATGACAATTTCTTTTAAAGTGTAGGGCGGAATGTCTGAAGTAGTCGTCTCTGCCATGAAAAATGCAACACAATGGCGCTTCAAGATGCCAGTGGAACATCTAAGAAAAAAAAATTCTGTGATTCAAAAAATCAACATTTTACAAATGTCTAACGAACTGTTTTCGATCTCTGAGAACAATCAGATTTCAGACCACTGAAGATGTTTTTATATTTAGATAAATGAAACGCGTCTGCTGAAAAAAGGATGGCACTTGTAGTTGCGTAGACGGACATATAAAATCCTTCATAATGCCCACAGTTTATTCGGATACAATTGGAACATAAAATAAAACAATACATGACGTAAGTTTTAGCCATATATATGAACGCAGTTTCCAGGATGTGCTTGGGAGCGCTTTCGCACGTATCGGCGCAGAGTTTCCGCTAAGCAGCAGAACGGAAGACAGTGCATGAGATTAAATAGTTGAGATGACAACGAAAATGTAAGACATTACTTTAAATTTCTGTTTAACCTTGTGTTTCGTAAAATATAATTTTTGCTTAACTAAAAACAGCTGACAGTGAAGGTATTGTGCTGATGATGATGTGCTACGCTTTAAATGGTTTCAAATAAAACTTGCTGTTATACATTTTTTGTTATAGTGCATTAACCAACCTTTTTAAACTACACGCAATGAATCGTTGGCTTTGCAAAATCTTATTTCTTAAATCTTTCTCCACATAGCTTTTACTCAAATGTTCTGTGCCCTCCTCTCTCAAAATATTATCCAAATCATCTATTGGCTTATGAACAACCCACTGCCTGCATCTGTAAAGAACTTATAAAAAAGGGTAAATCAAAGCGTTAAAGAAACTCTTTATTAAAAGTAAACGCCCTCAGTAGACGTAATGTTAGCATCCTTCAACTATCATATTTATAATTCTCTATTTTTCTATGACGTGAAGAAAGATTTCGGAATGCATAGCTGTTTGCAGTCAGCTATTATAGTCGTAAGTAACACAGACGAGCCCTCTTCCAACCATTTCCTACTTCTATAGCGCACGCCGACGAATGTTGTAATTGTTCTGACTCCTTTGGTGTTAATCGGCCGTTCACTCCCAGTTTTAGTTCACACCTCACGCAGCTAGGAGGCACTAAGCAGAGTTGTCGCACGTTTCGACTCAGAGTTTCTGCTGTTATCTTTATAAGCTATTTGCTATAACCGCCCTTTTCTTTTTCAGGTAGATCATTGCACTGCGGTCGTTTGTTGATGTTCGTTTGGGATTGTTCGTTCAGCGTTTGGTTCAGTGTTTTTTATTTTTTTATTTTTTATTTATTTATTTATTTATTACAGAAGACGTTAAGCTCTCTGACCCGGCGTGCCTCCATGACTAAATAGAAAATGTTTGTAGAACATATGGGACTTAACTACGGGGTCATAAGTCCCTAAACTTACAAACTACTATGAACTAGCTAACACTAAGGACGACACAAATATCCATGCCCGAGGGGGGATTCGAACCCCCGACCGTAGTGGCCGTGCAGACCGGGACTGAAGCGCAGCAGTCCCCTCGGCCACCGCGGCCGGCGACTAAATAGATACGGCGACTGCTCACACTGTTACACAGTTACTGACAGCGTAAAAATTTTGCTCTAAAATCGCCGTTCCTTAGATCTGCCGCCCTAGGCTCCAGCCTACTTTTTTTTTCCTCAGACGTCTTAACCGTTTTTTTTTGTTTTTTTTTAATGTCATATATCCTGTGAATATTAAATATTTAAGCCTATACGTCTTGTTTTTTTTTTTTTTTTTTTTTTTTTTGACCACTTTTTTTCTTATTTGTTTTAATGCTTCCTTCCATCTTGTACTTGCAAATAAAAATCCTTTTTGCGGAAGTTTGCTTATAAAGTAGGGAAAAAATTAAAAATAATAATAATAAAAAAACATATTTGACGAATTTTCGTCTTGCTATGCCAAAGCTTTGGAACCAAAGTATTTCAAACAAAAGTAAAGCCGCTTCTATAGTAGCAAACATAATCTATTGTTATTATATTTACAATTGGAGAAAATAAATGTTTACTTCTTTTTCTATGGCCTGCCTACCGTCGAATTCAAAGTTCATCTTCTCGGTTTTTGTTTGCAGTTGTTCGTGTCCGGTTGAGGTTCAGTTTCTTCGTGCTTTCTGTTATGCACTAATACTAAATTGCTTCCTTCTCTAACTCTGAAACACGTCAGTAGGCTGAAGCACAGAATTCATCTGTAATAAAATAGAAATACGTACACTGGGGATATATCTTGTTTGAAAAACAAAAACTTATTCTGAAATACAACTCTTTTCTTCCAGAAGATTCCGTTTAATCAGTAATTAGTTCTTCATTTGTTCATTTTACCGTTCTTTGGGTTATTGTATTTATTTGTGCAATGAATGTTACTTTCATTCTATAAAAGTCCATCGTCAATGGTATTGTTCTATGTGCAATTTACATGATAGTTCTCGTAAGGAAATTAGCATATTGTTGATGATAATCCTTTATTTTCAGTAGGTTGTGGTGCCGGGTCCTTATATACATCCAAAAGTCTTGTTCGTTCTTTTCAGTGTTTTTCAATATATAAAATACTGTATGTCCCCTTAACCAGTTAACCGCATTGTTCTTCGTCTTGGGATAAAATATTTCATCGGGTAATAAGAGGCTCGAGGGTGTTATTGTATGCGGCGATGTTCTCTGGATGATTGCTAATTTTCTTCTGACTGACTGCCAGATGGTGTTCGCTTCACCACAAACAAACTGGTGATCATCAGTGTCATTTAGATTACAGGTGAGACACATAGGGGAATCGGCCATGCGAATGGAATGAAGACGTTCGTTCGTTGTCATTTTTCTATTAACGGCGTAGTACCACGTTGCCCTCACGTCAGTTGGTAAGTTCGAATGATGGATGTTTTTCCAGATATTTGACCAGTTGACTGTATTGAATTTAGTTTCTATGACATTCTTGTTATGAAACTCCATTAAGTTTTTGTATACTTGTTTGACACTTATCATATCTTTCTCTGCAATCCTCATCCTAAGATAACTGTGTTCTATTAAGAAATGTTTTAAATGGTAGAGTGTGCTGGGGATGTGGTGAACATCAATTGGGGCATCGCAGTTGGCTGGTACTATTTCGTTAAGTAAAAATGCTGCTATGCTATTCGGTGACCTCTTCCATTGTTTGTACGTCTTGCACGTGTACAGCGCATGTGCTTTATTATACACGTCTACAAGGTTTAAGCCACCGTTAATAGGTGGTAACGTCAGTGTTTCAAATTTTACTTTAAACATGTGGCCACGGCTGACGAAATGACCAAAGGCAGCCAGGATCCTTTTTGCCACGTCTTTTGGCATTGGCAGAACTTGTGCCACGTAATTTATTTTGGAAGTTAGGTAGATGTTTACGAGTTGCACTCTCTGTATTTCATCAATCATCCTGAGCGTATGTTGGTGGATGCTGGCACGTATGACATTAAGTAATTTTCTATAGTTCGAAGCAATTGTCTGCCGGATGTTTGGTGCATATTCGATTCCAAGACATTTTAATGTGGGGGTTTCCTTTATTGGTCCTTGATTGGGAACTCCTAAGCCACGCCCTATATTCATTAGTGCACATTTATTACTGTTCAGCTTGGCTCCGGATGCAAGAGCATACTTATCTATTATTTCTAATGCCTTGCATATCTCTTCGTTATCCCGGACCAGAAAGACAACGTCGTCAGCATAGGCCTTGCACACTATCTTCTCTCCATCTATTGTGATGCCTTGGAGATGTTGATTTAAATGGAAAAGCAGAGGCTCAATGGCTATTGCAAATAGGGACATAGATAGTGGGCACCCTTGTCTCACTGAACTGTTTATTGTGATAGGTTTGCTGGGCTGACCGTTGACCATGACTATAGAGGTAGCACTGTTTAAAAAATTCTTTATAATTCCGATGTAACGTTGCGGAAAGTTCATATAACCTATAGTGTGGAAGAGATAATCATGATTGATTCTATCGAAAGCTTTCTCGAAATCTAATGAGACGAGCGCGCATTTTATTTTACAAGCTCCAGCAATTGATATGATGTCTCTATAGTCACACAGTGTGTGGTGAATGGATCTGTCGCGTCCGACGCTGGATTGATACGGACCAGTGACGGTGTTCATTACGGATTTTAATCTCTCATTCAAGATGCGGGAAAATATTTTATAGTCACAGTTCAGTAATGTTATCGGTCGTAGATTTGTTACAGATTTTCCTGCATGATTTTTCGGGACTAGAACTATTATTCCCTCTCTAAACTCACTTGGGATATCACTGCTGGGATTCATTAATTCGTTGCAGATTCGTGTTAGCTTAGGTATCATTTGCCTTCGGAACGTGTGGTATAGCTCAACTGGAATTCCGTCATGCCCAGGAGATTTGTTTTTTGGACTTCGTGTTATTGCATCCGCCACGTCATCTTCCGTCACGTCAGCCAACAGATTATCTGCTTGATCCTGGTCCAGCTTCCGTGTCAGTCCTGTTGTAAGATAATTTTGTGCTGTGGTGTCCGTTTTGGTATTACTTAGCAGGTTGGTGAAGTATTTATAGATTTCGTTCTTAATCTCACTTTGCTGCGTAATCAGTCTACCATCCATGGAGCGAATTTCAGTTAATATTTTCTTCCGGTGGCCCTTACTTTCATTTATCACGTGGTAAATTGACGTATGTTCTCTTTTTATGTCGTTTTGAAGCCTTGATCGTATTTTGCAACCTTCAATCTGTTTCCGTTTCAAAGCTAAGAGTTTGGCCTGAATTCTTTTTATCTCTAAATGGTTGTTGATTACTGATCGATCATTAGTGTACAATTCTCTAAGAACTGTAAAATAAAATTCAGTCGTCCGTTTTTGCCAGGCATTCTTATCACGAGAATAGTTTATCAGCGCTCGTCGTATAGACGGTTTAGCACATTTCAGCCACCAAGTCAGTGACGAGGGGTATGAGGTGAATTTCTTCTCACAGTCAGTCCATACACTATTGAATATATCGTGACATTCAGGGTCTTGCAGATGTGCCACATTTAATTTCCACAGTCCTCGTCCCCGGTATGTTTCTTGTCTTTTAAGGTTCATGGTGCAAATGTATGCTATGTGATCTGAAAATATGGTGGGCCACAACTCGGTCTGCAGCACCTGCGTTTTTAAATTATCGGACACATATATCCTGTCGATGCGACTGGCTGAATGGCTTGTGATATAAGTAAAGCCTGGTAGTGCGCCGTTTTTGAGCTCCCAGGTATCAGTCATGTTCAGTTGTTTGATTATGTCATCAAGTTCGGCACAATAATTAAAGTTTGGCGTTTGATCTTTGGCCGACAAGACGCAGTTATAATCCCCTCCTAAAATTACTTGGTCATATCGTCCACAGAAAAGGGGAACTATATCATCTTAAAAATTTCAGCTCTACGCCGTCTATTGCTGGAGCCGGAGGGTGCGTAGATATTGATGAGCCTAGTGCCGTTGATGGTGACAGCTAAGCCTCTGGCATTTGTCAGTTTGACAACATCGTTGACAATAATACCTTCTTTGCTTAATATTGCTGTGCCGAGCTCGGAATCGTTCCCTGAATTGACAATTGCATTATATCCTGTGATATCATCAAGGTGGATGTCTGTAACTTCTTTCAACATTGCTATGTCGATATCTGCTGCGTAAAGCATATCTTGTAAGGACTTAAGTTTTAATGGCTCCGGATCTTATTGATGTTTATCGTTCCTATTTTATAGGATTGTAATGCAATTGTGAAAAGTTAGATTGACAATAAGGGTGAATAACATGACTGCGCCTAATATCTCTAGTGTATCGGACGTGGAGGTGACGTCCCCTTCGTTTTCTCACCCCTCGGTACTTCCTTCATTTCTTCGTCCTCAGGGAATTGTGCAGTTTCGTCTGCCCAGTTCCCTCTATGAGTGTATTGAAGCATCTCTTTCTCAGAGCCATGTTGAGATGGTGTTTTGTTTCGCGAGTCTTTCTTTGTAGAGTTAGCCTGTTGTCTGGGCGTTTCTATGTTTGACGAAACGTCCATACTCATCTGTTGACTCCGTTGCAATTTTCCGGACATGTCGGCACTTAATTTTCGACTAATTTGTTGCGCTTTCTCACGCACTGGCTGTACTTTATGTTTGGCGTCAGGAGGTGCTATGCGCCGTTTTTTATGTTTCTTCGGGGAGGATCCAGATTGTGGACTCTCCTCATTCTCGGAAGTGCTAGTGGGGTCCTGAGTATTATCATCTTTAATAGAAACGGCTTCCTCCTCACGCTGCACATCTTGTGCATAGGTCTCTGGGATATTTTTATCAGGTTCATCTTTAGAAACTGTTTCCGTCGTGTTGGTAGTTGCGACGACCGGTATTTGATTAGTACTGGTGTCCATTGCCACGCTTACGTTAGCGTCGCCAGTCCCGTAGTTTCCGTCCATTGCGGCGGTCGACGTGGCGGCCGTGTTGTCTCGGAGGGCCGTGGCATACGTCACCGGCAGTGACGTCATCTTCATTGGCGCGACCGGCTCACCTGCCGGCACCTGCGCCACTCTTCGCTGCACACACTCGGATCTGACGTGCCCTGTCTGTCCACAGCCTGAGCATGTACGTGGTTGATCGTCGTACATGACAATGGCTCTGTATCCGCAAACGTAAATATACGACGGAATATGTTTTTGTAGCTCAATTTTTAGTTGCCTGACACCATTGAGTACTGGGAACGTTTGAAAACTTGTCCATTTTTCGGCAGTATTGCTGATAACCCTCCCATATGGTTTTAGAGCTGAATTAATCTCATCTTCGGTTATCTCGAACGGGAGTTCAAAGACACGAACAGTTCTAGTCCCAAATCCCGCATAATCAACTTGAACTGTACCGACATTGCCGTCACAATGATTAAATTTCAGTTTGCCTCTGCATTTTTCGATAACCTTTTCACAACATTCAGTATTAATCATTTTTACATAAACAGTGCTACTCACAATCGATAGGTGGATCCCGACTATCTCACTTACACTGAGCTTTACTACATCTCGAAGGAACGCCTCTACTTCAAATGCTCTTGGTCTAGCATAGTGTTCGTCAAACGAGAACTTTAAAGTATATTTCCGTTTAGGTTGATTCATCTTGATGATCTACACATTTCGATACGTAAAGCTACTATTTACGCTACAAGAGCGTCTAACTCACCACACACTGTAAGCGCGCGTCCGGCCGCAGCGAGGAAGTAAACAGACGTCCACACTGCACGCGAGCCGAAAGCAGACTGCCTACTCAGCCTACTGGTATATTAAACCCCTTTTACACGACGAAGTTCCTTGTCTCAATTGACTACCCGAGACGAGTGAGTCTACTACAGCGCCCCTGGCGTGCTATTTCCGTACTGTGTATCGCCTGTCTCTAGTAGCCGTTTTCGTTTAGACGTAAACACCAAAACTGTATAGCTGTGTGCTATGTACTTTCGCAACTGAGGTTATGGGGGTACTTTTTACGTAGGAGCAGGAAAAGAATAAATGAGTTTATTAATGACGAAAGGATAATTCATAACTGATGTTTTCCTCAGATGGCATGTAGTAAGTTTTTTACGCTATCGAGAACCCAAATAATACGAAAAGTTTCATTCAAACTTTCGAAAAACGGAAACACATATTTGCCGAAGAAAATTTTTCCTGGCAAACACGAAACAATATCGACAATGCAGTAAAAAGCGACTGCTTATTTTATCATATCTTCCTTTCTTGTTAACAGTCAAAGTAACATCGAAAATAAAATTCTTTTTAATAAGTCTCACTTTTCTGTTGAAATAATTTTCGGTAAAACACGTTTATATATTTAAGCTCATATATATATATATATATATATATATATATATATATATATATTGTAGGGTTATTCCTCGTAAAACAGAAATATTTTTCTGCTTGCAGTTATTTCGTGTCTTTTGTACGAGAAAACTAGTAGGAAAAAAAAACAATATTAGGCTCTGGTGAAACTTTGTCGGTTAGATAAAAACACATAGGAAACAGAATAAAGTTAAATAACATGTGAAAGCATTTTTGTAATATGAATGCGCTCGACCAGAATAGGTTAAGTTCCGATGTTAGCAGACACTGCTGTTACTTGGTTGTGCGCATGCGCATTCTGCAGTACACTCGAAAATTTAGAACTCCACACGCGACACAATCTACAGATCATTGACGTCATAGACGCACTCGCGATGGGGTTGGCGGCTGATTTACACACAGGCACGAAAGGCGCAAGCTCTTCGAGTAGTCAGTTTTCGCGAAAAGTCGATTTTGTAAAACGAGGTAAATCAACCCAGTGGTGGCTGGTGTTTTAGATAACCGCGGGGGGGGGGGGGGTTACTTGTTCAGTGCCGCATCTTGATAGTAGATCCACTACCTCCTCTCCCTCTCATCCCCCTCTTGGCGTGTCAATCTTTCGGCGTCTCCCCCCCCCCTCGCGTCCAAAAGAGACAATTTGGCGCACCTCTGCTAGTGGCGCGTGGGGAAAGCTTCCTGGTCCCTAAACCCCTCTAGATATATTTTCGTTACAAGATCTGCAGAATGTCTTACCTCGGCTGGTTTGGTGAACTGAGTCGTCGGCCTACCAAGCTTATTCATTTCACACTTTTGTTCCAAGCTTAAAGCTGGGTAATTTGTTTCTAAGTGATACTGAACGTGCTCATTTTTCTTTGATAGTAAACGCGAACATATGAATATGCACACGAACACTAAAACACAGTAAGTAACTGATTACACGGATAAGTGACTGTAACAAAATGAATCTGTTATGATGAAGAGGGCACGTGACACGTTACGAATGCGCAAAGGCTGCTCTCCTGTATATATTTTCAAACAGTTAAATATTTGTCACAACGAAGAGTATAAATGTAATTTACTCGCAAAATCGCGACATATTTGCAAAGCGTGCAAAGTATATATGGCAAGTATCAATACAAACATCATTGTTGTTCCTGTAACTATTAAAAAGAAGATCGGGTTTAAAAAAATATTTGTACTCGGTTTCTAACATACTCCCTTCGACAGTGCAGATCGATGTCGCTAACCACACGGCTATTTTTGCTAGGTGGAGAGTAGTGAATCCATTAGAGTTCATGATCAGATCTAAGGGCTTTTACAGTTGATGGTTCTTTAATTTATTTTACCAAATATAATGTGTTTTTGATGAATGTTCAATGTGCCAAAAAGAAATATGAAGAGTGGATGTCACCTTCATGGAGAATTTGCACATGCGCAAGGCGAGGTGCGCAGTAGCTTCATTGTCTTTCTCTGGGACAATTCGTGTGTAACCGCCGGAGCTCGAGTAGCCAGGAGCTGGTGTCTCTACCAGCTCCAATGCCAGTGTTAAAAGCGGCGTTTACCATCGCCTCTACCTGCCGTGGAAGCGCCCATATGTTGCCTGCAGGATGTTCAGAAGAGAATTTAAACCTCAGCCGCGCTTGTGCTTTGAACCGCTGCAGTTACTGCCGCGTATATTAAGCGGCTGTGGCACGACTCGTATACGTGTTGTCTCCGCGACTTTGAATGTGTATATAAAATTAGAAGAACGAAACGACGAATGGTAGTTTAAAAACACCTTTTATTTTGATAAAACTTCAATACCCAATCACCACAAAATCTAAAAATTAAAAGTTAACTTCAATAATAAAAAGTCCTGATGTGTAGAGAAAATAGCAAAGCTGTTAAAACGTGTATGTTTTGACACAACCAGTTTCACATCAGTATAGATGCATCTTCAGGTGACATTAGCAAAATTATTACATGATATTCAGAAAACAGCGTCCAGCTTTCAGGAGGCCTTGTTAAAATACTCTCACAATATGGTGTGGTCGTCATTGATAAATAATATCCAGATTTGTCCATTACGGAGAAACCAGAAATGTGAGTCTGTGCATACCTATGTACCGAGGTGGCAGCACTTCCTGGTCTGTTTCCTAACTCACATTGCTAGTAGACCCTAATAACTAAAATTTCCACTGCTGTGAAATATTAGGTCATCGCAGTAACTAAGAAAAGCGATCAGTGATAATTTAAGAACAATCCCAGCAGTCAGAAAAGCGCAACAAACGCATGGCATAAGAAGAACTGGTGCAGCTGTTGAGGCATCGATGCACCTGTTGCCGTGTGGCGACGCGCGTGCACCGGCAGTGCACAAGACTTGCCTTCGTCTGGTCATGCGGCAGTTCTTTGCTGTCGTCGTCAGACATCGGTTGTGTCTTAAATGGCACCATCCCGAGTGTAGAAATACTTTACGAAGTACGGTAGCAGTGAGGTACAATGCCCCATTTGCTTTAAAAAGCTGAAAACGGGCGGAGGTACTGCAAACATGCTGTGTCATTTAAGGAGAAAGCATCCAAAATGTTTCTTGGAAGAGAAGGTAAATTCGATTCATATACCTATTATGTAAACTTGGAATAATTACTTTTAATGTATTATCATATTGTTATGCTAACAAGTTTTATTAATGTGATTCCTTGAAAGCGAGAGGCTTTATTAATAACCAATATGGGCTTAGGTAACATTGATCATGTGGTGCGGTCTGAGGCTCCATGTTACGGACTGTGCGGCTGCTCCAGTCGGAGGTTCGAGTCCTCCCTCGGTCATGGGTGTGTATGTTGTTGTTAGCGTAAGTTAGTTTAAGTTAGATTAAGTAGTTTTTTAAGTCTAGTGACCGATGACCTAAGCAGTTAGGTCTCATAAGAACTCACACCCATTTGAACATTCTTTGATCATGTGGTACACAGCCTCAATTTGCGTAAATTTACACTGACAACAATCATACTGTTAGTCATAACTGTGACTTTATTTTTCGAAATATTTCTACACCACTGATTGAAGTTCATTTACTGACTGTAACTATAATGTATATAACGAGATATTCGTATGCTCTGTCTCACAAGTTCAAATTACGGAGTGGTTGGCTCAATATTCGTAACTGCCGGATGGAAATACTAGGCCAGTAAATCTGTATGCTTCGTATATCGTCTTCTACGGACTCCTGGCTAGGCTTACACTCAAGAAGGCGTAGTATTGGTAGGGGATCTTGCAAAATATGGAAAGACTAGTGATTTGTCGTATAACGTAAAATTTACCTAAATTTTAACTACATTTCGTAAGTTTTGGTTTCGGCTGAAACTAGAAGAACCGAAAATTCGATTACGGTTTCTGTTTCGGCCTCAAAATATGTTTCGGTCGAACTCTACTGGAATAATAGCAATAAAAAACCGAAAACCGGATATTTAAAAAACAGTTTATCTTGAGCATTTTTTACAGTGCGCTTAAACTGGAGATGAAAAGAACCGGTATAACTGAAAACCGGTTGTTTCATCAATAACCGCCATCCCTAGTTAGTACGCTTCGAGCAGACCACAATCCTTGTGTATTTCCGATCGTCGCGTAATCTACATCTACAACCATATTCCGCAAGCCACCTGACGGTGTGTGGCGGAGGGTACCTTGAGTACCATTATCGATTTTCCCCCCTATTCCAGTCACGTATTGTTCGCGGAAACACGGATTGTCGGTATGCCTCTGTGTGGGCTCTAAGCTCTGATTTTATCCTCACGGTCTCTTCGCGAGATATACGTAGGAGGGAGCAATATACTGCTAGACTCCTTGGTAAAGGTATGTTCTCGAAACTTCGACAAAAGCCCGTACCGAGCGACAGAGCGTCTCTCCTGCAGAGTCTTCCACTGGAGTTTATCGATCATCTCCGTAACGCTTTCACGATTACCAAATGATCCTGTAACGAAGCGCGCTGCTCTCCGTTGGATCTTCTCTACCTCCTCTATTAATCCCACCTGGTACGGATCCCACACCAATGAGCAGTATTCAAGCTGCGGGCGAATAAGTGTATTGTAACCTACTTCCTTTGTTTTCGGACTGCATTTCCTTAGTATTCTTCCAATGAATCTGTCTGGCATCTGCTTTACCGACGATTGATTTTATATGGTCGTTCCATTTTAAATCCCTCCTAATGACTACTCCCAGATACTTCATGGAATTAACTGCTTCCAGTTGCTGCCCTGCTATAGTGTAGCTAAATGACAAAGGATCTTTCTTTCTGTGTATTCGCAGCACATTACACTTGTCTACATTGAGGTTTAATTGCCATTCCCTGCACCATGCGTCAATTCTATGCAGATCCTCCTGCATCTCAATACAATTTTCCATTGTTGCAACCTCTCTATATACTACAGCATCATCCGCAAAAGCCAGCCGCGGTGGCCGAGGGGACTGAGGCGCTCCAGTCACGGTCTGCACGGTCACTACAGTCGGGGGTTCGAATCCCCCTCGGGCATGGATATTTGTGCCGTCCTTAGTCTTAGTTAGGTCATAAGTAGTTTGTAACTTTAGGGGCTGATGACCCCGTAGTTAAGTCCCATAAGCTATACAAACATTTAATGAAAGTCCAGCTCCAGTTGCAATTAGTTGTGCTTTATTTAAGCCCACACTACCGGTTTCGGCCTCTATGTTAGGCCATTTTCAAGTGTGACAGACGTTATGCCATAGAGAAAGCAACGTCAAGTCACTTTGACGTTGCTTTCTCTATGGCATAACATCTGTCACACTTGAAAATGGCCTAACATAGAGGCCGAAACCGGTAGTGTGGGCTTAAATAAAGCACAACTAATTGCAACTGGAGCTGGACTTTCATTAAATTTGAACCACAGTTGCGGCAACAGGAACCATCCAACGATGGAGAAACTAATAATATACAAACATTATCTAATAATATTTCGCCATGATCCGCTATTGAATGCTAACATTGATGCCTCGTCTGATATTATGCCTTTTACTTCAGAATCATTCTTCACCGAATCTAAGTACATTCTTCTTGGTCTACCTCCTCTTACCCTCCGTTGCCGAACTCATGAGTCTCTTAGGTAACCTTGCTTCTCCCATGCATGTATCACGACCCCACCTTCTCAGTCTGTTAGCTCGAATTGCTTCATCCATGGTGTTCATTCCCAGTTTTTCTTTGATATCCTCATTATGGACACCCTCCTGCCATTGTTCCCATCTATTAGTACCTGCAATCATTCTTGCTACTTTCATATCTGTAGCCTCTTCCTTATAAATAAGGTAACCACCCAACTTTCACTCCCATACAACAAACTTGGGCGAAAGATAGACCGGTGCACTGCTTAGTCATGGTACTGACTTCCTTCTTGCAGAAGAGAGTAGATCTTAGCTGAGCACTCAATGCATTAGCTTTGCTGCACCACGATTGCAGTTCTTTCACTATGTTGACATCCTGTGAGAAAATACATCCCAGGTACTTGAAATTGTCTACCTGTTCTAACTTTGTTTGGCACTCAATCTGTTTAAATCTCTTTCGCACAGACATTACTTTCGTTTTGCAGATTCCGATCTAGTACTTTGAATGTGTATATAAAATTAGAAGAACGAAACGGAGAATGGTAGTTTAAAACACCTTATATTTTATTTATTTATTTATTTATTTTTCACTGGCGAGTTTTTTTCTTGGGGTTCACTGAACCAGTGAACACATAGGACACGTCGTCATTGAGTACACCACTGATCAGACGTCATTAATACCGATTAGTACGCTTGGAGCAGACCACAATCCTTCTTGTGAACTTCCGATCGTCGTGTAATGTGAGCATTAGATATGAGTCTGTGACACCTGCGACGCTGGGGCGCTATCGACATCTTGCACGGTGGGGCGGCGTCGCCCCCGGGCAGCTGGGCAGCTGACGGATGGCCGCTCGTTAGCCTCAGTGCCGCCCGCGGCTGCCCCCCTACCTGCCCCCCTTTGCCCCCCTGCCCCCTGCCCCCCTGCCCCCCTGCCACCACCGCTCTCAAAAACCGCCGCGCGCCCAAATTACCTGCGGCCTGCCGCAAAGGCCGCCTCCCCCTCCACCACCCCACTCACCCGCCCCCGCCTGCCACACTCGGCAGCGTCAAAAACACGGCGCGCCGTTCCGCTGCTGTGCCGCATTCAGTGGCCGGCCGCGGGCCGCGGCCCTCAAAACTACAAAACTTTGTTGTTGCCAGCCAGTGCGCTCGCACCGCAGGTGAAAGCGTCACTCCAGCGTAACACAGGCCGCTTAGCGCATAAAACGCGCCGTTCTGTAACCCGAACAAAGCGGGCGGTCAGACCATTTGCTGACATTCCAGTGTAACTACGGTGGCAAATCTTTTCGCAACTACGAGGGTCGTGTTTGTCCCGCGGGCTGACGGGTGAGAGTGTATTGTGCAACTGGCAGGCGGAGGTTGAAGCCGCCCTACCTCTGCAGGCTAGTAGCACCCACTACCGTTCAGTGGTGGAATGAGTGATTATCTTAATTTTTACTTCTATAGTTTTAACTAACCTGGCTTCTTTTTATCTTTATTGTTGTTTTGATGCCCGAGCTGGGCAGGCTGGCAGCAGCATGTTACGCTGCTCTTCAGTGTGAACACGTTGACAATGGTGGACACGAGTAGTTAAATACAATGGAGATTATAATCGGTGAATTAGAATAGACATGGTGAAGTATTGAACATTAAAAAGTAGTAAAGACGATAAAATACATGCAGTCGTTAAAAAGATGGGCACAGTGGCTGAAAAACACATTGACGGACATAAACACTGAAACCGAAGAACAGGACAGAGACACTAGTTAAAACATACTGGTGACGCTTGTATTTGTGGCAGTGGTCACAACGAGTTAAAAATACCCTGAGTAGGCGTACTGCACAGCACAGGGGAGGGTAGTGGGAGACGAGAGGAGGGGAAGGTAGTGCGTAAGGACTCCGGAGGACGAAAGGGAAGAGCAAGTGAGGAAACGGAGAGGAATGGGGTGTGGGAGGGGGCATTGGATCTATGGGGACTGAGTAGGGTTAGGGTTGGTAGGAAGGCCAGATATCAGGACGGAGAGCGTCATCCGGAAGAGGGAGGTGGCAAAAGTGATCCTGGGGAAGTATGTGGAGAGTGTGGAGGTGAAGAGAGGGAGGGATACAGTGGTATAGGCGCGACATAGGCCAAGGATTGGTGAGGATGGGTTAGACAAGGAGGCCACGGGACTCTATTTTACGGGAAATGTACATAGTCCAGTAGGGTTAAAGCTAAAAATTTGACAAATCGGATATATATATATATATATATATATATATATATATATATATATATATATATATATATATTCTGGAGTGCAAAACGTTTTTTTTTTTTTTTTTTTTTTTTTTTTTTTGACCAGTTTCGGTTTTATTTTAGACCATCTTCAGGAAATTAAGCTCCATTGATGCTGTGGAGCTGGCAGGAAACTTGGAGCCTACTAGTTCCACAACATCAATTTCCTGAAGATGGTCTAAAATAAGACCGAAACTAGTCGAAAAAAATAAAACTTTTTGCTCTCTGGACTGTTCTTTATATATAAATTTAAGTAAGAGTGCTGTTTCCCATAAGTGAAACAAAAATGTTTCCAAAAATATGAAATCGGAAATAAATAATTACAAAAGATTTTATTATTTTAATGGAAACATTTGTGGCCCAATATGACTATCCTAGGTTTTCCTACTCGGCGGAGTTGTGCATAAGTAGTGGAGGGCAAAAATGTACCGGCAAAAGGGATATTTTTTCGGTTTTGTGATTATATCTGGTAAATTACTCGCAATATCGAAAACATAGTGCAATTAAAAGTTGTAGGGCATGAAATTCTGCATTGAATGAGACCACCCGCATGTTTTCCAACCACCCATTTCCATACTAGTCCTCTTCAAAATTGGACCAATTTCACATGTTCTTGACAAACTTTCGTTTTAACCTCTGTTTTTTGGTAATCTCGTTGAAACTAAATCCATCTATCAATAACGTGTTTCATAAAAAATATATGGAGCAATAAATTCTGCGTTTCTTGTGACCAAAAGTAAAATGGACCACCCGTTTCTGTACAGATAAGTTTTTACTTTCATTGCTATGCATGTTAGGTACTTCACAACTACAAAACTAGGTCTCTAGATCAGCTTTATGCAGAGAACTCAGAAATAACATTATCATGAGTAGAGTTTGAAGAGTAATTTAATTCTTTTTTTTATTTTTCCTTTATAGTCAGGGGTAAATTACGGGACAAAAAATTTAAGGTCAACTTTGGCAATTCCTTATTAAACGGCAAAGCCTATTTACATCTTGTTATTCTGCCTTTGTTTACATGTTCTGCCTGGCAAGCCAGTGTAATAATGACAAAACAGTATCTTTTGTAATTCCTAAGGTAATAGTTTATAAAGTTACCACCAAAAAACCCGAACACTAAATTTGACCTAATTTGGAGGTAAATATATTTATGTAGATCACCTATAATTTTAATTTAAGCCGTGGTGCGCAAGGCCGTTCGCTGTCGGGGGTTCGAGTCCTCTCTCAGGCATGGGTGTTTGTGTTGCCGTTAGCGTAAGTTACTTTCAGTTACCAGAATGAAACTTTCATTCTGCAGCGGAGTGTGCGCTGATATAAAACTTTCTGGCAGATTAAAATTGCTCTACTAGAATATTTTGCATAACTGTGCAGTTATCACGCGGCAGTTTCCTAGGTCCGCCCACTAGGCAACACAGTTTATTGTCTTTTTGGGGCGCCCGGCTCTACCAGAGGACGAAAAGGACAGGTCCGGCCCAGGTAAAAGCTTTTTCGTGGCTGCCACCCTATCCTCTCTTTCTCTGTTCGATGCATCTGGAATGAGGAAGACTCCAAGTCAGTGTGTATGATTTGTTCACACCACTGAAAGATGTAAGCCTGGAAGAAGCAACATTTGTCATCGATGGTGGATAATGGAAGAATAGTGAAACATTCCAGTTAATGCAAAGCAAATACGTTGAATATCTAAAAAGGCACTACAGCTGAAGTGCGACAAGTGTGGTGTTTGATGGCTACCCAGAAGACCTACCCACCAAGTGCACCAAATATGCTGAGCGCCTCCGCCGAAGCGAAAGACGCACTACTCCTGAAGTCATCTTTACCGAGTTAATGGTGGTGACTAAGGAGCAATTCCTTTCCATCGACAGAAATGAAGCACGTCTCATTAGATTGATTCTTTCGAGGCTTGAAGTCATCTCAATACAGCAAGCTAATGAAGGCGCAGATCACCTAATTGTTGCCACAGCGCTTGAGTTGTCACATGAATATGAGATGGTTGTGGTAGTTGGTGAGGATACAGACCTTATCATGGTCAATACCCTAGCCACACCATCAGAAAATACATATTTCTTGAAACCCAGAAAAGGAAAGACCTCAGCAAAAGTATTTGGTTCCAGTAGTTTCAAACTGGCAAACATCAGAAGGCCATTCATATTTCTCCACGCCATAAGTGGATGTGATACAACTTTAACCCTCTAAGTCAGGGTAAGAAGAAGGTAGTGCAATCTATTGGTCAAAAATAAATGTCTTCTGGAAGATATCAAACCTTCCATCGAGCATGACGCTCGAGCTGAAACTATTGTCGAAGCTAGCCTCTAATTTTTAACAACCCTCTTTGGAGGTAGGGCAGGAGACACTTTAGACAAACTGCGATTCGACCTGTTTTCCAAAGAGGTTGTGAAATCCAGATGCAACCTAGAATCCCTATCACCAACGCCGGAAGCAGCTCTCCAGCATTGTTCGAGGACTACTTACCGAGTACAAATGTAGGTAGGAGAGCCGGCCCCGGTGGCCGAGGGGACTGAGGCGCTTCAGTCATGGTCTGCACGGCCACTACGGTCGGGGGTTCGAATCCCCCCTCGGGCATGGATATTTGTGCCGTCCTTAGTTGGGGCTAGTTCATAAGTAGTTTGTAAGTATAGGGACTGATGACCCCGCAGTTAAGTCCCTTAAGCTCAACAAACATATGAACTATTTTTTTTTTTAGTCACTTTCCCCTGCGGACTGATCGGAAAAATGGCTGGTTCGAAATACGGATGCAGGATAGGAAGCGGAAAGTCGGCGATAGAAGGGAGTACAAAAGGTTTCGGACTTCGAAGATGGAAAGGTAATAAGTTTGATTTTAAATATGTGAAATATATGTCGAAAGATATACATTCAGTATACAAGTCAGTAAGTACCAAGTTCACTGCCTGTGCAGTGAGAGGAAGAAGAAGAGACGTTGACAGGACAGAGGGAGGCCGCCGAATGAGACTGAGTATCATTCCGTCGATTTGCAAGTGCGCACGTTGCGTTAAAGTGCCAACAGAGCGCGCTCCAGAGATCATCGCGTACCCGATACGGAAATAGATACTCAGAGAAGTTACAGTACCTACTTTTACCCTTTTCATCTCATACTTTTATGTAAAATTGTGTTAGTACGAAATATAACAACCACTTCTTAATTTCAAGAAGTGTGCTTGATTCCTTCGTATCAGTGGAATGGATATCACTATAATATATACGAAAAACATTTTTACTATTATTTTTCAAATATTACAAGATTGTAATATTCTATTACTACATTAAATAAGTACAAGATAATGGGTTGCTTTACTTCTGTATTTAAAAGAGTGTACATAAGAATTACTGAAGAACTACATTAAAAATAGTCTTCATTTATGAGGAGCTGTAAACAAATAGGTGGTCCAATAAATTCACTTTTGGTTTCATATAATGCAGAATTTATCTCTCTATATATTTTTTATGGACCACCTTATTGATAGATGGGTTGTTTCAACTATATTACCAAAAAAAACGAGGTTAAAACAAAATTTTTTTATTAAAATTGATCCAATTTTGAAGAGCAGTAGTGTGGAAATGGGTAGTCCAAAAATATGTAAATGGTCTCATTCAATGCAGAATTTCATGCCCTACAATTTTAATTCCACTATGTTTTCTATATTTTGATTAATTTACGAGATATAATTCCAAAACCGAAAAATACCCCTTTTCGGGTACATTTTTGCCCTCCGCCACTTATGCACAATTACGCCGAGGGGAAAAACTTAGGATAGTCATACTAGGACACAAACGAAGCCTTTTAAAGAATAAAACTTTTTGTAGCAATTATTTCCGATTTGATTGTTAATTCTACTGGAGTAATAGGATACGGATATATTCAAGGAATTGTAGAAGGAGAGGGAAAGAAATTAGGTCGTAGAGGACCCTCATGGGGGAGGGGAGGTGTCACTCGGCTTCGCACGGGTGTAATTTATCTATATCTATAGATGTGAATATCTGTTCGGTGTACGTTTATCACGTCTGAACCACAAGACATAAAGGGCTAAAACTTTGTACAGTTACTAATGTCTACCCGGGGAAGGCTTTAGGCACGGTTTTATGACGATCGGATACCTATTCATCTATATATATATTAATGTGAATGTCTGTTCGGTGTACGCTTATCACGACCGAACGACAAGACGCAGAGACTTAAATATTTGTACAGTTACTAATTTATACCTGAGGAAGGTTTTAGGCACGGTTTTATAGCGATCTGATAGATATTTAGTAATTTGAAAAATATAACGCGAAATGTGGAACAATAATTACTCTTTGAAAATTATATTTACTTTTTGTTGCTTGAGGGTTGATAATGATAAAAGGGTGGAGTATATTGGGATGGAAAGTTACAGTATATTCTACGTGTGTGTGTGTGTCAGTGTGTTAATATTTCGGTCTGAAGCGAAAACTACAGAAAGCAAACGAATGGTCTCCCGTTGTACACCATAGCAGTTCCATGCCGATAGCTATAAGTGGGTGGAAGATATGGTGGTTGAAAGTCGTCAGATTATAAAAAAATTCGGACTGAAGGCCAGCGATGACGTTTGAGACTCTATAGCAAGAAGGTTACATACAGCGAAACGTGATGACACAGACCATATCTTTGGTCTATGCGTGCTACAATGTCTTCAGCTCTTTCTCTGTAAGGATATGCAAACCGAATAAGGAAATATAAGAATAAATAAATAGCACACTACTGAAAGATAGCTTATCTACCATAATGAACCAACACGCGAGCGTAGCCTTGGGTTTAAGTTAGTAATCTATATGTATAAAAATCGATGTGTGTATGTATGTTATTCGTTGCTATGTTCCACCTAACAGCATTAAACACAATGCATACTATACTTAAACACTGTTTAACTTGTTTAATCCATATTTAGGTACAAATATCACAATGTGACTGATCTGTGCTGGCTCCCTACCCTTGTTTGTAAGTCCTTTGGCGCCCATGCACTGTATTGCGGTTTCGAAATTTAGTTGCCGCTTTCGCCATCGGCGGCGCTGCGTTGTATCGGTAGCGCGCATGAATCTTTGACGTTGTTTTGTGTGCAGGTTCAGTATGGGCCAGAGTTGGTAAACACTATTCTGTTTGAGGAATCGATTCCTGCGATTCAATCGCACGTTGTCAATAGATTCAAATGTTCAAATGTTTGTTAAGCTTAAGGGACTTATCTGCGGGGTCATCAGTCCCTAAACTTACGAAATACTTATGAACTACCTTATACTAAAGACGACACAAACATGCCTGCCCGAGGGAGCATTCGAAGTCCCGACGGGGAACGGCCTCGCGCATCGGAACATAGCGCCTCAATGCGCTTGTCCACTCTACCGCAGCAAGGTCCTACGATTCGTTCAAGATTCTTTTCTGTCTCCGACGGCCCAATTCTACTATGAATACCAAAAAGGGAGACAATATAGTTATCGGATTTTTTTTTTTTTTTTGTATTATTATATGTATGCTGCGTAATTTTCAGACTTAAAAGCCATTCGATTCAGCTCTCAAAAAGTCTCAAGAAAATAGCCTTGAAGTTATGCCACGAATTACTTCTGCTGTCGTCGTAAATCATTGGTAACGTTACGGTGTCAAACTAGTGAATGTAGGACACGTATTTCGAATGTTTCTGTAACCTTACAATTTCCTTTTAGGTCCTATTCGGAAAATTTGTCCATTTAATTATAAATTTCATTAAATGTATGGTGAGTAGCACATATCACTTAGTTTCAGGAAAAACATCTACATAAATCAACATAAAAATAAAATCGTCTCTAAATTCTAAATTTTAGTGAAATACAAGAAATTTGCTTTATGATGTAAAAGTGTTTATTTGTGTGAAATCGGTCTCTTTCAGGAAAGTTAAAAATAAAAACGTAAATCATTAAAAAAAAAACATTTTCGATGTGCTTTAGAAACATTAAAATCGAGTTTTTGTATTAAAAAATATTTGTAAAATTGAGTTTTTACAATAAATGAAACCATCTAAATGAACTCAAGAAGAAAAAACCTCTCTAAATACTAAATATAAACCAAATCGTTAGAGCCGTTTCTAGGAAACCCGAAATATAAATATGCATGAATTGCTTTTTTAAATACATCGTTTATACAGTTTTTATGTAATGTGTGTGTGTGTGTGTGTGTGTGTGTGAGAGAGAGAGAGAGAGAGAGAGAGAGAGAGAGAGAGAGAGAGAGAGAGAGAGATGTGATGTGACGTGAGCCTACGTAAATTTTCATCATACTTTGATTTCTTGATGTTAATCGTATATATTAACAGCTGTGAATTTGCTACGTTTCGTTTCTGTTATCTGTAATTCGTGAATAATAATTAACGGCTAACGATCTTCGTTCTGTGCTTCCTTTGTAAACACGCTTCCTCGTCACTGACAGCTTTCTGGCTTTCGTAATCATTCTGCACGATTCGCCAGTTGCCTTCGAATCATGAATCGTCGGAGACTCGATTCGACTCTCTCGAATCTTTATTTGTATTCGTTCAAATGAACGACTCATTCACAAATCGCCAGGTGTTGGGGCGTAACCAACAGAGCTCGAGTAGCCAGGAGTTGGCGCCCCTACCAGTCCAACGCCAATGTTTAAAGCGGCGTTTCCCCTCGTTCCTCCCTGCCGCAGTAACACCCACATGCGCCTCCAGAGGGTTCAGACGAAAACTTGAACCACAGTCGCGCATGCGCACTGCAACGCTGTGGCCACTGCCGCCTATATAAGGCGGCCGCGCTACGACTCGTATACAAAACAACTGCCATCTACTTTACTAAGAAGCGTCCACGACTGCCAACCAACCTGAAACTTTACAGGACAAAACATACCATGGGGAGATACGGTGACATATCTAGGGGTCACCTTAGATAAGCACTTCTTCCTTCATAAACACGTCGACAGCTTGCGCAATAAAGCGTACTCAGTGGCGAAGAGCCTAATGCCTTTCTTCTTGAGCACTGACCTGAGTACTAGCGCCAAATTATGCCTGTACAAAGCCACGGTTCTATCGAAGATGCTTGATGGCAGCTCAGTCTGGGGACTGGCCAGTGCTACCCAAATTCAACGACTGCAGGTGATATAGAATAAAACCTTACGATGGATCCTCAGGGCAAACAGGTACACACGGGACACCGACATCCATGAGGCACTTCACATGGATACTATCATGGAAACCGTCCAAAAAAAGAGCGACGAAGATCAACCACAAGATTGACCAACTACGGGATACTGTACACAACACCCGCACATTGGGGAGGACAATGCCACTTCCATGGCATTGATACAAAGTGCCACGGGCCTTGACTAATCGATAAAGTCTTAAATTAGATGTAAATACAAAGTTTAATTGAAATTGTCATTAATACATCGAGAGGGGTACCTTAAGGACCAAAATAAAGGCCCTTACTAGTTAACCCCTAAATTTTATTGTCATAAATAAAGTTACAGTTAACCCCCATATGCTCAACTGTGGAGTGTAAATCGTCCATGACGATGGATCTGCAATCACTTAGTACCAAAAAAAAAAAAAGTTTCAAATTGATGAAAGATGTTCAAATGTTTGTAAATCGTATGGAACATAACTATGGGGTCATCAGTCCCTAAACTTAAAAACTACTTATCAACTACTTACGAACTAGGATGGCACAAATATACATGACCGAGGGGAGATTCGAACCCCCGACCGTAGTGACCGTGCAGACCGTGACTGAAGCGCCTCAGTCCCCTCGGCCACTGCGGCCGGCTTTCAATTTGCCTATAAAAGAACAGTGTTTATTTTCAGAATGAAACTTTCACTCTGCAGCGGAGTGTGCGCTGATATGAAACTACCTGGCAGATTAAAAGTGTGTGCCGGAAACAGGACTCGAACCAGAGACCTTTGTCTTTCGCGGGCAAACGCACTACCGACTGTGCTATCCCGACAAGACTCACGATGCCGCCTCACAACTTTACTTCCGCCAGTACCTTGCCTCCTACTTTCCAAACTTCACAGAAGCTCTCCTGCGAACTATGCAAGACTAGCACTCCTGGAAGAAAGGGTATGCTGGAGACATGGCGTAGCCTCAGCTAATGGATGTTTCCAGAATGAAACTTTCACTCTGCAGCGGAATGTGCGCTGATATGCTGATATGAAACTTCTTGGCAGATTAAAATTGTATGCCGGAACTGGGACTCGAATCTGGGACCTTTGCCTTTTCGTGGGCAAGCGCACTACCGACTGTGCTATCCCGACACGACTCACGATGCCGCCTCACAACTTTACTTCCGCCAGTACCTCGCCTCCTACTTTCCAAACTTCAAGAAGTTCTCCTGTGAACCATGCAAGACTAGCACTCCTGGAAGAAAGGATATGGTGGAGACATGGCTTAGCCACAGCCTAAGGGATATTTCCAGATGAAACTTTCACTCTGCAGCGGAGTGTGCGCTGATATGAAACTTCCTGGCAGATTAAAATTGTGTGCCGGAACCGGGACTCGAACCTGGGACCTTTGTCTTTCGCGGGCAATCGCACTCGTCGTGTCGGGATAGCACAGTCGGGGGTGCGCTTGCCCGCGAAAGGCAAAGGTCCCAGGTTCGAGTCCGGGTTCCGGGACACAATTTTAATCTGCCTGGAAGTTTCAGTGTTTATTTTATTTATTTACTTTTTTCGCGACGAGCTTTCTTCCGAGGGTTCACTGAGCCAGTGGGCACATAGGACGCGCCAGCACTGGACATGAGCGTTTTCCACTTTGTTCTACACATAAAAGGGCGCTCTCCGAGAAGTGAATGTAATCACAGACAAATTTATACAGACGGGAAACCTCCATAAGGGCCCGGTCCTATGCTCAGGGGTGCGGGGAGGGAGGGTTTCCAGCAGTTCCGTAAGATATCCCATGATGGCGCTGCGGTCAGAAGCAGCTCTTTAAACTGGCCAGAGCAGGCGGCAGGTAGCGACTGTCCCCACCACCACCTCCCCTCAAACGCCAGCAAGCCGGACACAGCCGTGGCCTCGTGGCAGGCGGCACGAGCTCTCCCCTCAGCCTCCTCTCCACGCTAACCTCTGACGTGCGAGAGGCACCCTAAGCCAGGGAACGGCCTGACACCTGCTAGCATCTTACGGAACTATGAGGGGTGCGTAGGACAGTGGTTTAGGAGGGGCTACTCCTCTGTATATGTTACTCTGTGACGTAATCCATTGAGCGGGCGATGGTGCAGAGGGCAGGTGAGGCGAGGCGGTGCGGCGTGGCACCTGGCGCTCCATATGTATGAGTGGCGGATGCTTGGCGCATAACGGCGCGGATGCGGCCCATTGTGCCCGCCAAGAGCCGCCGGCATTGTCGCCAGCTAATGGCCGCCTGCCTCCTGCCTCCTGGGGGGACGCCCCTACTGTGGCCTCCTCTCTCTCGCCTCGCGCCTGAGGCGCCGAAGCACCGCTCTACCTGCGCTGGCCGCTACATAATTACGACCGACACAGGCTACGCTCCTGTATTCCGTCTGATCCCTTTGTCTCGTCCTCCGTCCTCGCCACTTTCTTCTCGTGTTTCACTCGCGGTGTATCCTCTTCCTCGCTATTTCTTCGAAATTTTCATTCTCTGTATTCATTCGTGTATTCTGTCTGTTCCTCTTGTTTCGTTCTTGTTTTCTCCGCCCTCGCTTCTTTTACTTTCTTGTCACTGTCATTACCACCTTTGTGATTAACTCTGTGTCTTTTCTCTTACTCGCAATTTCTTCTTATTTAAATTCTCTGTAACTTTATAGCAATTTCGATTTCTGGCACAATCAATACTGTATATGCTTGAACTCTTCTTGGCGATCTAAATTGTTGTATGTTGTGAAATATACTGTGATTATAACCAAAGTTAAACTTTCGAATCGTCTTATCTTTTCACTCAGAAAGATGTCGTCTCACGTGAGCCATTACCAACAACAAATGAACAGATAAAACAATATAGATGTAGGCTGTTGGTAGATGAATAAATACTTTGAATTAAAACCCACAGCCATAGTCCCAATATCCATTGCAATAAGGAGCTGCATGGCTTAAAAAGCTTTGCGCCTGTCTCCATTAACTTCTGAAATGCTATAAATCACTTTGTTGGGAACAGTATGTCACTGGCATTGAGTCAGATACTTCTGAGACGCAGGCAGGGGCAAAAATTTGATCATTTTTTCTACTGTCTTCCCACAGGTGTTCTAGGTATCTCCCTCAATGGTCTTACCATCGCCAGCATGAACATCATCACTGTGAACTTTGCTTTGTATTTCACGTAGGCCTCAGTGTCCATTACCTCACCGTGCTCCATCAACTGAAACACTGATGGTATGACTTATTTTGCTCGCCGTGGAGGTTCGAGTCCTCCTTGGGGCATGGGTGTGTGTGTTGTCCGTACGTTAGTTTACCTAGGTTTAAGTAGTTTGTAAGCTATGGACTGATGACCACGCAGTTTGGTCCGATAGATTTACAGACTGGGTTGGACCGGATATGCAACCAAATGTTTCAAAATCATATACTCGCCGATATCTAACCATCTCAGGAGAGAGGGGAAATTCCTAATCTTGAGGAGGCATCGTTATTGCAGCCTTGAAACTCGGTAAACTGCCTCTAATGAAGAATATCATCCGGTCAATTTCACCAGTTTCTTCTGTAAGTTACATGGATTATGGTGAGTACCAGATTCGTGACTGCTGCGATCTAATGATTTTGATCTACGGCAGATAATTTGGTGCAACTAGAGCTGGCCATTCTTGGACGATTCTAGTCATCTACCAAATTGCGAGAACACACCCCACTGCCTTTTCAGTTCCCATATGAAGGTGGTCGACGTTTTCTGGACCGAGCAACTTTTGCCACCCTGTAGTGGACTCGTCTCAATGGATGATTTTATGTTATGTTTTTTTTTCTTTTTTTGTGTAGGGGGGTCTATTGGGACAATGAGGGGTTGACAGAACGTCCTGTTACCTCGTCTACCCCCAACTGGGTCACGACTGATTAGGCTTAGTGGTTTTTTCGGGCTCTCGCACTAACCATCTCTTACCCTCCCTCAATTCCCCGCCTGGTTTGTTTGACTTGTCTTCTTCCTATTTTCTCGCCTTTGGCTTGTGGCTACCCTCTCCTAGTTACTGTTGGGTGGGGTACCTAGGGAAAGTGAAAATGGGTGTGTCATCCCATAGCCTCTCTGCCTTCCAAAAACCTAGCACATTCCTTCTACTGGGTTTCATGCAACAGGCCGTTCTTTGACATGGATCTCTGATAACTTGGCTGTTTCAGGGAGGAGGGACTGATGACCAAATAGTTTAATTCCCTTAATGATTAAACCGGCCAATTTTAATACTTAAGAGGTTTCACTGTCCGTTGTTAACAATAGCAAGGCCCTGAGGGTCTTGTATCACCTGTGTGGGCTCTCTTTCGCATATGAATATGATTCGTTAGAATTCGTAATTACTGTCTGACCTGTCTACGCCTAGTCACATACACTGCAGCCGAAAATTAAAACAACAAAAGGTCAAGTTTGGACCAGCGGCGAATATAGCTTTTTTGGGGGTGGGATCCAAAAGTAACGTAAAGAAAAGTAATTTTAAGTACACATTCCATGATACTTTGTATCAGTTTTTCTGCGCATATTCAGAGGATAATTTGCTCTGAAGCCTCTTTTACTTTACTGATATCAATATTTTTTTATTGCTGACATTACATCATAAAAATACAGCTATTAAAAAAACTGTCACGAACTTCACACCAATATTGGGAAGTATGACTGTCTAAATGGCGATGCCTTAAAGCGTCATTCATTACAATAATTCAAATACCGTACTTACGTTTTTTTTTTACATTCATTATTTCGGGCGGGGGGCAGACCCCCTTACCACCCCTCGCCGCCTTACATACCCCAATGGATTGGACGATTGCTTTTATTTCGCCTCAAACCGATATGACAGGTGATAGTAAAGTAAAACTCATGTAGACAATACAGAACGGAAACAACTGATACATGCACAACCGTAGACACCAATGTTGGGGATTCGAACCCCCGACCGTAGTGGCCGTGCAGACCGTGACTGGAGCGTCTTAGTCCCCTCGGCCACCGCGGCCGGCACCAAATACTACCCCGTTTGACAGTTGCCTAGACGTCAACGTCGGCGTGGTTGTGCGGACGGGCGTCTACCGCGCGCAACAGGATTTTATCCATAGCTGATGACATTTGTGAATTCGGCAAAGTTGTGCCTTGAGAATGAAAGGGTGTGCTACTGTTGAAATATCGGCGAAGATGATGATAGGTGACGGGGTAAGCAACCAAAGCAATTTTGAATCATCGAATTAATGTAATTCTAATAATGTAATTAACCGGTTGTCGTTTTCCCGCGAATTTCGTTCCTGTTTCCTTTCTAATTTCCGCCCATTTCTCTTAATTTACCGACATTTATAGACTTTTGCTTGTATTTTCGTCACATGTAAAATAACTGTCACTGAAATTCATTTCTGAATTCCAGCATGCTCTATGTATTTTGCAGCGGAAACTTCATATTTTATTGCACATGTCGTGATAGTACAAGTTGCAGGAACAGCTGTTTTTATTCATAGACAGTTAGTTTTGGTCTGGTCAGAGCCCACCTTCCAGTCATTCACTATGTGTACAAGAGACTCAGAAAAAATTAAATTTTGTTTTTGGTGAGCCAACGCAATCCACTACAGTTATGAGCACAGCATAGACAGTAAATAGTGTAAGTCTGCCTCTAGGACATGAAGAGTAATTATTCTACCCGTTTTGTCAAATTATGCCGAGTAGAAACTATTTAATCGGCGCACGTTGTATACACTGCAGCCACGTACCATCTTTGCGCCTAAAATGACAATCCATAAAGACTAATAAAACCAGGAGCAAATGTTGACAGGTGTACTGTAGCTACATAAATTTTATTTTTTCCGCATGAAACCACATTCCCATGTACTGCTTGTTCGGTTAATTGTATAATTCAACTAGGAGCTGTCCTTTTGGTGTTACGCAGTTTCGCGGTTAATCTCAGCTCTCTAACAGATATGGTCCCGGAAATATGAAAAAGGATTTGTAACAGCCTCCCTCTGTATTTTAGGGCCGCATAGTGAGATGAATATACCAAGAGAACACAGTGACAATACCGATATACATTGCTTGATAAAAAGTTTAATCCGTGTACCAGACCGAATTACAGCGTTCTCGCAACCGTACGAAGAATTGAATTAAATGCGTCCTTTATATTAATTGCGAACCGCTCTGTTTTCTGCATGAGATATTGCTCTACAGAAGCTATATTTCGCTACAGAAACCAATGTGTTAAACGTGAAAAGTCAGGAAGGGCTGTAGTAGGGCTTTTTGTACCCATGTAGAACTGGTAAGACGAGAATAAAAATGGAATAACAGATGAAGAAGGGAATTAAAAATATTTTTGAGAGGTACTGGACCTTGTAATCTGTTATGCCTTACGTTGTACTTTAAGAGGTACATCAGAGAATCAAATCTACTCTGCGCCATATAAGTGAAGCGACACCTCTTCTAAACTTCATAATAGCCCCCTATTGTGTCACTGAAGTTTGAAATATCTCTCAAAGGTACCTACAGCTTTCTTCTGTAATTATGTTAAAGATAATCGCCCTGTGGCGTCTGTATTTGGCTTGGCGACACTTTAAAACTTTAAATACTTTAAAAACTTTAGATACTTGAAAAACAAAAAATAAAAACAGTGTGAGATTTAAGTTGACCGTGTCGTGGTTTAGGTGGGTGAATGTAACATTGACACTAAAAGAAACAATGCACTCTTGTTTGCTTCGTCCCAGGTATTAAGATAAGTAAATGTTCTTAAAAAGATGTAAGTAATTTACCCAAAGTAAATAATTATTTAATTTGTGTAAATATAAATCAGAAGCACTTAAGAGCTGGTTGCAGTATACAAGATGACGTCGAACTCTGCTACAAAGAAAAAGAAAAGAAATGGTAGAGGAAACGAAAACGTAAATTTTTTATGAATAATTTGTGTTTTATCTTGTACTGATTCGGAGATACACTTGTTTTCTTCAGTGTAGCGCCCATTTCTGCAACGGTCGGACAGCGGCTTAGTTCCCTGATTACATAACTTCTAGAGCAACTTTTTCGAGTGTCGTGTTACTGCATTTCTCTTTGTTTCATTCTGCTGTAGCAGTGGTGAAGAAAAGTAAATAAATAAATAAAGAAAATAAAGACTTTTAATGACCAACATGTGGTCATGTCAAGCCGGAAATGCACTACACTTGCTTTATTAGTAACAGTTGTCAACAAACAGTGATAAATAAAACAACAACAAACAGTAACCCTAGGTACTTTCAGTGTTACAAAAGGGCTTCAAACAGACGTCCGCTTCTTCTTCTACATAAAGCCTGCAACGTGAAGCGTTGACTGTTGGACTCTATCAAGTACAGTAGATGTCGTACAAATGGCATTCACTAGGGCCTTCAGTTGTCTCCACAGAAAAAAAAAGAGGAGTCATTCCTGGTGATAGTTCTGGGCATGTAATGGCGTATCTATCTGCTACCAAATGTTGCCGTCAGTTGTCACCTTGGCTGATGACTGAAGTGTGGAGGTGCCGCATCCTCAAAATATTCAAATGTTGGTAAAGTTTAAGGGACTTAACTGCGGGGTCATCAGTTCCTAAACTTACAAACATCCATGCCCGAGGTGGGATTCGAACTCCCGTGGCTAATCCGCCGCGTCGCCGCATCCTCCTGTAAGTATGTGCGCACCTGTAAAGATGAAAATTCAATTCGCTTTCCTGAGTGAAAATCACCAGTCTTTCGAAATTAACACTGTAAGTGTAGATCAGATGTGACAGATGATCAAAGAAATAAAATTATGCGGACGTTGTTCCAAGAGTGATGTTTTGCCAGAGGATGCAACAGCAGGCTGTAGACAACTCTCGTATAGCATGTAACGAAGCAGAATTCACATACGATGGTGGTTTTAATTACCACAATACACATTTTGGTAGGAAATAAACCCGTATGCTGTTCATGAGTCACCACATCAGTAGAGTTTGTCACTGGACGGAGGTACTTATGTTTGTGCGGAATCATCTTCCAGAATTGTTCGAGAATGTTGCTCTTCTGCAACGTCAGAGTCTTTAGTACATACATGATAGAGCTCCAGCTGTGAGACGGCTGTGAAACGGCATCTAACATGCAGATACGGGAAAAAATGGATATGTCAAGGCCGACCTGTTCCCCGGACTCGACCTTGTGAGCGTGAAGGTCGGGGTGAGAGTTTAAAATAGGGAAAGATTAATTTTTGAAACTCACAACCACCAGCTGCGAACCAAATTCCTAAACATGCAAAAACACTGGAACTGTTATTGCGACTGTTTGACTCGTTTTCTAGGGGATGATATCACACGTTCGCAGCTTTCCTTTCCTGTATATGATTAACAAAACAAATTCATAATAAATTCAAGTTCATGAGAGAAAAGGGTGTACTAACTACTATTTTTGAAACACGTGAAAGTTCACTTTATGTTGTTTATTTCACAATACTTGAACCCTGTGGCTGATACGTCTGTACGTCGGCACATTTATCAAATAAAATTATAGCTCGAGAGCCCCCAGACAAAATGAATATTTGTCGCGAATTGTTTTCACACCACGTGGCTGTCTCAAACACCGTTTATGTTCATGCCTATGCGACGACACGTGTTACATTAACAAATCACAGTCACTTTAATTCAATGCGATGCACACCTTGTTCCACCGGCTAAATATTCACAAACACACAGTAGCACTCGATTTAACTTGGTGCAGTCTACGACGAGCAACCACACGTGGCGATTGCCACACACAAATCTAAAGTCACCACCTCGAGATCCACATGCCGACTGATTGCAGAGCGACGCCGCCCGGCCAGCTCACCACGTGCTCTGGAGTCCCCACTTCCTGCCCTCGCGCGCGCGCCAAAACTCAACTACCGGGGTTTTTCCCTACGTCATCAACTTCCCCATGTGAACTGTTCTAACCGATTTGCCAACGTACAGCGCTCAGCCAATACATTTCTAAAACTTTACTTAAAATAAAATAATTACACTACACATTAAACAAATATTTCCTTACGTTTTTATATTAGTATAAACATCCTTTGTACTGTTTATCATAATCGTGCAATTTCTTATATCACAGATAACTGATTTAACTGAATATTTCAAGGTAAAATACAAAAGATTGATTGAAAATAAAATGAAAAATAGTTAATATATTATTTTTATAAACAAACATTGCCATGCTAGTTGTGTAACTGTCTTGTCTTCGTTGGTAATTTATTACTTTTCATTGTCAATTAAACATATTACGTTAGATGTGACTATATCAGCTAATGTATTGTTTATTTATCAACAGGCTATTTTGTAATGAGGGCCTTAAAGGTTCCTAACTGCATCGTATTACTTCAAATGCCAGTAGTATTACAATATTTGTGCACTGCACTGTGCCTGGCACTCGCCATTGTCCCTCTCTCCCCTCACCGGAAACGAACTGTAAAATCCTAAATTGGAACAAGCCACCAACATCGGCCTGCTCGCTGGCTTCCCGTCAGCTACAAGCACACAGCAAATCTCAACGTGGAGAATTTCTACCTATGGCCTAACTATAAATGTTGTCACCCAACTGTGTACATACATTGCTACCATAATTAATAAGATTAAAATTGTGTAACATTTAGTGCATTGGCATGGTCAATGTTTGCAGTGAACTTCATACTGTTTAATTATCAAATGCTATTAATTACCAGTCTTTCTATTGGGCGGTAATCTCACAACCTGATATAAATCCTTTGGATTTTTGTGTCTAGAGTCACCTCTAAAGCGAAGAGTACAGTACACACGTTAACACGGTTGAAGAACTCGATCGTAGTGTTGTACGTGTTTGTCAAGAATTCCGAAATGATCCAAGGCTTTTCGAAAGAATTCGAAATTCATTGTAGGGACGAGCACAGTATCGCATTCAGATGCATGGAAGACACTTCGAAAACCTCCTTTAAAAGGTAACCCATACATATGATGTGAACTAAATGTGATGTATAACCTAATAGTAAAGTCTAAATTTCAAATTGTTGTGAAATAACTAGGACGATGTTTAAATTGGCGTCAATGGCAGATTGGAACCGTACATTCATAATTATCTTGCGAACGGATCGTTTGTAGACCCAAGTCCACTGCCTCATATTTGCTTCTATTATCGTGAACTATCAACCGTGTAAGTTTTACACCATCCTTTTTGATACACCCTGTATATAAACAGTTTGCATCGCAACGATTATAGGGGTTCTTGACCCTTTACATAAAAATGAAACAGAGATGTACAGAAAAAAAAAGAACCAACTGAAATTGACTAGTTGTACCACAATAACAAAGATATTGCGATTTTGTGTCCCAAATAGCAGTATACACCAGCACCCCTAATACCCGGTAACACGTCGCTTACACTGATACATGCGTGTATTTTTGTGGCATAATATCCACTAGATCATCAAGGGATTGTTGGTCCAGATGGTACCACTATTCAAACGCGATTCGGCGTAGATTTCCCAGGATCGTAGTTCGTCTCGGCCAAAAACATTCCTTTTAAATTTATTCCATTTATGTTCGATTATGTCTGGAGAACATACTGGCCGTTTTAATTTTTGCGATGTCGTTATCATAAAGGAATGCATTCCCAAGATGTGATCTATTAACTCGCAAGCTCTTGTCCATTAAGACTAATCCCTCACAGAAATACAACTGTAGGATGTCATCCCTGCACAGAATTGATTGCTTTATACGACCACCAATGGCCCAATATAATGCCACCCCAAAACAGCAGGGAACCACCACCTTGCTGCACTTGCTGGATGGAGTGTCTAAGACATTTAGACTGACCAGTTCCGACCATCGTCTGATTGAAGGCACATAGCCTGTGTCATCTGCAAATAGCACTTGATGCCAATCCTGATCAACATGCTGTTGAGCCCATTCGTACCACGCAACATGATGTCTATGTGTCATATCTAGAACTCGCCATGTACGTCGGAAGCGAAATTGCATGAAACGCAGCCTGTTACCTCATGTTTGAGTCTACACACCTGATCCTGTGGCTGCACGAAAATCATTATTATGCCTGGTGACGTTCGCATCATCGCTCTTCCCAGATGAAATCCGTAAGTAGCGGTTATTTACTCCTGCGGTATTCTTAGGGTGTCCAGAGCCAGGAAAGTCATCAACATTTCCTGTATGTAGCTCCTCCACACACGATCAACTTTGCTTTGAAACTCCCTGACGATTAAAATTGTGTGCCGGAACCGGGACTCGAACCTGGGACCATTGCCTTTCGCGGGCAAGTGCTCTACCGATTGAGCTATCCCGACACGACTCACGATGCCGCCTCACAACATTACTTCCGCCAGTACCTCGCCTCCTACTTTCCGAACTTCACAGAAGGAAGTTTCATATCAGCGCACACTCCGCTGCAGAGTGAAAGTTTCATTCTGGAAACATCTGTTAGGCTGTGGCTAAGCCAAGTCTCCAGCATGTCCTTTCTTCCAGGAATGCTAGTGTTGCAAGGTTCGTAGGAGAGCTTTTGTGGAGTTTGGAAAGTAGGAGGCGAGGTACTGGCGGAAGTAAAGTTGTAAGGCGGCATCGTGAGTCGTGTCGGGTTAGCTCAATCGTTAGAGCACTTGCCCGCGAAAGGCAAAGGTCCCAGGTTCGAGTCCCGGTTCCGGTACACAATTTTAATCTGCAAGGCACTTACCTCAGAACATATTTACTCTCACACAGTCATTTCATTGAATTTGTACACAACATGCAATGAAAATACTGACACCAATACACAGTTACTTTACCTACGTTGTTTACCCAAAAAAACTTACATAAGAACAACGTAAAAATTGTAAAACTATAATGTAGTTTAATTAAGGATACCATATTCAAATGTAAACCGTAATGTCTGAGGCACAACAAATGCAACAACTGTTAAAATTAACAGTTCAAAACACAGGTCACGAGCCCAAAAATATGTACCATTGATTGTAAAATAGCATCACGTATTTCAGGTAGCATAAATAATGTGGATAATTTTGAACTTCATAAAACCAACTGTCAATAAATGTGAATAAGCAGTTTATTGAACACTATCTCTAACATAAGAAGAGAGTAAACTTTTCAACGAATGTTGCAATGTAAAACCTTGTGTTTATGCATATCTCTTTTACTTTCAATGCTTCTAATAGGTTTAGTATTTTTTTTTTTTAACTTTGTAGGCTATATGTAGAACTTGTGTGTGGATTTGATATCTGTGTCCTTCCTCAAGTTTGTGTATTTTCAATTAAGTTTACTCAAACAAGACTTCGAAACATATGCATTACAGAAGGGATGGTATACACTGATATAATTTAGGGCAAACCGGAGTAGAACCGGATACTGGCACGGAATAGAGATCGACGCTTTTAGATGTGAAAGAGGTGCCGTCTGCGAACGATAAGAAACTGAACTAAATAACCTTGGTACTCTGTTACTATAGCAGCCCTGAAGTTTCCATTAAGTGATTTTTTTCTTCCTGTCGTCTAATTCCCGATTATTTTTGAAACCATGGTAATATACACAAACATGTTTACAACTGTTGGTTGTACACCGTTAATGTACATTTTATTGATTGCGTCTTCGTGTATTCTTTGTGTCTCGAGCGGCTTTATTTCCATGCTCTAAATCGTGACTTGGGGCAAAATAGACTTGGCAGAATGGGATAGTATTTGACTGCAGTGAGAGTTTGTGTAAGTCCCCATTTTATTTTATTTCAAATAGGTGGAGTTTATTAACGAAAAACAAATAGGCAGGCGTGGCTTACTGAGGCAATGAACAATGCTGTCGATGAGGTTACTACTGGCAGTTACGGGCATTTGACGGCTTCAAACCAATTTGTTATTCCCTAATTAACTCTGGAAAGACATATTGGAAAAAGAGGAGTAAACGCTTTCTAGAAAATTGATAAAACGGCTAAAAAGTATAACAACTTATTTAGAACAGGAGTTTCAGTTCGTTAATCATTTAAAAACAAAGGAGGCCATGTCATTCGATCTAACGATGGAAGGCTTGCATAGGGCGATGCTCATTTAAAAATGAAATTCTGAGATGTAGAGTGGGTTAATGGATTCATTAAGAGACTTATTCTGCTACCAATCAGGGCTATAGTGCAGGAGCCATGGGGTCTAATAAAGTAGCTGTAGATTCGATATTCGTCGGTAACAGTTTATTTGACATTAACAAACCAACGGCTTCTCAGATATTTAATCACCGAAACAGGCGTTTCGGTGGACCATAACAAATTCAGAAATCATAGTTTGCAAGAGGAATCGTTAAGTTGAATCATTTACATCTGTTGTTGTCGCAATTTTTATTTAAAATCAATTAAGTCGGCTACGCTTGTTCCATGTGAAAAAAATTAGCACAGGTCAACTCACATGTAGGAATAGATAGCGAAGATGATGAGGCTGTTGTAGGGTGTAAATTATGTGAATAAGCATTCGAAAGGGACACAGGCAGTGACTGCTGTAATTAAAACATCATAATGTCTTAAAAAGAAATAACTGTAGAGTAAAAATCAATTCTGCATTTCCACTACAGCTACACTCGTTTTCAGTTAAGCTACTTTCTGTAGTCCTGCCTGTTCGCCCAATGTATACTCCGTTGCAGTCATTGCAAGTGATTTTATAATCCTCACTGTTGTTTAATAAATCTCTTTCTGTGTTGTTCAATAAGATATCAGCTGTTGTTCTAAAGTTTCGTAACCTCAAGATTTTAGTGTTTTGGCTGTGTCTGCAGAGCGAGCATAAAAGTGGGGAAGAATCTTTCTTCCTTGTTTCTTGTGTAGTATGTTGTCTTTTAGTTAAGGCCTATAGTCATTGTTAGATGCAATGTCTGATTCAGTCTGTAAATTATTTTGAGGTTCGAATGCATGTAAGGTGATGTACCATGGAATGGAATGCGGAATGCTTGTGTGTTACTGGGTGTTGTGAACTGGATGGTATTACTGTGTCTGATGTTGTAGGTTTTCTATAAATTGTAAAACTATGTGTATTTGTCGTGATGTTGAGGTGTAGGTAGTTAGTGGAATTTTCACCAAGCTCCATGATGAAATGCATTTTTTGCGATTTGAGTGCAGATGTTCTAGGAATGTGTTCAGTTGTCTATTTGTGCCAGTCCACATACGCAGTAAATCGTCTACTTATCTGTACCAATATCTGATATTAGAACTGAGGGGTTCATTATAAAAAAAAATGGTGTTTCGAAATGGTACATGAATATTTCTGATATTAGGGGGATGATTGGAGATCCCATTTCCAATCTATATATATGTTTATAAACCGTACATTTAAATTGAAAATAACCGCTGTAAGCACGTGTGAGTGGTCTGGTTGATGTCTTCTACCTGTACAGGGTTGGCACCTGCTCAGTACAATGATTATTTCATACTTATTATCGGGGCGTTCTTTGGCTTCTTTGTCTTCTTTGTTTGTAAACAGGCTTTTAACAACAAAGGATACAGGTTTTGCAGTGTGTGGGATGGGCAGGTGTTTAATTTTGTTAACCAACTACACTGAATTTAATTTCACAAATTTAGGCTTAACTTTTGATTCCGTTTTGATGCAAAAGTGTCGTTCTTTAGCTTTTTTTGTAGTTTCGTGTAGTGTATGCTGGTACAAGGAGTCGTAGAGGATGTCCTTCCTTGTGTAGCTAAGGGAGGCCACGCAGTTTAGAAGCATCTGGGTTTATGTTGACCAAGTACTTGGCTTCATATTCTGGCACTATGCTTCTGCATGTTCTGGTGCAGTTTTTTATTTCTTCGTTAAATGTTTTGGTGGGATCTTTGGTGAGGATGTGGAAGTAATTGGGAGTGAGGAGTTGTTTTACTTTCTCAACATAATTATTTTTGCTTATGAGAACTAATTTTATACTTTGATCTGCTTTCGTAAGAAAGGTATTGTTTTGGTTTATTTTCTTCTGCAAGTTTTTCAGAATGTATCGGTCCATGGGTTATGGAGTAGGAATTTCAAATTTGAGATAATTTAGTATTTCACGACTTACTATGTGTTTTGTTGTAATTTCGTTATTAACACTGTTTGTTTGATTTATGAGGTGATGTATAATTGAAACCTCTTTCTAGAACTTCCATTTCGTTAGTACAAAGAACTGTTTCAGTTAGATTTGCCACTCGTTCAGAGAGCTTTTGTTTTGGTTTTATGGCTGTAGTTACTCTACGATTCTATAAGTTGTTTATTTTGCGTTTATGCCTTAAGAACATTTCTACAATTCTGTAACTCAGTTTTCGTCATGTAAAGCGATAAATCTTGTATATCCAAAAAGTCTTCGTATGTAAATCCCTTAATCTTTTGTATTGTGTTTGGAAAAGTACCTGATGTAATCACCAGAATTTAACCTTCAGACATATAACAACACCACGTAGTGGGGCACGTCAAATAAGTAATAATAATAATAATAATACAGTCTACACAAGCAGCGTAATGCCTTCATGGTATTATTGCTGGAACTGACCGGCCGTATTACCCATTCCGTAGCATTAGCACTGCTCATGCGTGGCTTTTTACATATTTCTGCCATTTGTGACATCTATGGATAATCAAAGTAACTGTGTTCTTGACGCAGTATGATCATTCAACCTCAGTGTTGAGGAGACCTAAGCAAGGTGATGCAACACTTATGACGCTTGTGGCTCAAGAACGACAGGTAGCACCGATGACAGGCCATGTTCTCCTTGGGACGTAAGGAAAAAACATAAAGAAAAGAAATCTTTCTTCTTATATTCTGTGAACATATTTTCATTTCTAGATATTTTTTGTAGGCAAAATATATTGCAATATATTCAACTCATTATATTTCTCTCGTCGCATTTTTGTTGTTTTTTCCTATACCACTCCTTCCAGCGACTTGTAAGATACGTTCCACAGTGTTTTTATTACTTTACTAGCTTAAACCCGCGGCTCCGCTCGCGTTTTGGTTGATTATGATCGATAAGCTATCTTTAAGTAGTGTGCTATTTACTTATTCTTATATTTCCTTTTTCGTATGCTTTTCCTTACAGAGAAAGAGCTGAAGACGTTGTAGCACGCATAGGCCAAAGATATGGTCTGTGGCATCACGTTTCGCTGTATGTAACATCCTTGCTATAGAGTCGCAAACGTCATCGCTGGCCTTCAGTCCGACTTTTTTATAATTTGACGACTTTCAACCACCATATCTTCCACCCCCTTATAGCTATCGGCATGGAACTGCTATGGTGTACAACGGGAGACTTCGGACAACAATTACACACAGACCATTCGTTTCCGTTCTGTAGTTTTTGCTGCAGAGGGAATTATTAACACACACCCACGTAGAATTTTATATACGCCGATAACTTTCCATCGCAATATACTCCATCCTTTTATCATTATCAACCCTGAAGCAACAATGCAACCAATAAAACCATTTTCCAAGAGTAGATATAACTTTCAAAGAGTAATTATTGTTCCGCATTTCGCGTTATATTCTTCAAATTACTAAATATCTATCAGATCGCTATAAAACCGTGCCTAAAACCTTCCTCAGGTATAAATTAGTAACTGTACAAATATTTAAGTCTCTGCGTCTTGTCGTTCGGACGTGATAAGCGTGCACCGAACAGACATTCACATTAATATATATAGATAATTAGCTATATGATCGCCATAAAACCGTGACTAAAGCCTTGCCCGGGTAAATATAAGTAACTGTACAAATTTTTAGCTCTTTATGTCTTGTGGTTCAGACGTGATAAACGTACACCGAACAGACATTCACATTTATAGATATAGATAACTTCCTCATTCTCTATATTTACACTTACTTCTGAACTTGCTTCTGAGGGAGGTAACGCATTGATCAAGATACTTTATTCACACTCTAGAAAATTTAAGTGGCAAATATATCCATGATATCTTTGGAAATAATATGACATCTTTTATCCATCCTGCGTCAATTGTTGTTCTCCGTCCCCAGTTACTTCGTCGTTGACGTGACGTTATAATTCGTTTCCTTTAGAAACACTACATTTCACGCACTTAACCACTGCCTTCCCCGCTTCACTCCTTTACAACTGAACGTTAAACCAGTACACTCAGATACTTTTGCAACCGGTATTTCGTGCGCTGCTGTATATTGGTAATTCACGATCTAAACATGATGGTAGTAAGTAATACTTCAGTGTAACGTGTATCGTTTAAAACATATAAAGTAAACATACTTATGTAACGCTAACATTATGTCAGAGATTTATCTAGTTAATTTGTTCGCCAATTTCAAGCAAGTCTACATATGCATATACAGTAATGTGAGAGTAAAAATAAGTAAATGTTGTAAAACTGAATTTGCCTTTTAAGCGTAACCGTCACTCTGGTGAAATTTGCAGCGTGAAATTTTTGATGTACGACGCCGCTACCTGCGGGGCGAACTCCCCTCCATACGTCATCCG
The DNA here is from genome assembly GCA_026315105.1 of Locusta migratoria. Taxonomy (NCBI): domain Eukaryota; kingdom Metazoa; phylum Arthropoda; class Insecta; order Orthoptera; family Acrididae; genus Locusta; species Locusta migratoria. The sequence continues at coordinate 226,792,992 of CM048746.1, read as the reverse complement.
TCAGGCAATCCATCACGTCCAACCTGAGTGACAAAGGTCGTTTGCACGGAAAATGGATGCATACTCTTTTGTACCAGGTTCCAGAGCCGTACTTAATGTATTTTATTCATCAAATACAGCCAGCGTGAAGAATGTTTTACGAAGAAATCTTTGTTTTGTCGCATTGTGGCTGAAGTATGGTATTTGGCCAAACTTTAGCCTTTGTAGTAGCTTCTCAGATGTTTCGATGAATTTTGACCATCACCCTTACCTACGAAGTTTAAAACATAGCTACAATTTTTTTTCATATCTATTTTTCATCATTGTAGATACGACAGTCAGTACAGTTGAGAATTTTTCTCCCTCAGTCAGAGGACCTTCACGTTAAGACGACCTAGCTATTCTGTATCCTATAATACTACACTTAACAGACTGATGATTTGCCTATGAAACAAATATGGTTGCAACTTCCACTTGCAACGAAGATATTCCTAATTGTACTAGTTAAGGATAAATTTAACTGCATAAAATAATTAACACTTATTTTATTTTATTTCTTAGTTTCTTTGGTAATTTTGGAAACACCGTATTCCCGTCAACATTAGAATCATAATCTAATCTATTTATTCTGACTACATTATCTTCTGCACCTGTTTGTGTGGTTTAGCCACTTCAATTGGTTCCGAAAAAATCGTAAACAGATTATCACCTATCTTCTTATTTTTTTCTGTCTCTCTTTCTTTAATCTCTTTGTCCATACACTCTCTTATCTATTCTGCTTCAATCGCGTCATAATAGTTGGAATTACATACGTTATGATTTTTGTAGTATCTGCCTTCTGTGGATTTGATACATTCTGAATCGCGTTTGCTTCTACTGACTTTTCCTCACTGTTGCCCTTATCAAACAAATTAACTACTTACACTAATGCTTCACCTTCGTCTACCGTTTTGTTAATAGGTGACATTTCGTCTTCACTATTTGTGTTCTTGCGCTCTATTGTGTCCCAAAAAGTATGTCTTACCTTATTGTAACAAATAAATTGCCTTCTCTGATTGTATTTAAGACTGGACATCGTCTTGCTGGATCTCTTGCTTAGCATCTAGTGTATCTTGTCTTTTCTCGTTAGTGGCCTATGCTCCAAGATTTGAACCTTTCGTTTGGTTTTGATTATCTTGTTGCTGCTGTCCTGGAATCCTTGTTAGAAATTTACAGTTTTGCCTTACGTCTTCTCCAGGCTGAATGCAACCCTGGTGTTGTCCTCTTCCTCTGTTTTGAAACCAACAACCTCCTCTGTACGAATTACCTCCATATCCATTACGATATACACCTTGCGCACTATTGAACCCATTCCCTCCTCTTTGAAAATTACCTCCATTATTCGTCGGGCTATAGTTTTCGTTGCGTGGTACGAAATTGTTACTGTTTCCCGAAAAAGTATTTTGGTTATTATTAATTGTGGGTCTAAAATTATTGTTTTGATCGCCATTATTTTGTGTGTCATTTCCCGGACTGTCATTATTTTCTCTCCCGTTTCTTCTTTTACTTCATCCTCAAAGGAAATGAAATTCAATTCCCTTTACAATGTGCAATCATTAGTTACCTTTGCATTTCACACAAGGTATAAATTGCACCAAAAGATCAATAAATGTAAATAAGATAGACATAATTTATGTTGCTAATTTCATAATATCATTTTAATGAGAAAATTGCATTCAATCACACTTTTCCACTGTTTTTTTTATTTTTTTTATTATTTATTTTTTAGAAGATTTTGGCATTGTCTCGACGGTCCGCACAAAATCCTTTGGGCCGCGGTGGAGTGCCCGCGCGTTGTAAGGCGCCTTGCTGCGAAGCGCATGGTTGCGTGCCGTCGGAGGTTTGAGTCCTCCCTCAGGTATGTGTGTATGTGTGTGTGTGTGTGTGTGTGTTTTGCATAGGTTAGTTTAAATAGTTTGTAAGCCTAGTGACTAATAACCAAATAAGTCCCATAGATTTACAACCATTTGATTTTTTTAATCCTTTGGCGAACCGCATGCTGCCCGCTGGCCACTACTGTTCCAACCATGCACAAACCATGCTGTCTACTCGACATTCCGCCATCTTGTCGTGCACTCCGTACACTACTCCGTGGCTGTTCGATATAAGCCGAGTCCAATAACAGCGTCAAATAGCTGTAATGGCGTACAAAAGTTTTGTTCTGCCGTGTCTGCTTCTTTTGCCGCTTGTGGCGTTGAAAATGTTTCCCTATTAAAATTCTTTCCTTTCGTTACCGGCACCGTAATTTAGTATCAAATCGGTACAGGTTGTACGTATATTCCTGTGGTATCCGCATAATGTATCTGTCTCGGTCTGTTTCAACAGTCTGCACCGGCTGTGTGATTATTTGTTTACGCTGCACTCCCGCGGTTGCATCTGCCCTTGTCTCATGTCTTCCCGTATTCTTATTTGGCGTTACAACTGTGTTTTATGTTAGCACTCGACGAAACAGGCTTTCTCATTCCGGCAGATTAATTGCTAATTAATTTGAGGGCCTCACCCGTTGTTTGTCGAGTTGTAATTTTAAAACTGATTAATTTTCTTAAAAAATTAACAGTGGAATGAGCTTCGTGATTATTTTAATAAGTTGGTTTTTTTTAAGATTGCCATTTTTACCGTCACAATTTTCAAATTTACTCAACTGTTTGTAAGAGTTCTGTTCGTACTTTTTCGAACTGATCTTTCTTAAAATTTTTGTCTATTTTCTTAATACTCTGTTCGTAATTCTTTAGTTCGACTTTCGCAACATGTTTTCCTGTGGATTGTTCATCACAAATCTACTGTACTGTTTGCGTAGCATTTTTCGTTATCTACCTTCTGATTGACTTTGATTACGTCCAACTGAACCTTATTAACATCTGTACGTAATCCCTTGTGCTCTCTCATTAAAGCTTAAATGACGTCGCGTGCTTTCTTTGCGTTTCCATTGATCATTTTGATTTGCTCATCAATTCTAGACATACCGGACTCCATTTCCGTTATAAGTTTACTTTTTTGTATCTTAGAACTTGTCACTGACCTTTGTTGTAAATCTTTACTCTATATTTTCATTTTCTTAAGTTCTTGACCCTGAGTTTTAATTTCTTTTCTAAGCTATTCATTCTGTGCTCCAAAACTCGTGGTTAAACCTAGTTCTAACTCCCGGTTCTGAGTCTTCATCTGTTGCTGCAATATCTTGAAACAGTTGCGTTTATTAAATAAATTTAAGTATCGGGATCGGAAACTGAAACTAGTGTGTGTGTATGTGTGTGTGTGTGTGTGTGTGTGTGTGTGTGTCATTTTGTCTGTGTGCAGATGCAACAGTGTGTAACCTTCCCACCCGACACTATCGGCAATTTACTGAATAATTAATTAAACGCGTGTGCCTGAAATTCTCTAATTGTCCGGGAAAAGCTATCGGAAATTAAACCGCTAGCGTAGTGGAAATTACAACTCAGCCGACGTTGTACTTTCGCACACTCGTAACAACGTGCGTCCAGTAAAGAAATAAGAGGGGAAAAGTTTGGAAAATTAATGACTGTCAGATTACTAACAAATCACTAAACCACAAATTTCTGTTAACGGAAGGGCATGAAACACACAACTAAGAACTACGAGGCAAGGCGGCAAAAGACACTCCGGTATAAAACAACAAAATTGCATATGAAAGGTTGAATAGCAAATTGGCGGCAAGCAACAATTACCAAAGCACGGTAGCAAATGCAAATCAAGTACTTATCAAACCGCAAATACCTCACTTTGAAGCTTGATTCCATGCTGATAAATTCATTAACTTTCTGAAGAGTAATTATTGAACCTGTTACTAGGCAGTTCCAATGATCTAAGTATTTCACTCCGTGGTTGAGCACAAATTTACATCTACATTGGATATTCTGCAAATCACATTTAAGTGCCTGTCAGAGGGTTCATCGAACCACCATTATACTATTTATCTCCCATTCCATTCTCGAATAGCGCGCGGGAAGAAAGAACAACTCTCCGTTCGAGCTCTGATTTCTCGTATTTTATTCTGATGATCATTTCTACCTATGTAAGTGGGAGTCAACAATATATTTTCGCATTCGGAGGAGAATGTTGTCGATTGGAGTTTCGTAAGTAGCCCACGCCGCAGCGATAAGCGCCGTTGTTGTAATGATTCCCATTCCATATCCTGTATCATTTCCGTAACGCTGTCTCCCCTGTATCGTGACAATATGAAACGAGCTGACCTTCTTTGGGCTCTTTCGATGTCCTCCGTGAAACCCACCTGATAAGGATCCCACACTGGGCAGCAATACTCCAAAAGTGGACGGACAAGCGTAATGTATGCAGTTTCTTTTGTAGTTCTGTTGCATGTTTTAAGGGTTCTGCCAATAAAACGCAGTCTCTGGTTCGCCTTTCCCACGACATTATCTACGTGTTGTTTCCAATTTAAGTATGAAGTAATAGTAATTCCTAGGTATTTTTTGGAGTTTGTGGCCTTCACTTTTGATTGATTTATCTTGTAAACAAAGTTTAACGGATTTCTTTTCGTAAGCAAAGTTCATTAACACTAGAATCACATATTATTAATAACTAACATTTTATTATCATAGTCTGATTTCTCTGATGAAGTTTTAACTGAACTTCCGTTATGCAACAAACAAAGCCTACAATTACTCAGTTGTTAAACTTTGTTAAACTCTTAAAATATTTACTGGTCAATAACACTGGGAATTTAACTACGGTATGTTCAATAACGTCGACATACACAAATATTTAACTGAACAAACACTGCTACTGCACTCTTTATGAGGTTATAGAAGCAATCATGCAGTCTGTAATTAATCAGGTATTCTCTCGGAATAATATCGAATAGGACAAGGATCCTGCCTGGTTGATGAGCTGAGAGAATTATTTGGACGACACAAGGTATTTCGTAAGAACAGTTTTTCGCTATTGAAGTTTAATACGCTGGCTAGTCGTACTTGCTAATTAATTAGTTTCTGGCTCGATCCTTCTTCGGATGGAGACGATGTGGCGTTGGCACACAATAGCAAATTCTTCTTGGCGTCGGACAAACTCTTTGGGCCCACATCTTTCTTCTTGACTACTTCAACATGCTGGGTAAATGCTGTGCCCGTATTATTTGTATATTGCCCAATCACAGTAACTTTCTGCCAAATCAATGTAGCCTCCATTAGGCCCCTCGTACTGTAGCCACACCGACCGACACAGACCGGCCGCTTCGAGCAACACCTCCAACTAACTCTTTCGCCGCGCGCCATTGCGCTGCTAGCGAGCTACCTACTCCAAAGATGACTCCATACAATAGCAACGACCCTGACCAGCCCAGCGTGTCTACTACATTCATCGTACAATATTTGATTTTGAATTCATATTAAATACATAAATCATGACATCAAATTCCATATCACAATTACTAATAGAAATAAACACAAATGGCAGTTACATAACATATGGCAATGAATAATCAAACCAATAACATTTGCACCTAAGTGACACGTATCTGGTTTCCACATAGCGTAAGTAGGTAGTGGTCACTGTGTTGTTGTGACACAAGTACCTATCTAGACAGGTACAGCACTGTGAATATAAAAACTGATCTTATTGTCTGTAAGTACGAGTATATAATATAATTAATCAGCCTGGCATCGACTAATTGCAATGTATTTGGCTCTGTTAGTCCGCTAAACTATCCAGAACACGTTTAAACAATGAATGACAAGTCCGGTTGTAGCACAAGGTCCGATTCGTTAATCACACAAATAGTTCATTTATTTAATTAAATACTGATCGATGTTTGACTCAAATTTAATGTCCAAAAACAAATGTGATCATGGGTGGAGTGATAGACAATCTGGAAGAGAGACTGATAGCAGCAGAATGACGTGTAACAGTATGGCACAATAAAAACGCTAAAGTTGACAATTATGTATTCGTTAATTAAAGATTAAAGTTTAAATTACTGCTGTTACACAGACTGAGCATGACATCTATTGCAATCCTAGTAAAGCTTGTTACATGTAACGTCACTTGCTGTGGATAAAATCTACCTTAATAACAAACACAATGTTGTATTCTCAAAAATAGTTCATTTGCTAAGTTGGGTGGAAACCAAGAGTGTAAATGTGCTCACGCGTGGAATGACAGACAAACTATAAGAGTAGCTGGTAGCAACAAAAGGAACTTGTACAAATACCATAGTGTAAAACGTTTAAGTCCATAATTAACTAATTATTTAAGGTAAAAATCAAAGTTTAGTATATTAGATGCCAAAACTAAGTATTGATTCGTTGCGAGCTTAGCAATAATTATATGTGTACCGACATTTGATGTAACTTTATTAACAAGCAAAATATTGTGTTGTCACCAAGTGGAACAATTATTATTTGTATGAAAAGGCGCGTAACACGATAGACAAGAAGTATTGATAGATACCTGATAAACTAGTTGCTTACGATTCTTGTGACAAAAAATGTGAGAGCATTTCAAATCTGTGTACTAAGTAAGTGGGAATTGTTTATCAGAGACCTACTTGAAATCCTAATCATAAATAAATCTAAGTTCACTCACCTCTTATCCGTAGACAGTACCCTGGTCTCTTGCAGTACATTAATGATGAAATATAAATGAAGTTAAAACTTGTTTCTATCCTACTGTTTAAAACTTGCAGCTTAAGATAACTTGCCGACAATAGTAAGATCCTTCACTTTGAAGAAAGGGTGGACAAGAAGCTATCTTGAAGTTAAACAAAGTTATGACTCTTGTTATTATTATTATTATTATTATTATTATTATTATTATTATTATTACCTTTTAAACATCACAATTACAATAAAACATACAAATCAGAAATCAAGGTTATCATAAATCTTAACTGCTTACGACTACTCTTGCAGTCTATTGCTCTTAACCAACACACTCACGAATGCGGTTCCTCTAGGGGGATGCTTGTCCACTGTTGGTCGAGTCTGATCTCCACGAGTTCACGAGAGTAACTCGGGCGTTCGATCCTTGATTGTCGTGAGTGCACTCGCGCTCTCCCGATAATCCATTTGTAGTCTGGGGCAACATTCCAGAGATAAATTAAATTGGTCCCAATCCTTCGGTTCCGACCAAAGTTTTCCTTGGTTGTAAGGCGTATGCCGGAACTGGTAAGCCCCTCCCACTTATTCACAATTGGGATCCCCCTTTGCCCCACTATCAGCTTGCCTGGTAACTGGCTGAATGGAACCGCGACTCTTTATGGGCCGGATCTTAAACAGCCCGCTCCACCGTTCCACTCCTCGAAGTGGAGAACGAAAACAATAATTATTATTATTATTTATTTTTTATTTATTTTTATTTATTTTTTTATTTATTTATTTTTTTTTTTATTTTTTTTTTTTTTATTTTCCACTCTGTCTCTCTCTGCTCGTCACCTCCGTCCGACTCACACAGTTCATAGCCAGCAATCTCTCTGGCGAAAGAGTGACAATGACAAAGACTATGCTGCCACCCTTCAATCTCTCTGGAGGGGATAGAAAGCAACACAGACATCGTCTGATCTACACAACTTTGGTTTATTGTCAATCAAATGTGGAAGAAAAAAATTCTTAAAACAGAACACAATCTTCCAAAATCTCTTTTTCTAGGAGCAGCCTGGAATACAACGAGGACCTTACGAGAACGGGTCGTGGAGACGGAGCAGGTCGACGTCCTTCACTGAGGTACGGTGTCGGTGACAGGAATTCTTTCCTAAAGTCGTCGGTCGCGATCCCTTGGCAGTGGCTCTCGAAGACGGTCACGGAGAACTGCCATCGTGGTTTTTTTTTCCCTTTATTGATGTTTTAAAGCCAGCCGTAGAAACAGCTGGCAGGCTGGCAGGCTGGCAGCTGCTGCGGTGGCTGCTCTTCAGCCATGTGATATACAAACATTTAACAAAGAAGAGATAAAATACAAAAAAGATGAACAAATTTGCGGAAATTAAAAACATTGACAGACAGAGTTTTCGACAGACTAAAACGGACATGTATAAATGGGACAAAACATATGGCAGAGAACAAAAAGGAGACGAGTACTGATAAAACACACACACAGTCAGTAAAAACAACCGGCCACGGTGACAAGTTTAAAAGTACATTGCGGAGACACGAAGTTCACACATGGAGACAGCTGACGGCGTATAGAATAAAACATGGGGACGGCGATTATGGAGGCACTGAGTAAAACACACGACACTGGAGACACTTGCACTGAACACGTAGATAAAAAGTCGAGACGCCCCCGCAGGGAGTGGGGAGGGGATGGAGGGGGGGAGGTGGGGCAGGGACGGGGGAAGTGCGGGGGAGGGGGAGAAGGGGAGGGAAGAGAGCGGAAGGAGGGAAGGAGTGACGAGACTCTGGGCATGGGAGAGGGGTAGCCAAGCGGGCGAGAAGGAAAAGGGACGGGAGAGAGGGGAGGGGCGCTGATGCTACGGGGAAGGGATCAGAGTTGGTAGGAGGGGTAGATATCGGGCCGAAGTTCGGTATCCGGTAGAGGAAGGGTGCGGAAATTGCCTTGGGAGAGGATACGGAGCGTATGGAGGTGAAGGCCGGGAGGGACGGTTTGGCGGAGGCGTGGCAGAGGCCCGGGATTTGTAAGAATAGGGTAGACCAGAGGGTTTTGGGACTCTATTTTGCGGGATGTGTAAAGGAGCCGGAGATGTTCAAGGTGTTGTAGGAGAGGAGGGAAGGGGATGAGGTCATAGAGGATCCGCGTGGGGGAAGGGAGTCTGATACGGTATGCGAGGCGGAGGGCGTGGCGTTCTAGAATCTGGAGGGACTTGTAGAAAGTAGGAGGGGCTGATATCCAGGCGGGGTGGAAGGAACAAAGGACGGGGCACATGATTGATTTGTAGGTGTGAAGGACAGTGGAAGGGTGGGGGCCCCACGTCCGGCCAGTAAGGAGTTTTAGGAGGTTTAGGCGGGACAGAGCGTTTTCACGGAGGGATTTGAGGTATGGAGTCCAGGACAGTTGGCGGTCAAGGGTAAGGCCAAGGTACTTGAGGGTGGGAGTGTGACGGATGGGTCGGTTGTGAAGGGTAAGATAGAAATCGTGGAGGCGGAAGGTGCGGGTAGTACGACCTATGACTATTGCCTGGGATTTGTCGGGATTGACGGAGAGGAGCCACCGGTTACACCAGGAGGCGAACTCGGTGAGGTGGGACTGGAGCAAAACCTGGGAACGGGCAAGGGAGGGGGCGAGGGCCAGGAAGGCGGTGTCGTCAGCATATTGGAGGAGATAGACGGGAGGTTTGGGTTGAGGCATGTCGGCAGAGTAGAGGAGATAGAGGAGGGGAGAGAGGACTGAGCCTTGGGGCACCCCGGTGGAGGGGTAGAAAATACGGGAGTTGGAGTTGCAGACAGTGACGTAGGAGGGGCGGCGGGTAAGGAAGGAAGCGATGAGGCGGACGTAATTAATGGGAAGGGCGTAGAGCTGGATCTTGAAGAGGAGACCGGAATGCCATACTCGGTCGTAGGCTTTTTGGATGTCGAGGGATACAAAAATTGCGGAGCGACGGGAGTTGAGTTGGACGGAGAGGAGATGAGTCAGGTGAAGGAGCTGGTCGTCGGCGGAGAAGGAGGGTCGGAAGCCACATTGGCAGGGGGGGGAGAAACTGGTGGCGGTGGAGGTGCTGGTGGATTCGACGAGAAAGGATGGTTTCCAGGACCTTGCTGAACACGGAGGTAAGACTGATGGGACGGTAGGATGAGGTCTGGGACGGGGGCTTGTCGGGCTTGAGGAACATGAGAATACGGGAGGTTTTCCACAGATCGGGGTAGAAGCCAGTGTAAAGGATGATGTTGTAGAGTTTGGCAAGGACTTCATGAAATGAGAGGGGGCATGCGCGAAGGTGGCGGTAGGTTAGTCGGTCGTGACCGGGGGCGGTGTTTCGTTTCGTGCGAAGAGTGTCTATTATGTCACGGGCAGTAATGGGAGTGTTCAATTCTGAGGGAGGAATGCGGTCCAAGTACTGGAAGCCTGGGGCGAGCGGAGGAGAGGAGGTGTCGGTGCGCTCATGGACATCCGGGAAGAGAGAGTAGTCAAAAAGGGGATCATCAGGAATGGAAAATACATCAGAAAGGTAGGAGGCAAAATGTTCTGCCTTACTGGCGTTGTCAGGGAAAGGACGATCATCATGGAGAAGTGGGTAGTGGGGGGAGGAGTGACTGCCAGTAAGGCGGCGGAAGGCACGCCAGTACTTGGCGGAGTAGACCGGGAGGAGCGAGTTAAGGCGGGTGCATGTCTGACGCCAGTCCCGGCGTTTCTTCGCGGTCAAAAGGTTTATTATGTGTCGTTGGAGTTGCCGGTGGCGTTGGAGAGTATCCCGGTCACGGGTCCGGAGAAAGGAGCGGTACAGACGGCGGGATTCGCGGAGGAGAAGGACGGCCTGTGGAGGAAGGGTAGAGCGGTGAGGATAGATCGCCCGGGTAGGGATGTGGGCATGGACCGCGTCAGCAACGGTCTGCTGGAGAAAGGAGGAGGCATGGTCAATATCGGCGGGAGTATGGAGGGGTAGTGGGTGGCTTTCGACCGAGGTGTCGATGGAGCGACGGTAGGCATCCCAGTCGGCACGGGAATAATCATGGACGAGTTTGGGAGGGGGCATGGGACGAGGAGCGCGGGCAGGGCGGGGGCGGTGGTCAAAGGTAAGTAGGACAGGGGCGTGGTCACTGCCTATTAGGTCTAGGACGTCCGCCGTGATGCGCCCCAGGAGGTTGGGAGACACCAGTACTGCATCGGGTGTAGTGTTGCTTTCGGGGCGGGTTGGTCGGGGAAGGGGAAGGATGTCGCCCCGGAGCGAGGCGGTGACGAACTGACGCCACCGCCGGAGTTCAGCGGGGTGACGGGAATGAAGGTTGAGGTCAGCGGCAATGACATAGGTCGGGAAGGTGCGGTCGATATGGGAGAGGAAATCGTACGGGAGAGGAGAGGTGGAGCGAATGTAAATGGTGGCGAGAGTGACAGTGAGGGAGGGAAGAAAGAGGCTGAGGATCAAGTGTTCAGTGGGTTCATTGAGGAGAGGGTGTAGCCGGACGGGGTGGTGACGGAGATGGCCGATCGCCACTCCGCCTCGGGCCAGGGGTGGGGGTCCGTCGGTGCGGTGGAGAAGGTAAGGATTGGTGTGGACTGTTCGGCGGGGTTGCAGGAAGGTCTCGTTGAGTAGGAAGGCATCCACGCGGTGTTGGGAGAGAGTGTGGAGGAAGAGGTTCTTATTGGCTGGGAGGGAGCGGATGTTGTGGTAGAGGAGGGTATAGGATGGGCCTGCCATGATGGGGTAGAGGGAGGGTTGGGGAGGGTAGAGGAGGGGTGGGGAAAGGAAGGGGACCGGAGGGACTTAAACTCGGGTCTCGAGGCGGGAAAAGGCGAAGTGGGAGTGGGCACGGGAGAAGGTTGCAAAGGTGTCCAGATTGAACACGGACCTGGCGGCCAGTGCAATCTGTTGGAGGGTGTGGGGACGTTGGAAGGGGTGGATGTTGGCGAGGACGGTGGTGACGAACCGGATAACGTCTTCGGCGGTGGGGGGAGGGACCAAGGATTGATTGGGGTGCATGGGAGGATCTATGGGGCGGATGGGGACGGTGAGTTCGGATTTGGAGGGAGCAGGTGGAGGGACGGATTTGCACTTGTAGGAGTAGGTAGGGTGAGGGCCGCCACAGGTGTTGCAGGTGGGAGGAGAGGTGAGGTTGGGACAGTGTTTATGGAGGTGGGAGTCTTTGCAGTGGGGACAGGTGGGAGGGTTTTTGCAGTTCTGCGTCAGGTGATCATTATAAACGAGGCACCTGGCGCAGCGGTAGGCTTGCGGGGGGGATCGGGAGGGTTCTACCGTGTGGCGGCGATCGTATATCAGCGCACCCTCGAGGAAGAGGTGGTCAAGGGAAGATGCGGATTCAGTAAATATCCGCATCAAACGGGTGGGGCCAGAGTCATTGTTGATCCGCTTGGCGGAACGGATGGAGATGTCGGGGTGAGAGTTGAGTTGCTCCAACACCTCTTCCTCCGTAATCAAAGTACTAAGCCTTGTGATCACGGCGGTGAGGGTCGGAGGGCGGCGGGGGGGAGGTGGTTGGCGGGCAAAGGAGGCTGTATAGTAGGGGGTGAGGGTGGCATGAGGGCCGAAAAGGACCTTGGGGATGCGAGCGAGGATGTCTGTGTGGAGGGTGGGGCTGGGGCACTTCAGGAGGACAGAGTCTCGGCGGGGAATAATTTGGGAGATGGGGGCGGAGGGGAAATACTTCACAATTTGGAGGGAGAGGTTTTTATGTTCAAGGAATCGGGGATCAGGATGGGACAGTACATATGTGAACAGGTCGGGTTGGGGGCGTGGGAGAATGGGGGCGGTGTCCATAGGGCGGTAAGAGGGGGAGGAGGAGGGGGCGGGGGAGGGCGGGAGCTTTCTTCGATTTGGTGGAGGCGGGGGAAGGGTCCGCACTTCCCAATTCTGGGTGCGCTTGGGGATGGCGCCAGTAGAGGCAGGTAGAGATGCTGGAGCAGAGGTGGTGACGGAGGCATAGGTAGGAGGGGCTGGGAGGGAAACACGATCAAGTGGGATTTCGATGGGAGGCGGATGGTGGGGTAGAAGGTGAGAAGGGGGCGGGGGCGACAGTGGCGTATCTGCCACCGTGGCTCGGCGGTGCGTCACATGGGCGGGGTTGACCGGTGCAGTGTAGGGGTGGTGAGGGGGAGGTAGATCGGAGGGGGAGGGGGGACCTCATGGGATGGTGAAGCGGAGAGGATGACATGTAGCGGGAGAGTAGTTTGGGGAAGGCTGGAGGGGCTCCAGGTGATTGTTGTGGAGGCGAGGGAGGGGGTGGTAGTAAGAATGATGGGTGCAGTATGGACAGGGGGGAGGGTTATTGTGGGAACTGCAGAGAGGGAGGAGGAAGTTGACGGGGTGGACGATGAGGTCTCCATGGGCAGCTCTTACGACAGGGGCGCAGTCCAGGGCGACGAGCGGAGACCGGCAGGGTGGCAGCGATGACGGCGGCGACGGCGGCGGCGGCGGCGGACCAGGTGCGGGGCCTGGGCGGCGGCGGCGGCGGCGGCGGACCAGGTGCGGGGCCTGGGCGGCGGCGGCGGCGGCGGCGGCGGCGGCGGCGCAAAGCAGGAACGGAAGGAAGTAGCGGGAACAGGGAACCAACTGAAGTAGCCGAGATCAGCCCGGCAATAGCTACAGTCGGGGGGATTCGATGCCATCGTGTTGCTCTGCAGCGCCCTAAATAGTCGGCGCGCCATGATACGTGGCAGTCTCGTGGTGACCGCAGGATGTGGGCGGCCTCTGGCGGCGCTCGTCGCGTCCTCTGCTGACTGAAGCCTCTGCTGACGGAGCGTGAGTCTGAACGTGTGTGGTCAACGTGCCGAGCCCAATGTGCGGCTGATCGGTCGGAGACGGCGCGACTTGTGCATACGAGGCGTGTGCCTCAACGAGCCACACGCGATCGCAGCGCGCTCCAGCGACAGTTGTCGACGGCATCAGGTTCTGAAATCACACTGTTTACGATAGCAAGGGGTGGAATTCCTGCTTTACCTCTATTAAATCGCTTGTTCCGCCCTTGTGCATATGTTCGTTATGTTCTGTGATATAGCCCTACTTAAGTAACAACAGAAAAAAGGTAAAACAGTCAACGATCCGAAGATTGGTTTGAACACCACAGTGCTTTACTAGGCATGGTACTGTTTGGAGGTGGTATGCCGTTGCCTCCCTCCGACCTTCGAACTGACTTACCCAGCCAGTTATTAGGCGGGACCTTCAGTTTAACGTGGGTTCCGAACCACGGTGCTAATCGGTATTTTTCACATGAGCAATACTGCCAGAGATGAAAGAAGTGGAAAGTGACATATAAAAATTCTAGGACCTGGCGAGGATCGAACCCGCGACCTTTAGATTTGTAGTCTGGCACTCTACCACTGCGCAACCGAGGCGAAACAGAAGTCTCTTATAAAAGTTGCATAAATGCAGCAAATTATAAACGTCCCGTGACAAACTATGCGATATAAAATTAGATAAAGGCTTCACACGAGGCAATCATTATTGCAACAGTCTCGCTTTATAGTAAAATGTAAAGGTCATTCTTCCACGGTCAACGCTTCTATTCAGTAGAAGAATGTCAAGATCATGTAAAATGCAATACGTAAAACAATTAAGTGCGTATTTTACTCTAAGTAAGGTACAATTTATAAAACGAATCTCACAAACACTCTCCTCAGAGAATGCGCACTTAAGTTTACATTGCATTGAATATTATGCAGTATACTTCTATGAAATTTATAAGAAAGTCTTCGAGCCTATCAGCAAACTCGAATATAAGAAGAAAAAATATTAGCTTCCGAAGAGCCTTGAACCATTGCGGTAGGAAATATTTCCCTTTCACAGTCCACGACTTTCCTGACTACGCTTTTTTTTTTTTTTTTTTTTTTTTTTTTTTTTTTTTTTTTTTTTCCTTCTTCTTCGGTCGTCTCGCCCCTCTTTCAAATTTATCTTTATTTAAACCAATTAGGGGTAAAAGTAAAAAGGAGATAAAATACTATATAATTAAAACGAATAAGTCCTTCAAGCATAAACAAAAGGATATCTTTGACATCTTTGTAATAAAATTAATGACTCCGTTCGACCAGCACCTCCTCACAAGACTGGCGATCGCTTTGATTAGCAGCAGGAGAATAAAAACCGCGCGGCGGCGATACATCAGTAGATTATCCACATACGTCTTCTCCAAACTATTTGTGGATTACCGTTGCAAATATCAGTCTTAACCTGTAATAGGGAACGTAACGCTATGGCCACTAACCTACCTACATCTCATCCACAAAGGAATTAGACTGTTTGTATACATTGTTGGTAGGTATGTCTGTTGCTGACATTTACTTAATTGCAACAAATTATCTAAAGAACAATTCGTGTTAATAGGTATTTAGTCCGCCTTGCCTTGAAAAGGCAGATTACTGTAATACGGAATTTTTTTAACCACACTTAAGACGTTTCCAGTCATTTATTCCAACAAATAGTACCTCTAATGACCGGTTTGCGAGAGATTTTCAATTTACTCAGTTACTTTTACTTGCTTTGAAATGTCAAACATTCACACGACCTCAGTTATATACAACAAACCCATGAAATACGACGGCCAATATGGCGTCTTCATCTCTCTGCCGAAAAGAGCTGCCTCTTTCCCCGAATAACCACGTGGTGTGGCGTCGGTGGCGTTCTCCCACCTTATTGGTGATCGTTCAGATACTCGTTGAAAATATCTGGCATTCTTGATACTGCCCGACACGTTGGGAAAGCCTCGTCAACGTGCGGTTCGCACATTGTGACGTCAGAAACTCGCCACGTTGGCCACGTTCGACGGACGACGGCGTTAGGAACCGACACAGACGTACGCCCCTGCTTTGAGGATTGTCCGTTCTACTGGCGATCCTCCGGTACACTGCAGTTGCATCATCGCATCCCTACAGATGCAGCATCCTAATTCGTTGCCCCCTTTTGTTCGCTATCTTCCATTACTGATTGTGTGATTTGCGGGTTTTACAGAACCATGCAGAATCGACGGGTAAATCAGCGTATTGTTGCATTACATTTCCCCAGTTTGCAGAAGCAGTTGTGTTTGTTACAGAGCCATGAAGTGGCGCTAGTAAGTCCGCTTGCTTAATCTGTAAGTTCTCTCTTGTATTTACAATGCAAACAATCGTTTATACATATTGCAATTGATTTCCTCCCATTTGTGCCTCTACTGTGTCTACATGATCTAATTTATCCTTCGGACGCATATTCTGTACCTGAATTAGTGAACGGGCATTAAATTCGCCTTCCCGCCTTGCTTTTTCTCTGTCCAATTCGGCGATCGACATGTCAATATCGACTCAGAATATGCCCTTCGTGTCCCACTATGCACAGGTATCTCCATATTTTCCCCATCTATCTCCTCTTATGAAATCAACATTGATTCTGTCTAAATCTACCGGAGATGGTGATCCATTTCCTCCCCTGTTATCAGCCGCCGTCGATCCAAACTTGAGATTTACGTAACTTTTTGGGCCACAGCCGAGTCAACATATGACCGTCGCCGATTTCAACAACCAACACCTACCAACAAAACTCTCAACCCACTTAACACTTGGATGATCCAAAGCAACGATGAATGTCTCAATTGCACCTGTATGCCGCCAGAAAAAGAAACTTATAACTACACTAGAAATTATTAAATTCCACAAAAAATTTAGTAATCTACTACGCGATCCTCACTGTCATCACATCGGATGTGTGTGTGCGGTGCCGGCTCTGTTATTGTACAAATATCGAAAAATTCAAAACATGTATTTCAACAGGATAATAGCGACTCTCACATTTACTGCTTCGGGTCCAAACATACTGCAACCTATTCTGACAGTTCCGTTGTTATTCAAAACTCACGAATCCAATAATTCAAAAATTATTTTTCATAAGTACAATGCATGGACATGGGAGACCCCCCCCTCTCTCTCTACCAGATTCGGTCAGAAACTATCCTTGCAGTTAACATACAGAACTCAAAACTCTAAAATACAAAAATTATTCTTCATCAGCAAAATATTTTAATTGCCCTGGTTTCAAATGGTCAATGCGAATTCTAGCAAGGCCACCACTATCTATATCGTTGCATTATCCGTGCCGTCAGCCTAACTGGCAGATGATTTCTTCCACCTTGTATTGCATGCAAGGATTGATCTGAAATGTTTTGTACCTAAAAATTGGTGACTCTGAACCTGGAATAAATCTGTGACATGTAGGTTCAGACACCAGAAAGCAGTATACGTTTCAATCCAATACAGGTAAGAGGTTCTTAACTGCACTTAGAATGAACGGAATGACCATCCTTTAAGTAGACAGATAAATAATTACTGCTAAATGACCGCAGTGTGACTGGAGTGTGTGGTGTCGCACAAGTACAAAGTGCGCGCCACTTACTTTCGCCGCGCGCCGCCATGCACGCACAGCGCGGCGTTCTCACGACGACAGCCACGAGCGCCCTCTGCTGCAACTCCGCTCGTGGCCACCACTGAAGGAGATCGTCCACTTCGCACTTCGGACTGAGATAGCAACGAGTTAGGACCTTCGTAACAGATAGGCACCAGTGAAGACTTTGCTATTGTACAGGCACTAGGCAGGCCTCTAACAACTATGTATCAACATTCTGCAGTACTATGTAAAAGTTAAGTATTGTTACATTCTGTGCAATATATATATCTTTCTAATTTACTCTAGTGTTTATAGTTTCTGGCTGCTCCCCTCCGTACCTGCACCAGCGTGCTATTTTGATCCTGTGTCGGTCTCGTTCCACTCGGCCACCGACACCTACGACGAGGCTGGGACACAAAAGCGGCGACGAAGTTGGGACACAAAAGTGGCGACGAGGAGTGATAGACGAACCGTGGACCAGCACGCTTGCAGCAGCCAGACAGCAGCAGTCGGAGCACGCAGAAATTGCTCCCGCCCACCCACCCTTAATATAAGAATTTTGGGGGAACATATTCAGTTACGTGTTTGTGGACATTTTTGTTGCAGATCGAGCGTCCTCATTTATCTTGCATTTGTGTTTTGTTATAAGTGACTTGTATGCGCGGCGCCTAATCGGTCAGCATGGCCACTACCCCGAACCCAAACTTAATGGAAATTATTCAGTTACAGACGGCGCAAATAACACAACTTCTCCAGGCTGTGGCCCAGCTCACAGCGCAAGCAGCTAACCAACAACAACAGCCGCCGCTTCAGGAGCCCACACCTGCCGCCGCACCGCTTCCGACGTTCCGCCAGTACAACGAACGTGAGGAAGAATGGAGCGACTATTTCGCACAGTTTCAAGAACTCGTCGCGGCTCATCAACTTACAGGTCAGACTGTTAAGCATCTTTTGTTGTCCGTGGTGGGCCCCAAAACCTTTGTATTACTGCAGAAACTATTTCCCCACGCATCTCCTCGTGATGTGGACTTTGAACAAATAGTAGAGGCACTAAATGCTCATTATGAGAGAAAAGTTCTTGTAGCCGCTGCTCGGTACCGATTTTTCAGACTGAAAAAATTACCAGAGCAGTCACACCAAGAGTGGATTACGGAACTGAAGGGCTTAACCCGCAAATGTAAATTTACTTGCTCTTGTGGACTTTCGTATAGTGACGTGATGTTGAGGGATGCGATTACGCAGAATATTCAAGACCCCAGAATTAGGGCAGCAATTCTCAAACAATCTGACCCTTCATTAGACAGTGTACTGCAGCTTATAGAAGCGCATGATACTTTCGACTTAGCAGATGTAGAAATGCAAAGCCACAGTGTAAATTCAGTGCGCCGTAACGGACGCTTTCCTAGCCGTAGTTCTCAGTATAGCACTTGTGATTCTTTAAATTCTACAGGCCGTGCTGAACAGACAGTGAACAGTAGCCAGTGTAAAAGTGCGACACAAAGGTCGCCCCGTAGTGTTAGACACAGTAATTTGAATAACGGGCGCCAACGCTCATTTCAGAAAAATGTACGTAAATCTTGCCCCCAGTGTGTGTCTCGCCACAAGCGTGCTCATTGCCCTAGTCGCAACGCAACCTGTTATCAATGTGGCAAATTGGGACATGTACAGTCTGTGTGTATGCAAATTAAAAACTCAAAGAACGGTACCGTTAGAAACAGTGCTTCGCAGAGTGCGAGAACAGTTCATTCTGTAAATGTTATACGGGCTGGGGAATTGAACAGTGCTTTCCTTGGATCTCAATTGCAAGAAAGTAGTTCTGCGCCTATGGCAAAACTATATAGTGCACCACGTAGCAAGCGCCGACGAGCGCGTAAAACAGTGCAACGGAAAAGGGTTCGGGACAAGCAAAATGACTATGAACAGTGCATTCCGGTAGTGAAAATAGTGCCTCTGCAACTGCTCATTGTACTAGTTCCCAGTACTGTGTAGATGGTGACAGTAGACTTGGAATAGCTACTCAAAAGTTTAGTGCAGTAGTTAGTGACTCTGTAGTAGCCTCGCATTGCGCGGACGCCGATCCGGCGGTAGTGTCATCTAGTGACAGTGTTGTTAATCCGCTGCGTGCCGAGT
Source organism: Locusta migratoria (assembly GCA_026315105.1). Classification (NCBI taxonomy): domain Eukaryota; kingdom Metazoa; phylum Arthropoda; class Insecta; order Orthoptera; family Acrididae; genus Locusta; species Locusta migratoria. The sequence goes on along the minus strand of CM048746.1, from coordinate 226,773,905 downwards.
CTGCGCCGCTTACTTCACTACGCGGCCCGCGCAAGTGCAGTAAACAAACCGTAGCAGACGTTGCCCACATTCGCGCACCTGTCGAGCGCCGCAAGCAAAAACTGTTTGTGACTCTCTTTATAGAAAATAAGACGGTGCAATTTCAGCTTGATACTGGTTCCGCTGTCACATTAATAAATAAAGATACTTATGAACTTCTGGGTTCGCCAAAATTGTCGCCGTCACAGCAAGTGTTAACAGCTTATACAGGTCAAAATATTCCCGTGTTAGGAACGTGTAGCCTGCCTGCCTCTTTTCAAGGTGTTACAAAGACAGTTGCTTTTGTAGTTCTTCAGGCCAAATCGACACAGAACATTTTTGGACGAGATGCTTTTGACTTGTTTGGTTTATCAATTCAAAGAGATGTGCTTCAAATTTCGTCAATAGTGCCTCAGGATAAAATCAATGCATTGTGTGACAAATATAGTGACTTGTTTTCCCCGGAACTAGGTTGTGCAAAAGACTTCGTGGCACATGTAACTTTAAAAGAATCTGCAGTTCCAAAATTTCGTAAAGCTAGACCAGTGCCTATCGCAATGGGTGATACAGTTGCCGAAGAACTTAAACGTTGGCAAGTTAGTGGGGTGATTTCTCCTGTTTCTGCGAGTCAGTGGGCCTCGCCTATAGTAATTATACCCAAGCCGTCAGGAACACTTCGTCTCTGCGCGGACTTCAAATCAACAGTGAACAGTCAAACAATTGTCGACACTTATCCCCTGCCCAGACCTGACGAACTAATGGACAAATTAGGACAGTCTCGTTTCTTTTCTAAGATTGATTTAGCAGAGGCATACTAACAGATTCCACTTGATGACGAGTCAAAAAAGTTTTTCGTCATTAATACTCACATGGGGCTTTTTCAATTTGAACGCCTACCCTTTGGCAGTTCTTCCGCCCCGCTATTTTTCAGCGCTTTTTGGAACAGCTGACAGTTTCTGTACTGAGTTGCTCGAACTACTTAGATGATATTGTGGTATCCGGACGTACAGTTGAAGAACATTTAGCAAACCTGGAGTGTCTTTTCAAAGTTTTGACTGCAGCAGGTCTACGTTGTAATAAAGCAAAGTGTTCGTTTTTTCAGACTGAAATAGAGTACCTAGGCCATGTGATTAATGCCCAAGGAATCCATCCCTTACAGTCACATCTTAGAGCAATCAAAGACTTGCCTCCTCCTAAGAATGTGCATGAATTACAAGCATTATGGGAAAGCTTAACTATTATTTCAGATTTATTCCCAATGCCTCTCAGATTGCAGCTCCACTGCATCACTTACGTAGGAAGAATGTTCCTTTTGTATGGTCCAAAGATTGCCAAGTTGCTTTTGACAACTTAAAGTCTGCACTACTCAGTGATGCATGTTTGATTCCCTTTGACCCCCAGAAGCCTGTAGTGTTAGCAGTTGACGCCTCATCGTACGGTCTGGGCGCAGTAATCTCACATTGTATTGATTCTCACGATCGTCCTATTGCCTTTGCATCCAAGCTACTGACGCCGACGCAACAGAATTACAGTCAGATAGAAAAGGAGGCCTTAGCAATCATTTACGGCGTCACAAAGTTTCATCATTATCTGTATGGCAGAAAATTCTATTTGCTGACAGAGCACAAGCCTCTCACGTCGTTGTTCTCACCCACAAAGCCAATTCCGCCACGAACGGCACAAAAGCTTCAGAGATGGTCCTTGATATTGTCAAATTATCAGTATGAGATTTTGTACCGACCTACCACTAAACATGCCAACGCGGACACACTTTCCCGACTTCCGGTTGGCCAGGATGTATCATTTGATTCTTCAGAAATGGCATGTTGTCAGATAGACTCCAGAGATGCTTCCGCTGTCGCAGACTTTCCTTTGAACTCTCGTCGGGTTGCACAGGAAACAGCTGCGGATGCAGACCTAAGTGTGGTAGCACGTTTTGTTCGCTCAGGGTGGCCTGCCAGAGCCAAAGACATTGATCGGCCTCTGGTTCGACGTTATTTTGCACAACGTCATGCATTATCTTTAAGTCAGGGTGTACTGTTGTTGCATACCGACAACGACCAAGCAAGAGTGATTGTTCCTCGTTCCCTGCAACGTGAAGTGTTACGCCTCCTGCATCAAGGTCATTGGGGTATTGTTAGGACAAAGCAATTGGCCAGACGTCATTGTACCTGGGTTGGTATGGACGCTCAGATAGAGCGCATGACGTCACAGTGTACTGTTTGTGCGGAGCATCAGGCGGCTCCTCCGCAACGTTTCTCAGACTGGTCACGCCCCAAGGGACCATGGCAACGTTTACATATTGACTTTGCCGGACCTTTCTGGAATACGCGCTGGTTAATTGTTGTAGACGCTTTCAGCAAGTTTCCTTTTGTGATTGCCATGAACTCAACGACGGCGTCTAGTACGATCAGTGCCTTAACATCAGTGTTTTGCATCGAAGGCTTGCCTGAAACTATCGTCAGTGACAATGGACCTCAGTTTGTTAGTGCGGAATTTCAACAGTTTTGTCGTGTGAATGGCATTCAGCATATCACCACCGCACCTTTTCACCCTCAATCCAATGGTGAAGCAGAACGTTTCGTTCGAACATTCAAGTCTCACATGGAGAAGATGAAAGGTCAGCACTCCAGGCAGCACGCTCTTCAAATTTTCCTGTCTACGTATCGGTGCATGCCACGTGACGGCCCGTCTCCTGCCGAGCTGCTACACGGCCGCCGTCACCGCACTCTCCTTCACCTGCTGCAGCCTCCCACGCACCGAGTCGGTTCGTATGGCGCTACGCGTTTTCAGGTTTCTACGCCGGTGCTGTACAGGGTGTTTGCTGGAAACAAGAAGACATGGCTGCCGGGCACCATTCAGCGCGTGCTCGGTAGCAATATGTATGTTGTACGTTCTTCCACAGGGTCGGAGCTGCGGCGCCACGCAAACCAATTGCGCCTGCACAGGCCGCGCGATCCTGTCTCCGGTTTCTTGATTCCAGACCCAGTTCACCGCCAGGGAGCACAAACACATCGTTCGTCAACGGGTCCAGCGTCCCCGGACTACGAGATCGTCCCGATGGAGATCGACGCGACGCCGCCGCTGTCGCCGCCGCAGATGACAGCGTCACCGAGAGGGACTCCGGGACCTGGCGTGCCGCCGCCGCCTGGGCCACGCACCTCAGAAGAAGATGACCTGCTCCCTCTGGGCGGGGGGGTGCGCCCTTCCCCAGGTTTCGGTGGGTTCCCTGGAGGATCGCAAGGCGGATGCCGGGGCGCGGACGGCGTCTCCATCCCAGCCTCAGCTACGACGCCCGTCCCACCAGTAACGCCCCCGCCCAGGCCCTCCTCTCAGTGCCGTCGCCGTGGCCCTCAGCCCTACGCCACGACGGCGCGGCGGTTTGGGGGGGAGGGGTGTGGTGTCGCACAAGTACAAAGTGCGCGCCACTTACTTTCGCCGCGCGCCGCCATGCACGCACAGCGCGGCGTTCTCACGACGACAGCCACGAGCGCCCTCTGCTGCAACTCCGCTCGTGGCCACCACTGAAGGAGATCGTCCACTTCGCACTTCGGACTGAGATAGCAACGAGTTAGGACCTTCGTAACAGATAGGCACCAGTGAAGACTTTGCTATTGTACAGGCACTAGGCAGGCCTCTAACAACTATGTATCAACATTCTGCAGTACTATGTAAAAGTTAAGTATTGTTACATTCTGTGCAATATATATATCTTTCTAATTTACTCTAGTGTTTATAGTTTCTGGCTGCTCCCCTCCGTACCTGCACCAGCGTGCTATTTTGATCCTGTGTCGGTCTCGTTCCACTCGGCCACCGACACCTACGACGAGGCTGGGACACAAAAGCGGCGACGAAGTTGGGACACAAAAGAGTGTGGTATTGAGCAGCCTCTCAGTAAAATGAAAATGCCGTTCTACAGAGAGGTAAGAATTTAATTTATTACCAAGAAAAAAATTTGAAAAACAAAGGCAAATTATGTTGGAATAAATTGTATAATGGAACGTAATAATGTAGAAAACGAAGAGGACAGAGACCATTAATGATATCGTTTCTACATCTACATAAATACTCTGAAAGTCATATTGAAGTGCATGGCAGTGTCCATCTAACCGCTTTTACAATGTTTCTCTACGGTTCCATACTCTAACAGCTCGCGGAAAAAAGGAACACCTAAATCTTTCCGTTTTCGATCTCATTTCTCTTATTTTATCATGTCTTCCTATGTAGGTGGGTGCTAAGAAAATATGTTCGCATTCGGAAGAGAAACTTGCTGAAAAAAATTTCGCAAATAGATCTCGTCGCAACAAATAACGCCTTTCTTTTAATTATTTTTAACCTAACTTGTGCTTATTTCTGTGACACTCTCTTCCATAGATCGCGATAGTACAAAAAGAGCTGCCCTTCTCTGAACTTCCTCTAAATCCTCTGTCAGTCCCACTTGGTGGGGATCCCACAATCCGCTGAAATACTCCAAAACAGGACGCATAAGTGTAGTGTAGGCAGTTTCTTTGGTAGAGCTGTTGCACCTTCTAAGTGTTCTTCCAACGAAACGTAGTCTTTGGTTCGCTTTCCCTACAATTTTTTCTGTGTTCTTTCCAATTTAAGTTGTTCGTAATTGTTACTCCTAGGTATTTAGTTGAATTTACGGCCTGTAGTTTTGACTGATTTATCGTGTTAATGAAGTTTAACGGGCTTCTTTTAATGGGCATATGTATGACTTCTTATTATGAAGGGTCAATTGCCCCTTTTGCTCCGTGGAGATATCTTATCTAAATCATTTTGCAGTTGCTTTTGATCTTCTGGTCACTTTACTAACCGATAAGTGACAACATCATCCGCAAACAGCCTAAGAAAGCTACTGAGATTATGAAAATAAGGAACAGTAGGGGTCCTATAACACTTCGCTGAGGAACGCCAGATGTCACTTCAGTTCTACTCAATGACTTTACATCAATTGCAACGTAATATGTCCTATAAAATGAACTGCAAATACAAACAAAAATAGTTATCAACAAGAAAATAGCTATGAGAGGATGGCTGAAGTCGTTCCTACACTTGACTTTAGAATAAAAAATAGACTAACAGAAGCTATCGTGGTAAATGCAGTATAATGTTGTGCTGGTGTTCGTGCCGTTGAAGGGAAGCAGTGTAGCAGAAACAAAACTAGCCTTGTGTTAGTGTAATTTTAGTATTCTCCGCGTTGGGCGTCGACTGTGACTCTGAAATCAAGAAACTACCTGTTTGTATCTGTAGCTGAACAGAATCAGTCAAAACTTACTATTAATCTTGATGAAGTCCAGACCCAGTAACTTCCCTGATCAGATTCTAATATGATTCAGCAAACCAGCTCTCGCTTGCGTCTGCAGATGTTAACTAATAAATTATTGTAGACACACAAAAATGTCTACTGCTCCCTCTGTGAAAGTGCCATAATTACAAACGAAGCCTGCAACTCAACACTTGACACACCGTACTGTTTTTCATGCCACTAGATTAAACTACAGTGGATCGCTAAGTATTCACAGACACGCACCGTCTTGTCGCCCAAATCGTCACATGGCCGCTAGTGTCCTGCCAGTGGCAGTCACGATCAGAGAAAAGCCTTTATGTGTAGCACCATCATTTGTGTATATCTCGACATTCCCCACATTTTACTGCCCCCCCCCCCCCCCCCCACACCGGCTCTACACCCGCAATCAGAAACGCAAAACGCCAGTCGTCTCCTTATGCTGCGTTCCTTCAATGCCAGATTATGTTACAATTTTCTAAGATATGTTTTGAAAGCTAACGTATGTGGCATCTGGCTGTCACACCGATGTTTACTTCAGGGGTGAGGTGAGTCTTTGTTCCGCCCTGCGACCACACACACCGTATACACTATAGTGTCTGTATTGTCGTCACCCGCTTAGGGTCCCAGTGACTAGAACTGACATGTGATTACATTTTCACGTAATTTGGGTGCATAGATCCCGAGAAATCAGTACCCAGAACAACCACCTCTGGCCGTAATAACGGCTTTGATACGCCTGGGAATTGAGTTATACAGAGCTTGGATGGCGTGTACAGGTAGAGATGCCCGTGCAGCTTCAACACGATACCACAGTTCCTGAAAAGTAGTGACTGGCGTATTGTGACGAGCCAGTTGCTCGGCCACCATTGGCCAGATGTTTTCAATTGGTGAGAGATGTGGACAACGTGTTGGTCAAGGTAGCAGTCGAACATTTTCGGTATCCAGAAAGGCCCGTACAGGACCTGCAACATGCGGTTGTGCATTATCCTGCTGAAATGTAGGGTTTTGCAGGGATCAAATGAAAGGTAGAGCCACGGGTCGTCACACATCTGAAATGTAACGACTACTGTTGAAAGCGCCGTCGATGCGAACAAGAGGTGACCGAGACGTGTAACCAGTGGCACCCCATACCATCACGCCGAGTGATACGACCGTACAGCGAAGACGAATACACGCTTCCCATGTGCATGTCGCAAACACGGATGCGACCATCATGATGCTGTAAACAGAACCAGGATTCATAAAAAAAAAAAATACGTTTGCAATTCGTATACCAAGTTTTTATCTGTAAGGGATATTGAAATTGTAATTACGGCATTTGATTCTCCCAAGTCTCCTGAATCCATTCATATACTTTTTTTGCCATATGATCATTCCCTGATTTTATATGGATTTTTAGAATAATGATTGTGGCTATATTATATTTCAGTTGCAATCTGGAATAGACGCCCTCGATCAGCCAAGAGCGCTCGCGGTTTCCGAGCACATTAGGAAAACCCTGACTACCTGTTAGCCGACTGGCTGGCGAACCCAACAGCCTGGCAAAACCCGCCTTTCACATGGAAACAATTAGCTGCCCCCTATATCTGTAATATCACTATACGATAGGTAAATCATGATGCTTACATTTTCAGTGTGTAAAATATGTTTATATTTCCATTATAATTTTTATATCAGTCGAAAGCCGGTCGCGGTGGCCGAGGTGACTGAGGCGCACCAGTCACGGTCAGCACGGCCACTACGGTCGGGGGTTCGAATCCCCCCTCGGGCATGGATATTTGTGCCGTCCTAGTTCGTAAGTAGTTCATAAGTAGTTTGTTAGTTTAGGGACTGATGACCCCGTAGTTAAGTCCCATAAGCTTAACAAACATTTGAACATTTTTGAACATCAGTCGAAATAAGAGTTTGTTGACGTCTGGGCTGTCCTCCAAAAAGATCATTCAGAGTTCTTCACATGGGTACAATAACGTCTAGGTCTGACCAGAATTTCTTGTGGCCTGCAACAACTGTCTACTCAACTGTGCACCACAGAGCACTTCACATGGCTACTTCTACCGACCGCTACCAAGAACAAAAACTACATACTGCAGCGTCGAGCACAACACTGCCACTTAGCCAAAGATACATAACTTTCGGAGAGTTTCACATGTGTTTCAAGGCATGATATGATCGTTTCGTGCTATACCCTGACGAACGACCCAATAAAATTAAATCGTGGCTCAGGCGTGTGGCAGACTGCAATTAATTGTAGGTTGATTATTGCTCATCACTGTGGGATCAGTAGGAGGCATCGAGATCGTCCAACGGAGAGCAGAACGCTTCGTTTCAGGCTCATTTGGAAAGAGTGAAAGCCTCACAGACGTTCGGGAAACTCGAGTGTCAGACGCTGGAAGACACACGTTTTGATTGGGGTACGGCCTGCTGTAGGCGTTTCGGGGGCATACTACGAGGCGCGTCCAGAAAGTAAGTTCCGTTTGGTAATAAAATGAAATTGTACACAGGTACAGAATAAATCTTTATTGCACAAAATTCTACAACTCTTAAACTACTTTTCCACATAACTGCCGAAATTTTGTAGGCACTAGTCATAGCGTGCCACAAGTTTTTGCATGCATCCTTCACAGAAGGTTGCCGCCTGTGTATTCAACCATGTTGTAACAGCCCTTTATCATCGTTGAAGTGTTGACCACGAAGGACAGATTTTACGTGTAAGAAGAGATGAAAGTCGCTAGAAGAGAGGTCCGAGCTATATGGATGATGATCAAACACGTCCCATTGTAATTTCCGTAAGAATTGTTTGGTCACATTCGGTGTGTGAGGTCAGGCATTATCGTGAAAAAAAATCTTTTGACAGTAATCCTCTTCTTACACCTAAAATCTGTCCTTGGTGGACAACACTTCAACGATGATGACGAGCTGAAAGAACATGTTACCACATGGTTGAATACACAGGCGGCAACATTCTATGAAAAAGGCACACAAAAACTTGTGCCATGCTATGACAATTGCCTACAAAATTTCGGAAGCTATGCAGAAAAGTAGTTTAAGAGTTGTAGATTTTTGTACAATCAGTATTTTTTCTGTGTCCGTACCCGTTCGTTTTATATAACCAAACGGAACTTACTTTCTGGACGCGCCTCGTATTTTTAAAAAGATTCAACCAATATATTGCTTCCTCCCACATGCATCTCGTGAAACGGTCACAACGAAAAAATCAAAGAGAACACACACCGTAGCATTCCAGCAAACGTTTCTTCCGCTAACCATGAGCCTGGAATAGGAGGGAGAGTGACGGTGGTACACCATGAGGTAGCACGTGGATAGCCTACGGATAGCTGTCATAGATCTGTTGTCGGCGGGTGGATGAAGGCACAGACAAATATATACAGACGGGAAACCTTCGTAAGGACCCAGTCCCACGCTCAGGGGTGCAGGGTGGGGGGTGCTGAAGCAGTTCCGTAAGATGTCCCATGATGGCGATGCGGTCAGAAGCAGCCCTTTAAACTGGCCAGAGCAGGCGGCAGGTAACGGCTGTCCCCACCACCACCTTCCCTCAAACGCCGGCACACCGAATACAGCCGTGGCCTCGTGGCAGGCGGCACGAGCTCTCCTCTCAGCCTCCCCTCCATGCTACCCTCTGACATACGAGATGCACCCTCAGTAGTGCCTCTAGTGTGGTCTACCGGTACTAAGCCAGGGAACCGCCTGACACCTGCTAGCATCTTACGAAACTACACGAAGGAAGCGTAGGACAGTGGTTTGGGGGGGCTGCTTCTCTGTATATGTTACTCTGTGCTGAAGCTGCTCAACTGCCCAGCCAGCGGCCCCTTTGTCGCCACACCTCCACACAGTCCGCACTCACCTCCGGCGCCGCCAGCAGGGCTGCCACCCCTGCGGCCTCCTCTTCATTCAGTGGCCGTACAGCGCGCCGCGCCATGCCGGCTCTATATTGCGCCAGGCCCCCCGCGCCGGTCCGCTTATTAAATTCTCGCTTCCCCTCCGGCATCCACAGCCCGGCCGGCTAAAAATCTAAGCTTTCTCCGGCATTTTACAATTTGTTTTCACTATTTCGTTTCACGTGCTATTGCGGCTTTTTAATAATTTGATTCCGCAGCGCTGACTGGGGGCGGTCCGCTCGCCGGCGAATTTCTCTCTTCCCGGAGGCATTACATTCATTACTCTCGGATTTCTCTGCGCTTTTATTTGACGACCTCGTCATCCGTGCGGTAATTCATATGCGGACTTGGCCGCAAATTCCGATCCTTCCTTTGTAGCACTCTCCACGTCAGAATGAATCACCCTGTTTCCTCGTACAGCTCGGTTACATGCAACGAATTTCTGTAAAATTTCCAAAAGCCAGGTTATCTCTGCAGATAGTCTGTACCGTCCATTATTCACCTTACCCTCCGTAAACAGAGGAAGCTATTACCTCTAGCAAGTATAATTTGAGTGGTGTTCTTTTTTTTTTTTTTTTTTTTTTTTTTTTTTTTTTAGCTTTTTCTCAGTTGCACTTAGACAGGTTATGTAGGAAATTGCTGCGATAAATAACACTAGACGTGTTTCGTTTTATATAAAAGCATCTTCAGTGGTCAGTGTATATAAGTTTTGTATAACAAAATGTTCTATTATTTATAGCCGCGGTGGAGTAGCCGATCGGTCTAAAGGACCTCGCTGCGGAGCCCGCGGTTGCTCGCCGTGGAGGTTCGAGTCCTCCCTGGGGCATGGGTGTGTTGCTTACAAACTACTTAAACCTAGATAAACTAACCTACGGACTGATGACCACGCAGTTTCGTCCGATAGTTTTACAGACATTTGAACATTTATTATTTGTAGTAATTAAATGTATTTATCTATTTTTCTTTTTGAAATAGTAATTGATTAATTTTTGCCATATTTCGTGCCACCAGCTGCGGTTAGACGATTAATACAACTGAATATTTTTGTTATAGTTAAGTGTCATATTATGCCTATGGAGAGCGATCAAAATTTATATAAAAACACTTACTTCAGCCAAGATCGCTAGTTTACTTGTTGGATTTTACCAGTTTCGATTAACTATGTCACCATCTTCAGAAACAATTTATATATATATATATATATATATATATATATATATATATATATATATATATATATATATAGGGTGTTTCACTAAGTGTGTTTCCTTCTGTAACTTATAAAATAATAGGTGACGGGAGATTTTAATGCGGTAGGTCAACACAAGAAATGTTACACTTTCTGCGGAGCTATGAACATAGTTTATTGTATCATTTTCCAAAGAGTTACAGCACAAAGATATAATTTTAATGGAACAATAGTTTTTTCTATCGTGCATTGGAATCGTTGAAACCAGCTGCGTCCAAATCAATTTAAACTACATTCCTATCACTGTTGGTTTCGGAGCCCAACCCTGCAAAGTTTCAGGGGCAGATACCACAAGCGCTGGGTATAATGCAATGCGCCTTCTAAATGTGGTGCAGCCGCGTTGTAACGTCGCCGGTATCACGGAGCGAGAAGCTTCCTCGATGCGCTGTTAGACTGCCGACTGTCACCGCACACGGCCGTATACCCGACAGTGGGAGCCAGTTGGAACTCTAACTGCAGCCCACCTCCTCGTGGTGAGTTCTGGGTCTTTAACCAAATTTGCTGGTGAAATGGGCGAAGAGCTGCAAAGTTATGATGTTATCTATTTAAATAATCAAATCACAATATATAAAACCTAACATATTAAAAACATACATATAAATACGAGATATTAGTAAATTTCCGTAACATTTTGAACATTTAGAAATGTTGTCATATTTCGATTGTTAAGGCCTTTAGCGCGAACTGATTACATACGCTAGGACTATCAAAAATATTTTTATGTTAAACTATACATGGATACGCAGTTTTTGAGTCCTATTAGTACGTGATACTGAAAGATATATTTTTATATGACCTTCTCCTCCTTCATCCAGTGCTGCCCTCTTTCTCTTCTTTTGACATAGGGTAAGGTGGTACAATTGCGTATATTTCGTGGTACTAAACATTGCATTTTTGACAGCGAATTCAGTCACCATTAACTAGAATATTTATAAGAGCGTTTAAGACTAAGTAGCTTCACTTACAACAGTAAAAAAGTTATATCTCTGTAGCACAGAGTTGTGTATTCTTGAAAAAGACAGGAAAAGCTGTAGAAACCTTCTACGCTACAACTCCACACCAAGTGCTACCAACACAAATGGCACGAAACTGTATGTTAATCGGAATTGTACCTATATCGAATTTGCACCACCTTACCCTATTGTTTGTTGCAATCTCTGCCTTCATAATTTGCAGTTGGTCAAAGTCCATCACACTTTTAGTAGTGTTGTAAGCTTTATGAATTCCAAAACCTGTAGTCTTCCAGAATAGCCGTCATTGAAAAGAAGAACAGCAATTTTGGTTTAGTCGTGATGAAAACTAAAACACTGCTAGTGGGTAATTGTTGTTGTCAAACAGAAACTAGTGTTTGCAAATTACGAAACGGACAGTTCTCTACATAACAAAAGAAACTACAGCCTTCTAGACTATATAGTTCCAGAGAAAAATGCCAATATGCCAAATGATGGGAAACAGAATTCTCAGAATTGTCAGTGCATGACTCTTTTCAAATATTTATTTAAAATAGTAAGTAATAGAATATTTCAATAAAACCAAACCAAATTAAACACAAACATCCATGTTTTCATAATTTGCATAAAAGTAAAAATGTGAAATTTTGTCATTTTGGGCGGTACGACTCTCCTTCAGTTGTTCTTCACGAAAAAAGTTTTAACGCTTTTTTGTTGTTATGCATTTTTTTGTGGTAACAGTGTTTATGTGTGTGTTACGGAGGTACTATTTAGGTTGTAACGCAGGTTGCGAGCATTCGAGTTAAATAACCGTGCTCTAGGCAATTTCTACCGCTTGCGGTCTTGTCTAGGCGCCGTATGCTGCTATGTTAATATATCGGGGTAATTACAAATTCAAAAGTGGGTTGATTGCAATGTAACTCTCTTATAAAACTAAAGTGACTCCCAACCTTTTTCCTTATGCTGTATGTACCAGCTTGTTACTTGTAAGAAACAATAACGAATACTCTGATCTTCATTTTAAAGGCATATTTTTCTGGTTATTTTTAATTGGACATCATTAAATATTATAAAAGCAAAGGGTTTGGTTTCACTGCATTTGTTTGTGTGGAATAAAAATAATAAGAAGGGGGATGAAGGTTTTGTTTTATTGTTTAATGTAAATTGTGAGAACGCCGCAGCAATTAAAACTAGTTGATTGAAATTTTAAGTTTAATAGTTGCACGTAATCAACAAGGTATATGGCTGTGGCCAAGTCTAAGTGAATTGGTCTAGTAACTGCATGTTTGCTAAAATTAACTTTCAGTGCGTTGCCGTTTTCTATTTTACAGTTTTAATGAACCTGTATGTATTGCTATGTCATTACCAGTGATCCTTTTAATGTTGTAAAATATTTCACAGTTTAAATAGAGGTTTGTTAAAAAGTGTTATGGGTCAGTGACTTCTACTCGTGCAGTATTTGTAGGCTGCTAATAAAGTAACATGGCGTAACTGCCACATTTCACTTCTCCAGTGCGTAATTTACAACCCGCTCAAAATTTGCCCACTTTTCTCTATCTTCATAGTACCGGAACTAAACAATATCCATTCATTCTCTAATTGGGATGCCAAATATTGTTTGTCACTACTTTGTAGGATAAACAGTCTTCTAGAATGTAGTAGAATAAGACGAAAACCTGTTACATTAACTCTCCTCTCCTATTCCTAAGCATTAACTTAACAATATCATGGTCACTAAGACCTGTCTCTACAATGAACTTATTAACCAGTTCAGACCTGTTGGTAACCACAACGTGTAATATATTTCCAGTCTCTGTTCTTTGGGTTAAAGTGGTCTGCATTCGGGTGAACGGTGGTTCAAATCCACCTCTAGCCACCCAGATTTAGATTTTTCGACAGTTTCCTAAAATCACGAGACAAATGCTAGGATAGTTCCTTTCAAAGTGCACGCCGATTTCCTTCCCCATTCTTACCCAAAAAATCTGAGCATGAGCTCTAAAGACCATGCTCACGATGGACGTTAAACCCTAAGCTTCCTTCCTTCCTTCCTCCGTTCTCGCTTCTGAGTGTAGACATTATCTGAATGTCCGGTGAACCGTTTATTCTAAATCTCTCTGACATGTTTAACGAGTCTAAATAATTTCAGTCAAACTCAACTTGCACCACAGTGTAGGTAATATTTTTGTCGACCGCGATGAACACACTGCCCCCTATGGTTTCTAAGCTGTCTTTTCGATACATTCCATACGTTGCGAACTATTTCAGAACTTCCTTCATCGGGACTCAGCCAGCTCTCTATCCCGAGAAGCACGATAAATTTCCAGCAATGTAGTATATTCGGTAATTTTGTTACGAATACTTTAAAAATATAGTGCTAATGTTTTGAGTTTCGAAGTTCTCCATGGCAGCTTGATTAGCTAGATGCTTTCACCTTAGCCACAAAGTTTATTTCAACGGTTACCTTGTTTGCTTCTAAAAGATAACCTTCTCATTAGGACCAAGGGTGATGAGTTCCAACATATATGCAAAAATATTACGATAACATGTACAAAGTCCGGCAAACTCACAACATTATTACACAAAAAGAGATGAGCAATTTCTTTTGCTTCTAGTTTCATGGGGAAGGTAAAAGATCTCCGGTTTGTGCGACGAAATTTCTCAAGATGGTAGGAGCTGGCAACGTGCAGTTTTAAAGTAATTACTCGGAAATGTACTCCATTAGCGCAACTCTGCGATGTTTATTTTTACAGGACGGTGTAAACCTTATAAAGCGCCCACAAAATTGTTCGTACATCATCAAACATAGTCGATAGCTTTTAGAGAAAGCTGCATTTAAAAAAATCAATCGTACATCAAAAGCTGCCTACAGCGATATTGCGTGGTACGCTCCGACATGCGCAGAGCGCCGTGAAATTGGTCGCTGACCGGAAACCTTTTATGAGCGCAAATCAAGTTTACTTTGCAGCAGACACGCTGAAAATCCACGCTCATGCTAAATCTCTGTATTAAATATGCTGCATGTCACAATAATTACTGTGTCAGATTTTTCTGCGATCATTTAGTTCTTCATCTGTGCAGTGACCCATAAGTCTCAAATTTACTCACAATAATATTAATAAAAACTACGCTGGTTTGATTCAAAATGGTCGCATATCCTTTTGTATTTCTAATATCCTTACGGTGATATTTCGTTCTCATATTTTTCAAGATGAATAATTTACAAATATTAAATAATGAAAACTTTGGTACTCGTAATAAATGTGTAATTGTGTTGTAAGGGAATTAGAAAAATACACTGAAAAGCCACAAAAGCTGGTGTAGACATCAGTATGGAAACCACACACTCAGAGGACGGCGCTGCGATCGACAACGCCTATAAAGGGCAAAATGTGTGTGGCGCAGGTTTCAGATCGGTTACTGCTGCTTCAGTGACAGATTATCACGATATAAGTACGAGGGGCGTTTGTAAAAGTCCGTGCAAAAACAAAAACTACTAATGTGTTTGGGGAAAACCATTTTTACTTTTCGACATAGTCTCCTTTTAGACTTATACACTTCGTTCAACGCTGCTCTATTTGTTGATTCCGTCAAAATAATAGGAATTGTCCAAGCCTACAACAAGGCAGCTATTACTTTCTGCAATCAACTCCTCGTTTGAACTAAATACTCGTTCCGCAAGCCATTTCCACAAATTGGGAAACAATAGCAGTCCGAGGCAGCTACATCTGGAAAATGTGGGAAGGGGGGGGGGGGCGTTAAAAGTGTTGAAATCCAATTTCCAATAATTTTGCGACCATAAATGCTGAGGTGTGTGGTGGTGGACTGTCGTGATGGAAAAGGACTTTTCTGTGGGTCATTTTTCTTGCAGCTCGGTTTTCAAACGGTACAATAACGATGAAAATATGCACCTGTAATTGTTTTGCCCTGTTACAGGTAGTCGATGAGGATCATCCCTTGCGAATCTCAAAAGACCGCAGCCACAACTTTTCCGGCCGAATGACTGGTCTTCGCCTTTGTTGGTGCAGATTCTCTCTTGGTAACCAGATTGTTCTTCGTATCCATGTTTCATTCACAGTGACGAAACGACGCTCAAAGTCTTTCGGATTTTTCCTGCAAACCTTCCTTACAAAACTTCACAAGATCCCGTTTTTGGTCAAGCGTAAGCAAACGCGGCTCCCATATTGCAGACAGCTTTCTCATGTCCAAAAGTTTATGCAAAATATTATGTACCCGTTCATTCAAAATGCCCCCAGCACTAGCAATCTCATGCACCTTAACTCTCCTGTCATTCATCACCATATCATGCATTTTATCAATGATTTCTGGAATCGTAACCTCCACAGGACGTCCAAAACGTTCCGCGTCACTTCTGCCCATATGGCCACTCAGAAAATTTTGAAACCACTTATAAACTGTTGTATCGAAAGTGCAGAGTCGCCATAAAGTTTATCAAGCTTCTCTTTAGTCTTCTGTGGCGTTTTGCACTTCATAAAGTAAAGTTTAATCACCATACGAAATTCTTTCTTGTCCATTCTTTGACGATCACTCGACATCTTTGATTCACACGAATGCCAAACACAAATAAATAGACCAATATGACTGAAACTTTTCAAACATGCTACTAACTAAATATGACCTCGATACGCGCCGGTGCACGGAATTTTCAAACGCCCCTCGTAAGTTTAAACATGGTGATAAAGTCGTCCCACTAGAAATGGACAGACCATCTCTGAGATACCGATGTGGCGAAGCGTTTCCGGTACATACGTTTCATAAGTGCAACTCGAACGTATCTGACGTCGCTGTAGTCTTAAAAAAAAAAAAAAAAGCCTACAAGAAAGGGACAAACGATGACGGAACAGAATTGTCCAACGTGACAGAGGTTCAACCGATAGTAATATGTAGAAGTTCACGGCTGGAAATGTCATGTCATTAAAATTATCCGGGTTGAATTTGTTGTCAAAAGCCAACGTCAGTAGCGAGCCAGTGTGTGTGTTGGACCTGCAATACTAAAGCCCCTACTTCACCCGTAGATGTTCTCCTCAGACGGTGACGAAAGGTTTGGTTTTGACAGCCGACCACGGAATAAAAGCCCGGATAATTTTAATGGGCAGAAGTGCTACCCTTCTGTAAACTGCTGCGTATTTCAAAGCTGGTCCTTTAACAAGCATCCGTGTGTGAACCATTTAGTGAAACATCATCGATATGGGCTTTCGGAAGTGAAGGCCCACTCGTGTACCTTATTGACTGCACAACACAAAGTTTACCACCTCGCCTTGTCCCGTCAACACCGGCATTTCACTGTTGGATTACTGGAAATATTTTGCCTGGTTTGACGATTCTCATTTCGGATGTAACTGTGCTGACATAGAGACAACCTCATAGATCCATGGATCCTGAATGTCTGCTGAGAAATGTTTAGGCTGGTAGAGGCGTGTGCAGTTGGAGTGATGTGGAATGCCTGATGCATCTAGATACTACTGTGACAGGTGACAAGTACGTAGGCTTCCATTCAAGTCCATTGTGCCATTCAAACAGGACAATGCTACTCCCCATGGGTCCAGAATTGCTACAACGTGGCTCCAGTAACACACATCTGTGTTTAAACTCCTCGGCTGGCAACCAAACTTCCCAGACTCGAAAACTGTTGAGCACTTCCGGTATTCCTTGCAACGTTCTGTTCAGGAAAGATCTTAGGGATTTACGGACAGCAGGTAACACGGTGTCGATTCCCTCTACTTCAGACACTAGTCGAGCCCTTTCCACGTAATTATACGGTACTTTTGTGTGCTTGCGGGTGCCCTGCACGATATTTGGCATATAGGAGGATTGGAACTTAAATAGTGGCAACACTGCTGTAGAGCTACGGTGCGCGCGGCCGTTCGCTGTCGGGGTTTCGAGTCCCCCCTCGGACATGGGTGATTGTGTGTGTGTGTGCGTGTGTGTGTGTGTGTGTGTGTGTGTGTGTGTGTGTGTGTGTGTGGTGTATTGTTCTTAAGTTAGTTTCAGTAGTTTGGAAGCTAGGGACTAATAACGAAGCAGTTAAGTCCCATAGATTTAAATACATTTGAAGTTTTTTTATAGCACACGTTGTTGACTTACCTACCTTACATCGAGCAAATCGACTCGCCCGTCTCACGTCACCGGTGTGAGCACAATCAAGGGAAACACAGTCACTTGTGAGCGAACGGTCTAATGTAACGGTGTCATTATGTTTTCCAAAAGGAAACAACTGAGCTGAATCAAGATTGAATGTGGCAGAGTTCGTACAGCACGACAGTGTCATCAAGGTCTTCAGAGGAGAGTGGGGAATATTCCCATGATTTTCCAAGAGAATGCGTGGGTACATACAGCGCAAGTTGTGGCTGCTCTGTTCGATTCTTGGGACTGGGACTTACGTCCATGAAGGAACCGCTTCGTGGTATTCGTTTCAGAACTGTCCAGAGATTCGTCAGGCAGTACGCCGCTCCATTCGCACCATCTACAGAACAGGCTCAGCTGACGCCTTCCAAATTGCTGGCAACGGGTTCTACATAACGCTGGTGACTACTTTGAAGGGCAGTAACAGATGCAGAAATGTAACGCTTTTGTATATATATATATATATATATATATATATATATATATATATATATATATATATTCTGCACCTGTTACTGCCCTGAAACGAATACCTGGGCGACCTACAGTTTAACGTGGGTTCCGACCCACGGTGCTACTCGGTATTTTTCACATGAGCAACACTGCTAGAGGTGAAAGAAGTGAGAAGTGACAGAAAAAAATCCTAGAACCTGGCGGGGATCGAACAGATTCATAGTCTGGCACTCTACCACTGTGCAACCGAGGCGCATATAATGACTGGTTTGAGACAGCCGTAAATTTCGTCTCCAGTGACAATGGCTTCATTCCACAATAGCGCGAATGTTTAAGCTGAGAAAAACGAGACCAAATTGACTGCTGACAACGATCTTTTTTTCATTTTATATGCTTCTAAATAGGCAAGGGTTTCAGATATATTTCCTTGTTAATTTGCCGGTTTAGGAATTTAATTTATACTTCCTTACGTATTTCTAAAAAAAATTGAAAAAAAAATCCTTACTGCGCTGGAATAGCAGTTGTGGTCAAAGGATTGCGAGACCGCTTCGCAGATCCAAGTCCTCTCTCGAACATGTGTGTGTGTGTGTGTGTGTGTGTGTGTGTGTGTGTGTGTGTGTTGCCCTTAGCGTAAGTAAGTTGGTCTAGTGACCGATGACCTTAGCGGTTTGGTCCTATAGGTTTACAAACATTTGGAAAAAAAGTAGAAAAATGATCAAATGAGTCAGATTGCTTGTAGAAATAAGGGAAAAAAATAAATTCTAAATATCCGACAAAGTGAGCGAGTCAGGTCCTGGAACGAATTAGCAAATGAATTAGTATCTATCTCGACACCCTTTTTTTGCAAACGTACAAACCATACATTCAACACAAGGGAAATATCAAGTGGCTGCTGAGACGTTGTCTGACTCAGTGTAATCGTTAGCCAGATGCAAACAGTGTTCAGACCGATAGTGGCCGTGGACGATCGTTATGGGCCGCTGGTTGCAGAGTGGCGGCTGCTCTCTGTAGACTACTAGCACTTGCACAAGAGAATCGCTCACGAGTAGGACATCAATTGCCGGTAACTCGCTGCACCGCGAGTCAAACAGCCGCGTGGACTGTCACACGAAGTCCTTGTAGGTGGCTGCTGCCATTGCCAGATAACACGCGGCCCGCTCGTTAGCCTCGCAGGCTAAGGGCCGGTTTGTCCATCTCTCGTTAATGTTCTCGTTAGTAAACGAGAAGAAGGCTTTAACGTACAGTTAAATGTGTTCGTTAAGTGCATTGCGTTTGTCATTGCCAGATGAAAATGTTCAAATGTTTGTAAATCTTATGGGACTTAACTACGGGGTCATCAGTTCCTAAACTTACAAACTACTTATGAACTACCTACGAACTAGGACGGCACAAATATCCATGCCCGAGGGGGGGATTCGAACCCCCGACCGTAGTGGCCGTGCAGACCGTGACTGGAGCGCCTCAATCCCCTCGGCCACCGCGGCCGGCTTGCCAGATGACACCTCTCGTTTGCTAACCTGGAGAAAACGAGAAGGTACGATATATTTCGACTATGTTGGCAATACAAACAAATGAAAGTTTCGTCTGAATAAACAGCTGTTTGTCATATTTGACTATCAGAAGAGGTTAGTAGACAGTTTTTTGGCACTATGGAAAACAAACGTGATAGCAGATCGAATTTTACAAGAAGTTAGTGCGAGAGTCTTGTGTCCTTAATAGAGAAATATAAGAACACATTGGAAGGTAAGAAGAAGAAAGAAAGAAAACCGAAAGTACCACATGGAAGGAAAAGGAAGCGACATTATGGCAAATGAATTCAATGCCGTTCATGGAACATGTAAAAGTGCTTAGGGCCTAGTACAATAAAATACTGCCAAGAGCGTAGCAATAACTTGCACATAGGCGAAAGTGCACTGTTCCTGTAGATCGGAGGAAGAAATCACATTTTAGGCCTTACACTAGGTTTAATAAGCATAAGTAAATACTGAGTTAATAAGCTTTGAGACATAAATAATGTATTATGTTTTCTATTACGACAGATAACTTACAAAATACGTAACTATTTGTTTGCTCTTCAGATGGTCTTGGATTTTTTTCATGCAGCGTTTCCAAAGTGGCTTTACGAAGACGAACTCACTTAATAAATTCTGCATCAAAATGATTTGGACGCACATAAATACGGCTAGGACGTCTTATATGGGCAATGACCTCTAGATCGTCCAAAATACTGACATTATCGTCATTGTCATCTCTTATTCCAGCCATTTTCATCATGCCGATTCACACTTAACTAGTCGTTACCGGTAAGTTTGTATTTTGATATCGCAACAATAATTTTGATGTTATGTTGCGTATCTGCAGTATATCAAACTCTTCTAATCGCTACTGACATGAATGGGGTGAGAAATATGACGATCTAACTTTCCAATAAAGCTCCTTTCCACACTAGTTTTTCATACATGTAGTGTTTCTGTTATCGGTCTTTATCACGTGAATATATTGCGGTATTTTAACGCTTTGGACTCCTGCCATTTTCATACAGATTCTCACTTAACTGGTCGTTAGCCGTGTAACGAGCAGAAGTTTACTCGTTAACAGCTAGTTTGAGATCTTTTAACGTCAGGTTAACACATAACGAAACATTGACACACGCAATTCTCCGCTAACGACAAGAGACATTGACAAACCGGCCCTAAGTGATGTATCTCATTGGCAGACTGATGCACGTGTTGCTACATGGAAGATAGTGTCGCCGCCGCTGGCAGTCTCTGTGGAAGACCGTCGATGTTTCGTGCTGTGGGACTGATGACCCCGTAGTTAAGTCCCATAAGCTCTACAAACATTTGAACATTTTCGTGCTGCGCTCGCTTTCTCCTGGCCGAGCCCACTCGCCAAAACGACCGGAAACAGAAGTGAACAGGAATCGATTTATCGAAAACTACTTTCACTCTTTCAAACGACAAACAGCACCAAGTGTTCCATTAAGTTCTTGTCATCTGTTGTACATGGGCTGTGCCCAATTCGTTATCAACTGGTATAATGCGCAGTTTCTCTCCAGGAAGGCAAGGAAGTCACAGATTTATTCCTCATTTTCACTCCGTGGAATTATTCAATATTTTTTATGTTTTACAATAAATAACCCGCCTGTTAGTTGCCGTATTTCGCTGTAATTCTTACATTGCTAAAGAAGTGTGTAATGACTTATTTAACTTGGAACATTAACAAGTCGTAACGCTTCAAAATAGGTGTGTTTAGAGAAGCAGATGAGACAGTTGAAAACAAATATGTCTCCAAGTCCGGATGAAATAGAAATTCGGTTTTGGGAAGAGCACATTACGGTATTGTCCCTTCCTTAACTTGAATTCATCGCAAATTCCTTACTTACTACAAAGTCTCAAGCGAATAGGAAAAGCGCAGGTAATTCTTTTCTATAAGAAAGGTAAAAGAACTGCCCGTTAAAATTACAGACCAATATCCTTGTCAGTTTTCAGTAGAATTTTTAAATTTAATATTCTCATATCGAATGCAATAACTTTTATTCAGATGAAAATGCTGTGCATGCATCAACATTACTCGTGTCAAACTGAGCTCGCTCTTTTCTCACGTCATATCGGGCGAGCCACGGATGAAGTGTAATAAGTAGATTCCATATTCCTTGATTTTCTATCATCTGGGATTCTGAGAGATGGTCAAACGACGATACGTCTGTACCATCCTACTTGCGTGAACGATTTTTTAAACGGGGGCTGTTTTTTATTAACACTGCGCTCTGATAAAGGAGTAACTGAATAGCTTTCTATCTGCTTATCCACTTTACGCAGGGTTCTCGACAAAGATGTTTTGCTAAGGTATATTGATGAAATTGTTGTCTGCACATTCTAATCTTTACTATCATTTGTATGTTTTCCATTAATTGTTCTTATTTTTTAACCTAGAGTGCAACTTTCTGTGCTTCCTCAGAATTTCCCGAGTATTATTATTAAACCGAGACATTTCTCTTCATGATGCGGTCTGATCCATCATGTGTTTTACGGCTTTCCGCAAAGCATTCGGCCAACGTCCATTGCACTGCAGAAATACCTCTTGCTACATGAGCAGCAATATTCTGTGTGGATGCCTCACGTTCTCTCATGCCGATATTGCTGAATGTCGGTACAGTTCGTGAATAGGTCTGCGAGGCATCACGCACTTACTCCTAAATATCATTACCATTACCTTCGGTTTAAAGCGACAATGAGAACCGCTGGCATGTTTACAAGAAGGGTCATCGATCAGATGCGCTAAACTATAGGCATATATCTCTACCATCACTCAGTTGCAGACTTTTGGTGCACATATTGTGTTCGAGTGTTATGTCATTTCTGACACCGGAAATCTCCCCTGAAGCAATGAGAGATCCAGAGTGCAGCAGATACAGGCTCCCATGTAGACGCCGTGTTTATTGACTTTCGAAAGGCGTTCGATACCGTTCCCCGCCGTCTTTGATGAACAAAGTTGGAGCATGTGGATATGAGACGAACTGTGTGACTGGAATGAGGCATTTCCAGATAACAGAAAAGCAGCATGTTATTCTCAACGGAGTGTAGTCTAATGAAGTTGAAATGACGTCAGGCGTACCCTCAGGGGATATTACAGAACTGATGCTTTTCACAGTATACAGGGTGAATCACCTAACACTTGCACCGCAAATATTGCGGAAATGGAAAGTGCGATTGATGTGCGGTTTTCACAGAATGGATTGGTAGTCAGAGGCTCGTATCTTTAACCAGCAAACAGATTGTTATAATACTTTGAAAGTATGCAAACATACAGTTTTTGAAATGTAACAATACCTGTAGACATTAAGAAGCTAAAAGTATGGTATACTAGAATATCAGTAGTGTTTTTTCAGTATTCTAGTGCAAGTCGTTTACGAGATATCGTCTTTTGAAACGTTACTACACCACTTGTAAAATACCTGTGGTAAGGCACACTAAATAACAACACAAGTTCATACCTTATCAAATGACCATCACAGGTTGTGTTCAAAATGACCACCGCCAGCAGAAATACATGCTGTCCGTCTGATATGGAACGACCGCTGCACACGTGCTAGCATCTCAGCGGATATGTCCGATCGGGCTGCAGCAATACGTCGTTGCATATCATCGGGTGTGGTTGGTATGTCCTTGTACACAGCATCTTTCAGCTTTCCGCACAGAAAAAAGTCTACAGGCGTCAAATCGGGGAACGGGCGAGCCAAGGTGCAGGTCCTCTGCGTCCAATCCGTCGATTTGGAAACAATTCATGAAGACATACTGTAATAATTCGTGCACTATGGGCTGGACAGCAATCGTGTTGGTACTACAGATTCCTCCTAGTCAACAGAGGAACGTCTTCTAGCATCCGTGGAAGATGGTCTGTTAGAAGGCTGCGTTACTTGTGCGCGGTCAGTGTTCCGTCTATGAAATACGGGAGTGTGAGCTGCTGGTTCACTATCCCACACCACACGTTTACACTCCATGCACCATGACGGTCCACCTGTCGAAGCCAAGAGGGATTGTCAGCAGACCAATTGTGCATGTTTCTGTGGTTTACCTGGCCATGACCGGTAAATGTGGCTTCATCACTAAACAAGATACATGATGCATCTGGAGAATCCTGCCATAAAGCCCATCTACAGAACCTAACGGCATTCTTCCTACACTCTCCATGCACCATGAGGATGTCGGCTTTTTCTGCATTGCTAAAACCCATCGTACACTCACGACCTACCGCTTGGACTGTTACACGCTGACTAGCGAGCCGCAATGCACTCAAGGAACACAAAAGCACATTGTAAGCGATCATAACATCATCGTACCTAGCAACTATGAGGGTTGACTGGCACACGCAAATGTCGGTATGGTAGCGTTTCAAAAGACGATATCTCGTAAACTACTTGCATTAGAATCTTGCAACAAAGACTAGTGATATTGCAGTACACCCTACTTTTAGTTTCTCAGTGTTTACAGGCATTGTTACGTTTAAAAACTGTACGTTAGCATAAAAATACATTTTCTAAGTAATGATACAATCTGTTTGTTGGCTAAAAATACGAGCCCCTGACTACCAATCCATTCTGTGAAAACCGCACATCAATCTCACTGTCCATTTCCGCAATATTTGCGGTGCAAGTGTTAGGCGATTCACCCTGTATATAAATAACCTCGTAGATACCATCGGAAGTGCAATGAGCTCATCCGTGCAACGCCGTCGAATAAATACATAGCTCGGTGCGACTTGGCTTCGATCTGTGTCTAACGACCTTTAGTATGGGACAATATACAATCGCAAATAAATAACAATGGTCAACAACTTCGTATCACACTGCCCCTTACCCACAAGAACACACAACCCACACGAAGAACACTATAACACAGGGTAAAGTTGTGCCCTTCTGAGAGGATTTAGAAATGATTGAGATAAATCTCAACAGATGTTACTTTTGGACTTTTTTATTTTCTTCACCTAAGATTTTATAACACAAGGCGAAAAATGCAAAACGACATAGATCCTACAGTGGCAAAGTTCAAGCAAAATACTGTAGTTATCCAACAAAAACACGATTGCCGGACTAATTAGGCATAAATCAATTGTCAACCTATACTGGTCACTGCTAAGGCATCGCTAATTGATCATTTTCTTTGATAGGATTGATGTGATAAGAAACAAGTAAAGTATAAACTCTAAAATTACACAGTTACACTATATGAATAATTTACCATACACATTAAACAAACCTGCAGTCCCCTTTGGTAATGACAGACACATTGTGAGGGGTAATATAAACTGAACAAGTACCGGGAATCGAACATGGGCCGCAAAATTTGCAAACCAAACGCTTGTCCACTACGTTACTTGCACTCCTCGAAGACGGAATCACCTATTTGCTTTTCCTTTCGCCAACACGGGCGAGATATATTTGGAATTTGAAACGTTCGTAAGAATCCACCTTCTCGCAGGGTTTGAGCCAAATCGGTGAAACCCATCCCGTGATCTAATCTGGTCAGTTAAAAACATTATACAGTATAAACTAAATGAGGTCGAATCGTTGAAGTTCACACATGGTCCATTCAGGGTCCTCATACATCTACAGTCGTAAAAATTGTGGAAATAAAGTGAATGGAGTCGTTTGTCTCTTTACATTTATAAGCTTTCCGCTGTAGCTACGAATGAAAGATCTTCGAAACAGCAACGAATCTAAATCATAAATATGATCGTGTTTCTGATGGTATTTTGAATCGCGAGTCTTCTTTGTATTGAAAGGCACAGTAGAGTAATTTTGCGAAAAATTTAGGACAAAAAGTGTGGGATACTCAGGCTTCTAAACACCCATATGCAAGGTCTTGGTATATTGAGGTGTTCATTCTAATGTCAATCGGTTTTGTATTTCCACTGAAATTGAAAACACAACAGTTTTTTTTTAATAAATGGAGCGTGTCAAGTTACCACAAAAAGGTGGTCAGATAATATGACACCCTGAGTTATTATTTAACAGTTTCATATTACGAGCACACCTAACGCAAGAATCATTTTTGAAACGTCTGAGGCAAACTGAATAACATTTGGTAAGATTTAGCTGCAGTAGGTTGTCGCTTAAGAAACTTCGTTTATACGTGCTCGCCATGATGTGAAGTGCCCCGTTTATTTCGTGGGAACCTCTTGCCGGGCCGAAGCGCTGACTGGAGGACGAGACATGCGCTGCGATTGAGCAGAGTAGAGGAATGCATCGCCTTTCATCGACTGCTTAAGAATATGTCTGGACCCGTCTTTTCTTATAAACAGTTTGCCTGATACCGATCTAGTAATGGATTCTCGTCCTAGGTTATATATGTATTATTATTATTATTATCATTAGCAAATTTCCCCATGGGAGAACGATAAGCAGGTGATTTATCAATATTTCTAAAGGTTCTTCTTATTTTCCCAATATTTCTTCATTTTCTCCCCAAAGGCCTTCTTTCTTTCTTCGGTCCACTTTGGTCGGTATGGTTTTGGTGTCGACTCTGAAGTAAACTTCCACTTGTCAGTTTTTCTTCTGAATGTATCCCTGTCTGATGTGTTTGTTATGTCAATTTTTGCTTTTGTCAAATCCTTCATAGCTTCAGTTACCCGGGGTATTGTTGCGTTAAGTGATGTCACATAGTCCAGTAGACGTTTAGTTAACCTGTTTCCAGGTAATCTGTGTAGGTGTCCATAAAATTTCATTCGTCTCTTTCTGATGTCAGTTTCGATATTTGATAGTTTTTCGGGTTGTCTCGGTGGTCTGCATATCCATCTTCTTTGTATCGTGTTCCCAGAATTTTCTTAACATTTATTATTATTATTATTTGAAGTTGGCCAACTATGGACCGCAAGAAACTTAAGACTTTTCTTGCTTTTCTTCTCCTTTCCTCCCAGAACCTCTTCATTCGTTCGCTTCTATTTTTTCTCTCCTCCTCAGAAATGATCCGTTTGGATGTTGTGTTGGGTGGTTCCTATCGAAATGATCTGATGCTGTCAACTCTGCTTCTGAAATCTCCTCTGTTGTGGACCATCTGTGGTGTAATTCCAGCTTCTGCTGCATCCTTCTTGACTTCCACTACCCATTTAGATGTAGCCTTTAACGCCGTGATCTAATTGAAGATCCTTTTGGAGAGTCTGCATTCATCCATACTTAATAGATATCCATAGAACTTCAACCTCCGCTTCCTTATTGTCTACGTAATCTCTTCAATGTGGTTGTAGAGTTCTTCATTTTTCCTCTTTTTTCCAAATCCCATCGGTAGTCTTCTGTGGCCCGAGTATTTTCCTCAAAATCTTCCATTCCTAGTTCTTCAAGCTTCCCTTACTTATTTAAAATAAGACACTCTGAGGCATAAAACGTTTCGGGTTTGACGACCGAGTTGTAATGTCTGATTTTGGCCTTGTAGGATAATGCACGTTTATTAAATCTGTTCTGGGTTAGCTCTTAGGCGAAGTTTAGTTTTCTGGCTCTTCCTTTATTGGCCTTATTATCCAGTTCGTTGGGTTGGATCCATTCTCCCAGGTATTTAAACTTATGTGTCCTCTTAATCTTCCCATGACCTACATCCATGAATCTCTCACATCCATGTCTGTACTCCATGTATTCCGTCTTTTTGTAGGAGACCTGAAGACTTTTTCAGAGATTTCATGAATACCGTCAAGCATCTTTCGTGCATCTTCTCTGTTATTGGCTAATAGAACAAGATCGTCGGCAAAAGCTAAACACTTGTTTTCCAGGCTCTGTCTTTCCCTCCCAAGGCGTATCCCTCTTATTCCTTCCGAATTCAGTGCCTTTTCCCAGGTTTTCATTATCTACTCCAGAACAATGTTGAAGAGGAGTGGAGATAATTCATCTCCTCGTCTAACCCCTGTGTTAATTTCAAACTGGTCAGAAATTTCTCCTAAAAACTTGACTTTTGAGATGGTACCTGTCAGTGTTTGTTTAATGATTTGTCCTTTTTTTTTTTTTTTTTGTCAATTCTAATATCTTCCAAAGTAGTAATCAGTGTTTGCCTGTCTATAGATTCATATGTCTTTTTAAAATCGATAAATATACTACTCTTTCCTGACTCCTTAGAGTTCTTATTGTATTACTAGCTTAAAACAGAGCCTCCGCTCGCGTGTTGGTTGATTATGATACATAATGCGCGAAACGTCAAATCGATTTTTTAAAGAGATGTATTAAAAGAAATTTCTTTTTTACTGCTTTATTTATTTATTCTTATATTTCCTTACAGAGAAAGAGCTGAAGACATTGTAGCACGCATAGATCAAAGATATGGTATGTGGCATCACGCTTCGCGCTATTGAGTCGCAAACGTCATCGCTGGCCTTCAGTCCGAATTTTTTTATAATTTGACGACTTTCAATCACCATATCTTCCACCCTCTTATAGCTGTCGGCAAGGAAATGCTATGGTGTACAATGGGAGACTTCGGACTACAATTACACACAGACCATTCGTTTGCGTTCTGTAGTTTTCGCTGCAGAGCGAAATATTACACACACACACACACACACACACACATACACACACGCGTAGAATTTTTTATACACCGATAACTTTCCATCCCAATATACTCAACCCTTTTATCATTGTCAGCCCTCAAGCAACAATGCAACCAATAAAACCACTTTCAAAGAGTAAATAAAATTTTCAAAGTGTAATAATTGTTCCGCATTTCGCGTTATATTCTTCAAATTACTAAATATCTATCAGATCGCTATAAAACCGTGCCTAAAACCTTCCTCAGGTATAAATTAGTAACTGTACAAATATTTAAGTCTCTGCGTCTTGTCGTTCGGACGTGATAAGCGTACACCGAACAGTCACATTAATATACATAGATAAATAGCTATCCGATTGCCGTAAACCGTGCCTAAAGCCTTTCCCGGGTAGACATTAGTAACTGTACAAATTTTTAGCTCTTTATGTTTTGTGATTGAAACGTGATAAACGTACACCGAACAGACATTCACATTTATAGATATAGATTGGTTGGTTGATTTTCGAAAGGTATTTGACTCGGTGCCCCAACACAGACTGCTGACAATCAAGCGGGCATATGTAATAAGTTCCTGTGCGATAACATGATTAATTTTCTTTTGTAAAACATGGTTGAAATAATTATTTGTGACTATGTTATACGCTGATGAGGAAAGTAATATACCAGTATCAACTATCTTTGACATGATTCACTATATAACTGTAAATAAGAAAGTAATTTTCTATCAATAATTTTGTATAAACGTTTTTTGTTGTGCTTTATTCATATTGAGGAAATTTGTGAATATTGTTATATTTACGGAGATTCATGCTTAGAGTTTTATAATATCAAGTTCATATACTAAAGCCTGTGTAATTTCGCACAAAACGGGAAGTGCCAACGTGGCAGGAAAAGGTGTAACAGCGCGCCAAAATACGCTCTCGCGCCACGGAATCTTCGAGACGGAGCAGGAGTCGTGTGCTGGCATCTGACGTAGACAAATGCACAGTGAGCATCAGTGGCTGCGGGATTTTAAAGCATGCATACCTTTGACGATGAACTCCCTGAGGAATTTAATATAACATCGGCATATAAATACCTGATACAGTTTATGGAAATATTGTTTTCATTTAAAACTTCATCGAATTATGAAACTGTCTAAATAAGGTATTTATGTAATTAAATTAGTTATAACGAAACCGAATATATTAATTATGCAATGAAATTTCATAATAAATAGTTAAAACTACAAAGGCTAACATTATATAAGAAAAATATTTTCGAAGGGGCAGGTTTCGAACCCGTGCTGTTTCATTCAGAAGCTAATCGTCGCAACACCGACGTCAGCAATGCTGATCTTCAAGGTTAGCTGATATGGCGCCTATCGGTAGTTGGAAAAGTTTGGCGAGCGTTTTTTTTTTTTTTTTTTTTTTTTTTTTTTTTGCCGGCCGCGGTGGCCGAGGGGACTGAGGCGCTCCAGTCACGGTCTGCAGGGCCACTACGGTCGGGGATTCGAATCCCCCCTCGGGCATGGATATTTGTGCCGTCCTTAGTCTTAGCTAGTTCAGAAGTTCAGAAGTATGTGAGACGTCACGTGTTCGATACTTGTCAGACACAAACACCAAAAGATTTCCTTCAAATCAAATGTTTGTAAATCTATCGGACCAAACTGCGTGGTCATCAGTCCGTAGCTTACAAACTACTTAAACCTAGGTAAACTAACCTAAGGAAAACACACACACCCATGCCCCAGGGAGGATTCGAACCTCCACGTCGAGCAACCGCGCGGACCGCAGCGAGACTCTTTAGACCGCTTTTTTTTTTTTTTTTTTTTTTCTATGTGTAGTTCTGTTTGTTGCGGACGTTGCTCAAGTTTGTTCTTTTTTGTTCGATTTGTTCTTGGCTCAGCTTTTTTATTACAGAGGGCGTTCAGCCCTCTGACCGAGCGCGACCGCTCGGCTACTCCACCGCGGCAAAGATTTCCTTAACCTCTGGGGCTGTCAAGTGGTGAACACCGGGCCCTCTGTTATTCAGAATTCTTGACCTCGTACTACCGTCTGGAGTGAAACTGGATTAGATTAAATCACTACGGATTTGAATGTCACAGCGATTTAATATTCCTATTGTTGCTCACAAAAAAAGAATAGGTTTTGCGTCGTTATTGAAAGAAACGGGGATAAACGTATAAGTATTCAATAGATACGATAATTTAAAGATAGTCATTGATGCACCACAGTTCTCTGTTGCACATGTTTCATGTAGTATTATCAATATATATTTTCATGGTTACGGAATAAGACTGTGACTGACAACAATAACTTCAAAAAAATGTTCAAATGTTTGTATACCTTATGGGGCCTAACTGCGGGGTCATCAGACCCTAAACTTACAAACAACTTATACTAAAGACGGCACAAACATCCATGCCCGAGGGGGCATTCGAACCCCCGACGGGCAACGGCCTCGCGCATAGTAGCATAGCGCCTCAATGCGCTCGGCCGGTGCGCCGCGGCACAACAATTTCCTCACCATGTTTGCGATACAGATTATTACTAAATTATCATGTGCTTTCGTTTTTGTTAAGTGAGCAACATAACAAAACATATTTCAAAAGAAGAAAAATGTGAAAATATCAGTAATCGATCTGTCGCTCATTTTTGGGCATAGTTTGGTTCTCTGCACATTCATTTGACGTAATCGTATCTGGTATTATAACGGTCCAATATGGGGTTGAATACCTACCATTAGGTATTTTAATAAGACATGGACTACGGATCAGTGAGATGCAGCTGTGGATGTTCACAATCACTTGTCCACATTGGTACTTTTGATGACGTTTGCTGTTCTTACTGGAGTTATTGTGATATTCGTTTCTATATTACATGTGTAATTTATAAAATTCATGACTACTATATCCTGCAGCTCTAGTATATATTTTTCTTGGGGTACCGTTAGAACTTTTGTTCCAAGGTCGGTAAACTATGTCTGATAACTTATTACAGCAATACCATTTCTTTTAGAGGAACTGATCTTTGTGACAGGTATTAAAGTGTCGTTCAATGCAATACTTTTTTAAATACACGAGGTTCTGATGACATAGTAATCATTTGGCACGATTTTCGAAAGCAGTACAAAACAAAATCAATTTCCCACTCGCGCTTCGTGTGGAAGGCAGGAGTCAACAAGCGTGAGGCTACAGTCGGTAGAGAGGGACGGCCAACAGCAACAGGCATCCACTAGACCAGGCTGTAACCTTCAGCGAAGGAAAGGAGGAGCGGCGCGTCTGCGCTGTTTAAACCCGAGTGGGAAATTGATTTAGTTTTGTACTGCTTTCGAAAATCGTGCCAAATGTTTACTATGTCATCAAAACCTCGTGTATTTAAAAAAGTATTCGATTGAACGGCACTTTAATACCTGTCACAAAGATCAGTTCAAAAATTTGTCGGTAATTTGACGGTAATTTGTCGGTAATTTGACGGTAAGTCATCGAGTAAAACAGAAGTGATATCTGGCGTTCCACAGGCAAGCATTATAGGTCCCCTACTCTTCCTCGTGTTTATAAACGATTTAGGAGACAATCTGAATAGCTCCCTTAGACTGTTCGCGGATGATGCTGTCGTTTATCGGTTAGTGAAGTCAACAGAGGATCAAAAGCAACTGCATAGCGATTTAGACAAAATTTCTGCATGGTGCGAAAATTGGCAATTGACACTAAATAAAGAAAAGTGCGAAGTAATACACATGACCACTAAAAGAAATCCGCTGAACTTCAATTACGCGATAAATCAGTCAAACCTTAAGGTCGTAGATTCTACCAAATACCTAGGAGTTACAATTACGAACAACTTTGACTGGAGACAACACATAGAAAATATTGTGGGGAAGGCGAACCAAAGGTTACGTTTCATCGACAGAACGCTTCGAAGATGCACCAGCTCCACCAAAGAGACTGGCTACATCACACTTGTGCGTTCTCTCCTGGAGTACTGTTGCCCCTTGTGGGACCCTCACCAGGTGGGATTGATGGAAGACATTGAGAAGGTTCAGAGAAGCGCAGCTCGTTTTGTTTTATCACGTTACGGGGGGGAAAGCGTCACGGAAATGTTGCACGAATTGGGGTGTAAATCATTAAAAGAAAGACGTTATTCATTGCGGCGTGATCTGTTTGCAAAGTTTCAATCACCGATTTTTAGTTCTGAACGTGAAAATATCTTGCTAGCACCCACCTACTTAGGGAGACATGACCATCCTAATAAAATAAGAGAAATCAGATCGAAAACGGAACGATTTAGGTGTTCTTTCTTCCCGCGTGCTATTAGAGAATGGAACGGTAGAGAAAAGTTATGAAAGTGGTTAATAAACCCTTGAATGTGATTTGCTGAGTATCTATGTAGATGTAGATGTAGAAGAGGAACGCCAGTCGGAGCTTGAAGAACTGAAAGAAAATTTCAGGCAGCATTTCAGTCAATTAAGAGTATCCTATCGTATCACTGTTTATTATTTCTAAAGATAATAAATAAAACTATATTTTACAATCTGCTATGTCGCTTAGCAATGTACTAGTTATAGAGTATCATATTCTCAGCGATAAGGAACATTTCCTTTCGGTTGATTTTTATATTCTGGTTCTATTAAATCGCGTCACACAGACACAAGAAAACGTTTCAAGTGCGTCATTGTGTACCACTTTCTCAAAAGCCGTCACAAATTCTGTCATAGACAGCAAAGTGTCTTTAAGAGTCATTCTTTGTTCTTGGGTATTCGTGTTTTGACGGTTTGGAAACTTATGCTGCAGTTTGATCCAAGTTTTCAATTGAAACGCAAATATCAGCAGATAAATTTTTTTTTTTGTGATCTTATTTCGCTGTCCTTGCTAACTTCCATGATCGCTTTTCGGAAGAACTGAAGAGAAACGCAACTAAAACCAACCTTTGTTAGTGTTTTATTTGGGTTTCAATGAATGAAACAGTTTTTAAAATGATAAGAGTTTTAAAAACAGGAATTTAAACAATTACTTGTACCTTTTTCTGCCATTGTAGGAACTGGAAACAGGTGCCCAAAGTTTGCACGCCAGTTACAAAGCCTCGATGAGAATTGCGAAAGCAGGGAAACCCTTTGCGGCTGGGAGTCTCATCAAGGATTGCTTGGTCGACTCGGCAGCTTGAATTTGTCACAGAAAAATTTGAAAAAATAGCTCTTTCACCTTAATCTGTTGCTCCCCGAGTCGAAGATATTGCTCAGATATGGAGCAGCAATTAATAGACAGAGAGGCAAACTTCATTTCATTTTTTATCGCCCTTGACGAATCCACGGACGTTTCGGACATATCTCAGCTTGTCATATTCATTCGGGGTGTCAATGACAATCTGCGTGTCACCAGATAATTTCTCGATCTCGTAGCATTAAAAGGCAACCACAGGTTTGGATACTTTTTTAGCCGTGAAAGACGTGTTCGAGTCAATGCGTTTAAAATAGGAACGCCTGACCAGTGTAACAACCGATGTATCCCCTCCACTACGAGGACTACGCACTGGATTCCTGAGTTACGTCAGGGCAAGAAGGTAAAGTCGGCTGTTCCTTATTCACAGCAGTTAATTGTCTTATACACCAGGAGGCGCATTGTGCGAAGATTGTCAATGTAAAGCAAGTTACCGACACAGTTATTTGAACAGTTAATCATCTTCCATCGCATGGACTCAAACATCGCCAATTTAAAGAATTCCTGGCTGATATCGAAGCGGAATACCCGGGCATCCCCTACCACAAAGAAGTAAGATGGCTGAGCAAAGGGAAAGTGCTTAATCGGTTTTTCTGCTTGAGGGACGAAATTAATAGATTTTTGGAAATGAAACGACGTCGTCATTCTAAGTGGTTGGCGAATTTGGCATTTTTTGAGTGACGTAACGTTTCATTTAAAAACTTTGAACACTACACTTCAACCAAATTGCTCCTTGATTCTTTTTTTATGTAATGGTTTTTCTGAAGATTTGTCTAGAAATTCTGCCATGCGAACACTGTTTCCAAAACAAAAGGTTTCTTGTTATACCGCTCATCGACCACATTTACAGCGCTGCGCTTCTCTCTCTCTCTCTCTCTCTCTCTCTCTCTCTCTTTTATTTATTTATTTATTTTATTTTTTCCTGTTGGATCTGTCCGCGGGACAGTCCAGCGCAGAGCAGTGCGGTCTCACTCTTTCGTCACCTATGTCTCTCGCTCCGTTGCAGACACTAGTGACACACGGTCGCGGCCGGGGCGCTGAACTGCCCTGCGCCCGCCGAGCGAAATTCTTGGTTGAGCCTGCACTAGACATTTGTCGACTAGCACTTGTGTGTTGAAGGTTACTTTAACAGGTTGGCTGCCGTGTGGCCGCCGCCGGCCACAGCAAGCGGCTCTGGTGTGCCAGTGACGTAAACGCGGCAGTCAATGTAGTCAACCCGGCAAATAGTGGATAATGTCGGTAATTTGCTTCCTGTTTTGCAATTCAATTAATCCTATGTTAGGCATGAACATTTTCCATTCACATCTCAATTCTTATTGTCGATCACTGAAACTATGAGAAAATAAATGTGGAAAGGAATGTGTCGGTCTAAATCCGCTTACGATGTCCCATTCAAGTTGTCGCACAGAAAATTCGTGTGTTGTTACAACTGGCTGCGATACTGGAGGACAACGGTTTTCCTCTCAGATTTCGTATCACATACACGTGTACCCGTTAACATATACGATCGTGTCCCCTAGCTTTTTATACTACAGCCAGCGAAACTTTGCGGTTGTGCATGGTGATTAGGTGAGGGGTCTCGCGAATTCTGTCAACGACTGTATCTACAAAATTATTTCGTTGTACGACTTACAGTTAGGAGACGCGTGGAAAACTGCCGCATCATGTTTTTATTTTATGCGCTGATGCTTCGTTCATCCGATAGCGATAAAACGTTGCACATTTTATCTTCAAAACAAGAAGAAAGCTACTGTCTACGTAACATTTTGTAGGATATATGGCAGAGAGTACTTCACCTATAGAAAGACAAATTCTACGGTTTCATTCCGAGCTCAATGAATTGGCTCACTATATGTGCAAAACATTACATTCTGCCTAAGATTTCATACGGTGCTTGGTGAAAGATACCCAGAACAGAGTTATACAAAAAGGTACGGCCAAACTTTCAGGAAACATTCCTCACACACAAAGAAAGAAAATATGTTATGTGGAAACGCTTAATTTCCATGTTAGAGCTCATTTTATTATTTTTCTTTAAATGTAAATTGAAATAATTTGTGCAGACAATTGTCAAAATACTCATTGTTCCGTTATTATTTATTGTACTTTCTCCATTCACGTCATGAACAGAGATTTTCTGTGAACGTTTGGGCAGGAATTGTTGGTGATGTATTGATTCCACCTACGCTCACTGGAAAACGTTAACATGATTTCTTACGGGATACTCTACCTGTGCTTCTAGGACATGTGCCTTTACAAGTACAACATGTGGTTCATGCACGATGGAGCTATTGCACATTTCAGTCGACGTGTTCGTACGCTTCTCAACAACAGATTCGGTGACTGATGGGTTGGTAGAGGCGGACCAATTCCATAGCCTCCACGCTCTCCTGACCTCAACCCTCTTGACTTTAATTTATGGGAGCATTTGAAAGCTCGTGTCTACGCAACCCCGGTACCAAATGTAGAGACTCTTCGTGATCGTATTGTGGTCGGCTGTGATACAATACGCCATTCTCCAGGGCTGCATCAGCTCATCAGGGATTCCATGCGACGGAAGGTGGATGCCTGTATCATCGCTAACGGAGGACATTTTGAACATTTCCTGTAACAAAGTGTTTGAAGTGTTTAAGCTGGTGCGTTCTGTTGCTGTGTGTTTCCATTCCATGATTAATGTGATTTGAAGAGAAGTAATAAAATGAGCTCTAACATGGAAACTAAGCGTTTCCGGACACACGTCCGCATAACATATTTTCTTTCTTTGTGTGTGAGGAATGTTTCCTGAATTTTTGGCCGTACCTTTTTGTAACACCCTGTATAATTTTTCACAGATTGAGGAGGCAGTGAACTGAGAAACTAAAGGAGCAGTTCGACATAGAGATAAAGAGGTGATTGGCAGAGAAAGGGGAAGGTCGATATGGGCAGAGAGAGGCGTAGGAGGAGATAACAGAAAAAAGGGGGGAGGAGAGAGGAGGAGGACAGAGAGAGAGAAGGAAAGATGCTGGATAGGGAGAGGAAACGAAAGGAGAGATGCAGGAATGGCCGCGCGCTCTAAGGCACCTTGTTGCTGAGTGCGTAGCTGCTCCCTGTAGGAGGTTCGAGTCCTCCCTCGGGCGTATATATATATATATATATATATATATATATATATATATATATGTGTGTGTGTGTGTGTGTGTGTGTGTGTGTGTGTGTGTGTGAGCAGTTTGTAACTCTAGGGACTCATGACCAATGCAGTTTGGTCCGTTAGCTTTACAGACATTTAATTTGAGAAGATAGACTAAGACAGGACTAAGTAAATACCGGAGTGACGCCGGGCTTTCAGCTTGTACTTAGTGCCTTCAGAATCTGCAAATTCTATCAAGTTTGTCTGAATTTCCAGAACATGTCCTCGAGCCCAGATTTGCAGGCGCTAGGTTACGTACGACAAAAGGTTGCACGGTGGCGGTGATGTGTCTTGTTCACGTCTCGGCCGCTCCGTCAGCATTTCACACACACGTGAGCTGGTGTTCAGCGGCGCGTTCACGCGCTGTCATCGCCGCTGCGACACGGGCGGAATTTAATAAAGCTCGGACGCGCGTTCTCCAGATTACTGGAGGACATGCAATAAACTCGGCAGTGTTACAGCGAGCTCGGCTGAAAGGCATGCGTTTTTCCTTCTAAGCAGTTAGTTCACGGAAATTTACGGGCGGATGGCTCGCAGCACTGCTTGGCGCTGTTCGCTCTGGAATCCAGAGACTACCTGAATGACACCGCGTAACAACAAGTTAAAGCACTGCAGGTTAGTGATTACGCGCAAAAATTTCCTTTATTCTTTACAACCGTATATGTGTAAAATTTTTATCGCAGAACGATTAATAATCAAAATTTTATAGTTACCTTGCATGTTATTACACATGTTGAGAGCAGAGTGTTTATAGTATTAATAAAAATACAGCTTCTTCAGGTAGTTAGGCCAAGATCGCGAGTGAAATACATTTATTTATCTCCCTTAACCGGTTTGAATGATTGATATCATCACCTTCAGAAGAGTTGAAGCATCTACACTTAGGAGAACATGTGAAATAAAGGGTTTCTCGTCATCATGTAAAATGAGTGCCGGCCGCGGTGGCCCAGAGGACTAGGCGCTCCAGTCACGGTCTGCACGGCAACAACGGTCGGGGGTTCGAATCCCCCCTCGGGAATGGATATTTGTGCCGTCCTTAGTGTTAGCTAGTTCATAAGTAGTTTGTAAGCTTAGGGACTGATGACCCCGTAGTTAAGTCCCGTAAATTCTGCAAACATTTGAACATTTTTTTTTTTTGTAAAATGAGTAAACATGCATGGTCAACATGTTCAATTATATGTCACAAAAATGGATCGTCATCTATATCTATAAATGTTAATGTCTGTTCGGTGTACGTTTATCACGTCTGAACCACAAGACATAAAGAGCTAAAAATTTGTACAGTTACTAATGTCTACCCGGGGAAGGCTTTAGGCACGGTTTTATGGCGATCGGATAGCTATATATATATATATATATATATATATATATATATATATATATATATATATATATATATATATATATATATGTTCGGTGTACGCAGACGCAGAGGCTTAAATATTTGTACAGTTACTAATTTATACCTGAGGAAGGTTTTAGGCACGGTTTTATAGCGATCTGATAGATATTTAGTAATTTGAAGAATGTAATGCGAAATGCGCAACAATAATTACTCTTTGAAAATTATATTTACTCTTTGAAAATGGTTTTATTGGTTGAATTGTTGCTTGAGGGTTGATAATGATAAATAGGTGGAATATATTGGGATGGAAAGTTATCGTTGTATATAAAATTCTATGGGTGTGGGTGTTAATATTTCGCTCTGCAGCGAAAACTACAGAACGCAAACGAATGGTCTTTGTGTAATTGTTGTCCGAAGTCTCCCGTTGTGCACCACAGCAGTTCCATGCCGATATCTATAAGATTTGGCGGTTGAAAGTCGTCAAAGTATTAAAAAAAAATTCGGACTGAAGGCCAGCGATGACGTTTGCGACTCTATAGCAAGGAGGTTACATACAGCGAAACGTGATTCCACAGACCATATCTTTGGTCTATGCGTGCTACCAAGGAGACGTGCTAAGATGTCTTCAGCTCTTTCTCTGTAAGGATAAACATACCAATAAGAAAATATAAGAATAAATAAATAAAGCAGTAAAAAAGATATTTCTTTTAATACAGGCATACAGCAGTTATAAAAATGAATACATACCTGCAAAATAATACAATTGTACAGCATATAACTCAATAAATATGAGATCGTACGTATTTTATATGTCATTTGTGTTTTGTTTACTATCTTTCTTTGTTTGGATACTTATAGTTTTGTACATTATGCGAGACAGCCTTATTTCTTATTTATTCTCCGATAAATAAAGCATGTTTTTAGAAAAAAGGAGATGGACAGAGAGAGAAAGGATGGGAGAAGTACTGACTCAAAGCAGGAATAAATAAATAAATACCCAGACAAAGCCGGGTTTTCAGCTAGTATCATAATAAAAGATGAAATATGACTGTTTGGCACGTAAGTTCAAGACCACTTATATTTCGATGAGAAACCCTTTATTTCACATGTGAAGATGCTTAAACCCTTTTGGAAATGATGATATAAATCAATGAAATCGCTTAAGATAAATAAACATATTTTATTCGCGATCTTGGCTTAACAACCTGAAGATGGTATATTTTTATTAAAATCAAAATTTTAATACAATTTCGTACTGTAACTCTATAACGAATGATACTTACGCTAAAGTTCGTATAATCGTTTGTCATTGTTATTCACTCATCACCTCATTGTTTTTATTTTAATTATTTATCAATATTTTTGGAGGTACAACTATGTCCAAAAAAGGAGAAGTTATGTCTACAAGTTTCCAGCTTATTATCTGAGGATAGGTTGAGATTGTGTTAACGCGCACTTTCTACAAACTCTGACAATAAAGTTCGGTGAATAGTAGTATAACACTAACGAAGATTAACATTGAACTACAATTGTCTTATTTTCCTTCGAAATAGTCACCTCCCGTACCTATGCACCGCACAGCTCTGCACCAAGTCTTCCTTTAGGATTATATGCAACAGCCGCGTCACGTTTCGTTGGATGTCAAGAACAACGTCAAGTCTGTTTCCTGTCAAAGCGAGTTTGGGTCGAAGGATTAGGAAGAAGCCTTGAGAACTGATATCCGGAGAGTATGTAGATGTTAAAGTTGCAGCATCCCTTTTCTTTACAGGAACTGTTTGACGACATTGGCTGTATGTGGAGGAGGCTTGTCGTGCAACTTGAGCATCCACCATACTGTCCAGATCTCAGTCCTCCAGGCTTTTTCGTATACACTCCAGGACAAAAATAACAACTTGAAAGACTAGAGACCGCAAGTTCTTATTCACAGGAATGGTTCATTAGTATGTTCTGAAGGAAAGATTAGCATTTCAGTCTCCTCAGTTCAGCATCTGTTCTGTTGCGTAGTAACCACAGGAAAATCATGAGCCCTGATACCTTATTGTATGTGTGGTGGCGTGTAAAGTGTGAATTGATCCCTGTGGTAAAGGATAACCAAGCACCATTCACCTACTTGCGAAGTTCATCTGTAGTGGTTGCCGTTGAGTCACAGCGGCGCACCCGTCAAGCTTAGAGATCCGGGTGAGAAGGGCGAAACACTGACGTCCTGAGACGCCAAGAACAGACGTTCATGCAGCAACAAGTGTTGGACCAGCTGCCAGACAGTCCAGGTATTTTTATTTTTTTTATTTATTATTTAACCTGCCCCATTACATAGTAATATGTTTGATGGTTAGATTCAGGCGGTTACATCAAATATTTTTGCAAACACAAGTACAGTATATAAGTTGACAGGGTTTACAAAGCAACAAACAATTTTATACATAAGGAAACCTTATTGAATTACAAAAATTGTAAAAGTCTGTAGTGTATTTATGTTGTTGTTGTTATGGTCTTCAGTCCAGAGACTGGTTTGATGCAGCTCTCCACTCTACTCTATCCTGAGCAAGCCTTTTCATCTCCTTATAAGAACGGCAACCCACATCCACTTGAATCTGCTTACTATACGCATCTCTTGGTCTCCCTCTGCTATTTTTACCCCACACACTTCCCTCCAATGCTAAATTTACGATTCCCCGATGTCTAAGAATGTGTCCTACCAAGCGATCCCTTCTTTTAGTCAAGGTATGCCAAAAATTCCTTTTCTCACCAATTCTGTTCAGTACCTCTTCATTAGTTATGCGATCTACCCACCTAATCTTCAGCATTCTTCTGTAACACCACATTTCAAAAGCCTCTATTCTCTTCCTGTCCGCACTGCTTATCGTCCATGTTTCACTCCCGTACAAGGCAACACTCCACACAAATGCCTTCAGAAAAGACTTCCTTACCCTTAAGTTAATATTCGATGTTAGCAAATTTCTCTTTTTCAAAAATGCTTTTCTGCCCATTGCCATTCTGCATTTTATATCCTCTGTACTGCGACCATCGCATGTTATTTTACTACCCAAGTAACAAAACTCATCTACCACCTTCATTGTTTCGTCACCTAATCTAATTCCTTCAGCATCGCCTGATTTTCTAAGACCGCATTCCATTATTTTTGTTTTGCTCTTGTTAATGTTCATTTTATATGCACTCTTCAACACGCTGTCCATTCCATTCAACTGCTCTTCCAGGTCCTTTGCTGTCTCCGACAGAATTACAATGTCATCGGCAAAACGCAATGTTTTTATTTCTTCCCCCTGAACTTTAATCCCTATTCCAAATTTTTCCTTGCTTTCCTTCACCGCCTGCTCGATGTACAAATTGAATAGCATCGGAGAAAGGCTACAACCCTGTCTTACTCCCTTCCCAACTGATGCTTCCCTTTCATGCCCTTCGAGTCTAATAACTGCGGTCTGGCTTTTGTACAAGTTGTAAATAACTCTCCTTTCCCTGTATTTTACCCCTGCTGACTTCAGAATTTGAAAGAGTGTATTCCAGTCAACATTGTCAAACGCTTTTTCCAAATCTACAAAAGCTAAAAATGTAGGTTTGCCTTTCCTTAATCTATCTTCTAAGATAAGACGTAAAGTTATTATTGCCTCCCGGGTTCCTACTTTCCTCCTGAATCCAAACTGATCTTCCCCGAGGTCAGCTTCTACCAGCTTTTCCATTCTACTGTAGATAATTCGTGTTAAAATTTTGCAACCATGACTTATCAAACTGATGGTTCTGTAATTTTCACACCTGTCTGCTCCTGATTTCTTTGGAATGGGGATTATTACATTTTTCTTAAAGTCTGAGGGCATTTCGCCTGTCTCATACATCCTACACACCAGTTCAAATAGTCTTGTCATGGCTGGCTCTCCCAGAGACTTTAGTAGCTCTGAGGGTATGTCATCTATTCCTGGGGCCTTGTTCCTACCTAGGTCTTTCAGGGCTCTGTCAAATTCATCTCTCAGTATACTATCTCCTATTTCATCTTGATCTACTTCCTCTTCCCTTCCTACAACATTGTTTCTAAGTTCATTTCCTTTGTAGAGCTGCTCTATGTACTCTTTCCACCTTTCAGCTTTCCCTTCTTTGCTGAGAACTGGTTTCCCATCTGAGTTCTTGATATTCGTAGAGTTGCTTTTCTTGTCCCCAAATGTCTCTTTTATTTTCCTGTAGGCGGTATCTACTTTTCCCCTTGCTATACATTCTTCTACAGATTTGCATTTGGCTTCTAGCCACTCCTGCTTAGCCATTTTGCACTTCCTGTCAATTTCATTTTTTAGTCGTCTGTACTCCATTTTGCCTGTTTCATTTACTGCATTTTTATATTTTCTCCTTTCATCAATTAACTGTAGTATTTCCTGTGATATCCATGGATTTTTTGTAGGTCTTGCATTTCTACCTATTTTGTCCTCCGCTGCCTTCACTATTTCATCTCTCAATGCTACCCATTCCTCTTCTACTGTTTTATTTCCCCCTGTTTCTGTCAATTGTTGCCTAAATCTCCCTCTGAAATTCTCCACAACTTCACTTTCCTTCAATTTATCTAAGTCCCATCTTCTTATTTTCCTACCTTTCTGCAGGTTTTTCAGCTTCAGCCTACAGTTCATGACTAACAAGTTATGGTCAGAGTCTATATCTGCCCCTGGGTATGTCCTGCAGTTTATAACCTGGTTCCGGTACCTATGTCTTACCATTATAAAATCTATCTGATACCTTCCGGTGTCTCCTGGTCTCTTCCATGTATACAACCTTCTTTTGTGATTCTTAAACCACGTGTTTGTTACGATTAAATCATGTTCCGTGCAAAATTCTACCAGGCGACTTCCTCTTTCATTCCTCCTGCCCAGTCCATATTCACCTACTATTTTTCCTTCTCTTCCTACTACCGAATTCCAGTCTCCCATCACAATTAAGTTTTCCTCTCCCTTAATTGTCTGAATAATTTCCTTTAGCTCCTCATATATTTCTTCGATCTCCTCATCATCGGCAGAGCTAGTTGGCATATAAACCTGTACTACTGTTGTCGGTGTTGGCTTCGTATCTATCTTGACAATGATAATGCGATCACTGTGCTGCTCATAGTAGTTTACCCGCAGTCCTATTTTCTTATTCATTATCAGTCCTACTCCTGTGATACCCCCAACTGATTTTGTATTTATAACCCTGTACTCACCTCACCAGAAATCCTGTTCATCCTGCCACCGAACTTCACTAATCCCCACTATATCTAACTTCAACCGATCCATTTCCCTTTTTAAATTTTCTAATTTTCCTACCCGATTAAGGGATCTAACATTCCACGCTCCGATCCGTAGAATGCCAGTATTGTCCTTCCTGATGACAACATCCTCCTGAGTAGTCCCCGCCCGGAGATCCGAATGGGGGACTATTTTACCTCCGGAATATTTTACCCGAGAGGATGCCATCATCATATTTTCGTACAGTAGAGCTGCATGTCCTCGGGAAAAATGACGGCTGTAGTTTCCCCTTGCTTTCAGCCGTTCGCAGTAGCTGTGTGGCAAAGCCACATTAGCTGATGTTACAAGGCCAGCTCAGTCAATCATCCAGACTGTTGCCCCTGTAACTACTGAAAAGGCTGCTGCCCCTCTTCAGGAACCACACGTTTGTCTGGCCTCTCCACAGATACCCCTCCGCTGTGGTTGCACCTACGGTACGGCTATCTGCATCGTTGAGGCACGCAAGCCACCCCACCTCGGCAATGTCTGTGGTTCATGGGGGTGGTATTTATGTACTAAGTCATATTTACTGACGGGCCATCCTCCTCCTTTGGCAGCTATTTTTTAACTGAGATGGTCCCTCTCTTTCAATAAATTGCAGCAGTCAAAAAGCACGTGGTCAATAGTTTGGACAGCACTATTACATGTGCACGTTCCGTCTTCAATTATTTTGAACCGCTGATAGTAGGTTTTCAGTTTCCATGACCAATTAACATAGCTGTAAAATTCGGAGATATTGGAAGTTTAATCATTAAACGTTGTCGGATCGTAGGAAAATACGGTTTAGTGCTTCCCCCGTTTTTTGTTCTGTGCCACTCAATGTCCCACTTGTTCCTAAACTCTTCTCGAAGTTTCTTCTTTGCGGCATTTGTAGGTATTTTGTTGTAGCGTATTGATTGTCGTGATCGAGCTGCTCTTTTAGCAAGGTTGTCCGCTAGTTCATTTCCCCATATCCCTTTATGTGCCTTAACCCATTCGAAATGCACCAGCCAGCTGTGTGTCTGCAACCTTCTGATTTTACATCTTATTTCTTCAATCAACAAGTTGTGGTTCTTCGGATTTCCCAAAGAGTCCAAAGTAATCCTGCTGTCGGTGTGAATTACTGCAGTTGTATCAGTATTCAGAAGCTGGTTAAGCCAAGCAGCCAGTCGGGGGTTTGTCCAAATCGGCGGAAATCTGAGAAAAGCCCATGCTTTGTACTCAAAACTAACGAGGGCTGATAGCCAAGCCTTTGTTGAGGGTGTGTCTGGAGAACTTCGATGAATTCATATTCCAGTAATACAGAATAAAATAAAATAACCTATAAAATTACTTACACTCAACATTTAGGACATCTATGACATTGGGATAATGACATCTCATGATTCTAATAATAATTTCAATATCTCTAAAATTACAAATGTTTATGACTACTATATCAAAATGTACAAAAATGAAGCTTAAAATAACCACCTTTGAATGCGTCATGCCATTTCAACAAACTCTGGTTTAGATGATAGTTTATTGTTTCAAGCTACCATCTTGAAAGCGTCTCACTTATATATATTTATTTAATGATTGCTCAACTGACATATATATCTGTATGGAATACAACGACACAGAGATTCTGGCATGCACTTCCGCCTATTGG
Source organism: Locusta migratoria (assembly GCA_026315105.1). NCBI lineage: Eukaryota > Metazoa > Arthropoda > Insecta > Orthoptera > Acrididae > Locusta > Locusta migratoria. Next base: position 226,729,281 of record CM048746.1, on the reverse strand, counting down.
GATAGTGTTATTAAGGAAGCTGTTGAAATTAAACTAGCAAGCGACCTTATAAACAGAGATGGTGGTTTTTGTTTAAATTCTGCTTGGAATCCGGCACTGTCTCTCGTCAAAAGACAGAGGGAGAAAATTAATGCTGCCTCACTTGTTGATTAAGTCACTATCGATATTTTTGTTTGGTCATCTTTGGTTGTGTTGACTCTGTACTGACTTGTACTGTGTGTGTTATCTTCCTTGTTTACCCTTTGCAAACCAAAGTATTAAATACGCTTGCACGTTGCTTCTTTAAGTGCAGTTGTGCCTTGAGAATGGCAGTGTGTCCTCCTTCCGAAATATCGGCGGTTGTCGACGACGTCACACGGCAGCATACCCGTAAGTTGTTTGAACATTCATTACGCCGGGAATAGTTAAGGTTTCACAACGATAATTTAGGTGACGTAGATACTTCAATATTGAACACTAGAATATGGAGTGTCGCCGAAGATGATTGGAAATCTCTAGAAAAGAGATCACACATGTTCCAAAGACACATCACAAGAACAGTTGGACGAATGTCGAAAGTACACAAGCGGCACACCCGTGCGCAGAAAATAAAATATGAAAGCAACAGTACTGTGATGGATCCGACGAAGAGTAATATAGAATATAGACAGAGTAGTAATGGATGGAATCGGAATTTAGTGACGAATAATTTAATTAACGACGGAAGAGGCTTTAATTTAAGTAAAGCGTTTGATGGGACTTGTATTTTGTTTAAATTTCGCCCGAAAGCATATGATCTCTCTCTCTTTTTCTCTCTTTCTCATACACACACAACAACACACACACAATGCTCTTTGATTATTTCTTATTCGTATGATTCCTGCAAAAAAGATCAAAATACTTCATACGAGTTTACGAAATCATTGGATCAAACAGGCCACCAAATGATTATTAATAAACGTTCAAATGTTTGTAAATCTACTGGACTTAACTACTGTGGTTATCAGTTCATAGGCTTACAAACTACTTACATTAATTAAAGTAACCTAAGGACACACTCACACGGAATGATTATTCAAGTTACTCCATAATATACATGACACTGGAGATATACATCGGAGCTTCAGAATAATGTCATCCATAATATCTCTAGGATAGAAAGGTATACAAATGACAGATCAAACTATTATGCGTCAATGAGGCTAAAAAAACAAGACAGCTGAATGTTTGAAGAGGATCAGGTACCTTAGGTAGGATAAAGGTACCAGAAACGCAGTTCTGGCGTTGTGATAGGCCATTATGGGGTGAATTAGGAAAACGTCACGACACTTTCCATGAAATCTTCGAATTACTAACTTTGTTAAACAATCAAAACTGGTGCAAATCACGGTAAATGTATGCTATAATAAAAAAATAGGAAACATGCAGTCTGTATAAGACACAACAGAGTAAGATATGAATAGAGGGCCACTAACGTAATGTTTGGTTTATAAAGAGTATAGTCAAGGGATGTAGTGTTTCGCCCTTAATGTTCAATCGCGAAAGTACTACATTCTCCCGTTTTTGATAGATTCTATAACTCCAGGTAGTCTGTAGAGGTGTAGTCAGTTAATTTCTTACTAAGAACTCTTCTCGTTTGATCTGTTTATTGGTGGTGTCGTCTTGGCGCACCGTTTCGATGAGTTTCGTACTCATCATCCGCAGGCATGGTGGCGGGATGATGTGCTGTAGCTCACCTTTTCTTCCCTCACTGTGAGTATAGTAGGGAGTTTGTAGCTAGTTGGCTTTTACTCCTCTCTGTACGTTGCGATGTGTGTATGTGTTTTACTGTTTATTTGTGTAATGTGCTGGAGGATCTACATGTGAGTCTAGTACATGCCCTGGGTGTTCGTGGTGATGATTTTGTTGTGTAGGACTGTTAGGGGTGGGTGTAAGGATCTTCCTATCTGATCCAAGGATCAAAGACGGTCAGGGGATGCTTGTGCTTGTCTCGGGATATGTCATACCTACATATGAAACGGATAAGTTCGTTTCCAGATCTGGAAGATCTCATGTAGTAGGCCCTTTCCAGATCTTAGAAACGCACTTTTAGGAGGGATACTCCAGCAGCAGCATGTAGATCGCTCTTACGAAAACTATGGGGCAGGTGTATAGCTCTCTTGAGGCAGCGGTTCTGCAGGGTTTGGAGCTTATCCCGACATTTCCTGACTGCATACGCCCATGTAAAGCAGGAGTACTCCATTCAGGGGCAGATTAAAGTAAGTGTTGACTCCCACGGAGGGGAATAGGGAGCTCTTGAAGTTATGAATGGGACATTCTTGCTCACATTTTCCTGTAGACCTTTTCTAAATGGTGTTTCCATGTTATTCGTTGGTCCAGGGTTACTCCTGGGTACTGACAGTTCTGCGCCATGGGAGTTGGGATCTTGGAGGTAGATGACGAGGTGGGGTGTTGGGGGCACCGCGTTTCCCGAGCTTCTTGTTGATCAGCATTCATAGTGATTCTCCAGGCTGGCCCATGTGTCATCTAAACCCCTTTGTAACCTACGGCTGATCAGTCCTTATTTGGATTTCTCGTGAAGATAGCTGGGTCATCAGCGTACTGAGGTGTGTGCACCAGGGGACTGTTGGGGTGTCTGCGGTGTATAATACAGATCCCAAAACCGATCCGTGTGGTACTCCGGCTCCAATACGCCTTTTGGTGGAGGTGAATGTTTCTACTTTGACAGAGAAAGATCTGTTCGTGAGATACCTTTAGATTATTTTTGTACACTTCCAGGGAAAACCTTGAAAGACAGCTGTCTGCCGCCTTCCCTAAATTTTAACCTTGTATTTTATTTAAAGTCGCTTAACGACACTCTATTCGTTTTCTGAGGCATGAGGAGTAATGTAGCCTTTCAGTTGTCGTTTTTAAATATTACTATTAGTAATCGTATTTAACTTCATTTGTGTTAGATTTATATTATTAATTTATTAGTGTGTCAATCAATGTGTCAACATGAACGGCTTCTCCGTCTCGCCACCGTTCCTATAAGAGTGTAAAATGTTTTGTCTCTGCATGTGTGAGTATGAGAATTTTTTGGCGTGTTAGTGTGTCTGGAAGTATGAGAAATTTAGCCATGGGCAATGCTCTCTGGACCTGTGTCGATAGGTAGCTAGTACCAACCTCTCTTTCTATGCTCTCCAAAGAGGTTTCCACACCCTTTCGTTGCAACTTAGGTTGGCAAGAGGCTGGTGTGAGCCTATACGCGCCCTTGTGCGAATCTCTGCGTTTCCCTCACCACCCCTGGCTCCCTCGGCCTTGCCGATTTCTGGGCGGAGGCCCACGTGGCCCGGGAAAGTCTCACTCATGCGGTGGCTGTCCTTCGGAATGGTGAGTTAGCTTTGCTCTTTCAGCCTGGAGGTGGCAGCAATTCGTTGTTCAGTTCGTTCAACTTAGGTTTTAGAACTTGCATTCTTTTTCGGAGTAAGTTTCTCCGAGCATGCATCGAAAGATGCGCGACTATTAAGCAGGATTTTTGCTTCTTGTAACTCGTGTGCAATTTTACTGTTCTTTTTCTCTGTACATGTACTTCACATGTACTCAGCGGAACCCGTGTTTGTACTATGTCCTTCAGGTTAGAATAACAGCATGTATCCTTCCATTTCCCGGTAGTACTGCGCGATCTTCCCTCTTCCACCTGTTGTAAATTGCTATTTTATTCTCGAACTTGTACTCCGTTCCCAACTGCGGTCTGTAAATTCTGTATTAGCCCTGTACAACCATTCTCATTTGCTTGCGTATGAAATGCTGCGCATATCTATAGGTTGCATGCCGTATTTCATAGTTGTTCTTCCGCGATTCCGAATTTATTAAACTTTGATGACTTTTGAGATAGGATTTCATCCTTCTCTGTAAAGTTCGTGCTATCGCGTATATCTGTGTTTCTTTCATTTCCTTACAGTATTCAACGTATTTCGATGCGTTGCATGCCGTATTTTGTATTTGTTTTACCGCGAATCTGAATTTATTAAACTTTGATTATTTCTGAGAGTGGACCTCATCCATCTCTCGAAAGTTCTCCTATCGTGTGGAATAGTGTTTCTTCCGTTTCCAGCTTCAAATGCAAACAGATTTTGTTGCTGTACGCGCCATCTCCAGTTAAGAAAGAATAGAACCAGCCACGTACAAAAGTTATTTTATTGTGTTGTGTCCTTCGCCTTGGCTCGCTGGAACTTCCCCTACGAGATCGACGGCCGTTTCTGCCTTGTTCAGCACGCTGATTTTCTTAAGTTTCGCTTGCATTGCGTGTGTGTGTCGATGAATGCTTGTTATTTGTAAATCCTCCCCCAACTAAAATTCAATTCAGTGTAGATAAATTTAAATTTCTATTATGTGCATTTTAGCGTAAGATATGATAGTGCTTGTGAGCTAGTTTCAATGGGATGCGTTTTTATTGTGTAACTAAATTGGTTCTCCCCACGTACTTGTGCTTACACTCAAAAAAAGCATTTTGTTCAGTAAAATCTTATCCTATTTTTAACACAGTAGTTTGAGAATACCTACCCCTTTCTTTATAAATATTGTTTCGTATGTGCTGAGAACAGATTCAGATGCCGATTATTGTCAATATTTCTGTTGCGCCTCTTGTTTCGCCGCCACTTTCATAACGTGATTTATTGGTGGTGGCTCGTTTCATAGTAATTGTGATTCCTGTGAGCTACAATTCATATGTCCGTTGCTTTTCTAACTTGCGACTGTGAGAGTAATTTAAGGTCAAACTAGTTCTCAATTTGGGCCAGGGAACAAGTTTCAGCAGCACAACAAGTAGTTTACATGAATCTTTTAACTGGCTTGTACACTCAGAACTATAAATTTGAAAAGTAATCTTTCTATGTTTCCTGCTACTAGAATCATTTCATTAAATTAATGTTGATCTTGGTTTTGGCTCCTCTTGTCAAGACTCTATTTACTAATTTTATAACTGTGAGTTTTTCATTAAATTATTTGATTGCAGATTTGATTGCACTATTTAAGCAGTGCTTTTCTGATTATTTACCAAGATCAGTTTATTCTAGTAAGCAGACAACTACAGTGAATATACTCAGCTAAAATAGCTAAATATTACATTACATCTGCAGTGGTCTACTTTCAACCTATGTGTATGATTTGTATATTAACCCTTGTACCATACTGAATCAGAGGCTTTTGCCACATCCAGTAGTACTATCCCACAGTAGCCATTGCGGTTGAAGGCCGATGTAGCTACTTCAACAACTCTCATGATCAGCTGTGGGGCATTCTCCCAGAAACCAGATTGGAAGCCCGGCAGAATTTGCTCTATGGCGATAGGAGCTTGTATGGGGATCAGCAGGAGGCGCTCATAGATCTTGCTGTGAATTTTACAAAAGACTAATCGACGTGTAATGCAGCAGGAATAAGGGGTATTTTCCTGGCTTGTGTATCGCGACGACTTCCGCATGTTTCCAGCTAGATGGGAAAACATGGCTACGAGTAATTCCGTTGAAGACATTCTCAAGCAGTATTACTGCGTATGATGGTAGGTGCTTAACTGGTTAGTGATCTTGTCATGACCGAGAGCCGTCTCTGTATGAAGAGATTGGACTATTTTTGCCAAGTCTACAGGGACAAAAAGTGGGGGTTCGTCCTCTGGATTGTCCTCAGCATTGATGAGAGTCGCAGCTGACGGCGGAATATGTCCTCATGCTTCTAATCGAGGACGTCTGCTGCCTGAAACTGCTTCTGAAAGAGCCGGCGAGGGCAATGGTCTTTTCAGCGTGTCTGTGATGTCCTCTAGTCATTGCTCCACTGTACCTGCGGTAATGGGCGGAGCGCGAGCAATGTTGGAGGCATCAGTTTCTCGGTCTTGCTTCCAGTTGGTACACTTATGCGGTCTGGTACAGTAGGAGTGCTACCCACTCTCCTGCGTCGCCCACAAAGATGATGGGCTTGTGGTCGGAGGATATTCTGTTGATTTCCCTCGTGGTCACAAATCCCATGAGCCTCCTAGTTAGTGTTATCTCTATCAAGTCGGGCTTACCTCCATATTTGGAAAGTGTGTGGGCTCAACTTGACCCCTTCATCTCAAAGTGGTGGTGTGCGCTAGTTATTGCAGTTTGGCACCTTAACAGGTTACTCTGGAATTACAGTCTGGGTGCTTGGCATTGAAGTCGCATTTTCCTTCTATTTGCCCTAGTACTACTAAGTCTCCCTCATCTAATTGTTGGTCTGGGGATCGATCTATTGCGACAACTTCAGGAGTCCAGTGTAGATGGCCACAAGGCCACCTGCGGTTGGCCTGTCTCTACAGTAACAACTGTAATTGGGAACTGTCGCTTTTACTCCTGTTTAAAGTGGCTTTCCCCCATCATGCATATGTTGATCGAGAACTCCTTCATGAGTCAATAGTCATGTCTGAATTGGACCACTTGATTAACAATGCCGTCTGCACTGAAGACGAACATTGTCAGGCCTTGTATGTGTGGACGTCTATCCATGATGGGGCTTAGTGACAACAGATTTTTTGGTCGCCTGTATGGACAGACGTCTGGACAGGTCCCTGCTAACAATGATTTGTTTCTTGTCTTGGTGGAAGAGAACTTGAAGTGCGCTATTTCTTTGTTTGCAAGTGTTTGTTTTAGAGTATTGTAGTCAGCAATGGTGGTGAGAGTTTTATCTTGTGCCCCCCCCCCCCCCCCCCCGGCAGACTTGGCTTTTAAATTGTACCCCCCAAGGACCGCTTTTACCAAGTGGTAGAACTCCTTGTAATCATGAAGTAACTCTGCAACAATTGGTGGGAAGTTGTGCATTTTGTATGTGTCTGGAAGTGCTATTCGTTGTGTTCCCGCTGGCTCCTCGGCTATCGCCGAAAATTTTGGAGAGTTAGTTCTACACCTTGAGCTGGGGGGGGGGGGGGAGGCTCCTCGCCATGACGAGCCCCTCTGAGTCTTGCTCTTCCCCGGAAGTTGCTGTCGGCGTCTCAGGAGACATGGATTTCTCTGCTGTTCGAGATTCGGGATGGGATTTTCTTGACCTTCTTACAATTCTCCGTTTCTTTTTTCGGAATGCATTTTGCTGGAGATGGTTTTGTAGGAAGGGGAAGGTGATATTTTGGGAATTGGGATCTGAGGGAATGTTCAAATGGAAATCGGGTAGCTGGAGTTGGGGTCATGGGTTTGGGCGGATGGGGGGGTCTGTTGACTGGGCGTTTGCTTGCCTTTTCCTGAGAAGGTGATGTAGGAAGGTAGTTTGTTTAGGGCAAGCAGGAGTGGGCTAAGGAGATGTAAAAGGGGGGCAGATTGCAAGTACTGGCAATGCAAGATGTTGTCGCTGTTTTGTGTACTATTAGGTTTTGTGTACTAGCCCTAATGGAATAATGGTTTGCTTGCCAGTCGCAGTCTTTGTTGGCACCGTAGGTTTTCCTGACTGTGTACTGACTGTGGTCCTAGAACAATGATGGTAGACGCGGATGACCTGACGGTGGCGGCAGGTACCTTACCTTCGGTCCTAATGCCTCTTTCCAGGACCTGGACCACTTGTTCCCTACACTTTGGTGGAGCAGCGCCCGATTCTGCGCAAGCCGAAGAAGTCGTGGGCGATGCACCAGTCCGCTTCTCCGCCGTCAAGGGGCACCCCTCGGCCGAGAATCCCGAGACGACCGGCGCGCGGCCCGCGGTCACTTGAAGACGCGCTTCGCGCCGATATCCGGTGCGGCCCCAAGGCACCAACTGTGCTTACCATTCCGCTTATTAGAGGAACACAACAATTCGCCTTCTCGTTCGTGGGGATCTTCTTAGGCGCCAAACTGTATTTTGAGAAAAACGCAGCCGGTCTCTCCAACCTGGTCAGTAAGTCAGGCTTGACCCCACCTGAACACCTTCCCCAAGTTACCCGGGGTGCAGTGGCTCCAAGGCTTCCGCGCGCATACGTTCAATGTGGCTGTCAGCGGGCTGTGCTGGACATCCCTATGCCCTACAGGCGGAATCACAGCACGGCTCTAATACGTGTTTCGGGTCCTGGTAGCTGTCCATTCTGTCGACGGACGCCGCCACGTTCAAAACAGAGCGTTCTTCTCAATTGTAGGATCCCACGCTGCGATAAGTTAAAATCTGCTATAATGGTTGTGAAAACGTAATTCCACTGTTTCCCTGAAGACAGAGTCCCAGAATCAATTGACTTTGCACTTCGCATATCTTCTTCTTTCAAATTTGTTTATTTCCGTCAGCAGTTGCGGCTTCTAATGAAATTGCGTGCTTATGGAATATCTCCCCAATTGTGCGATTGGATTCACGATTTCCTATCAGAAAGAACACAGTTCGATGTAATTGACGATAAGTCATCGAGTAAAATAGAAGTGATACCTGGCGTTCCACAGGGAAGCGTTATAGATCCCCTACTCTTCCTCGTGTTTATAAACGATTTAGGAGACAATCTGAATAGTTCCCTTAGATTGTTCGCGGATGATGCTATCGTTTATTGGTTAGTGAAGTCAACAGAGGATCAAAAGCAGCTGCAAAGCGATTTAGACAAAATTTCTGCATGATGCGAAAATTGGCAATTGACACTAAATAAAGAAAAGTGTGAAGTAATACACATGAACACTAAAAGAAATCCGCTGAACTTACGCGATAAATCAGTCAAACCTTAAGGTCGTAAATTCTACCAAATACCTAGGAGTTACAATTACGAACAACTTTGACTGGAGAGAACACATAGAAAGTATTGTGGGGAAGGCGAACCAAAGGTTACGTTTCATTGGTAGAACGCTTCGAAGATGCATCAGCTCCACCAAAGAGACTGACTACATTCACACTTGTGCGTCGTCTCCTGGAGTACTGTTGCCCCTTGTGGAACCCTTACCAGGTGGGACTGACGGAAAACATTGAGAAGGTTCAGAGAAGGGCAGGTCGTTTTGTTTTATCGCGTTATGGGGGGAAAGCGGCACGGAAATGTTGCACGAATTGGGGTGGAAATCATTAAAAGAAAGACGTTATTCATTGCGGAGTGATCCGTTTGCGAAGTTTCAATCACCGACTTTTAGTTCTGAATGTGAAAATATTTTGCTAGCACCCACCTACTTAGGGAGACATAGCCATCCCAATAAAATAAGAGAAATCAGATAGAAAACGGACCGATTTAGGTGTTCTTTCTTCCCGCGCGCTTTTAGAAAATGGAGAATGGAACGGTAGAGAAAAGTTATGAAAGTGGTTAATGAACCCTCTGGCAGGCACTTGAATGTGATTTACAGAGTATCGAAGTAGATGTAGATATTTGATGACGGAAATAAACACATTTGAGATAATACAGTGCAGTTGCGGATGCTCTCCAGTCGATCATGTCGACTGTAATAAAAAACATATCTTCTTCATTTGTCCGATGTACTGATTCCCACATTCGCATTCAATACTGTGGATGCCCGGCGTCTGCAATCCTAAAGTGTCTTGGCTGGACCAAATACCCTTTATGATCACATATGATATGAATTGGTGAAAAATAACCAGAATTAGGTCCAAACAATGCTGAAAGTAACATCGAATTACAACGAAATACCTCTTAAATAAGTTCACAAGATATCGAAATCGGCACCAATAACTCTGAAGAGTTTGACAATAATAACTACTTTGAAAAATACCGAATAAGGCAAGAAATTATCAAGAATTTAGCTAGAAAATACTGAGAAATTGGCAATGAATAACAAATTTGGTGAAAAGTAACACCAATTTAGTAAAAAATAGTGGTGTTAATAAACCGAATTTCTAATAAATAATAAATTTGGCAAAACAAGCAAAAGGATTCTGCGAAATAACTTTTTAGTTTGGCAAGGAAATGACTCTGACTTCAGCAACAATCAGTACTGACTTTGGGAAGAAAATTGACATTTAATGAGACAAATAAATAACACTAAATATAGCAGAAATAACTGTGAAAAGTTGCGTATCGGTCAAACAGGTAGAACTTTTAAATTATGAATCCGCGTACACAGGAACAACATTGAATACAATCAAATGTTCAAATGTTTGTATAGTCTATGGGACTTAACTACGGGGTCATCAGTCCCTAAACTTACAAACTACTTATGAACTACTTACGAACTAGGACAGCACAAATATCCATGCCCGAGGGGGGATTCGAACGCCCGACCGTAGTGACCGTGCAGACCGTGACTGGAGCGCCTCAGTCTCCTCGGCCACCGCGGCCGGCTGAATACAATCCCTCGTCATTCATTACACATTTGAAAGACCGAAATCACGAAACGGCAGATAAACAAGAAACTTGTCAGTCCTATAAATAGCTGATAAAAGCAAATATCAAAACATTCTGGAAAAATTAGAAATAATAAACATTTTATCGAAAATATTACGAGCATTCTCCTCCAAAGATGAGAAGCAACCATTCAACGAAATACAATAAATTTCATACTTTTAAGTGTTTTTATCCATGATGGATGCACTAAAAAATGGCAAGCAGGATAGAAATAAGAGTTAGGATGTTATCAAAGGAAACTGTGTTCGCAAAATTGTGTAAAAAGGCGTCACGTGTACAATCGCGATTTGGATACAATATTAAATGTGAGTAAACATTTTTGTTTTTGTTCATGTCATCTCGCCACCTGCAACTGGTTTCGCTATTATTAATACCATTTTTTTTCATACAGTGAACTCCACGAACATGCTACACATGTAAAATTCTGAATGTTTTAAGCACCTGAAGATGGGCACAAGCCCGAAACCGGTCGCGTCATAAATAAATAATACAATCTTTAATGTGACTGGTACCGGATTTTATTCTCAACCCTAAATTTCATGCTATTTTACGTTTTACACTTTAAGGTATATCTTTTATATATTTTCACAATAGACGTAAATAAGATCGCAAATATTGCAGATCAAAAGAGAAAATACACAGACATCTAAATACATGACATGTTTGACATTTTAAACAATAAAAAATACATCGCTCATTAATAAAATCACGATTTTCCGCACATAAAATAATAAAACTACGTCCTAAAAGAAAGACGTAATAGGCCAGCTAAACGATTTCCATGATAGCATAAAAATAAAAGTTAATTAAATATCAAACATTTAAAACATTAATCCGCAAAAATTACTATATATATATATTTCCCATAACGTAAGCTATAGGATATGTAACTTACATTCTGTACCAATTTATGTGTCTTCTCCAAAACAGCTGACCATGTGCATGTCCTCGAAACCGGTCTGGTAAAATAAATACATTTGCCTACTTCCCCTGGTGTTCACACGCATTTCGCGTGATTCACGCGACTGTGAGATACATACTTACACTATAAATATGACAGCGAAGACAGGCTAAAGATGGTGAACTATGTCTCTCCTCATCGCTTGATTCACGCGAAATGCGTGCGAACACCAGGGGAAGTAGGCCGGTGCAACATATGGAAGTTTGGTAGTGACCGGGGAGAGTGTTCAGGTAGCCGAGTGGTTAAGGCAGCCGCTCGTGAAAAGCGGGAGACCAGGGTTCGAGTCCAGCACAAATTTCCATATGTTGCAAAATGATAGACCAACTAAAGAAGAGCGGCTGAGGTCGGAAATACTCGCAAATTGCGAATTAATATTTGTATGATAGGACTCAGTCCCTCAATTCATTAATGAAATATTAAAAATGCGAAATAGTACTGCGAAAATGTTATAGTGCTCTAATCTTCCTCCATCAAAAGTCGCAATGCTTCCAGAATTTGTCAAAGCCGAATTTTGGAGTTGCGCAAATCAAGAGCAAATGAGGTTTCACTCAGATTGGGCAAATCAAATATGTGGTACACGGCGAACACTGTTCACACATTATAGAACAGCAGTCGTATACTCGCCTCTTCTAAGGTAGCGAATCTGCTACTGCACAACAGCTTTTTCTGCCGGTTATTGCATGACATACAATTTAAAAAGAAATTGTGGATTATAATTCAAACCAATTGTGGAAAAATACGAATGACTGAAGCTCCCAAAAATTGGTTCGCCAGTTTTAAGTTAGATTCTGTGTCATCCTTTCATCACTAACAGGATCTGTCACTATAATAATGGTCCATAACACTTTTATAGTTAATTTACACTAACTGATTGTCAGATCTTCTACAACGCAGCCAAACTAAAATTGTGATTAACTATTCAATCATAATATAAACTCTTCTTGCGATGGCTGTATCAGAAGGCTGGCTAGGTTCTTCTGTCCGTGACCTTTCTGCACGACAAACAAACTCTTCGACACTTACACAAAGTTATGAGGTCACAACTCTATTTTGGACTACTGCATTTTCTTTCCCTTGGATTCAGAATAATACATTTTTAGAACGTGATAGCCAGATAGTAATTAACTACTGACGTTTTTGTGCGGTTCAAACGTTTGTTAAGCTTATGGGACTTAACTGCGGGGTCATCAGTTCCTAAACTTACAAACAACTTATAAACTAACTTACACTAAAGACAGCACAAACATCCATGCCCGAGGGAGGATTCGAACCCCCGACGAAGAACGCCTCGCGTATCCGAGCATAGCACCTCAATGCACTCCGCCATGGCTTTGTGCGGTGTGATACAACATGCGTGACCTGTTTAATTCAACGCTTATTTCCAAGGCCATTGCGGTTGCCGATTAAATTGTCACCACTGTACATATTAGCCACGATGGAGTTGCCGAGAGTTCTAAGGCGCCTTGCTGCGAAGCGCGCGGTTGCTCGCCGTCGGAGGTTCCTATCCTCCCTTAGGCATGGGTGTTTGTGTTGTCCTTAGCATAACTTTAAGTAGCTTGTAAGCCTAGATACTGATGACTGACGTAGTTAAGCCTTTAGATTTACAAACATTTCAACAGTTTGTTCTCATTATAAAGCTTAACTTGTAACACAATTAATTGAAAACTGTTCAGTACTATGATTCACTGTAACTTCATTCGTCTTCTTGTGTCCACACGTGGCAAACCATTGTCAAGCCAGTATCACGTTTTCTGAAGAGGGGGATTTCTCGGGTAAACATCCCTTTTCCGGTTAATGGCCGGCCATAGTTATTAATTTGATACCGACGGTGCACTGTACACGGCGAGGAAATGTTATGAAAACAAGTCAGAAATCAAAATATTATCGTCATTGGTCTATCACGCTGACTCCATCACAGCTGTTTTCATTTCCCGCGTACCCCTATCCTTGTTTTTATAGGTGAGACTATCCGGACATCTTTAACATCGTCGCCCAACACACGTGTCGCATTTTAAAACAGTTTTCTGCTCCTAGGCTTACTTTTGTATTGCTATCACACTTTAATGGTGTGCATCAATATCTATATTTTATTCTTAGTTGTGCCTGTGTAGTTTCTCACCATTATACGTAACACGACAGACTACTATAATCAAATGGATCTTTAACAGATCGTAAAAGTCTTCTAGTCTATACCGACTTAAAATGAAAATTAATTAAAACTATCCTATCAGGATATGTTACTCCGACAGTAGATTGGAAGGAAGCGTACAAACTAATTGGAATCATTCAAATTTAACTACACAGTTTAAGTGTATTAATGAAGTTCATATTCTTACACAATTTTATTACTAGCAATCACTTCAAATTCAGATCAAGATTATGGCCTTCTATAGATTCATCCACGCATTGCCGCGGCGGAGCGGCCGAGCGCATTGAGGCGCTATGCTGATGCGCGAGGCCGTTCCCCGTCAGGGGTTCAAATCCCCGTCGGGCATAGATGTTTTTGCTGTCTTTAGTATAAGGCAGTTCGTAAGTAGTTTGTAAGTTTATGGACTGATGACACCGCAGTTAAGTCCTTTAACCTTCACAAACACTTTAACATCCATGCATTACCATTTTCAGTTTCTCCTACACGTTTCTCAACCAGCTACAGTTAGTAATATCTATGGCTTCCCTTGTCTCTTGGTATCCAACTAAGACTTCGTCCATCTACTATCCTAGCTAGATCTTACTTTTAGTGTCCTACTCCACTTAATTCATCTTCTTCGTTTGTTTTCAGTGTCGCCAAGTAGTTTCCAACGTTGTTTTCTTGCGAGCAACCACGAAATCTTGAATATTTTTACAGCCTGTATCGTAATTGATAGAGAATGATAACAACAGTGAAAGTATACGATAAAAGAAACAAAAATTTTTCGAATAAAAATCTGCCCGCAAAACAGATGTCAGCGAGATACCTGCGATGTGTGTTGTGAGATTATGGTTGAGCCTTCGACAAACTCCTGTGGCTTTCAGAATGATCAGCATCAGTTGACAAGGCAATAAAAAATATCTTTGCCCATAGTCTCTCATCTATTTACAGAACAAAATGTCATAAAACGTAAAAGCAAGAAGACTGGGGTGGCTCCTGAGACTTTTCTGCTGTAACTCACACACGATAACAAACAGGATGTTCATCTAACTACGTAATGAAACAGTGGTCTGCATTTACCATTATTTATTCAAAGATTTGCGTAAATTTCCCGTTTTGTCCGGGTTTTTTCTATTTGTTTCATTCTTACGTTAATCTATCTCCTTCTGCCCATCTATCCATCGCCTTCTGTCTCATAATGTGTCCATTTCACTTCCACTTTCATGTAGCTCAATCTTGATGTCACATCGGCTGAACAATGTCTCATACAAAACCCGTAGGCAACGTGGTCATTAGAGGTGGTTAATTTTGCGGGAATAGAGGGTGGAATTTAGGAAACCATCTGAGTAATACGCCGCGAATAGAGTTCGTAGCAAATATGTGATAAATTAAAATCTCATGTGTAATGAGGTGAATTTTAAGACTTTTGCCGCGGTGGAGTAGCCGAGCGATATAAGGCGTCTCGCTGCGGAGGGCGCAGTTGCTCGCTGTCGGAGGTTCGAATCCTCCATGAGGCATGGGTGTGTGTTGTCCTTAGGTTAGTTTACCTTAGTTTAAGTAGTTTGTAAGCTACGAACTGCTGATCATGCAGTTTGGGCCGATAGATTTACAAACATTTGAACATTTTTTAAGACTTTTCATTGTTTAGGACGTCAAATCTCAAGAATTATAGGTCGTACTGTAATGTAATATCAAAGGTACATTCAGAGGGATATGTACTTGCTGTCTCCGAAATATGCCACCAGAGTTAGTAGTCATGTAGTGATAAATCGAAAGTTCATACGTGATGGGCTGTTTATAACTTATCTTATGAACACTATGCCATAATATTGAACAATTTAGAAGGCGTATTTGGTTTATACGTATAAGCTTCTGTAAAATCCCTCACGAATGTAACTAGTAATGTAGACGTAATATCGCAACGTCAAGCCGAATGGTGTAGTCTTAAAGTAGTAATCTGTAAATTATTTCCTTTCATAATATGCAAGGGTTGACAGCGATAAAAATAGTAAAGGTTTCACATTATATATAAAGGTTTTTGCAAGTCACTAAGAGTTGTCATTCTCATATAGTGAATGAATAAATCCTCGTTATTGATGCGTCACATAACGTGATAGTTTTTTGTGGCGTTCAACTTCTTGTCTGCTGCACAATATGTAGTAGGTGGATTTCACTCCACAGTGATTGTTTCCTGATGTTAAAGAATTGCACTAATTTTCCTTGCAATCGATCCAATAGTTTAGGAGGAAATAACGAACAATGCCACGTGATGTAGTACTTTTTCACTAATTTCACTGTAACTGCTGTGTGGTACAATAACAAGTTCGACTGAAATCGGTGAACAAGTTTAGGAAAAGATGTGTGGAACACACACACACACACACACACACACACACATACACACATCCATATCATAGATACATGCGTACATACATTTGTGTAGTGCGTATACAACCTCTGACCTTCGGTGCGATAGCCCTGTAACATTGACATTGATTAACTATGAATTAACGTTAACTTACTGTCCTTATAAATAGTCATCTCACGTAAACATGCATCGCTGAACTTTGCGATACATGTAATGGAAACTTTAAACGGAGTCTTCCTTTGGGATGGTGTTCAAAGGCCTCGTCACTTTTCGTTAAACGTCGGGAATATTGTCACATAGGAAAAAGTCTGCAGGATTGAGATCCGGCGAGTATGGTGGATTGCGAGTACAAACTAATGTTCATGCCACCAGGTGGCCGGATACCTGAGACGATTCATGCACCCGTACGGCAGAAGCGATAACTCCCATTTCGAGTCCCAGTAGGACACAAACTATGAGCGTCACCATTCAATTTAATTCAACGACGTCCTGTAAGTTTAAGAAGTTCTGTTTCATTGATATACACAATTCTTCACTACCGTGATTTCAATCAGTTTTCAGGGAGTTCACCGATTGCTTTATATTAGTCTATGCCACGTACGGTTCTCCAAAAAGACACGTTTGCTATATTAAAAGAATGAGCTTATGATGACTGCTACTGCTACCTTTATCTCATGTTGTGTGAAACTTAGGACACTTTTTCTCTAATCTCCGAAGTAGACAAAATTTAGATAACTAAAACAATAGAGTGAATTCATATATGTTCAACATCATGATTTCCTTATCTATTGCTGCTTCTCTTAAAATTGAGGTAACAAATAAACTGTGCCTGAACTGTGAATAATTCAATTAATGTAAATATGGTTCTAGGGAGAAACGTAGGGTTTGCTATGGAAACTACATAGCGGTTCATCGGCACAACTAGCCGACATCTTTAGGTGTGGCAAACACTAAATACTGTGCAGTTCTCACAGCAAACCCGGCGTCTCGCCCGAGAACCATGCTTATAAAAAGTCAGTCGCGAAAACCTCAAACAGCACAGTTCATTTAATGTTACATATGTCAATAAATTCATCACAAATTTTACATTATACAACATTTTCACAAAGATTAATAACTCACATGTTTAGTCACTCCCTGCATTAGCATATTTTAACAACTGCTACTTTTGTAGTCAGCCACAACGCACAGGAAAATGCGCCACCTTCTCTGAATCTAGTTCACTTTTTATTATTTATTTATTTAACGGTTGAAGAGGATAATACACCTCTCTCTTTATTAAAATATATTTGTTAATATTACATGCTTATTACAGTTAACTGTAATTATACATTGTCGTTAATTCCTTGCTGTTTTATTTAGCATGTTGCTTGTTTGGCTCATTATGTCAGTGAAGCTTTTATTCCTTCGCTCATCCGGGTTTATCCTTCAGTAACTTAATCTCATGAAAGCAATTATTAGCAGTCTACCTCCAGCTATTGTACAATGCCTTCAGCAAAATGAAATAAATGAAGCCTTATTCAACTGAAATTTCGCGTATTTACGTTTCCATCCTGATGTTTGTGTTTTTGTATGTCTTCCATTATTCTCATAAATTGTGCAATTTGTCCCTTCGAAATTCGCAATTAGCACAGGTGTGTTATTGTATCATTTGCTTTTGGTTATCTTACTGCGGACCAGTTTGCTTGACAACATTAGGATGTGGGCATTAAATTAGAACAAATAAAAGACTCTGTAACTATTAATTATTAAAGTGTAAACCTTCATTTCATACGTGTACTTATACCCACTTCACAACTAAGAAATACAAATTTTAATTTGATTTCCAGAAATTATGAAGTATTTTCGCGTGTTACCACTGTGTGTACCGTATTCTAAAATAATACCAATACATCTAAACTATTGCTTATATAATTGCTTATAAGTTTTTTAACTAAAACTCTGCTGTCTCTTTTGAATCAATACTGTACGAAATAAATTTTGTTGCTTTCCACCAACAAGAAATCGGAGGCGTCTATTTTAAAGAACGGATGGTAGCAACAAATTGTGGGAAAGAAACGCACGCCAATTTAGTTTTCAAAAATGGGCCGATAACAAGTGCTAAAAAACTGCTGACTATCTTCTCTACTGCACTAAAGCATTTTTGCAGACGAAGAACTCGAGCATGAAGACCAATATGACTTTCCCAAGCAGGGATATTACCTAAAGCTACTTGCTCTGTTGAACAATCACGTCTCAGTTCGCACCGTTTTCATTGACTTCTTTAAGGCATTTGATAGAGTTCTAGACAGTCGTTTAGTGGAAGAAAGAAGAATAAACGGAATAGCGGGGAAAATTATGATTGGATTCAAGACTTCGTAAAGGTATAGTGCAGCACTTGGTTTTTAACGGAAAAAGACTGACAAATGCAAAGATCATTAGCTAAGAAATTAGCAGCGATCAGTCGCAAAAGTTCTGGAATCATTTATTTAGCAAGTTACTATGTGATCATCTTCACTGCAAATATTAAAGTTTTGAAATTCATTATGTAAGTATATATTATAACCTCAGCTTGGCATGAATGTCAGATTAACATGGCAATTTATAAATAACATTAAAATGAAACTATTTACCTGATTATCAGTTAACAGTTAAGGGTGGTTTTTTACGTTAACATGTTTCAATCCTTCTGGATCATCTTCAGAATCGTACATTAATTTTCACAACACAGACGAGACGGGTTTCAGACGCAATTACAGGTTTCTAACAATGATCCATAAGGACTAAAACATGTTAATGAAAAAGAAAATACTCAGAATTGTTGACTGACAATCAGACAGTTTATGGTTTCAAATATTAGTGCAGTAGCTGACTCGCAAGTCGATTGTGTCGACTATAGTACTCTGAATAGTCTGAAAAATGAGCCTGCAGCTTACTCCTGCTGAAACCTCAACATGGCATAAATAGCAATGTTGATCTGATACTGACGTCATACGGAAGTTGTAACAGATGTAGGGAACAGGTTTTTTTATGTTTTTCAAATGTTCAAATGTTTGTATAGGTTATGGGACTTAACTATGGGGTCATCAGTCCCTAAACTTACAAACTACTTATGAACTAGCTAATCCTAAGGACGGCACAAATATCCATGCCCGAGGGTGGATTCGAACCCCCGACCGTAGTGGCCGTGCAGACCTGGAGCGCCTCAGTCCCGTCGGCCACCGCGGCCGGCTAATGTTTTTCATAAACGACCATGTTTACCAGGTATTCACGGCGTACTGAGGTTAAAGTATGTATTTCTACTGTATAAGTATTCAAGACTTCAACACCTGTACTGAAGGTGGTGCCACGGTGTAGTAGCCGAGCGGTCTCAGGCACCTCACTGCGAAGCGCGCGGATGTTCGCCGTCGGAGTCCTCCCTGAGGCATCGGTGTGTTTGTTGTCCTTAGGTTAGTTTACCTTAGTTTAAGTAGTTTGTAAGCTACGGACTGATGACCACGCAGTTTGGTGCAATAGATTTACAAACATTTGAATTTTGAATTCTGAACGTGGTCACACGGTGATTGAAATCCGTGTGCTGCAATAAATGATTTCAAAACCTCAACAACCAATGCTGCTATTTTGCTTGTTTACATTGATCCCATTGCGACTTGTCTTAGAAGATAGCTTAAGGGACGCGGCGAAATAGCCGTACGCACCAAGGCGCCTTGTTGCGGTAACCGCGGACGTTCCACGTCGGAGGTTCGAGTCCTCCCTCGGTCGTGGCTCTCTCTCTCTCTCTCTCTCTCTCTCTCTCTCTCTCTCTCTCTCTCTCTCTCTCTCTCTCTGTGTGTGTGTGTGTGTGTGTGTGTGTGTGTTATGATAAGTTAAGTAGTTCGTAAGTAAGAGACCGACGCCCACTGCAGTTATGTCCCATAACTTTACAAACATTTGAACATTTCACATAGCTTAAGGAAAGGCAAGCCTATGGTTTTGGCGTCTGTAGATTTGGGGAAGGCTTTTGACTATGTTGAGTGGAATACTGTCTTTCATATACTGAAGATAGCAAGTGTAAAATATAGAAATCGAAAACCTGTAATCAGCTTGACAGCGGTTATAAGAGTCTTAGGTCATTAAAAATAGGTATTTTGAATAAGCGGTAAAGAAAGAAGAAAATTTGGAGACGGAATGAAACTCCAAAAGACGAAACAGAAACTTTGTGGTTTTTCGATGACATTGTAATTCTGTATTATACTGCAAAAGTATTCTGACTAAGAGAAGGGATAGGTTGGTGGGACACATCCTGAGACATCAGGGAATCCTCAGCTTGGCAATGGAAGAAAGTGTGTGGGGAAAAATCGTAGAGGGAGACCGAGGGACGAGTACAGTAAGCAGATTCCAAGAGATGTAGGTTGCCAAAAGTTTTCTCAGATGAAGAGACTTGCACAGGACAGGTTAGCGTGGAGAGATGCATCAAACCAGTCTTCGGACTGAAGACTACAACAACAACACTGCAAAAGACCTGAGGAGCAACTGAACATAATGGACAGTGTCTTCAAAGGAGGTTATACGAAAGGGTAACTCAAAGAAAATTAATTATTTTCCGCTGAACTTTTTATTGCGGAAAAGTTGCCTATTTTAATACGAAGATAAAAAAACCAACCGTGTTTCAAAATAAACACGCTTGGTTTTTTATGCATATTTCTTGGTTTAAATGAGCTATATTTTCCGTATATGCAACGTGTTAGTAAAATAGTATTTCGAATTTTTCTCTGTGTAACTCATCGCACGTTTCGTGTCCATGTACATTTCCAGTAACTTGTTTATAAACATTGAAACTTCTGATTACTGGTGACAAAAGCTTCTTACAAAGTATATAGACAGGAAGCTACATGTGGCGACACTCCTGGCCATTAAAATTGCTACACCACGAAGATGACGTGCTAGAGATGCGAAATTTAACCGATAGGAAGAAGATGATGTGATATGCAAACGAATAGCTTTTCAGAGGATTCACACAAGGTTGGCGCGCAGTTGGCACGCTGAAATAAGTACATATTTGTTGCAAAGAACACAGACATATACACGTGACAAAATTGTGGCTGTCACTATTGCTTCCACACTTTTCACTGCTTGTGCTGTCAACCACGCTAGATCAAGTATTGTCAACAAGAAATTAAAATATTTTTAAAGAAGTTGTACACACTCGAAAGTGTGGTTTCGTCAACCACAGGAATAACAGAAGAAGAAATATCTCAAACTCAACATAACACTAGGTAGACAACTGAGCATTTTTATGGTGTGTACGTCAAGGGATTGCAGGATAGGTCAGCTGAAACTTCACTCTTGGAACAGCTAGGTGCCATTAGTCAAGAGTTTTGTCTGAGTATAGACAGACTGAGCTCAAACAAGGCAAAACATATGGAGTTCTTGCATGAAGTATTTGTCGTTTTATCACTTCGATTTGTGCATTTAAATGTTGAACACACTTTAGACATATTTCAGCAGCAAAAATTGTACAGACAATACACAATAAATAGAATATAGACTAAATACAACAGTCAAGCTCAACAACAACATACGATAGACAGACTCCTGTCAAGTGTACTGACTACCAAAAATATGGCGGCCGAGTTTACACGGGTTGCCGCAAAGAGCGCTGTAACTCGTGTGCTAGCCACTCTATGAAATTCAAGCTCATTGGTTCTCACCTTTTACTTACAAGCATTATTTTAATTCGACGAAATGAGTTTTGACGATAGACAAAAACCGTCATGCACTAACTTACACTCAATACGACGGAGATGATAGATTTCAGGTTCTGGTGGCCGCTGGGCGTTTAGATTTGGTGAGTCAGGTGGTGGCTTCTTACTAGAGGACTCCCCGAGGCGGCCAAGATGAAAGGAGAATGAGGCGGTAGCGGTGATAGCGGGCCTCAGCGATCCATCATTCACCGTGTCATCCAGTAGATCCATCACAACCCTTCCCGGTTATTCTTCGCCGTAGATTATGGGCTCTAGTCGCTATTGGCACTTCTTAGCATCCTGTGAATACCCTACTAACATTCTCTTCGGGTTATTTGCTAGATTTAGTTTCTCCTTCGCAGAGTAGAAAAAAGCTTCTTTTATAAGTTGCTGGTAAAGAGTGTGACTTCGTAGTATAAAATGAAGTTTCTAATATTTATGTTTCTGGTGTGTTCTAATGACAGGACCTCATAAAAAAGCACCTTCTGTGAATACAAATCAATTGCCGCAGATCTATAAGGGCATCAGCTCAACAGAGAATAATGGGAAAGAAGATTGAGGGGTTTGTAGACGACGAAAATCGCCAGTGAGGTCGTTATCAAACTAGGCTTGATGTTGAAAACAAGACTGAAGAAAAATCGAAACACTTTCGTAGGATTTGTCGACCTGTAAAAAAAGTTCGAAAATGTAAAAATGATGGAAGATGTTCGGAGTTCTCAGAAAATAGGAGAACGTTGCAGGGAACGACAGGGCCGGCCGTGGTGGCCGAGGGGACTGAGGCGCTCCAGTCACGGCCACTTCGGTCGGGGGTTCGAATCCCCCCTCGGGCATGGATATTTGTGCCGTTCTTAGGATTAGCTAGTTCATAAGTAGTTTGTAAGTTTAGGGACTGATGACCCCGTAGTTACGTCCCATAAGCTATACAAACATTTGAACATTTTTTAGGGAACGACAGGTGATATGCCACATCATGTAATAATCTGGGGTAAGATACAGTATGGACAAGAATCCGGATAGAATACAAATACTGGAAGACCAAAAACGAACTTCTCCGATTAAAAAGAGTGTAAGGGATGCAGATTTTTGCAAGTGCTGTGCATTATATACGTCGGGAAGCAATGACTGAACTAAGAGAAAGTTTCCTGAATGGAAGAAATCAGTATTAAGGCTCTCATGGCATGGCAATGAAAGCGAAGAAGAATAACAGGATGTTTTCAAAAAATGTTCAAATGTTTGTTAAGCTTATGGGACTTAACTACGGGGTCATCAGTCCCTAAACCTACAAACTACTTATCAACTACCTTAAACTAAGGACAGCACAAATATCCATGCCCGAGGGGGGATTCGAACCCCCGACAGTAGTGGCCATGCAGACCGTGACTGGAGCGCCTCGGTTCCCTCGGCCACTGCGGCCGGCCAGGATGTTTTGAATGGTGTGAATAGTCTAATGAGCATAGAATATAGCAAAAAAAATTATTAAAAGGTACGGTATTTCCGTGGAACTATGACTTCCAACATTGACTTATACCTTATATTATTTTTCCTTATGATGTAAAAATAAATAAAGCCTCGCCCGTTATCAGACCGTTAACTGCAACCACATCCTCACTTTTTTCTGATTTAAGGGAGATTCTGTCGTTACTGTCACAATGTGATTTTACTGCCACATTTTACAACGCAACATCATTTTATTTTCTGCGGTTATTGCGCACCTACTTAAGACGAGTGCAGACAGCTGATGGCCGCAAACTTCGTTTTGGAATATATCTTCCAGGCGGCCGTTCGCTGCTGCTCTACGAATACTAATTACTCAGATGACTGCAAGTAGCACAGATACGCAGTTTGTTATATGTCTGAATAATACAAAACTTTGGTCTTTGTTATCTTCTCGTTATTTATGTCAATGATTAGACCATATGAATGACTATAAATATAAGCTTTGACTTCAAGAACTTTCAACTTTTCGTACAAGTGAAAGACGTCTGTTTGGCACAAAAATAATTAAGTTGGTAGTAGGTTCTTACTAGGCGCCAAAGATATACAGAGACGTAATAATATCATTGGGTCGTCTCGCAGAGGTCATTGTTTGGCCGGAGACGAATACTCCAGTTTCTGGCATCATACTGAGAGGTCGTCTGATCGGCAATGCGGCAGAGACTGATTTCTATTCTGAAATTGTGAACAGTGAAATGTTTTGATCCGCGGGTACGGCAGACATTGATATTATCTGTTTCAGCTATAAAGATAAAGAAAGTTTATAATTTTGTATCGATTTTGGGTAGTGAAAGAATCACCGAGTACGTATTGTTATAAGGTATCTTGGATAAGTAATTTTGAATTGAAAGAGTAAAAAGTTTGACAAGGATTGTTATCTGTGTAGAATTTTGCATTACATTGTTTTAATTTCTCAATACTGGAATAGTAAAACAACTTTCAGCTTTGTTACATTAGTTAGAAAGTATCTTACCCCACTTTGATTACAAGTGTAAAATCAGTGAAATTTCATGTGTTTCAAAGTTGCATAGCAAGAAGTGCCTTTTCGAGTGTGCAGAAAGCATATTAGAGTTTGATTAGTGAGAAATCAGGAAATTATTTTTCATAAAGTGTTGAAAAAGTTATAAGATGTTCAAATGTTTGTTTAGCTTATGGGACTTAACTACGGGGTCATCAGTCCCTAAACTTACAAACTACTTATGAACTACCTTATACTAAAGACGGCACAAATATCCATGCCCGAGGGGGGATTCGAACCCCCGACCGTAGTGGCCGTGCAGACCGTGACTGAAGCGCCTCAGTCTCCTCGGCCACCGCGGCCGGCGAAAAAATTATCATTTATATTTTCTCAATGAGTTTAATTTCAAGTTAGTGAGATGCGTTAATAATCAAGAAAAATTTCAGATGCGTTATTGGTAATGTTGAAGTTTCTAAAAGCAATGAATTTGATCAGTAACATTTCTAATTAAATAATCGTCATAAATGTGCAGTGACACATCAGCGTGGTCTTTGAGAGTAAAATATCACCTTGCGTATTATCTTTAAATTAAACAGCGGCCACTGCCGATTCTCCGTGACTGGTAGAAAGCAGAATTTTAAGTCGAGGTGTTGCCCTCACTTAATCTCTAGACAAGTTTCATTATTATTGGTCCAGTTTTTGACGACAGTCAAGTTTCACAAGCTCTCCTGGTTAGGTGATTCATTAAACACATAAGGCCTCTAATTGTATGCATTCCCAGTTGGTTAATTTTACTGTAACGCCAATTACAAGGATAACTCGTTTATTTTGTCAAAGCAAGATGCACTGAACTCGTTCGTATTTACTAGAACGACTTCCATGAAATAACTTTCACCTGGAATGATCAAATGGGCACGAAACTAGGTATAAACAATGATCAATGTCATTTCCGTGCAAAAAGTTGTATTCTGCCATATGTGATATTTTAATAGATATTAATACGCCAGGACGGAAATTATACATCAATTGCTGTTAGTGTATCTTCACATTTTCAATTAACCTTCCCAAGAACCCTCTGCTTAAAGCAATTACAATAGCTTAAAACACATACACACACACCTTAAACATATGACAGTGCTTGTTTTACCCATTAAGGTACATATGTCGGAATTTCAGTGAATTGGTTACTAGAAAGTGGACGAGAACAATATGCACACTTGAGCCACAATTTTAGATTCAAAATAACTCTTGCATTGAAGCAGTCGAATATCAAAAGCCACACTAATTATATTTTCAGATGATGATGGGGTTATGTCAGTGTTGAAACTCGCCTTTCCCGAAACGTATTGCAACATAGATTCAAACTTTTGGACTAAAAATGTATTGTAAGTCACAAAGTGACGTTTGATGATGAAATTAGGATCGTGTATTTCTTCCACTTAGTTTTAACAGATTTATCTTATTGTGTGTGTGAGAGAGAGGGGGGAAGGGGGGTTTGAAAGTCGGTGTAGGCTTATTTTAACAGAAATAATACCTCCATATTAATATGTGTGATATTTATTAAGTAAACAAATATTCATCATTGGACGTTGGAGAAATTACAATAATTCCAGCATCACAAAGTACCAGACATCAGGGAAATTTTAAAATTGTCTTTATATTCTTCTCCTTTTTTTTTTTTTTTTTTTTTTTTTTTTTTTTTTTTTTTTAGCAAAGGGCCAAACTGCTTAGGTCATCCATCACTAAGCCACGAACTACGTACTTAAACTAACTTATGCTAAGAACAACATACAATCCGATGCCCGAGGGAGGACTCGAAACTCCGACAGGAAGCGGTCGCGCAATTCCTTACACAGCGAGACCATTTTCGCGAAGCTAATTTCTGCGGAATTTCGTCAGAGCAATGGCTACAGTTTTCTCTCCTCGTGCATCAAAACGCCATACTTTTTGCTTATTTTGTCTAAAACTGTCAGTTTTTAGAACATAAAACACGGAGCAACGAGCCATTATTTACAAAACTCTTATGTAAAAGGAAGCAGCGTTACAAGTTTGTAAATTAGTCATCAAACGGCTGTTGGCGACCAAATTCATTTTTTATTGTTTACTTCTGGATTCTATCACCTTGGTACCACCATCCCAAGGATATTTGGCCGCAAGTGTCTAGAATCCAGTAGTAAATAATAATGAATGTCAATTTTTGAGAACATTTCTCTTATGGAGTAACAGTGACCTCAATTTTATTAGTCTACAATCATAAACAGTCACTGACTCCATTAAATATTTTTATTTTGGAACTGGTTTCGGTCTATTTCAGACAATCATCAGCCTATTTAGTGGCGGTGATCAGCCGTCGTGCTAGAACGGAGTAATTACTGCTGAAGATAGTCTAAAATAGACCGAAACCAATTCTAAAATAAAAATACGTAATGCAGTCAATGATTATTGTTCACAATTAATAACAAATGTATTTAGACCTGAACAGCCGTCTGATGATGAGCCCTTGGGTTGCATAAAGGTAACGGTGCTACTTCTTAAATAAATACATCTACATCTACATGGGATACTCTGCAAATCACATTTAAGTGGCTGGCAGAGGGTTCATCGAACCACAATTATACTATTTATCTCCCATTCCATTCTCGAATAGCGCGCGGGAAGAAAGAACACCTGAATCTCTCTGTTCGAGTTCTGATTTCTCGTATTTTATTCTGATGATCATTTCCGCCTATGTAAGTGGGAGTCAACAATATATTTTCGCACTCGGCGGAGAATGTTGGAGATTGGAGTTTCGCAAGTAGCCCACGCCGCAGCGATAAGCGCCGTTGTTGTAATGATTTCCATCCCAGATCCTGTATCATTTAATTAACGCTATATCCCCTGTAGCGTGACAATACGAAACGAGCTGCCCTTCTTTGGACTCTTTCGATGTCCTTCGTCAAACCCATCTGATAAGGATCCCACACTGGGCTGCAATACTCCAAAAGTGGACGGACAAGCGTAGTGTATGCAGTTTCTTTTGTAGTTTTGTTGCATGTTTTAAGGGTTCTGCCAATAAAACGCAGTCTCTGGTTCGCCTTTCCCACGATATTATCTACGTGTTCTTTCCAATTTAAGTCAGAAGTAATTGTAATTTCTAGGTATTTTGTGGAGTTTACGGTCTTCACTTTTGATTGATTTATCTTGTAAACAAAGTTTAACGGAATTCTTTTCGTACTCATGTGGACGACTTCACACTTCTCCTTATTTAGAGCCAATTACCAATTTTTACACCATACTGATATTCAGATCGTTCTGCAGTTGGTTTTGATCTTCAGATGATTTTACTAGACGGTAAATGACGGCGTCCTCTGCAAACAACCTAAGGGAGCTACTTAGATTTTCCCCTAAATCGTTTATGTAAATAAGTAACAGCAGAGGACCAATAACACTACCCTGTGGAACGTCCTATATCACCTGTTTTAGTCGATGCCTTACCGTCGATTACTACGAACTGGGTCCTCTGACAAGAAATCTCCTATCCAATCGCAAATTTGGGGCGATATACCATAACCACGCAATTTGATCAAAAGCCGTTCGTGGGGTACGGTGTCAAAAGCTTTCTGGAAATCAAGAAATACGGAATCGATTTGCGAACCCTTGTCGATAGCACCCATCACTTCGTGTGAATAAAGAGCTAGTTGTGTTTCGCATGAACGATATTTTCTAAATCCGTGTTGACCTTGGGTCAATAGATTGTTCTGTTCGAGATAATTCATAATATTTGAATACAGGTTATGTTCCAAAAGCCTGCATTATTAATAGTTGCTGGGGAGATGCACTGTCCCCGCTACTTTTTAAATTTAGTTCTAAAACATATTGTGCGAATGGCTGCAGATAATTCAGAGGGTGTATGGTTAAATGGAAATATTAAAATATTAGGGTATGCATATGATCTAAACATCATTAGCGATAGGAAAGAATCTGTAACAGCAAATACGAATGCATTAATCAAGGCTTGTGAAAACGTAGATCTGACGAAAAGGGAAAACAAAACGACGTACTTGGTTACTACAAGAATGCAAACAGCAATAGATCAGGAAATGTTCGTCACATGAGATTTGAAAAAGTGAACGAAGTATTTAGGTGTGGGTATTACATCGAGAAATGAGATTGAATCCGAGCTGAAGAAAAGATTACGGGCTGGAAATGCCTGCTACTTCTCACTGAATAGATTACTCTTATCACGGTTATTGTCTAGAAATTTAAAGATCAGAATATACAAAATTATTATTCTTCCAGTTATGCTGAATGGGTGTGAAACTTGGTCTTGAAAAACAGTTTGGAGCATTTGAAAACAAATTTTGAGGAAGATTTTCGGAATAAAAAGGGATGACATTAGCGGGGAGTGGCGAAAACTGCATAAGGAAGAAGTTCACGAACTCTATTCAAGCCCTAACGTAATCAGTGTTATTAAATCACGTAGGCTGCGATGGGCGGTTCACGTAGTAGACTTGCGCATAATAGTTCGCGATCGGGAGCGCTAACTTTAGTTCGCGGCTCTGCCGCGAACTAGTTCGTTCTTTTAGTTCGTCCGCTCCCAGTGACGGCAGAGCGGCGTGGTCTGCGCATGCAGGTGGAGGGAGAAGTTCTCCACCTAGCTACTTCATGCGCTTGCTGCTTGAGCCGCTAACGATATCACGCAAACCAAAAGAAACAGTTTGTGGATGAGTTCTTGCGTTTAATTTAGAGTTATCTCTATATCTTGGCATTATGGAATTTATTAGTCAGATAATGCAGAGTGCAGAATACTTCAAACAGAAATTTTGTAGCACTGAACTATGTAATCTATCAGGCAGACGCTCACCTAGAAATGGCTCTCATCAGCAGAAGGCAAACACGTGATTTTTAAATCTGCTGCGCGCCCTCTCGCTATTGCCCGTCGGTCATCGGAAAAGAATCCAACGAACTAAGGAGCGAGATACGTTTGGCATAATAGTTCGCGACCGGTAACGCATGTTTTAGTTCCCGACCGATCGCGCATATTTTAGTTCGCGAACGATCGCGCATATTTTAGTTCGCGACCGGTCGCGCATATTTTAGTTCGCGACCTGTAGCTCTCCTTTTAGTTCGCAGCTCGGCCGCGAAGTAGGTCGCTCTTTTTAATTCGTCCGCTCTTTTTGCCTTTTGCTAGCGCTACTAAAAGTGCTCTTTCTTTTGTTATGACAGCTGTTTTATATAATGATCAGTGTTGCCCAAGTGTGTGCTATTGCCCGTATTTTGGGCAATTAGACACCAAATACCTAAGCAAATAAACCAGTTATTATTTAGACACTGCTGAATACCTTATAAAAGCAATTTTGTGGCAGTGAGCTATGAAACTACAGCTGAGCTGCATCTCAGCTCGAAATGACGGTCCGCACGGCCACTACGGTCGGGGGTTCGAATCCTCCCTCGGGCATGGATATTTGTGCCGTCCTTAGTGTAAGGTAGTTGATAAGTAGTTTGTAAGTTTAGGGACTGATGACCCCGTAGTTAAGTCCCATAAGCTTAACAAACATTTGAACTTTTTTTTTTTTAAATGACGGTAACTGGCAGAACGGAATCACGCGATTCTGCGTGCTCTTGCGTCCTATCGCTGTTCTCCGTCAGTCTTCTAAAAACGAGCGGACGAACTAAGAGGCGAGGGATCTGCAAACTAGTTCGCGTAGTTCACCTGTGGGAGCGCTCTTCCGAACTAGTTCGTTCGCGAACTACACAAGACTATCAAGTAGCTCGAATGGATGAAGGCAGGGCAGTGCGCAGAGTATTGGGAGGGCACCTAGAGCGAAAACGTCATATGGTGAGACCAAGGCGTAGATGGGAGGACAATGTAAAGGCCGATTTGAGGAGCCTAGATATTGAACACGACTGGAAGGAAATAGCTCAAGACAGGAACAGATGGCGAAAACTTAAGTCCTGCGATCTGCAGAAAAAACAACAACTCCTCAAATTGCCAACGGTTTGTTAAACAAAAGAACCTCCTGGGCGTACAACAACACAATGTCAAGAAAACAGATAGTCAGTCACATAGGGACAACAGAGCAACAAGTATGATAGTGACAACACATAAAGAGACAATAAAATATTTAAAAGTGGCTCTAGGCCGAGACAAAACAACTACACTACGGAGCAAACTAAGCTGAGTGCAGCGGCAGCTGTATCCGGCGTGGAGCGGCCGGTGACTGAGTATGCACTGCCTTCCACACCTTTTTTTTTCTTTATTGAATTTTAATGCCCTAATACAGGCAGGCTGGCAGCAGCCGATGACGCTGCTCTACAGCCGAGCGAATGGTAAACAATGGACAAAACAGAATATAAAATTAAAGGTGATAAAAGGTGCTTTTACAATTACAAGATGAAAATTTGGGAGAATGTTAAAAGACAATATGACAGCGGACAGAACATAAATGGTTGTTAAAACAAGACATTGCCACGGTGGCTTAAAACACTCACTGCAGACGACGAGACATAACAAGCCGGCGACATTGAGGTAAAAAAACACTGAACACTGGTGTACACAACGTTAAAAAACACTGGGCCACGAAACACTATACACACAAAGCACTGAACACTTAAAAACACAGCACTGCACTGGCCCTGCAGGGGGAGGGGGGGAGGATGGAGAAGGCGCGGGGGAATGGGAAGGAGGTGGGGGAAGGGAGAATGGGAGAAACCGGAAGAAGCTCCTGGGGAGGTGCAGAAAGGAGTGGGTGAGCCAAGCGGAGGATGGGAGTGGGAGGGGAGGGGGAGGGAGGAGGCGGCGGCAATCCACAGAGAGAGGTCGAAGTTGGAAGGAGGATTAGATATCGGGACGGTTTTGGAGAACGTCGTCAGGGAGAGGTAGGTGGTGGAAGCCACCCTCAGAGAGGACGTAGAGGGTGTGGAGGTGAAGGGAGGGAGAGAGGGATGTGGCGGTAAAGGCGTGGCAGGGGCCCGGGATCCAAGAGGAGAGGAGATACTAGTGGGTTATGGGACTCTATCTTTCGGTGGATGTACTTGAGGCGGATGTGTTGAAGGAATTGGACCAGGATCCGCATGGGGGAGGGGAGGCGGATGCGGTAGGCGAGGCAAAGGGCGTGGCGTTCGAGGATTTTGAGGGATTCATAATAGGAGGGGGGAGCGGATATCCAGGCGGGATGGAAGCAGCAAAGGACGGGACGCATGAGGGAACGGTAGGTGTACAGGATGGTGGAAGGATTTAGTCGCCATGTTCGGCCGGAGAGGCATTTTAAGAGGTTAAGGCGGGAGAGGGCTTTTTGTAGGGCGGTTTTGAGGTGAGGGTTCCAGGAAAGGTCTCTGTCTAGGGTAATCCGAGGTAGCGGAGGGTCTTTGTTTGCGGGATGGGGCGACCATGGAGGGTGAGGTACAGGTCTCGGTGGCGAAAGAAAGGGGTGGTGCGACCTATGATGATTTCCAGTAAGGAGCCACTGGTTACACAAGGAGGAAAATTCGGAGAGATGGGACTGAAGGAGATGTTGGGAGCGAGCGATGGATGGAGCAAACGGAGCAAGGGCAAGGAAGGCGTTGCCATCAGCATACTGAAGAAGATGGAGGCTGAGGTCAGGGCATATCTGCTGAATGTAACAGATAGAGGAGGGGCAAAAGGACGGAGCCCTGGGGCACACCGGCAGAGGGGTAGAACAAACGGGAATTTTGGTTATTGACAGTGACATACGATGGGCGTTTGGAGAGGAAGGAAGCAATGAGATGGGTGTAATTAATAGGAAGGGCGTAGGTTTGGAGCTTGAAAAGGAGACCAGAATGCCAGACACGGACGTAGGCCTTTTCAATGTCGAGGGAGACGAGATTGGCGGCGCAACGGGAATTAACCTCGACAGAGAGAAGGTGAACAAGGCGAAGGAGCTGGTCATCGATGGAGAAGGACGGCCGGAAGCAACATTGAGAAAGGGGAAGGAGTTGGTGTAGACAGAGGTGTTCGTGGATACACCGTGAGAGGATGGATTCGAGGACTTTGCTGAACACCGAGGTGAGAAAGATGGGACAGTAGGAGGAGGCTTCAGAGGGCGGTTTGTCAGGTATAAGGAACATTAGGATACGGGAGGTTTTCCAGAGGTCTGGGTAGCATCCGGTGAAGAGAATGACATTGTACAGTTAACCGAGAGCGGAATGGAAGGAGGGGGGAGAGGCACGGAGGTAATGCGATCGTGACCGGGAGCAGTGTTATGTTTTGTGCGAAGCGTGTGTACGATATCTTGTGCTGTAATAGGAGTGTTTAAGGCTGAGGGGGGAATGTGGTCCAAATACTGAAAGCCAGGGGCGAGCGGAGGGACTGAGGAATCGGTGCGCTCATGGACGTCGGGGATACGGGAGTAGTCGAACCTGGGATTGTCGGGCAGGTCCAATATAGTGGAAAGGTGGTCAGCAAAAAACTGTGCCTTACTGGCAATGTCAGGAAGAAGGTTATTATGGAGAAGAGGGTATGCGGGGACTGAGTGACTGCCAGTAAGGCAGTGGAAGGTTTTCCAATATTTGGAGGAGTTGATGGGGAGTGTAGCATTAAGACGGGTGCATGTCTGTAGCCAATCCCGGCGTTTCTTCACGTTCAAGAGGTTTCTGAT
This sequence comes from Locusta migratoria, assembly GCA_026315105.1. Lineage (NCBI taxonomy): Eukaryota > Metazoa > Arthropoda > Insecta > Orthoptera > Acrididae > Locusta > Locusta migratoria. Next base: position 226,696,831 of record CM048746.1, on the reverse strand, counting down.
GTGTCGTTGGAGTTGCCGGTGTCGTAGGAGTGTGTCTCGATCACGGGTCCGCAGGAAGGAACGGTACAGACGACGGGATTCTCGGAGCAGGAGGACGGCTTGTGGGGGGAGGGGGGGACGGTGAGGATGGATGGCTTTGATGGGGATATGGGTTGCAACGGCGTCAGCAACAGTCTGGTGCAGGAAAGAGGAGGCATGGGCGATGTCATCAGGGGTATGGAGGGTGAGGGGGTGGCTAGCGACCGAGGTGTCAATGGAACGACGGTAGGCATCCCAGTCGGCGCGGGTGCGCGGATGCCTTCCACACTCCGTCGGTGCACTTATGAAGCCGGCCTGGGCTGAGGGCTACAACCGGATTCTGCGCTGTCATTGGCCGGACACTGTCACATGGCTGACCGTAATGTAGTGCCGCCGTAATGCGCCGTTTCTTCTGCTGTTGGCCGCTGTTTATGTTTATGTGATTATTTGTGAGCGCCTACGAAAGGGAGCTCAGTAACCCGCTTTAGCTGCCTGTTGTGCAGGCACTCTATACGGTCAGGGGCTGCCACAGCAAAAACATGTTGCTGCGGTGATGGTAATAACTTCAACATGATCAGTGAGTAAGTAATAATTGCCAATTGCTGTTTTCTCCTTTGCAATAATCAACCTGTATTTATTTAAAGATGTTTCAAAGCAACGAACGTTGCAGATGTCTCGAGCTGCCTAAAACCCTCATGATTATAGCTACAGTAATCCTTTTTTGATGCGGAAACTTCGTACAAGTGTCTTGAACACAGATGCGGGTGGAGACACGGCGGGCGCGATGTGCGAGGGAAACGACCGAGGCGACGAAAGTGGGGAGAGGGGGATGACGACGAATAACCGTAAGGTGTAGGAGCGGGGTAATGGGCGCAGGGCGTGCGAGGGGTGCCGTAATTAAAACGGCGCGGCGCCTGCTGTGAGGGACACTGCGGGGCGGGGTGGGGCGGGGGCGGTGACCCTGCCGGAAGTTTCATTAGGCGGCGGCTGACAGCCGCGCGCGAGGGGCGGAGGGGCAGGCTGCGGGCGAAGAAGAAGTGCAAGAAGAGGGGCGGGCCGCCGTTTGACACCGCCAGAGGCAGCGGCTGACGCCCAGCCAGGCTGCACCGAGTTACTCTGAGGAGCCACGACATCACCACCACCCACAGTCAGACAAACTGGTACACGCGACTGCAGCGTCACACACCGTGCATGTACGAGGACGGTAGGACGGTTCAATAAACAATTATCGTAGAAACTTCCTGGCAGATTAAAATTGTGTGCCGGAACCGGGACTCCAATCTTACAACTCCAACCTCACAACTTTACTTCCGCCAGTACCTCGCCTCCTACTTTGTAAAGTTGTGAGGCGGCATCGTGAGTCGTGTCGGGATAGCACAGTCGGTAGTGCGCTTCCCCGCGAAAGGCAAAGGTCCCAGGTTCGAGTCCCGGTTCCGGCACACAATTTTAATCTGCCAGGAAGTTTCATATCAGCGCACACTCCGCTGCAGAGTGAAAGATTCATTCTGGAATTATCGTTTTTTTTTTTTTTTTTTTTTTTTTTTTTTTTTTTTTTTTTTTTTTTTTTTTTTTTTTTTTTTTTTTTTGACAAAAGAGCATTAGGCAAGGATTGGCTGAATAGGTTCACAGATTTGTGACTGGCTGGAAGACTACCTAAGTAATAGAGCGCAGTGCGTTGTTTTCGACGGCGAGTGTTCATCAGAGACGAGTGTATCGTCAGGCGTGCCCTAGGGGAGTGTGATAGGACCGCTATTACTTTATATCTATATAAATGATCTGATAGACAGACTAACTTGTAATTTGCGGCTGTTTGCTGATGATGCTGTGGTGTATGGGAGAGTATCGTGTTTAACTGACTGTAATAGCATACAGGATGACGTAGACAAAATTTCCAGTTGGTTCGAAGCTAGCTCTCAATATAGAAAAATGTAAGGTGATGTGCATGACTAGGGAAAAAAATCCCATAATGTTCGAATACAGCATTAGTAGTGAGCTTATTGATACAGTCGTGTCGTTCAAATATCTAGGCATAACATTGCAGAGCGATATGAAATGGAACGAAGATGTAAGGACAGTTGTGAGTAAGGCGGACAGCCGACTTGAGTTTATTGGGAGAATTTTGTGAAGATGTACTTCATCTGTAAAGGAGACCGCGTAAAAAACGCTTGTACGACCACGTCTTGAATATTGCTCAAGTATTTGGGGCCGACAGCAGATCAGTTTAAAGGAAGACATTGAAGCACTTCAGAGGCGAGCAGCTAGGGTTGTTACTGGTAGATTCGACCAATGCGCGAGTGTCACGGAAATGCTCTGGCAACTCAATTTGGGGTCGCTGGAGGAAAAGGACATACTTTTCGTGAATTTCTGTTGAGGAAATTTAGAGGACCGGAATTTGAAGCTGAGTGTAGTACGATCTTGCTGCCACCTACTTACATTTCGCGTAATGATCACAAGATAAGAGAAATTAGGGCTGGTACGGTGGCATATAGGCATTCTTTTTTTTCCTCATTCTATTTCGGAATGGAATAGGAACGGAAATGCCTAGTAGTGGTACAGTGTACCCTCCGCCACGCACCTTACGGTGGATTGCGGAGTATGTATGTAGCTGTAGATGTAGAAACGGAGCAAAGTAATACAGGAGAAGAATAGTGGGTAGCTCTGAGAGATAACGTAGTGAAGGCCACAGATCATATAGGCAGAAGGACAAGTCCTAATAGAAATCCTCGGATAACGCAGGAGATACTGAATTTAATTGATGAAACGAGAAAATATAAAATGTCTCAAGTGAAGCAGGCAAAAAGGAGTACAGATGTCTGAAAAATGACGTTGACAGGATGTGCAGACTAGCTACGCAAGAGTGCCTTGAGGAGAAATGCGAGACAGTATAATAATGTATAACTAGAAGAAAGATACCGCCTACAGGAAAATAAAAGAGACACTTGGAGACAAGAAAAGCAGCGGTATGGATATCAAGATGGCAAACCAGTACTTAGGAAAGAAGGAAAAGCTGAAAGCTGGAAGGAATACATAGAGGGCCTATACAAAGGAAGTAAACTTGAAGGCAGTATTCTAGAAATGGAAGTCGAGGTAGAGGTAGATGAGATACTATACTGCGAGAAGAATTTGACAGAGCACTAACAGATTCGAGTAGAAACAAGGCCCCTGGAGTAGATGATATTTCTTCTGAACTGCTATCATTGTTAGAAGAGCCAGTCATGAGGAAACAGTTCCACCTGGTATGCAAGATGTATGAGACATGGGAAATACCCTCAGACTTCAAGAAGAATATAATGATTCCAATACCTAAGAAAGCAAGTGCAGGCAAATGTGAAACTTACAGAACCATCAGTTTAATAAGTCATTGTTGCAAAATACTAACACAAATTATTTACATACGAATGGAAAAACTGGTGGACTCTGACCTTGGGTAAGATAAGTTCGAATTTAGGAGAAATGTAGGAACATCCGAGGCAATACTCACATTGAAGATAGGTTAATGAAAGGGAAACCTACGTTTTTAGCATTTGTGGATCTGGAGAAAGATTTTGACAATGTTGACTGGAATATACTTTCTCAGATTCTGGAAGCAGCAGCGATAAAATATAGGGAGCGAAGAGCTATATTCAATTTGCACAAAAACCAGGCAGCCATTATTAGAGTCGAAGGTCGTGAAAGGGTCGCGGTGGTTGGAAAGGGAGTAAAAGACTGGGCTGTAGCCTTTCCCCGATGTTATTCAATCTACACAATGAGCAAGCTGTGAAGGAATGCTAGGAGACATTTGGAGAAGGAATTAAAGTCCAGAGAGAGGGAAGTGCAGACTAGCTAAGAAGGACTGCCTTGAGGAGATATACGAGACAGTAGAAGAATGTATTTCTTTTAGTTATACATCATACTGCATTTACAGTGACAACCTCATAGCCTTTGTTAACTCATGTTCCAGTTGTAAATTCAAGTGTTGGTGCGAACTCAGTCATCCTTTAATAGATATATTTTATCTTTTTTTTTAATTGTTAATGTTTACTTGTGGTTTCAAGTATAAAAGCGATACAATTTCATTTCATTGTTTTTAATTTCATTTGCTTTCGGTTTTCTACTTTGCTTAAAGTTTTTAAATTAAGTTTTGCCTCTCAGTAGAAAAGCAGTTTATTTTACCAAGGCCCTGCTAAAACCCACTTCCATACCCAGTGAGGCCGCTCCAGCTACTGTTCTTATTGAAAAAATATCAACAATACCGCCTACAGGAAAATAAAAGAGACACTTGTAGACAAGAGAAGTAGCGGTATGAATATCAAGATGGCAAACCAGTACTTAGCAAAGAAGGAAAAACTGAAAGGTGGAAGGAATACATAGAGGGCCTATACAAAGGAAATAAACATGAAGGCAGTATTCTAGAAATAGAAGGCGAAGTAAAGGTAGATGATATACTGTACTGCGAGAAGAATTTGACAGAGCACTAACAGATTCGAGTAGAAACAAGGCCCCTGGAGTAGATGATATTTCGTCTGAACTGCTACCATCGTTAGGAGAGCCAGTCATGAAGAAACTGTTCCACCTGGTATGCAAGATGTATGAGACAGGGGAAATACCCTCAGACTTCAAGAAGAATATAGTGATTCTAATACCTAAGAAAGCAAGTGCAGAAACTGTGAAACTCGCGGAACTATCATTTTAATAAGTCATGGTTGCAAAATACTGACACTGATTATTTACAGACGAATGGAAAAAACTGGTGGACTCTGACGTTGGGTAAGATCAGTTCGGATTTAGGAGAAATGTAGGAACATGGGAGGCAAACTCACACTAGATTCATCTTAGAAGGTAGGTCAATTAGAGGTAAACCTACGTTTTTAGCATTTGTGTATCACGAGAAAGGTTTTGACAATGTTGACCGGAATACACTTTTTCAGATTCTGGAGGTAGCAGGGATAAAATATAGGAAGCGAAGAGCTATATTCAATTTGCACAATATCCAGGCAACAATTATTATAGTCGAAGGTCATGAAAGGGTCGCAGTGGTTGGCGTAAAAGACAGGGCTGTAGCCTTTCCCCAATGTTGTTCAATCAATACAATGAGCAAGCTGTGAAGCAATGCAAGGAGAAATTTGGAGAATGAATTAGTCCAGGGAGAGGGAATAAGAACCTTGCGCTTTGCTGATGACATAGTAATTCAGTCAGAGACAGGAAAAGTCCCGGAATAGCAATTAAATGGAATGGACAGTGCCTTGACGGAAGGTATAAGATGAACATTAACAAGAGTAAAACAAAGCTAATGGAATGTAAATCAGGCGATGCTGAAGGAATTAGATTAGGTAATGAGACTATAAAGGTAGTAGATGAGTTTCGTTATTTAGGTAGCAAGATAACTTCTGATGGCCGAAGTAAAGAAGACATAAATTGCAGAATAGCTATTGGAAGAAAAGCGTTTCTGAAGAAACGAAACTTGTTAACATCCAATATTAATTTAAATGTTAGGAAGTCGTTTCTAGAAGCATTTGTCTGGAGTATAGCATTGTATGGGAGTGAAATGTGAGCGATAAAGAGTTCAAACAAAAAGGTGATTGCTTTCGAAATGTGGTGTTATAGACGAATGATGAAGATTACATGGGTAGATCACGTAACTAATGAGGAGGCGCTCAACAGAATTGGGCATAGACTTACAAACTACTTAAACTAATTTACGCTAAAGACAACAAACACACACACACACACACACACACACACACACACACACACACACACACACACGCATACCCGAGGGAGGACTCAAACCTCCGGCGATAACGGCCACCCAGTCCGTACCGTGATGCCTTAAACCACGCGCCCATTGTGCGCAGCCACGAGTTGCAGTGTATCTACAGAGATACTCTGAAAATCACATTTTATACTCTGCAAATCACATTTAAGTTCCTGTCACTCTAAAAATCACATTTAAGTGTCTGGCAGAGGGTTCATTAACCACTTTCATAACCTTTCTCTACTGCTCCATTCTCTAATAGCGCACGGGAAGAGAGAACACTCAAATCGTTCCGTTTACGATCTGATTTCTCTTATTTTATTGGGATAGTCATGTCTCCCTATATAGGTGAGTGCTAGCAAAATATTTTCACATTCAGAAGTAAAAGTCGGTGATTGAAATTTCTCAAATAAAACTCGCCGCAACGAATAACGACTTTCTTCTAATGATTTCCACCTCAAATCGTGCAACATTTCCGTGACGCTTTCCCACCGGTGACGTGATAAAACAAAACGAGCTGCCCTTCTCTGAACCTTCTCAATATCTTCCGTCAGTCCCAAAAGGTGAGGGTCCCACAATGGGCAACAGTACTCCAGGAGAGGTCGCACAAGTGTGATGTAGGCAGTCTCTTTGGTGGAGCTGTTGCATCTTCGAAGCGTTCTGCCAATGAAACGTAACCTTTGGTTCGCCTTCCCCACAATATTTTCTGTGTGTTCTCTCCAGTCTAATTTGTTTGTAATTGTAACTCCTGGATATTTGGTAGAATTTACGACCTTAAGGTTTGACTGATTTATCGTGTAATTTAAGTTCATCGGATTTCTTTTAGTGGTCATGTGTATTACTTCACACCTTTCTGTATTTAGTGTCAATTGCCAAGTTTCTCACCATGTAGAAATTTTGTCTAAATCGCTTTGCAGATGCTTTTGATTCTCTGTTGATTTCAGTAACCGATAAACGACAGCATCATTCGCGAACAGTCTAAGGGAGCTATTCATATTGTCTCCTAAATCGTTTATAAACACAAGGAAGAGTAGGGGACCTATAAGGCTTCCCTGGGGAACGCTAGATATCCCTTCTGTTTTACTCGATGACTTGCCGTGAATTACTACCAACTGTGTCTTTTCTGATAGAAAATCGTGACAGTACCGAGCTGTAGCTTGCGATTATCAAGCGGAGCATGTGCAACTTATTGTGAACCAGCCAGCAGAGCACCTTATGGCCGAGGGGAATGAGGTGGCAAGCACGCCGAATCTGTGCCTACCTAGATTCGTTCCAGCAGCTGCCAGACTGCATGACGCGCATGCGCAACGCTGAAATTGTGTTCCAGCAGCGCCTTCTCTCGCTTTTGGTTACTTAGAGTGTGGCTGTTTGGTGTTTCCAGCAGTTGCAGCAAGCAGCTAGACGCTACCCGGAAAAATATTTCTGGTGCGGTCAAGCTGCCAATTTGCGCATGCGCCGAAAGGTCTGAGTTGGGGGTAGCCATTACGTGATACGTGTGTGTTTGTAGCGTGTTTCTCGATTATTTCGAAGTCACTGCAGTCCCGCTTGAGATCAGATATTTCTTGTTTACACTTCTTCGTTATTAGGAAGGAAAGTATTTTAATTATTCCATCAAACTTACCTTCGCCTGCAGCCAGAAAGCGTTCCAGCAGTGCAAGTATCAAACGAGGGCTTTTGCGTCATAGTAGCTGTGCATGCGCAGTAACACCTGTTTCTTAGCGCTTGAAAGTAGCCGTCTGGCAGCTGCTGGAACTAACCTCTTGCCTTCGCGGAAGGAACAAACTGGAGGTGTCATCGCGGGCGGCTGTGCGCTTGCCAGAGGACAATGTAATGAATATCTTGTACCCGAGGGAGTCCAAGTTCTCTAGAGAAGGGGCGGATGTGGAGTGAGAAGAGGTTTTGGATGGCGGAAAGCAATACGTCTTGCGAAGACACGCGTTTGCGGGGCTCGCGACTCGCTGATGCGAGGTATCGGCCATGAACCTGCGAATTTGGCATCTGTCTGTTATGTAAAGCCTCTAACTATCAGGGATACTCAATGGCTTGACGCCAACTCATGTGTGGGCGGTTTGGTGCCGTAAGTAAGAGGTGGTGTGATTGGCTCTTAGCCAATGGTGGGACATTTGAGTAATATAAAAGACGTACTTGATTGGCGTTGCTTTTGCAACGACAAAACGCGTTGGTCGTTTGCTGTTTTTGCGCGTCCACTCCATGTTGATGATGCGGAGAAAGTGAAAAGCGGTCAAAGAGAACTAGGACTGTGGGTATTGTCGCCGTAGGTGGCGAACGCGTCTCTTCACTGGGTCGACGCGCCAACACGGCCGCAACTAGACGCCGCTATGAATTTGGCGACGTATTAGTACGACTTCCTGCGAGGGGTAGTTGGAAAATACGTTTCCCCTGTCGACAGTGATCAGAGTTTCGTATGAAAGAAAAAAAAATAGAATGGGATACTAAAGATAAGAGATTATTTTTCTACGTAATTTTCAAGTACATTGAGACATTTGTCACACAGCTTTATAAGCTTCAAAAAGCCGTCCAGGAAAAAGGCAGGACGTTGCGTTGAACGACTTGTTTGACGTCAGATTTGCTTCGGCAACGATTTCCGCTGAGAGTCTTCTTCAAATCTAGGAACAGATGGAAGTCACTTGGTGCGAGATCAGGACTGTGTGCAGATGGTGCAGGCCCTCACAACAAAGAGTTGCAATAGGGTACTGCGTTGCCGTCGCCGAGGTCTCGCGTTGTCATCCAACAGCAAAACGCCAGATATGAGAAGGCCAGGCCGCTTTTTCTGAATCACCTCTTTCAATTTCGACAGAGTGGCACAATACCGCGCAGCATTGATGGTTGTGTCCTCCAAAAAAGTCTTGCGACGAAACTCCTTGGGTATCCCAGGAAACGGTGAGTAGCATTTTACCTACAGACGGAGTGCTTTTGAACTTATTTCGGACAGGTGATGACGGATGTTTCAACTCCATGGATGCGGCCTTCGATTCGGGTGTGTAATAGTGGACCCACGTTTCATCCTTCGTCACAATCAGAAACAGATATTGCCATATTCATGGTCGACCTCTAACCAATGGTGTATCGGTGTCTTCCACGTGTGCGTTCACCGTGTCGTCTTTCGCCCATAGCCGTTCAACGGTTCTTCCGTATGCAACACCATGATGTTTTCCTGGACGGCTTTTTGAAGCTTATAAAGCGGTTTGACAAATGTCTCAATGTACTTGGAAATTACGTAGAAAAATACAGATATCTTATTTCCCCACTCGTACTTTGGTGCCTATCGCTGCTATACCTCAGTATAAAAAAAGTGACGTACTCTTGGCTACGATCAGGATCTAAATAACTTCATTTTGCTAGTGCCACTGTTGTTTGAGCTTCACAATCTTATTTGTAAAAAGTAGTTAGATCAGCATTGTCACAATCGTGTGTATCAATTCCAGTTGAGTAATACTATTGAATCGAATTTATCTTATCATTTTTGGCACACACTAGTAGACTACTGTAAGCAACTATGACCTGTTGAATTAGTGTTGTTAACTTTTTTCTGTCTATAGCAAATAAATGATATCGCTAAACTCTAACGATAGTTATCATTCAAGGAAAGCTCCTTTTGCTGACTTTATTTCCTAATATTCTTGTGAGGACAACTGCATAAGCTTCAATTATAGCATGTGTGGAAGAGCTATACATGACCCAGAGCTATTTATCATTAGCTTAGGCATTAATCGATCATTTGCGCATGTACAGAGTCGATGTACAAAGGTTGCAGTTCTTATATCGTCGCTTAGTAATCAAAAAATTTCCATGCCTCTAATTAACAAGCACGACTATTTCAAATAATCATTTACTTCTAAGAACACAAAAAACAACGGAATAATATACTTATTTAGAGTAGGGGACTTTCTTTTCGATTCGAAAAGTTCATAAACGTATGTGCATGCCATTTCTTGCTTCTCAGAGGTATTTTATGTCTAATCCTCAAACTGTCAATTACCTCAAATATACCCATTTACAGATTATACTGAGCAACAAAAATTGTCCATCGCTTCTAATTTTTCTCCTTATATAGAAAATATACTCCTAACACCAAAGACTACGTTTCGGAAGTAGAACACTTAGAAGATGCAACAGTTCTACTGGAGAAACCGCCTACACCACACTTGTTCTTATTGCTGTGCATCTCCACCAAGTGAGATTGACAGCCGATTTAGAGAAAGTTCAGAGAAGGGCAGCTCGTTTTGTACTATCGCGATTTAGGGGAGAGAGTGTCACGAAAACGATGCGCGGGTTGGGGTGGATATCATTAAAAGAAAGACGTTATTCGTTGCGACGAGATCTATTAGCGAAATTTCGTTCACCAATTTTCTCTTCTGAATGCTAAAATGTTTTGTTAGCACCCACCTACATAGGAAGACATGATCATCAAAATAAAAGAGAAGTAGTTTTCCCGTGAGCTATTAAAGAATGGAGCTGTAGAAAAATATCATAAAAGCTGTTCGATGAACTCTAAGTCACGCACTTCAATGTGACTTCAGAATATTTATGTAGATGTAGATGAACACAGCAACTATTTCATCGTACTTTGTAATCAAGAACTATTATAGAAATCACATAATAAACCAAGTAATCTAAGAGTTAATTAGTGGTATCTAGCAGGCAACAGGTCTTGTTTTTCTTGCACTTACATACTAATTCTAGTAGATGCTTCCATGGCATAAAAATGAGTTTTTTGTGCTGATTTTTAGCGAATGACATCTAATACAAAAGAACTTTCCGATCTGCTGTAAGTTGTCTCCTGACATGTAGCATGTGGAGATCTAACTTCGTTTGCTCAGGTGGATAGAAACTGAAAGATAACAAATGGTTTGACAAATAGGAGCAAGAGGATTTAAAATGTTATGTGCCTAATCCAAATATCATCAATCTCCCATATACCAATGTGTTTATATCTGATTTTGCATACAGCAGTGCTTATCCTTGAGCAAACAAACAAATGCGCGAAAGAGGCTTACGTGTGTTAACGGGACAAATCGGAATACTGCATTTGCTCCAACGTCTGCTTCATACTACAAGCAAATTTTGTCACTTGCACTGATACATCATCCCGACCTAACGCACAGTTACTTGTGAAAGTAGATAAGACACTTTTATTTTATTTTGAGTATTAGTGAATATGTTAATACCACTTAAGGCTAATGATAATGGTTTCGTTCACTTTTTCGCGACGTTATTGAAATGAGTGCAACTAAATCGATAAACAGATGAAAAATAGTTGAAAATATCACAAAATCACGAGAAGTGGAATACACAGGCACTTTCAATCACCCGAAGACCATTCTTATAGAGATATTGTGGTCACACAACTTGAGAACATGAACATAATTTATGTTAACAACTATTTACATTTTATAAGCCTAGTATAACAACGATAAGACAGGTACTGTTCCGTAATTTAGCGTGTGCCTGAAGTAACTGAGGGAAATTGCGAAGTTTCTAAATCAAGAACACACTCCAGAACAGATAACCAGTCTATTTAAAACAGAACCACTGCATTCGGTTTTACCTAGTGTACAAATTGTATAATTTACACATACTACTACAAAATTGTTATATACTAATGCAAAAGCTAGGGTTCACTACTCAAACACTGATCACTGCAGACACTATTACCAATATTGCGTCCGAAAATGTTGCCGCTATATGCAAGGTGAGTCAACAGTTGAATTTAAATCATTTGATGCATTACTATTGAATAAAGTCAAGTATATCACAGAGATATCTGGTGGTAGTAAGAGCGTGGTAGTTTTCGCGATTGCGGTTCATGGTATCGCGACATTGCTGCTCGCGTTGGTTACTGTTAGCAGTATATGGAATCGGTGGATTCAGGATGGCAATACGGAACGCCGTGCTGGATCCCAACAGCCTCGTATCACTAGCAGACGACATGACAGGCATCTTATCCGCATGCTGTAACGGACCATGCAGCCACGTCGAGATCCCTGAGCCAACAGATGGGGATGTCTACAACACAACAACCATCTCCACAAACAATTCGACGACGTTTGCAGCAGCATGGACTATCAGCTCGGAGACTATGGCTGCGGTTACCCCTGACTCTGCATGACAGACAGGAGCGCCTGTGATGGTGTACGCAACGACGAACCTGGGTGCACGAATGGCAAAACGTCATTTTTTCGGATGAATCCAGGTTCTGTTTACAGCATCATGATGGTCGTATCCGTGTTTGGCGACATCGCGGTGAACGCACATTGGAAGCGTGTATTCGTCATCGCCTTAAAGGCGTATCAGACGGCGTGATGGTATGGTGGTGCCACTGGTTACACGTCCACCTCTTGTTCGCATCGACGACACTTTGAACAGTGGCCGTTACATTTCAGATGTGTTACGACCCGTGGCTCTACCCTTCATTCGATCCCTGCGAAACCCTACATTTCAGCAGGATAATGCACGACCGCATTTTGCAGGTCCTGTACGGGCCTTTCTGGATACGGAAAATGTTCGACTACTGCCTTGGCCAGCACATTCTCCAGATCTCTCCCCAATTGAAAACGTCTGGTCAATGGTGGGCGAGCAACTGGGTCGTCACAATACGCCAGTCACTATTGATGAACTGTGGTATCGTGTTGAAGCTGCATGGGCATCTGTACCTGTACACGCCATCCAAGCTCTGCTTGACTCAATGCCCAGGCGTATCAAGGCCGTTATTATAGCCAGGGGTGGTTGTTCTGGGTACTGATTTCTCAGGTTCTATGCACCCAAATTGCGTGAAAATGTAATCACATGTCAGGTATAGTATAATATATTTGTTCAATGAATACCCGTTTATCATCTGCATTTCTTCTTGGTGTAGCAATTTTAATGTCCAGTAGTGTAAATGAGAGGACGAACTTTGAAACTGTTAGTTGCGTGGAAAACATGCACCAAAACATTATTAAATTCATAAAAAAGCAGGTACCAAACAGCTATTATTTTCTCACTTTTGAGACTAGAACAAAGTTTACGTTTCCACAGCGAAGGCGAGTCTTAAGTTGGAAGAAAAAATTGTGTTAGAAATGGTTTTTATGATTTTTTTTATTTTTTTATTTTTTTTTTTATTTTTTTTAAATCGTTAGACATGGAAATGTAGAAATAAGGCGCTGTTGTCATCAACGTTCGAGAAACAGAAGAATAATTTTGAGTTTATTATACGTTTTCAAAAGAATATTTAACGTAACAAATTCTTGCAACGACAAAATGGAAGATGCGACAGAAAAATGAATTAGCTACTTTTCGTTATTAAATTATTTTGGTTTTACTTTTTCGAGTATTCTCTTTAGTCAATAAATAATTACAGTTTATCAATTTGATATCTAAAAATAATCTTTCTTGGAAAGTAATATTTATTTCACCACCCATAATAAAAAATAAACAGCCTTGGAGAGTATTTTTCATCTGACCTCCCTTAAAAATAATCTTCTTTGGAAAGTAATATTTATTTGATCTCCCGCACCAAAGAAATAAACGTCCTTGGAGGGTGTTATTCATCTGCAATTGACTCCTGTGGAATTCGAACGCGCGTCCTTTGGCGTTCATAAACTGTCAGTCTATCCATTCACCCAACGAAACATACGTGAGAAGTGGTTCAAAGTAATAAATGTACCCACGTGGAATTCTTATACCTCAACTGTCTATACGTCATCAAACGTTTTCTAAAATATTTGATACGTGAGTGAAAGTGCAATGAATCTCGACATATGAGTAGCTTATTATTTGTCGTTTGTTAGAAACTGAGATAAATGTCATTTTTATTGCGAAACGTAGAGCTAATCTATTTATAAGCTGAATTGAGCATTATCATCTTTAATACTCGAGGATTTATACCTGGAAGTGGCTAATATCAATTTTTATTACTCAAGCACCTTCAAATTGTGTCTGAAAATACAGATGTCCATCTTTGAAACAAAAATGAATAGGTGTCCGCTTTTGATGTGAACTCACTTTCAGATGTCCATTTTTGATACACAGAGATTCGCTTACTGCTGACGAGAATCTTTTACAAGTGTATAATTTGCGAAATTATAGGAATATCGACACCAAGTGGAAAATATTAAATTCTGAACTCTATTACATATTGGAAAAATGAAGAACTACAATAATCATAATAATCTTTTTGATTTTATATACAAAATGAAATGTTACGGCAGTGAATCTCTAAAATTATTAGCATAAGATCTGTTGAAACTGTCGCCGCCGGCCGCGGTGGCCGAGGTGACTGAGGCGCTCCAGTCACGGTCAGCACAGCCACTGCGGTCGGGGGTTCGAATCCCCCCCTCGGGCATGGATATTTGTGCCGTCCTAGATCGTGTGTAGTTCGTAAGTTTAGGGACTGATGACCCCGTAGTTAAGTCCCATAAGCTTAACAAACATTTGAACATTTTTTTAACTGTCACCAGATTTTACCGTAAATATCCTTACGTTATTTCTGATATCTAAGTTCTTTCCAACAAGTGATAATTTCGTACAACACACCTTACAATAGACCAGTGCAGTTTACAAGCCAGTCTTACCTTTGTTTCTTTTAAATGTTTATTTTCCACTTTTCAGGTTGTCTCAACCGCTTGCTAGCTTTTTATTCGGACGCTAGTGATATATTATGTTCCATTTCACTCGCTTCAAGATAGATATTAGTAATAACACTATAAAAAATACAGAAAAACTTAAGTACGGGCTAATACGTCTTAATACCTGCCACATACTGTCTCCATGTCTGATTTTCGAGGTCATATGATCATGTACTGTGTTATCATTGGTGCACACTGCTTTATTCAGCAAGTGTCCGAATTTGATATCAAGCTCTTATGTAGGTGTCCGCTTTTGATGTGAGCAGTCAAATTTAACGTGCGATTTATCACATTACGTTAATTTTTGAAAAAAAAAAATAAAAATAAAAAAATAAAATGACTTCACCAATGAAAAGAGCGGAAAAACTTCCCTTGGGATAGACTGCTAACTAAATTTCGCCCACTAGGTCAGATGTCCAGGTTTTACATTAGGCTACTCATATATTGTATCTCAATTATTGTGTTGCTCCTGTTTAACGTGCCACGGTGGAGTAGCCGAGCGGTCTAAGGACTATACTATAAGAGCGCTTAAATCGCGGCGGTGTTAACGCTGAAAACTAGGCGTTAAATTTGCATACTATAGAGGACGCTAGAAACGCCGCATTTTAACGCGACGTTACAGTTGGGCGTATACTATACACAGCGTATTTGGGGCGTCGGTGTTGGTTTTACTACATTACAGTTTCAAAATGGACACTATCCAATTGGACTGCGCCAGTCTATATATATTACAAATGTATGAAGAGTGGAATAAAAAGAGAAAAGCGAGACGTTGGGGCACGCAACCGATGCTTGCAAGTAGACTATCAACAGGACAGTTTCATTTAATGTTTCAGCACCACCGAATGTACGAAGATAAATTCTTTAATTATTATAGAATGTCGGTTGCTTCTTTTGACGAATTGCTTAATGCCATATGTGAACATATAAGGAAGAACGACACAGTGATGAAAAAAAGGATGCCGAGGCTAGCGCCCTGCCTACACGAAGACGTTTTGTTGCCCTGTCCCGCATGCAGTTCTCGCTTTTCAGTGGATGACAATGTTTGAGTTTTATCATGTTTTGAAGGTGCTGTCACACAGGCCTCTGGGAGGTCTCCTGTTTAATTTTCTAAAACAGTTTCGTTGTCCAGTGGCGGAATACTGAACACGGTATTTTCACAACCTTTTACGAGTAGAATTAAGACAGTCGGTCAAAGTACACGTATTTTTTCTTCTTCGTTGTAGACACACAAGTGTCGTTTTATTTTAATAAACGGAATTTCCTTACGAAATTGTCCCTTAGAGACGTCCACCTCTTCATTAGTTCTTTACCTGAAATAAAACTCTGTGTAAGTCAGTGCTTTACCCTTATCAGCAGCACTCATAACATTCGCAGACTTCGTTCCAGCACTTCGCCTTCAATTGTTTGTCCCTGTAGTCCTTTCATCCGACTTCACAAACGGCAGACTGCTTCTCAATTTCATATATAAATTTCTCCGTATCAAACGTACTGACCGTCGACAAATAACAACTTCACTAACACGAGCTCAGTCTCTAACGCCTCGTATAGTAGGGTAGCAACGTTACTGACGCCGCGCTATTACGCTTCGCCGGCCGCGGTGGCCGAGGAGACTGAGACGCTCCAGTCACGGTCTTCACGACCACTACGGTCGGGGATTCGAATCCCCCCTCGGGCATGGATATTTGTGCCGTCCTTAGTTGTAAGTAGTTCATAAGTAGTTGGTAAGTTTAGGGACTGATGACCCCGTAGTTAAGTCCCATAGACTCTACAAACATTTGAACATTTTATTACGCTTCCGGTCGCGTTGCTAGCACTCAACGCCGTGCTAACGCCGAAACACCGACGTCGAAAACGCTCGTATAATTTGTCTCATTGTAGCGCCATTGCTCCAGTCACCCGAGTTAACGTGGCGTAGTGATCGCCGCGATTTTAGCGCTCCTGTAGAATAGCCCTAAGGCACCTCGCTGCGGAGTCTGCCGTCGGAGGTTCGAGTCCTCCCTGGGGTATGGGTGTGTGTGTTGTCATTAGGTTAGTTTACCTTACATATTTTTGAAAACATTTTTGTTCCACTTATGGGAAACAGCACTCTTACTTAAATTTATGTATGAAGAACAGTCTAGAGTGCAAATTTTTTTTATTTTTTGCGACTAGTTTCGGTCTTATTTAAACCATCTTCAGGAAATAAGGTCCACAACATCATTGCGGCTTATTTCCTGAAGCTAGTTTAAATAATACCGAAACTAGTCGGAAAAAAATAAAAAAATGCACTATAGACTGTTTTTCATATATAAGTTTACCTTAGTTTAAGTAATTTGTTAGCTACGGAATGATGATCACGCAGTTTGGTCCGATAGATTTACAAACATTTGAACATTTGGACCTGTTTGACGATGTAAACAGCAATTGGAAGCTGCAGAGGCCGCAGGCGTTGGCAACACTCGACCTTACGAGCTTAGGCATGCGCAATACTCTGTTTTTAAATTATTCGGGCGGGGTAATCTTTTAGGAATATTTGCTCCAAGGCAGAAGGTACTCTGGTAAGTACCAGGAGAGCTTGTGGCAAATATTGAGGCCTGAGCCCCAAGAGTATGCACTGGATATACACCACGGTGATTAGACCCAGGATCACCTATGGGGCGGTCGTGTGGTGGAAGAAGGTAGAACAGCAGGTTGCTGATAAGGAGCTTGGTAAGGTGCAGAGATTAGCCTGCTTAGCCATAACAGGCGGAATTAGCAGCACACCAACTGCTGGGATGGAAACCATGTTGGATATGCCCCCATTACACCTTTGGGTTAAGATGGAGGCAGCGGCTGGTGAATACAGACTCAAAACTGGCAACAACTGGAACTCTTTGGGATATCCAGAATCACACACTAAAATAGTGAGTGAGGTAAATATAGGAAAGGTTGGAGAATGCCAGCTGATTATATTATAACCCCATACTGCTTCAACAACCCTTTCAGTATAACAGTTGGAAGTAGGGAGCAGTGGGAGAAAATAGTTCGACACCGTACGAGGGATATTGTCTGATTCACTGACGGGTCAAAATCAGACCAAGGCGTTGGGACCGGGGTATACGGGGTGCAGCCAAGACTGGAGGGCGTCATTTCTCTAGGAAAACTGGCCTCAGTATTCCAGGCCGAAATCACTGCCATCAGAGAGTGTGTGGAGGAGAATTTGCTACAAAGACCGTAGCATCTATATCTATTCAGACAGCCAGGCAGCCCTGAGATCACTAGCAGCTCCTGCAACAAGGTCTAAAATTGTTGCAGAATGTCACAGGGTTCTGGTGGAGCTAGGGAAAAGCAATAGAGTAAACCTATTGTGGGTCCCTGGCCACTCGGGGATCAGTGGCAACGAACATTCCGACAGATTAGTCAGGATGGGGGCAGAGACTCCATTTATTGGACCGGAACCTGTCCTGACAATCACCAAGGCAATGATCAAATAGGAGCTACGTAACTGGCTCAGAAGACAGCACGTAGAATATTGGACCAAAGTCTATCAACAAAAACATGACAAGGTAATGATGCCAAAGCCATGTTTTAAAAGAAGCTCTGCAATCCTGGGCCTGAAGAGGAGAGAGATTACACTCATGCTTGGATTGCTGACAGGCCATGGGAATTTCAAGAAACACCTACATACAATAGGAATAACAGAAGAAGACCCTAAATGTAGGACCTGCGATGACGGTGATAAAACTGTATCACATCTAATCATCGAATGCATTGCATTGGAGAGTAAAAGGCACAGAACATTTGGGACAACCAGACCGAAGAAATTGTGTCTAATAAAGAAGTGGTAAAGGGACTCCTTGCACTGTTCAATGGCATCGGTTGGCTTTACTAGTTATACTGGGAGCGATACCGCACAATAAACTTAGTTTCGGTGCGGGCAGTGGAAGGTTGGACCAAGACTGTTTTGGCTTCTCTGAGAAAATCAAATCAAATCAATCTTTTTGTCCCCCACTGTACAATGCTTGTGATGTCGATAACTACGCTATGGCTCCTGCAGTCTAAAACAAGCGAAAGGTACATGGAGCAAAAGAAAGAGAGAGAGAGAGAGAGAGAGAGAGAGAGAGAGAGAGAGAGAGAGAGAGAGAGAGAAGGTGTAATTTCTTCTCGCGTAGACTAGCTAAACGGAGGGTGTGGTCGGAACGCTGGCTGGCCGCTACTTCTTGTGGGTAAATTAATGCAAATGTGAGCTCAGCAGCCAGCCAGCCAGCAGGCGCGGCCGTAAACTGGGGCCCTGCTGTGGGGCGGGGCGCTTGGCGGCAACACGCGGCACCGGCACCGCTTGTAGGCGCGTTCTTGTGGCACCGCGGGGCTGTGAAGCACTGGAGGTAGAGGGATGGGGAGGCATCCCAGGGCAGCACCGCCCCCAGCAATCCCTCCAGCGTGGGAGCCGCAGGCAGCGAGCCGCCTGGAGGGCAACACCAAGCGCGCCAGAGCAGAGTCAAACAGCCGCACCAAGTGCTGCCAGACGTCTAGCCACCACCAGCTTCGCCGATCGTCTGTTAAGCTGCCCCTGGGAGACTGGCTAACAGAATTTGCACTTCTATTAATCGTAATGAAGCGGTACAGTAGGTACGCTTCATGCACCGTAACCAGCTCGTACGTACTAAAAACAGCAGCTGAAAAGCTACTTGTATATACATAAATTTATCCGTGTTATGTGGATTGTTTTGAGGTCTGCGACTGTACAGCACTCAATCTTTATTCCACGGTTGATAGGAAAATTATACAATCCATCCCAGTGCTTCATCAATAAAATGGGTTGGAAGCGTTGTCAGGATGGAAGGCGGAGCGGTGAAGGCTTGTGGGCGCCCTAGGAAAGGGTGGCTGACTGGTAAATAAAAGACAGAATTGAAGTTAATATTTAGTATATTCTGAAATACGGGATACATAGCGGGACTCGCCCTGGATGCAATGAGTGAACGCCAGTCTAAACGGATTAGAAAACGGAAAAGGTAATGATTACGGTAATGGTTACGGTTCACACGGTGGATGATACCGAACAGCCGCTAGGCGGGAGCGGACGGCATGCTGACGTTCGCCCCGCACCGAGGCTGGACCTCTCGAGTGCGTCTGTTCTTTACGAGAACTCTAACTGAAGAGAGCGAAAGAACTGATTCTCGCAGCTCTGAGACCTCCAGCAATAGCACACTTGATCAAACGTGGGTGTTTGCTGTTGGCTCCACGGTAGCATGGAAACGTCAGTAGTTTCAGCACGGACGCCAGAAAGGTGGCGTGATTTTGGAATCAGCAGTCAATACTGGTTCTGGCCGGCTCTGTCCTGCAAGGTGGACAGGATTGATCACGTTGTCAAGGCATATGTTACAGTGGAAGAACACTTGTAAAACTTGGCGAAGTTTTGAAATAAATTTTTTGAATTATTTCCCTAAACTATTTAGACTGGCTGGTCATCCTGTACACGACTATATTGCTGGGGCCGAGCGGTATGTTCCCAGCTTTAGGTCAGGATAAGGCGTAGAACCTGGTGGAGCGTCAAAGGACGCTAGTGAAACAGATTTATACTTGACACATTTTATTCTGTAACATACATAAGTTTGATGAAGGCGCTAGCTCGACAGGAGCTAGAGCAGTAGGTGGCGTCGCCGTCGAGTTGCAACCTTGGTGTTTCGTATGATGGTAGTGCCCGCGCCGCGCCGCGATGCCGGGAAGCGATGCAAAGAATGTTATTGTGAAGTGCTCTATCCCTTTACCAGGCTATGCAGCGGCCAGTGGATCCACGCAGGGACCCCTCTGAAGTCGGATGTCGTGCTGGTTCCCGACTCGGGACACGGGCTGGGCGGATTAGCACCAGAGTGCTAACTTGACGACAGGAACATTGGCCTCTAGTAACCAACCAATGAAGATTTCGCTGGCCTCAGGCAGCCACCATAGAGGCGTGAAGTCGTCACAGCGGATCACCATCTTACCAGATGATGTTTAGTATGAAGTATGGCCTCGACCAGATTCCATCTCTTAGCTGCCTCTAGCAGCTACCCGTATGTACTGCTCTCTGTGACAAAGACTGACCACAACGATTAGGCCAGTGAATTGACGAATACCTCCTGGGCATCGTCGATTCAGAAGACCAAGTGACTGCTACTTCTTAATGTGGGAGTATTTATACATAAAATTGGCTGCAGGTATGACGTATGAAACGGTTTGAATGTGTTCCCTTTGAAAATGCAGTGTTCGTCCGATGTGTCTATACCGCTGACGCATCCGCGGTCTTATTCACTCTTGTGACAGAGTTACGTGTAGTTATGAAATGTTTACTAGCTGCGTCTCTGTCTGATAGCCATTTCACTGACACAGAGTTCGCTGACGGTAGGCTTTCCAACTTGCCTACGCAGCGGCTGCCGTCATCACGCAAGGCGGGTGAGCATTTTCTGCTACCGGCTACTGACCTTATTCCGTCCTGCTAAAGTGAGCAAACCAGGATCTTAACACATTTTCCTGTCATAACGTTTGGGCTAACAATATTATAAACTCTTTGAAATAATTTATTATAGCTTTATTATAGCTTCTAGATCATTGTAGTGTTGTATTTACTTACAGTTTTGTTGATAATCTTGTTATCTGGCACACAGAACACAAGAACACAGTTATGTATACACCACGGTAGCATGGAAACGTCAGTAGACTTTTTGTATTAGATGTTTACACTGTACAAAGATCCTTAGAAGCTAAGACAACCTACTTACATTAACATTTACAGTGAGTATGCCATAAAATGTTCATATGTCCACAGCATTTGTTGAAACAGATGTTGCTACATTTTAAAGAATTACTCAATCGAAGATACACAATTTTACATTTCAATGAAAAATACATTCAACGCTGGAGAAATTTTTAAAGAAATTGGTATTGTTACTTTCCAGTTTGTCATGTTATGGTATATTCACTCTTAATATTGATGTAAGTAGGTTATCTTAGCTTCTAAGGATATTTGTACAGTGCAAACATCTAATACAAAATGTCTACATGTGGTGCATACATAACTGTGTTCTTGTGTTGTGTGTGTCAGATAACAAGATTATCATCAAAACTGTAAGTAAGCACAACACTGCAATAATCCAGAAGCTATAATCCCGAAACATAATTCTAAAATAGACGTATCTTCCTGAACAGGTTAAAACGTCCAACCATAACCTCACTGGCTCCCACAACACAAAACATAACAAAACAATAATGAACCCGTAACTGTAAAATGCACCCGACGATGGCAGCTTGCTGCCGAAACGCATTGTGCTAATAAAAATATTAGTAAAAAGTGACTTCTGCAGCATAAATTATTTCAAAAAGCTACTTTTAACCGTAAATTATCATTTATGAATGCTGAAAGCGTGTCTTGTGTAGTTATTAAGGTTATCAACTACCGGTCATGGAAAGTGGCAACTGTGCTTCATATCTTTATCAATTTATTGTATTTTTATCGGCTGTGTCACACTTCCTGTTTCCAGTTACCCTTTCCTTTCCTTGTGAGAGTGGGTGCGTGTAGTGTGGCTGTGCTGTGGTTTATTAATGTAGTACCTTAATTCCCGCTGCTTCGCAAGCATAGACTGAGTGGTCTGCATTGGTTGTTTCTACTTCTAAATATAAATTTCAATAGATTTAGCTTTAACAATGCTTTCCTTGTCAAGTTGTATCAAAATACAACTTGTCACCCCCTGTTGCACCATTGATGTCAGAATTCAAAACATCCCGAAACACACTTTTTTTTTAATTCTACGGTGGTTCCAAATCCAAATTATCGCATTTCTAGCTTCAAAATAGTCTTAATAGCACCCTTAAGATTTTCCCTTATTTCATCCGTTTAATATCGAAACAATATTCCAATCAAACATCTAAATCCGAAATTTTGTATTTCTTTCTTCAAAATTGCTTAATAGCAACGAATATTCAAAAAACCGTTCTTCCCCTATTTCCCCCCTTAGGGATGGGAACATCAAAAAATCGCTGAAGCCTACAGTGTAAGATAAACAACGTCAACAAATTTCAAGTTTCTGTCATCTGTACAAAGACTTTTCAGCGCCGTTTTCTCTCTTTTAGAAACGGATCGAGAACGTGAAATTTCTTTCTTACGCTTTGGCATCTTTCTTTGTAGATTTACTTTCCAAACTGCAATATGCACTTATTTTTCTTTATTCGTACGCTTGTTGCAGAAAAAAACTGAAGAATGTGCATCACGTTTTGTTATTATAGTGTCAAAAGCCGTCGCTGGTCTTCAGTCCGAATTTTATATCAGCTGACGACTTTCAACCACTATATTTTCGCCCTGTTATAGCTATCAACACGAAACTGCTATGCTGTAAAACGGGAGGCTTTGTACTACAACAACAACACAGAGAGATCGTTCATCTCCATTGTGTGGTTTCTGCTGGAGAGCAAAATATTGACAGCCACACGTAGAATTTCATATAAGTCAGTACCTTTAAACTCCCATATCTTCCACCCCCTATTACATATTCAAACACTATTCGTTTGCGATGTGTAGTTTTGGCTACAGAGTAAATATAGGCACAAACACCTCAATTTCTATATATATATTGGTAAGATAGAGCAGAGATGCTTGGGCAATAGATGGCAGGGTAGTTCAAAGATGCTTATGTAGTGAAGTAGTATCTCAAGGAGGGAAGGCGAGGGGCTTGCCACAGGAATGGTTGACGAAATCTTCCGGGGGTGGATTCGCAAGGTAGAGAGAGCGGACGCCACCTCCTCAGTCAATCACAACAGGACGATTCAATAGAGAGCCGATACGACCAACGAAAAGTAAGTTTCCGTGACTTCTGGCGGGGCGACCAAAGCGACAGGACGTGGACCACGGAGCTGCCATGTGATGGTAAAAATCGAGCTTTCAATGCTGTGCGCCACTGGCATATTTAGTAATGCGATCATTTTATTGAGAGTTCATTGATTGTAGTAGCGCGATAATATAATTTTTTGTGGGTTAAATTGCTTGATTTTAATAGTTTTCTTTGTACTTTGAAAC
Source organism: Locusta migratoria (assembly GCA_026315105.1). NCBI lineage: Eukaryota > Metazoa > Arthropoda > Insecta > Orthoptera > Acrididae > Locusta > Locusta migratoria. Next base: position 226,673,445 of record CM048746.1, on the reverse strand, counting down.
TGGAGCACTTGCCTCGTGGCTGGTGGTTCTTGTTCAAAAGTACCGCTCATGAGGTTGCTTACCTGTTCATTTGGTTTGAACTGTTTAACACTCAAAACTTCAGTTCATCGGTAGCCTCCGCTATGACCATAATTAAATCACAATGTCAGACGCTTCTAGAGCAGGATTATATTTAACAGAACCTGTTTTTCGCATGGACAGTTATTTGTGTTTCTTCAAGAGTTCACTCATTCGGTGATATTTATGTTCGCACTAAAGACACATTATAAAATACTAACAATTTTTTCAAAGTAGTTTTGTAAAATAAACAAGTTATCAAACAATAAAATGAAAAAGTCAGTATCTGATTTTTTATATGTTTCCCAATAAATCATAATGTATTTAATTGTATGAATTTTCTTACAATCGGACAAATCTTTATTACTACTGTACAAAGTTCATTATATTTTTTAGATATTTACTTGCATCTACCTTTTCTCCATTACTGTCTCACCTATCTGTGGCTGATCAGGACAGAGTGAGAATTATTCGCACGGGTAAACTAGTTTATTATTAATGAGTCTTTTAACTGTGATATACGATAAAAATGGGCAACTTCCTAGAGAGGTCTTTATTCCTGTTTTGGCAAAGAGTCTGCCATTCCATTGCCATGGATTCCTATATGTGATGGTATACACTGAAAAGCTATTTCATCTCGAAATCTCCATCAAAATGGAAATGATACCAACCATCATATTTTTAAAATCAGAATATTTTATTAATTATCATCAAAAGGAAAACACCAAGATCGCAGTACGTTTCTACATCTACCTGATGGATACTCTGTGAGCCACACTGAAGTGTATGGTAGAGGGTTCATCGGACCGCTTTTATGCTGTTTCTCTAGGGATTCATTCTCTAATAGCTCGTGGAGAAAGGAACAGCTAAATCTTTTTGTTTTCCATCTGATTTCTCTTATTTTATTTTGATGATCACGTCTCCCTATGTAGGTGGGTGCCAACAATATATATTCCCGTTCTGAAGAGATAGTTGGTCAAAGAAAATTCGCAAATAGATGTCGCCACAAGAAATAACACCTTTCTTTTAATGATTTCCTCCCCAACTCGTGCATCACTTCTGTGACACTCTTTCTCCTATATCACAATACGATCCGCCCTTCTCTGAATTTTCTCTAAATCTTCCGTCAGTGTCAGCCGGTGTGGCTCCCACAATGCGCAGCAATACTCCAAAACAGGACGCACAAGTGTGGTGTAAGCAGTTTCTTTAGCAGACCTGTTGCATTTTCTATGTGTTCTGCCAATGAAACGAAGTCTTTAGTTCGCATTCCCTACAATATTTTCTATGTGTTCTTTCCAATTTAAGTTGTTCGTAATTGCTACTTCTAGGTATTTAGTAGAATTGACGGACTGTAGGTTTGACTGATTTATCATATAAATGGTTAATGGATTTGCCAACTTTTTCACCATGCAGTTGCGTTTGATCTTCTGGTGACTTTACTTACCGTCAATTACATCGTACTGTGTCATTTCTGACAGTAAATCACGAATCCAGTCGCGTAACTGTGGCGATATTCCACAAGCACCCAATTTGATTAGAAACGCTTGTAGCCTTCCGGATATCTAGAAATATAGAATCGATTTGACATTCATTGTCGATAGCACTCATCACATCATGTGAGTAAAGAGCTGTGTTGCACAGGAAGGATAGTTTCTGAATCTATGGAACAATAGGTCGTTCTCTTCGAGGTAGTTCATAATGTTTGAGGAAAGTACAAATCTAAAAACCTGCTGCAAACCGACGTCAATAATATAGTCCTGTAATTTTGCGGATCACTCTTATTGCCTCTCTTGAATATTGGAGTGACCTGTGCAATTTTCCAGTCTCTGGGTGCGGAACGTTCGCTGATCGAGTGTTGTATATGATAACTAGGTGTGGGGCTATTGCATCAGCATACTCTGAAAGGAACCTAAGTGGTATACAGGCGGGACCGGGAGACCTACTTTTGTTAAGTGATTTTAGTTGTTTTAATACCCCAGGGGTATCTACTCATAAATTAGACATACTGCAAGCTGTTCTTGATACGAAGTTTGAAGTATTTACTTCGTCTTCTCTAGTGAAGAAATTTCAGAAAGATGAGTCAAGCAATTCTGCTTTAGTAGTACTTCACCAGTAGCACCACCATCGATTGTATTGACGAACGCATTCGATGGGCTATGCCATCATCATCTGGTCGTATAAATTCTACAATGTGGTCTTGTTGTTTTTAAAAAGGAGGTTAAACAGAAAGTTCAACATTGCACTTAGTGTAAGTATGAAATACACAAGTTATTTTATGAACTGCTTGTGCGAGACACTGACTGCCTATAGACAGCTCCTGCCACGCAGACTCCGCGTAAAACACGCCTGCGTTCCTGACAGCATAGCTCGATATCTGCAGGTGTCACCTACTGAAAAACACGCCGAGAAGGAACAAACAGAAACTTGGAGAGACTAATGCGAACCTTTTCTTGCAGAGGTCGCCATTCCTCTAAGAAAACTAATGTCCCTACGTCAGTCTATATAGGACGCGCCCAGCGAGTACACCGGCAGTTCCTTCTGAGACAAGGAAGCCGCTATTATGTGAAGATCACCGTATTGCTGGACTACGAACAACATCGGGTAACACCTTCGTCTGCCAGCGGACGAAGCTTGGATCTGACCTTACTCCTCGGTGAATTCTTACGTCCAGTCTGTATATAGTTTATTGCTTGTGTTAGTTATATTAAACTATTGTGGACAATTCACTGAACATACTTGTCTCCGCTACACAGAACAGACAGACATCGAACCATTTCAGTTCATTCTGCCAATGAGAATACTTCAGAACCTAGATATCTCAATTGATCCCCCAATTGTTTTGACCAGTGTAGGTAATCATTCTGTAACTATATATTTCTAGTGACATAAAAGTTTTCCTATCAAAATAAAGTTCCATTCTTCCGCCAAAAAATTCACCAATAACATCGCTTGGCCGAAACGTCGGTTATTTAAGTAATAGCCTTACATCATGACGCGGTACAATAGCCAGAAAACTTTTATGTCATCTGACTCTGGCCGCGGAAGCCTACGTAATTATATATATTTCTTATTTATTGTTTCTAAAGCCATTGGTTTTAGGGACCACTACGTTGAGTATCATCTGAAGAGCAATTCGTAGTAAAGGCATAAAGACATAATACGTCGAAACCTCAAGCATGAGCGCTATTTTCATGAACCCTATTGTTTATGATCTCATATCTTATGAACTGTATGTCGTACAATCACATAATTTCCAAAGTTCATTCAGTGGTATACAGGATGTTTCAGCAGAAATAGTTAATATTTTAAGGGATGGTAGTATAGGCGAATTCTAATAAGTCATAAGTGTTCATTTCATTGAGTTCAGGAGGTAAGGACAACGCATTTTCGTTTTGTGTGTTGTCACACTGGTTGCTATGCGTATTTATCCAATACCAGCATTAGGTGTTTATTTTCGAGTTGTGAAGTCGTCCTTTAGTTTACAATAAAGTTTTTATAGTGATTTGTTGGTCAAATCTGATGTACAGAAGCGTGACGCATGTAGCATGCATTTACATAGGCTGAGTATGTAGATGATATTTGTGAAAGTGTTTAGTAATGGAAACTCCGCTGCTGCCTCCAGAGGATACGCCATACTATTTCCTAAACGCTGACTACCAGATCAAAGAGTGTTTACTGATGCGTTCAACACAAGGAGTGGCACAGTGCCCAGCAGCCGTATTGCACTTGATCGTGTACATGAACAGTCTGTGGATGAAGAAGAAGACATCATTGAGTCGGTAGAACAAAGACCTTCAACAATACACATAGAATTTCTGTACGCATCAGAGTTCAACATACAGAGTATGAAAGACATTAAATATGCATCATTTGCATCCCCACCATTCGAGAAAGAGGTGAAACAAACTATTGCAATTTTGTGGTTAGATACTTGAAAATGGGACTACTTGGCGATTTTTCAAGTACTGACTTTTCTTTCTTTCTTTCTTTCTTTCTTTCTTTCTTTTTTTTTTTTTTTTTTTTTTTTTTTCTTCTATGTACTGATGAAGCCAAGTACGCACGTGGCGACATCATTTATACACGCAATTGACATCAGTGGTTAGAAGAAAACGCAAATGCTATTTTGGATACACATTTTCAACAGCGCTACTCTGTAAATGTGAGACGTGGTTTGATAGTCGCCTGGTCTGTTGTCTTACAGGACTCTGTAATATACACTTTCCCTAAAATGTGCTTCCAGCATTATTGAAAGTGATTCCTTTGGCTCAAATAATTTCTATTTTCTTCCAGTATGTCGCGGCTCCTGCACATTCGACTCAGGTGACACATTATCTACATCTAACATTCCCTGGAAGATAGTTCGGCAGATTTGGGTACCTTTCTTGGCCACCAAGGTCGCCGAATCTTGCCTGTGGAGCTTCTGAATCAAAGGCTCCGACAGTTTTGTGACCGTGTGGGTTGCAGATTCCTCTACTTGCGCCATCGGGTGGTGGGGTTCCGGCTTCCGCTGAATAGGAGTCAACTTCATGTGGCTACACGGGCATCTGGGGCTGTGTGGCGTGGACTGGTCTTTTTTTTTTTGGGGGGGGGGGCGCACAGAAAGGGTCTAAATCTCAAATGATACAGTTCAAAGATAAGACAAACACAGATCTAAAAACCATTAGGCTAACAGTTGTAAAGTGTCGTAGCTGTGTTGAGCTCCAAGCGATAATAAAAAGTACTGAATCTGAAATCGGTAAAGGTACCGAAAGCTGGTTAAAGCCGGAGGGAAGTTCAGCTGAAATTTTTACTAAGGGGATAAGGATAGATTGAATAAAGCACTTGCTGGCGTATTTATTGCTGTCACAAGCGGTTTAACTTGTAGCGTAATTGAAGTAGATATTCCCTGTGAAGTTGGTAAGGGTAGAGGTTATAACTGACAAAAAGAATAAATTAATAATTGGCTTTTTTACCGACCCCTCGACTCAGATGATTCGATTGCAGAAATGTTCAATGAAAGCTTGGACCAAATTTCTAAAACGTTCCCCAAGCATACAATTTTAATTGGTGGCGATTTTAAATTACCCTCGATATGTTGGCAAAACTACACGTTTAAAACCACAAGCATAAAACATCGTCCGAAATCGCACTGAATGCATTCTCCGAAAATTATCACGGACACTCAGTTCATCAACTCATTAGAATGGTAAACGGTTGTGAAAATATACTAGACCTTTTAGGAACTAATAATCCAGAGCTAATAAAGGAAATCAAAACAGACACAGGGATTAGTGTGCACAGAGTTGCTGTAGCAAAAAGCAGATAAAAATTCGATTAGCGCTTTCCTGAGTGAGAATCTCCAGTCTTTTGAAACTAACAATGTTAATGTTGATCAGATGTGGCTATCATTCAAAGAAAATAATAATATCGACAACTATTGACAGATTTACACCCCCCGTGGTACACAAAACAGGTTTTATCACTCTTGCAAAAGCAAAGAAGAAAGCATGCCAAAATTAAACGGACACAAATTCCTCAACAATGGCAGTATTTTACAGAAACTCGAAATTTAACTCGAACTTCAATGCGAGAAGCTTATAACAAATTCCACAATGAAACCCTGTCACATAATTTGGCAGAGAATCCTAAGAAATTCTGGCCGTATGTGAAGTACACCAGCGGTAAAACACAATCAATAGCTTCACTACGCGATAATAAAGGTGATGCTACTGGTGACAGTTTTGCTAAAGCAGAATTGCTTAACACAGCCTTCCGAAATTCCTTCACGAAAGAAGACGAAGCAAATACTCCAGAATACGTATGAAGAACAGCTGTCAGCATGCGTAATGTAGAAGTTGATACGCCTGGTGTATTAAAGCAACTTAAATCACTTAACAAAAATAAGTCTCTTGGTCCTGATTGTACACCAATCAGTTAAGTTTCAGAGTATGCTGATGCAATAGCCCCATACCTAGTTATCATATACAACCGATCGCTCAGCGAACGTTCCGTACCCAAAGACTGGAAAGTTGCACAGGGTAAGCTAATATTCAAACCAGACAATAGGAGTGATCTGCCAAATTACAGGTCTATATCATTAACGTCGGTTTGCAGCAGGATTTTAAAACATATACTATCTTCCAATATTATGAACTACCTCGAAGAGAATGACCTATTGAGCCATAATCAACACGGATTCAGAAAGCATAATTCTTGTGAAACACTCACATGATGTCATGAGTGCTATAGACAAGGGGTGTTAGTTTACGTATCTCCAGATTTTTGGAAGGCTTTCGACACAGTGCCTCACAAGCGTCTTCTAATCAAACTGACTGCTTATGGAATACCGTCACAATTGTGCGATTGGATTTGTGACTTCCTGTCAGACAGGACACGGTACGTTGTAGCTGACGAAAAGTCATCGATTAGAACTTATGTGACATCTGGCGTTCCCCAGGGAAGTGTTATAGGGCCTCTACCGTTGCTTATTTCTATAAATGACTTACGAGACAATCTGAGTAGCACTCTTAGACAGTTCGCGGATGATGCTGTCATTTATCGGTTAGTAAAGTCACCAGAAGATCAAAAGCAACTACAAAATGATTTAGATAAGATATCTGCCTGGTGCAAAAAATGGCAATTAACCCTTAATTATGAGAAGTGTGAAGTCGTCCATATGACCACTAAAACAAGCCCGTTAAACTTCATTTAGACGAGAAATCAGTCAAAACCACAGACCGTGAATTCAGCTAAATACCTAGGAGTAACAATTACAAACAATTTAAATTGGAAAGAACACATAGAAAATGTTGTACGGAAAGCGAACCACAGACTAAGTAGAAAGAAGATGCAACAGTTCAACTGAATAAAGTGCCTACACTACACTTGTGCGTCCAATTTTGGAGTATTGTTGCGCATTGTGCAATCGTCACCAAGTGGACTGACAGACGATTTAGAGAAAGTTCAGAGAAGGGCAGCTCGTTTTGGACTATCGCGATATAGGGGAGAGAGTGTCACAGAAATAATGCATGAGTGGGGATGGAAATCACTAAAAGAAAAGCGTTATTTGTTGCGACGAGATCTATTTGCGAAATTTCTTTCACCAACTTTCTCTTCCGAAAGCGAACATATCTTGTTAGCACCCACGTACAGAGGAAGACATGATCAAGAAAATAAAATAAGAGAAATCACATCGAAAACGGAAAGACTTAGGTGTTCCTTTTTCCCGCGAGATACTAGAGAATGGAACCGTAGAGAAACATAAAAACGGTTTGATGAACCCTCTGCCATGCACTTCAGTGCGGCTGGAAGATGATTTATGTAGATGTAGATAGAAGGGGATCCTGCCACCCTGGCAGAATTCTGTCTCTGGATCATTGCCAATAATCGATTAATTCCACGTTCCACCGCAACGGAATCAATAATAACAACCGCAGCTCTCACTTTGGCCAGATGAAAATGTGGTTGCTATAGAGGAAACGTTTTCAGTTATCATTCTTAGCGTGCAATGTGGTACTACTGATGACCAACTCATCGATCCAGATGTTTTATATAACGATATTAATGGGACACGGTACCTTGATTGTCTTCCAAATATATTACCAGAATACACGGAAGAAATCCCTTTGGCAACATGAGCTCGTATACACTATCAGTATGACGGAGCTCCCACACATTCCGTATTGCCAGCAACACAGTATCTTTACACAACGCATCGTTTGATCTGTCGTCGTGGAGTAATTGTTTAGCCACCGAGGTTTCTCGCACATCACATGTTTGTAAATATATCGGACCAAACTGCGAAGTCATCAGTCCGTATCTTCCAAACTACTTTCACTAAGCATAACACACACCCATGCCCTATGGAGGACTCGAACCTCCGACGGCGGGCAACCGCGCGCTCCGCAGCGAGGCGCCTTAGACCGCTCGGCTACTCCACCGCGGCGAGGTTTCCCGATCTAACTCCATTTGATTACTGTTTTTGGGTCTGGCTGAAGAGAAAAGTGTATAAGCGCAGAGTGGACACGATAGAGGAACTTATCGTTCGTATTTTAGATGCTTGTGCTCACAACACAAATCCTACAAGAGAGCAAAACGCACTGAAGTGTTTGTACATCTTCTCCGAGGAAACTTAGACAATGAAACAAAACATAACATAACAGTATCTTAATTTACTGTCGCCTGAAGTTTTCCTGTTCGTAGTTGTTTTTATGGATTTACTGGGAAACAGTTAACAAAAGGGCATATTTTTATTAGAAGCTTTTTGTTCAGAATCACCAACAGTATCAACCCTCAAGGCATGTACATTTCTTCCTCCTTAGCCTGTATACAGGGTGAATCTAAATTCGCGCACTCGGGCTCCAAATTAAAATGTTCAAATGTTTGTTAAACTTAAGGGACTTAACTACGCGGTCATCAGTCCCTAAACTTACAAACTACTTATGAACTACCTACAACTAAGGACGGCACAAATATCCATGCCCGAGGGAGGATTCGAACTCCCGACCGTAGTGGCACTCGGGCTTCGCAGAGCTATTCCTCACCTGCCAACAATGCAAAAGTCTCCCACAAAATTTCATCCTGCGCATATTTCGGCCAGTAAATGGACGTCAAAGACTGAGATGGCTGTGTGTTCCACACGTCAGTGTGTTTCATAATTACACCAAGAAACTTGTATGGGGTGTATTAGGCGTCTTTAGGAACAAAATAAGCATGGAGGCACATACCCGGAAACTCCATTCAACGACGCTTCGGGGAGTCCAACTTATAGGCACCAGCTCGTGCCGCTAAACATCCCCTCCAGCAACTTCGACGCTCTGGAGCGTCATTGAATGACGTTTCTGGGCATGGGTTTCTAACCTCACTTTGTTCCTCAAGACACCCCCCCCCCACATTCCCTAGAAGTCTGATGGTATAGTAGTGTAGTTCTGAAACACAGTGACGTATGGGGCACACAGCCATCTCAATCTTCGACATTTACTGCCGAAAATATGCGCAGGACGAAATTTTATGATAGACATTTTTTATTGCTAGCATGTGAGGAATCGTGCAGCGAAGCCCGAGTACGCGAATTTAGATTCACCCTTTATACCTATAGGGTAAGGTGGTACAAATTCGATATAGGTACAATTCCGATCAACATAAGTTTTCAGTCTCGTAGTGTTGGTAGCACTTACATTTGTGTGGCGTTGTAGTGTAGCAGGTTATGTACAGCTTCTCCGACTTTTCCAAGAATACACCACTATGTGCTACGGAGGTATAAATTTTTTCCTGTTAAGATGTACGTGGAGCTACTTCGTCGAACGCGCTCTCATAAATTTTCTAGTTTCCGCGCGCTTGTAAATTCATTATTGTGCTACGTTTGGTACCACGAAGTATGCGTTGGTGGCCGAAGGAAAAAGTGATTTTCATGTGGAAAAAGTCAGTTATCATAATTGTACGAGGAAGAGATCATAATTGTACCTTGTGTGGTACATTTTCGATCGATTTTTCTCAATTCTGTAACCTTTTTTTTGTGGTCCTACCAATATTTGTAATTGTCTAACATTTATGTTACATATTCATTAAACATTCAAGAACAAGTGCCATAGTTAAAATTAATTCTTTTTTCAATATATTTGCAATTACAATAACATTTGCCCGAAATGATCTAAATTGTACCACCATACCCTACTACAGACGCTAACGATGTTACCTGCAAGTGGACATCAATTTAAAAATAAATACACAGTAGTAGCCGCTTGCGATTAATAATCATTTCTAGAAAGAAGAAAAATCTGCGATTCATTTCATGTATATGAACTACCAAGAGGAGCTATTTTTTTATGTTTTAATTCATTAGGAATTAATTCTCAAACTGCCAGCTCAACAGCGACTTTAAAACGGCTTTGTATCACCGTAAAAACGAGGGTAGATTACCCTGATTGTTCATTTCTTGGCTGCTAGAGAATTCCTTATTGCTATATAGCTTTCCGATGAATGACCTGATGAGTCTGCAATTAACTGGGAGGCACCGATGCGAAGTTTAATTATGTAAATGATGCTGCGTATAAATTCTTTTGAAATTTTCTCCAACCGCAGGATTAATTAATTTTTCAATTTACTTTTTTATTCTCATAAATAATTCATGCAAACTCGGCTCGTGATAGCTCCATTAACGGCGCCATGAAAGCTATATTTCATTTCTGGTTTTTGAGGGGATCTCTTTAAAAAGTTAGTTCACCTGCAGAGCATTGTTGTTCCAGGGAGTCTATGGGTCGTTAACCGTTTACACCCTACCCAAAAAAAGAAAAAAAATCATCGCTTAAATAACCTTCAGATATTGGCGAGGCACGCAGTAGCCACGCCATCCACATATTGCGCGCTCCTAGAGTGATCTTCCGAATTTATTACTTTCAGAACTTCGTAATATGTTCAGACCAAGCGGCATATTTTGAATAACTATTGCTTTAATTAACTTTTTAATCCCTTATTGATTTTTAAATATAGTGTAAAGAAAGACATTACGGAAAGAAAAGGGAAAAGTGGTTGCAATCAGATTAGGTTGATTGTAAGGATTCGAAGGCAGAACGATAATCGAACCGTTCTATCGTATACCCATTAGATTTCTATCTGATTACGCTGAAGCGATAGCTCCTTACTTAACACTCATATACAACCGCTCTCTCATAGAAGGATCTGTAGCAAAAGATTGGAAAGTTGCCCAGGTCACACCTATATTCAAGAAAGGCAGTAGGAGTAACCCACTAAACTACAGGGTTATTTCATTGACGTCAATTTGCAGCAGGGTTTTGGAACATATCCTGTATTCAAATATTATAAATTATCTCGAACAGAACGATCTATTGACCCAAGGTTAACACGGATTTAGAAAATATCGTTCATGCGAAACACAACTAGCTCTTTATTCACACGAAGTGATTGGTGCTATCGACAAAGGTTCACAAATCGATTTCGTATTTGATTTCCAGAAAGCTTTTGACACCGTACCTCACAAACGGCTTTTAATCAAATTGCGTGGTTATGGTATATCGCCACAAATTTGCGATTGGATAGGGGATTTCTTGTCAGAGAGGACACAGTTCGTAGTAATCGATGGTAAGGCTTCGACTAAAATAGAGGTGATATCGGGCGTTCCACAGGGTAGTGTTATTGTTCCTCTGCTGTTCCTTATTTACATAAACGATTTAGGGGAAAATCTAAGTAGCTCTCTTAGGTTGTTTGCAGATGACGTCGTTATTTACCGTCTAGTAAAATCATTTGAAGATCAAAACCAACTGCAGAACGATCTGAATAAGATATCAGTATGGTGTAAAAATTGGCAATTGACTCTAAATAATGAGAAGTGTGAAGTCGTGCACATAAGTACGAAAATAAATCCGTTAAACTTTGTTTACAAGATAAATCAATCAAATGTGAAGGCCGTACACTCCACAAAATACCTAGGAATTACTATTACTTCAAACTTACATTGGAAAGAACACGTAGATAATATCGTGGGAAAGGCGAACCAGAGACTGCGTTTTATTGGCAGAACCCTTAAAACATGCAACAGAAATACAAAAGAAACTGCATACACTACGCTTGTCCGTCCATTTTTGGAGTATTGCAGTCCAGTGTGGGATCCTTATCAGGTGGGTTTGACGGAGGACATCGAAAGAGTCCAAAGAAGGGCAGCTCGTTTCGTATTGTCACGATACAGGGGAGACAGCGTTATGAAATGATGCAGGATCTAGGATGGGAATCATTACAACAATGGCGCTTATCGCTGCGGCGTGGGCTACTTACGAAACTCCAATCGCCAACATTCTCCTCCGAATGCGAAAATATATTGTTGACTCCCACTTACATAGGTAGAAATGATCATCAGAATAAAATACGAGAAATTAGAGCTCGAACAGAGAGATTCAGGTGTTCTTTCTTCCCGCGCGCTGTTCGAGAATGGAATGGGAGATAAATAGTATAATTGTGGTTCGATGAACCCTCTGCCAGCCACTTAAATGTGATTTGCAGAGTATCCCATGTAGATGTAGATGTAGAACTATTTCAAATGTTTGCAGAGCTTATGGAACTTACCTACGAGGCCATTAGTCCCTAAACTTAAAACTACTCATGAACTAGCTTATACTAAACACGGCACAAACATCCATGCCCGAGGGGGGGATTAGAACCGCCGACGGGGAACAGCCTCGAGCATCGTAGAATAGCGCCTCAACGCGCCCGGTCGCTCCGCTGCGGCCGTACGTCAGAAATAGTCGATTTAATCTAATATGACGATCTAATTTTGTAATACATTTGTTAACATGTTGACCATGCTTGTTTATTAATTCTATATCTCGACGAGAAACTTTATATTTGACTGCTCCCAAGTGAAGACCTTGTAAACCATTCTGAAGCTGATGATTTAAGTCAACAAAGCTGGTCAAGAAAAATAAATATATTTTATATGCGATCTTGGCGTAACAGCGTACATTTTTATTAAAAATTATTCACGTACTACTAAAGTTGTGGGATCTTTTCGTTAACGTGCACCTATGCACGCCAACCATATAACACCCACACAACAAGTTATTTATTCCAGTATTCAGTTAGTCCATGTACTCCTCCCTGCTCTCTCTCTCTCTCTCTCTCTCTCTCTCTCTCTCTCTCTCTCTCTCTCTCTCTCTCTCTCTCTCTCTCTCTCTCTCGCCATCCACGGGATGCCTCTTCATCGTTAAACTCAGCGTTCAGTCGAGCTGCTTACTCTTAATGCTTTGACAGACAGAGAAAAGTATGTGCTTTCAAGTAATATTGCAAAGTTGCAAACTGCAGGAGGTCCGGAATTCGAAGGCTGGTCGTTAACAGAGCAACAAGACAAGTTGTCCATCATGCGTTCGAATGTGGCTGGGGCATTACATAGTCCAAATGGCATGACTGAATTCATAGAGGCAGTCAGGTGTAATAAAAGCAGTCTTCTCCTTGTCAGCTTCGTCAACCTCGATTTGCCAGTAACCTGTCTGCATGTCCATAGCTGTCGTCAATGCGCGGCAATGAGTAGACAGGTGAGGTCCGCCTGATATGCAAAACACTGTTTTATCAGGCTTGATTCCATATTGGAATTGGTGCTCCACGACTTTATTTGATTTGGCGTCAGTATAAACGCAACCTCCTACATGGAGGTCGAGATATTTTAAGTATTTTAATTTATTTTAAGCATTGATAATGACCACACAGTGGTCGAAATCCGGATTTGCCAACAAATAAACAATTTATATTTATGACGACTGATTGCTGAATAAATTACCACACTGTTTTATTATACACCCAAACTAGTTTCAGCACATCTGTGCCATTATCAGTGGGTTTTCCATTTATTTAATGCTGTGAAAACAAAATATATTGATTTCACTACTGTACTTTGTGTAAAATTTAGGCCTAAAAAGTCGTGAGTCTTATTTTGGTTTTTTCCTCCTTTTACATTCTGTGGTCATATAAGACCCTTTCTACATTCTTTTTATGGACTGGTAGCGTTGTCATCTGCAACCAAAATTATCTCTTTGAATCGTGTAAGGATTTTAAAAAACGCTACTTATAGTGTGAAAACGTAAATTTGATACGTGGGGATATTTCGATCGTCTGCCTACTGTCAATACTTGCAGTTTCTTTTGGCGTACACTTCCTCTTTCGCGTTTTTGTAGATAGCACACATGTAATACACGTATTTTGCGGACTTTTTCTATCACAATCATTACCCACTTTATAAATTCGCCTGTGTGTACTTTGTTAATATGCGTATGTGTTAGTTCACTTTCAGTTGTTCTGCAGTGGAATGGCGGTGGATTTGAATAGTTTTTGTTTTGTGTGTGTGTGTGTGTGTGTGTGTGTGTGTGTGTGTGTGTGTGTGTGTGTGTGTGTGTGTTTCAGCTGCCTATGTCATCCTTTCTGTACAACTCATTTAATGGGTTAAATACGAACTTTTGCATAGTGTGGTGTATTCATTCAGGACTGATTTTCCTTCTGCTATTGTTTTTTTGTATGTGATAGTTTTTTTTTTTCTATTTTGAGTTTGCGGTATATGTTGTGGCTTCATTTTAATATCTTTAAGTTTGCATATATTTCGTTTGAGTGATGGTTGTGAGCTATTAGGTGCTCTGCAAATGTGCTAAGAGAACTATGAATTTTTAGTGCTCTGAGGTGTTCTGAATATCTGGTTTTGAAATTCCTAAAAGTTTGTTCAATGTATACTGATTGACATGTAATGCATGTGTGTATGCCTGATCTGTTGAATTTGTCAGTTGGTATTGTCTGTGTTCCCAGTCTCTTCGGTACTGTGTTGTCTGTACTGTACCCCATTTGAAGTCCCTGTTTCTTTAATATGTTGCCTATCCTATGGACTATTTGTTGTAGTGCCACTTGTTTCCTTTTGTATGTTGTGCTGTTGTGTCTGGTATGTGGTCATGGTCATTTTCTGAATATTGTGAAGTCATGGGTGTCGTTTTTTCTTTCTGTGGTAATATCCCGAAAATTCAGAGTATTGTCTGTTTCTGTTTCCAAAGCGAAATGAATTTTTATGTGTACATTGTTTATTTCATTATGACGCTGTTTTGTGTGTGTGTGTGTGTGTGTGTGTGTGTGTGTGTGTGTGTGTGTGTGTATGTGATTCGGTTGATCAGACATTATGTCATCGACGTAACGGTACCAACATATGACTTTGTATTTCTTAGGTTGTATTATGTACCTGAAAATTTTGTTTTCCAGGTTGTTTATGAAGATAATAGCTTGAAGGCCACTAATCGGTGATCCCATTGGTAGTCCCTCCTGTTGAGAGTAGAATTCTTTATTGAACACAAAGTAATTTTGTTATGTTATGGTCCTGAGTATGGTTTCTATTACATCAATGTGTGTGTCTAGTGTGTTTCCCTGTTGTCTTAGTCTGTGTGTGATGATGTTGACATCAAAGGATATCAGGGTTGCTATAACTGGTATGTCCACATTCTTGATTTTGTTTCAATTCCTGTGAGTTTTCCAGATTCCTGTTATTTTCAAAATTGTACATTTTCTTTAGTAACGTGTGTATATGTTGAGCTAGGTAATAGGATGGAGCATTTTTGAAATCAATGACAGAGTGTATCGGGATATTTTCTTTGTGCAGCTTCGGTAAGGAGTTTTGGGTGGGTGCCTTTGGGTTTTCCTGTGTCATTCTTTTTATCTAACCTTTTGAGAATATAGTTTTGGTGATTTTCAGTGTCTATTGAATTTTTTCTGGTACCTTGCTGTTGGGTCTTTGTTCAATTTATGTGGTTGTCTTTCAGAAAATCTAGTGTTTTATTTATGTAATCCTCTTCTTGATCAAAACCAAAATATTTCCTTTATCTGCCTTGGTTAGTATAGTCTTGTTTTCTTTTTAGTTTGTGAGATGTGGTTTCTTCTGGTGTTCTGTTGTTAGAGCTTATGTGGTTTTGTGTGTTTTAATTATTTGTATTATTTCTGTAGCTACCAAGTCTCTTGTTAAATTTGCATTAAACTTTGGAGTGCTCAGTCTTTCTTTGTGATTTTGTACAGCCGCCGATAATCGACACAGAAAAGGCCACGTGTCATCCTTCTTCTTCATGAGGACCACCGGAGACGACCAGGAACTCTGAAGGTTGAATAATGTCAGCATGTAACATCTTCTCCATTTCTTCGCGAATTATCCGTCATTCAGCTCTGTACGAACGCTAGCCAATTGTTGGATGATCCCAGTATTAATTCGGTGTTTTATCGTGGGCCGTTTCATCTGGCTCTTCTCCTGCCTTTCCTGGAATACACCTGAAAATTGGTGTAGTATGGATAAATCCTGCTGATGTTGTTCCTGCGTCAGATCATGCCATAGTAGTTTCCTTTAGTGCGTTGTCGGCAGTAACAGCAGAGCGCGATTGCTCGTGAAAAATAGTGGTCCAAAGTTCTCCTCGACCACCTGTAATTCTTACGATAGCCGGTGGTATGTAGATTCCCTGTGTTTACTGATTAGCTTTTTGCGATAGACAAGTACTTCACCGTCAAACTGGTCATCTCGGCTGCTTGATTGTTAACGGCGGGATCTCAACATCCTCGACAGCAAACAAACTCCCAGGGAAGTACAAGTCATGTGTACTCGTCGGAACGGCTTCCTCAATTTATAGCTCAGATCTTCCACAGTCAGTAAAAGCCTGGGATGCCTGAAGAAAGTCCAATCCGAGGATAGCGTTATGGCTACATTCTGTTAAAACGACAAATTCAAAAGACTGCGTCCTGTTGTTCTTGCGACACATGTTCCTACAAGCCGGACGTATTTCCCATTTGCGACCTTCAGCACACTTGCTCTTGTATCACAGAAGAACATTCTCTTCGTTAGTTTGCGGCGGTAGTCACTCGACAATACAGTGAAGGAAGCTCCTGAATGGACTGGTGGCTGGACAGGTTAGCCGTCGATGATGACATCAAAGAGATTTCTCAACTGTCATCCATAGAGGATTTTCATCTTCGGCGGCCTCACCTCCGTAGATGGTCACCTTGCATAGTTTTCCTGAACACGGCAGCAAGGCAAGGGCTGGTACCCCTGTAAGACGTCGCTGAACTGCGGCAGCGTGTTGGAGAGCGACCACGTCCAGGAAACAGCGACGGGCTTCGTTCCGTAGGTCGACAGAAATCGTCTGCAGTTGACTGCCGTTGAAAGATCTGCTCCGATCGTTGGCATCTTGCGATATAATAATTGTCAAATTCTCGTCTTTTCTCCCTACAGTATCGTACGAAATGTCCGGGAAGACCACAGTGGAAACGCAATAGCGTGTTGTCTTCTGTCCAGATATCTGTCCTCCTGCGAGACTTCACAGTTGCTGGAGGAGTTGGTTGTGATCGCGTCAGTAGGTTCTTAAGCTGCCGTTTGGCGGCTGCGGCGTAAGTCATAGTAGGACGATGGGTGTCTGATGTGCAGCTGGCTTATCGGTGTTATGGCATACAAGGGTCTTTTGATGACACTGACCTTCGGAGGAGGGAGTCAGCAGACCCTTTGTATTCCGATTCTTGTCCGTGTAAGGGACGGCTCTTACGATGCCTAATCGGAGCCACGATTACCGGGCGTCTCCACCAGAAAGTATCACGTTGGAAACTGCAGGTGGTCCGGAATTCGAAGGCTGGTCCTTAATAGAGTACGACTACACTTAGAACACGTTTATTGCTAACACAAGCGTACATTGAGTACAGACTGACTCCTGCTTGCAGTGCTCCATTAATGATACAAAGAAAGAATTTTCTGGAACTTAAGAAACACGTAGAATATTGCCGCGAGAGACCATGACCACCAACTGCCGGCGTGGCGCAGGGGATAGCGTCACGGACGGCGTAGCAGAAGATCGCCGGTTCAATCCCGCCCACCGGCAAAAATTTATTTCTTTGTAATTGACAATTCCAGAAGGTTCTACATCTTTCTTATGTTCACTTGTAAATTCTACTTGTTTCTTATGTTAACTGTTCTTCTCATTTCTGGTAAATTCTGTCTGTGTATAAATTGCAGAGCACTCTGCCTGAGAGGCAGTCAGTGCTGCGTGTATGTTGAGTTCGTAATAAACGTGCTTTCAGTATAAGTGCTGTGTTTAGTTGCCTTCGAAGTCAAGCCTACTTCCATTGCAACGTGACATTGTTTGGTGGAGGCGCCGGGTACTGTGCAACAGCTGCATCACCGTGGCTCCGATTAGGCAACGTAAAAGCCGTCGCTTACACTGACTGGAACCGGAATACAAGGGATACACCGAGTATATCCTTCCAATAGTCCGCATTATCAGAAGAACGATGGAGACGAAAACAGCAATAAGCCAGCTGCACATCAGACACCCGTCGGTGTTCTCTGGAGATGCTGGACAGGACCCTAACAAATGGCTAAAAGGGTTCGACCGAGTCGCCAAGTACAACAGGTGGGATCATACGATGTGCTTGGTCAACGTTTATTTCTACCTGGATGGAACAACCCAGCAATGGTTCGAAAACAACGAAAACAAGTTGAATGATTGGGAGACGTTCCAGGAGGAACTTAAGAAGACGTTTGGAGACCGCCAGCGACAAATCCGCTCGGCGGAAGAACAACTGAAGAACTGGGCCCAACGACATGGTGAGCCGACACAATCATACATACAGAGTGTTTTGGCCCTGTATAACGTAGTCAATCCGAACATGACTGAAGTGGACAAAATCACGCACCTGATGAAGGGAATTGCAGAAGATATGTACCAAGCTCTTCTGATGAAAGACGTCGCTACGACAGAAAAGTTCATCAAGTGGTGCCAGCGTATTGAAGAGATGCAACGAAGGAGGGTTGGACGCAAGAAGTATGACAGACTCCCAAATGTAGTCCCTATGGCCGTTGTGGAAGACCAGCAGGACTTGGCTTCTCTCATACGACAAATCGTGAGAGAAGAATTACAACAGTGCATGGCAGCCGGGACTATTAGACCGAGCGAGCATCAAATTATGACCATGGATGTGAGCCCTGTAAGTCACGAGGTAGCCGACGCCGCTGAGGACGAGGTATTTCAAACATTAGCTCCTGTCTGCCCCGTCAATCGCACCCGACGTGAAGAATGGCGTCGCCCTGCTATGACTTACGCTGCAGCCGCCAAACGGCAGCCCATGAACCGACCGACGCGACCACAGCCAACTCCCCCGGTAATTATGACGCCCCGCAGAAGAACAGACGTCTGGAGGACAGAAGACGACACACCACTGTGTTTCCACTGTGGACGCCCTGGACATGTCGTACGCTACTGCAGAGAGAGGAGGCGAGTATTCGATGATTATTTTGCCGCAAGACGTCAGCCGTCGGAGCAATTCTATCTAAGGCAGTCACCTGCTGATGAGTTCAGTCGACCTATGGGAAGAAGCCCATCGCCGTACCCTAGACGAGGTCGCTCACCGATGCGCCGCAGCCGTTCACCGTCGCCGTACAGCCGCTCCCCTAGCCGCCGCGCCCAGGAAAACTAAGCAAGGCGACCATCTACGGAGGTGAGGCCGCCGCAGAAGAAAATCCTCCATGGACGACAGTCGCCAAGATGTCGGGAAATCTCATCGACGTCATAATCGACGGCCAACCTTTCCGGGCACTTGTTGATTCAGGAGCCTCTTTTTCTGTATTATCGGATAATTACCGCCGCACACTAAAGAAGACAATGTTCTGTGATACGGGAGCAACTGTGCTGAAGGTCGCGAATGGAAAGTACGTCCATCCAGCAGGAACTTGTGTCGCAAGAATAACCATCAACAACAGGACGCAGCCGTTTGAATTCGTCGTGTTAACAGAATGTAGTCATAATGTCATCCTCGGATGGGACTTCCTTCAGGCATCCCAAGCTATCATTGACTGTGGAAGATCTGAGCTGCAAATTGAAGAAGTTGTTCCCCCCGATACACGTAATACAGAATTTTCTGGGAAGTTATTCGTCGTTGACAATGTGACGATACCGCCGTTGACAATGAGAAGAGTTACAGTCACAAACACAGATGACTGGTTAAACTATGAAGTTGTTGTTGATAGTAAAAAGTTTATCAGGCTCACAAAAGAAATTTACATACCAGCGGCTATCATAAGCATTACCGGTGGTCAAGGAGAGATTTGGATCACAAATTGTCACGAGCAGTCACAACTTATTCCCAAGGGAATGTGTATCGGGACAGCTGAACCAATCCAGGACGGTGAGCTCAAAGTCATCAATGAAGACCCATGCCCTGCTATTAGTACAGACAACACGCTGGAGGAGACAAACGTGGAACTGCCAATAGGGCCTGGACTGACCAAGGAATAACGCCAGCGGGTGTTAGGTATACTACGCCAATTTTCGGGTGCATTCACACCTCAGCAGGGGAAAAGTCAGACGAAACGGCCCACGATAAAGCACCGTATCAATACTGGGGACCATCCGCCAATTAGCCAGCGTTCGTATAGAGTGTCGCCAACTGAAAGACGGATAATTCGGGAGGAAGTGGAGAAGATGTTGCGAGATGACATTATTCAACCTTCGTCTCCGGTGGTCCTCGTAAAGAAGAAGGATGGCACGTGGCGATTCTGTGTCGACTATCGGCGGCTGAACAGTATCACAAAGAAAGATGTCTACCCATTGCCGCATTTGATGACACCTTAGACTGCTTGCAAGGAGCTACATACTTCTCAACTATGGACATGCAGACAGGTTACTGGCAAATCGAGGTTGACGAATCTGACAGGGAGAAGACGGCTTTTATTACACCTGACGGTCTCTATGAATTTAAAGTAATGCCATTTGGATTATGTAATGCTCCAGCCACATTCGAACGCATGATGGACAACTTGCTTCGACACCTTAAGTGGACGACGTGTCTCTGCTATTTAGATGACATTGTCGTTTTCTCGCAAACATTTGAAGAACATCTGAGTCGCCTGTCAACTGTGTTGAAGTGTGTTCAGGCTGCAGGTCTCAGCCTCAATCCAAAGAAGTGCCTCTTCGTCGCCAAAGAGATAAAAATCCTGGGGCACCTAGTTAACGGAGATGGTGTCCGTCCTGATCCAGATAAAGTAAGGGCAGTCACAGAATTTCCAACTCCTCAGCACATTCGTGATGTGAGAAGTTTTCTCGGGCTATGCTCATACTACCGACGTTTCATAAAAGGATTTTGTAACAAGGCACGTCCATTACAAGAGCTTCTGCAGGAGACGCCAAATTTTACTGGGATGAGACAAAAGAAAGAGCTTTCCGAGCACTTAAGGAGGCTCTAACTTCCGCTCCAGTGCTAGCCTTGTACGACGAGAATGCAGAAACGGAACTTCACACAGACGCCAGTGGCTATGGAATGGGTGCAGTACTTGTACAAGTTCAGGAAGGTGCCGGAAAAGTAATAGCCTATGCGTCAAGAGTACTCTCAAAGTCTGAGATAAACTATTCTACAACTGAAAAACAATGTCTCGAGGTTATCTGGGCTATCAACAAGTTCCGACCGTATTTATTCGGCAAACCATTCACCGTCGTGACAGACCACCATTCTTTGTGTTGGCTGACTAGCTTGAAGGATCCATCAGGTCGACTAGCAAGATGGACACTAAGACTTCAAGAGTACGATGTCACAGTGGTATTCAAGAACGGGCGCAAACACAAGGATGCCGACTGCCTTTCGAGGAATCCATTAGTGGAACACAACAGCATTAATGAAATTTCAGCTCTCACTGAATTAGATGACGTTGCAGCTGAACAGAGGGAAGATCCAACACTATTAAAATGATAGAGGCCTTGGAGAAAGGAGAACCGACCAATGGAGAGTTCCAACTTATAAACGGAACATTGTACAAGAGCAACTACGATCCACTGGGCCCCAAATGGCTACTTGTTGTTCCAGCTCATCTCCAGCCAGCTATTCTCAAATATTTCCATGATGCTCCAATATCTGGTCATCTGGAATTCGTGAAGACCCTAGACAGAATCAGACGCAGGTATTACTGGAAAGGTCTTGTAAGATTACCGCCCAATAGAAATACTGGTAATTAATAGCATTTGATAATTAAACAGTATGAAGTTCACTGCAAACATTGACCATGCCAATGCACTAAATGTTACACAATTTTAATCTTATTAATTATGGTAGCAATGTATGTACACAGTTGGGTGACAACATTTATAGTTAGGCCATAGGTAGAAATTCTCCACGTTGAGATTTGCTGTGTGCTTGTAACTGACGGGAGGCCAGCGAGCAGGCCGACGTTGATGGCTTGTTCCAGCTTAGGATTTTCCAGTTCGTTTCCGGTGAGGGGAGAGAGGGACAATGGCGAGTGCCAGGCACAGTGCAATGCACAAATATTCTAATGAAGTAATACGATGCAGTTAGGAACCTTTAAGGCCCTCATTATAAAATAGCCTGTTGACAAATAAACAATACATTAGCTGATATAGTCACATCTGACGTAATATGTTTAATTGACAATGAAAAGTAATAAATTACCAATAAATACAAGACAGTTACACAACTAGCATGGCAATGTTTGTTTATAAAAATAATATATTAACTATTTTTCATTTTATTTTCAATCAATCTTTTGTATTTTATCTTGAAGTATTCAGTTAAATCACTTATCTGTGACATAAGAAATTGCACGATTAGGATAAATAGTACAAAGTATGTTTATACTAATATAAAAACCTAAGAAGACAATTTATTTAATGTGTAGTGTAATTATTATAATTTTAAGTAAAGTTTTAGAAATGTATTGTCTGAGCGCTGTACGTTAGCAAATCGGTTAGAGCAGCTCACATGGGGAAGTTGATGACGTAGGGGAAAAAACCCCGGCAGTTGAGCTTCTGGCGCGCGTGCGCGCGAGGGCAGGAAGTGACGGAACTCGAGAGCACGTGGGGTGGCTGGCCGGGCGGCGTCGCTCTGCACCAGTCGGCATGTGGATCTCGAGGTGGTGACTTTAGATTTGTCTGTGGCAATCGCCACGTGTGGTTGCTTGTCGTAGACTGTACCAAGTTAAATCGAGTGCTACTGTTTGTTTGTGAATATTTAGCCGGTGGAACAAAGTGTGCATCGCATTGAATTAAAGTGACTGTGATTTGTTAATGTAACACGTGTCGTCGCATAGGCATGAACATAAATGGTGTTTGAGACAGCCACGTGGTGTGAAAACAATTCGCGACAAATATTCATTTTTGTCTGGGGCTCACGAGCTATAACTTTATTTGGTAAATGTGTCGACGTACAGACGTATCAGCCACAAGGTTCTGAGATTGTGAAATAAACAACATAAAGTGAACTTTCAAGTATTTTCAAAAATAGTAGTTAGGGAAGGAAAGCAGGGAAGGAAAGCTACGAACGTGTGATATCATCCCCTAGAAAACGAGTCAAATAGTTGCAATCACAGTTCCAGTGTTTTTGCATGTTTAAGAATTTGGTTCGCAGCTGGTGGTTGTGATTTTTAAAAATTATACGTTCTCTATTTTAAACTCTCACCCCGACCTTCACGCTCGCAATCTCTACCGATCTGTCAAGCACTGTGTGAGTCACTGTAAAGAGTGCCAGCGACGGAAGCATGTGCCGCAGTTACCTCCAGGACATCTCGTACCGATTCCGCCGACCAGCTCCATTCCACCGAGTTGGGATCGATCTTTTAGGGAGGTTCCCGAAGTCGACAACCGGTAACCGTTGGATAATAGTCTGCACTGACTACCACACACGCTACGCTGTCATCAAATCTGTGCCGACTGCAGAAGCTCCAGAGATCGCAAAATTCATTGTAGAAGACATTATTTTGAAGCATGGAGCACCACCTGTCATGATATCTGATCGTGGAAAAGTATTCCAGTCAAAACTAGTATCAGAGGTAATGACACGGTGCAACATTGTCCACAGAATGACAACTGCATACCATCCTCAGACAAATGGTCTTACGGAACGTTTTAACAAAACGTTAGCCGACATGCTGTCAATGTACGTCGATGTTGAGCAGAAGGATTGGGATACAATTCTGCCAGTCGTGACATTTGCTTACAATACCGCAAGACAAGACACCACAGGCTTCACTCCATTTTTTCTGCTCCATGGCCGTGAAGCTGAGACGACAATAGATACACTGTTCCCGTTCCAACCGGACGACACTCAGGATAACTATGTTAAACAGCTTATCACCAGGGTCGAAGAAGCAAGACAGCTGGCTCGCATACAGACACTGGACGCCCATGAGAAGGACCGTCAGCGGTAGAACGACAAGCACCGACCTGTTGTGTACAGCCCAGGAGATCTGGTATAGATTTTTACCCCTGTACGAAAGGTTGGACTGTCAGAAAAGTTATTGAAGCGATACTTTTGTCCGTATCGTGTCATACGCCGCCTGTCAGACGTCACATACAGGTAGACGACAATGGCTTCTTGTTCAAGGACTTCAAGGACGGTAATGTTCCTGATGAAGCCACGACAGGAACGTCTGTCGTCGATAATCGCAGAGAAGGGACGGATTCTCTTGAACTGTCATACAGAGGACCCATGACACGGTCAAGATCCAGGACATTGCAGCTGGCTCCACAGGGATCATAACAGCGGGTCGCTGTTTCACCAGGAGAGGGAGCAATGCCGCGAGAGACGATAAACACTAACTGCCGGCGTGGCGCAGGGGATAGCGTCACGTACTGCGGAGCAGAAGTTCGCCGGTTCAATCCCGCCTACCGGCAAAAATTTATTTCTTTGTAATTTACAATTCCAGAAGGTTCTACATCTTTCTTCTGTTCACTTGTAAATTCTACTTGTTTCTTATGTTAACTGTTCTTCTAATTTCTGTGTATAAATAGCAGAGCACTCTGCCTGAGAAGCAGTCAGTGCTAAGTGTATGTTGAGTTCGTAATAAACGTGCTTTCAGTATAAGTGCTGTGTTTAGTTGCCTTCGAAGTCAAGCCTACTTCCATTGCAACGTGACAATATTGTAGAAACAGTAAATAAAAGAAATCAATTTTTCTGCCCCTGGCGGGATTTGAACTGTGGACCGCAAGCACACAGTTACCTGCGATACTAACCACTGCGCCACGCGTTCTGTCAGAAGACTCGCGGCAAGCTATCTATATAAATAAGAATTGCTGTTCGTTAGTCTCGCTAAACTTCGAGAACGGCTCAACCGATTTGGCTAATTTTAGTCTTGAAATATTCGTGTAGGTACAGGGAAGATTTAAACGGTGATAAAATGTGGAAAAGTTGTCAGGAAAAGAAAAATCTGGAAACACTGAAACAGCTTTTTCCAGTTTGGTATCAATGCCGTTCGTCCAATTGCGATAAAAGTTTGTACATTTCATATTGAACGCAAGAGGAAGGTTTGCAGCAAATAAAAATTTTGAAAGTCGCCCGGAAAGTAAGAAAATTTACGAAAAACCGAAAGAGGTTTTTTTTTTAATAAAAATCATTTGCCACATGTTTGTAAGAGCATGACTTGAGTACGGCTTGACAGGACAAGGTTTTTATGAAATTAAACTTTTGGGACATATAGCGGAAAATTAGAAAATTTGAGAAAAACTGAAAGTGCGTTTTTCAATGTGTTTTTGATTGAATTCAACACTATAACTGACTATTCGCACGACGGAGAGGGGTTAGTTTTTTTTCTTTTTGGTCATTATGGTCTTGGAAAAGTTTTCAGTAAAAAAAATAGGAAGAGTTAAAAAGGAAAGTCGTAAAAATTATGCATATCTGACGTCCAAAGCAGGAGTAATGTTCTTATGAAATAAAAATTTGGAAAAGTTTCCCGGAAAATTGGAAAATTCAGAAAGAATAGAGATTTTTCTATGAAATATCAATACCATTCATCTTATCGCGATAAAATTTGCACATTCGACGTTCAAAGCGAGAGGAAGGTTTGAGTGAAGTAAAAGTTTGGAATAGTTGTCCAGAAAATAGGAAAATTTGTGGAAAACTGAGAGAGCTCTTTTCTCTGAGATATCAATATCATTCGTACGATTGCGATAAAGTTTTTCACATTTGACGTTCAACACAGGAGTATATACATATTAGCAATTATGAAGCATTGCCGGGTCGACTAGATGACTGGATGACCCGCTGAACTTCGTATCACTTACTTCTTAATATAAACCATATTAATTGAAATCATATATATTTTAAACCCAGTAGCTTTAGAAAGGCATCATCAGATATTCTGTCGGCTCGATGGTGGGCGAAAAGAGTGGGCATATCACGCACACATGTCCAGTATAATGTTCATGTCACATTCGTGGAAGTTCAGGAAACGTTTAAAGGGTGATAAAATATGAAAAAATTGCGAGGACAATTTAGATTTAAAACTATAATAACGATTTTGTTGTTGTGTTGGATGCATTCAGAAATATACTTTGATAGAGGAAAGTTTGCTTTACACGATCTGAACCCATATATGAACTGACGAAGTCACTGTCAAAGGTTACACATACACTAAATTTATGCAAATTGCACACTGAATATAGTTCCACTTGGTATTTGTATTTGTTACAGCGAAGATGTCGATGTCACTACCTTTTTTAACATATTTACATTTGTAAATATGATGCGCTGAACTTCGTATCACTTACCTCTTAATATAAACCATAAATGTGATGACCATGAATTTTGCCATATTTTATCACCGTGTAAACCTTCCCTGAACTTCGACGAATGTGACATGAACATTATGCTGGACATGTGTGTGTGTGATTTGCCCACTCTTTCCGCCCACTATCGAGCCGATACTTAAGCTATCTGATGATGCCTTTATAGAGCTACTGGGTCTAAAACACATATGATTTAAATTAATATGGTTTATATTAAGAGGGAAGTGATACGAAGTTCACCGGGTCATCTAGTATACTAATAAATACTCTTCATAAGACATTTGAAAACTGAATTTTAGTGTAAATTTTCTCTCATTTAACACATTGTAAATTACGGTAAAACCACCTGATGTCTTATTCCTGTTTTACGTCACGTAAAACATCAGCTCCACTATACGAACACTTCACTGAGACTCAACAGCATGGCATAGGCAGGCTTCACATGTTCAGCGTACCTCCTTCGTAAACTGCGAAAGTCACAGAGTACAAATATACAGCCTTTCCTAAGATTATTTATTGCTCTATTTCTTGTCACTTTCACCAAATTCCATGCACCTTAAGGAATTAAACACCTAAACTTTCATCATGAATCACATCATGCTTTGGTGCAATCCGTATAAAATTCATTCAGTAGAGTAGTTCTTGAATTTATCGAGAATAGACATCCAGATAGACACGGCAGTAAGGTTTTGTCTTATACTATATATAGATGGATAAAAGGTAGGGCAGTTATATATCTGGTGGTATCGTTGTATCTTTAAACCTTTTCTGCTAGGATAATTACTGGCGACAATTACTGAACTGTATGAAATAAAATCGTCATAACGTATGACCGTTTTGCGTTAGGACATTCAAACTCCTTGGGTGGCCGAGGGCATAGTGGGAATTCTTATGCGAACTTTAATATGTTTTGGCTTAGCGACGAAATCGCTTCCATTTGTATGGGTGTCCGCCCCCCCTAGCTTAGACGGCAGCGTCACTATCACGCTGGGGGCACAGGTTCGATTCCCAGCAGGGGACTGCGCCATCTCTGTTGTCCTCATCATCTTGTTCATTATCGTCCACATGCAGGTCACCAAAGTGGCGTCCAGTAAAAAGACTTGCACTAGGCAGTCGAACAATCATAAGCGGGATCTCCCGCCACAAATGCCATAAGATTATTTCATTTGGATCAGTTTGTCAATCAGCAAAATTGGCGAATTTTGGGGACGGAGAATCCGCATTTTGCGATCTTGAAGTCTCTGCTCTCAATGGGTGTCTGTATGATGTTTAATGTCGAGTCACGGAATAATCGTTGCGATATTCGTTAATGGCACGGTGTCTAACGAACGCCACATGAAAGTTTTGATTTCATCCCAATTATCTATAGTGACCCTCATTTACACGATATGTGGTTCATGCAGGACCTAAAGGCAAGAGAGTATTTTATGACTTGGAAGATAAGTTTGGGGACCGCATTCTGACTATAGTGTACGAGAGGCCACTGGTATGGATGGACCCCGATTGGCCGCCATATTCTCCGGACCTGAACACGTGGGTTGTTTTTTTTTTTTTTTTTTTTTTTTTTTTTTTTTTTTTTTTTTTTTTTTTTTTTGGTGCCGTATTAAAGTTATACAGAAATAACCTCTTTCTAGTGAGACACAGACTAGGTTGCAAATATTCTATTTGGATCAACGCGTTTCGCCTTTTCGATGCATCATCATAATCTTAAAATAATACTTTACATCGATCAGCTTGGGACCTGTGATCCTTCCTTTCCGCTGCACTTAAGCCCAGCCATGTAGTTGTAGTTTACAAGGATTAGGGTCAAAGCACTCGATGGACTTGCCTGGCGATACATTCATTTAGTAGCTTTATTACACATATTAATACATTTCTCGCTCCGGTTCGGTTTAAATTCTATCATTTGACGGTATGCACTGTTATTTTATATTCTACATATTCAAAATTAACAATACTGCACAATAATATATTCCCGTAACAAGATTCCCGTATTTTAAATGTTCGCATAATGTTCGAACCAAAGATACACTCGCGAAATAATGTTCGTACCGATAAGTAAAAGTTCACTTCCGTATATTTTAACAGTTGTCTCTTCAGATGAAATGACTGATGATGAAATGATACCTAATCATCTTTAAAAATCTAAATTAAAGTTCGCATCGCTACTGAAGTCACTCAATTTCATAAATTATCTGATTAAAATCTGTCCGTGTTTAACAATGTTTGTCACATTGCTCACGCTATTCCGTATCGATGTTAGAAGCGATCTGATTTCTATTGTTCTATCTTCATCAGCCGCAAACTAACGGAAATAAAACTTTAATCTAAACTTCTCAAAAACGCACTTGCGAACCGAACCGAAAAAATAGCAGATTTTTTGTAACAATTTCGGAGTTTTGCTTATATACTCCAACATGGGGAGTATGTGAGAGACTATTGCATCCTCCATGCTGTTACTTCCTTCTTTACTTTGCATTTAAATATTCTTTATGACCGAAAAAACTAATTTCCTACTATGATAACGTCATATATACACTAATAATTCCCAAATATAAATTCCCGAGCTGATAAATACGTTAATATTGTCGCGTTGAAATGGAAGAAGGCTTGACTTCGAAGGCAACTAAACACAGCACTTATACTGACACGTTTATTACGAACTCAACATACACGCAGCACTGACTACCTCTCAGACAGAGTGCTTTGCAAAACTAAACGTTGGCTTTGCATTACACATCAAAAGACGGTTAATTACTTAGACCTTACTTTTCAGTGATGGTGTGGTGTAGCTGGTAACTGTCGCTGGCACTTTATAATGGTTGGCTAAAATGGGATCTTCTTTGCGACGAAATATTGTTAAAACATTGCGCCCATAAAACGCTGTGCCCATGTTAATTATCTGCCAGTGCCCAATTGCCAAAACTGCTGCCTGTACCAACACATTGTAAATGACCACGCTACTAAAGATTGATGCTGCTGTCCAACTTTTCTACCGTTCTCCTTGAGAGGTTAACAGACTGCATTCAGCGATAACAAATGCTCTACGCAAAGGTGCTACGAACATTGCCCTCGCTAAGCCAACATGTCTACTTCAACACTTTACAATTTTGTTTTCTTTGTACAATATGAAACCACTTAAACATTCGTAATTCACATAACTCATGTGTACAAGACAATTAATCAATTTACACACTGTATATATACACACACATAGGCTATACATATTTCTCATACTGTCATTTTTCCTGATCGTTTTTTACATTCGCAGGCAGTGGCGTTGGTCACTGTGTTGTTGCGTTACAAAAAAACTTCGTGCCAAAGCGCTTCCAGGCTTTGGCACGAAATGTTTTTGTGGTGTCGCACAAGTACAAAGTGCGCGCCACCTACTTTCGCCGCGCGCCGCCATGCACGCACGGCGCGGCTTTCTGACGACGACAGCCACGAGCGCCCTCTGCTGGAACGCCGCTCGTGGCCACCACTGAAGGACTCGTCCACTTGGGACTGAGTTAGCAACCAGTTAGGACCTTCGTAATCAGATAGGCACCAGTGAAGACTTTGCTATCGTATAGGCACTAGGCAGGCCTCTAACAACTATGTATCAACATTCTGCAGTACTATGTAAAAGTTAAGTATAGTTACATTCTGTGCAATATATATCTCTTTCTAATTTACTCGAGTGTTTATAGTTTCTGGCTGCTCCCCTCCGTACCTGCACCAGCGTGCTGTCTTTGTTCCTGTGTCGGTCTCGTTCCACTCGGCCACCGACACCTACGACGAGGCTGGGACACAAAAGCGGCGACGAGGCTGGGACACAAAAGCGGCGACGAAGTTGGGACACAAGAGTGGCGACGAGGAGTGATAGAACCTTGGACCAGCCCGCTTGCAGCAGCCAGACAGCAGCAGTCTGAGCACACAGAAATTGCTCCCGCCCACCCACCCTTATTATAACAATTTTGGGGGAAGATATTTTGTTACGTGTTTTGTTGACTTTTTTGTTGCAGAGCGTCTTCTTTCATATTGCATTTGTGTTTTGTTATAATTTACTTGTATACGCGGCGCCTAATCGGTCAGCATGTCCACTACCCCGAACCCAAACTTAATGGAAATTATTCAGTTACAGACGGCACAAATAACACAACTTCTCCAGGCGGTGGCGCAGTTGACAACTCAACAACAGCCGTCGCATCAGCAGCCCACACCTGCCGCCGCACCGCTTCCGACGTTCCGCCAGTACAACGAACGTGAGGAAGAATGGAGCGACTATTTCGCACAGTTTCAAGAACTCGTCGCGGCTCATCAAATTACAGGTCAGAGAGTGAAGAACCTTTTCTTATCGATTGTGGGCCCCCAGACCTTCGTACTATTGCAAAAACTTTTCCCTCTCGCATCTCCTCGTGATGTAGACTTTTAACAAATTGTAGATGCACTAAATGCTCATTATGAGAGAAAAGTTCTTGTAGCCGCTGCACGATACCGATTTTTCAGACTTAAAAACTTACCGCAGCAGTCACACCAAGAGTGGATTACGGAATTGAAGGGCTTAACCCGCCAATATAAATTTACTTGCTCTTGTGGACTTTCTTATAGTGACGTTATGTTGCGAGATGCGATTACGCAGAATATTCAGGACCCCAGAATTAGAGCAGCAATTCTGAAACAGTCTGACCCCTCATTAGACAGTGTACTGCAGCTTATAGAAGCGCATGATACTTTTGACTTAGCAGATGTAGAAATGCAAAGCCACAGTGTAAATTCAGTGCGCCGTAACGGACGCTTTCCTAGCCGTAGTTCTCAGTATAGCACTAGTGATTCTTATTCCTCTATCGGCCGTGCTGAACAGACAGTGAAAAGTAGGCAGAGTAAAAGTGCGACGCAAAGGTCGCCCCGTAGTGTTAGACACAGTAATTTGCATAACGGGCGCCAACGCTCATTTCAGAAAAATGTTCGTAAGTCTTGCCCCCAGTGTGTATCTCGCCACAAACGTGCACAGTGCCCAAGTCGCAACGCAACCTGTTATCAATGTGGCAAATCGGGACATGTACAGTCAGTGTGTATGCAGAATGTAAATTCAAAACACAGTAACGTTATGAATAGTGCTTCGCAAAGTACGAGAACAGTGCATGCAGTAAATGTCATACACGCTGTGGACTTGAGCTGTGCTTCTGTTGGTTTTCAAATGCAAGAACAATTATCTCCGCCTATGGCAAAACTATAAACTGCACCACGTAGCAAGCGCCGACGAGCGCGTACAACAGTGCAACGGAAAAGGGTTCGGGACAAGCAAAATGACTATGAACAGTGCATTCCTGTAGTGAAAATAGTGCCTTCTGCAACTGCTCCTTGTAATAGTGCCCAGTACTGTGTAGCTAGTGACAGTAGACATCAAGTAGCTACTCAAAAGTTTAGTGCAGTAGTTAGTGACTCTGTAGTAGCCTCGCATTGCGCGGACGCCAATCCGGCGGTAGTGCCATCTACTAACAGTGTTGTTAATCCGCTGCGGTGGCCGAGGTGACTGAGGCGCTCCAGTCACGGTCAGCACGGCCACTACGGTCGGGGGTTCGAATCCCCCCTTGGGCATGGATATTTGTGCCGTCCTAGTTCGTAAGTAGTTCATAAGTAGTTTGTAAGTTTAGGGACTGATGACCCCGTAGTTAAGTCCCATAAGCTTAACAAACATTTGAACATTTGAATCCGCTGCGTGCCGAGTCTGCGCCGCTCACTTCACTACGCGGCCCGCGCAAGGGCAGTAAACAAACCGTAGCAGACGTTGCCCACATTCGCGCCCCTGTCGAGCGCCGCAAGCAAAAACTGTTTGTGACTCTCTTCATAGAAAATAAGTCGGTGCAATTTCAGCTTGATAGTGGTTCCGCTGTCACATTAATAAATAAAGACACTTATGAACTTCTGGGTTCGCCAAAATTGTCGCCGTCACAGCAAGTGTTAACAGCTTATACAGGTGAAAATATTCCCGTGCTAGGAACATGTAGCCTGCCCGCCTCTTTTCAAAGTGTAACAAAAACAGTTGCTTTTGTAGTTCTTCAGGCCAAATCGACACAGAACATTTTTGGACTAGATGCTTTTGACTTGTTTGGTTTATCAATTCAAAGAGATGTGCTTCAAATTTCGTCAATAGTGCCTCAGGATAAAATCAATGCATTGTGTGACAAATATAGTGACTTGTTTTCGCCGGAACTAGGTTGTGCAAAAGACTTCGTGGCACATGTAACTTTAAAAGAATCTGCAGTTCCAAAATTTCGTAAAGCTAGACCAGTGCCTATCGCCTTGCGTGATACAGTTGCCGAAGAACTTAAACGTTGGCAAGATAGTGGTGTCATTTCTCCTGTTTCTGCGAGTCAGTGGGCCTCGCCTTTAGTAATTATACCCAAGCCGTCAGGAAAACTTCGTCTCTGTGCGGACTTCAAATCAACAGTGAACAGTCAAACAATTGTCGACACTTATCCCCTGCCCAGACCTGAGGAACTGATGGACAAATTAGGACAGTCTCGCTTCTTTTCCAAGATTGATTTAGCAGAGGCATACTTACAGATTCCACTTGATGACGAGTCGAAAAAGTTTTTCGTCATTAATACTCACATGGGCCTTTTTCAATTTCAACGTCTACCCTTTGGCAGTTCTTCCACCCCCGCTATTTTTCAGCGCTTTTTGGAACAGCTGACAGTTTCTGTACCGTGTTGCTCGAACTATTTAGATGACATTGTGGTATCCGGACGTACAGTTGAAGAACATTTAGCAAACCTAGAGTGCCTTTTCAAAGTGTTGACTGCAGCAGGTCTACGTTGTAATAAAGCAAAATGTTCGTTTTTTCAAACTGAAATAGTGTACCTGGGCCATGTGATTAATGTCCAAGGAATTCATCCCTTACAGTCACATCTTCGAGCAATCAAAGACTTGCCTCCTCCTAAGAATGTGCATGAATTGCAAGCAGTGATGGGAAAGCTTAACTATTATTTCAGATTTATTCCCAATGCCTCTCAGATTGCAGCTCCACTGCATCACTTACGTAGGAAGAATGTTCCTTTTGTATGGTCTAAAGATTGTCAGGTTGCCTTTGACAAACTAAAGTCGGCACTACTCAGTGATGCATGTTTGATTCCCTTTGACCCACAGAAGCCTGTAGTGTTAGCAGTTGACGCCTCGTCGTACGGTCTGGGTGCCGTTCTGTCGCATCGTATTGGATGTCATGATCGTCCTATTGCCTTTGCATCCAAGCTACTGACGCCAACGCAACAGAATTACAGTCAGATAGAAAAGGAGGCCTTAGCAATCATTTACGGCGTCACAAAGTTTCATCTTTATCTGTATGGCAGAAAATTCTATTTGTTGACAGACCACAAGCCTCTCACGTCGTTGTTCTCACCCACAAAGCCAATTCCGCCACGAACGGCACAAAAGCTTCAGAGATGGTCCTTGATATTGTCTAATTATCAGTATGAGATTTTGTACCGACCTACCACTAATCATGCTAACGCGGACACACTTTCCCGACTTCCGGTTGGCCAGGATGTATCATTTGATTCTTCAAAAATGGCATGTTGTCAGATAGACTCCAGAGATGCTTCCGCTGTCGCAGACTTTCCTTTGAACTCTCGTCGGGTTGCACAGGAAACAGCTGCGGATGCAGACCTAAGTGTGGTAGCACGTTTTGTTCGCTCTGGGTGGCCTGCCAGAGCCAAAGACATTGATCGGCCTCTGGTTCGACGTTATTTTGCACAACGTCATGCATTATCTTTAAGTCAGGGTGTACTGTTGTTGCATACCGACAACGATCAAGCAAGAGTGATTGTTCCTCGTTCCCTGCAACGAGAAGTGTTACGCCTCCTGCATCAAGGACATTGGGGCATTGTTAGGACAAAGCAACTGGCCAGACGTCATTGTACCTGGGTTGGTATGGACGCTCAGATAGAGAGCATGACATCACAGTGTACAGTTTGTGTGGAGCATCAGGCGGCTCCTCCACAGCGTTTCTCAGACTGGCCACGCCCCAAGGGACCATGGCAACGTTTACATATTGACTTTGCCGGACCTTTCTGGAATACGCGCTGGTTAATCGTTGTAGACGCTTTCAGCAAGTTTCCTTTTGTGATTGCCATGAACTCAACGACAGCTTCTAGTACAATCAGTGCCTCAACATCAGTGTTTTGCATCGAAGGCTTGCCTGAAACTATCGTCAGTGACAATGGACCTCAGTTTGTTAGTGCGGAATTTCAAGAGTTTTGTCGTGTGAATGGTATTCAGCATATCACCACTGCACCTTTTCACCCTCAGTCCAATGGTGAAGCAGAACGTTTCGTTCGAACATTCAAGTCTCACATGGAGAAGATGAAAGGTCAGCACTCCAGGCAGCAAGCTCTTCAAATTTTCCTGTCTACGTATCGATGCATGCCACGTGACGGCCCGTCTCCTGCCGAGCTGCTACACGGCCGCCGTCACCGCACTCTCCTTCACCTGCTGCAGCCTCCCACGCACCGAGTCGGTTCGTATGGCGCTACGCGTTTTCAGGTTTCCACGCCGGTGCTGTACAGGGTGTTTGCTGGCAACAAGAAGACATGGTTGCCGGGCACCATTCAGCGCGTGCTCGGTCGCAATATGTATGTTCTACGTTCTTCCACAGGGTCGGAGCTGCGGCGCCACGCAAACCAATTGCGTCTGCATAGGCCGCGCGATCCTGTCTCCGGTTTCTTGATTCCAGACCCAGTTCACCGCCA
The DNA here is from genome assembly GCA_026315105.1 of Locusta migratoria. Classification (NCBI taxonomy): domain Eukaryota; kingdom Metazoa; phylum Arthropoda; class Insecta; order Orthoptera; family Acrididae; genus Locusta; species Locusta migratoria. The sequence continues at coordinate 226,638,623 of CM048746.1, read as the reverse complement.
GGGAGCACAAACACATCGTTCGTCAACGGGTCCAGCGTCCCCGGACTACGAGTTCGTCCCGATGGAGATCGACGCGACGCCGCCGCTGTCGCCGCCGCAGATGACAGCGTCACCGAGAGGGACTCCGGGACCGTGCGTGCCGCCGCCGCCTGAGCCACGCACCTCAGAAGATGACCTGCTCCCTCTGGGCGGGGGGGTGCGCCCTTCCCCACGTTTCGGTGGGTTCCCTGGAGGATCGCAAGGCGGATGACGGGGCGCGGACGGCGTCTCGATCCCAGCCTTAGCTACGACGCCCGTCCCACCAGTAACGCCCCCGCCCAGGCCCTCCTCCCAGTGCCGTCGCCGTGGCCCTCAGCCCTACGCCACGACGGCGCGGCGGTTTGGGGGGGAGGGGTGTGGTGTCGCACAAGTACAAAGTGCGCGCCACCTACTTTCGCCGCGCGCCGCCATGCACGCACGGCGCGGCGTTCTGACGACGACAGCCACGAGCGCCCACTGCTGGAACGCCGCTCGTGGCCACCGCTGAAGGACTCGTCCACTTGGGACTGAGTTAGCAACCAGTTAGGACCTTCGTAATCAGATAGGCACCAGTGAAGACTTTGCTATCGTATAGGCACTAGGCAGGCCTCTAACAACTATGTATCAACATTCTGCAGTACTATGTAAAAGTTAAGTATAGTTACATTCTGTGCAATATATATCTCTTTCTAATTTACTCGAGTGTTTATAGTTTCTGGCTGCTCCCCTCCGTACCTGCACCAGCGTGCTGTCTTTGTTCCTGTGTCGGTCTCGTTCCACTCGGCCACCGACACCTACGACGAGGCTGGGACACAAAAGCGGCGACGAGGCTGGGACACAAAAGCGGCGACGAAGTTGGGACACAAGAGTTTTTAACGCAAGCTGACCGATGTAAAGGTTTATTTTTAAATTTTGATGATGCCCCAAAAAGGTGAAACACGTTGATCAAAATGAAATATTTACTACCAAGACTGTTTTTTATTATAAATTATATTGCATTGTTGCTTTTCCAGATGTCTTGATGAACAACTGTCAGTACAATAGAGATGTAGCGCTTTAGTTATCTTTGGTGACACGCATAGAGTGGAAATATCTCTGGAGTGAGCATTCAGATGGGGTGATTCTATTTACACTTCGGTAAAATCAGACGTGACGTCATTATGACGTATCCACACTATCGACGTCCAGAAGAGCGGCGCATCGACTTTTGCGATCGTTTGAGAAGCTGGTTTTGGGTTGGACAACATGATTAATTCGACATTCTTTCTGAACTGCATACTTTTTTCCTTCGTAGTTTCGTGACAAAACTAGGCCTTACTTAATATTGGTATCATGTTTTGGAAAGCACTGACGGAAATTTCAGTAAATGTAAATTGAAAATTATGTCAGAAATAACGCAGACCGAGCCTTAGCGAACGACAACTTCACACATTTTCAAAGAAAAGAACTAGTATGTTGCAGCAACTTGGCCGTAGATGAGTACCCAGTTTTACTAAATGTTTTACCTGATGTTCGCAGAGCCTCTGTAACAAATGACTGTATTAATATGCAGCTCATTTGATTTATAGTTTCGGCGAAAACATACATATACCTACGGCGACTATATGTTGTTTTTGTATGTCGCATATTTTGACATGTCCAAGTACACATTGCCGCTTCATAGCCTGGTAACCGTATTTTGTCCTCTTAGTTTAACGTAGACTCCGTACTAAAATGCAACTCGGTAGCATTTTTCGCTAGAGAAAAAGTTTCCATTAGTTTTAAACACAACCTTCACAAATGGGCCACGATGACAACATCAGATTTGGCTGAATAACGTTTCAGAGCTCATAGTGTAGGTCCTTTTTCGGAAAGTTTATAGCTTCTTACTTTCAAAAAATAAAGCAAAGTTATAGCTTTCGAAACTGTAATGAATATACCATTACCAACTGAAGATATTATCAGCTACTCCTTTAATTCGTCTGCTACAATTCCAACCGCAGTTTTGCGTCTAGAACGACCACACAAGTCGATCATGGCTCCAGTCGTCTTCGATAGTGTTGATACGTCATAATGACGTCACATCTGATTTTACCGATGTGTAAATAGAATCACCCATTCAGATGCGCAGAACACATTTTGTGTCGTCAACATCTATTGCCGTTATGGTCACGTGATCTCGGGACGACGTATGTTTGTCTGTAATGGGAATGACCTAAAGAGTGACGGTTCGATAACAGTGATTTATGTGAATGCTACTTTTCGGTAGCTGTGACATTTAGTTGTGATTTGTCACTGTGGAAATAAGAAGTTTGCGAATTCACAGCTTATTTTTTTTTTTTTTTTTTTTTTTCAAAACTTTACCAATTTACGATTTCTTCAATTTCTACGAATTCTACGATGAATAACCTATGCTACTTCAACGTGACTCACATTCTCATGTAGCAACTGGCTGTCACTGGCGAATATATATGCTAACTGTTAATTCTAGGTAAAATTTTATTTACAACCTTGGCGGCGTAGTGTGCCGATGTTGGCAACAACCATGTAATGGTCTTTGAATACTCAGTCACATAGAATAAGAGGGAGTCATTTTTCGTGTTGGCCGTGAGATAAATAATTAATGATGTTCCTGCACTATGATCAACAGATTCTTGTATGTACTCATGTGTGACCAGCAAATTTATTATCCTCGTAAAGTTAACATTTTGTTACCAACTTAACCACGCTAAGTGGCCGAGGCCATAAGTAAAATTTATCAGTATCCCTGTTCAGATAAACTGTGTCAGTGTCAGTGATTTGTTCTTACCTGCAAAGTGTGAAAATTGAAAATTTTAAAATATACTGTTCAAGTCATTAAGCGATTTGAAAGGTGAAAAGTTCGTTCTCTTGTCAAAGTCATTCCATATTTTGCAGTTTTCTATCGTTATTGATAAGGCATTGATTATTTACTTTACAGCTGCTAATATGCAAATGAAATAAGTGCTACAAAGGAATCATAGAGTTCAAAATTTACATGTGAATGGCAGTACTGAAAAAATATCAGTTTTATGAATGGACTACTGTTACACATTTTGTAAAGTGTGTGCGACTTTGTCATGAACGTAGGCTATACTATACATCAGTATGATCAATCTCTTGCTAAAAACGTGATTCGACATTCAGAAATTATCAAATGAGTTATCCCGTTTCAACGTTATATAATGCAACACAACCAAAATTCCAGGGTGTTTCAAAATGACTTGATAGTAAACCTTGACGTTCAATAGGCCTGGAAAAATTACGGATGGAATTGATTCTTCATTACTTTTTTCGGTTTTTTGTCGATTTTTTTTTTTTGTTTTTTTTTTTTTTTTTGTTTTTTTTTTTTTTTCTTTTGGAAGCTGGCACGCAAAGTCGCTTGCTGGTAACACTATTTACATTGTGCATTCTATGTGCAGTCCCTCAGTAAGAAATCTCAAGTAATTGAAAATCAAACAAACGGGCTACAAAAAATATTTCTGTTAACTCATATAACAACATGTGTAATTCACCTCTGTTATTATGAATAAACAAATGGAACTTAAGCAAAAGGCTAATTCACAATGGCCGTCACGTTAAGTTGTACGTTACGTCACGTCAACTTGCTTAGCTCTGTACCGACCAATGTAAGTGAAGCTATAACTACTATCCACGATAAAATATTTTGAGTATAGTATTAGATCTGAGAAAATAACAACGATCAAATTATTTAATGACCATAGTAAAGGTCGTGATCTTGAACAGTTGTATGTGGGAAAGTACTGAGAAGGAAAACATCATTTCAGATTATCGACATGAATTTTCTAGCGAAACCATTGACCAATATTCAAACACATAAAGCAAAACTCAGCTTTCTTCACCTCAGTGAGTTTTCATTTTGAGATATCTGAGATGCTGACATTGCTTCTGGAATAAAAACTCAGTGAAAAACAATGCAATTTGTAATGTTACATTTGAAAATCACAGTCATAAATTAAAAATTAAGAAACAACAAAAGCACAAAATCAATTACAGAGCGAGGCGAAAATAAATTTCCATGTCAACAGAAGACGATGTTGTTAAAACTTTGCTACCGAGAAACCCTAACATGACATGACATGATACTTAGTGTGTATTAACGAACAGCTTCGTCCCCAGATCACGTGATAATTCCAGTTTAATGTTGAGAACATGCGCAGAATGCAATGCTCACTCCATAGATATTTCTACTCCATGGTGTCACGTGGCACTACTATCTGCGATACTATACTTCTACAGAACCTTTCAAATAAGGGTACGTCAAACGTCATCTGTCTCCTCCAAAATCAACAGCAAAAACATCAGGATTTATTAAAACAAGTGTAAGAGTTCCTTCAGATTTTTTTCATTACAGAGATCACATCGACAGATCTTTTAGACCATTTCCTTTCTTTTCCACTCATTAGAACAATGCAACAGCGATGACCAGGTTTGATAATCAATTTTTTTTAATTGTAGAAATAGCTACATTAGTCACTAATATTTTAGTAATACTTTAATGAAATGCCTCGATACAACTGCCTGGTATTTCAAGATGGCATGACTACCTCAGCTGCAGGGTTCGATCATAGCGATGATTTTCAAAAGATGAATTTGCAGTACAGCCACAGTATAAGATATACAGTCAAGACTCTTCCATAGAGTAGAAATATCTCTGGAGTGAGCATTCAGATGCATAGAACAGATCTTGTGTTGTCAACATCTATTGCCGTTGTGGTCACGTGATCTTGCGACGACGTACATTTGTCTGTAATGGGGATCACCTAAACAGTGAATGTCCGATAACAGTGATTTCTGTCAATGCTACTTTTCGGTAGCTGTGACTTTTAGTTGTGATTTGTCATGGTTTAAAACAGGAGTTTTCAAATTCACAACTTATCCTTTCAAAACTTTACCAATTACGATTTCTCCCATTTCTGCGAATTCTACGATGAATCACTAGATATGCTACTTTAAGGTGATTCATACTTACACGTAGAAACTGGCGATTATATATGATAACTGGTAATTCTGAGTAATATTTTATTTACAACCTCGGCGGCGTAGTGGCGTGGTGTGCTCATGTTGGTAACAACCATTTAATGGTTTTTGAAAACTCAATCACAAAGAAAATAGAGATCTTTCGTGTTGGCCGTGAAATAAATAATAATGTTCCAGCACTATGAGCAACAGTTTCTTGTATGTACTCATGTGTGGTCAGTAAATTTATTAACCTCGTAAAGTTAACATTTGTAGCCAACATTACCATACTACGTGGCCGAGGCTATAAGTAAAATTTAACAGAATTTATATTCAGGTAACTGTGTCAGTGTAATGAAAGTGATAATTTCTTGCCTGTAAAGAGTGCAAATTCAAAATTTGAACAGTAGGCCTATATTGTTGAAGTCATTAAGCGATCGGAAAGGATGATAAGTCATCGTGTCAAAGCTATTCCATATTTTGCAGTTTTCTATCCTTATTATTAGGCTTCATTATGTATTTTAAAGCTGATAATATGCAAATGAAAAAATTGCTGCAAAGGAATCAGAGTTCTAATTTACAGTACTAAAAAATTCAATTTTATGAATGGACTACTGTTACACATTTGGTAAAGTGTGTCCGACTTTGTCGTGAACATAGGCTATGCTATACATCAATCTCTTGCAACAAACTTGATTCGACATACAATTTCGTTGTCTTCAGCAATTCTCAAACGAGTTATTACGTTTCAACCTCATATAGTCCAACACAACCAAAGTATTGAATGACTTTGACAAGATAACAGACTTTTCATCCTTTCGAATTGCGTAATGACTTGAGAATAAATCTGCGGCTTCAAAAGTGCCTGAAAAAAATACGAAGATGGACAATGATTCAAATTGTATAACCTTTAAACTTTGTAGTAAGCAAAAGGCTAATACATAACAAAATGGCCGTCACGTCAAGTTGTACATCACGTCACGTCAACTTGCTTAGCCCTGTGGAAGTGAAGGTATGACTGCCACCAGTGATTAAAAAAATGTAGTATAGTGTCAGGTTTGAGAAAGTAACAACGATGAAATTATTTAATGACCGTATTATAGGTCATGTCGTTGATCATTGGTATGTGGGAAAGTGCTGAGAACAAAAACATCATTTCATATTATCTACATGAATTTTCTAGTGAAACCATTGACCAATATTCAAACATATAAACTAAAACTCAGCTTTGTTCACCGCAGTAAGTTTTCATTTTCAGGTATCTAACATTCCGACATCGCTTCTGGAACAACACTCAATGCAAAAAAAAAATCAGTTCGTAATGGTACATTTGCAAATCTGGAAATTAAGAAACAACAAAATTACAAAATCGGCTACTATCACAGTACAGAGCCCGGCGAAAATAAATTTCGATGTCACCAGACGACGACGTTACAACTGAGCTGCCGAAAAACCCTAAAATGACGTGACGTGATGCTTAGCGTGAATTAACGAACTGTGTTGTTCCTAGATCACGTGACAATTCCAGCTTAAAGTTGACAAAATGCGTAGAATGCTATGCTCACTCCAGAGATATTTCTACTCTATAGACACTCCCACACATATTTCTATACATTGCGACAGCAGTGCTCCAAGCGGTCGGACAGCTATACTTCCCATTACCGTATTTGATGACGGTGAATAGTATCGTTTATATTGATTTTAACATCATTTGTTGCAATAGGACACATATTTAGTACCATAAAGTGGGTAATAACTCAAAAACAACTCCACATTTGTACTTCTTATGTTTCCTAAGAATCCTGGCAGGACAGTTAATTTACGATTTTCTTGTAACCTAGAGGTATCTCAAATGTTCAAATGTTTATTAAGCTTATGGGACTTAACTACGGGGTCATCAGTTCCTAAACTTACAAACTACTTATCTACTACCTTAGACTAAGGACGGCACAAATATCCATGCCCGAGGAGGGATTCGAACCCCCGACTGTAGTGGCCGTGCAGGCCGTGACTGGAGCGCCTCAGTCCCCTCGGGCACCGCGGCCGGCTAGAGGTTTCTACTGAAGAATTTCATCTTGTATTAAAAACATAAAACGGCTAATAAACACCAGGAGACTTGCCCTTTATCAAAAAGACGTTCGCTTTTTACACAGTCGAGTTAAGATTTCGTCAGTACAATGCCAGGAAAATCTGTGAGAAAGAAAAAAGAAACAAGCTTAGGATTAAACGTCACGTCGACAGCTTGGTCATTAGAGACGAAGCTAACGTTCGGAATTTTGGGTAAGGATGGAGAAGGAAATTGGCCGTGCCCTTTTGAAAGGAGCCATCCCGGCATGTGCCTGGAGTGATTTAGAGAAATCACGGAAAACCTAAATCAGGATGGCTGGAGGTGGATTTGAACCACCAGCCTCCCGAATGCGAGTCTAGTGCGTTACCACTGCGCCACATCGCTCGGTAAATCGGTGAGAGTGGAACGTAGGAAACATCTATGGAATTCAGTACCTACATTATTTACTGTAGCAAATAAAATAGCTTATAAAGATAATAGCGGAAACTCCGTGGCATTTGCATGTATTTGTCAGGCGACACCGCTAGCAGTGTCATTTATTGGTTCGAGTTGCAGGCTATACTTTCCTTGATATGTGTTTCCCTATTTTATTTTGTTGCGTACCAAAATTACTTTTCAAGATTTACATTTGTTACGCCATTTAAAATTTTGTGTTAGATGATAATTTCTTTTAGAGGGTAGCGCCATGAAATGTGCAACACCGTTGCGCTTCGTGATGTCAGGCGAAAATCTAACAAAAAAAATTCTGCAAGTCAAAAAATCATTTATATAAGGAACTCATAGTTAAGTGGGGCGATCTATAATGGTTTAATAATAATTATGCAGCCAAGATCGCATTTTTCATTTATTATTTGACCGGTTTCGGCGTATAATACTTATATACACTTATACTGGACTCCAAGTAGTATTGTACTTATACTTTGAAGTACCTCACTTCAAAACCGTTAGAAGATGGATATATATTTTTTACTTGTGACTACTAATTTTATGTTTAACGATGCCTCAACCTGAATGTACTCTTTTAGTATATAAAAATGTCGTGAAATTATGTAAATTACGACATGTCTGAAGATGGCGTCGAGTACGCCGAAACCGGTCAAATAATAAATGAAAAATGCGATCTTGGCTGCATAATCATTATTAAAAAATCATTTTACAAATTATTGACGAACTGTTTTTGATCTATGACAACAAAATTAAACTTTAGATCGCTCTTATTTCAGACTACTGAAGACATTTTATACTCAGTGAAATGGAGCGCGTCAGATGAAAAACTATCGCACTTACTGTAGTTGCGTTGAAGGACAAATAATACCCTTCATAATGTGTACAGTTAATATGGATATAAATCGAACCGAAAATAACAATACAAGACGTAAGCTGACGCAGTTGCCATGAGCAGATAGCCAACAAACGAAAAGCAGTGTATCAGGCTAAAAACTCGAAATGACAACGTAAATGCAAGGCATTATTTTAAATTTCTGTATAGCCTTGTGTTTCATAAAAATAATTTTTGCTTCAATACAAACAGCTGACAGTGAAGATATTGTGCTGATATTTCTAAAGCCTCAGCTACGTTTTAAATGAAAGGATTCAAATACAACTTGCTATTATACATTTGTTGTTTTAATATTAACCACATTTTAAAAAACTACACGCTATGAACAAATTACATTGATCCTTCAGTAAGAAATCTCAAGTAATTGAAAATCAAACAAACGGGCTACAAAAAATATTTCTGTTAACTCATATAACAACATGTGTAATTCACCTCTGTTATTATGAATAAACAAATGGAACTTAAGCAAAAGGCTAATTCACAATGGCCGTCACGTTAAGTTGTACGTTACGTCACGTCAACTTGCTTAGCTCTGTACCGACCAATGTAAGTGAAGCTATAACTACTATCCACGATAAAATATTTTGAGTATAGTATTAGATCTGAGAAAATGACAACGATCAAATTATTTAATGACCATAGTAAAGGTCGTGATCTTGAACAGTTGTATGTGGGAAAGTACTGAGAAGGAAAACATCATTTCAGATTATCGACATGAATTTTCTAGCGAAACCATTGACCAATATTCAAACACATAAAGCAAAACTCAGCTTTCTTCACCTCAGTGAGTTTTCATTTTGAGATATCTGAGATGCTGACATTGCTTCTGGAATAAAAACTCAGTGAAAAACAATGCAATTTGTAATGTTACATTTGCAAATCACAGTCATAAATTAAAAATTAAGAAACAACAAAAGCACAAAATCAATTACAGAGCGAGGCGAAAATAAATTTCCATGTCAACAGAAGACGATGTTGTTAAAACTTTGCTACCGAGAAACCCTAACATGACATGACATGATACTTAGTGTGTATTAACGAACAGCTTCGTCCCCAGATCACGTGATAATTCCAGTTTAATGTTGAGAACATGCGCAGAATGCAATGCTCACTCCATAGATATTTCTACTCCATGGTGTCACGTGGCACTACTATCTGCGATACTATACTTCTACAGAACCTTTCAAATAAGGGTACGTCAAACGTCATCTGTCTCCTCCAAAATCAACAGCAAAAACATCAGGATTTATTAAAACAAGTGTAAGAGTTCCTTCAGATTTTTTTCATTACAGAGATCACATCGACAGATCTTTTAGACCATTTCCTTTCTTTTCCACTCATTAGAACAATGCAACAGCGATGACCAGGTTTGATAATCAATTTTTTTTAATTGTAGAAATAGCTACATTAGTCACTAATATTTTAGTAATACTTTAATGAAATGCCTCGATACAACTGCCTGGTATTTCAAGATGGCATGACTACCTCAGCTGCAGGGTTCGATCATAGCGATGATTTTCAAAAGATGAATTTGCAGTACAGCCACAGTATAAGATATACAGTCAAGACTCTTCCATAGAGTAGAAATATCTCTGGAGTGAGCATTCAGATGCATAGAACAGATCTTGTGTTGTCAACATCTATTGCCGTTGTGGTCACGTGATCTTGCGACGACGTACATTTGTCTGTAATGGGGATCACCTAAACAGTGAATGTCCGATAACAGTGATTTCTGTCAATGCTACTTTTCGGTAGCTGTGACTTTTAGTTGTGATTTGTCATGGTTTAAAACAGGAGTTTTCAAATTCACAACTTATCCTTTCAAAACTTTACCAATTACGATTTCTCCCATTTCTGCGAATTCTACGATGAATCACTAGATATGCTACTTTAAGGTGATTCATACTTACACGTAGAAACTGGCGATTATATATGATAACTGGTAATTCTGAGTAATATTTTATTTACAACCTCGGCGGCGTAGTGGCGTGGTGTGCTCATGTTGGTAACAACCATTTAATGGTTTTTGAAAACTCAATCACAAAGAAAATAGAGATCTTTCGTGTTGGCCGTGAAATAAATAATAATGTTCCAGCACTATGAGCAACAGTTTCTTGTATGTACTCATGTGTGGTCAGTAAATTTATTAACCTCGTAAAGTTAACATTTGTAGCCAACATTACCATACTACGTGGCCGAGGCTATAAGTAAAATTTAACAGAATTTATATTCAGGTAACTGTGTCAGTGTAATGAAAGTGATAATTTCTTGCCTGTAAAGAGTGCAAATTCAAAATTTGAACAGTAGGCCTATATTGTTGAAGTCATTAAGCGATCGGAAAGGATGATAAGTCATCGTGTCAAAGCTATTCCATATTTTGCAGTTTTCTATCCTTATTGTTAGGCTTCATTATGTATTTTAAAGCTGATAATATGCAAATGAAAAAATTGCTGCAAAGGAATCAGAGTTCTAATTTACAGTACTAAAAAAATTCAATTTTATGAATGGACTACTGTTACACATTTGGTAAAGTGTGTCCGACTTTGTCGTGAACATAGGCTATGCTATACATCAATCTCTTGCAACAAACTTGATTCGACATACAATTTCGTTGTCTTCAGCAATTCTCAAACGAGTTATTACGTTTCAACCTCATATAGTCCAACACAACCAAAGTATTGAATGACTTTGACAAGATAACAGACTTTTCATCCTTTCGAATTGCGTAATGACTTGAGAATAAATCTGCGGCTTCAAAAGTGCCTGAAAAAAATACGAAGATGGATAATGATTCAAATTGTATAACCTTTAAACTTTGTAGTAAGCAAAAGGCTAATACATAACAAAATGGCCGTCACGTCAAGTTGTACATCACGTCACGTCAACTTGCTTAGCCCTGTGGAAGTGAAGGTATGACTGCCACCAGTGATTAAAAAAATGTAGTATAGTGTCAGGTTTGAGAAAGTAACAACGATGAAATTATTTAATGATCGTATTATAGGTCATGTCGTTGATCATTGGTATGTGGGAAAGTGCTGAGAACAAAAACATCATTTCATATTATCTACATGAATTTTCTAGTGAAACCATTGACCAATATTCAAACATATAAACTAAAACTCAGCTTTGTTCACCGCAGTAAGTTTTCATTTTCAGGTATCTAACATTCCGACATTGCTTCTGGAACAACACTCAATGCAAAAAAAAAAATCAGTTCGTAATGGTACATTTGCAAATCTGGAAATTAAGAAACAACAAAATTACAAAATCGGCTACTATCACAGTACAGAGCCCGGCGAAAATAAATTTCGATGTCACCAGACGACGACGTTACAACTGAGCTGCCGAAAAACCCTAAAATGACGTGACGTGATGCTTAGCGTGAATTAACGAACTGTGTTGTTCCTAGATCACGTGACAATTCCAGCTTAAAGTTGACAAAATGCGTAGAATGCTATGCTCACTCCAGAGATATTTCTACTCTATAGACACTCCCACACATATTTCTATACATTGCGACAGCAGTGCTCCAAGCGGTCGGACAGCTATACTTCCCATTACCGTATTTGATGACGGCGAATAGTATCGTTTATATTGATTTTAACATCATTTGTTGCAATAGGACACATATTTAGTACCATAAAGTGGGTAATAACTCAAAAACAACTCCACATTTGTACTTCTTATGTTTCCTAAGAATCCTGGCAGGACAGTTAATTTACGATTTTCTTGTAACCTAGAGGTATCTCAAATGTTCAAATGTTTATTAAGCTTATGGGACTTAACTACGGGGTCATCAGTTCCTAAACTTACAAACTACTTATCTACTACCTTAGACTAAGGACGGCACAAATATCCATGCCCGAGGAGGGATTCGAACCCCCGACTGTAGTGGCCGTGCAGGCCGTGACTGGAGCGCCTCAGTCCCCTCGGGCACCGCGGCCGGCTAGAGGTTTCTACTGAAGAATTTCATCTTGTATTAAAAACATAAAACGGCTAATAAACACCAGGAGACTTGCCCTTTATCAAAAAGACGTTCGCTTTTTACACATTCGAGTTAAGATTTCGTCAGTACAATGCCAGGAAAATCTGTGAGAAAGAAAAAAGAAACAAGCTTAGGATTAAACGTCACGTCGACAGCTTGGTCATTAGAGACGAAGCTAACGTTCGGAATTTTGGGTAAGGATGGAGAAGGAAATTGGCCGTGCCCTTTTGAAAGGAGCCATCCCGGCATGTGCCTGGAGTGATTTAGAGAAATCACGGAAAACCTAAATCAGGATGGCTGGAGGTGGATTTGAACCACCAGCCTCCCGAATGCGAGTCTAGTGCGTTACCACTGCGCCACATCGCTCGGTAAATCGGTGAGAGTGGAACGTAGGAAACATCTATGGAATTCAGTACCTACATTATTTACTGTAGCAAATAAAATAGCTTATAAAGATAATAGCGGAAACTCCGTGGCATTTGCATGTATTTGTCAGGCGACACCGCTAGCAGTGTCATTTATTGGTTCGAGTTGCAGGCTATACTTTCCTTGATATGTGTTTCCCTATTTTATTTTGTTGCGTACCAAAATTACTTTTCAAGATTTACATTTGTTACGCCATTTAAAATTTTGTGTTAGATGATAATTTCTTTTAGAGGGTAGCGCCATGAAATGTGCAACACCGTTGCGCTTCGTGATGTCAGGCGAAAATCTAACAAAAAAAATTCTGCAAGTCAAAAAATCATTTATATAAGGAACTCATAGTTAAGTGGGGCGATCTATAATGGTTTAATAATAATTATGCAGCCAAGATCGCATTTTTCATTTATTATTTGACCGGTTTCGGCGTATAACACTTATATACACTTATACTGGACTCCAAGTAGTATTGTACTTATACTTTGAAGTACCTCACTTCAAAACCGTTAGAAGATGGATATATATTTTTTACTTGTGACTACTAATTTTATGTTTAACGATGCCTCAACCTGGATGTACTCTTTTAGTATATAAAAATGTCGTGAAATTATGTAAATTACGACATGTCTGAAGATGGCGTCGAGTACGCCGAAACCGGTCAAATAATAAATGAAAAATGCGATCTTGGCTGCATAATCATTATTAAAAAATCATTTTACAAATTATTGACGAACTGTTTTTGATCTATGACAACAAAATTAAACTTTAGATCGCTCTTATTTCAGACTACTGAAGACATTTTATACTCAGTGAAATGGAGCGCGTCAGATGAAAAACTATCGCACTTACTGTAGTTGCGTTGAAGGACAAATAATACCCTTCATAATGTGTACAGTTAATATGGATATAAATCGAACCGAAAATAACAATACAAGACGTAAGCTGACGCAGTTGCCATGAGCAGATAGCCAACAAACGAAAAGCAGTGTATCAGGCTAAAAACTCGAAATGACAACGTAAATGCAAGGCATTATTTTAAATTTCTGTATAGCCTTGTGTTTCATAAAAATAATTTTTGCTTCAATACAAACAGCTGACAGTGAAGATATTGTGCTGATATTTCTAAAGCCTCAGCTACGTTTTAAATGAAAGGATTCAAATACAACTTGCTATTATACATTTGTTGTTTTAATATTAACCACATTTTAAAAAACTACACGCTATGAACAAATTACATTGATCCTTGGCTTTACAAAATCTTATTTCTGAAATCTTTCTACACTAAATAGTTTGGATATGCTGGTAATATATAACTTTTTTTAATGGTCTGGACCCTTATTTCTCAAAATTTTATCCAAGTCACCTCTTCACTTACGAATAACCCACTCCCTGTATCCACAAAGAACTTTTAAAAAAGGTTAAATCAACTCGTTAAAGACACTTTTTATAAAAAGTAAACGATCTCATCAGGTCTAATTGTAGCCTCCTTAAACTACCGTATTTAGAAATCTCTATTTTTCGGGACTTCAAAAAAGATTTTGGAACGCATAGGTTTGTAGTTACCTATTACAGCCGTATGCAGTACACACACTACCTTTTCCTACCATTTCCTACTTTCATAAAGTACTCCGATGAATTATCTAAGTTGACATTACTTGACATTGCTGGTTGCGGAGGTGATCTGATAGGTTAATAATCTTCCAAAGTGAACCTCTAAGATCTCAAAATATTTAATGAGGACCAGTTTCAGTGGGCTATGCACCATCATCTGGTCATATCAGATTATACAAACTGGATATCTTATTTGAAAACTGGACAGTAAATAATACGCGCAACATAGCACTTACACGGAAAGTACTTGGGCTCTAACAAACACATATACACCAAAATCGTATGAGAGATAATGTAAATGTCCCTTATTGCACTAGTGATACTCCCGCATCTGCAAAACTCTGCAGTCGTCCGTTAGAGAGCTCTCCGTGTGCCATGCCACATTGCACTTTGACCTGTCGGTTCGCCAGTAGTGACGGTGCAGTGTGCCTACGAAGTGGCGTTTTGTGACGTTATTTGTGCGGTGAAGCGTCACATGGTGTGACGATTGGAAATCAATCCTGCTAATGTATTGCGATTGATTGAGATGAAGTTACGAAGAACCCTTCATCGTAAAGATGGTATTAGTGTAGAAGATGAATCATTCGCATGCTTTCTCGTATCTGTTATAGAACAGAAATATGAGCGTCTGTTAGATACTGTTGTAACATTAACACATAAGGATGATAATAGGAATGATAATGACGAACAACTCATTGCAGGCTGTAGTGCTACGGTAAGTGCGGGAAGAGGCAATGGAAGCAGTGGCAGTGAATACCAACAGTCTTCCGAGAAAAAGGTTAAAGTTGCAACTATCATCACGGCTTTGATGACAATACTCCAGGGAACATGTATGATGATTATTACATAAGTTATAGTTAAGATATCTGCATTACGTATGGCGTCTATAATTACATCTATAGTGCTATCTGGAGCATGAGTGCAGAGTTTTGTATAAAAACAACACCCACCAGCACACTGAGGTGTACGTAGAGATTCTGTAACCAAACGTTCATACAGATATGTCTGTTCGAGCCCATGTACTTTCCTTGTTAGTCTAAATGTAAAAATACATAAAATATCACAGCTTGTAAGGTACTCAAAGCTGTGATGTTTTAATATATCCATAGAGAGTGACCTGGTGAAGATAGGATCAGCGATGCATACTAGTCTAGAACTTGTGTCTGTTTTGAGACGCATGATTAGCCTCATTTGAACTCTTCTTATGGAGAGTAAACATGGAACGGCTGCTTATTTCAGATGTAGGTCCTATTTTGGTGTAATTCCTGTGTATGCTGTCTGTAGGATGGACTACACTAGCCATGCCTACACCTCAACAGGAAAGGTTAGGGAAAGATGTTCAGGATTGAATTCAAGTAACTTGTGGGGGGAGACACTTTCACAAATGGTAAAATACCAGTCGTAAAAGGTGTCAGACGTATAGGGAGGGAGGAAGAGGAAAGAAAACCAGTTTTAAGAGACTTTGGGAAACACCATAAATTTTGGAAAACAGATGAACAGGCGATAGATGTTAGCAAACAATGTGTAACAGAAAGTACTCCGAAAATGCCTGTACGTCTTTGTCCAACCAATTATATTCTCAGAATGCAGCGGAGTGTACATTGATATGAATCTTTGTGGCAGATTAAAATTGTGTTTGGGAACTGGGATTCGAACCTGGGACTTTTGCCTTTCGCGTACAAGCTTTTTACCGTCTGAGATATCCCGACACGCTTCACGGTCCGACCTCACAACTTTACTTCTGCCAGTACCTCGCCTCCTACTTTCCAAACTTCACAGATGTTCTCCTGAACGAAATCACAATATATTCCTAAACCGTCAAGAAGCTCTATTGGGTTTTTTAACAGGAAGAAACAATGCAATCGTTCTTGCTGGTGACTTTAATACAGACTTTTATGCAGTATTCCAGTAATCATTTATTGCAATCAATAACAATGTCTTTCAATCTAACACATACCGTAAACTTTCCAACTAGTATAACTAAATCCTGTAGAACAGCCTTTGATAATCTTTTTATAGACAAACCAAAGGAATAAATATATCATGAAGATAATAGTCAATTAATGGCCAATCAGATCATGACATGCAGCTCTTTGTTTTTGGTGCAGATTCCAAGCAGATTATGAAGCCTGCTAAATCTAAATCTAAATCTAAATCCATCAAAATTTGAGTGTTTCAGAAAACTGATCAAAAATACTAACTGTAAAGATGTTTTTGTGCTCATTACATGAATGGAAAAAAATCATTAATAATGTCTGTATCATGTTTGAAAACTGTTTTCCACTAAAAATAACTCAAATTAAGGAGACGTCTATAATAAAAATATTGGATTACAAAAGGAATAAAGATTTCCTTTAAGACGAAAAAGGAAATGTATCTATCAGCCAAGAATAGCTCCAATGCCGATGATTTACCTAATTATAAGGAAAAGTGTAAAATATTAAGAAAAGTAATTCAGACATCTAAAAAAAAGGCACTATGAGAAGAAGATAGCAATGACAGGCAACAAAATGAAAACAATATTGGATATAGTGAAGGAGAAGACTAATAGAATCAGAAAGGAACAGAAGCAGATAGTATTAAAAGTAAATGATACATTACTAACTTATGGCCATAGTGTAGCAAATTTATTTAATAGGTACTTTATATCTGACTCTGATAGTGTGGATTTGATATGGTCGGTAAATAATGTTCTCGAATGTCTAAAACTAGCATTTACAAATAACTTCAGATACATGAATACGTCACCAATAAAACTTCCATAGTAAAATCTTTAAAAACAAAGAATTGTAGTGGTTATGATGGAAATATCGACAATATTAAGCAGTGTTCTTGTGAGTTTAGCACAATTTTAAGTTATTCGTGTAACTGCTCTAGTATAACTAGAACATTTCCCGATTGGGTGAAATATGCAGATATTAAACCTCTATTCAAGGAAGGAAATATCATCGAACTACAGACCGATTACACTTTTGCCAGAATTCTCGAAAATTCTAGAAAAGGTAATGTACAAGCAGCTGGACATATTGTCTAGCACAATGTTTGGATTTCTGAAAGGTTTCAATATGTCGAAGGCTATTTGCACCTAAAGTGTGATTGTACATCATTAGACCTTATTAACGATGTCTGTGTAACGAAAGGAGTTAGCGATCGTGACATCGTCATAGCGTCTATAGTGACCAAAGTTTAGAAACCAATCAAGAAGGCTAGGAGCGTGTTTTTTTTAGGAAGAGACGATAAGCAATTGTTAGGATTGCTCTTAGAAAATAATGTACTTCGTTTAGTTCCTGTACAATGGCTATAGCAGAATTGTAGACTAAATTTAAATGCATTGTAAATAAAGGGTTAGAGAAATATGTGCCTGTGAAGTCGATTAAGGATGGAAAAGATCCACCGTGGTATAATAATAATGTTAGAAAGCTGCTGAGAAAGCAACGGCTGTTGCACTCTCGGTTCAAAAAAGAACACGCAAATGATAGGTAAAAGTTAGTAGAGATTCGTACGTCTATAAAAATATCGATGCGCGAAGCAGACATTAATTACCACAGCCATACCCTAGCTAAAGATCACTCCGAGAACCCGAAGAAATTCTCGTCCTATGTAAAATCGATCAGCGGGTCAAAGCCCACTATCCAGTCACTCGTTGGTCATTCCGGGGCGGTAATAGAAAAAAGCAAACGAAAAGCTGACGTTCTCAGTTTAACCTTTAAGAAATCTTTCACGCAGGAGGACCGAGCAAATGTACCATCATTTTATCAACTTAAAAACTCGGAAATGGAGGACATAGAAATAGGTATTTCCGGTGTAGAGAAGAAGCTGAGAGAGCTAAATGCGAAAACGTCTGCTGGTCCGGATGGAATACCAGTTCGGTTTTACAAAGAGTAACCTGTGGCATTAGTCCCTTACTTAGCTTGCATTATCGCGAATCTTCAATTCAGTGCAAAGTTCCTACTTATTGCAAGAAAGCGCAGGTGACTCCCGTTTATAAGAAAGGAAAGAGAACTGGCCCACATAATAACATACCAAAATCGTTGACATCAGTTTCCTGTAGAATTTTGGACCATTTCTCAGTTCGAATAAAGTAAATTTCCTTGAGACAGAAAAGCTTCTTTCTATGAATCAGCACGGGTGTAGGAAACACTGTTCATGTGAAACACAGCTTGCCCTTTACTTTTTGACGCGGTGCCACAATGCAGACTGCTAACGAAGATACGAGCTTATGGAATAGGTTCACGGATTTGTGACTGGCTGGAAGACTTCCTAAGTAATAGAACGCAGTACGTTGTTCTCGATGGCGATTGTTCATCAGAGACGAGTGTATCGTCAGGCGTGCCCCAGAGGAGTTTGATAGGACCGCTGTTATTTTCTATCTATATAAATGATATGATTGACAGAGTAACTTGTAATTTGCGGCTGTTCGCTGATGATGCCGTGGTGTATGGGACGGTTTCGTCTTTAATTGACTGTAATAGCATACAGAATGACTTAGACAAAATTTCTAGTTGGTGCAGAGAATGGCAGCTAGCTCTCAACGTAGAAAAATGTAAGGTTATGCGCATGAGTAGGAAAATCAATCCCATAATGTTCAAATACAGCATTAGTAGTGAGCTTCTTCATGCAGTCGCGTCGTTCAAATATCTAGTCGTATCATTGCAGAGCGATATGAAATGGAACGAACATGTAAGGACAGTTGTGAGTAAGGCGGACAGCCGACTTCGGTTTAATGGGAGAATTTTTGGAAGATGTACTTCATCTGTAAAGGAGACCACTTATAAAACGCTTGTACGACCACGTCTTGAGTATTGCTCAAGTGTTTGGAACCCGCATCAGATCAATTTAAAATAAGACATAGAAGCAGTTCAGAAGCGAGCAGTTAGATTCGTTACTGGTAACTTCGACCAATGCGCGAGTGTTACAGAAATGCTCCGGGAACTCAAATAGGGATCGCTGGAAGAAAGGCGACGTTCTTTTCGAGAAATTCTGTAGAGGAAATTTACAGGTCCAGAATTGGAAGCTGAGTGTGGAAAGCTCTTCCTGCCGCCTACTTACCCTTCGAGAAATTAGGACTTGTACGGAGGCATATAGGCATTATTTTTTTCCCTCAGAAACACACATTTTCAATAATTTACCAGCAACCATAAAAAAAATTTTAGCTACAAATAAACATCAGTTTAAGTGGAGCCAAAACTTACTAGTGGCCAACTCCTACTTCACGGACTATTTTTAATAGATTAGATTAGATTAATAATTGTTCCATACATCTTATATTCAACAATTCTCAATGATGTGGAACGTGCTGGCCGCGGTGGCCGAGGGGACTGAGGCGCTCCAGTCACGGTCTGCACGGCCACTACGGTCGGGGGTTCGAATCCCCCCCTCGGGCATGGATATTTGTGCCGTCCTTAGTCTTAGCTAGTTCATGAGTAGTTTGTAAGTTTAGGGACTGATGACCACGTGGTTAAGTCCCATAAGCTACACAAACATTTGAACATTTGATGTGAAACGTGTCAGAACCAAATGAAGTATATGTATGCTATTATGATCATTATATCAGCTTCTAACAAAAATTAAAATAAATAAAAAGTTGATGTTCCATATCTATACGATCTCGTCAACATGGATATATGCAATGAACAATTAATCTAACCTAGAAATGAATTTTATATTACATAGTACATCAGAAGTCTAGCGAGAAATTTTTAATAAAATTTTATTCATCATGTTTTATTTTCAAGGTCTTATTTATATAAATTTTAGTGTATCAACGCTTGTATATTACGGTGTTTTTAGGTTATTAAAATCTGGTCTCTAGTCATTAGTCCACGAAGAGATTAGCTTTTAATGCTTTTCAGGTGTGTTCAGATGGTTTCTACAAACGCAAGATTGAATTCAGCACGTAGTTTACGTCCTACTTCCTTAAAAAAAAAAAAAAAAAAAAAAAAAAAAAAAAAAAAAATCCGGAAAAAATCCTTAGTATTGGAACCTTAAAAGTGACTAGCGAATGTCCGCGAATATTCAGAAATAAATTTTTTTCATGGTTTTCACATGGTCATGTAACATCTATGGAATACGTAGTGGTCCTCTTCGCTTCATTCGATCATTCAAATCACATTCGCAAGTATACAGCATTCACTTTGAGAAAAAATAACCACAGTTCCGTGGTTTTTAGACGACATACACTAGACAGTGACCATATCGCTCAGCAGCGATTTGTCTACAATATGTGGTAGCGATTTCGTAGTATTCATTACTGCGAATGCAAATGACAAAAGATAAAATCCGTAATCAAGCAGTTACTTGTTTATTTCAAGGGTTCAATTAATTAATTTGCAGATTCACTAATAAGACGTCAGCCTTTTAAACTGAAACAATTATATCTTTTGTTTTCAAGGAGCAATACGATAAGGAAAAATACTGCTGCGAAACATCCTTTCACCTTACACCAAGCCTCTATTTTCAGTCGGTCTTTCTTTACCGGCTCAAGTGGTCGTGTAACGTTACTCCAAGAACGGAATATTCCTTCTCAGGCAACGGATATCGGCCCCCTTGAGTCAACTTCATTAAACATCGGTAAGCACCCTTGGTTCACTTTCAAGAAGCTCTGCCGACAATCTCGAGTGACGCGGAATAATGCCATCTGGTGGCGTCCTCCTGAATTAAATATCCGCTCCGTCATTCACTCAATTGCAGGGCACTTTCTTTTGAATAAGCAACGGTATTTTTATCTCTGAAAACAACAGAGACTAATAAAATTACTCTGAGGAAACACATTACTAAAAACGACACCATTAATGCCAAAAAAGACATTACTAATAACGAGACATAAGAAATACCAAAACAAAAATCTTATACACATGATGACACGTTATGAAAACGTTATGCATGGATCAGTTGGAACACAATATTCTTGTCACTTTTATCGTGTTTGTTTTTGTTACATCCTGTTGTCTGAAGGACGGCTTATGACTCTGCTGCCAGCCCGTCTGTATGTTTATGTACACTCTTCAGTACAGTGCGCGCTGAAATGAAATTTACTGCCAGGTTAACAGTGTTTGCCGGCATACCTGGAAGAAATGATATTGCGGAGACGCGACATGGATTAACTACAGTCTGCGGGACCTTCCCAGAACGAAATGTTTACTGTGCGGCGGAGGGTGTACTGATGTGAAGGAAGTCACGTAGAGTAACCGTACTTTGAAGTCTCCAGTGTATTGAGTACCTACTTTCTTGTTGTGAATGTGGTCACTGCGGCATATCCTCAATGGATGCTTTTAGTTGCCCGTTGAAGAGTCCAAATTCGTCAGGGTCGTGTTAAGCTCAGACGAAGTTTAAGCAGCGGATTTTTACACTGAGACTGCAATATTCATCGTAATTATACGACGATATTACGAACTCGGTAATATTTATTGACTTTATTTACGGCAGATGAGTTCTGGTGGTGTTCAAAATGTTCAAATGTTTGTAAATCTAAGGGACTTAACTAGGTTGGTCATTGGTCTCTAAGCTTACAAACTACTTGATACAGTGGTATATCTGGTAGAGGTTTAAATAAAGGTCAGAGCTTGAAAAAACAATTTATTACATATTGTTATCAAAGTGAACACAATACATAAAGATTTTTATAATATGAACTTAAAACTGATACATGAGACAAGAAATTTAAAACAAAAGGCTATAACCGTTCCCTCCTCCCCCCCCCCCACCCCCTATTTTTTTTAACTTTGAGCAAAGTAATTCGGTCTTAAGGACCCACAACTAATACATATTAATAAAATGCCTTGAATAGTGGACAAGAACACAGTGATCAAACTTTTGTTGTTGAGCAAATCAAACAGTAAGCAACAAGTACTGCTTACTAACGGACGGCTTGAAGAGCCTTAAGAATTACGAAAAGTTAACAATAAATAAAACAAAACACAATTACTACAGACATTCCCTTACATAAATTGCAATGGCTGAAGGCCGAAAAACGAGCAAAGTTTGGTTTGGTAAGTATGAATTGAAATAGTAAAAGAAAAATAAACACCAATAAGATTAAGGTATACACAGTCATCGCATACGCAGATGATCTTCTAGTGGTTGTCTCCACCAACAACAGGGCCTAGCTAGAGGAGAAGGCACGTGAAACACTGACAACAATAAAACAGTGGTGCGAACACAACAAACTCAAGATGGCAGCCAACGAAACGACATACACTCTACTCAAAGGGTCATTACAACAAAACCCATCAGTTAAATTAGACAACACAAATATAAAACGAACAGTAGTCAGACGCTATCTGGGTGTCCACATTGATGAAAGAAAATTTCCACGAACACATTAAGATAACCACAGATAAAGCAGAGAAAATACTACACAAATTGGCAAGGCTTAATTCAACCATGAACAGACTGCCTCTGTCAACTATACGAACATATCACTGTGCTCTCTTCGAGTCAGTATTATGCTTTGCAGCTAGTACCTATGCCCAAAGATTGAGCCTAGTAACCAACAAAACAATTGTGAGACGTTGGCAGAGAAGTGAGTTATTACAACTTACAGGTGCATTCAAATCAGCACCGATAGAAACGCTATGCGTCCTTCTCGGTATCTGTCCAGTTGACATCCCAATAAAATATAGAGCTGCAGCATACTGGCTTAAAATGGGGAATCTAGACAAAGTGCACGAAATAACTGGCACACATATCGTAACAAACCGCCAACTGAGAACATGGCGAACGAACACATGGCAACAGAAATGGGAGGCCTGCGAAAAGGGACGTAGACTGTATACACTACTACCAGACATTGGAGAAAGAAAAAGGATGAAGCATATCGACCCCAGCCGCGGTATGGTTCACTTCCTTACAGGACATGGTCCATATCCCACTCACCTGTTCCGAATGGGACTGGGCGACACCAACACTTGCACCTGCCGAAACACCGAAGGCTCCCCTGAACACATCGTCTTACTCTGCGGACGATAGACACATGTCAGCGACACACAGCAGTTTGAATTTACAACAGACGATACGATATATGACGTAATAAGACACGAACAAAAACGGACACAACTCAACACACTAGCAGACATATATCCAAAGCAACGCACGAAGAATACAAAAGGACAAGGCCCTACAGTAGGCGTGCCCATGTGCCCCGCAGAGTGGACAGGTATAGTTGGGAACAAACAGACGAGGAAGAAGGCGATGAAACTTTCATAAACGAAGGAAGTGACGCCGATGAGACTCAAGATTGACAAGGGAGCAATCTCCCACTGTCAACTTCCCAAACCAGACTTTCTTTACATTAATAAGGACATGAAAGAGCAAACAATATAAAGAGAAGAGACTAATATCACCAAAACCATGGAAACTGTGCTGGGTGATCAGTGGCTTGAAGGAAACATTCCAAGGTACTCAACGCCCAGCACAGTACAATGCAGCTAACCTTAAGGACAGAAAACACCCTGTATATATATATATACTTTAGATATTATTCCTTTCTTTTCTATTACGTTGTTTAGCCCAATTACAATTAACAAATTTCAGAATACATGGAATTTCGACATATGTATAACAACCATGTAACCAATCATGTTTTTATGTTCTCCAATATATCTAACTATTGTAAAATGTACGAATTGTAATTTTTTATATTATAATTGTAGTAACAAGTGTAAGCACTTATATATATGTATTTTCTCTTTGCTTTTTTTTTTTTTTTTGTATAGTCTATGGGACTTAACTACGGGCGAACTAGGACGGCACAAATATCCATGCCCGAGGGGGGATTCGAACCCCCGACCGTATTGGCCGTGCAGAACGTGACTTCTTTGGTTCCCCCCCCCCCGCCTCTTATTTCTATTTATCTAAAATAATCAAATTATGTAACATTAATGAACTAATGTGTAAAATGTAAAACTACAAATGTACGTCCTGCTTTATATTAAAAGGTAGCAGGATTATAAATGATAAATAAATAAATAATATACACAGTCAAGTTTATCCCAAGTTTGGGGCAAGAAACACTCAAGTCAGGCCACTGCAACCCAGGAAGAATGTCAGGAGAGGACTCTGGCTAAACAACGTGTTTGGTCCTTATCCCTGCGTGAGAACACCAGCTCGGAAAGGAAGGAACTATTCGAATAAAAGGAAAACTGCCCAAAATACATCCGCACGTGGGTCAGACACAAAGCGGACGGAAATATTTGCTGCAGAGTATCAAAATAAAGTCTCCAGTACACTTAACAATTTTTGATTGATTAGAATTAACTGGCAAAGCGGTAAACCGACTTGAAAGGAGCCAAAATGGCACCTAAGGCTAATGATCATTAAGTGCAAAGGACGCGGACAAACATAGGACATAGGGGAAAAAATAGACACACACACACATACACAGTGTACAGAGACTGGACACAGAAAACATAACACCCGCCGAAAAGGCACAATTAACTGAAGGAGAGTTCACAGACAAGCCTGGTTCATGTAGTTTAACAAACATCGAGCACTGACAACAGACTGCACACACAGGCAACAGTAGACGCCGGAAAATTAACTGGCAGCAGCACAAGATCACTTAAATAGCAGAAGTAGTTCGCGATCCCACGATAACACACTTCACACCAGGCACTGAACGAAGTCGTGTTCACATCAGATACTCACACTGTCCAAATGCGGCTGGAATAGCTGTTGCAGACCGACGAAAGAAGAGCGGCAGTCGAGAGAGGCAGGAGGCACCAGGCGCCCTGGAGGCAGGTGACATCACACAGCGGCCAGCACGACAAACACCCACAAGGGGAACACCAAGTATGGTACCAACGGATTTTGGTGGGTCGCAGGTATGCTGTGAGGGAATTCCTCCAGACCAATAACCTAAAAGGATTTCTTCCAATAGGCCTTGATTTCTAAGAAAATCTAGATCAAATTCACAGCAAATTACCAAGCATAACTTGTCTACTTATACATGGCGGTTACTGCTCAGCGAGACAGCGTGGTGTAATCGGCAAGGTGCTAGGCTCCCATGCAGGAGACCCGGATTCGATACATAGCGGCAAACCATTTTTAAAAATTGTAATTGCTACTTTTTATATTTAAAAAAATTTAAAAAATAGTTAAGCAAAGAAAAATATATAAAGAAAGAAAAACAAAAATAATGAAAAGTCAAACGATTAAAAAATAATCAAGAAAATAAAAATAATAAAATATCTTCCCCTTCGGGTCATTTATTTTTCACTTTTCTTCATTTCCGAAGAGGTTTCGTGTGATAGACCTGCTTCTGTCATAGCGCATTTGTTCCCCACGTTGCACTACTTGCCGCACGCATGAACGACACGCTACAAATGACTAACCGACTGGCTGTACCATAATAGCCTACTGGGACGCGTCACGTGGGTACACGCGTCATAGGAGGAGATAAAAACAGCAAAAAAATCAAATGTTTGTTAAGCTTATGGGACTTAACTACGGGGTCATCAGTCCCTAAACTTACAAACTACTTATGAACTACTTACGAACTAGGACGGCACAACTATCCATGCCCGAGGGGGGATTCGAACCCCCGACCGTAGTGGCCGTGCTGACCGTGACTGGAGCGCCTCAGTCACCTCGGCCACCGCGGCCGGCATAAAAACAGCAGTCAGGAACTGTAAACATAGGTACTAAATGTTGCCCAAATATTATAGGTATTAACAAAAGACTGTTTACTGATTTCGCCTTAAAAGTGTGCTTCGAAAAAACAAAATGAATAAAATAATCGTCGCGCAATACATAACATATTGAGCGAATATTACATGTTTTTATCCTGACCATTTACTGCAAACGTTTACATAAGAATGGTTATAAAAATGCACAATCATCGGACAGGTGTGAAAAGTAATTGACCCAGGCAGCCTCGCACCTTGCCGATTACACCATGCTGTCTCGCTGAGCGGTAACCGCCATGTTTAAGTAGACACGTTACGCGTGGTAATTTGCTGCGAATTTGATTTCGTTTTTCTTAGAAATCAAGGCCCATTGGAACAAATCCTTTTAGCTTGATGGTCTGGAGGAATTCCCTCACAACATAGCTACGACTCATCAAATTCCGTTGCTACCATACTTGGTGTTCCCCCCTGTTAGTGGAACGGGCGCCGCACAGCACGAAGAAGGTAGGCGCGGCGTCCGGTATCCGCCGTTGCAGTCCCCGGCTCAGCCAAACTTAAGTTGCCCCGTACATGTTACAGAGCACTCTTCGTAACTCGCGTCGACGCGGCACGCTAGGGCCACTTGCGCAGTCGCCCAACTAGACAAACGACCCACGCGGTTCCACCGAGCGACGCTGTCCGAGTTTCCGGGAAGCCCTCCTCCAAGTGACGTGGTAAACTGCTGTCAGCTCATCTAAACAACTCTCGCGTGAAACTGCCCTCACTCTGTTGCTGCTAGAACCCCCTCTCGCTCGGTGCGCGCGCCGCTAGATAAGGCATCGATCCTCGCAAAGAGACTGCGTACTAGCAAACATATGACGAGCGCTAGAGCATGCAGCGCCGCGATTGCCGGAAGAAAAGAATATCGACAGGGCAGCACCAGAAATCATAGCACCGAGGTACTACCAAGTCAGACAATAAATAATTAAAAACGAATGAGATGCAGACCAACAGAAATAAGGTAGCGAAGAAAGTGCTGGAATAAAATCATTGAAATACAAATACATAGCCAGCACGTCTCACTAATTACACTAACTTGATAAGGATAACACAAACACCCTTGCCCGAGGGAGGAAACGAACCCCCGACGGCAGACGGCAGCGCGCACCGCAGCTGGGCGCCTTAGTGCGCGCGGCACTTCTGCAGCGGCTCTAGTGGTGCAAATTCCCTGATAACCAGTAAATGAGCCAATCTTTCTTTCTCTTGAGTCCTTTTCCCGCTTAAGCAGGGTCGGCTTTGGTTATTCGGATGTGGCATTTTAATATTGACGGGGTGGCTGGATACCCTTCCTACCGCCACCCCATGAACCCCGGAAGGAAATGTGTAGGCCAAATGTCTGCGTATATAGTTATATGTGTGAAAGTATAAAGTGCTACGAAATGTTTGCGAATCGTGTAATTCAGGCGGGACTTTGGGACCAGCCCGGTATTCACCTAGGTGGATGTTGAAAACCGCCTAAAAACCACATCCAGGCACTCCGAACCCCTTCGTTAATCCGCCGGGCAGATTCAAACTGGGGTCAGTACGCCTCCCCGTCTCGGAAAGCGGTGCGTTAGACCACACGGTTAACCGAGTGAGTCAACCAGTTATTCAGCCAATGTTCTAGATTAAATTCCAGATCTCTCCGCATAGTCTCACGAGCGAAGGTATGCAACCGTGTCAACGGTGATCCAGCCGTCAGATTGTGCCCTCAGGATGTTAAGCTCGGCTGCCCCTTTTTGCTATTCAAGTAGTACAGGCTGTATAGTGGCATCGTATTTCATCTCCTCGCTTTTCTCATCCTCTACAACATACAACACTATACACACATAAAATATATAAAATATACAGTCAGTCACCTTTAACATATACGCAGTTCCCATGTACAGGAAAGATGCCTATGAGCCAAGAGATAGGAGAAATATTTCTGATAACATAAAGTAACTTATGCTAAGGACAACAAAAACACCAATTCCCGAGGGAAGATTCGAACCCCCGACGGCAAATGGCCGCGCGCACCGCAGCTGGGGGCCAAATCATGAAAATTACGCCTCCTTTTACTCGATTCACTAGAGGTGAGATATGTAGTTGGGTGCGATATCTTGTACACTTTGGAGCTGTAAGTACATAACGCAACCCAAACATCTCGCCCGACATTACCAATCCTTTATTTCATTCTCTTTGCTTCAGGGAGCTGATCCTGACATTCATGGGCTCCCATCTTTTCGTATTATACTATTTTTCTGTACATATAACGAAGGTATTGCATCTCCGGATTTCTATGTTACCTAGAACCTAGGTGAAGGTAAGCACAGAACGCGAATCATGTTCAATATGTGTGACTGGAAATAGTGGCGATATATCACTACTTTTGACTATATTACGGAAAATCCATCAATGAAACAGGTTAGAAGGAAAAAATATAGTACTATGAGTGCCCTTAGCCCCACGTCATAAATGTAGAAGCAGATAACCTCCAGAGCGTCGAGGGTAAATTTTTTGAGCATATTCTCTAATTTGGGTTAACTTAGCAGCAACAGACTGGAGAATGGTTAGAATAGGTGACAACTGGTATTCAAGTAAAGTTTCAACGACGATCTGGAGGTTTCTCCCACGTAAATCGTGTGTTCCCATTACTCCTTTTGAAATTGATGTTCAGTTAAAGGCATCATTTTTATTTGCACCTCTCTGTTTTACGTGAAAAATAATCTGAGTGGTTTTCAAAGTGTATTGCTTCCACACTTTAAATTAGTACAAATATTTGCTAACTTCGTACGAGATAACCCGACAAAGTCAAAACGGTATTTCTTTAGCCCAATAATCATTATTCCAGACAAGTTTTGAAAGTTGCTCCTTAAATATTAGAATAAGTTGTTCAGTCAGGCCATTAGACACGAGATCGAAGGGCACCGAGTGGACAAAAACAAGTCCATTAGAGCCCAGGAGGTAATTTCAGCGGATATATACTGTATTCAGCTCCACTGCCCGTGACGATTGTTTCAGGAAGGCGTTCAATCGCTAAGACTCAGTTAGGCATTTGTACCAAATACAGAGGTGATGTAGAAGACATCTAGGAGACATACGGAAAATCAGAGCTGCGTCGTCGGCAATGAACGATGAATGTCCCATGATAGGGCCTGAAAAATCCACATGTAGTACTGATCAGGATGCAGATATTTCCGACCATGGGATGTAAAAATGTAGTAGGCGTTCTTGTTTGTTCAATAACGACATACAGGACGCCACCATGGCGATAAATATAAGGACTGAATCAATAATTGCTTCGTCAACCCTGTTCAAGTGACTAGAGACTTCAGGATACACCTCGAAGGTGATGACAGCATGTCATCGTTAGCAAAATGCATCTTGGAATGGTACTGGATATCACAGGAGTAAGTGGCGAGAAACAAAACTCATTTGCTTAAGTGGCGAACCATTTTCGTGGGGATGCTTGTGTCAGAACGGAGTAACAGCAGCCGGGTCAAAAGTATAAAATGTCAGCAGGGAATTTAAGTGTATATGATGGCAAGAGCCTCTCTGTCCAAAACTGCACTGAGCTGACATCAAAATTTTCGAGATGAAAGCGACTAGTAGTTCCACCCCATCGAAGATGTGCGAGGGTACAGCCCCCCCCCCCCCAATTATAAATCAGGTGCAGCCACATCAACAACGACAGGAAGGGATCGTATGTCAACAGACATGTAGGCTGAAGCAATGGCTGTTTCGGTTTGTGGATGGCGTTGTCACATGTTGGGCTACAGTTCCAAGCACATTCTTCCGTTATAAATGGTGCAGAGTGTTGCAGCATGGGGGAAAACTTTCGGTAGTAATTAAGGAAGCCTAGGATGGACTGAAACTGCTTCACATTTTTAGGAGGTGACAAATCTTGTATGGCTTGGACAATGTTCAGTGAAGTCTAGATATTCAAGTATCTGAGGAGGATGTGCCAGATAATTCACTTCGTCAAGTTATAATGGAAATTTACAGCTGGCAGAATGGAGAAAATAGTGCCGTGTTGTCACTGAGGCATGTTACGTGCCTCGAGAGAGAAGTATGATATGGGCCTCAAAACCTATCATACATGTAGAAGAACGACCTAACGCTGAAGCATACCAGAAGCAAAGAGAATGAAAGAAAGGATTGTCAGTGTCAGGCGAGATGCTTGGGTCGACTTACAGCTCCAAAGTGTCCAAGATATCTTACCCCACTACATATCTCGCCCCTAGTGAATCTAGTAAAATGAGGCGTAATTTTCATGATTTGGCGCTATTCTGGTTGAAAGCCATGCATCGTACTTTGACTGCCAAAATGTTTTATACATATTTAATTATTTTATAAGAACACCACTACTAGTAGATGGTCCACATCAGATACAATCAGTGTCCACCTAGACATCGAGTGGGTAACGATTGATGAACACCTATAAGGACACTTGCTTTCAATGGCGGGGAAGTACTGGATGGACCCAGAAACTATCCAGGGCTTCTACATTAAGTGCAGTACAAGGCAGAGTGTCCACCTGAGAAAATTCTAGCATCATAGACGAGGCTTGGAAGACCTCAGCTACCGGACAGATTTTGCCACATAAGGCACTGTTAGCTCGGTTGTGTGATAACACAAGTGGTCAACTTCTGTTGGACGCATCGTCAGAGGTGCTGTAGAGTGGAGATACAGTAGACAGTGTGGGCTCTTGCAGCGGCTGGTAGTGGGTGGTATGAGCGACAAAACCGTGAGTGAGATCAAGCAGAGACACTAATGTCCAAAATGACTGTTCCAATGCCCGAATGACTGGGATACAGCATTCTATCACGCAGCCTTTACATTTCAGTAAGACCATGCGAGGCTTATACGAGTGAAGATACATACGATTTATTACAGACCTCATTATTCCATTTGTAGCACAACACAGTGAGGAACATCTTTATTCTTATCTATGTGCAGAGCTAGCCATGGTAACATCAGCAATAAATGACCGTTATCTCTGGTTAACAGACTGTCAAGAAAAGAGGCTGAATGCAACTCAGCTGCAGCGCATCCTCCGGGCAGCGACAGGACGTTGAATATCGACACAGACCGATTCGTCTTCGGGAATGTGGCCTCTACACACGGAGGCCTATGTTGTGTGTTGCGTTAAAAACCCATCACCGTTTAACCTGCAACCTAGGTGGAGGAACATCAGAATTGGAATCGTAACGAAAGGCGCCGGGTTATGTTCATTAATGAGCCAAGATTTTGCATTCAGTCAGACAATCGTTCCTTCTGAAGAGAACGAGGAACGATCCTGCTTATTCGCAGGAAATATCGCCATGTCATGGTGGTGTACGAATGGCTTGGGCAGTAGTCAGCGTTAACGAACGTATTCTATGTCGTTCAGAATGGCGCTTTGACTGCTGAGAGGTACAGAGACGAGATCCTTCGAACCACGCTGGTGCCATAGGGGACGGGGTCCTTCTGGTTAACGCTCCTCTCCAGAGATGCAGCACAGGTGGACAACATGCTTGAAGCTGAGAGAATTGTAGTGGGCAGTTTGCTCACCGGACTTATACCAGATTGATAATGTCTGGGATGCACTTGGCAGACACATTACAGCCACACCAGGACCGCCCACAACGGTTGCAGAGCTGGATATTGCACTCATGGAAGAGTGGCCAAATATCCCTTAAGGGCTGATTGAAAACCTCATACTGTTCATGCCTCGCATGTTTTCTATTGTACTAGCCGTTCAAGGGAACGCTACACCACATTAGACGGTAACAAGAGTTTTTTTCACTATTATGGTAGCCGCATGGTGCCTCACTCTAATTAAATGCCATGTAAACCCGAAGCAAAGAATTAAGACAATAAATTATCGTACTGTATCACACACAAATTGCAATTGTAATCGATATCTGAATAAAATTAGTTACGATATCTATATTGTGTATAAATCTCAAATGAACCCTTGAATGTTTAGAGCAGTATATCTATTCGCAATCGTAACTGCACTATTTCAACAAATTCACAAGCTTATGCTGTACTGTGGATCAGCATGAAATGAACTAATTTTTGTCTATAAATTTGATTTCAATTTGGGATCAAATGAAGTCCGCGATACGACCCGTCGGCTTTCACCAATGACGTTACATGTGAGTTAAGGGAAGGCGGAAGGCAACTGGGCTCAAAAATTCGATTTTTAGATTTTACCGTATTTCAAATGCCTGCTATTTGGTGTTTATGATGTTGTTTTACGCTTCATTGATGGTGTAACTAGAAAATTGGATCTTCTGGAATTATTGGGCATACAATCTAGTGGAAATACTGCAAAATCCTTGCTGAAAGATGGATAAAGAGAGAATCCGCAAAGCCGATATTGCTAATTTAAAATGCACAAAAGAAGCTAGAAAGAAAAGAAGAGGGACCAAGAGAAGAGAAGAAGTATGATTCAGATAATGCTCAGTATGGCGCAGGAAAATATTATTGGTAAGTAATTCTCATCAATAACTGTACTAGAATTGCAATATTAAACTTTAAATTGATTTTTCTCAAAACTACATTTTTTACTTTCAGTTACCATTATTTTATAAACTAATGGGGTTAGAAAGATGAAATTTGCTATTTTTGTACTGAAGATGGTAATAAATCATTACAACTAAATTGAGAACCATAAAACAGTCATCAACTTATAATATTTAATGTACTTAAAAAAGCTAAATTTTACTGGTGAAAGAATAATTTTTTTCTTCAAAACCATTAGAGTTATTATGTTCATTTTACTTGTAAATTGAGATATATATGTTATATATATGCAGTAAAAATTTCGTTGTTTTATCACTTATAGTTCCTTTGAAAAGTGTACCTATTCAAAGGGTAAAATAGCATTGACTAGAGATAAAAATTGCCTTCCGTCCCCACCCCCCTTAAAGACTATAGTTTGTTTACAAGCAGAACATAGATTATAGATTAAGATTTTGTGTTTAAAAAGTGATCTGTAGCTACTCTGTAACAGTTAGGTATAGGTTAACAGAGAGGGGGTTTTCTTTCACAAGTGAATTATTGGGCCGAGACGTGGATCGATGGTACATTCTGTTGTGGTAATTTGTAATTTACGAGGATAATCACAGATTATTTATCATCTACATTACACAAGTATTACGATATTTTGAATGATTTGGTGAGGCGAGCGTCAACAGCCGTAATATATTTCAAAAAATGCATTTTTTTAAACCATCAGCTGTTTATTCAAAACCTTATATCAACTAGTTTCGCTCAATAGACCATCTTCATGGATAAAAAGGTGTTAAAACTAAATGGTAAAGTATCTGTTCTTGCCTTTTATGTTGTGTTTGATTGATAGGTTTTATCTAAGATGACCACTGTATTTTAACACTTTTAGTTAAGGGCCTGGTCCCACGCTCAGGGGTGCGGGGCAGGGTTTGTCTGAGCTAGATGTATTTTATTTGATACATTTTAGCATTCAGTTTTAACACCTTTTTATCCATGAAGATGGCCTATTGACCGAAACTGGTAGATATATAAAGTTTTGAATAAACAGCTGAAGGTTTTTAAAAATGCATTTTATTATGATATTGCCGCGAGACACCACGTAAACCGACTGCCGGCGTGGCTCAGGGGAGAGCGTCACCGACTACGGCGCTGAAGGTCGCCGGTTCAATCCCGTCCACCAGCAAAAAATTATTTCTTTGAAATTAACAATTCCAGAATGTTCTACGGGTTTCTTATGTTCACTTGTAAATTCTACTTGTTTCTTATGTTAACTATTCTTCTAATTTCTGCTACATTCTGTCTGTGTATAAATAGCAGAACACTCTGCCCGAGAGGCAGTTAGTGCTGTGTGTATGTTAACTTTGTTAATAAACCTGCTTTCAGTATAAGTGATGTGTTCAGTTGCCCTCGGGTCAAGCCTGCTTCTATTTCAATGCCACAATATTATCCCGTATGTTTATATTCGTTGACAGTATTTGTTTTGCTAGTTGGTATATCTACTTAGCGGATCTTGTGAGACTCAGATATGATGTCATTTGTCAGAGACAACGACTTGTATCGCGGTCTTCAATTATGCCCCAAATTGTAGTCACTGAAACAACGTAACCCTGTAGTCTCAGCAATTAAATTATCATATTGTTTTCTCCTCCAATTGTGTATGCTTTTTATCTCACGCAGCATAGCCCTGAACAGTCTGATACAGATAGGGCGCAGAAGCTGTGCGCGACATGCGGTGTCACCTTCTTGCCTCTTGCTGGTAGAGCGGCGGCTGGTATGTTAATGCCACGCGGGGCGACCCCCGGTCGTAACTCCCAAGGAGGCGTGGCTGGTGCTGGCGCTGGAGGTGGTGGTGGTGGGAGGCGGCGCTTCGCAATCAGCAGGCGCGGTGCACCGGGGCAGGGCCAGCAGGTTACTCCCTGATTAAGGAGGCGCTCCGCCGCTGACGAACGGCGGCCTTGCTGCCCCTGCAAGAGGCGAGGCTTGCCGCAGGCTAAAGGTGGAGAGGCCGCTGAGGGCCGCCGTGACGGATGCTGATGCGCGCGACCACGGCACAGACAAATGTATACAGACGGGAAACCTCCGTAAGGGCCTGGTCCCACGCTCAGGGGTGCGGGGCGGGGTCTTTCTGCAGTTCCGTAAGCTGTCCCATGATGTCGCTGCGGTAAGAAGCAGCCCTTTAAACTGGCCAGAGCAGGCGGCAGGTAGCGGCTGTCCCCACCACCACCTTCCCTCAAACGCCAGCAAGCCAGACACAGCTGTGGCCTCGAGCACAGACAAATATATACAGACGGGAAACCTCAGCCTCCCCTCCACGCTACCCTCAGAAGCACATCTAGTGTCGTCTACCGGTACTAAACCAGGGAACCGCCTGACACCTGCTAGCATGTTACGGAACTACGAGGGGAGCGTAGGACAGTGGTTCAGGGATGGCTGCTTCTCTGTATATGTTACTCCCTGCCCACGGTCAGGGGCTGCAGCAGGTAGGGGCACCAGCCATTAGGGGCTGATGATTTCCGCACACAAAGGGGAGTATACTTCCACTGTTGGCCTGCTCTTCAACAACTTTGCAGGCGACGTGCTGAAGTGCAAATAAGGAAGATATACTATGATAACATAATGGAAGAAGCTGGAGTGTACCCATCGTTGAAAGAACTTGATGGATGTGTAACACATAGTGCAAGTAGTACTACAACATGTCTTCTGGAATTATTTCCAAATCGTTGGGTTGGACACAGAGAACCTGTACGTTGGCCGCGGTGGAGTAGCGGACGGTCTAAAGCGTCTCGCTGCGGAGCGCATGGTTGCTCTCCGTGGAGGTACGAGTTCTCCCTGGGGCATTGGTCTCTATGTTGTCCTTAGGTTAGTTTACCTAGATTTAAGTAGTTTGTAAGCTACGGACTGATGCCCACACAGTTTGGTCTGATATATTTACAAACATTTTTGAACCTGTACATTGACCGGTTCGTCATAGGAATTGAATCCTGTAGACTTCTTTTCTGTGGAGAAAGGTGAAAGACCTTGTCTATAAATACATACCAATAACATCTGATGATATGCTGCGACCTATTACAGCAGTCTGCTCAGATGTCGGTGAAATGCTAAAACGAGTGCAGCAGTCTTTCCATACCAGACAAGAAGCATGTATGGACTCAGTTTGATGGTCAAGTGTCTCTTTACTGGTCAAAATCCACATCGCTAGTGTATGCACTTCTGGCGTTCTTCAGTGTGTTTTACCATATGATCTGTACAAGTGTTGCTGTGAAAACTTTTAACAATACGATATCTCTTAAACTACTGGCACTACAGTTGAACTTATAATGTCACAGCTGTGTCCACCTAATCCTCGATGGGCGAAGGTGCCGTTATATTCTATTTGCTGCTTAATTAATCCTTGATCATTTAATAATTGTTCCAATGGTATGACTGTATGGGATGTGGACAATGACTGGGTTGATCCATAACAATAAACTTTGTTAACTTCCTTTATTATGGAATGACAAATGTTAATAACTCTTTCTTTGAGTACACTGATTAAATAACCGCGTGCCACTACGATAAATGTCTACAAATTCAGACTGAAACGTTTCCATATGGAAATGCGGCCGAAACTCATACGCGGTATTACCGATGGGCAAAACTTTAGCCACGCGGGTTACAAACCCACTGTCGGCGGGAGACTGCCGCACACCGTCCAACAAACAAGAAACGTCCAAACCTCAGCATTGTCGCCCAGCAGCTACTGCTGCATGCCAACGATAACTACTGTTCGACCAAAACGTACCAAAGAGGTTACTAAGCTAAAAACCTGCAATCCCACACACTACACTACACTGACATTCCAATTTACCAGACTTTTAGTTCTTTAATAATAAACATTGTTCAATTTAGCTAAGTGTATGTTTGCACAAATAATACACTTTCTATGTATTATTAAAATCTCTTTATTAGCTAACAATCCGAGTTCCTGACTACCATCTGGAAATATCGCATACCAATAGCGCTTTCCATTTCCTCAATACTAGCTGTTTAAGTTTTCCGTGATTATCCTGTATTAAAGAAAAAATGATCTGTTTCCAAGTGTGCAAATAAAAGATAAAATCATTGTACAGTCTGTTCTGTACTGTGGAAAACATCTCGTCCCGTCGCCGAGCGGTCTGCGGCGCGCCAGTCACAGAGTGCCGCTACGGTCGGAGGTTCGAATCCCCCTCCCCTCTGGCATGGATGTCTGTGTCGCCTTTAGTATTAGTTAGTTCATAAGTAGTTTGTTAGTTTAGGGACTGATGACCCCGTAGTTAAGTCCCATAAGCTCTACAAACATTTGAACATTTGATTTTGAACTTAGAAGACGGGTTAAGGAAAGGCTAACCTACATTTTTAGAATTTGTAGATCTGGATAAACTTTTTGAAAATGTTTCAAATTCTGAAGGTAGCAGGTGTAAAACATAGGTAACGAAAAGCAATATAAAGCTTGTGATTCTTGAGTTTCTCCCAGCTTATTTAATAATCAAAATATCCAAGGGTGTACTGCCGGTCTATAGTGTCCACGGGGCACAACATTTCGGTGATCAAACATTTCGCCATCATCAGGTGAACTGACGGACTGAGCTCCTGGAAACGCGCCGGCAAGGAAATCCGCACGCTGCGGTGGCTCGAAGGGAACTGGGTTCTAGCCTGGTAGCGGGCGATTTAAATACCCTCGGCCCGAGGAACGACCCCTCAGTGATCCGCGCCCCGCGCCGCGGTCGCGCAGTGGAACCGATTGCGACGGCATCTGAGATGACGTCGATGTGAGGGCTCTTTCCGCCGTGGTCGCCACTACGTTACGTTTGCTAGGTGTACTCCTCATTAACCCAAGCTTTGCTAAGATTATAGCCACGGTTTATGAGGTCGTCACTTGTGCGAATTTCAATGGCCTCTCTAACGACGCAGTCCCAGTATCTCTTAAGGATGCGGATTTACCGGAGGGTGTCGCCAAGAAACTACTACCTCAATGTCCGGTACCGCCAAGACTTTATGGACTCCCTAAGGTTCACAAAGAAGGGGTGTCGTTACGTCCCATTGTCAGTAACATCATAGCACCTACATATTTGTTGGCCAAATACTTGACGGGAATATTAAGTCCTTATGTGGGTAAATGCCCTCATCACATCCGTAATTCCGTGTATTTTGTTAAACGCCTTAACAGCTTCAGCCTGGATGAGTCAGATATCATGGTGAGTTTTGACGTCGTTTCGTTGTTTACGAGGGTGTCTCTTCGAGAGTCACTAGATTTGATTGGTCAGAAGTTTGACGAGAAGACCACCGAACTTCTTAGGCATGTCTTGACCTCCACGTATTTTCTTTTCAATGGCGAATACTACGAACAAACGGAGGGAGACGCCACTAGAAGGCCGGCCGCGGTGGCCGAGGGGACTGAGGCGCTCCAGTCACGGTCTGCACGGCCACTACGGTCGGGGGTTCGAATCCCCTCTTGGGCATGGATATTTGTGCCGTCCTTAGTCTTAGCTAGTTCATAAGTAGTTTGTAAGCTTAGGGACTGATGACCCCGTAGTTAAGTCCCATAAGTTCTGCAAACATTTGAACATTTGAGCCATGGGTAGCCCACTCTCCCCTGTGGTCGCAAATTTGTACATGGAGAATTTCGAGGAGGAAGTCCTGGCATCATCTGAAGGGAACCTACTTGCTTTTTCCGTTACGTGGACGACACTATCGTCATCTGGCCACATGGTATGGATAAACTCCTTGACTTCCTTACACGTCTGAACTCCATACACCCCAACATCAAATTCACTATGGAGACTGAAACGGAGGGTAAATTGCCGTTCCTTGACGTCTTGGTCAAGAGAAGAGGTGATGGCACCCTGGGTCATAGTGTATATCGGAAGTGTATTTACACGCAGACAGCTGTCACCACCCTTCACAGAGGAGTGGGGTACTTAGAATTCTAGTACATAGAGCGCGCTCTCCGGCGTAGAGGGTCTACCCCAGGAATTGGAACATCTGAAACTGTATTCCGAAAAAATAGGTACTCAGAGTGGCAGATTCAGCGGCCTCTCCGCCCAACCACTACATCACAACCTGTGGAAACGGATGAAAACACGAGGGAGGATGTAGGCACTGCGTTCCTTCCATATACCGGCGCATTCTCGGGGAAGGTCGCCCGCATTTTGAAGGAACAGCATGTTGGAACAAAATTCGTGCACTGGTGGGGAGCGTCGAAGATGATCTCGGTTTGAGGAAGCCCGGCAAGTACCAGATTCCGTGTCAGTGTGTCAAATCATATATTGGACAGACGATGCGTACCGTCGAGGATCGATGCGTTGAACACCAGAGGCACACACGATTGATGTATCCAAGCAAGTCGGCGGTCGCTGAACATTGTTTGTCGGAGAATCATGCGATGGACTATGAAGACACTAGGATTCTGGTACAGACGTCGAGATACTGGAACTGCGTCGTTAGAGAGACCATTGAAATTCGTACAAGTGACGACCTCATAAACCGTGACTGTGGCTATAATCTTAGCAAAGCTCTGTCCACGGCGGACAGAGCCCTCACATTGACGTCATCTCAGACGCCGTCGCAATCGGTTCCACTGCGCGACCGAAGCGCGGGGTGCGGACCACGGAGGGGTCGCTCCGCGGGCCGACGGTATTTAAATCGCCCGCTACCGGGCTAGAACCCAGTTTCCTTCGAGCCGTCGTAGCGTGCGGATCTCCGTGCCGGTGCGTTTCCAGGATCTCAGTCCGTCAGTTCACCTGATGATGGCGACATGTGTGATCGCCGAAATATTGTGCCCGTTGGAGACTATAGACCGGCAGTACACCCCTGGATATTTTGATTATCAATATAAAGCTTGTGCAGAAGGCAAACCGCAGTTATTACAGTCGAAGGTCATGAAGGGACGGAGTGTTTGGGAAAGCAGTCTTTCTCGGATGTTATTCAATGTGTACACTGAGAAAGCTGTGAAGGAATGCAAGAAGTAGTTTGGGGCAGGAATTAAAAATCAGGGAGAAGTAATAAAAACATTGCGGTTTTCCGATTACATTGTAATTCATTCAAAGACAGCAAAGGACTTTGAAAAGCAATTGAACGGGATGGACATTATCTTGAAAGGATGTGTTTCGGGTTAACTTTTGATATATTTATAAATCTTTTTATATTTATTGATGTTCCATGATTTATGTTATGTATTCTGTGATGTTATTGGAATCACGGTGTTGTGTGTTAGTCATATTTGGTGCCGAAACTTGTGAAAAAATTACGATTTTTTACGTAATTTTGACTATAAAAAGCTTACTTCACGCTGCTGGAAGTGGGATACGACGTCGGACCACATCACAAGATAAGTCTATTCCAATATAATACGATTTTATGAACTCCTTGCCTCAAAAGAATGTTAGCAGTAACGGCATAATACAAGAACTTTGCTTATATCAAAAGTGTGAAATCTTTCGGTTTGAATACCTAATTGATAGGAAAAGGTTCAATTACGCTTACGCCAGCACAAAAGCAGTTCCGTAATAATGCCAGACGAGATAGATACCGGGAAACAGCTAACAAACTTTAAAAGAAAATGAACTAGGGAGAGAACGAATGCTACGCGGTTTTGTACGGCTGTCGATGAACTTACGACAGAAAGTCCAATGGACGATTTTGAACACTACATAGAACTTCTTCAAGATACTTTAGAGAAGCTCACTTCCTTAGATGACATTATTCACCACCTCTTAAGTGATGATGAATATGACGCAGACGTATTTATCTGTGAGGAATATATAGACAAAATTAAACACGCAATACATAAGGCTACAAAAGCAATCAATTGCAAGCTTCAGCCGTAAAATCGCAAATGAATATCACGTCACCTAAAGTTCCCATACACTCCACTGCAGGCATGCATTCAGTCAAGCTACCTGCCATTAAGCTTGAACCATTTTGTGGAGATATCGAAATGTGGTCCCGCTTCTGGGAGCAATTTCAATCAACTATTGATAAAGACCCATCGCTTTCTTCAGTTAATAAACATGTTTTCCTTCGAGGGTATCTGTCAGGAGAACCGAAGTTGTTAGTAGATGGAATACCTATTACATCTAGCACATACGAAGACACAAAGAAAATTTTACTGCATCGGTACGGAGATAACAACTGTATTGTACAGGCGCACCTCGATTATTTGGATGCGCTAAAGCCAGTACAGTCAGAGACACCTGAAACACTGAACTGTACATTCCTAGAGTGTAACCGCCGTATTCAAGAGCTGCGTGCCCTGGGGGAAGATGTTGTGGCATACGGCAAAGTTCTCACACCGAAAATTTTACGAGCATTTCCTGCCGAAATGTGTCAAAAATGGGTTATTCATGCTAGAAGAACCGAAATATCGGAAGGGAAAGTACTGAAATTACTTAATTTCTTGGAGGAAGAAGTTCAGGGTGCTCTTACTACACAAAAAATTCGCGGAGAACAGCAACTATCTTCCAACTATACGCCCACTGCTGCGACATTTCACATAAATTCAAAACAAGCTAAAACCTCTCGGAAAATTAAACAAGATGTACAACCATTTAGTATATTTTGTGACGCTCGCACTCATTGGGCTCAAGACTGCAATATAGTAACGGACATCCAACACCGTATTGACAAATTAAAGCAAGATAATCGTTGTTTTATATGCCTAAAACGAGGTCATAATGCTAAAACCTGCAGTAAGAGGGGAAGGTTTCGTGTTCTAAGTGCAAGAAACGTCACCATAAAGCGATTTGTACTGACGCTACTACTTCTAATTCACCTTCTCAGCAAGTTACCACTACTTCTGTAGGGAAAATTGACGTAAATTCAGCAGATTTTACATATCTTCAGACAGCTCGAGTTTGGGTCAGTGAACCAACAGGATTAAGCAGACTCACTCGCTGTGTTCTAGATAGTGGCAGTTAGACAAGTTTCGTTTCAAAGTTTCTCATTGATGAACTAGATTTAAAAACTTTAGAACATCGTGACATATCTGTCAATGCCTTTGAAATACCATGTGTAACTTCAACGTGTCGTAGAGTTGTAGAATTCACTCTGAAAGAGATATTTAAAAATTCCACAATATCTCTGACTGCATTTGAAAGCACATACTCATTTGCTGCTCACCCAACTGTCCCACCTGAAATAACAAAACAAGTGTATGATCGAAAACTTCAGTTAGCAGACGCAAAGGACGAGACAGAAGATCTTCCTATTTAGATCCTTATTGGAGCAGATCACTATTGGAAAATCATTAAAGATTCCCCTCCTATTCTCTTAACACCATCAATTGTACTGATACCTTCAACTATGGGTTGGATTCTTAGTGGGTGTAAGTCAAACACCATGGCAAGCCCTGTGATAACAAACTATGTTAGTTTGGATTCAATGACATCAACAGACAATATTTTAAGACGTTTCTTGGACTTACAAACAATGGGAATCACAGCAGACCAAACAAAGGCTCCAAATCCGAAAGAACTAGCTTTATTGCACGATTTCTCAAAATATTACTGCATTGAAGAAAATAGGAGAGTGGTTTCTTTACCTAGAAAACCCAACATTATTGTGCCTAATAATCTCTCACTAGCAGAGAATAGATTTATTTCACTGGAGGAAAAGATTACAAAGGACACTAACTTAAAACACATTTATGAAATGCAAATGATAGACCACATAAGAAAGGGACATGTAGAGGTTGCCCCTCCTGAACAAACATCAAATGACATATTTTATTTGCCACATCATGCAGTAATGAAAGAAAGGTTAGGAGTTATCAAATGGAGGATTGTATTTGATGGTTCTTCCCACGAAAATGCTGTACATTCACTGAATGACTCTTTGGAAATTGGCCCTAATTTACTTCCAGATATTCTTTCAATATTATTGAGATTCTGCTTATATCCAGTTGCTTTAATTGCTGATATTAAACAAACTTTTCTACTATTAGTTCTACATAGAAAAGACCGAGACTTAACAAGGTTTTTTTGGTATAAAGTAATCATGGATCAACAAGGAAACTACATTACAACGAATGAAAAGATTACATACCGCTTCACCCGACTACCTTTTGGACTAACTTGTAGCCCCTTTCTACTTGCAGCCACACTAAAAGAACTTGCTACAATGCACAAAAGGAATTTTCCTCAAGCTGCTTTACTTGTTGAACATAACATGTATATGGATGACTTTATAGCAGGTGCTGAAGATGACAATGCTGTGACTTCCTTATATTATGAACTTATGGGTATCATTAGCCTACCAATGGCAAAATGGGCCACAAACTCAAAACAACTGATTGAAATTTGGCAATCATAAGGTGTCATAAACGTTACAGATACAGAGGTTCTAGGAATTCACTGGGATACATCGACTGATATGTTCAGTATTATTCACATTAATGTCATAAACTATATTAGAGATCGTCCTGCCACTAAGCGAGAAGTTCTTAGAAGCACTGCAAGATTCTATGACCCACTGGGTGTCTTGTCACCTGTCTCTCTGGCTGCAAAAATAATTTTCCAGGAAATTTGGTCAAGAGGGATTGAATGGGATGAGCTCTTCCCTCCTGATCTTGGTAAAAGTTGGCAAATGTGGGTATCAACCTTACCATCATGTTTGGACATGAAAGTCCCTCGATGGGTTGGTGTTTCTGAAGAGACAAAAACAGAAATACATGTCTTTTCAGATGCATCAGAAAAGGCCTATGGAGCAGTGCTTTATCTACGATGCAGCACTTCAAACACATCAGTCAATTTAGTTTGCAGTAAAAACAGATTAGACCCAATCAAGAAAATAACTCTTCCGCGACTGGAACTTCTGGCAACACTCCTTGGGTCGAGGTTACTTCACTATTTCTGCAAACACTATGATGCAAATAACGCAACACTGTGGACTGACTCAACTGTAGCCTTAGGATGGATACAACATGACCCTAATCGATGGAAAACATTTGTTTCAAACCGTGTTACAGAAATACAAAAATTAACAAATCCATCACAGTGGAGACAT
The DNA here is from genome assembly GCA_026315105.1 of Locusta migratoria. NCBI lineage: Eukaryota > Metazoa > Arthropoda > Insecta > Orthoptera > Acrididae > Locusta > Locusta migratoria. Next base: position 226,595,061 of record CM048746.1, on the reverse strand, counting down.
TGCCCCGGTGATCAAAACCCAGCTGATCTACTCTGCAGAGGTACCACAGCAGACAAATTTCAAAATTCCATTACATGGTTCCATGGGCCTGCTTGGTTAACAAAGAACAGAATGCATTGGCCAGGACTTAGGCAGAAGAACTTAGATTATTCCTTGCCAGAAAGAAAGAAACAAACAAACCAAGTCTTCATGGTAAAAACAAGACCCCTGATTTTAACAGCTACGCGGTATAGTAACTATTACAAACTGTTACGAGTTACAGGATGGATTCTTCGTTTTAAACGACAGTTAATGAAACAAAATAAGACATTAGGAGAATTAACAGCAACAGAATTGCAAGAAGCACGTACTTATTGGATTCGTATTGTCCAACAACATTTTGCAGTTGAACTGCATGCTCTGCATAACAACTTGCCTCTGCCACAAAATTCTAAAATAGCTCGTTTTAATCCATTCCTGGATGATGACCTTATTCGTATTGGTGGACGTCTACAGTTTGCAAAATTAACAAGAGAACAAATTCACCCAATACTTCTTGATGGACAGCATATTTCACTCATTTACTAATCCGGCAGACTCACATTCGTCTGCACCACTTTGGGGTAAACATAGTGTTATCTGAGCTGAGGACAGAATTCTGGATTCTTAGAGCTCGTCAGACAATAAAACGTGTTCTACACTGTTGCCTACCTAGCAAGATGGTGAAAGCTCGTTCAAGAAATAGAGGCTCCATTACCCACTGAACGGGTCTCAGCACTGAAACCATTTGAAGTCACAGGCATCGATTTTGCTGGTCCATTATACGTCAAACAAGGACACATAACAAAGAAAGCATATATTGCTCTATTCACTTGTGCAACAACACGTGCCTTACATTTGGAATTATGCTCAGATATGTCAACTGATAAATTTCTTCAAGCTCTACAAAGATTTGTGGAAAGAAGAAGCGTGCCTAGTACAATTTACACTGATAATGCTACTACCTTCCATTCCACCCACACAGAACTAAAGGAGCTCTGGCAGGCTCTCATGGCCAGCAAAACATAAAATTATCTTGCTCAGCAATCTATAACATGGAGATTCATTACCCCACACGCGCCTTGGTGGGGAGGAGTTTGGGAACGAATGGTGGGTTCAGTCAAACGTTGCCTGAGAAAGGTTTTAGGACAGTCACAGATAGATGAAGAAGGTCTCAGCACAATGCTGGTCAGCATAGAAGCAGCACTAAATTCAAGACCAATTACACAAGGAGGAGAAGAAACTGAGTCACTGACACCTGCACATTTTCTTGTAGGTGAGCGACTGACAACGTTGCCCACAGGTCCAGAACCGACAGTCAGGAAGGATTTGTCCAAGGAGTTCCAACGGCAGCAACACATGGTAGAGCATTTCTGGAACAGGTGGAAGAAAGAATACCTGATCCTGCTCAAAAACTTCCATGAAACTCATCAACCTAGGACTGGTTCTGGGAGACTACATTCGCGTGATGTTGTACTTCTAAAGGAAGATATTCGTCCACGTCACATGTGGAAGAAGGCGCGGATAGAAGATCTTCATGAGGGAAGAGATGGGAAGATACGAACTGTCACGTTACGGCCCATTCAGCCGGTCATTCCTCTTGAAATTGACCAGGGTGGGGAGGATGTTGCGGGTTAACTTTTGATATATTTATAAATCTTTTTATATTTATTGATGTTCCATGATTTATGTTATGTATTCTGTGATGTATTATTCTGAGAGAATAAACAGTGGTTGTTAAGTATTGAAATCACGGTGTTGTGTGTTCGTCATAGAGGGTATAAGGTGAACATTAACACGCGTAAAACAAGGAAATGTACTGTTAATAAGACCTTTCTGAAAGCATTTTTCTGACGTGATACGTAGTCGATAGGGAGTTCAGAAAAAAAGTTTTAGAAGCTTTTGAAATCTGATGCTACAGACGAATGCTTAAGGGTAGATCACGTAGCTAATGAGGAGGCGCTTAACAGAATTGGGAAGAGAAGATATTTATGGTATATCTTGACTAACAAGGAGAGGCCGCCAATTGTGAAATTCAGATTCGATTCACACTGCGCATAATGAAAGCTCATGGCCAGAGGTGTAATTTGGCAAAGCACCAAAATGCACTTCTCAGCCGTTGTCGAGAAAATCGACAATTAAAAAAAGCCGTTGCGGTGAAATACTCTCTATGAGTAGTAATATTGTACAGAGGCGTGGCGTAGCGGTAAGCGCTCGGGTTCGTAATCCGAAGGTCGCCGGATCGAATCTCTCGGGATGCAACTTTTTTTGTTATTTGTTTTTTGTAATTCAAATGCGCACAAATGTGAAAATGTTCAAATGTTTGTAAATCTATCGGACCAAACTGCGTGGTCATCAGTCCGTAGCTTACAAACTTCTTAAACCTAGGTAAAGTAACCTAAGGACAAACACACACACCCATGCCCCAGGGAGGACTCGAACCTCCACGGCGAGCAACCGCGCGCTCCGCAGCGAGACGCTTTAGACCACTCGGCAACTCCACCGCTGCAAATGAGCACACACACACACACACACACACACACACACACACACACACACACACACATTAATAACATTTGATGTTCGAAGTCGCCAGTTTTTCCACGACAAACGACTTTCAAACAACTTATTATATGCAACTGGCGACTTCGAACAACATTATGTTTTTCGCAAAAAAAAGTTGTATTTCACAAATGTCATTAATTGTCTTCATAATGTTTACCATGTATAGTTAACGAAACAAGTATAAACGATATTCCGAAACGAATACGTATGTTGTAAGTCAAACCTGACGAAAGATAGAACAGTTTTTCAGAATGTCAATCAGGTGTGTTTCCCAACAGATAATTAAAAAAAAAATAAAAAAAAATAAAATAAAAAAAAATTGTTCTTGTAAAAACGCGTCGTTTATCAGATGTGCTCGATGTCGTGCTGTTTTCTGTTTTCCATATTTCTATGATAACTATCACTCTGGTTCGTGCCGAGATTCGATCCGGCGACCTTCGGATTACGAACCCGAGCGCTTACTGCCTCTGTACACTGTTAATACTTGTAGACATCGTAGAGAGTATTTCACCGCAACGGCTTGTTTTAATTGTCGATTATCTCGACAACGGCTGAGAAGTGATCTTGGTGCTTTGCCAAATTACACCTCTGGCCATGAGCTTTCATTGTGCGCATTGTGAATCGAATCTGAATTTCACAATTGGCGGCCTCCCCTTGTAAGAGGATATATTGATGGCACACATACTGAGACATCAAGCAATCCTCAACTTACCATTAGAGCGAAGTGTGTGGGGTAAAAATCGTAGAGGGAGACCAAGAATAGCAGGTTCAAAAATCTAGGTTGCCGCTCTTAGTCAGAAATGAAGGCAATCATAGTTATTGACGAAACCTGGTTAAAAAAAATTGATTTTGCAACCGAGGGCTACATTTTTATCCTTTGAAGCTTGCAGAGGTCAGCGTAGAGTAGAGAGCTGCACAGACCAGTGTGAGGAGTGAAGACCACAACACCAAAACTTGGTCTCCTGGGATCTACGTTGTTAGAAACAACTACAGTCAATGAGCCACGACAAAATTCCAATCTTGCGAAAAATTTTCAAGGAACTAAAAATTCCTTAAGTAGTTCAGCTGTTTGTAGACTTTTAATAACATGGTCAACACATTCCCCCGTTTCTCGACATGTCAGTACATTCTCACATATTGGACTTAGTTGTCACTGTTGTGATAACATAGAGCACATACTGCGAGCGAGAGAAGATTGTTACACATCTGTTCCACATTTACTGGAACTTAGTGTATTCTTTGTACAATTTTTGTTACACATTTTTCAAACCTTCACAGTCTCTAGTGCGCAAATCTCATTAGGGACAACTATGTTTCTTAACAAAAATTGGTCGCAACCTGTTTCTGCCGCTCCTAAGACTTTGTCTATGACTTAATTTATTGAAGTTGCCTATTATTTAATTCAGGTCGAAGAAAGGATTAAGCATTTTATGAACATTAAAAATTACTTGAAAAAGTTTCTTATATAGACAGAGAATCACTTACCAACTTGACGTATTAATAATACTTTTTGTCCGTTAAAGAATGAATCTGTAAGCCCTCCAAACAGATTACCGGAAAATGTGGAGTCAATTTATAAGGGGTATCATTAAAGCTCAAATCTCTCTGTCACACGCCGTAATAAGCTATAAATCGCCGGATTAGAGCATGAATCAAACACGTGCGTTTTTATCACTCTCGAAAGATCATGGCTCAGATTTAATCAGTTCTGTTTCATCTATTTGTAGCGGCGCTTCTGCTGATTGGGAGCGATTCTCTGATTAATGTTGCCTTTATCACTAACTGATTTCATCAATCACTTGCCCCAAACAATCACTGTAAATGGTGTATCAGTACCGTGTCTCCATTCTCAAAACACGTGAAACAGGAAAGTTGGGTGTCATTAACAGTTTCGTTTGGTAAGGATGCAGTGCGGAAAGAGCTTCTTGTATTTACTTCGTATCTCTGATAGATTTAATTCATCACATTTCGCACAAGAAATGCAATTGCAGTCACATTTTCGGACAGATTTCAAGCCACACTTCTGGCCATTAAAATTGCTACACCACGAAGAAGACATACTACAGACGCGAAATTTAATTGACAGGAAGAAGATGCAGTGATATTCAAATGATTAGCTTTTCAGAGCATTCATACAAGGTTGGCGCCGGTGGCGACACCTACAACATGCTGTCATCAGGAAAGTTTCCACCCGATTTCTCACACACAAACAGCAGTTGACCGGCGTTGCCTGGTGAAACGTTGTTGTGATGCCTCGTGTAAGGAGGAGAAATGCATACCATCACGTTTCCCACTTTGATAAAAGTCGTATTGTAGCCTATCGTGATTGCGGTTTATCGTATCACGACATTGCTGCTCGCGTTGGTCGCGATCCAATGACTGTTAGCAGCATATGGAATTGGTGGGTTCATGAGGGCAATACTGAACGCCGTGCTGGATCCCAACGGCCTCGTATCACTAGCAGTCGAGATGAAAGGCATCTTATCCGCATGGCTGTAACGAATCGTGCAGCCACGTCTCGATCCCTGGGTCAACAGATGGGGACGTTTGCAAGGCAACAACCATCTACACGAACAGTTCGACGACGTTAGCAGCAGCATGGACTACCAGTTCGGAGACCATGGCTGCGGTTACCCTTGACGCTGCATCACAGTCAGGAGCACCTGCGATAGTGTACGCAACGACGAAACTGGGTGCACGAATGGCAAAACGTCATTTTTTCGGATGAATCCAGGTTCTGTTTACAGCATCATGATGGTCGCATCCATGTTTGGCGACATCATGGTGAGCGCACATTAGAAGCGTGTAATCGAATTCGTAACCCCACATTTCGGCAGGATAATGCACGACCGCATGTTGCAGGATAAGGAAAATGTTCGACTGCTGCCCTGGCCATCACATTCTCCTGATCTCTCACCAACTGCAAACGTCTGGTCAATGGTGACCGAGCAACTGGCTCGTCACAATACGCCAGTCACTACTGTTGATGAACTGTGGTATCGTGTTGAAGCTGCATGGGCATCTCTGTTTGACTCAATGCCCAAGTGTATCTAGGCCGTTATTACGGCCAGAGGTGGTTTTCTGGGTATTTATTTGTCAGGGTCTATGCCCCCAAATTGCATGAAAATGTAATCACATGGCAGTTCTAGTATAATATATTTGTCCAATGAATACACGTTTATCATCTGCATTTCTTCTTGGTGTAGCAATTTTAATGGTCAGTAGTGTGTTTCATTTATCCTAATTCTTATTTACTTAACCTTAGAACAGAATAAATGCTAAACGAAAACAGGAAGTAAGTAATTGCCTTTCCTGACGAGTAAATAATCGATAGCTGGGTTGACGGTGAGACACTATTGCATCTAGACCTCCTTTAAGTTCACATTACAATGCCCCTCACTTCTAACAAAATAGGAACACCAGCTTGCTTCATTATAATGTAGATACGGAACTGCTACAGATGTTGTTCTGGACTTTAATCTTGCCTGCAATATGGTAAAGAGATTGGCTAAGTACAGTTGAAAGGGAGTGAAAATTTCACAGGATTGAGGTAACGAATGTAGATATGTATTGATGCTTCGATTTTCACCATGAATTTTCCTTTTTTAATAATTACAATACGCCGCGTCGTTGCGGCCGAGCGCCTTGAGGCGCTATGCTACGATGCGCGAGACCGTTCCCCATCGGGGATTCAAATCCCCCCCCCCCCTAGTGCATGGATGTTTGTGCCGTCTTTAGTATAAGGTAGTTCATAAGTAGTTTGTTAGTTTAGGGACTGATGACCCCGCAGTTAAGTCCCTTAAGCTCTACAAACATTTGAACATTTTGAATTACAATACGTGTTTTCAGTCCATGATTATAAATTTATCTCTGTACATAAAAAATGAATGTTGGTACGATGGTCCTCTACGAGAACCTAATCATTTTATCCAATCCATTAAGGTTTCTGTCCGAGAAACAAAATTGTAGGACACATAGTTCAGGAGATATGACATCATATACAACGAGATGTCAATGCGGAAAAAAATGTTTATTCATGCATCCACTATTTGAAAAAGGAGAGCTTAGTGATCTGAAACTTTATATACATTGCTCAAAACAATTAAGCTACCAGAAGGTATTTTATACAGATTTGGTTACAATTGTCTTTTCTGTGTGATGTAGTACGATATTTTCATTTCTCAACTCTTTACTTGAGTATATTTTCGTAGGCTTCCACGGCCGGTGTCATTTTGAATAACACCCAGAATTGTTTTATTGAAAATCTTTACTTGAGGTTTACATGAGGTTTACTTACAAGGTAATCTCCCCATCGCACACCCCTCAGATTTAGTTTAAGTTGGCGCATTGGATAGTCCGTGAAAAACTGAACACAGATCAATCGAGAAGAAGCTGTGTGGAACTATGAAAAGAAAATAATCAAAATATAAAAACTGAGCGAATGACAGGTAACGTCAGGCAGATTGTAAGCGTAGAAGTGTTGTGGTCCCATTGCTAGTGTCAGCAGCTCTGAAGCGAAAGGTCCTAGGTTCAAGCCTTCCCTTGAAATAAAATTGTAATTTTTTTTTTCGTAAAATTATGATCTGTCCGTCCGTTCATTGACGTCTCTGTTCGCTATAAAATGTTTAGTGTGTGTTTTGCGACCGCATCGCAAAACCGTGTGATTAACAGACGACAGGAAATGCCTCTCCAAAAGGAACCTAAAACATTTGATCGCAAGGTGATATGTCAAACGATTCCTCACAGAAAAACACCTCTGATGTATTCCATACGACACTGGTGACAGTATGTGGCCGGCCGCGGTGGCCGAGGGGACTGAGGCGCTTCAGTCACGGTCTGCACGGCCACTACGGTCGGGGGTTAGAAACCCCCCTCGGGCATGGATATTTGTGCCGTCCTTAGTCTTAGCTTGTTCATAAGTAGTTTGTAAGCTTAGGGACTGATGACCCCGTAGTTAAGTCCCATAAGTTCTACAAACATATGAACATTTGACAGTATGTGCGTCATATGACAGGAATCTGTCGACCCATCTAACTCGTGCACTTGGTGAATGGGTAAAGAGATTCTACCTTGCCCGATTTAGGTTTTCTCGTGAATGTGAAAATCACAACCAAAAAGTGATTAAAACATAAGAGTTTGTCACATAAACTGCAATAAATGAATGCAACAGTTTTACAGTCGCACAGTTTTCCCTGTGCTCTGTCAAAACATATGTTTTTCTCGTTTTCGAATGACGTTGAGCTCACCGTCTTGGATTGCTTCAGCTGTCACGATACACAATCCTTAGGGGATACGTTGTGACTGCTCGTGACAATTAGTGATCCAAATCTCTCCTCGACCACAGGTAATGCTTATGATAGCCGCTGGTATGTAAATTTCTTTTGTGAGCCTAGTAAACATTTTACTATCGACAAGCACTTCACAGTTTAACCAGTCATCTGTGTTTGCGACTGAAACTCTTCTTATCGTCAGCAGCGGGATCGTCACATTGTCAACGGCAAATAACTTCCCAGAAAATTCTGTATTACGTGTATCCGTCGGAACGACTTCCTCCATTTGCATCTCAGATCTTCCACAGTCAATGGTAGCTTGGGATGCCTGAAGGAAGTCCCATCTGAGGATGACATTGTGAATACAATCTGTTAAAACGACAAATTCAAACGGCTGGGTCCTGTTGTTGATGGATATTCTTGCGACACAAGTTCCTGCTGGATGGACGTACTTCCCTTTGCATCCTTTATCACAGTTCCCCGTATCGCAGAACATTGTCTTCTTTAGTGTGCGGCAATACAGAGAAAGAAGCACCTGAATCAACCAGTGCCCGGACAGGTAGGCCGTCGATTATGACGTCGATGAGATTTCCCGACATCTTAGCGACTGTCGTCCATGGAGGATTTTCATCTGCGGCGGCCTCACCTCCGTAGATGGTCGCCTGACAGTTTTCCTGGGCGCGGCGGCTAGGGGAGCGGCTGGTACCTGTGTACGGCGACGGTGAACGGCTGCGGCGCGTCGGGGAGCGACCTAGTCTAGGGTCGACTGAACTCATCAGCAGGTGATTGCCTGGGATAGAACTGATCTAATGGCTGACGTCTTGCGGCAAAATAATCGTCGAATACTCGCCTTCTCTTTCTGCAGCAGCGGACAACATGTCCAGGGCGCCCACAGTGGAAACACAACGGTGTGTTGTCTTCTGTCCTCCAGCCGTCTGTTCTTCTGCGGGGCGTCATAGTTACCGGGGGAGTTGGTTGTGGCCGCGTTGGCCGGTTAAAACGCTGCCTTTTGGCGGCTGCAGCGTAAGTCATAGCAGGGCGACGCCATTCTTCACGTCGGGTGCGATTGGCGGGGCAGACAGAAGCTATTGCGTCCGCTCCCTCGTCACTTACATACATGGCCATAGCCTGATGCTCGCTCGGTCTAACAGTCCCGGCTGCCATAAACTGTTGTAATTCTTCTCTCACGATTTGTCGTATGAGAGAAGCAAAGTCATGTTCCACAACGGCCATAGGGACTACGTTGGGGAGTTTGTCATACTTCTTTCGTCCAGCCCTCCTTTGTTGCATCTCTTCAATACGCTGGCAGCACTTGATGAACTCTTCTGTCGTAGCGACGTTTTTTATTAGAAGGGCTTGGTACATGTCTTTTGCTATATCCTTCATCAGGTGCGTGATTTTGTCGGCCTCAGTCATATTCGGATTGACTATATTACACAGGGCCAAAACATTATGTACGTATGTACGACTGTGTCGGCTCACCATGTCGTTGGACCCGGTCACAAAACGTCTTCTTGGGTTCCGTCTGGAACGTTTCCGAGTCATTTAGGTTCTCTTCGTTGTTTTCGAACCATTCCTGGTCTGTTCCGTCCAGGTAGAAATAAACGTTGACCAAGCACATTGTATGATCCCACTTGTTGTACTTGGCGACTCGTTCAAACCCTTTTAGCCATTTGTTGGGGTCCTGTCCAGCGTCTCCAGAGAACACCGACGGGTGTTTGATGTGCAGCTGGCTTACTGCTGGTTTCGTGTCCATCGTTATTTTGATAATTCGGACTTCCGGAAGGATGTACTCGGTATATCCCTTGTATTCCGGTTCTAGTCCGTGTAAGCGACGGCTTTTAAGCTGCCTAATCGGAGGCACGGTAATGCAGCTGTTGCACAGGATACTCGGCGCATCCACCAAACAATGTCGTGTTGAAAAGGAAGCAGGCTTGACTTCGAAGGCAGGTTTGTCGACTGAACACAGCACTTATACTGAAAGCAGGTTTATTCCGAACTGAAACATACACCCAGCACTGACTGCCACTCGGGCAGAGTGCTCTGTTATTTATACACAGACAGAATGTATCAGAAATTAGAAGAATAGTTGACATAAGAAACATGTAAAATTACAGGTGAACATAAGAATCAAGTAGAACATTCTGGAAATGATAATTACAAGGAAATAAATTTTTGCCGGTAGATGGGATTGAACCGGAGACCTTCAGCACCGAAATCGATGACGCTATACATTCCGCCACGCCGGCAGCTGGTGTACTTGAGGTCTTGCGGCAATATTTTAGGAAAGTATATGTTCTAAAATCCTGCTGCAAAGCCACGACAATGATATAAGTTTGTACCTTTGCGGATCACTCCTATTGCCTTTCTTGAATATTGTGCAAATTTGCAGTCTTTGGGTGCGGATCTTTCTCTGAGCGAGCGAAGTATCCTCTGGCTTGAACTCTACGCAGGTTAATAGAGTATTTATAAGTGGCGATTAAAAAGTTACGATTCAAATGCCGTACAGTCCAGAAACACAAATTAGGTAAAATCACTGTGAGGACTGAGGCAATCATCCAACTGACCATTGGTAAAACATCGTATCCTGGTGCCTGAAGAAGTCCTTAACTACCTAATGTACATTCTCGTACAACAGGAATCGTGGATTCTACAAGGCCTGAAGGGAATGAAGACGTCATAACGGCATGACAAGGGACCATAGGAGGATCGCACCGGAGCTGGCGAAACTAACATGTTACGGCATGTGTGGTTTGGGGACGTGGGTGACGAATAGCGAGCAGCACGCCACTTGGTGCACTAATCCCTCTACGCTTAACATATGCTACCCCACACACATTACTCATTCTCTGGTGGAGGTCTGCCGGTGTTTGCAATGCGGCAGTTAGGAAAACAATAACACCCTGCTGGCCCTGTTTGGACGCATTAAGTTATAACGTCACCATAGTTCACGTGACCGCACGCGCGTCGGAAAGACGCGAATGACACAGTAATATATTACACCTCGTCCTACGTGGGTGATCAGACGCGAACGTGGCGCGGTGTAGGACCGCGCGAATCGGCGAGCGATCCGACGCGAAGCGGTGCGATGGGCCAACTCTGTCGTACTATTCGTACGGAGCCAAATCGCCCAGATGGCTGATCCTAAAACATGATGAAAATGATCTTTTCGATTTTCTTGCTATAAAAAATATTGTATATATGAAACAATGATACATCACACCCTGATGTCAGTTTTTATGAAAAAATTCTTTTTTGCCCTTAAAAAATTGAAAACCATGACGTCCTGTTCCTTACGTTTTCCTTGACATGATACTTCTCACTCGATTCTTAGGAAAGTAACTGTCTTACAAAATTGGTTTTTGCATATCGTATAGGTGCATGTAAGATGAACATTGACAAGAGCAAAACAAGGGTAATGGAGTGCAGTCAAAGAAAATCAGGTTATGCTGAAGGAATTAGATTAGGTAATGAAACAATAAAGGAGGTAGATGAGTTTTGCTACTAGGGCAGTAAAATAACAAATGATGGTCGCAGTACATAGGATATAAAATGCAGAATGGCAATGGGTAGAAAAGCGTTCTTGAAAAAGAGAAATTTGTTAACATCGAATATTGTTTAAGCCTAAGGAAGTCCTTTCTGAAGGCATTTGTGTGGAGTGTTGCCTTGTATGGGAGTGAAACATGGACGATAAACAGTGCGAAGAATACTGAAGATTAGGTGGGTGGGTCGCGTAACTAATGAGGAGGTACTGAACAGAATTGGAGATAAAAGGAATTTCTGGCATACCTTGACTAAAACAAGGGACCGATTGGTAGGACACATTCTTAGACATCAAGTAATTGTGAATTTAGCGTTGGGGGGAAGAGATGGATACAGTAAGCAGATTCAGAGAGATGTAGGTTGACGTTCTAATGCCGGCCGCGGTGGCCGAGGTGACTGAGGCGCTCCAGTCACGGTCAGCACGACCACTACGGTCGGGGGTTCGAATCCCCCCTCGGGCATGGATATTTGTGCCGTCCTAGTTCGTAAGTAGTTTGTAAGTTTAGGGACTGATGACCCCGTAGTTAAGTCCCATAAGCTTAACAAACATTTGAACATTTTTTGACGTTCTTATATGGAGTTGAAGAGGCTTGTTCAGGATAGAGTATTGTGGAGAGTTGCATCAAACCAGTCTCCGGACTGAAGATCACAACAACAACAACATAGCCTAACATAACAGGCCACCGAGGGCAATGGGGCACTGCGAGTCATAGCGGCCAGCCTACTACGAGCCTACGCTGAGCTCGGGAGAGTCGTAGAGACTCGTAGACCCGTAACGCTCGTCGAAACTAGCAGCGCCGTTTCTTACAGAGCAATGAAAACGAAAGAGGACATTTTGCGAATGTTAGGAAACGGGACGTACGTTATGATGGACAGGCCCGGAACAGGCCGCGGTAGTTCCTGCCTGGATAAGTATAAAGTACTAAGGTAAAGGCACCGGTAGTTGACACAACACCAGTTGTTGACACTTTCAAATAAAAGTTCTTAAAATACGAAAATCGCTTTATTCAGATATATAGTTTTGACTGTTGTTGTATGGTGGTGCCATCTACAGTGTAATTTGATAACTATCATATTTTTCTAGCAGCCATCTTGAAGTGGGTGCTTCTGCTTGTAACAGCGTGATTGTGTTTCTCTGGTTTTTAGATGTGGCAAAGCAAACATAAGATACTATTATCAATTTTTCTGTTTAGTGTTTTAGATGGTTCCGGTATTAAACAGAGTCAGTAAATTTGTGAAATATTCGTGAATTTATGTTGTGGTATGGTCAGGGATCAGGTGTCAAGTACTGGTGCTAAGATGTTCCTTATTTTTAGTAGTTGACACATCTTTTTAAATACCTTTTTCATTCCATGCATTCTCATAAGTTTAGCTCTGTGGAGTTTGTGTTAAATTTATCGTTGCATGTATAGATCCAGTAGTTTCCGTCTACGTCAACCGGTAGCTCATACCGTGTCAACTACTGGCTTTCAAGTAATGTGAATTTCTGACTAAATGTTTTATATTATTTAGGTCATCGATGCGGTACTTAATGGAATCAGCAAAAAGTTTCTCGGTTCTTCGAATTACTTAAATGTACAAAACCAGAGGGAAGAGGCCTAGAAGTCGTCGTATGGCTCCTCATACAATTCTTACCAAAGAAGAGGAGAATATATTAGTACACTGAATTTGTACTATGGCTAATGACGGATTCCCCATAACAAAACTCGAACTTATGGACAGTGTGCAGCACCTGATTGAACAACTCAGACGTAAAAATCCGTTTGTTTGTAACCGCCCAGGGAAAACTTGGTACAATGCTTTTCTGAAGCGCCATCCCAATTTTGGGATTAGAATGGCACAAAATCTGACATGAAGAAGGGCTGGAGTAAAGCAGGATGCTATAAGAAATTGGTTTAATGAGACTGATAATTAATTCTAACGGCTCATTTTTAAAATACAATTTCCCTTCCAAAGGATTATACATTTGAATATCACAGATTTAAATACTTTTACCGCCTCCCTACAAATGTTGTTTACAAACAAATATATATTTAACAATACTACAATCGGCTGAGACCGAAGCTCTTTGCTCAGGTAGCTATTAAGCGTGGCGTCTCACTGTTCAAATACACTGCCGCCGACGAAATATAGTTACACAATTAATATTTAATTCATCATGGTTTTTATGCAAATCAGTTTTTGTCCAAAAATACATATAATTGTTTATTTATAAATTATCGCTCGGAAATTAGTGAAGCCCATGGAACATTGCAGTTCCTAATTATCAAGGTAGCAAATCGGAACATCGCCCATATAGCATACGCAGATGATATAGTCTTAATGACACAAAAGAAAATTTGAAAATGCTAATGATGACCATGGATAGCATAGCAAGCAAATTTGGACTGAAAGTGAACCCCACAAAAACAAAATACATGATAGTTGGAAGAGCCCTACACCCAGAAATCCAGTAATTAATTGTGGAGAATAACACCTACAAAAGAGTAAAGGATTTTAAACATCTTTAAAGCATAACTTCAGAAAATTCATCGTCTGATTTGGAAATAAAGGCAAGAATTCAAGCGGGAAATAGATGGTTGCACTCACTACACAACATTTTGACTTCCCGGAGCATATCACGAGCCCTCAAACTAAGGTTGTAAAAACATTAATTCTTCCTGTCATTCTATATGTCTGTCAATGCTGGAGCATTAGAAAACAGGAATTAAACAGGCTCGCAGTTTTCGAAAGGAGTTGCTTGGGTAAAATATTTGGGCCGGTTAAAGACAACAGAACAGGAGAAGGCGTAATATAGAATTAGAACAACTCTATAGTGAACCGAACATTGTGGGCTTGATGAGAAGTAGAAGATTAGAATGGGCAGGGCATGTGGTACGTATGAATGAGGACCGATGGCCTAGGGTGGCCATGGAGATGATACCAGCAGGCAAAAGACCACTGGGACGCCCAAGAAGGAGGTGGATGGACGGGATAAGAAAAGACCTGCAAAAACTTGAGGCCTGGAAAAATTGGGAACACACAACGAAGAATCGCAATGAATGGAGAGCCTTGATTATATCATCGGGCGATCCATTGGACCTGATCGCGTAAAGTAAGTAAGTACATGTACTATCTTTAGCTGGCCATGAAATTTTTAAGAGGCAGTCTACAACATAAAACGAATGTTACTAAGAATAATATTAAATATAACAAAATACATATATAAATGTAATGCGCCTTGCTGGGTTCATGTTTTGTGTTTCTGTGGTGGAATCTATGTTCAGGCACAAGAATATTACTACATCAACGAAAATCACAATAAGAGAGTAAAACAAAGAATACGGAAATAACGTGGTGCTTCTTTTAAGTCGCGGTGGAGTAGCCGAGCGGTCTAAGGCGCCTCGCTGTGGAGCGCGCGGTTGCTCGCCCTCGGAGGTTCGAGTCCTCCCTGGGGCATGGGTGTGTGTGTGTGTGTGTGTGTGTGTGTTTGTGTTGTCCTTAGGTTAGTTTAACTTAGTTTAAGTAGTTTGTAAGCTACGGACAGATGAGCACGCAGTTTGGTCCGATAAATTTACAAACATTTGAACATTTGAATTTGAGCTTCTTTTAAGATAGGTAGCGTGGTGGAATGCTGCCCATTTGCTTCTTAAACAGTTTATGATAAACACTACGTATCAATAATTGTAAATATAAGTCTTACGTTACTATTATTACAGTACTGAAATTTATCGGCTTTTTATTTGTAAGGGATATTGAAATTGTTATTACGGCGTTTGATTTTGCCATGTCTCCGGAATCCATTCATATAATTATAATTGCCGAATGATCATTCCCTGATTTTATACGGATTTTTATAATAATGTGTGTGACTATATTGCATTCTAGTTTCAATCTGGGATAGCCGCCCTCGCTCATCCAAGCCAGCCCTGAATTAAAATCCGAAATTTTGTAGTTCTAGCTTCAAAATTGCCTAAATAGCTAAATATTTTCAAAATACGTTTCATCCCCTATTTCAGCCCCTTACGGACGAAATATCGAAAAATCGCTTCTTAAATGACGCCTACAGAGTAAGATCAACACCCTCCAGAAATTTCAAGTTTCTGTCTTCAGTGGTTTGGGCTGGGCGATGATGAATCAGTCAGTCAGTCAATCAGTCAGTCAGTCAGTCAATCGGGACACATCATTTTATTTATATATATATATATATATATATATATATATATATATATATATATATATATATATATATATATATATATATTTTTCCAGGAGTGCATATTAACATTGGTGTACGCCGACTGACATTCATAATCCAGAATGAAACTTTCACCCTGCAACGGAGTTTGTGCTGATACGAATCTACCTGGCAGATTAAAATTCGAACCTGGGACCTTTGCCTTTCGCGAGCAAGCGCTCTACCATCTACCGCGAAAGGCAAGTGTCCCAGGTCCGAATCCCGGTCCCGGCACAGAATTTTAACCCTTTCACTCCGGCGCCGTGATTGTTGCGCCGTGCGCTGTGGACGAGCGCCAGTCGCGCCCGGCCGTGCCCGCTGTACGGCGCAATTTCCGCACTCCCCACGGCGCTACTCTGTCCTGCTTTCACACTCTCATTGTTATCGCAATTATTTGACTTTATACTGTATATTTATTAGGGAAAATTCATTTGGAACAGAAACAGTTTTCTTTCAGATAATTCGCGTAATTTTTTCGTAAATTCTAAAAGATCCAAGTTTTGGATTCAGCTCTGGTGGGATGTGGACGTTATTATTATAAATGCATATTTCGCTTGCTAAATAATATTTATTTACAATTGCTTTACGTTCAATTTCAGTAGCATTACATTACGATGTATGACGCGAGGCGGAACTGCTACAGCAGTCCACCGGCTGGGCGGCACAGCCAGCACTCGACTGCTGCAGAAGTTCACCGTAGCGAAAGGGTCCCAGAAAGTGACATACGTAATAGTCAAGTATCAAGCCGTGGTGTGTCATAGAAGCAATCGACGGCCTCTCATTGAGCATTTATAACGTCATATCTCGTGAACTAAATATCGTATGTGATTCTTACACGTACGTCGACCGTCCTCGTGGATTGAAGCTTATGTGTACAAAATTTCATAAAGATTGGAACAAAACTGTAGATTTGTATGCAACACGTACAAATATACGGACACTCTGCTTTATATATTAGATTTTCCAGGATTGTATATTAACATTGGTGTATGCCGACTGACATTCATAAACCACAATGAAACTTTTACCCTAGAACGGAGTTTGCGCTGATACGAATCTTCCTGGCAGATTAAAATTCGAACCTGGGACCTTTGCCTTTCGCCGGCCGCGGTGGCCGAGGGGACTTGCTGGGCGACATGGCTCAGCGCGCCCGGTCAGGGGGCTCAACGCCCTCTGTAATAAAAAAAAAAAAAAAAATAAATAAAAAAAAAAAAAGCTGAGCCAACAACACCTCGAACATCAACGAACAAATACGAATAGCGTCCGCAATGAACGGAACTACCGATAGAGCAAAGATAAAAAAAAAAAAAAAAAAAAAAAAAAAAAAAAAAAAAAAAAGGGGGGGCGGGGGAACTGAAGCGCTTCAGTCACGGACTGCCCAGCCACTACGGTCGGGGGTTCGAATCCCCCCTCGGGCATGGATATTTGTGTCGTCCTTAGGATAAGCTAGCTGATAAGTAGTTTGTAAGTTTAGGGACTGATAACCCCGTAGTTAAGTCCCGTAAGCTTAACAAACATTTGAACATTTTTTTGAACTTTTGCCTTTCGCGAGCAAGCGCTCTACCGTCTACCGCGAAAGGCAAATGTCCCAGGTCCGAATCCCGGTTCCAGCACAGAATTTTAATCTCCCAGGAAGTAACATACGTACTAGTCGAGTATCGAGCTGTGGCGTGTCATAGCAGCAATCGACGGCCTCTCATTGAGCAACCGAGTCTCCCGCGTTTCCGCGTCAGCCAGCGTGGGAGTTGTGGTGTCGCACAAGTCTAAAGTGCGCGCCACCTACTCCCGCCGCGCGCCGCCATGCACGCACGGCGCGGCGTTCTTACGCCCTCTGCTACAACTCAGCTCATGGCCACCACTAAACGACATCCTTCACTTGGGACTGAGATAGGAACCAGTAAACACTTCGGAATCAGATAGGCACCAGTGAAGACTTGGCTATCGGTTAGGCACTAGGACTCATCACTAGGCAGGCATCTAGCTCAACTATGTATCAGCATTCTGCAGTACTGAGCAATGTAAAAGTTAAGTATTACTAAGTCTCTAATAAATATATATCTCGTTCTAATTTACTCTAGTGTTTCTAGTTTCTGCTGTCCCACTGGCTGGTCACCTCCTACCTGCACAAGAGTGCCTCCTTTATTCCTGTGTCGGTCTTTCTACTCGGCCACCGACACCTACGACGGAAACGAGACACAAAAGCGGCGACGAGGCTGAGACACAAAAGGAGTGGCTGAACCCACCGGCTTAAACGCTACATCCTGTCGCTGGCTGTCTCGTGACATTAACATTTGGAGAGACTGACAAGTGATAAAAAGTTATCAACAACGGATAACACGGGCGCCGCGCCGCGCCGGTCGAGAGCGGCGCTCCCGGCCGCCGCCATATATCTCGCTTTGTTTGTCGGCGCACACGCGGCCGAGCTCTGTACACGAGCCCCACTCCACCCCAGCCCACCACACTGCATAGGGCCGGGTAGCGCCAGCAGTTCTTCAGCGCTGATAAATTTTACTAATGGCCGCCCATAAATTATTGGCGCGCCGCCTGACGTTTTAATGGAATTGTAGTAAATCACGGCGCATAACATAATCTGTATGGCAAAGTGAGTTATCCAGAATATTTCTGTCGCGATTGTTAGTGCCGCTCTGCTCGACGAGTTTTGCCCTTTTGCTGGCAACAGTAGCGTTTGAAGAGCTGCCGTCATATATGTGAGTGATAGCGTGTGTGTGAGTGTAGACCGCTACTGAACGCTGACGTAATTACCGTGCTATGATATCAGCGTATCTATCTCCAATCCATTCGCTGGGCGAAAAAGTCACTGTCCGGGCAGTTCCGAAAATTGATATTCTACCCCCGCGGAAATTAGATTTCTGTGGCCGTCAAAGAGACAGAACTGACGCCACGAAATCAAAGTAAAATTCTAGAGCAGCAGCTCCTGATAGTGACCCAATAGGTCACAAGTAATGGAGATAGATATTTCTCTAAGAGGATTTGGACGTGAAAATAGCTAAAAAAAATCGAAAAAAGCCTCCATCTGAGAGACAAATTTCTCCCGTTTCCAAAATTGTGTAATTTATGTTCTTTCAAACAGTTACTAAAGTCTTAACGGCCCTTTGAACAAATGTCTGCACACTGGTCACGCTGATGCTTCAGGCAAGGAGTATCACTATAAACATTCCTTGGCTGCCACAGTCATGGAAACAAAGCCAATATACGAGGCGTATTTCTTAATTCAGTACCGTTTTGAAATTTTAAAAAAAGACGTTCTAAATTTTATGCTCACTGGGGGACCTACATCTGTTGTCTACGCACTGACGCCATTACAGTCTGATTCTTCCTTGTTTACGTTGTGTATTGAGTGAGATACCTCCGATAATCATGAGTCCCGCCGACTTTAAAGTACGAGCTGTTATACGATTTCTTAGTGCTAAAGATCTAAAAGTGATAGATATTCATCGTTAGATCTGTGCAGTTTACGGATAAAACATTATGAGTGATGGAATGGTAAGAAAATGGGTGAGAGCATTTAAAGATGGCCGCACAAATGTGCTCGATGAACAACGGAGTGAGCGTCCTTCGGTCGTTACTGAAAGTCTGGTGCAGGAAGTGAGAGAAAACAGACGATTTACGATTTCCTCCTTGCGGGATGACTTTTCTAATGTTTCTCGTAGTGTTTTGTATGGCATTGTGGCCGAACAAGATGATGACGAAAACAGTTGTGATGAAGTGGTTAACAGGTCAGGCGGCAGACTTCTATGAGGAGGGTATTCAAAAACTGGTACAACGTTAAATTATGTAGAAAAGTACAGGCTTTCATGTAAAAATAAAATTACTGAGATATCTTAGAGCGTCTGTTTTTAATATCAAAACGGTACTTACTTAAAAAAACACGCCAAGTACAAATAAAAAATTACTTAGCGGATGTCTACATCAGGATGCGAAATTTACGGTCGCCAGCTTTGAAAACGCTAGAGCTGGGTTCAGAATTGTACAAGCCCGAAGAGGTAAGCGGTAATTTTACTGATGAATAATGCAGGCCTGTATTTCCAGGTAGTATTTGTATCGGTGCTTTTTAACATCCTTAGGCCGGCCACGGTGCCCGAGGGGACTGAGGCGCTCCAGTCACGGTCTGCACGGCCACTACGGTCGGGGGTTCGAATCCCCTCTCGGGCATGGATATTTGTGCTGTCAGCTAGTTCATAAGTAGTTTGTAAGCTTAGGGACTGATGACCCCGTAGTTAAGTCCCATAAGTTCTACAAACATTTGAACATTTGAACATCGTTAGTCAGTATTAATGCAAATACCAGATATTAAATGACAGTTTTGTTTTGACATCAAGGCTATCGTACCTTCTCTGTACACTTTATGTCTGTTCAGACAGCTTTCAGCGTGTTCACACGCATGTGCAGACCTGAAACTGTGTATAAGCTGCGTCTTCTCCTGCGCCTTCTTCCTGTATAAGCAATGACAGCAAGCAACCAGATTACCAAACTCTACTTGGATTTTTTTTTATTTCTGGCGCTTCCAGCCCACCAGATACGCGAATACGCAGAGCTGTCTAAGTTGTAGTAGGTTTACACTCACGTGATTCGTGTTTTTATTTGAGGCCGTTCTTAAAAGTCTTGAAAGCTGTTGGAGTTCCCGCGTTGTCACGTAAGTATTTTATTTAATCACATAAAACACCTTTACACATCGTCAGCTGATTCATTCGCCAGAATTCAACCAGAAGTGGTGCGAAGAAAGTTCATCAGTACAAATACTAAATACTAAAAGCAGCGTACAGTACTTCGCTGATTACACATACACTGGAGGATTTGCTGGTAATATCTGTGAATAAACCTCCTCTGTCTGAGTTTGTCCCAAAGGTGCCACAGATAGTAGTACTTCTCCCCAGAAAACAACGCTATACAAAATTGAAGTGATATACCGCTAGACAATAGTAGTGATACGTATTTTTCTATTAAACAATTTGATATGGAATTATGAGTAAAGATATTGTTCGAACAGTGGCAGGGGTAAGAGGAAGGGGAATTATTTCATATTCAGATAAAGGGATTGTGGCGACCAAAGTTGTTGGACTGGCTGGTGACTTCAGAACTGAAATTTCGCATTCTGTTCATGACAGTGCACAAAATCCTAAGACAGATTCAACAGCTTCATGTGGGAACTAGTGCCGAAAACAGTGTTTGCTGGATGGACAGTACTCAAAGTAGGTGTGATGTTGTTATTTGTTTCAATGATGGTGTAATTAGCAGGACAAAAGTAATCGACAAATTGGGCATCCAAACAGGAAATAATATGTTTGCTGTGTAATAGGTCGTCAGCGACTAGTTAAAGCTGAAAGAGCTGCGGAAGCTACCATTAAAGAGTACAGAGTAAGGAAAAGACTCCTGAAAAAGTCTGCAGAGGATAAAAAAGCAACTGGCCAGCAAGATTATGCCACTGGAATGTTCTGAAAGAGGCTCACGGTGAGTCAAAAACACTTAACATTATTTTCTCATTTTCTCGGAACTACATTTTCAGAATATTAAAGTATGGCAATGACGTTCTTGATTGCAGTATAATTAGCCTTCTGCTGGAAGGACCTACAGCACAGCGATCAATGTACAGACGCGTGACAGAGTGCAGTGGAGTCACAGTCTCATTTTGGCAGACAAATGCACAGGTGTGTACAGAATATTGAGACGCAGTTGAAAAAGTTTTGTGACCGATGGGTTCCCAAACGAAATGCGGAAGTCAGTGTGTAGGGAACTTTAGGGACAGCTCGAGAACACTGGAGATGATTTTTTATGAGAATTGTGACGGGGGGTTCGAATCCCCCCTCGGGCATGGATATTTGTGCCGTCTTAGTTCGTAAGTAGTTCATAAGTAGTTTGTACGTTTAGGGACTGATGACCCCGTAGTTAAGTCCCATAAGCTTAACAAACATTTGATTTTTTGAATTGTGACGGGGTATAAAACCTAGTTATACCATTTTTACCGGAGATGAAAAGACCATTAGTGGAACGGTATCATGCAAAATCGTCAAATAAGAAAACACAACTGACCATTCAGCAGGAAAAGTTGTGGTCACTGTGTGACTATTATTATTATTATTCACATGGACTGTCGCTAGTGAACAAAATCATACGTGGAATTCTATTAATTCTAATGCGTATATGGCAATCCTACCCGAACTTAATGCTCGATTGCAACGCGTTCGACAACATCAGCAAAACCACGATTTTGCGCTGTTACATAGCAGCGCCGGGCCACATGTGAGTGAAAAAAAAAAAAAAAAAAAAAAAAAAAAAAAAAAAAAAAAAAACACAATACTGGGTGAATCACCTAACACTTGCACCGCAAATATTGCGGAAACGGAAAGTGCGATTGATGTGCAGTTTTCACAGAATGGATTGGTAGTCAGCAGCTCTTATTTTAAGCCAACAAAAACATTGTAATATTACTTATAAAGTGTATTTTTTATGCAAACATACAGTTTTTAAATGGAACAATAGTTGTTTCTATCATGCACTGGAAGTTTTGACACCAGCTGTGTACAATGTATTTTGATTGACTTTTTATCGCGTTTAGTTTGGCAGCTACAACCATTCAAAGTTTTGGGGGCGGAGTCTACGACGGCGTAGCTGACTGGCTGGTGGTCATGCGACAGTGGGCCGTGCCCCAGGGGGAAGCCACTGGGTCAGACAGCTACGCTATCGCAGCCTCCGCCACCGAAACTTTGAACGGTTGTAGCTGCGAAACTAAACGTGATAAAAATTTCATTCAAAATTCTTTGTACACAGATGGTGTCAAAAATTCCAGTGCATGATAGAAACAACTATTATTCCATTTTAAAAAAATTGTATGTTAGCATAAAAAATACACTTTCTAGGTATTTTTACAATCTATTTATTGGCTAACAACACGAGTCCATTCTGTGAAAACCGCACATCAGTCGCACTTTCCATTTCCGCAATATTTGCAGTACAAGTGCTAGATGATTCACCCTGTATACCGTAAATATATTGAACTTGTTGGAAATAAATTAGACGTTTAAAAAAATTATATGCACAACTTTTGAAGTGACCCTAGCTCACTACATCTGCACGACTACGCTGTATTTCACTGTGAAGTGCCGGTAGAAGGATCATGAACTACTTTCAGACTGTATGAATGCTTAGCTTCGCGGCGAGTTTTGGTGATAAAATTCTCTTGGGCTTCCAGCCGCCGTCAAGTGGATATTAAACCACCTGACGTTGCTGGAGGCCAGAGTAAATTTTATCACTGTCGTTCTAGACCTTTCCGTGTGAACTCTCTTCTTTTATTATCAAGATTATTTCTCCCTATGAAGACGAAGTCAAAAAAATATTTGGCATTCGAAGGATAATGTTGTTTTGTAAACAGATTACGCCACAATGTCTTTATGATTGCCACTCCACTGCGACTATTATATTGGTGACACACTTCCTCCCGCATTTCGTTATAATTAATGAGATGCATTTCTTCATACCATCTAGATGTCGTATTGATCCAACACCGTGCAGCAGGTGTTGTCACCGCAGTCCCTTTTGAAGGTTGGTACCATCTACTAAGTTCTGCAAACAAAAGCGAATCTTTTGTTCGCCCTCCCATTAACTAGTGGTCTTTTCACTTTGGTATTAGTTCCTAGTTTGCCGACTGTAAGGTCGTCACACGGCGCGGCTCCTTTTTCATTGCCTGCCGAAGCCCTCCCACACACACTCAATACAAGAAGTTATGACTGCTACCGATAAGGGATCTGAAATCGATTCCATATTCCTAGATTTTCGGAAGGTTTTTCACACTGATCTCACAAGCGGCTTCTAATCAAATTGCGAGCTCATACAATTTCGCTATTGTTGTACGTTTATATTTCCGATTTCCTGTCAGAAAGGACACCGTACGTAGTGATTGACGGAAAGTCAAAAACAGACGTGATATCTGGCGTTCAGCCGGCCGACAGGACTGAGGCGCTCCAGTCACGGTCTGCACGGCCACTACGGTCGGGGGTTCGAATCCCCCCTCGGGCATGGATATTTGTGCCGTCCTAGTTCGTAAGTAGTTCATAAGCAGTTTGTAAGTTTAGGGACTGATGACCCCGTAGTTAAGTCCCATAAGCTGTACAAACATTTGAACATTTAAGCTATCGACTCTGAGCCAGAGAGAACGATGCAAAGTGGGCTACTCCTACCCACATTCAGACAGCCATAGCTTCTCGCACCCACTTAAAAGTAAAACAACTGCACATTCTCACAGGGACACTGGCGTAGCGGAGAACCCATACTGATGCCACATTAATTAATCTAATAATAAATTATTAACATAATAAAATAAGAAAAACCTAGCAATATTAACTAATATTTAACACATGAAATAAAAATGCTAATCCTTAAGGCTTGAAAAGAGTGGGATTCAAGTTTTAAGAAAATGATAATCTAGCGACATTAAATAAATTATAACTTTACAGAAATATACAAAAAATATATGGAAGACGACAGACGGTCGTTTTTCAACAGTAAATGACAGCACATCTCCAAACAGTCTAAAATCGCTGCTGAAGTCATCTCGTAGATCATTTTTTAGATTAGGAGCAGCAGAGGAGCTATGAAACTTTCCTTGGTAACACAATATATCCCTTCTGTTTTATTCGATGTTTTTTCTGTCTCTTATTGCAAACTGTAGCCTATTCCACTACAATATTAGGAAGTTATCAAAAGGAACAGAGAGAACCCAGTCCAACTTTCAGCTGAAGTAGCCGAAGGATCGTTGACACACAAAATCTGATCAAATGCGAAACAAGTATAAAGTCAACGGTGTGAAAAACAACCAATTAATGGGAAGAAAGTAACGACGAGGATATGCCATCACTAGGTGGCGATATGGAACTCTAATTGACCAGTCCCTCAACAGGAAGCGGAGTGTTATCATTGACGGACGAGCAAATATTGAATGCATGTTTGCATCACTCACACGAGAAAATGTCACAGAAGTACTCAAAAACTGGAACTGGTGACCCTTGAAGACAACAACAATGATAATGCCAACATAGTACTTGAAGAATAAAAGGTCTCTTATGGATCGTGAAGACAAATTAAAAAAGTCAGTTTCAGAAGTTGTTAAGTCACTGTTTAGAACGCTTCATTTAGCATCCTCTTCAATCTTGGTATGCACAGAGGCAGTAATGCCCTCATTTTCCGCAGGCTGAAAAAACGTAATTAGAATTGGAGGAAACTCTAAAATGTGATAAAATCAGCCTAAGTCAGGCATATCAAAGATTTTTTTAAATAGATTTCGATGTTTATATAACCTGTTTTTCATCCAGGCAAGCGTCATGTGGACATGGAATGAAGAGGAAGGGCATGTGCCAAGTACGCCACTCGTGGCCGTTTTCGAGGTTTTCCAAATCGCCTAACCGCTACTTCTCTAACAAGTAACCCCTTAGTTATCATCACAATGCTGAGTGCACCGTGTACCAGTTACTGCAGGTGTGAGGAGGAAGACAAAAAGTTATTTAAAGAGAGGTGATTGAAAAGGCTTCACTTATTCTTTGGGGTAAACTGCCGGGTGCCGTGGCTCAGCGCGCGCGGCCAGAGGGTTCAAGGACTCTGTAATAAAAAAACTGAGCCAAGAACAAATTCAAAATGTTCAACTGTTTGTAAGAACTTATGGGACCTAACTACGGCGTCATCACTCCCTAAGCTTACAAACTACTTATGAACTAGCTAACACTAAGGACGGCACAAATATCCATGCCTGAGGGGGGATTCGAACCCCCGACCGAAATGGCCTTGCAGACCGTGACTGGAGCGCCTCAGTCCCCTCGGCTACCGCGGCCGGCAACCAAGAACAAACTAATAAACAACGAACAAACACGTTCATCGACCGCAAGGAATATAGCCGACCGCAAAGTATAGATCCATATGGGGGGAAAAAAGGTGCTCTCCTGGAAAGCGAACGGTCGCGGGTTCGAAACCCAGTCGGACACGGATTTTTTCAGCCTACGCTTTAATCCAACCTCCACCGCTCAACGGCGTGAGGAGTCGCCAGAAACGACTTGTGGTTCGGATTCCACGTTAAGCTGTAGATCCCCTTTCCCGGTTGGATAACTGGGGTACGCTAGGGACACGTAAGTCGCCGAAGTGGAGTCCAATTGCAGACTTGCACAAGGACAATGAGCCACACGAAATTATTATTATTATTATTATTATTAATTCCAGTACCTCCTCTATGTTACCACAGGTGTGTTTCTGATTTCAGTTGTAACGAAAATGCTCTACACCTAGTTGTTTTCACCACCGTGAGTGAAATTCACAGTCTCTAAAGGACTAGGCTAGTTTAGGCCGAGGTCATATGTTTCATGTGCAAGTTTGAGGTCAGACATTTCTTTTCTTAATCTGCATGTCGCCCTAGTGCACACATAACTTCACGTCTCTAACGTGCTGTGTGGAAATTTCTTCGCCTTATCTGTCTGGCGACTGCAATTACTACATATGTATACCTAACCACTGCGCTTCCTAACATCAACTCCAGTTTTCGTAATTTGTGACTGTTTAAAATATTTTTCGTTTAAAATATGTTTCGTATATTATCTGTATTTGCAGAGATATTCTGAACGTAATCGTAATTGATCTAAACAGATCACAATAAACATATAAAATATCATAATGTGATCTTGACTGTTATTAACAGCAACTTTAATAAAAATGTCCAATACCCTGTTGTCTTCTAAAGTTATGTCCCCCCTGCGGAAGACGTTAAAAAGGTGTTGTTGATCTTGAAACTGTCACGATTAATTAACTTACGTAGTGAAAGAATTACATATGTAGACTACCTTTTTCACGAGGTGTCACTCATCCTTTTATTAACGCAAAAGTCGTAAAAAATCAGTTTACAAATTAATATCTCCATAAACATTTTCATTCTAAATGTTCCTTCTAGATAGTCTGGCTTTTCATGTTTCACTTGTTTATTAATTTTTATGTTATTAAATGATTCGAAGTAACAGTGGTAGCGCTATTGAGAGATGCCTCATTATACAACCCAAGTAAAATTTAAGGAACAGTAGTTCAGATTTCAACCAAGGAAGATTTTCCTTCGGCGCCTAGCCTCAAAATGTACTGACCAATCACGGAAGAATGAAAAAAACGGCCACGTTCGCAAAATATTTTTACACTTTATTTGATAATGGCGTGAAAGGTTTCGATCAACGACGGATCGGTCTGATGGTCTGAGAGTAGATCGAAACCGATCACCTCATTATCAAATAAACTGCAAAAACATTTTAGGGACGTGACTGTTACTTTCATTGTGAAACTTATACCAGTTCGCTGGCTTTCCAACAGGAAATTATGTTTTCCACTCTCTTTAATTATAGAGGAGTTCTAGAATTTTGAGCTTCTTTTTCCAAGAGAATAGTACCGAATATGACATTTGTTATCGATACCTCGCACCATTTTGCGTCATCTGCACACGTCCAGGTGCTGAGTTGCTCTGAGGAAAGTGAATGTGATGGGTGCAAGGCAGAAATATCATGTTGTCCTGCTACCAAGGAAAACCCTTGGAAGTACCATCAATCGTACCCAGTCGTCAGCATGGCAGCCATCTATGCTGACCGCTCCCGTTCGGAGGTCGACAGTCTAGATGAATATTAAAAGTCGGCCACTGTCCATAATAAGAGCCTTGTTTTGTCACTAAAATTAGTAAATAAGGTCCGTGTGAACTACTGGCTACTTCCTGCTACAAAACCTTGTTCCCTGGCCCAAACTGAGAACTGAACGTTTCAAAGTACTTCAGTAACAGGAAGTTAATATTACAGTGGCTAATATACATAGTAGTTCACACGTTATTACACACACAGACATTAATAAGAAAGCCACCACAATTAAAGTTATCTTATAAAGGTGGCTAAGACAACATTTATGGCGCAACGGAATTTCTCAGCACTTGTGAAGAACAATATTAAATAAAAGATGGAAGATGCTCTAAAACTACAATTTATAGGCAACTTACGGATTATGCTGAACTTACACTTGTTTATTCAGATAGAAAACAAGCAAAATAGTGAACCAAATTTGTTAATACAATAAAAATGCATCTCTTACAGGTATTAATGCGGACGGTTCCCAGCCTAAATTATACATGATTTAATGCTACTGGGGGGAAGGAATCACAAACAACACTCATTCGCTCACACACACGCAATGCCACAGCGGAACTCACCAAATTCAGCGCGCTGAGACGAGGCGGAAGGAGGCGCCGCTGTCGTAGGCGAAATTCAGAAAGTCAGAGGTAGCACAAAACACTTTGAAGCCGGCTTTGCTCTGTCGTGCTTGTTTTGAGATGGTGCGTGTGTATAGCAAGTCACATTACATCTGAACATAAAACGCGAGCAAACTCGCTAACGGCCACACGCGGCACTCCACTGAAGGTGAAGTGGTTGAAAGTCGGATTCATTATACAAAATCACGGTGGATTCTTAAGTTGCAGTCTGTCAGCAATCGATCTAGATGCTGGTTTTATATGAGAAGTGGCGTGAACTCAGGTGACTAGCTGCAAACCCCGGAAGTCGGAACTCGGAGCCACGTGTTTCCGAAAACCGAAAAAATTGAATAAATTCAGGTTCCGAAAAATAAAGAAAATTAACTACAGCGTGCAACCCATAGAAATGCTTAGAATTATATAAGGAAACGAATGAAATAAAGCTACACGTGATACGGGGCCATTGCAGAGACGGATGACGTACAGTCTCAGAAAAACCACAAAAATGAAATAATCAAAAAGTCAGAAAAATAAAATAAGAATTACGGCATGCAACCCAGAGAAATGTTCAGAATTACACGAAGAAGCGAAAGAAATGCCGCTACGCGTGATAGGGAGTGACTACAGAGACGAATGAAGTCCAGTATAAAAAAAAAAAACTCGGCCGGCCGCGGTGGCCGAGGGCACTGAGGCGCTCCAGTCAAGGTCTGCACGGCCACTACGGTCGGGGGTTCGAATCCCCCCTCGGGCATGGATATTTGTGCCGTCCTTAGTATTAGCTAGTGTGTAAGTAGTTTGTAAGTTTAGGGACTGATGACCCCGTAATTAAGTCCCATTGGCTATACTAACGTTTTTGAACAAATAACTCGTAAAAGTGAAATAATTACAAAGTCGGAAAAATAAGAATAAGAACTACGGCATGTAACGAATAGAAATGTTAAGTATTACGTGAAGAAGCTATTGAAGGAGGTTGTACAGGGCTCAGAGTGAATTACTGACAAGACAGAGTCGGAGAGAAACAGCAAAATAAAAATAGGCAGGAAGAGAAGCTCGCGAAATATTAGTGGAAATCAGAAGGATACCCGCCTAGTTACTTGCCTGATAGTCATGAAACAAACTAGAGTGGAAGCTGAAGGCTCTGTTCTATGAACCAATCAAGTGCAACACATATCACTCATGGAAGGAAACGATGAGAAGATTTTTACATACACTGTATGAAATGAACATATCACCTATTAGAAATCGGGCCCCACAAAGCTAGAAAGAATTTACACAGAGTTCATACACCACCACATGATCACAAAAGGTTTTAACATACCAAACCGTTATCAAACTACAACTAGAATCACACACACCGCGTTTTTCTATCGGAAATCACTTAATTGAAAAACGAGAACACATTTCCGCACATGATCGGAGAAAACATTCCAAAAAAATGATTCTAAGTTCACGAATCTAAGTTAAACGTGCTAGTCAATGAAACATTACCAGAGAAGAACCAACCTTACCTCGCCAGACGCCCAGCATAGAATGAAGATCCAGCGGTCATGAGGCGGGAAACTGTACCGAACGCGGGAAGCCACCGGAAACTGGAAAATCCACTAAAACATCGTTGTTGGAGAACGGACAGCGATATTCGCGCTGGAGGGAAACGTTCGTTAACTAGCCCGCAACCAAAGGGTGTGGAAACCTCTGTGGTAGCATGAGCAGCTATCGATACTGAGCCAGAGAGAACGATACAAAGCGAGCTATCACTTCCCATATTCAAACAGCCATAGATTCTCGCACACAATTAAAAGTACAGCTGCACATTCTCACCAGGACAGTGACGTAGCGGAGAATCCGTACTTATGCCACTTTAATCAATATAATAATAAATTATTAACGTAACAAAATAAGACAAACCTAGCAATATTAACTAATATTTCAACACATGAAATAAAGATGCTATTCCTCAAGCCTGGAAAAGAGTAGGGTTCAACTTTTAACAAAATGATAATCTAACGACATTAAATAAATTATAACTTTACAGAAACTATACAAAAATATATGGAAGACGACAGACGGTCGTCTTTCAATATAAAGCGCCGCAAATGAGACTCTTTCGTAAGTTATAAATTACATTTTCGAGCAATGTTACTGTAGGGCTTGCCATTTTTTAGTTCAGTCCCAATTTTTTATATAAAATTCAGGAAAAGAAGCAGTAGCCAATGATTAAAACCTGGCTTCGAAATTAGGCCTCATGGGACTGCGGTGGGACGGAACAGTGCGATTGACTTGACAACGGACAAAAATCGGCCGAAACCCGTCGTTAATAATAAATCCAATATCCATGGAGCCTCGACGGTTTTTAATAATTGAAAGTTATTTAAATATTTTATAAATAATTCGAGTCATTGTATATGCGATGCAGCATGATGGAAATAGGTACAAATTTTTCAGTCGTCGCCTTTGGATTCTCTCATTGCAGCCAAAGCCATCCCTTTCCTTTCTCTTTCCTCTTCTCTACTCTCCTTGAAGAAACTGTAAATAAACATGTACTGCGACCTTAAAGGCGCACACTGTACACGAAGCAATCCATTATGCGCCATTATGTTGATTATCTCCCTGTGGATTTGGCTTTAGATTTAAATATGTTGTTACCTTGAAATGCGAGCATCCACAGGCAAATTTCCACATTTTAATTAACTCCACTCTGGCTATAAAACACAATTACTTAAAATGTCACCTCCGGTTTCGTATCATTAGAGAAGCATCCGCATCCGACACTTCTGACGGGAGCGGCCTTGTAATCCATGACTTTGCTTCTTAGACCGCACGGTCATTCCTGCGCTGTTTTCTCCGATCACGACCTACGATTCGTTCTTCTAAAGATCTGCAGTATACCGCTCCTACTGAATAACAAGCTCTTTCGCATATCCTAAGGAGAATGCCGTAAGTATCCCATCAGATTCGGGTCCTTTGTTAATAATTTAACATTTTAAAGTGTGCCTGTGAATAGTGTGATGATTCATGAGGCAGGAGATACATGGGTAACAAGGGGAGTAGGGGAGAGGAATTTTTTTAATTCAAAGAAAATCATAATTAATTAGTTAACTGATTAATTTACGATATATTTACTATCAGTTGATAGACCATAGATAATTCATAAAATGATATATATAAAATGAATCTTAGAGAACAAAAAACAGTGGTGCTTTCTTATGTTTTAGACATAAGAGTGGAATTAGTCAGTCTTGTTCAATTATTATTTGAAGTGTTGGGAGCAAGTCAGTCTTGTAAGAGTTTCATTTTGTAAAAGATTCGTCTATTAAATTTTCTGAAGTTTTTTCTCAAGATAGAAGTCTTTTCATTTATTAGTCAAGAATTCATTTATAATTGGCCAACCCACGTGCCCTGAGAATCCATAAATAGTAAATTGTCGGTATTCAAGCATGTAATTAATTACCTTCAATTACGAACTTTTCAAACAAAATCACTAAGAGACTAGTATATTTTGTAATAATATTTGTAATATTTAAAAAAAATTCACCAACGAAAGACAAATAATTTCATTTTCATTATGTATTAATATAATAGGTTTCGACACCATTTAACATTTGCTGCTTTAGTCACCTACATCAGG
Source organism: Locusta migratoria (assembly GCA_026315105.1). Lineage (NCBI taxonomy): Eukaryota > Metazoa > Arthropoda > Insecta > Orthoptera > Acrididae > Locusta > Locusta migratoria. The sequence continues at coordinate 226,563,565 of CM048746.1, read as the reverse complement.
ACTCGCCTGTGGGTTCTTGGAAGCCGGCCGTGGTGGCCGAGGGGACTGAGGCGCTCCAGTCACGGTCTGCACGGCCACTACGGTCGGGGGTTCGAATCCCCCTCGGGCATGGATATTTGTGCCGTCCTTAGAATTAGTTAGTTTACAATTAGTTTGCAAATTTAGGGACTGATGACCCCGTAGTTAAGTCCCATAAGCTATACATTTGAACATTTTTTGGTTCTTGGAATCTAGTATTGTGAGTCCTCAGGCGCTAGAGAAGTTGCTGTCAGTCATGCAGCTGAATGCGTGTCCAAGTCTCTGTACATTTTTTTAAAAGTATTATGCAAAGTTATACAAGTAGCACTGACTGCTTTGCTGAAGTGGAGGGGGGGAAGGAGATAGAGGGCAATTATGTGTTCATGAAATTGATATCTCTACTACCTGGTTGAACTTCAGCTGTCTGAGAGTGCCAGCCATAGACGTTCATATTTAGTTTTTTGGCTAATTACAATATGGCTGCTATGAAGTATTACTAGAAAACGAAAAGAAAATACGTTTCGATTCCGCTCCCACATCAGCCTATTACACAGCATCTTGACTTAAATTCCCATACCGAGCGAGGTGCCGCAGTGATAAGACACTGGACTCGCATTCGGAAGGACGATGGTTCAAATCCAGTTCCAGCCATCCAGATTTACTTCTCTCCATAATTAATGGACTGGGACTACAGCTGACATAAATGTATAGATTGAAAGAAAGTACCAGCAGTTGTGTTCAGATTTTTTAATTAATTAAGCGACCGTTTTCGGTGCTACATTCGCACCATCTTCAGGCCCCCGTTACGTAACTGTCACAAGTAATAGCCATTGACACGGGTGCCGTTGACAGCGGTAATGGTCATGCAAGGACGAAGAAATTTACGGTTACCGGTGTCAACGGCCACCCCTTACAAATGGGCTATTACTTGTGACACTTACGTAACGGGGGCCTGAAGATGGTGCGAACATAACACCGAAACCGATCGCTTATTTAATTTAAAAAATCTGAACACAGCTGCTGGTACTTTTTTTCAATCTATACATCCAGATTCAGGTTTTCAGTCATTTCCCTAACTCACTTCAGGCTAATGCCGGGATGGTTCCTGTGAAAGGGCACGGACGATTTCCTTCATCATACCTTCCCAAAAATCCGATCATGAAAATTCCGTATTCTAATACTAAGCTGATAAGCCAAACATAAAACCTTCTAGATTTTAATAACATATAAAGGAATCAAGAAAACTACTTGGTGAGTGCACAATTTTCTTAGAAACAATGTAAAGAGAGATAATATACGTGGGTCAAACCATTTCGCTGATTGTTACGTGACCTGCTACGGCAATAATTGATGACGAGACAGGAACATTTTTACGTCACACGACAAAAATTTCTTTCTCACAATCTGTATACAATGTTATAGAAATGAAGTAGCCCACGACTACACTGTTTCGTGTAAAAATTTCTAACAAATCGTTCAAGAATTTCTAGTTTTCGGTGTTAACGTTTACTTCAAATATTACCTATATACTTCAATATTATTGTATACACTAAAGCGCCAAAGAAACTTGTGTAGGCATGCGTATATAAACACAGTCCTTAGCATGATGCCTTAGACTACACCAAGGAGGTTAGAATAAAGAGAGGTGCAGAGCACATACATCAGTTGAAGCCTGTCCGCCATCTTGGTCAGTGCTGGATTGCTATTTCTCCGTTAAAACTATGCTTAAGTCGACCCTCTTGCTGTTAATGCACTGGACTGACAGTCACTGCGAAGTATGTACTTTCAAACAATATACTTTCTTGAATAAATAGTAGTAAATATTCAGCATATTATATTTGAAAACTCAATTTTTAACGGTTAAAAAAGGCTGTTATTTCTGTTTCAAGTGACAAATAACATTAGCTCTACAATACGAACACTTCTCCAAAACTTAGCAATATGGTGGAGGCAGGTTTCACTTTTTCAGCCTAAGGGCGTCCCCCTGTATTCTAACCTCCTTGGACTACACGGCCATTCCCACGCGGCAATGATGCCACGAGAACGGGACCGACGACGACTGAAGAGAGTAATTCAACGCTACGATCCACAAATTGCTGTGAATAGCAGTGTAGAGCCATCAACAAGCGTCAGCGTGCGAAACATTCAAAGGAACATCATAGACTTTTGAAGTCGGAGGCTCACTCGTGTATTCTTGCTCATTGGATGATTGATGACTCGAAACATGGGGCCTGGTTGGCGAGTCTCGTTTCTAATTGTATCGAGCGCATGGTCGTGTAGGGATATGGAGACAACATCAAGAATCCAGGAACGCTGAATGTTGGGAGTGGACTTTTCCACCTGGTGGACGCTATGTAATGGTGTGCGGTGTTGGAATAATGTGGGGTCCCTGATACGTCCAGATACGTCTCTAATAATAATTAAAATAAGACAGCCTAGATCGCAATTTGTTGCGTTTATTGCTGGCAACCGGTTTCGGTTCTATAGGAACCATCTTCAGGCTTTTGGCACTTTTTTGGTGGACGGTGGCGATAGCCGGAGCAGTTGAAGCCGCCAACAAGGTGCCAAAGGCCTGAAGATGGGTCTATACAACCGAAACTGATTGCCAGTAATAAACGCAACAAATTGCGATATAGACTGTCTTATTTTAATTATTAAAATTTTTAAGATCGCTGTTCAAAATGTTCAAATGTTTGTATAGCTTATGGGACTTAACTACGGGGTTATCAGTCCCTAAACTTACAAACTACTTACGAACTAGCTAACGCTAAGGACGGCACAAATATCCATGCCCGAGGGGGGGATTCGAACCCCCGACCGTAGTGGCCGTGCAGACCGTGACTGGAGCGCCTCAGTCTCCTCGGCCACCGCGGCCGGCTATCGCTGTTCCAAAAAATGCTTGCAAAAATTACGTCTGTACTAGGTGACACCTAGGTAAGATTCCCGGTGGATCACCAGCATCCATTCACGTCCTTTATTTATTTCGACGGATTTAGACGATTTCAGCAAGACAATGCGACACCCCACAGATCTAGAATTGCTAAAGAGTGGCTCCGGATAAGCCAGGGGAGCTTGTGTTAAAACTGTGATAAGTCATGTTGTACAGAGAATAGTAACCTATACATATGGCAGTAAAAGATCTTACTAACGTGGAGCAGTTGCAATATCAGAGTGTAAACTAGAAAATAGAAACATGGAGGACCATACATTCGGGTCAAATCAAGAAAATATGTTTGGTAATACACAAGCAGATTTTTTATCGAAGTAATTATTACAACAGTCAATATATATGTAACAATTCAAAAACGTTGTGCCTCGGTAGCACGGTGGTAGGGTGCCAGAATGCCCGGTGCGGTAGCTCAGTGATTCGATCAGAGGGCTTCCCGCCTTCTGGAATAAAAAGAAAATAAGTCAACGACCCAATGATGAACATACAACAAAACGAACCAACGTCCACAAAGGACCGATCAAACCAAAAAATACAGAAAAGGACTATGATTCCAAAGGTCGCGGATTCGATCCCCACTTAGTCGAGGAATTTTTATCTGTCACTTCTGACTTCTTTCACCTCCGAAAAATATCGAATAGCACTGTGGTTCGTAATCCACGTAAAACGTAAAACTGTAGGTCCTCCTGTAACTGGCTGGGTAAGTCAATTCAAACATCGAAGGAAGGCAACGGTATACTACCTCCAAACTGAAAGTGGCTAGGAAAGTACTGTGGTGTTCACACCAATCTTCGGATAGGTTACTGCTTTTGTATTTTCATTAATTAAAACAAATCCAATGTTTGTAATCCTAAGAAACCAAAGCGCAAAGTTCATCAACGTCTAGAAGAAGAACTACTTAAACAAACTTAAGTTAATGTATGCTAAGTACGTCATAAATACCCATACCCGAGGGAGGACTCGAACCTCCCGCAATGCCAGTCGCGGCCATTCCCACACGGCTGTTACAATTCATTGTCATGAATGTTAATATGCTGTTCATTGTCTTTTAGACTGTTGTATCCTATATTATTCTCTTCTTACATTTTTTACTGATGCATCTGTATTTTGATTTTGTTTCGATTAATATTTGTTGTTACATTAAATGTGAGCCTGTTGTACAGGGGCCTGAAGATGGTAGTGCTATAAAACTTTTCAATAAACATACGTCTGTTGGCTGCTTGTTTTTCATAAGTGAAACCTGTTGAAGTTTAGAGGAGCTCTGTATTATGAAATATAGTATATACAGGGTGTCCAGAAAAGGACTCACTGATTTCAAAATTAAATATCTCGAAAACAAAGATCGATAGAGGAATGGAGTAAACTGTATGTTTATTGTGAAAGCTGTAAGAAGTTTATACAGCAGTTTTAAATAATAGTTACAAAAGCTGCTAACAGATGGCGCTGTACGCTGTACAGCTCATATCAGCATACATAAGTGAAATAATCGTATGAAAACACTCCTTGCAAACAATCACTTCACAATGTTTTCAAAATGTTCATCATTGGCACTACAGAGGTGGCGCAAACGAAGAATGAAATTCGCCATAACATTTCGTAGTGTCTCAACCGAAATGGATTCACATGCCACAGAGATCACCGATTCAAGCTCGTCCAGCGTGGCGGGATGCTTCGGGCAGACCATGTCTTTCACTGTGTCCCACAAAAAAAAAAAAAAAAAGTCATAGGGAGTCAACTCCGGCGAATATGGAGGCCAATCCTTGCCTGCACCAGTAAATTTGGGATATTCCAAAGCAATGACTCGATTCCCGAAGTATTCCTCAAGAAAACGAAACACTTGTTCGATCCGATGTAGTCGGGCTCCATCTTGCATAAACCATTCAGTACCTGGTCAATCCTCTAACGCTTGCTGTGTGGCGAAAAATTGTTCCAAAATTGCAACGTAACGTACACCAGTGACCGTTTCTCGAATGAAATGCCTCTGTTGCATACTGCAGCCCACACAGTAACTTTAGGAGAATACAGGGGTTTCGCTTCACACCAATATGGCTTTTCGGAACCCCAAATTCGCCAGTTCTGCTTATTCACGTATCTATTCAGGTGGAAGTGTGCTTCATCTGTAAACCAGATGCAGCCAACATCAAATCCTTCACTATCAATCATTGTGAACATCTGATTAGCAAAGGCAACCCTTTGTTGCACAGCTCGTACGTGTATGGCCTGGTGCGTTTTAATTTTGAATGGAAACATGTATAGGCTCTTTCTCAGTATTTTCTGCGTGCTGGAACGCTTCAAACCAGTCTCAGATGGGTGATATTGGATTTCATTGAATAATTCCAGAAACCGTGGCAATATTTTCAGGCGTAACTGTGGTTTGCTTGCGGCCAACATGCCCCACTAGATCATCAGTTACGCTGCCTGTTCGTTGAAATTTTGCGAAGAGCGTACGAAAGGTTTTCGCATCGGATCCTTTTGCAACATTAAATTTGCTTGAAAACTTCGCCTTGTTGCCGTAGGACTCTCTTATAACCTGTGGTACTCTAGCACCAGAGAAACGCGTTGTTCAATGGAGTACATGGTTTTAATCTCTTCCTTCTGTAGGCTAACCTCCAAAATGTTCAAATGTTTGTATAGTTTATGGGACTTAACTACGGGGTCATCAGTCCCTAAACTTACAAACTACTTATGCACTACTTACGAACTAGGACGGCACAAATATCCATGCCCGAGGGGGGATTCGAACCCCCAACCGTAGTGGCCGTGCAGACCGTGACTGAGCGCCTCAGTCCCCTCGGCCACCGCGACCGGCACGCTAACCTCCTTTCACGTTTCAATAATGGAACTGATCGCTGTGGGCTTCGGATCACTATTTATACTAGGCATGACGTATGGCGATTATAACGCCATCTGTTAGCAGCTCTTGTAACTATTATTTCAAACTGCTGTATAAACTTTTTACAGCTTTCACAATAAACATACCGTTTACTGCATTCCTCTATTGATCTTTGTTTTCGAGATATTTAAATTTGAAATCAGGGAGTCTTTTTCTGTACACCCTGTAGATATAAAACCAAACGTGGTTGCAATAAAACATATTTCTACAATATATAGTCAGGTAGTAGACTACCGTTTCCCTACACTTTTACTAAAGAAGCAGTAGGCAGCATCAGCAGCCTGAGAGAATACGGTCTGTGAAGTTTCAAGGCATTACACGAACTTAAGGGAAAACTTAGCAATTGAGCGTTTAGTTTCTTTTATGCTGCCACACGTCGACAATTGAATTCTGTAAACAAGCCGAAACACGTTTGCTGCCTGCTCAGAAACTTGATGCTCGCTTTTCGGTACCTGCTTCCCTCAGACACCAGTATCACCAACAAAAGACGAAGCACTTATCGATATAGACAAAAAGGTACACTTTAGTGGTGAACTTTTTATCACTAAGCGCAAAATGTGCACATAGGAATACGAATTTCAACTTTTTTTACTTACTTTTCAAACATGGTATAAGTATTTAGGTTTCATATTCTTTTTACGTTTTACAACTTTGCCAATTGGTACATCTTGTGTTATTCGAAGGTAAGGCGATAGGCTTTGCGATTACTGATGCAACACCACCAGAAAGGACACAATAGTGAAGTAAGGCTGAACTGTAAACTAGAACTATCGATAGTATTTAGGAACTCTGTATAGTTTAAATTACGTGGATTGTATTTTTTACAGGAATCACTGAACGAAGGACCATGCCGAGATTAGATGACTTGCATGCCTCACCGTCATAGCCGAATATGTTCTATTTGCTGCAGTTAAAGAGTATCCTTGACGATATTAATGGAATATATGAACGAAATAAAATGACGGAAATATGTTACCTTTGCTATTGTATAAGGATCGAGCTAGTAGCAAGAAATAAAGATATTAAGAAATATTGCGAAGTGTACTCCAGGATATGTTCGCGCTCAAATATAAGACATATTTCATTGGCTCTTGGTATCTTTGGATAATCTTGTTTAGAGCCTGAGAACAATGAAGCCCGAAAACAGTAAATATTTGTGAACTGACACTTTTGCCTTTTTATGGCTGAGTCCGAAAATTTTCTACAAATATCTGACAAGTATCATACTGACTTTAATTTCGAACACGATATCTATCCCGATATTGACAGTGAAGGCGACTCATTTTTGTTTTCGTAATCATACAGTTTCTAATTGTACTTCAAGAAGTATCCAAACAAAAACCAAAGATAAATATACCCTTTTTATTTTTTGATTGTAAACAATAATCGTGATTTTCCACTTTTAATTTTTAAAATATAATAATTAATGTTGTAATGAGAGTCCTCAAAGATTATCATGTCGTTATTTAAATGAAATACAGTTACGAAAAAAGAGATCGGCCATGTCGGATCTGTTATTCTCAGTTTTGAAATTATTAGTGCCCTCATTAACCCTTACTTTTTTATGTTTGACATACCATTTACAAAAGTTATGATTGACGTACTATTATAATGTCGAGCGCCTTCACGAAATGGAAGGCATAGAACACAAGTGACCAGATGATGATACCCTTAGTGTACTGAAATCGGTGGTCGAAAAATTAATTAATTGCGATCTTGACATTTTAATACTATAAAGTAAGATGATCGCCCGTCCTACCACGGAAAAAATAAATTTTCATGAAGCCAGAGGACTTCGTGTTTAGACTCAAAATGTACATAATGGGATGCATGAGATGCAACTTCACTGCCGACGCCCATGAAGAGGTCCAGATTTGACACCAAAACACCATGCAGCGCGGTTCAGATGATACCATCAGCATACTGAACTGACTCTTCAGAATTGTCATCAAGTGCTATTCACAGATGAGACTCGCACCTGCCTTCAACCAGACAATCGTCTTAGACTCACCGTCCAGCGAGAGCAGCAAGATGGCGGTTCCTTGATGTTTTGGGGTGGAATCATACGGAACCACTGTACGTGACTGGTGGTCGTAGAAGGCAATTAAACGGCTATACGGTACAGCGATGACTTCCTCTAATGGATGGTGCAACTACATAGGCAGCACGTCGGTGAGGGATTCGTCTTAATGGACGACAATGTACATCTTGTGAAAGCGCTCCTTTATGATAACGACATCGCAAAATTTTAATGGCCAAAGAGTTCTTTGGGCATTAAGCCTATGGAAGATGCCTGTGATACATCGAAAACGGTTCCTTTTTAACGAGACGACCCACCAACGAATCTGTGTGATTTACGCCGTGGGGCAATCTGGACCAACAGTCCTTGATGATCTAGTGGACCAATACAGGCAAGCACCAGTGCCAGAGGACATGTTACCGGGTATTAGGTGATCTGATGTATGCTGCACATTGGAACACAAATTCAGAAAATCTAGGTTATTGTCATACAACTTGTCCATTTTTTTCACGTGCAATACAGAGAGCTGTTGTTTTTGTATATCTCTATCCCACTTTTATGTAAAGGGTCATGGACCCCTAGTATGTGTGTTGTTCTGTTGCTGTCTTCTCTCATTGTGGTATTATTTTTCCTGACACGTAATACTTTTGCACAATGATTCCAACTTTGTTACAATTTTATCGATTTTTTTAATACGTGAATATGTGTCTTAAACACTCCATTGTGTTGAAGTCTTGGAGATACTTGCGCTTGTGACTCACAAGTAGCAGCAATTTCAGAATTGGTTCATTGGGTGTTAAGAATGTTTCATTTCTTTTGAAATTTTACTAACACACCCGCGTGGTTTTTCCCCTTCAGCTACGTGCTATGGTGGCTCAATGACGCGTTACATAATGTAGCTGTTGCATTCTACACGTTTTCTAAGCTGCACATTGACGGTTTCGGTTGAAGTGTAGCGAACAAGGTTTCGTGTGTTTTGTGGTTGTGCGACGTCTTTCTACAGAAGGTCAGATTACTGCTGTAGAGAGCCATTTTTTATTTTCAATAGAAAAAGACTTTTTCAATTAATATATGCTCGTCAAATCAGAACTGTAAATAAGTCTCATGTAGGGTTCCATCTCAAATGTATCGGCGTTTTAGGAAATTATAATATCAGAAGTCTCGTGTCTATTTAAGTTATTGCTGATTTTTATGTCATTACAAAATTAACCTTAGGCCTATAGTAAAAACATTTGCAAATCAGTATAAACTATACTATTCGCATTCATGTAACACAGTGTTCAGCAGAGTAGCTTGGAGAGCTACCATGGCACTGAATAACAAAACCGAGAACGAGTGTCGTCACTGTTTATGTCCGTCTGTGCTAATATTACTAAATGGCAAAACAAACTCGGGCTGTTACATTTTCGCGACGAACCGATGAACTTTGAATGCTGCATAACGGACATTATTATAACGTATAGTTTTTGCAAACTATTGGCATTTAATAATATTATCGCAGTCTAACATTAGTGAACATGTTAAAAAGACGTTAAATTTGCCGCATGATGCACACGTTGTATAACGTACAGCTGCCTCTATAGCACGATCCGTATATGGTCGCCGCTCCCTTCCCTCCTAGAAAAATATACCTTAGTATCATACTCCCTTTCAACGTATATATGTGTAAGTTTTTAGTAACGGTAAAATATATAATTTTAATATAATTATTTCGTTTTTTATAATATAGATATTTAGAGTAATATTTTTCCTCTCATTACGACCTGCTATCTCTTCCCTGATGCTATTTAAAAAAAAAAAATGTTCAAATGGTTGTTAAGCTTAAGCGACTTAACTGCGGGGTCATCAGTCTCTAAACTTACAAACTACTTTTGAACTACCTTATACTAAAGACGACACAAACATCCATGCCCGAGGGGGAGATTCGAACTTCCGACCGTAGCGGCCGTGCAGACTGTGACTGGCGCTCCGCAGACCGCTCGGCTACTGCGGCCGGCCAATGGTATTTTCCTCTTTTGCCAGGAGATTTTCATTTTGACTGACTGCGTTTCTTTTCTCTCTTCTGACTATTTTCCGGCAGGAAGTGCAACTGGCGTGGTAAGCGGAATAATGTGTTTAGTAATTTTGACATTTTATCTGAAAACTTGTTGATCATGAATGTCCTCAAATGAACTTTCTGCTTCCTGTAAATCCTTTTTAACTTTGCTTGCCGGTTTGGAGTACGATTTTGTTTTTTAAATGGATGAGTAGGTCTTTGGAGGTACATTTTAGTGTGATAATAATAGTAATAATAACTAACAATTTGTTTACACGAGTAAATAGCATGTCCCGTGGACAAAAGAAAAGCACAATTCTTCAGCATAATAATGAATAAATTGCAGTTACGTAAAATGCTGTTTATGAAAAATATTTCTCCAAATCTTTGCAAACTACATCTGACGCGAACTATAACAGGATCCTTGATAACGTCTTGATTTGCACAGTGTCAAATCGAATTCTGCATGCAGTGTTTCACTACGCACTACGACTGGAATTTGGTATGCTCACCGTTGCTATAAGAAAGTCTTTAGGAAAGAAATGCTGATTTTTTGAGTCGCCAATGTGCAGGGGGGGGGGGTTGTTAGAAAATGCTTGGATATAAGTGAACAATAAACAATGAGGATATCTGAAGTGGTTAATGTGATCAATAAAAATAAATAAAAATATATATTTCCGAAATTTTCCATACTCGCTTATTAAGCAAAAACAAAAAATATGTATACAAAAGAATTTTTTTTGGGGGGGGGGGGGGATTCATGACCCCAATGACCCTCCCCTTGGATCCGCCACTGCCGGGCATAATGAACAGGTTGTAGTAATACATTAATGATTTTTTTAAATAACTTGCGCGATGCTTGTCGCTAACTTCTGCCCTCTTTCTGCCAGCGTATCGACGATAAACATATGACATTTGTCACGTTCAATTTTTTTTTTTTTTTTTGCCACAAGCTGAAGAGAGAGAGAGAGAGAGCGAAACTGTTCGTCACTTACTTTCTTCTTCTTCATGTGCTAGGACGTGTCCCAGGATTTGGTGTAATTAATGTAAGTGTGAGCTTAGTTTTTTATTAATTTCAATAAACCCCCACAGTTAATTTGAAATATCTTACTTACTTACAATCCCTTCTCCATTCTCACTAATTTTAAAGTTATTTATTTTCAGCAGATCCAGTACTTCATAAAGTGATGCTCGGGTATTGTTGCAATTTGTTTCGCAATTGTACTAGAACATTTTCTGTGTAACTTTCGTGTCTATGAATGGTTTATTACATTTTAATGCCTGCAGAAAAATCTTTGCGATGTTTATGAAGTCCGATAATTTTGCAGTTTTTGGCGACTATCATGATTAATTTTCAACACGGTCATAACAATAGTAAACGAAATGCACAATCCCAGCATCAATTTATCGAAGTAATATTCCAGTCATCTCAGCTAGAATTACTACAGAGTATGTCCGAAATGTTTGTACCAGCTCTCAATAAGGTAAAATTTAGATTCCGCCGACTTCTTCTGTAATGTTGCTTTCTGGTGTTGTATTCGCTACCGAAATTACGACCGCTACTATTTAATGACGGAATCCAATAATTTTGTTTAAATTGTCCCTTCCTAGTCAAAATTGCTTATTAATCTCATTTAAAAATATTTCACTACCTGGTAAAATTTCATTTGTGGTTCCCAACCTTAGCTTTAATACGCAACACCCATTTTCATACGAAAGCAGCATTACAAGGTCACCGATCGTGTTGAAAGATGCAATCCCCATCCCCGGATTTATCTTCAACAGTGGTGAGCAAGAAGGTGCTTATAACATTATTGTAAACCTGTGCTGTGATAGTGATACGCAAAACATAGAAGGGGGTGGCTGCTCTCTGTGTTGATATTGGAGTGTCCCAAAGTGTAATTTCCAGGACCTAGGCGCGATTTCAGACAACAGGAACCGTTAAAAGAAGGATAGGCCAAGGTCGTCCACGGGTAACATCATCAAGAGATGAGTGTTATCTCCGGTTAACAGCCCGTCGAGAAAGGAGGCTGAATGCATCTCAGCTGCAACGCATCCCCCAGGATGCGCATCAGGATTGAAGATTCAGTGTATAGCCAGGCAGTCTCCCTCAACTGGAGAGAACGTGGAACTCTGATCAGTTCTTCTTATGTGCAGAAAACATCACCATATCACGGTGGTGGACGAATGGTATGGGCAGGTGTCAGTATTGGCGGACGTACGGATCTCTTTGCTGTTCAGAATGACGCTTTGACTGCTCAGAGTATACAGACGAGAACCTTCGACCTTTTGCTGTGTTCTACGCTGGTGCCATAGGAGATGGGTTCCTTCTGGTAGAGGATTACGCTCGTCGCCACCGAGATACATGATCGATTACATGCTTGAAGCCGAGGGAATGGAATGGCCAGCTCGTTCACAGGACTTAAACCCTGTTTATCATGTCTGAGACGCACTTGGCAGGCGCAATGCAAACAGCTCAACACACCCCACAACATTGCAGAGCTGGATATTGAACTCATGGAAGAATGCACAAATATCCCTCAAGAGCTAATTGATAAACTCATACTGTCCATGGCACGCAAGGGGACAATGATACTGGCCGTCCGAGGTGATCACACATCATATTACAGGGCAACGAGAATGCTTTTTTCACTATTATAGGAGCCCATGGTGCGTCACTCTAAGTAACGAGTTAAGACGGCAAAATATAGTACTTTATGACACCCAGTTACAATTGTAACCAGTATCTGAATTAAATATGCTACGATATGTACGTTGGGTATGTTATCTCACCTGATCCTCTAATTGTTTTGAGCAGTGTATATGTTTTACATTTTTCAAAAACAAAACCAATAATTAAATACAAAACTTTTTTTCCATTTGTGTCATAAAGCTGATGCTTCATAATGCAATGACTGATCAATGCAACCAACCAGGTATCTTGATTGTAAAATAAGTGTATAACAATGTTTGAATTTCTACCTTTGTAATCTCAAAATTTAAATTTCTTCCTTTTTATGATGTATTTTTCATTATTGTTGGTATGTATTCTTTTGGAGAGACGAATTTTCAGACTAAACGTGGCCTATGAAACATGTCTTTATCAGATTTTATGAATCGTATGTGTTCTTTGGTTAGGTGGGAGTGGCATGTCTGTCTGAGTTGCTCTTTGATTGTCGCGGTAATGCTGCTGTGCGCGGCTAAGCAGAGAGTAGCGCAGTACGTGATCGCGAGAAGTCGCATTAAGTGTGGGCCTCTGAAATGCCGAGCGAGAATTACAGATATTTTTCTTTTTCTTGATTAGATGATTCACTGCCTTTGTTTGCTTTTTGATGAGGTTTCAGACATAATGATTATTTCACAATAACAAGGTAAGAAACGTGACAGACAGCCATTGTTAACAGCAAGGACACCTCTCTTAATAATTTGTTTAGAGCTCTCCAATTAAAAACGTACCTAAAAATTAAGAGTTTTCTCTTTTTGGGAAACAGATGTGATTTTTTTCAAATTTTTTAAACTGTAAATGATGGAACATGTCTTGGTTAAATATTGTGGTGATACTTTACGTTGGTTGGTTGGGACAGGGGGAACAAACGGCTAAGGATATCGGTCCCCCGGTGGGGAGGGGAAGGAGTGAGGATAGGAAAGGAGGGGAGAGGAAAGGAAGAGCAGTCCAGGGAGAAAAGAAGGAAGGAAGACTGCCTCTGCTCGGGGGTTTGTGCTCGCCACACATGTACTCACGAAAGAAACGTGAGCCCCCCTGGGAGGGGGAGGGTGTGTGTGTGACATATTTGTTCATATTTTGTGCGAAGTTTGCTATAACCAAAATACAGTTGTTCAAGTCAAACCCATTCAGTGTAGCGTACATAATTTTTTGCTGCTGTTTTTTTTTAATTATTTAGTGCAACATGACTTTTTTTTCAAAATACTAGTTACTGCACTCTCACATTGCACATGACTAAGATTAGTAGTTACATTTGGCTTGCAAAATTAATTTTTATTTGGAGCAGTGTCACCTCTTTGCAAGTACACTACTGACCATTAAAATTGCTACACCAAGAAGAAAGATGATAGAAGCATTTGAAATGTGGTGCTACAGACGAATGATGAAAATTAGATGGGTAGGTCAAGTGACTAATGAGGAGGTGCTTAACCGAATCGGATAAAAAAGGAGTTTCTGGCATATCCTGACTAAGAGAAGGGATAGATTGGTTGGACAAATTCTGAGGCATCAAGGAATTGTCAACTTAGCATTAGAAGGAATCGTATGAGGTAAAAATCGTAGAGGGAGACCGAGGGACGAATACAGTAAGCAGATTCAAAAGGATGTAGGTTGCCGAATGAAGAGACTTGCACAGGACAGGGTAGCGTGGAGATCTGCATCAAACCAGTCTTCGGACTGAAGACTACAACAACAACAACAACAACACCAAGAATAAATGCAGATAATAAACAGGTATTCATTGGACAAACCGACATTTGATTACATTTTCACGCAATTTGGGTGCATAGATCCTGAGAAATTAGTACCCAGAACAACCACCACCTGGGCATTGAGTCAAACAGGGCTTGAGTGGCGTGAACAGGTATAGATGCCCATGCAGCTTCGACACGATACCACAGTTCATCAAGATCAGTGACTGGCGTATCGTGACGAGCCAGTTGCTCGACCACCATTGGCGAGACGTTTTCAGTTGGTGAGAGATATGGAGAATGTGCTGGCCAGGGCAGCAGTCGAACATTTTCCGTATCCAGAAAGGCCCGCACAGGACCTGCAACATGTAGTCGTGCATTATCCTGCTGAAATGTATGGTTTCGCAGGGATCGAATGTAGAGCCACGGGTCGTAACGAATCTGAAATGTAACGGCCATGTTCTAAGTGCCGTCGATGCGAACAAGAGGTGACCGAGACGTGTAACCAATGACACCCCATAAAAATCACGCCAGGTGATACGCCAGTGTGGCGATGACGAATATACGCTTCCAATGTGCGTTCACCGCGATGACGCCAAGCACGGATGCGACCAACATGATGTCGTAAACAGTACCTGGATTCATCCGAAAAAATGACGTTTTGCCATTCGTGCACCCAGGTTCGTCGTTGCGTACACCATCGCAGGCGCTCCTGTCTGTGATGCAGGTCTCCGAGCTGATAGGCCATGCTGCTGCCAACGTCGTCGAACTGTTCGTGCAGATGGTTGTTGTCTTGCAAACGTCCCCATCTGTTGACTCAAGGATCGAGTGGTGGCTGAACGACCGTTACAGCCATGCGGGTAAGATGCCTGTCATCTCGACAGCTAGTGATCCGAGGCCGTTGGGATTCAACACGGCGTTCCGTATCGCCTTCCTGAACCCATCGATTCCAAGTTCTGCTAACAGTCTTTGGATCGCAGAAACGAGAGCAGCAACGTCGCGATACGATAAACCACAATCGCGATAGGCTACAATCAGACCTTTATCGAAGTCGGAAACGTGATGGTTCGCATTTCTCCTCCTTACACGAGGCATCACAACAACGTTTCACCGGGTAACGCCGGTCAACTACTGTTTGTGTATGAGAAATCGGTTGGAAACATTCCTCATGTCAGCACATTGTAGGTGTCGCCACCGGCGCCAACCTTGTGTGAATGCTCTGAAAAGCTAATCATTTGCATATCACAGCATCTTCTTCCTGTCGGTTAAATTTCGCGTCTGTAGAACGTCATCTTCGTGATGTAGCAATTTTAATGGCCAGGATTGTATTCAATTACTCTTAAAGCTTACAGCTACTTGTTAAAGTAGATTTTTTTTAAATTGAAATCAGTGTATAGTTACAGATAAACGCTATCCGCGTTGCCAACATTATACTAATCAACCAATAGTTTGTTTTTTATTTGTGATTTTTCCTGCACATAAGCAGGACTGTCCGGAGTTCCACGTTCTCTCCCGATGAGGAAAGTAAGATTGTCGCTTATCTGTGAACAGAAACCGGTGATATTCATTAAGACTCAAGTCCTGATGTTGCACCAATCAGTTTCTGCAAGCTAAACGGTGTCACGGTTTTAATGGGACATACGCCATAGGCCTCCGTGCGAAAGCGCCATATTCCCGAAGGTGATTACGGACTCTTTGTGTGGATATTATGCGTCCTGTTGCTGCCTGGATGATGCATTACACGTTAGTAGCATTCAGCCTCCTGTATCGACGAGCTGTTAACGGCAGATAACGGTCGTTTATTGCTGATGTTACCTGCGGACGAGCTTGGCCTTGCCCTGTTTTAACTGTTCCTGCTGCCTGAAATCGCGTCCAGCTGTTGTTGCATTGAACTACCTGCTCACGACACTATCTGAACTCAACTGCTCGTTTAGAAGTGCAAACGCAAGTGAATACCAACCTCAGCTTCAGTAATTTTCTGTTATTATCACGGTTGACCTGATGTTGTTGTCTCCACTCCGTAGAACCGACAGAAAGATGTCGAATCACTTTAATTTATTCTGCCGATGACAATACTTCAGAACCTAGATATCTGAACTGATCCCGTACTTGTTGTGGCCAGTTTATATCGTGCTGTTCAATTCTTTCTATCACTGCCTTCATTGTTCTGAAGCCTGTGAATCAATATAAATATTACCATCCTCGACAACAAACCGTTTATTATGACAAACAATTGCTGACAAACACTTTCACATTACAAAATGATAATGCGCCCAGACACACACAGCTAAAAAAGTTCAGGCAGACTTCTTGCAGCATCGGAAAATTCAGATCATTCCCCTGGACAGTAAAATCGCTATGTCTCGACATAACTGAAACGTTATGGCGAATTATAGAGCTGAGAGTGAGAACTAAATCTATAGCTGCACCATCGTTGAAGTTATTGACGTATGTTCAGGATTCTGTTTATATCTGTGAATACACTTTACGATTCTGCTCCTAGAAGAGTGGCGTCTGTTCTCAAAACCAATGGTGGCGTTTGCCGCGGTGGAGTAGCCGAGCGGTCTAAGGCGCCTCGCTGTGGAGCGCGCGGTTGCTCGCCGTCGGAGGTTCGAGTCCTCCCTGGGGCATGTGTGTGTGTGTGTGTGTGTGTGTGTGTGTGTGTGTGTGAGTGTGTGTGTGTGTGTGTGTGTGTTGTCCTTCGGTTAGTAACCTTAGTTTAAGTAGTTTGTAAGCTACGGACTGATGACCACACAGTCTGGTCCGATAGATTGACAAAGATTTGAACATTTTCGTTAGGTGTTTATATTGTTTTGTCCACACTCTGTATTCACCGCATGGCCCTATGTTTCCGTATTTGACATGTAGCCTCACGTTTTCTTTTCTTCATCAGCCTTTTCTTAAGCAGTCCTGTCCAGAAACACGTACGCTCGCCTGCTTCCAACAGCGTTCCGACCCAGCCCAGGCTGGAAACGTGTTATGAGTGGGCAGGGACTAGCCGCCACTTAGGTGCCGCGGGTAGGGACTTTCTGACAGGGAGCCAGGCGGACTCCCAGAGGTGGCGGCCCTCCAGGAGACCAAACTGGATTACCGCATCACCGCTCCGTTCAGGCGGGGCACGTCCTGCCCGGCGCACGACTTCATCACCAGCACCGCCGTGTATCTGCTGCCGCGCAGTTCCTCCACAAAATGTGACTCACGGAAATGTCGCCGCATTCCTTCAAAATCAAAATTACAGAGTTACGTTGTATACACTTTCAGTGGTTACCGCATTGTGCTCGCGTGTAGAATTATTCACTTGCAGAAACCAGAGGTTCGTGATTGAGTTTCTGCTGCTCAAACAGAATTTGACACACCAATATTCTCTCCTGTCTGTCTTGCCACACAGTAGATGAACTCATCATACCGTAAACACCTTTATATTATATACGGAAAGTGTTTCGAATGTTTGTTAAGCTTATGGGACTCGATGAGTTGGTCATCAGTAGTAGCACATCACACACTAAGAAGGATAACTGAAAACTCGTTTCCTCTATAGCAACCACATTTTCATCTGGCCAGCTGCGGTTGTTATTATTGATTCCGTTGCGGTGGAACGTGGAATTAATCGATTATTGGCAATACGATTAACATTAACAAGAGCAAAACTAGGGTAATGGAGTGCAGTGTAAGAAAATAAGGTGATGCTGAAGGAATTAGATTGGGAGCCGAAGCAATAAAGGAGGAAGATGAGTTTTGTTACTTGGGCAGTAAAATAACAAATGATGGTCGCAGTACAGAGGATATAAAATGCAGAATGGCAATGGGTAGAAAAGCGTTCCTGAGAAAGAGAAATTTGTTAACATTGAATATTGATTTAAGACTAAGGAATTCATTTTCGAAGGCATTTGTGTGGAGTGTTGCCTTGTATGGGAGTGGACCATAAACAGTGCGGATAGGAAGAGGATTGAGGCTTTTGAAATGTGATGCTACAGAAGAATACTGAAGATTAGGTGGGTGGATCGCGTAACTAATGAGGAGGTACTGAACAGAGATGGAGAGAAAAGAAATTTCTGCCATACCTTGACTAAAAGAAGGGTTAGATTGGTACGACATATTCTTAGACATCAAGGAATTGTGAATTTAGCGTTGGAGGGAAGTGTGTGCGGTAAAAATCGCAGAGGAAGACCAAGAGATGGATACAGTAAGCAGATTGAGACAGTTGTAGGTTACCGTTCTTAAATGTTCAAATGTTTATAGAGCTTATGGGACTTAACTACGGGGTCATCAGTCCCTAAACTTACAAACTACTTATCAGCTACCTTATACTAAGGACGGCACAAATATTCATGCCCGAGGGGGGATTCGAACCCCGACCGTAGTGGCCGTGCAGACCGTGACTGGAGCGCCTCAGTCCCCTCGGCCACCGCGGCCGGCTTATATAAGGAACACATTATTGGGGCGATCTAGAATTGTTTAAAAAGAGGTTTTCAGCCAAGATCGCTTTTTTCTTTTAATTACATGACCGGTTTCGGCGTGCTAGACGCCATCTTCAGACCTGTCGTAATTTTTTTACATCATTGCTATTGCAACAATTTTTAACATAGCAAATTGGTATACATCCACATTGATGTGTCATCCAAATAAAATTTACTCGTCAATAATAAAATGACTGAATCCATCCTTCTCAAGGTCTAAGTTAGAGGCGCTTCAGAATTAAGTTCAGTACTATAGTCAATATTGTGCTTCACTTCAGCCAGTAGTAAACGTGATTCTGAAGTGGTTCTGACTTAGACCTTGAGAAAGATGGATTCAGTCGTTTTATTATTGACGTGTAAATTTTATTTGGATGACACATCAAAGTTGATGTATTCCAAGTTGCTATGTCCCATGAACCACAGACATTGCCGAGGTGGGGTGGCTTGCGTGCCTCAACGATACAGATAGCCGTACCGTAGGTGCAGAGGCCAGACAAACGTGTGGTTCCTGAAGAAGGGCAGCAGCCTTTTCAGTAGTTACAGGGGCAACAGTCTGGATGATTGACTGAGCTGGCCTTGTAACATCAGCTAATGTGGCTTTGCCACACAGCTACTGCGAACGGCTGAAAGCAAGGGGAAACTACAGCTGTTACCTTTCCCGAGGACATGCAGCTCTACTGTATGAACATATGATGATGGCATCCTCTTGGGTAAAATATTCCGGAGGTAAAATAGTCCCCCATTCGGATCTCCGGGCGGGGACTACTCAGGAGGATGTGATCATCAGGAAAGACAATACTGGCATTCTACGGGTCGGAGCGTGGAATGTTAGATCCCTTAATCGAGTAGGAAAATTAGAAAATTTAAAAAGGGAAATGCATAGGTTGAAGTTAGATATAGTGGGGACTAGTGAAATTCGGTGGCAGGATGAACAGGATTTCTGGTCAGGTGAGTACAGGATTATAAATACAAAATCAATTGGGGGTATCACAGGAGTAGGATTGATAATGAATAAGAAAAGAGGAATGCGGGTAAACTGCTATGACCAGCACAGTGATAGCATTATCATTGTCAAGATAGATACGAAGCCAACACCGACAACAGTAGTACAGGTTTATATGCCAACTAGCTCTGCCGATGATGAGGAAATTGAAGAAATATATGAGGAGCTAAAGGAAATTATTCAGACAATTAAGGGAGAGGAAAATTTAATTGTTATGGGAGACTGGAATTCGGTAGTAGGACAAGGAAGGGAAGATACTAGGTGAATATGGTCTGGGCAAAAGGAATGAAAGAGGAAGCCGCCTGGTAGAATTTTGCACAGAACATAATTTAGTTATAACAAACACCTGGTTCAAGAATCACAAAAGAAGGTTGCATACGTGGAAGAGACCAGGAGACACCGGAAGGTATCAGATAGATATTATAATGGTAAGACATAGATTCCGGAACCAGGTTTTAAACTGTAAAACATACCCAGGGGCAGATATAGAAACTAAAGAAACTACAAAAAGGTAGGAAAATAAGGAGATGGGACCTGGATAAATTGAAGGAACCTGAAGTTCTTAAGAATTTCAGAGGGAGCTTTAGGCAACAATTGACCGAAACAGGGGAAAATAAAACAGTAGAAGAAGTATGGGTAAGATTGAGAGATGAAATAGTGAAGGTAGCAGAGGACTAAATAGGTAGGAAGGCAAGACCTACAAAAAATCCTTGGATATCACAGGAGATACTAAATTTAATCGATGAAAGAAGAAAATATAAAAATGCAGTAAATGAAACAGGCAAAATGGAGTACAGACGACTAAGAAATGAGATTAACAGGAAGTGCAAATTGGCTAAGCAGGAGTGGCTAGAAGGCAAATGCAAGGATGTAGAAGAATGTATAAATAGGGGAAAAATAGATACAGCCTACAGGAAAATAAAAGAAACATTTGGAGATAAGAAAAACAGCTCTATGAATATCAAGGACACTGATGGAAAACCAGTTCTCAGCAAAGAAGGGAAAGCTGAAAGGTGGAAAGAGTATATAGAGGGGCTCTACAAAGGAAATGAACTTCGAGACTATATTGTAGGAAGGGAAGAGGGTGTAGATGAAGATGAAATAGGAGATACTGTACTGAGAGAAGAATTTGACAGAGCCCTGAAAGACCTAAGTCGAAACAAGGCCCCTGGAGTAGATGATATTCTCTCAGAGCTACTGAAGTATCTGGGAGAACCATCCATGACAAAATTGTTTCACCTGGTGTGTACGATGTATGAGACAGGTGAAATACCCTCAGACTTTAAGAAAAATGTTATAATCCCCATTCCAAAGAAAGCAGGTGCAGACAGGTGTGCAAACTACAGAACCATCAGTTTAATAAGTCATGGTTGCAAAATATTAACGCGAATTATATACAGAAGGATGGAAAAGCTGGTAGAAGCCGACCTCGGGGAAGATCAGTTTGGGTTCAGGAGAAATGTAGGAACACGGGAGGCAATACTCACTTTACGGCTTATCCTAGAAGATTGTCGCAGTACAGAGGATATAAAATGCAGAATGGCAATGGGTAGAAAAGCGTTCTTGGAAAAGAGAAATTTGTTTACATCGAATATTGATTTAAGCCCAAGGAAGTCTTTTCTGAAGGCATTTGTATGGAGTGTTGCCTTGTATGGGAGTGAGACATGGACGATAAACAGTGCGGACAGGAAGAGGATTGAGGCTTTTGAAATATGGTGCTACAGAAGAATGCTGAAGATTAGGTGGGTGGATCGCGTAACTAATGAGGAGGTATTGAACAGAATTGGAGAGAAAAGAAATTTCTGGCATACCTTGACTAAAAGAAGGGATAGATTGGTAGGACACATTCTTAGACATCAAGGAATTGTGAATTTAGCGTTGGAGGGAAGTGTGTGGGGTAAAAATCGCAGAGGAAGACCAAGAGATGGATACAGTAAGCAGATTCAGACAGATGTAGGTTGCCGTTCTTATGTGGAGATGAAGAGGCTTGCTCAGGATAGGGTATTGTGGAGAGCTGCATCAAACCAGTCTCCGGACTGAAGACCACAACAACAACATGTTAAAAATTGTTGCAATAGCAATGATGTAAAAACATTACGACAGGTCTGAAGATGGCGTTTATCACGCCGAAACCGGTCATGTAATTAAAAGAAGAAAGTGATGTTGGCTGAAAACCTCTTATTAAACCTTTTTATTAGACTACGAAAATTCCAAACTTTTGAGATTTGGGGGCCTCTAGGACGACAGGCACAGGACAGTCTAAAAAGAAATAGCTTTCTAGATTTCAAGGCCCCACAACGAGAGGCCAAGGGAGTTAAAAAAAAGTGCTTTTGAGGTATTTGGAGACCCCCACGACGAGAGACCTGGGTCAGTCCGCCCCCTCCCCTCGTCCCGCCCCCTTTTAGTCCGCCACTTCCTAGGCCAAATAATGTTTAGTCAAGAGAAGGTTTCATTAAAAGAATCGCACACAGTCTACAGCATGCTTCCTCTTCTAACTGTGTTTATGTACCGTGTGGTGACAGGAGAAAACGTTAGACAACTACCTACAAAAAATGAAGAACCAAGTAAAAAAAATAAAAAAATAAAAGATTTGGGTTCAGCTTGTCAGGAGAAGAAATTTCAAGTTTGAAACACTTTCTGGTCAAAGATGGGGCATGTAGTGTAAGGCTATGTGCACTAGTAGTTAAGAATATTTCATTGTCTCTTAAAGATTATCATCTTGTGATGGCGCAGTTCTTGTCTCTTCCGTGCTTGCCGTATTAGATTTGTGGTTGATTCCGCCTTACGCGCGACACTTTTTGTTTTGTTTTAATACCCGAACTAGTTTCGGCACTTATTGTGTCATATTCCGTGGGTTTCTGTTGTTTATTGTATTGTGTCATTCGCAGGATTTGCATCTGCATTAATTGCGGAATGACAGATTTTGACAGCCTGTCATATTTGAGTCGATAATGATGTAAACAATGATGTCTCACAGCAAAAATCACACTGAAGACCATGAAATATAAGAACACGCCACAAACAAACAAACAGCAACACCACAGTTCAAATATGACATGCTGTCAAAATTTGTCATTCCGCAAATAATGCACATGCAAATCCTGCGAATGACACAATAAAATAAACAACAGAAGGCCACGGAAGATGACACAATAAGTGCCGAAACTAGTTTGGGTATTAAAACAAAACAAAAACTGTCTTGCATAAGGTGGAATCAATGTATTCGAAATATTTAATGGGCAATGAGAACATTGCTCTTAGATCTGATGCAGTTAATGCTGCCGACTAGTAAACTCCTTAGAAAAACAAAGTCAATTGCGAAGTGGTTTTGAATTTGTATCTTCGTGTCGCTAATTGTGACAATTGACCTTAAACATCAATATGCATTTGACTCTGAACATCATTACTAAAAGAGTTTCGTCAGTATTCTAGATATCGATAAGAAAAACAAATTTGAAGGTTACACATATAATGAAATTTCTGGGGATGAATTAAGAACAACGTTAACTGGGAATAACAAGTGTTTTAATGAAGCTGAAAATAGCAGCCTGTTATTAAGAAAACCATTAGAAGCTTTAAATGTCTCGTAAGGAGACTGCCGAACGTGCAAGTGTTCCACCATTTCTGCGATTATTACCTACGGGATACAGGGAGGACGTCGAAAAACTGCATCAAATCAATTTGTCAGCTTAAGTAAACAAAGGAGGTAAAATTGACTGCGTGACCTAACCCTAGTCGTAATGTTTTAAAACAGATTAGAACTCGCACTTATACTTTTCCGCACTTTTTTTATCGAGCTTCGTGTAAGCGTGGGAACACTCGAGAAATTGAAGTGTTTCACTTCACTGTGAATAACAGAACAATTGTGTTAATATATGACATCAGCAGAAGGTAATTTCCGTCGTCTAGCACTTATTGTTTCAGAGACATAGAGAACACTTTATAAATGCACAAACCATGAATGATATACTACATGTATACATATGATTTTTTGCCACCATAACTAGTTAATTTTATACACGCTTAGTTTTCTAGATTGAATACACATTTTCTTACATCTAGATCTAATGCAGAGTGCTGAAAAGAAAGAATAGTTTCCTGTGTCGTATGATTGCTGTCTACATGAAACATTATGTCGTAGCTACGTTTATCAGGATTCTGTTCTTTAACTTCGTTAAATATTTGAATGAAATGTCAAAAGATAATATGGCTGCTCATATTGTAGCAAACTAGCTCTGGCTGTGGTAGTTTATACCAAACATTTGGGTAGGTTGGCAGAAACTTTTGATACTTCAAAGTTTGAGTCTGGCTTTTCGGCCTAGACCTGTATTTGCCGTATCTCACGAGCTACGGGCTGGCCGGTCAACCACAGCTCGTACTGAGGCGAGACAGTTTTCCGTCTCAATACGTCAAAGACACTGAGTGAACGGAGAAGCACTGAACTGAAGTATGGAGGTCTGGGTTTGGTTCCTGCCCGTGGCACAAATTTTAACTCTTTGCTTCTCCTTTCACTCAATATGCTATTTTTACTTCATTCATACCCATCCTCCTTGCATACACACTCAGTTTGTTAATTCAAATATGTCTCTCTCCTCCATCCATTAATACGCCCTCCGTCCTTCACAGACTATGCAAACGTTTTGTCTCATTTATTAATTACTCTTCCCTTCTCTCTCTCTCTCTCTCTCTCTCCTCTCTCTCTCTCTCTCTCTCTCTCTCTCTCTCTCTCTCTCTCTCACTGCCTGTCGCCTCTCTTACATTATAACCCCAGTTAGCCTTCTGCTCTGTTCCCTCAAAAAGCTATGATCAAATCTATTGGTTTCCGTTGACAGCATACTTTCTCTTTTAATTTATGCTTTCGTTACTGTTTATCAGTCCTCTCTATAAGACTGTGTTCTTTCATTTCTCCTTACCTACCTTACCTATAATCCATTCTTCATTCGGTGAAATACAGAGCACTGGTGTTTCGAGTGACCTCCTGTGCTGTCATCCCAACAGACTATGCGGTTACAATGGTATACGTTTCCCCGTTTTAGAATCCGTTTTTTAATGCGTAAAGGACGCTCCTCACAAATCTGAAGATGCGTAATATTCCATCTAGTATGGTAAGATCTGTGCTACAAACTTGAGTGCCGCGCAGAGTAGCTGCGCGGTCTAAGGCATCATGTCGAGGATCGGGCGGCTGCTCGCGTCGGTGGTTCGAGTCCTCGGGCGTGGGTGTGTGCGTTGTCCTTAGATTAAGATAGTTTAAGTAGTGTGTAAGCTTAGGGACTGATGACCTTAGCAGTGAAGTCCCATAAGATTTCACACACATTTTTCGTACAAACGTGATCAAAATGTGTCCATAGTTAAATAAGCATATAGCAAGATGTCATACAAAATCAACACGGAGCATGCTGAAACGTAGTATAATATCATAAGCAATGTTACATAATTCTACATACTGTATACAATTTTTTGTTGCAGTCCTAATGGACCAAACAACTGAGGTCATCAGTCCCTACCTAGCCTTACATGCTACGACACACACACACACGCACACACACACACACACACACACGCACACACGCCTCAGACCGCGCGGCCAAGAAATTATGAAATTACTGTTACGTAGATAGATACCGACGAACTGTTTTTCTTCTTGTACCGTGTGTTCTGCTCTCCATTTTGACATCTGAAAATCGGTAGTTGATCGTGCCGGTGCTAGCTTGTAATGGCTAAGATATGATTTGATTCCTACTGGGGTAACACTTTTTAACAATCGCAAACATCCCTCCCTCCACCACCGGAAGCTCCAAGTAAAGGATTTAGGACTGTGGCGTGTTTTAAATCAACATTACACATGTTCATCCGCTACTAACTAGAACAAAGTTGGATTAGTTTTCGTTGTTTCCTCAAAATGCGAAACCCCTCCAGGTGTCTAAGAACGGCGCGATCGTAATTACTAGTAAACGAGAATGAGAGAGTTGTTACATTGTCGTCTGAGGTCAACAGTGACGATGGCGCGGGGTTGGAGTCATAGCCAGTACGAAGTTATTTATTGTCATACTTCTAACCGAACATGTGCACATCCTGCTAATGGTGATAAAACAGTAAATATTTCATCTCTATGCGTATATACATAATACAATAGCAAATAGTGCCGAGTTTGAGTCCCTGCCAGGAAAGAAGTCAAAAGTTCAAGTATAGCACTATTTGTGAATATCTGAAGTGTGATCGTTCTTAGTTCACGATTCGTATAGGTACTGCGTTCTATTCCACAATTGTATGATGTTTGACATCTGTGAGTTGCACTGTATTATACACCTTTAGTGGTTACCTCTCAGCTACAGTTTGAACTTCATACAATTTCTGGTGCAATTACTAAAGTTAACCATACATTTCTGGATTCGAACATTGGCCGTGTAAACCAATACTAATGAAAACGTCACTGTTTTACGTCTCTTTATGCTCAATCGAGTCACGAACAGAAACGCAAGCTTGTTTGGTTAACAGTGCGTTCAAATTCAGAGTACGAACAAAAACTCATCACGTCATTGAATGAGTTTCATAAGGTATCCGAAATTGAATTTACGTTGCTGTCTCGTCCCTAATAACTTGTATTCTAATATTTGTTGTATGACGGTATTGAATTACATGTGGACTGACTGCCATAATGAGCAATGTTCTCTACTGCTTGGTGTGGTACCCATTGTGTATAGTCGAACTACTGTACTCCACACGGGTTTGGTGAATACAGGACCTGCAACACAGCTACGTTAGTTGGGTTGCATTCAGCAGTGACTTACTTTTTTTGCGCAGAATAGAGAGAATTAGAGAGGAATTTCTCGGTCGTACTTTACATGCTTGTGCTGAAGTAAAGGAATACAGAACTGAGTTCTGATCTTCAACACAAAACCTACCAGTTAATATCCTAATATTTCGGATATGTGATCTTCTTTTGAATTCAAATTAATGTTATGCCAAGATGGGAATTTTTTGATTTGTTTTCACGACCGGTTTCGGAAAGCTGAGGACTATGGATGAATGAAGTACAGTCTATACAGTTGTCTAATGATTACCATATTTCACATATCAATCACATACCTGGTATCTCACAAGGATACAACATGGGTATCGGATTTTAGAATTTCTTTATATTTATGGTACGTGAAATTCAGAACTTGAATAACAATCTGCCAAAGGCATTCGACGGAACTCTAAAAAATTCTCGAGAAAATCGACTTTGTAGTTTGGCAAGTACAAAAAAGTACCAATAATTAAAACAGTTACACAATCAGTCGGTGTAGCTCAGATGGTAGCGTTCTGGCTTCACAACCATTGAGGCGACTGTTCTAATCCCGCTGTGACATATGTTTTCGAATTCAGTTACACAAAACATTTTGGGATCTCCCATTCCACGTGTTGTGTTAGTTTTTATCATGTGTATGTAGACGAGCTAAACACCTTCTCGTCACCTAAAATGATGCCATAAATTGAACAATCAAAGACAAACGTCGTCAACCGATAGTGAATCCAATACTGAAATAAATGTAACTTAACGGTTGTTAAGACTAGAACGCTACCACCTGAGCTAAACAGACATATGCTGCAACTGATTTAATTATTGGTATAAATAGAAATGTATACACCCTGAGACTGTTTTTCGTCTCGATAATGTCAGAGACATTAATGATAAAGATGAAGCATTGAATTAAAATTTGTGATTCGGCCGGGAATCGAATCCGGACCTCCATGCTTACTAGGCACACGTCTTACCGCTAGACCACCGCATCACTAGCAATTAAGGCGCCTCGGAATAGTCTAAGCGCGATTTCCCTCCACGTCACAAACTTCAATTCAGCTTCTGTGGTACGATGGTCTAGCGGTAAGACATCTGCCTAGTCAGCAAGGAGGTCCGTGTTCGATTCCCGGTCGCATCACAAATTTCAGTTAAATGCTTCACGTTTATCATTAATTATTGGTACTTACGTGTAATTGCAAAACTTCAAAGTCGGTTTTCTCGAGAATTTTTGAGAGTGGTGTCGAATAGCTTCGGCTGATTATCATTTAAGTTCTTAACTTCACCTACCATAAATATCCAAAACTTGTATAACCCGATACCGAAGTAGTCTCCTAGTTAGAGGATTTATGCCTTTACAAAAGTGCTCGACATTATAGTTGTTAAAAGTGCAGATGGTGAGTTAAACATAAAACCCACAAAAGAGCGACTTGGTAAGACTGGCCACGGCTATGCCGCTAGAGTGTGCTACTTTATGGCACCGTGTTTCATCTCTTAAAAATCATGGACAAATTACCCTCCATTTCTTAAAAAATTATTATGCTTTTTCATAGCGACGTCTATTTAAATTGTGTATTACTTCTCGTTTGAACATCAAGTCTGCTAAAAGTTACAATTTTTTGCTAAATAATTCACTGTCATAAAAGGATAACGGAAGCCGCTTTTTAATATTTACGAGCGTGGTGGAACTGTGCATTGTTAAGTACCGCTATGGCAGCTGCTGTTGTCCTTTTACGACATTGAATTTTTTACCAGAAAAATTGTAACTTTTAGTAGATTTGATGTTCTAACAAGAAGTAATACCAACTGCAAAGCTCTTAAATGTGATTTGCAGAGTAATTACGGAGATGTAGATACTTTAAGGATAATAACTTAAGAAATGCAGGGTAACTTCTCTGTTTTTAAGAGCTGAAAACACGCTAGCATAAAGTAGCACATTCTAGCAAATGTAAGTATCTGTGCTGCAATTGCATCGTCTTTAGCCAGTCTTATGAAGTCGCTCTGACTGTCAACAGCATATTTATAATGGTGTATTTTATTGTGTATATGATCTTGTATTCCATTGTGTACTTTTATATATTTTATGTCTGACTTACTATCTGAACTCACAATACCTATAATGTCGAACACTTCTATAAAGGCATAAATGTTCTAAGATATCAGGTAAGTGATTGGTATGTGAAATATGATTATCGGTGTTATATTTTAGGCATCTGTATACACTGTTCTTCATTTTTCCATATAGACCAGAAAATGTTACCTCAACGGTCAGAAACAGGTCGTCAAAGCAAATAATTTAAAAAAATTGCAATCCTGGCATAACATTAACTTGAATACAAATTCTCGCTACAAACCAAACCAACCAAAATGCATTGCAATTGACGGTGAACTGTTTGATCGTTTTCTGTTAGGAACCTTGCACAATTAAACAAACCACAATGTAAATGTATAACTAGGGGAAACATAGATACCGCCTATAGGGAAATAAGAGAGACAATTGGAGTCAAGAAAAGCAGCTGTATGAATAACAAAAACTAAGATGGAAAACCAGTACTAAGCAAAGAATGGAAATACGAAAGGTGGAAGGAATACATATAAGGCCTGTACAAAGGAAACAAACTGTAAGGCAATATTCTAGAAATGGAAGACAAAGTAGAACAAAATGAGGTAGAAGATAGTATACTGCGAGAATAATTTGACAGAGCACTAAAAGATTTGGACAGAAACAAGGCCCCTGGAGTAGATTATGTTCCTTTTGAACTGTTATTATCGTTAGGAGAGCCAGTCATGAAGAAATTGTTCCACCTGGTATGCAAGATGTATGAGACAGCAGAAATACCCTCAGACTTCAAGAAGAATATAGTGATTTCAATTCCTAAGAAAGCAAGTGCAGACAAATGTGAAAATTACATAAGTTTAATAAGTCATAGTTGCAGAATACTAACACGAATGATTTATAGATGAATGGAAAAACTGGTGGAATCTGACCTTCGGGAAGATCAGTTTGGATTTAGGAGAAATGCAGGAACACGCGAGACAATACTCGCATTACGACTTATATTAGAATAATAGGTTAAGGAAAGAGAAACCTACGTTTTTAGCATTTGTGGATCTGGAGACAGATTTTGACAATGTTGACTGGAATACACTCTTTTAAATTCTGAAGGTAGCAGCGGTAAAATATAGGAAGCGAAGAGTTATATTGAACTTGTACAAAAAACAGACAACATTTATTAGAATCGAAAGGCATGAATGGGTCGCAGTGGTTGCGAAGGGAGTAAGACAGGGTTGTAGCCTTTCCCCAATGTTGTTCAGTCTGTACATTGAGCAAGATGTGAAGGAATGCAAAGAGAAATTTGGAGAGGGAATTAAAGTCCAGGGAGATGGAGTAAAAACGTTGCGCTTTGCTGATGACATAGTAATTGTCAGACAGCAAAGGACCTGTAAGGACAAATAGAATGCACAGAGTCTTAAAAGGAAGATATAAGGTGAACATTAACAAGAGTAAAACAAAGGAAGTGGAATGTAGTGTAGAAAATCAGGTGATATTCCAGGAATTAGATAAGAATTAGGGAGAAAAGGAGTTTTTGGCACATCGTGACTAAGAGAAGGAATAGGTTGGTGGGACACATTCTGAGACATCAATGAATCGTCAACGTAGTATTATAAGGTTGTGTGTGGGGTAAAAATGGTATAGGGAGACCGAGGGACGAATACATTAAGCAGATACAAAAGGATGCAGGTTGACGTTCGTGTTTTCAGATGAAGAGACTTGCACAGACCAGGGTAGCATGGAGAGCTGCATCAAACCAGTGTGCGGACTGAAGAACGCAACAACAACATGAATCTTAAATTATTGTCACCTTCGCTCTTTCCGTTCATGGTTGTTTTCATTGTTTTATCAGGAAAAATTAGGAAATGGCAAATGTCTATTAGGATGTTTTTGTCCATAATCGCCAGTAGTATCAACCCTGAAAGCATGTCCCAGTCCTCCTGGCTCACCCTGTATACAGGGTGTCTCAGCTATCTTGTCCACCCAAAATCTCTCTGGAACAATAACAGCTATTGGAAAACAACTTTCACCGGTATCAATGTACGGCTGGGGCCCATGACTGTACACATTTGGAAACATTCTAAAACGAAAGCAAATGTGTCTTTTAACACAAACGTACGTTTTTTTTTAAATGGACACCCTATTTTTTTTCAGCATTCCATAGCATGACAAATTACATAAACAATGGCGTTGATTGCATCGCAATATTCCAATTACACCCCGAGATATTGCGAAGAAAAGTTGACGCTTGAAATACGCGAAACGCGCGGCTAGCAGACGTCCTGAGCAGCATGGGGTTCTCGCCTGAGTCTCAGGACGTGCGCTAGCCGCTCGTTTCGCATATTTCCGTCGTCAACTCCGCGTCGCAATATCTCGAGATGTAATTGGAATATTGCGATGCAATCAACGCCATTGTTTATGTGATTTTTCATGCTATGGATTGCTGAAGAAAAAATATAGGGTGTATTTTAAAAAAACATAAGTTTCTGTTAAAAAACACATTTGCTTTCGTTTTAGAATGTTTCCAAATATGTACATTCATGGGCCCCAGCCCTACATCGATATCGGTGAAAGTCGTTTTGCAATAGCTGTTATCGTTCCAGAGATATTTTGGGTGGACAAGATAGCTGGGACACCCTGTATAAGAACAGTTGGATTTACGGCTGCGTTTCTACAAATAAACTGCTTTGTTTTTCTCTGTGCTTGCGTTTTGCTGAATTTAAGGACGTAGTTAAAGTAGTGAAACCCCGCCATTACAGGCACGTACCACACGTATAAGACTTCGAAGTCAGGACGGAAATACCGGTGAAAGTCGTTTTGCAATAGCTGTTATTGTTCCAGAGATATTTTGGGTGGACAAGATAGCTGGGACACCCTGTATAAGAACAGTTGGATTTCCGGCTGCGTTTCTACAAATAAACTGCTTTGTTCTCTGTGCTTGCGTTTTGCTAAATTTAAGGACGTAGTTAAAGTAGTGAAACCCCGCCATTACAGGCACGTACCACACGTATAAGACTTCGAAGTCAGGACGGAATTAAACGGAGCTGCTCTCTGTGCTACAACACGTGCGCGCATCGGGTAATCTGGGCACTCCCTAGATAACGAGGCGGTGAAGCGCCGCGGCTGAGTTCCGCCGCAAGTGGCTGGCAGACCGCTCTGCCCGTGTGGACCAGGTGGGTGGTAGACTCTAGCCGAACACTGGCGCCGCTACTTTGCGCCAAGCCGTCGCGAGCCTCGAGAGGTTCGGCGCAGCGCCGGGGGATAGAACTCAATTAATATGATAATGCTGCACTCAGGCGCTGCGCGGCCGGGGCGCTATCGGCGGCACACCGATCACGGCGCCGTAAGTGGCGGAAGCAGAGCCGAGCCGAGACGAGTCGAGCCGAGCAGAGCCGAACAGCGTCTGATCGCGAAGCAGTTCTCGGACCCGCCGGCGCGTGCCTCTCATGCCGAGTGGCCATCTTCTGCACTGGCGCCGGCGTGCCGGGGCTTCGAATTGATACCAATCAAGAGTAAGCTGTGAACACGACGTGGTTGAAGTTATTAAATCAAGCCAAACGTTGCGGAAACAGCCGCATACTCTTCAGCCAGATAATCGTCGGATACACGCTTTTTGGATGCAGCTTGGTCAGCCTGAAAGTCTTGGACACACCGTCCAGCGAGTCGTATTGGGACGGGCGAACACATGTCTTTAACTGGGTAAGAGGCTGCCTGAAAAACTGTTAATTCTTTTCAGTGGCGGCTCGTACAAAATTTGACCAGTGTCCTACAATATTACAAAAATAAACAGAAACAAAATATACAAAAATAAAAAGCACGACTTAAAATTATTGTGATATTAGCTATATAATGAACTAAGATCAAGTATGTTATTTATATGTTTATGATTTCCTTTCTGTTTTTTTTTTATTTTTTATTATTATTATTATTAATGCATTAAGATATCCAAGGTCTTTCACTCCCCCTGTACTCCACGCATCACTGTTGCCAAAGAACAAAAATGGAAAGCAAAGCCGGCCGCGGTGGCCGAGGGGACTGAGGCGCTTCAGTCACGGTATTCACGGCCACTACGGTCGGGGGTTCAAATCCCCCCTCGGGCATGGATATTTGTGCCGTCATTAGTATTAGCTAGTTCATAAGTAGTTTGTTGACAATCGGGAACTGGAAAATGTGAATCAGTTCAAGTACCTGGGATGTTTTATCACAAAGGATGCCAACTGCGCCAACGAAATCCGAGCAAGAATCGCCATGGCCAAAGCTGCTTTCAACAAGAAGAGGACTCTGCTGACCAGCAAGTTGAGTTTGGCATTAAGGAAGAAACTGGTAAAGTGCTACATTTGGAGCATTGCACTGTATGGAGCAGAGACGTGGACCATGAGAAAGAAGGAGAAAAAATACTTAGAGAGCTTCGAAATGTGGTGCTGGAGGAGAATGGAAAACATCAAATGGACAGATCGCATAAAAAATGATGATGTAGTGAGAAGAGTAGGAGAGAAGTATTCTGCATACAATTCTACAGAGAAAGGCCAACTGGATTGGACACATACTTAGACACGAGGGACTTCTACGCGATGTCATCGAAGGAAAAATAAGAGGAAACACAGGACGAGGAAGGAGGAGGATTCAACATCTGGACGACATGAAAGATGGAAGGAAATACAACAGACTGAAGGAAGAAGCTGAAGACAGGGAACAACGGAATCAGAAATTCTCCGTACGAAGACATGGACCTGCCACTAGGCACAATACCTTATAATAATAATAAGTAGTTTGTAAGTTTAGGGACTGATGACCCCGTAGTTAAGTCCCATAAGCTATACAAACATTTGAACATTTGGAAAGCAAAAAAGTGCAATGCGAGTATCACATCCGCATATCCAACTGTTTTCATACACTTTCGTTCTAAATTTCCTCGTGTACTCACTTTTCTTGCCACCTCCTGTAGCCTTTTAACTGAGATTTAAAACTGGAGTAGGTCTACCTAACTCTTTCACTTTCAGTTTCTCTTCCAAAGGTCTACTGGAAAATGGCCTCTGCAGCAGATCACGACAGATTTCTCCATGTTGCTCGCAGAGTACGTATCGCGCACTTTCACGAAGAAATACACCGCGAAACACTTCTTCAGCGAACGCACAAAGCGTGACTGCCAATGGAAATAACGGATCTTAGCAACATCCCCACCACGTCATCTGCGTACTACACAAGCGACCAATGAAACTGCTTGGCTGAAAAGCACAGTTTCACTCACATGTTGGCTAAACATTACTAATGTTGCTTGTGATTGAAGTTTTACCTCAAACACGTCAACCTTTGTATGATTGCCTTTAATTAAATATCAATTAATACTTTATTGACGGTAAGACCTTCAGGGTAGTTTATAACAGCGTTGCCAACTGCATGTATTCACTGCCGGTAGTATATATAACGTTTAAAAAAATATTAATTTTCTTTACAGAAATTAAAAATTTAGACTCAGAGGGATTTGATTACGAGCCTCACAGAAGTAGGTTTGAGAGACAACGCCCAAGACGCCTGAGCCAGCGCGCTATTTGGCTCTGTATGCCGCAATATTCACCATATACTATTCTTCCGCAGCCGTTACACGCAGCGCGAAGAGAAATATTGATCTGGTGCTGCAGTCGGTCTCAGCACACATGAGCCGCCAGGCCTGACGTCACGTCTGCGCATGCGCACTAGCGAACAGACGACTGCGCCGCCACTCTGCACACGTACCAGCGCGGCTGACTCCCACTTCAGCACACGGAGCTGGTTTCCAGCTATCGCGGCGAGAGCGCTCCAAGATGTGTTTTCATCCTTATTACTAGCATTGTAATACGCACTGGAAGGGAATTGGCATAATTTTATTGTGATACCTGGCTCGCATTCCAAGAGAAAGGAAGTAATTTTACAGCGATTTCTCGCTTGCATTCGAAGAGAAATGGCATAATGTTAGTAATATATTTACAGTGTGCTGCAGTAAATTAGCACATTATCACCAGCCGCCACTGATTCTTTTTACTTTTAAGAAAATTAAGGTTTTCACTATAACAGCATAGAAGTTGTTTATGGCAGGCCTACAAATTTTGTTTAACAGTGTATAGACTTCGTTTCCGATTTGCCGCCCACTAACACACTAAAAAATTTCAATTAACATACAATATTCTCAGACACCAGAGAAACGCAATTTCATACTCATAGATATTACAAAATTCCAAATGGCAAGCAATGCCTCAGAGACCAAAGAGACACACTATTTCATAATCGGAGACCATTGATCTCTATACAAACTGGATGTATAACTCTGGTGCCTGAGCATAAAACTGCAGCGTGCCTGCACATTCATATGTTTTCCACACGTTTTCGTATTGTCCGCCATTTTCCATCAGTCATTACGTGACAAAAAAGTGCTTGCTTACCTCTTGATCTGAAATTTACGTGAATACGCTATGTAATAGGCTAATATGGGTGCGCAAACGAAACGTAATTTCTTTTCGTTTTCTTGTAATACATCGTAGCAGCCATATTTGAATTTGGCAAGAAACGAAATAGGAACATCTATGGCTGGAATGCTTAGACAGCTGAAGTTCAACATCCACGTAGTATAGAGATCAAAATCCAGAGTACAAAACATTGGTAAATACATTGACATTCAAAGATATCACAAAATTCGAAATTAATCATCTCAGAGAAGCTAAATCATTACCAAACATATCATGCAATATAACATCTTTGTAAACACATAACATCAAAACAGCTGTCAAATAAGAAAGTCATTTCATTAAAAATTATTAAAAAAAACTTTCTAAGAAAGGTACCTATAAAAATTATATAGAGGTACAGATGCTGTGTGTGTATTACCATCAAATAAAAAGTAAGGAATAAATTTAGAACTGCATAATGTACTCCCTATTTGTTTTGAAAAAAATATTTTCAAAAAATGTATTTCAACTATTGCAGACCACTTGACGATGCCAAATACGGCGAATCAGCTGTAGTGGACAAATAAATAAAGCTAATAAGCAGCAGAAAAGAATATTATACTTATTAAAAATGTCATATTACGATATAATCACTGCTGCAGGCCCATTTATGAAAAAAATATATAATTAAGTTCTTTCTCTCTAATAAGTTCTCACATTTATAGAGGATTTTAGTTTCATTTAACACTTAGATCCATGGGCACAAGAGCAAGGCGTCACAAATGATTTCATAAAGTTTTTACCTTCAAAAGATTCCACCAAGTAGAAATTCACGCAAGTTATTGCAAGAGTTTCTGAAGTTGGTTCAATTTAAATAACCAACGATGACATCTAATTAAACTCTCATAACTTCGCCGTTCACAGAAACGTAAAGTACCGTTAAAGTTTGTTAGTATTCCAGAAAATTTCTGAAGTGCACTCTTCATAGAAATAACTGTGGTAAGTAAAGTTTATTTCCATTTAAATTTTCTATAGACTTCAATGGTGAAACATGGATGATAAGGAGTTCAGATGAAACGATGACAGAAGCTTTTGCAAAGTGGTGCTACAAACGAATGATGAAAATTAGATAGGTAGATCACGTAACTAATGAGGAGGTGCTTAACCGAATCGGAGAGAAAAGGAGTTTCTGGTATAGCCTGACTAAGAGAAGGGATAGGTTGGTTGGGCACATTCTGAGACATTAAGGAATTGTCAACTTAGCATTAGAAGGAAGCGTGTGGGGTAAAAATCGTAGAGGGAGACCGAGGGAGGAATCTACATCTACATCTACATGGGATACTCTGCAAATCACATTTAAGTGCCTGGCAGAGGGTTCATCGAACCACAATTATACTATTTATCTCCCATTCCATTCTCGAATAGCGCGCGGGAAGAAAGAACACCTGAATCTCTCTGTACGAGCTCTGATTTCTCTTATTTTATTCTGATGATCATTTCTACCTATGTAAGTGGGAGTCAACAATATATTTTCGCATTCGGAGGAGAATGTTGGCGATTGGAGTTTCGCAAGTAACCCACGCCTCAGCGATAAGCGCCGTTGTTCTAATGATTCCCATCCCAGATCCTGTATCATTTCCGTAACGCTGTCTCCCCTGAATCGTGACAATACAAAACGAGCTGCCCTTCTTTGGACTCTCTCGATGTCCTCCGTCATGCCCACCTGATAAGGATCCCACACTGGGCTGCAATACTCCAAAAATGGACGGACAAGCGCAGTGTATGCAGTTTCTTTAGTAGTTCTGTTGCATCTTTTAAGGATTCTGCCAATAAAACGCAGTCTCTGGTTCGCCTTTCCCACGATATTATCTACGTGTTCTTTCCAGTTTAAGTCTGAAGTAATAGTGATTCCTAGGTATTTTGTGGAGTTTACGGCCTTCACATTTGATTGATTTATGTTGTAAACAAAGTTTAACGGATTTCTTTTCGTACTCATGTGGACGACTTCACACTTCTCATTATTTAGAGTCAATTGCCAATTTTTACACCATACTGATATCTTATTCAGATCGTTCTGCAGTTGGTTTTGATCTTCAGATGATTTTACTAGACGGTAAATGACGGCGTCATCTGCAAACAACCTAAGAGAGCTACTTAGATTTTCCCCTAAATCGTTTATGTAAATAAGGAATAGCAGAGGACCAATAACACTACCTTGTGGAACGCCCGATATCACCTCTGTTTTAGTCGATGCCTTACCATCGATTACCACGAACTGTGTCCTCTCTGACAAGAAATCCCCTATCCAATTGCAAATTTGGGGCGATATACCACAACCACGCAATTTGATTAAAAGCCGTTTGTGAGGTACGGTGTCAAAAGCTTTCTGGAAATCAAGAAATACGGAATCGATTTGCGAACCTTTGTCGATAGCACCCATCACTTCGTGTGAATATAGAGCTAGTTGTGTTTCGCATGAACGATATTTTCTAAATCCGTGTTGACCTTGGGTCAATAGATCGTTCTGTTCGAGATAATTCATATAGTAAGCAGATTCAAAAGGATGTAGGTTGGCGAACGTATTCGCAGATGAAGAGACTTCGACAGGACAGGGTAGCGTGGAGAGCTGCATAAAACCAGTCTGCGGACTGAAAACCATAACAACAACAACAATTCAATAAAAATTCACATGTCGTTATATATTTTAACAAACTTTGACATTCATTAATGTAACATGATATTACAGCTTGACATGACAATCAGAACTTACTCTTTTTTTTTCATAGATTCTTCTCCATAACGTTTACGAAGAGAGAACCTATTAATTTTTAAGTAAATGTCTTCTTCGATCACTCCGCATCGCCGTCGACTCGCGACGGTTGGTGGTCAGCAATCACATATTTGGTTCCAGCGTGGAGGACTCTACTGACCTTTTTGTGACGCTCTCGAAGAGACATGAAACAAAACAAAACAAGAAAAACTTTTAAGTGCACAATTTATAAAAATAAATAACATGATCATAAAGCATTCAATGATACAAATTATCGTTTTTAACGCTTACCTGACACACTGAGCTTATAAAGTGGCTTGTGACAAGATGTAGGTCCTTGTCCCATTATAGCTACAGAGTGCAGCAAGGTTGTGGTGCCGTGATGTTTCGAGGTGGTCGTTATGTGGTAGTCACTGACTGGTGGTCGTAAAAGGATGTCAAATGGCGATACCGTACAAAGATGACATCCGCCGACGTATAGTGCAATCATATCGGCAGCATTTCGACGACAATTCTCGAGCACATCTTTTGATTGCGTTCCTTCATGATGACATCGCAAGATTATAATAGCCAGCATGTGCTCCACACATGAATCCTGTCTAACATGTGTGGAATAGACTGAGAAGGGCTGTCTTCGGAGGAGACGACCCATCAGCTAATCTGACAGATATACGCCGAATCGCCGTTGAGGCGTGATACAAACTGGAGCAACAGTCCCTTGATGATCTACTGGACACTACGCCGCGACGAATACAGGCTTGCACCTGTGCTAGAGGACCTGTTACCGGATATTAGGGGTACTGGAGTATGCTGCATTCTGGAACACAAATTCAGAATGTCTAGGTTATTGTCGTATAACTTCTCAGTTTCTGTTATCATGAGCAATAAAGGGAATCGAAATGATGTTTTTAAACATCTCTATTATGCCATGGCTATGTTTTTGTTTTTGGTTTTTATTTTATTTTTTATTATTTTTTTTAACATAAGCGTTTATTCCTGGAAGAAACCTGTCTCAACTATAACGTGATGAGCCTCTCAATAGTAGAAAAATTACAACAGAAATGATGCCACCACCAGCGCCCTTCAAATTTCGAGGAATAGTGTAACTTACTGACAAATAACATACACAAAGTGAACATTTCTCTTTTGGCATATGCAGCCCTTTCAGCCACCGTGGCGTTATTAGTATCGTGAATGCACGAACTAACCTAAGTACATCACGGAAAAACCTATGTATATCTCCCTCCACATCATAATCTCAATTCTGCCCAGATGTTACCCTATGTAATTCTTATAAATATAACTAGGGCTCTCCAATAGCGGAATACTGAACTTAAATTGGAACAATCCTGCCCCTACCTCAGGCATATGTGATATTAAAATCTAATGGTGAGGCATAATTTAAAATTGGTGTCAAGGCCGAGATTGAAACGTGAGTCTCCTGCAAAAAATATTTTTTTATTTTAAGTAAGGATTTAATTACCCTCCACTGAATAATCCTTCAACACCTCTAGTGGAATAATATTCATCGTTCAATGAATAACTTTTACTGGAGAGCCTCGGCAATATCGGTACGAATTGCATATTGAAACAGCCAGTCAAAATTGAAGATTGTCTTGTGGAGGGAAAAGTACGAGGGTTATTCCGTCCATTTGTGTTATCAATAGAGCAACTGACTAGTAAGCACGCGATCTGGGTGGGAATCCTGGCCTTTGCGTCAATTTTAATTCAGTGTCTCACCATATATCAATTTTTTGTCGTTTTGTATTATCGCGATAGAAAGGAGAGAGTGTCACAAGAATGCTGCACGAATTGAGATGTAAATCATTAACAGAAAGGCTTTACTCGTTGCGACGAGATCTATTTGCGAAATTTCTTTCACCAACTTTCTCTTCCGAATGCGAACATATTTTGTTAGCACCCACCTACGTAGGAAGACATAATCATAAACATGAAATAAGTGAAATCAGACCGAAAAAAAGAAAGATTTATATGTTCATTTTTCCCGCGAGCTATTAGAGACTGGAACTAAAGAGAAACATCATAAAAGCGGTTCAATGAACCCTCTGTCATGCACTTCAATGTGACTTGCAGATTATTTATGTAGATGTAGATCTTTGATATGGTAAGACTACATCTATCTCTGAAAAATGAAATTACTTGATACTAGCATTTTGATTATTTATTAATGTTATATTACTTTACTTAAATATGGTCCTATTTTACTGTCTTATTTATTTTCTGATCTATTCTGAAATAGATCAGAGCTAATTTGTTTAGTGTTCTATAACTATCCTTGACATATTCTCTCTCTCTTTTAATGTTCTTAACTATTCTGACAGAGATGAAAGCGAATTTGTTTAGTGTTCTGTAGCCACCCTTGACATGCTCTCTTTCTCTCTCTCTCTCTCTCTCTCTCTCTCTCACACACACACATATATACGGTTTTCGTATGAGTTCAGTCCGTCGGAGGCCTGAAGGTTGAATTCTGGCAGGAAGGAAGCTTAGGATTTAACGTCCCATAGACATTAGCGACGGAGCTTACGCTCGGAGTTTTGGGTGAGGACGGGGAAGGAAATCCTTTGAAAGAAACCATCCCGGCATTTTCCTGGAGTGATTTAGGGAAATCGCGGAAAACCTTAATCTGGATGGTCGGGGGTGGATTTGAACCACCGCCCTCCCGAATATGTTCAAATGTTCAAATGTTTGTTAAGCTTATGGGACTTAACTACGGGGTCATCAGTCCCTAAACTTACAAACTACTTATGAACTACTTACGAACTAGGGCGGCACAAATATCCATACCCGAGGGGGGATTCGAACCCCCGACCGTAGTGGCCCGAATATGAGTCCAGTGCGTTACCACTGCGCCACCTCGCTCGGTGAATTATGGAGACCCGGCTCTCAGCCCTTAATGTTTGGTATAGATCGCCCTTTTCTGTTTCCCGTTAAAATGGACTATCAT
The DNA here is from genome assembly GCA_026315105.1 of Locusta migratoria. NCBI lineage: Eukaryota > Metazoa > Arthropoda > Insecta > Orthoptera > Acrididae > Locusta > Locusta migratoria. Next base: position 226,522,791 of record CM048746.1, on the reverse strand, counting down.
TTACGGTATTATTATTATTATTTAGATTTCAGGTGATCTCTACTCGACTTAAAAAGTTCTCTATATCAGCATATTGTGCTCTCACTCGATATAGGTCATATGTAGCTCGACATAATTACACTTCTGCTAAATTTCTGCGCCATTCATATCAGTAGTTGCTGTTGTAACCGGTACTCCCCGTGAGTGATGGATTTATGTTGTGGTGTTCCATCAGTACCTTATCCCAGCGATATATTAGTGCCCTTTTAATTACCTCTGCTACTCTACTCGATGTCATCTGATTTCGTATGATGAATATAATTAACTGTAACTCTTATCTTTACGCCAAACTTCAAGGAAGATTGTACAACATTGTACCGGTCTACAGTGTACACAATAAAAATAGTACATCCCTAAAATAATAACAGAAAAATATACAATCTACGGAAAAATTTCGCATTGCGCGCGAGAGGAGACAACACAATATAGCGGCCTTGTTAGTCACTGTAAGGACATACCGGTTGACGAAAATTGACAAAAATATGTCTGAAACAAGTCGTCAGCACTAAATCCAGAATCTGAGCAACTTTGGCGGTTATTTAAAACATTGGCTCAATAGCTCAAGTTGCCTCCTATGTCATATAGCTGCGTTTTTCAACCTGTGGGTCGCAAAGACTTGGTCGGGGAAGGGGTGGGGGGAAGCTCTGCGTCACAGGAACAAGTACTTGCAACTTAAAAACACCAGACCAATGCATGTCTGAATAGTACGGCTTCCGTAATAAATGAAATTTATGTTAAAAGTATTTTATTCATTGTTAAACATTACTTTTGTTTTGGACAGAATTTAGATTGCTTTATAGTATAGCCTATTAATAACGATTAATCTCAAAGCCGGAAAAATTTTCAGTAAGCAATCGAAGGGTAAAGGGACGAGATGCAATAATTAAATCTAAGAAATTCTTATAAGAATCTAGTTCCTCACAAATACAGTTGTACCTTTCTTAATTAGCATAACTCGCTTCTGACCCATGTCTGAAACGCGAAACACTCTTTGTGCAAAATTTCTATTTATCTCGGTAATCATGTAAAAATAGGTTAAATGCCTTATATTCCGAAAAATACACAAAAGCAACGCATAATAATTTACAAGAAAGCTGTATAAACAGAAAGAAATTTAAATTCGATGCCTTCGCGACTCCAAAATACTTTTGTTAGGGTACGTAATAATGACGTGCGTAGGCTTCTCCAGAATATTTATTCTTGTAAAGGGGTCGCCGGAATATTTTTACTTGCAAGAGAGTCGCACATGTGAAAGGTTGGAAAACACTGCCATATAGTACACTGGAAACCTTTTAGAAACAAAATAAATGTAAGGGAGAAATATATTTATTAGCCAAATTGATTAAATTCGTTGTTATTGATATGTGTAGTTTTGTTTCACTAAACTATGCGTGTACCATTATTAAAACTACTGTCCTCACAGATAACAGCAGATAGATAGTTCTCTCTTATAGCAAGTATCCCAATGATCCAAACCAATTTACTGCTTCCTTTTAAGGAACATCAGTTCCCAATTAAGGCTTCCTTTCTAATGACAATAAACGAAGTTCCAAATCAGAGAGAGGAGTAAGAGGGAGGGAGAAGATGATGAAAGAGATCAGGAAGTGATGCACAGAGAGAGGGGAAGGAGATAGGCAGGAATAAGAGAATACAATAGAACAACCCCAAATTGCATAATAAATCAAATTTCCATGTGTAAAACTGGAAAAATGTCGTAAGAAAATGTCCTTAATATCTGATTTCAAGCAGGCAATAGAGAAAAAGGTTTGAAATTGTTTGAAATTATATTTAAAGTTTGTTGGAAGTAACTAACTTTTCTAATTATCGAACTCTTAATAAATGTAAGATATTGTGACTTCCATTTTATGCAAAAGCTAGTGTTTCACATTAATCAGTGGTTATCACATCTCATGAAGTATGTGTCATACCGTAGCACAATTTTTACTGGTTGGGCCATTGATACATGTGGATATATTCTGAAAGTTGTGTTTCCGAATGGAGTCTTTTAAAAAGTACTAACGACTTAAAATGTTTTACCGCGTAAGCAGGGAAAATGTAATAAGCGTTTTCTTATCCTTTCATTATTTTAGTGATATTTTAGCGAACAAAAGGATACTCAAAGGTTTAGGATTATATGTAAAGTCAGTTGTAAGTCGTCAAGTGTTCAACTATGTGATCAATAAACTAAGCGAATTTTTGCACTGTCGCTCACTCTGCTTCAGGAAAAAACACATACCTGTTAACTACAATATTTACAGAACAAAGACATTCATTATAAGCCGATGTATTGAAGTTTCTATTGTGGATGGGGACGTGCTTAGGTTATTCCGTGCATTCGCGTTATCCATATGATTACGGTACCTGAGTGGGTCGTCGCTGGCGCTTTCTTTTACCATGTCAACAGCATGCGGCTGTTAGTGGGGCAGTAAAACTAACACAATATTGTGGCTAATGAGTTGAGGTATAAATACTGCGTAAGAATTGATTCATTGTTTTCTGAGGTGTATTTAGATGAAGTTCAATAGATATCAGCAAAAATGGCAGAAAAAGTGAATTTTCGGCCCAACGTTAAAAGAGAAAAGAAGAAGACCATATTTGACACTGATGCAGCCTTAGCGGAGACAACTATGCAGGATGGAAATGAAACTGGAGACCTTGAATGATGTAGTTGTGTTTTTTCTCTTTTAAAGTTGCTGTGACTTTACCTTTAATAAATAAGCCGCTCTTTAATATGCAAACGAGTAGAAAATGAGAGAAACTTGATTACAATTATAATTGAATTAAAATATATATATATATATATATATGTCATCATCTGGACTGCAATCATAATTTTTTAAGGGTCGCCATTAAGTTTTTTTAATATAAAAAAAGGAGAAAAAATTATTTAAAACATGAACCTGAGAATTTACTGTGCCTAACTGAAAGTAATGGCGACCAGCAGTCTAATCTCACTTTGCGTGTTTTCATATACTGTTGTTGAAAAAAAAAAACAAATCCCCTGACCTACCTAACATAGACAAGAGATAATCCTTCCAAAATATGGAAAGGTGGGTGAAATCAGGTACACGATGTTCATAAATAGTCACTGTATTTAACAAAAATTATATGACAAGTTATATAAAAAAAGACATGCGTGACCAAATGTCAATTACTTTTTTAAAAAAATCATACAAAAAAAAGACAATGACTTGAATTACCTCAAACAAAAATTATCTAATGATCGGAATGCTTTTTACAGAATAAATGACAAAATCTGAACACCAAAAGAAAAAGTACGAGGTCGACTGGCTATAGTCATAAATTTGGTGTGTTAATCTACAAAAAAAAGAAAAAAAGAAAACGAAAAAGTATTTAAAAGTCAGCAGAAGGTTAAGTACTTGAACAGACACGCTCGATTAAAATCGACTATGATGACCACGCGAACTCACACTACGTCCCACCTATCAACCACCATTCAATAATTTTCTCGCCTACTTGATGCGTTGGCGCTACCTTACCATATATAGTAGAGCAGCGTCGGCGAAGTCGAAGGGCCGTTGGTGGTAGTGCAGACGGATGGATGCGATCGCAGATGGAAAAACATCAACACAATCGGCGCGGCAATTACAAAAGTATTCGAAATACGGGAGAAAAACAGCAATTTTCCAAACCAGTGGTGAATGGTGATTTTCGAGAAACAGTAAATTATCTTGATTACGAGTGAGCTTGTTCAGAACAACACCCACTTCAGAATATTTACTAGTTTCTAATTATATTACTGTGAATAAAAACAGCAGTCACACAGATGATTTCTGAGACTGTGCAATGGGCACCCAAAATATTCTAAGTCCACCGAAGGTTGCCACTTGGCGAACCAACTGGACACAAATCGAGAGGTCCGAATACTTCGGTGTCCTCCACGCAACTCTCCATATCTCTCCAAAAAACACCCTTCCAAAATTCTGGCTCACAGACCCTTTCCACATGTGACGTCTAGCCGTAGGAGAGAAGACCTAATGGTCTAGCCAGTCATATCAGATTACTATTGTTTAAGCTACTAGGCTCCTCCCACTCGAAACTTTATGCAGCGTGAGCCGCACGTAGGCCACAGTTCCAAGAAACAGCGCGAATTTTTCTGTCTCTCTATAAGCATTTGCAGACAGTCAAATTATTTTATCACCTCATAGGCGCCGACCCCCGTCGCAAACGCACCGTCCCATCTAACTAAAAAATACCCTCCGCAATCCACACCTGACAGACGTGCCGCCAACAAAATAAGTTAGGCTCCAGACTGTCGAGGAGAGTGTTATAATTGCCCGCAGTTTGCAGGTACGCGTCGGATAGGTCCCTACTTTACGATCCAGGACAATGTCTTCCTACGGGACACCGGCAGACCGCGAGTGTCTGCGCAGAGTTTACAATGCTGCAGGCACAGAGTAACATATTTGTCTGTGCTTCTGCCCTCCCCCATCCCCGCAACAGGGCGGCACCCTGTCCCCGCTTTTTCGGTGGTGGCAGCGAGCGCCTAGCAGCAAGTTCCCAGGTAGATTACTCACAGTGAACCGAAATCATGCAACGACCATTCCTATCATCTGGCATTAAAAATATTTGGAAGAATTAGAATATAAACAACCTATTACCCAAGGAAATAAACAGAATAAATATAAAGTGCAATAAAATGAATAAAATAGCATTGCTACCTCTCAACCTAGCAACACCAAATAAGAAAGACCAGGAAACACAAAATCAAGAAACAATGCCTAAACCTGAACAAGACGTTCCAAAGGAAACGAAAGCTGACGATACTAATCTCACTCTCAAAAATTTTGGTAAGGATAAGAAACAGAAAAAGGATCAATGGAAGTTTTGCAGACAGAAACAGCAGTTGAGGACACGTTAGATTTATGTTTGGACTTCTCTAAGACAAAAAAGTAAAAGAAGAAAAGGAAAGACCTAGATAAACTGGTCGCGAAGATGCGAAGGAAAAAGCAGAAAATAAAAGAAAATGTTGAATTCAGCCAAACAGCATGGTTTGGCGTTCATCGTGTTTATACGTATGAAGAACGGCTGACCGTGTTTATGATATTATGCGAGACTAAAATCCTGACAAGACAGCTGGAAAGAAAAGTTTACGATGAGACCTCCACAGGTTGTTCGTACTGAAACAAAAAAAAATCTTATTTGCCAACTTCACATTTACTAGATTTCCCTTTCGCGAAGTTGCCAACGAGTGATTCTGTATATGGAAACAATCAGGTAATTATTAAATAACCCTTCCAACAGAAACAAAAAATGTTTTAAGGAGGGATATCAAGGTATAAGTGACGGGTTACACTTTTAGATCCCATGACAACTATAGAAAGTTAGCCTACAAAACTGTTATTCTTGCAACGTGAAACTTGTTGCATCAAATCTTTTTCCCATACTGTTAAAGGAAAACGTGCTGCTTTCAGATCGAAGATAGCTTGATAGCTTGACTGACTTCATACCCCATAGAAGATTTTGAAGTTAAACAACAGATTTCCTTGACTGAACTGAGTATTATTCTGATGGGCTATATAGAAATATACTGGTTTTGAGTCATATGAATTTGTACTCCATCAAATGTGTCCATCATTATCTGTTTGAAATGTGGTGTAGATTTTTTCTTTATTTTCACTTCTAAAATCTATTCGTTGTTTTCAAATCAATCAAAAGATCATTTCACCTCTGATATTTATTGATGATGGAAGCTCAAGACTCATTAATTAATTTAAAATTATTGACCTTTTTAATAGGTTGAATATAAAATAAAAGTCCAAATGTAATATAAAAAAGTGGGTAAAGCAACTGCCTGGCTCGAATCACGGCCATGGCATAAATTTTATTCACTTCCTCGCTTTATAATGAATACAGGCCTAATACTTGCGAGGTGTGTTATTTGACCTCTTATGAGAGCATTTAATTGTTGATGTTTTTTTTTTTTTTTTTTTTTTTTTTTTTTTTTTTTTTTTTTTTTTTTTTTTTTTTTTGGATAAGTAGCGCGAAATATTGAAAATTAAATTAATGTTCGTCCTTGAAGCCGATAGATAGATAGCATGCAAGAAGTGGGAACCTGGTTTCAGAGTTTGGGACAGCGTTTTATTAATATAGAAATTAACATAGACGTCCAATTCCTACACAGTTAGCAATTGAGAAGCATTGGCGGGTTCGATGATACACAAGTCAACTAGCTGAAAACCCGGCGTTGCCCGGTTATTTATTTATTCATTCAAGCCTTGAGTTAGTACTTCTCCTATCCCTTTTCTCTCTGTCCATCTCTTTTCTTTTTCTACAAACATGTTATATTTATCAGAGAATATATCAGAAATAAGGATGTCTTGCATAATGTACAAAATTTCATATAGAAATGAAATAAATCGCAATTTGCGATCAGTTATGGCTTCACTGTACTAGGTTAAGATAAAATACCAAATTGCGGCGAATGAAAATTTGTGCCCGGCCGGGATTTCATCTAAACCAAGTACAGTGAAGCCATAACTGATCGCAAATTGCGGTTTATTTCATTAATTTGAACGCTGTAATGTCGTCAAAAATTTAAAAAAATATAATTAAATATACAAATCAAAATACAAGCGATATGTAAAATTCATACGTTCATTTAATTCACAACTTGACTGTAAACAACACCTAGCGAGGTGACGCATTGGTAACTCACTGGACTCGCATTCGGAAGGACAGCGGTTCAGACCAGCCTCCAGCTATGCAGATTTATGTTCTCCTTTTTTTCCCTAAATCTCTCCAGGCAGATGCCGGGCTGGTTCCTTTCAAAGGGCATGGCCGATTTTCTGCCCCATCCTTACCCAAACAATCCGAGCATATGCTCCGCCTCTAATGACCACGTTGTTGACGGGGCGTTAAACACTAATCTTCCTTCCTTCCTGACAATAAACAATCTTTCTTGTGACCTATTCAGGATCTAATATGAATATTTTCTGTGGTGAGCCAATCCCTGGGCAAGCGACTTAAGCCTGTCATTAGGGGAAACATGGAGATTCAAAATATACTCCCCAGTATTGAGTAGACTGCTCTGTGATTTATTAATCATAATAGAAAATGCAAGTCTCACTGCAAACTGCAGTCTCTTACATTTAAAAGCCAGGTCTATCGTAAATAATGGGTATTCGTCGCACGTACATTATTTCATTCTCTTCCTTTCCTTGTAGCTCTATAGAAGTCTATTTCTTCTTCCTACAGCGTTATGCACTTCATAGTCAAAGTTGCATCAAAGTTCTCAACAGCACTATCATTTTTCGGGAATTTTCTTAGGCTCACTGGAATACAGGATTGTCTTAGCAATAAATATTGTAATAAAACGTGGTGCCTGCTGAGAAAAGTTTTTACTCATCGCAGTATATATGATGTCATAGTTATTGAGTTATATGTTGTACAGTTGTTTAATTTTTCAGTTATATATTCATTTGTATAAGTGATATATGTCTGTACAATTTGTTGCGAATACATTTAGTAGTAAAGAAGTTATGCATTAAAACTTGGTGCGTGATGGGGCTGTTCCTCATTAACGTTGCTGTTTATGCGCTCATATCTCATGAACTACATGCCGTACTGTGTTACAAGTTGGAAGGTACATTCAGCTGTATGTGTGTATAGTGTCTGTAAAATTTCCTGCGTGTAAAATATGTAGTGTACAAATTATAAACTGCAACGTTATACCCAATGCCGTAGTTTTACTCCGTGAACAGAGAAAAAGTGGGAAGCGAGAAACTTTTTTTCCTTTCATTATTTTGCTATGGTTGTCAGAGAGAAAAACTTTCCTAGAGGTTTGAAATTGGGTTTAAATTTTGTTGAAAGTCGCTAAGTGCTCTTCTTCTCAAACAGTGGACTGATAAAATCACACTATCACGTGCCGCAAGACGGGGACGTTTTCACTGTGTATGACGTCATCTCCTGAACTATCGGCCCTATCGCAAAATCCTTTCTTAGCTGACGTCTTCAGCTTCATAGATGTAGTAGTTTTCGAGATTTCCAGTTTAGTCAGTGAGTGAATGAGTATCCGTTCGCTTTTATATAGGTAGAGAAGAGATTCTAAATAGTCACACTATATAACATGTGCCGTGATATAAATCCGCTTGTACTAGCAAAAAAAAAAAAAAAAAAAAAAAAAAAAAGTCTGTATCTCTCTTAGGAAGTGAAACAATATTACATGAATAGTTAGTATTTTTTAATATAAACTGTATGTGATATTATGACGTGAAAATGATGCGTTTCATCTTAGAATATTGTGAGAGAACAATACATTCAGCAAAAATATAGGCGAAAATCCATTGCAATTATTTAAACATACAACACAAATATAATGTTCACTGACGGGGAGAAATTGCAGTACATAATCTCACTGGCACAGGAGCTAATTACACCTCATTAGACTTCAAAGGCATCTTTAATTAAAAACTTATATATATTGTTGGTGCATTCTACCGAAACGCGACATGGCAATAAATACTGGTAGCTGAAAAACTGTATTACTTTTTAATGTAGTCGCAGACATTAAAATTCGCAAAACATCGATAAATTAATTCTAAATCATAACCTGATTCCAGACAGTCTGTCCCGCACATCACTCACGAGGTGGCACTTGGCGTTTTGACGTCGGTCATGGACACTAGCATTCGATTTCTCGTTTCGATTAAATTTGACGAACCACTGGCTTTACCGGCTTAGTTGCAATGCTGTGAACACCGTATTTCTGTAATGTTACAAATTTATAGCTGGTACTCTTTTATACTTACCTTTCAAGTATTAAATACAGAGGCTGGATAAAAGCAATGAGAACTGTTTTATTTCTCTTAAATGACTTTATTGAGAGAGGTACTCATAGTAACACAGCTTCATACAGACTCAAAACTGGCAACAACTGGAACTCTTTGGGATATCCAGAATCACACACTAAAATAGTGAGTGAGGTATATATAGGAAAGGTTGGGGCTATGCCAGCCGACTATATTATAACCCCATACTGCTTCAACAAGCCTGTCAATATAACAATTGGAAGTAGGGAGCAGTGGGAGAAAATAGTTCGACACCGTACGGGGGATATTGTCTGGTTCACTGACGGGTCAAAATCAGATCAAGGCGTTGGGGCCGGGGTATACGGGGTGCAGCCAAGACTGGAGGGCGTCATCTCTCTAGGGAAACTGGCCTCAGTATTCCAGGCCGAAATCACTGCCTTCAGGGGAATTTGGAGGAGAATTTGAGTAGGAGCTACAAAGATCGCAGCATCTATATCTATTCAGACAGCCAGGCAGCCGTGAGATCACTGGCAGCTTCTGCAACAAGGTCTAAAATTGTTGCAGAATGTCACAGGGTTCTGGTGGAGCTAGGGGAAAGCAATAGAGTAAACCTATTGTGGGTCCCTGGCCACTCGGAGATCAGTGGCAACGAACATGCCGACAGATTAGCCAGGATGGGGGCAGAGACTCCATTTATTGGACCGGAACCTGTCCTGACAATCACCAAGGCAATGATCAAATTGGAGCTACGTAACTGGCTCAGAAGACAGCACGTAGAATATTGGACCAAAGTCTACCAACAAAAACATGGCAAGGTAATGATGCCAAAGCCATGTTTTAAAGGACGCTCTGCAATCCTGGGCCTGAACAGGAGAGAGATTAGACTCATGGTTGGATTGCTGACAGCCCATGGGAATGTCAAAAAACACCTACATACAATGGGAATAACAGAAGAGGACCCTAAATGTAGGATCTGTGATGACGATGATGAAACTGCATCACATCTAATCTTCGAATGCATTGCATTGGAGAGTAAAAGGCACTGAACATTTGGGACAACCAGACCCGAAGAAATTGTGTCTAATAAAGAACTGGTAAAACGACTCCTTGCACTGTTCAAGGGCATTGGTTGGCTTCACTAGATATACAGGGAGCGATACCGCACAATAAACTTAGTTTCGGTGCGGGTAGTGGCGGGTTGGACCGAGACTGCTTTGGCTTCGCTGAAAAAATCAAATCAAATCAAAAACACAGTTTCAACATAAATGCCCCCGTTATTTGACTTTTTGACAAATGCCCGGAAAGCATTGATACTATCTGTGCATCTCTTGATGTCCAGTATTGATTACCCTACGGCATAATGTCATCTCTGGGACTGTGCCGCATCCCTCTAGTAGAAATTTCACTTTGGCAAAGAGATCGTAATCACAGAAGCTCATGTCGTGTGAGTAGACATTTCATGGATCAGTACCCCATCATTTTGCACGACCATGCACGATGCCACAGCGCTCCTGCTGTCCAGTAACTCTTACATCGCTGGCAGTGGGAATTTATGGATCGTTCGCCGTACTCATCCTATATGAGTCCTTCTGCTTACGATCTCTGTGCCCCAATAACACCAGAGATAACACTGGGTGGTCAATACGGGACATCACTAGAAATACTCTGCTCAGAACCATTATGGTATCAGGTGAGATATCGTACACAACGTATGAGGTATACACACAAAGTAAGTTCCGTTTGGTTATATAAAAGAAACGTATATAGATACAGAAATAAATATTTATGGTACAAAAATCTACACCTATTAATCTACTTTTCTAGGTAGCTTCCAAAATTTTGTAGGCACTTGTCATAGCGTGTCACAAGTTTTCATAGAAGGTTGCCGCCTGTGTATTCAACCATGTGGTAACATGTTCTTTCAGTCTGTCATCATCGTTCAAGTGTTGATCACCATAAAAAGGGCATTAAGCGTAAGCTTACGGTTGTGCTTAATCTTCTCTTCATTTGTGTGAACCAATTCATTAGCAACCACAGACGAGCACTTGATCACGTTCTTCACTTGTCTGGCCCACTTCTAACACTGAATCCCTCATGGCATTTTTTGTCCGAAAACGTCGCAGATTTGCCGATTAATTTCCTTTGGTTTAAATTTCTTAGTGTTTAGAAAACGAATCGCAGATCTCATTTCACACGCGGCGACATTTTCAGTTACGACTGACATTGTAAAGAAGCACTACAAAGCACATGTCGGCAGCAGCGATCTGAAAATGGCGTACATGTCTTCTCCTTGTGTCAGAGCAACTGCCGCGTAAGCTCAGTACTGCGGTCGTAGCGCTGCTGTGGATAGAAATAGAAAAGGAACTTATTTTTTGGACGACCCTCGCACATCTTGTGACGTATTCTATTCAGGAACTGGTTAAAATTGTAATGTAGTGTGATGCAGTACGATATTTTGCTGTCTCAACTCTTTACTTCAGGTTTACGTGACGTTTATTTACAGCGAGGCACCTTTTCATTCTCGTTTCCCTCTAATACGGTGTGTGATCACCTCGGACGGCCAGTACAGATGCACACCCGCGTGGCATGGACAGTAGGATCATGTAAGTCAGCTCTTGAGGGATTTTTGGCCCTTCTTCGTTGATTGCAATACCCAGCTCTGCAGTCGTCGTGGGAGGTGCTGGTCTGGCTGCAATGCGTCTGCTAAGTGCATCCCAGAAATGCTCAGACTGGTTTAAATCCAGTGAACAAGCTGACCAACCATTCCTCCAATTCGTCTATTCGTTCAATTCCCTCAACTTCAATCATGTTGTCTGCTAGTGCAGCTTTGTGGGTACGATCGTTATCGTCCACCAGAAGGAACCCAAGTCCTATGGCACCAGCATAGGGCACAACAAAAGGTCGGGGGATCTCGTCTCCATACTTCCAGCAGTCACTGCGCATAGAGGTCCGTACGTCCGCCAATACTGACTCCTGACCACACTATTCTACCACCACCACCATCATACGGTGAGTTTACTGCACATAAATAGAATTGTCCCACGTCGTCTCCAAATGAGACAACGACGGCTGAACCCAAAATCTGGACTCGTATGTAGAAAGAACCCGGCGCCATTCGTTAGACTCCAATCCTAATGTTCCTCCAAGCAGTTTATGCGGGACAAACGGTGTCATGGTTTTAATGGGACACCCATCATAGAGACCACATTTCCGAAGGCGATTCCGGACTGTTTACGTTGATATTGCACTACCTGGAGTAGTAAAACAACTTACGTCACTAAACAAAAACAAATCTTTCGAGCCAGATTGTATACCAACTAGATTCCTCTCAGAGTATGCTGATGCAATAGCTCCGTACTTAGCTATCATTTACAACCGATCACTCAGCGAAATATCCGTACCCAAAGACTGGAAAGTTGCCCAAGTTACTCCAATATTTACGAAAGGTAATAGGAGTGATCACCAAAATGACAGGCCAATCTCGTTGACGTCGATTTTCAGTAGGATTTTGGAACATATACTTCGTTCGAACATTATGAACTACCTCGAAGAGAACGACCTATACAAATGTTCAAATGTTTGTTAAGCTTATGGGACTTAACTACGGGGTCGTCCCTAAACTTACAAACTACTTATCTACTACCTTATACTAAGGACGGCACAAATATCCATGCCCGAGGGGGATTCGAAGCCCCGACCGTAGTGGCCGTGCAGACCGTGACTGGAGCGCCTCAGTCCCCTCGACCACCGCGGCCGGCAACGACCTATTAACCACGAATTCAGAAAGTATTGCTCTTGCGAAACACAGCTTGCCCTTTAGTCACATGAAGTGATAAGTGCCATCGACAAGGGAGCTCAAATCGATTCCACATTTCTGGATTCCCGGAAGGCTTTTGACACTGCACCCCGCAAGCGGCTTCTAATGAAATTGCGTGCTTATGGAATATTTCCCCAATTGTACCATTGGATTCACGATTTCCTATCAGAAATCAGCTCGTTGTAATTGACGGTAAGTCGTCGAGTAAAGCGGAAGTGATATCTGGCGTTCCCCAGGGAAGCGTTATAGGTCCCCTACTCTTTCTTGTGTTTATAAACGATTTAGGAGACACTCTGAATAACTCCCTTAAACTGTTCGCGGATTATGCTGTCGTTTATCGGTTAGTGACGTCAACAGAGGATCAAAAGCAATCCAAAGCGATTTAATTAAAATTTCTACATGTTTCGAAAATTGTCAATTGACACTAAATAAAGAAAAGTGTGAAGTAATACATATGACCACTAAAAGAAATCCGCTGAACTGCAATTACACGATAAATCAGTCAAACCTTAAGGACGTAGATTCTACCAAATACCTAGAAGTTACAATTACGAACTACTTAGACTGGAGAGAAAAATATGAAAAATATTGTGGGGAAAGCTAACCAAAGATTACGTTTCATTGGCAGAACGCTTCGAAGATGCACCAGCTCCACCAAAGAGACTGCTACATCACACTTGTGCGTCCTCTCCTGGAGTACTGCTGCCCCATGTGGGACCCTCACCAGGTGGGACTGACGGAAGATATTGACAAGATTCAGAGCAGGGCAGCTCGTTTTATCACGTTATCGGGGGGAAAGCGTCACGGAAATGTCGCACAAATTGGGGGGAAATCATTAAAAGAAAGACTTTAATCACTGCGGCGTGATCTGTATGCGAAGTTTCAATCATCGACTTTTACTTCTAAATGTGAAAATATTTTGCTAGCACCCACCTACTTAGGGAGACATGACCACCCCAATAAAATAAGCGAAATCAGATAGAAAACGGAACGATTTAGATGTTCTTTCTTCCCACGCGCTATTAGAGAATGCAACGGTAGAGAAAAGTTATTAAAGTGGTTAATGAACCCTCTGCCAGACACTTAAATGTGATTTGCAGAGTACCTATGTAGATGTAGATGTAGATGTTGCTTGGAGGGTGGGTTGCAGCTGAGTTGCATTCAGCCTCTTGTCTCGACGGGCTGGTAATAGGAAATAAAGTTCCTCTCTTGATGGTATTATCCGTAGAAGACCTTCGCCTTCTCTTCTTTTAACGGTTCCTGTTGTCTGAAATCTTGGAAATTACACTCTGGGACACTCGAATAGCTGCAACCACCTGCTTCCAACTTTCCTATGGCTGGCCATGCCAGAGCTTCGGGTAAGTCCCGTTGTTGCACTGCATTGCCTGCTCAGTGCACTAGCTGAACCCTACTGCTCATGTAATTCGTTTGGTAGAGCAGACACAACAGCAATCTCCTCTGCATCAACTTTCTGTTGTTACCACTATCTTGATTATTGTTGTCTCCACCCTGTAGAACCGACAGGTAGATGTCGAATCATTTTAGTTAATTCCGCCGATGACAATACTTCAGAATCTAAATATCTTAAGTTATACCCTAATTGGTTTGACCTATGTAGAAGTACCTCTGTCAATAAAATCAGAACCGCGGTGGAGTAGCCGAGCGGTCTAAAGCGTCCCGCTGCGGAGCGCGCGGTTGCTCGCCGTGGAGGTTAGAGTCCTCCCTGGGGCATGGGTGTGTGTGTTGTCCTTAGGTTAGTTTACCTAGGTTTAAGTAGTTTGTAAGCTACGGACAGATGACCACGCAGTTTGGTCCGATAGATTTACAAACATAATAAAATCAGAGAAAAGTAATTCTTTGATTCTTGAAGTTTTCCAGGCGTCATGAGTACTGGATGAAGTTTCGTGATTGCAGCCAGATAACGTTGACCTTTTGGCACGATATTTCGGCTGCCAATCGTTCAGCCATCTCCAGGTGAGTGTCAGCCACCAATAATAGTTATCATTAATTTTTATCCAGCCCTTGTATGAGTGTAATTGGTCAGTTCTTTGTCAGGGTTTCATTTTACTTCGGAGGGCAGGGCAGCGAGACGGGAAACAGAAAGGCGAGGGAATCAGCGCGATATGGAGTCTTGAGGGACAAACTGAGATTGTCCATGTCCGGAAAAGGAGATCAACTGTCTCACAAAGTGTCAGATTTAAAGGGGAACTGCTTGCCTGTAGGCCGTCTCTTCGGCAACAAGCGTACTCCAACGCGCAAACGCGTTCTAGGGCTACCGACGGACGATTTACCTTCTGACTAGGTTCACGTTTCCGGGTCTAGGATCCTGCCCTCATTTTGTACCTCAAAATACCAACTACAACCCCGCGACCTTTTTGAGTACATATTTGTTACACCTCTTGTATATTGAAGGGATATAACTAGTAACTCCAGGTGTGTACAGATGACATAACGCCAGAGTTCATGTAGTAGAAAGTCTATTGTGGGAAAAGGGATTTCCAGGCCTGTCTCACTGTGTGAATAAACGTACCTTGCACGTTCAGTCAGAAACACGACGTAAATATTTCTGTTCTGCTTGCGAGGCCCGTTGCCTGTATTTTCATTTGGATGGTTCCACAAGTTATTTAAATTATAATGTTTATTTTTCCGGAAATGAAGATATTTTTATTCGTTAAATTCGTCCTGTTTGCAGGCTAAACGCAACCGTTGGTTTACATCACTCGCTATCGGCAAAAAATACAGGGAAAAACCTGGACTGCTCTTTTTAGTACGGAAGCAAAACTCAGTCTTCCGCCTCATGTTGTGATATCGTTAATTGGGCTATTTTCAGTTCCTGTACAGTGACGTTATTTGACCCGATTTGTTAAATCTGCATCATAGAAATAATTGGTACATAGTTCTTTCTCTGTTCGATGGTCAAAACAGAATAAACTGCAGAGATATTGTTATAAAGTATTAGTATTTGTTCTATCATGTTTACAGTGTTTATGTTTTTTTTATTATTTTCTTATCAGTGCCACTCACATGAGCTGTAAACGATTTAATTATTTATATCCACAGCCTTCTAGTGTTGTTTTAAATGGTTCACATCGTATATAATTAAATGACTCTTTAATGGATCACGGCAGACTTCGATTAACATAAACCAAACTATTCAGGGATCCCTCACAAAACAATTATTCCGACGATTTATTTTTCTGATTGCACGCCGGCCGCGGTGGCCGAGTGGACTGAGGCGCTTCAGTCACGGTCTGCACGGTCACTACGGTCGGGGGTTCGAATCCCCCCTCGGGCATGGATATTTGTGCCGTCCTTAGTCTTAGCTAGTTCATAAGTAGTTTGTAAGCTTAGGGACTGATGACCCCTAAGTCCCATAAATTCTACAAACATTTGAACATTTGAACCTCTGATTGCACTCACTGGCCTGGGAGAAACTTCTAGCCAGCTAATCAAACCAAGGGGATTAGTGGCCTATTTCTATATAAGGGCTCAAAACTGAAAAACTAATAAAAATTGCGGCTAATAGTAAGGGGTCCACCTCTGATCTTCAGGATCATTTAATCTCACACTTTACGTTTTATGTGCGCGTGTGTGGTCTCTGTGTGTGTCTGGGGAGGGGGGGGGGGGGGAGGGAAGACTCGGTTTATACGAGGGTGAGCCAGTAAATAGGTCGCAAACTGAGGTAGACACGCTAGTACTACGCGCTGTGTAGGAGTTTTTTTCTACCACTACGACACATCCGTCTTGAGGTTGCAGCAGTTTAAGGAACCAAATAAATTTACAGCTCAAGAGCGTTACATACAAGATGGAAAAGCAACCACAAAAATTCCAAGCTCCAGGCTTTTAAAGCCTTCTAGAACGATGGGACCAGTGTTTAACTTCACAGGTGGAGTCTGCTTTACTTGTAAAGCTACCAGCATGCGAAACTTAGAAGTAGATGTTCCTGGAGTAGTAAAACACCTTAAGTCACTAAAGAAAAACAAATCTTCCGGGCCAGATCGTATACCAACTAGGTTCCTCTCAGAGTATGCTGTTGCAATAGCTCCGTACTTAGCTATAATTTACAACCGATCACTCAGCGAAAGATCCGTATTCAAAGACTGAAAAGTTGCCCAAATTACTCCAATATTCAAGAAAGGCAATAGGAGTTATCCCCAAAATTACAGGCCAATCTCATTGACGTCGATTTGCAGTAGCATTTTGGAACATATAATTTGTTCGACCTATTAACACATGAAGTGTTAAGTGCCATCGACAAGGGATCTCTAATTAATTCCATATTTCTGGATTTCCGGAAGGCTTTTGACACTGTACCCCACAAGCGGCTTCTAATGAAATTGCATGCTTATGGAATATCTCCCCAATTGTGCGGTTGGATTCACGATTTCCTATCAGAAAGAACACAGTTCGTTGTAATTGACGGTAAGTCATCGAGTAAAACAGAAGTGATATCTGGCGTTCCACAGGGAAGCGTTATAGGTCCCCTACTCTTCCTCGTGTTTATAAACGATTTAGGAGACAATCTGAATAGCTCCCTTAGACTTCGCTGATGATGCTGTCGTTTATCGGTTAGTGAAGTCAACAGAGGATCAAAAGCAACTGCAAAGCGATTTAGACAAAATTTCTGCATGGTGCGAAAATTGGCAATTGACACTAAATAAAGAAAAGTGTGAAGAATACACATGACCACTAAAAGAAAATTACGCGATAAATCAGCCAAACCTTAAGGTCGTAGATTCTACCAAATACCTAGGAGTTACAATTACGAACAACTTTGACTGGAGAGAACACATAGAAAATATTGTGGGGAAGGCGAAAGAAAGGTTACGTTTCATCGGCAGAACGCTTCGAAGACGCACCAGCTCCACCAAAGACACTGCCTACATCACACTTGTGAGTCCTCTCCTGGAGTACTGTTGCCCCATGTGGGACCCTCACCAGGTGGACTGACGGAAGACATTGAGAAGGTTCACAGAAGGGCAGCTCGTTTTGTTTTATCACGTTACGGGAGGGAGGGGGGGAAAGCGTCACGGAAATGTTGCACGAATTGGGATGGAAATCATTAAAAGAAAGACGTTATTCATTGCGGCGTAATCTGTTGGCGAAGTTTCAATCACCGACTTTTAGTTCTGAATGTGAAAATATTTTGCTAGCACCCACCTACTTAGGGAGACATGACCATCCTAATAAAATAAGAGAAATCAGATCGAAAACGGGACGATTTAGGTGTTCTTTCTTCCCGCGCGCTATTAGAGAATGGAACGGTAGAGAAAAGTTATGAAAGTGGTTAATGAACTCTCTGCCAGGCACTTAAATGTGATTTGCAGAGTATCTATGTAGATGTAGATGTAGAAATGCAGTACTGGCGTGTCTACCTAATTTGCGACTCATTTACTGACTATATTTTAGGAAAATTTCATACGATAATCGTATCTGTTTATCCCACTGCGTGATCAGAACATATAATTACACAGTATATTAACACACATACTATGTAAAAACTATAGAATTAATAACCGTTCACCAAAGTAATAATATATTAGTATCTGAGGATTTCTTAGAGCCATTCTATTGTTTTACCAGAAAATACATTCATAATTGTCTTGCTGTCTCTGGTGATAACCGTGGAAGAAAAATTTTCTACTGTAAGATTATATAACTGTCGTGAAAATAATTTGTTTCCTTCGTTTATAATTTCAGATTAACTGCCTTCCTCTTTTTCGTTATGAAATCTGAGTAATGAGTAAATTTTGTTGTTGTAAATATTGATGTCTAAAGTAATCCGTTCAATTGCTTCAAGACAGTCGGCTTCTGCGACCTATCCTACTTGTTTCCCGTGGTATTTCTTTTTCTTTCATTTAATTAATATTCGTAGTGGAAAATAACCGAAGTTCTCCCTGTTAGAACGTTATAGACGGATTGCTGCTGGTGATTTCTTTCTGCCCTGCTTGTGAATTAAATGGGGTCGTATTTAATTAAATATTAAAATTAATTTAAAATAACTTTTCTCTGAGGCATAATTCAGTAATTATATTCCGCTACGTTTGACGATATTACGGCTCCCTGTAATGATCTCTTTCGTTCCGTGAGCAGTTTTCAGCTTTAAAGTAAATAATTGGATCAGTAAGCAATCACATGCATTTCCTCATACGTTTCTTTCAAAACGAAAGAAAGGGATACGCTACAACTGCGGAGAACTAGGAGGCAATATATAGTTTTCTTGTCATTTTGTCGGAGAGAAAGTTACGTAAAGGCTTGAAATCTAATTTAATTACTCAAATAGTACATGTACATAGACTCGTTATTCACGCATATTTAGAACATCTCATCGTTTATGACGCCATATTTCCTACCTGAGCATGAAAGAAATTGTTGCTTGATGGTAAAGAATATGCGTACTAACAAGGAAAGTACTTGGGCTCGAACAAACACATATACATCAAAATCGTACGAGAGATAATGTAAAGATCCCTTATTGCACTAGTGACACTCCCGCATCTGCAAAACTCTGCAGTCGTCCGTTAGAGACCTCTGCGTGTGCCTTGCCACATTGCACTTTGACCTGTCGGTACGCCAGTAGGGACGGTGCAGTGTGCCTCCGAAGTTGCGTTTTGTGACATTTGTGTGGTGAAGCGTCAGATGGGGCGGCGATTGGTAATCAATCCTGCTAAAGTATTGCGATTGGTTGAAATGAAGTTACGAAGAACCATCTTCGTGAATATGGTATTAGTGTAGAAGATGAATCATTCGAATGCTTTCTCGTATCTGTTATGGTACAGAAATATGAGCATAAGTTAGATACTGTTGTAACACTAACACATAATGATGATAACAGGGATGATAATGACGAAGAACTCATTGCTAGCGGTAGTGCTACGGTAAGTGCTGGAAGAAGCGATGGAAGCAGTGGCAGTGAATACCAACAGTCTTCCGAGAAGAAGGTTAAAGTTGCAACTATCATCACGGCTTTTGATGACAATACGCTAGAGAACATGCACGACGATTATTACATAAGTTATAGTTCAGATATCTGCATTACGTATGGCGTCTACAGTTACATCTACAGTGCTATCTAGAGCGTGATTGCAAAGTTTTGCATAAAAACAACACCCACCAGCACATTGATGTGTACGTAGTGATACTGTAACCAAACGTTCATCCAGATATGTTTGTTCGAGCCCAAATACTTTCCTAGTAAGTTTGGTCGAAATAGGTCCAAGAGTATCATAGGAAATGTTCATACATATACTTCCAAATATATTCATAAAATGTATATGTTATACTTCTCATTATTTATTATCTAAAAAGTTTTGTAAGATCCAATCAAGACGTTTGTGTTCGATAAAATTGCATTTATTTCATATTATGATGAAAAAACTGGTTTCTTTGAAAGCAATGTCTTTAGTATTGACAATCGTACACAAACAATTAATTAGAGTTTCACATCAAACTGCGGAAGCGGAGGACGTGAAGTCTGGCCCGGCCTGAAGAGCCCGTCGCCGGTCCTAGAAGAAAGTTAAGCCATTGTGTCCCCGGGTACCCATCCGTGACGCACCAAGGCAAGCGACGCAGAAAAACTTTCCGAGTCCTAACTCACCGATAAATCAGTCCCAAATTTTGTCACGTCTCCTGATAATGAGTTTAGTTTTAGAGCGGAAGCGTGTGGAAGGGCGGCGGAGCATGGTGGTGGGGGCAGTCGCGGGTAGGGGGAGGGGGCGTCAAGTGGACTTTGCGAAAGAACCAACTTCTTACACAAGAGCCGCGCCGCGCAGTCGCGGGCATTCGCGCCACCAAATTGCGAGTCACCACCTTGTCGCAAGGTGCGCCACGAACTGCACCAAACCGGCAAACGCTGAACACTTTGCAGTAGCGCACCTGTGAGGCAGCGAGCAACAGTGACATGAGCACGTAACGAAAGTCGATGGCTCCACTTCCTGGTTTATGCGATACAAGCAAAAGCGCAACACACCCAGTCTCGTAAGAGAGCCTGTATAAGGAGAGAGTGGTCATGCGTGAGACTGCTCCTGATTGGCTGAGAGCCCAGGACGCCATGTTTTTACCAGATTTGGCGGGCTTCGTATGTGTGTGGACAGTTACAGTGTGCGTTAAAAAAGTTTTATATATAACATAGTTTATTTAACAATCAATTACATATATTCAAAGTAATGAATGACTAAGGCACCTGAAAGAAATGTTTCAGTCTTTTCGAATATAGTAAGACATTATAAAAAAAAAAGACATTATAAAAAAGAAGAAACACAAATGAAATATAATAACTTAAAAAAAAAAGAAAGAAAGAAAAAGAAAACAATTATTTCAGTATTATATTCTAGCCATTTCTAAACATATACTTAGATTAGAGACTAAAGAAAACTCATACCACGTAAACTTCGTGACTTAGGAACAGTTTACAATCGTCAGATTCTGAGGCTATATCAG
Organism: Locusta migratoria; assembly: GCA_026315105.1. Lineage (NCBI taxonomy): Eukaryota > Metazoa > Arthropoda > Insecta > Orthoptera > Acrididae > Locusta > Locusta migratoria. Next base: position 226,501,725 of record CM048746.1, on the reverse strand, counting down.
AAATTTCATCATTGAATTCCTCATCAGATTCTACTTCCTGTCGTCTACATTCAGCCCATATCTCGTCTAATGTAGTAAAATTATTTTTTTACTACTTGCCATGATTGCAGAAAACGGAACTCTGGAACAATAATATAATATAACAATATTATACATAATAATCAATATAAGACTGGACACAATAATAAACACTGGGTCATATCCGACCCTGCGAGGAGGGGCAATACTATAAACAATGGGTCGGATCCGACCCTGGATCAGGAAATCTATCGTTATACAGCAAACAAACAAATGTGGCGCTCACCTAAGTCTGATGTTGGCTGGACGGAGCGTGCGTCATGGCTGCCTGGAAGGGTACCTGGGGCCACGTAGCTCTGGCGGGTCGGATCCGACCCGAACGTTTACATAGGAGGGTTAAAGCGTTAGTTATGCAACATTTTCGATACAGGATATGGACTGATTTGTTGGTACATCGCCCAGCCTTCCCACTTCACTCAGCTTGCGTGATTTGAAGCGTACATCAAGAAGTTAGCGCCTTGGCCGCTGCGGCGCTAGTAGCGTGCCCTAAACCCGCGCTGGCCGAACATTGTAATCAACAGTAGGAACTAAGTAAACGGCGTAATTTCTTGTCGTTTCACTGCCCAGACTAGCAAGAATATGCTGAGGTATGATCAGGGAATTACGGTGGATTTATTCCGTAATAAGAATGTATGTAATCATAGTAGATAGTTATTAGAAAACCATTACAGGGTTTGCAATAATCCGATCTTCATGTTTCATACACGCTCTCTAATTTTCTACCCCATCGGTATATCTGGTATGATTACTCTTTATGATCTTACCAAAAATTACTTTTAACACGGTAACGTCTCATTACAGATTTTAATTTGCCAATAACAGTGGTGGAGTGCTGTGTGCCTTCTGCACAAGCCGTAGTGTTAAAGCGAAAGGAGTTTCATTTCACGAATTTCCCAACCAACGTGATGTCAGAGAACAGTGGCTGAAATCAGAATGGAGAGTAGATTTCTACTTTAATGGGGTATGGTATGTAGCCTTCATTTCCAAAAGGCTAGTTACCGACCTGGATTAAAAATTAAGAAATTGCTGAATGCTGCTGTTCCCTCTGTTTTTGCTTCTCATCCAGCTTATAAAGTTGTACAATCAAAAGAAGTAAGTAGAACTATTAAAAAACGCACGGTGAATATCACACACAAATAACGAAAACATGAAAACACTGAGGAACCCAATGATCAGAGCATTAATTCCAATGTCCCACTGCTCGAAAATCATGGCAGTAATAGTTGTCGTTCTACCATTCACATCCAGTGCGATATTTTACATGAAAATCTGATAAAAATTGAGCAAAATAAATTGCTTGTCCAATTGCGGAGGTCTGGAGTTAAACTTTTTCATCTTGAAAAGAAACTTAATGAAATCATTCATGAGCTGGAGACTTATAACAACAGTTATTACAAATCTTTGTCCAAAATAATTAAAACTGCTGAGCATGATACATCAAATGTTAAACCTTTTTTCTTGCACAAATTGAAAATTTCGATAAATCCTTTCTGAGATCGACAGAAGATACTATAAAACATAGTATAGTATGGGAATCCATTTCATCCAAAGCATATAGATAAGGGAAAAAAACTGCCGTTACCTTTTAAGACCACATTGTCCCGCTATTTGAGAAATATGCATCTCTTGCTTTTCTCTGTGGCTTCGCTGCGAAGGAAATTAGAAAAGAAATTCCTTGCGAGTCATGTCGAAGCCTTATTCAGCACGAAAACTGTGGTTCCCCATTAATGGACATTATTTTTAAAGAAAACACAAACAATGTTTTCTACTATCCTTCAGAGTTATTGGTGTGGATTGTGAACATTGTGTGGCGCGCGGGAGTGGCCGAGCGGTCTGGAGCGCCACGTTAAGGAACGCGCGGCCTCCCGCGTAGGAGGTTCGAATCCTCCCTCGGGCATGGATGTTTGTGTTGTATTTAGTATACGTTAGTTCATTTTAGGGACTGATGATCCCGCAGTTAAGTATCATAAGCTTAACAAACATTTTTGATCATTGTGTATGATTTCGTGTGTGAAGCTGCCAAATTTGTCAGTACTCAAGCTTGTACAATATTAGCTTCTTCAGTTGTCAATGTGCTGAAGACTCGAAGGTTTTACAGTGCACAAGTGAATTCAGGACATACAGAAAAATTAGGCGAGGTAATATGTAAAATAATTATACCAGTCGTCTTAAAAAACATTGGAGCAGAAGTGACTGAACGTATTGAACGGGCGAAGTATTTAAATCGCAAGCACATAAACTGAAAAATAATCCGAATGCAAGAAATGTCATAAATTCGTAAAGCGGCGGACGGCCTGACTAGTGCACGTTTGCAGCGCTCCAGTGGCGAATGTGAGTACTTTCTGACTTTCGGTGGGCCGCGGTGGAGTAGCCGAGCGGTCTAAAAGGCGCCTCGCTGCGGAGCGCGCGGTTGCTCGCCGTCGGAGGTTCGAGTCCTCCCTGGGGCATGGGTGTGTGTGTTCGTCCTTAGGTTCGTTTACCTTAGTTTAAGTAGTTTGTAAGCTACGGACTGATGACCACGTAGTTTGGTCCGATAGATTTACAAACGTTTGAACATTTTGACTTTCGGTGATTTTCCTGGAGTGGGGAGCCTGGGAGTATACTAGCGGGCGATGGTTGGTATTACTCGTGTACATGCAGGAAGTACGGTGTTTCAGTTTACCTTGCAAATAGAAAAAATTTCATTTGTTTTCAATCTACTGCACTCCATCTGGATAGAACTTAAATAATCGATCGGAAACAATACAAAATCAACCCCCCCCCCCCCCCAATACGAAACGTGTTAATGGATCCGATGGTATTTCTGTCGGTGCATTAATTTAAAAGGAATGCTCTCTTTCTCCTCTTGTACAGTATTGTAGCTTATACTTACATTAATACCTTATAGTCTGCAGACCACTTGTCATCAGTTATTTTTGTTACCTGCGTTTTCTGTGATCAGACGATGTCCTTTCGAAAGTGGCGTCTTTATTACTTCATCCATCTGTCCACTCACTGGGCGTAGTATGCGAACTGCGAATGTATTTTCATTGACATATATGAGAGGTCAAGCCTCTTCACGGTACTATTTTATTTCATTTAAATAATCGATGCATTTACTGCGTTCTTCTAAACGTTCCTTATCACCTTCATATAACCTGTTTTTGCGCCACCCGGTATATATTAAGCGTGTTAATTGCACGAAAAATAAAGAATGTAAGTATTATTTTGAAATTAAAAAAAATAATGTACCCGAAGCCTAACTTTGAAGTAGGTACCGCAATGAAGAAATACATCCCTTGAAAGACGTATTTTCCCTTATTACGGAAAAAAGTGACTATTGTGGGACGCTGTTTGTTTTAGGCATTATTTAAATGTTCGTTCCTGTCGATATTTTCACTATTTTTGTTTGTCTTGTCCTGTAGCAAGAATTAGTAACTGTTTTTATGATGTAGCAGACTACCTCGTAATTGTGCGTGATACTTGCAGAATATATTGTTTACTAGCTGTAAACCCGGCGTTGCACGAGTGTTTATTGCCGGCCGCGGTGGCCGAGGGGACTGAGGCGCTCCAGTCACGGTCTGCACGCCCACTACGGTCGGGGGTTCGAATCCCCCCTCGGGCATGGATATTTGTGCCGTCCTTAGGATAAGCTAGTTGATAAGTAGTTTGTAAGTTTAGGGACTGATGACCCCGTAGTTAAGTCCCATAAGCTTAACAAACATTTGAACATTTGAGTGTTTATTTATACTACACCCTCGTAGTCCACATCCCCTTCCCTCCTCTATCTCCAGCCACCTCTTTCTCTCCCATCTCTCTGTTCGTTTCCACCTTTCCCTCTCTCGGCAAAGTTTTCTGCAAGGTATCCTCTGCCATGTACCATACAAACATTTATGTACCCAGTGATATTCCTCTTGGTTTAAAGGTCATGTATGCAAAATTCATAAAGATTGGATGAAAAGTATGCATTTTGTAAAATTCAGTAAGTTAAGTACCCTCTACCATGCACCGAACTAAATTATGTACAGTGATATTCCTCTTGTTTTTAAGGCAGAGTGAGCAAAATTTCATTAATATCGGAACAAAACTATAGATTTGTATCCAATAGAAACGCAGAGTCACATTGAAAAACGCTTTTGGTTGTTCTCAAATATTCCAGTTTTATTTCATACAACCCTTGTTCTGAGAATAACGAAAGCAACAAAAAAAGGATCTGTGAAATCGGTCGAGCCGTTCTCAAGTTATGACGCGACTAAGGTATTTAGGGATCCATTTTTATATTGGAAAGTACCCTCCCCCATGCACCGTATGAAACTCAAGCCAGACGGTGACCTTCCTCTTGCTTTGAATGTAAAGCATGCGAAATTTCGTGAAGATCAGAATGAACTTGTCGATTTGGTAAGTATGTAGGAGAAGTATGCTCCGCCATGCACCTATCACAAAATACTTTCTTAACTAACGTTTTCTGGGTATAAACTACATTCCTGCCAAATTTCAACTTCAAAGGTGAAGTAGTTTTCGAGATTTCATGTTTAGTCAGCGAGTGAGTGAGTGTCCTTTCGCTTTTATATAGATAGAGATTAAGAAAACAGATTGCTTAATTTTGGATGCTAGAGAATTAAGGGAGACTTGCAGACAAAAATAAATAGTAACATACAAATCTGTGATGCTAACTTTATTTGATACAAGGTGATGCCTGATGCGACAGTTTTACAGACTCTACAGCGTAATGTTGTGAGCGGTAGACTTCTTTCCGTTTCATCATTTTATGGGAGGGGGGTGGCAGTTACAAAACGCTTCATAAACGTCCGAAAGAGCATGCAAACTTTGTTGCAGGTCCCTAACTACTCCCATTTTGCAATAATTGACACATAAATCTGGGTATCCTCACACGGTGGCCTCTCATTATTTATGACGTCATATCTCCTGAGCTATATGTCGTGCTCTTTTGTTTTTGGATCAGGAACCTTCGTGAGCGTACGTTGAACAGTTCACCAAAGTTTCAATGCAATCGAGTGAATGGTTTATGAACACATAGAGGACATACAGACAAACATTCATTTATATATTTATATATATTTCACTGAACTGTCCAATTTCTGGTTTGTAGCCTTCCACTGTTCCTACCACTTTTATTCGCTTACTAGATGACCCGGTGAACTTTGTATCACTTCCCTCTTAATATAAACTATATTAATTTAAATAATGTGTATTTTAAACCCAGTAACTTTATAAAGACATCATCAGATAGTTTAAGTATCGGCTCGATAGTGGGCGGAAAGAGTGGGCAAATCACGCACGCATGTCCAGGATAATGTTCATGTCACATTCGTGGAAGATCAGGGAAGGTTTAAACGGTGATAAAATATGGAAAAATTGCGAGGAAAATTTAGATTTAAAATATGTAAAATAATGATTTGGTTATTGTGTTGGATGCGTTCAGAAACATACTTAGAAAGAGTAAAGTTCGTTTTACACGATCTGAACCCGTATGTGAACTGACAAAGATAAAAATGAATTGCTGTTCGTTACTCTCGCTAAAATCGACAACGGCTGAACCGATATGGCTATCCATCATTACATAAACCACTGAATCTGTTGTGATGAAATCTGGTGTGGAGATAGCTTGAGCGCTGAAGTACCGGATAAGATATTTCGGAAAGTGTGTAATTCAAGATATGATGTGATTCTTCAAGATATGCTTTGATTTGAAGTATATAAAGCGAAATATCGAACAATAATTACTCTCTGGAAAAGCTATTTACTCTTGGACTTCTTAACTGTTTTTCAGAAGTTATAATTAACTTTTAAAAATACATAGTCCCTTTTGTAAAAAGTTGATAGAACGGCAGAACAACAGAAGTACCTGTCATTATTTTACATGTTTTAAATCTAAATTTTCCTCGCAATTTTTCCATATTTCATCATCGTTTAAACCTTCCCTGATCTTACACGAATGTGACATGAACATAATCCTGGACATGTGTGCGTGATTTGCCCAGTCGTTCCGCCTACTATCGAGCCGATACTTAGACTATCTGATGGTGCCTTTATAAAGCTACTGGGTCTAAAACACATTAATATGGTTTATATTAAGAGGTAAGTGATAGAAATTTCACCGGGTATCCCACAGAAAAGAGCTTTTTCACTTTTCCACAAATTTTCCTATTTTCTGGCCAACTATTCCAAACTTTTACTTCACTCAAACCTTCCTTTCGCAATCAGACGAATGATATTGATATCCTACTAAAAACGATCTTTCAGTTTCTCGCTAATTTTCAGATCTTCTGGGTAACTTCCCCAAATTTTAATTTCATAAGAACGTTTATCTATCGTTGAACGTCAAATGATCAAAATTTTATCGCAATCGTATGGGTTCTCAACTTATAGTGTTGAGTACATTTATAAACACATTGAAACAGGAACTTGGGGTGAATTTTGCGACTTTTCTTTTTAACTGTCTCTATTTTTATTACTTTTTAATTAATTAATTTTCTACTGAAAACTTTTTCAAGACCATAATGAACAAAACAAAATGAGAATTACCCTCTCCGTCATGCTGAATTCAATCAAAAACACATTGAAAACCGCACTTTCAGTTTTTCTCAAATTTTGCAATTTTCCAGTAGGTTTTCCAAAAACATTATTTCATACAAACCTTGTCCTGTCAAGCCGTACTGAAGTGATACTCTTACGACCATGTGGCAATTGATTTTTATTCATAGAAAAAAAACGCTTCGGTTTTTCCTAAATTTTCCTACTTTCCGGGCGGCTTTTCCAAATTTTTATTTTATGCGAACCTCACTCTTGCTTTCAAAATGAAATGTACAAAATTTTATCGCAATTGGACGAACGGTATTGATATCTCACTGGTAAAAGCTATTTCAGTTTTACCCGATTTTCCTCTTTTCCGGGCATTTTTCCATATTTTATCACCGTTTAAACCTTCCCTGAACTTACACGAATATTTCAAGACTAAAATTAGCCAAATTGGTTCAGCCGTTCTCGAGTTTTAGCAAGACTAACGAACAGCAATTCATATATGTTTCACTAAGTGTGTTTGCCCCTGTAAGTTATAAAATAATAGGTGACGGGAAATTTTAATGCGGCAGGTCAACACAAGAAATGTTACACTTTCTGCGGAGCTATGAGCATAGTTTATTGTATCATTTTCCAAAGAGTTACAGCATAAAGATATAATTTTTAAATGGAACACTAGTTTTTTCTATCGTGTATTGGATTCATTTAAACAAGTTGCATCCAAATCCATTTAAACTACGTTCCTATCACTGTTTGTTTGGCAGCTACAACCCTTCAAAGTTCCGGGTGCGGAGGCTGCGATAGCGTAGCTGACTGGCCGAGTGGCTATCCCCTGGGGCACGGCCCACTGTTTCATGACCACCAGCCAGTCAGCTATGCTGTCGTAGCCTCCGCCCCCGGAACTTTGAAGGGTTGTAGCTGGCAAACTAACAGTGATAGGAATGTAGTTTAAATTGGTTTGGACGCAGCTGGTTTCAACGAATCCAATGCACGATAGAAAAAAACTATTGTTCCATTTAAAAAATTATATCTTTATGCTGTAACTCTTTGGAAAATGATACAATAAACTATGTTCATAGCTCCGAAGAAAGTGTGACATTTCTTGTGTTGACCTACCGCATTAAAATTTCCCGTCACCTATTATTTTATAACTTACAGAGGCAAACACATTTAGTGAAACACCCTGTATATATAAAGAAGAGTAAAATAACAGAAACCGCTGCTAGATGAGAGGAGGTTCGACGCTTGCAATGGTCACATCAACAGAGGATAAGCAGATAAGTCCCCTGTTAACTGAGAAGAGGAAGTCAGGGAGGTTAATGAATTCCACAATCTCGTTTCAATTGTTTCTTCCCCGAACCAACTATCAGAAGAGTATAAATGCGGATATGAATTGGCGTAGCGTATCATTCCGAATATCCGTTAGCTGGCAAAGCTTTCGATACGAACGATACTTCGTAATCGATAACGTTTAACGCAGCTACGGTTCACACTCCCTGCGGCGGGGAAAAACCGAGCCACGCAGGAGGCGTAGCAGGGAGGCGGCAGAAAATTTAGGGGGCGCGTTGCGAGCGAGCGCGTGACATTTCCACTGGCGCCAGGTGGCTGCCAGTCCCGCCGGCTGTCACAGGTGCGTGGCGTGGATTTACAGGGGCCGCCAGCAAATCAAGTCATCGGCTCGGAACGGCCGCCGCCGCCCCCACCGTACGGGCCGATTCGTTACAATATTTCTGCCGGGCTGCGTGAAATTGGCGGCGACGGCGGCCGCAAGGGGAGGGAGGGCCGATAAAAAAAGAGACTCACAGCTCCAGCGAAAGGCCAGGTCTCCTCTGACAACGCGGGAGCTTCGCAGTGTAATTCACATCTATAGCTACGTCACTACTGAAAGCCGATCACACTACACTGTTGGAAGCACATTATAGTCCCAGTCTAACATATGCAGTCCAGACACTCCGATTGATTTTTGTTATATGCCACGATAGCAGCGCTCCAAGCGGCTGGCAAGGCACATTTCTGAATACGATATCGGATGAGGATGAATAGTATCGTTTAAATTGAATTTAATGTACTTTTTACGACAGGAAAGGTACTTAGTACCTTAAAAATCAGTAATAACTAGAAAATAACTCCACATTTATCTTTATTTGCTTTACTAAGTACCAATGAGAGGTTTGAAACGGTACTTTTCAGGACAATGTATTTAAGATTATCTTGAAATATACGACTTTTTAAACAAGAATTTCATTTTCTATTAAGAACAAAATTGGCTAATAAACAACAGAAAACCCAACCTTCTTCAGAAAGATGACGGTTTTCTACTCAGAAACGTCAAGGTTTCTTCACAGCAATTTCAGTCAAATAACTCCCGTGTCGGAAGTTCGAATCCTCCCTCGGGCATGGAAGTTTGTTTTCTCTGTAGTATAAGTTAGTTCATAAGTAGTTTTTTAGCATTCCAACATTTTTTTCAGTCAAAGAAATGTTACAGTAACAAACTTATATGGAATGCAAGACCTCCATTATTTAATGTAGCAGTTTAGGCACTACAGCTGTTGTTGTTGTGGTTTTCAGTCCGGAGACTGGTTTGATGCAGCTCTCCACAATACCCTATCATGAGTAAGCCTCTTCATCTCCACACAAGAACGGCTACCTACATCTGTCAGAATCTGCTTACTGTATCCATCTCTTGGTCTTCTTCTGCGGTTTTTCAAAAAATGTTCAAATGTTTGTATACCTTATGGGACTTAACTATGGGGTCATCAGTCCCTAAACTTACAAACTACTTATGAACTAGCTAACACCAAGGACGGCACAAATATCCATGACAGAGGGGGGATTCGAACCCCCGACCGTAGTGACCTTGCAGACCATGACTGACGCGCCTCAGTCCCCTCGGCCACCGCGGCCGACTCTGCGGTTTTTACCCCACACACTTCCCTCCAACGCTAAATTCACAATTCCTTGATATCTAAGAATGTGCCCTACCAATCTATCCCTTCTTTTAGTCAAGGTATGCCAGAAAATTTTTTTTCTCCCCAATTCTGTTCAGTACCTCCTCATTAGTTACGCGATCCACCCACCTAAGCATTCTTATGTAGCACCAAATTTCAAAAGTCTCAATCCTCTTTCTGTCCGCACTGTTTATCGTCCATGTTTCACTGCCATACAAGGCAACACTCCACACAAATGCCTTCAGAAAGAACTTCCTTATGTTTAAATCAATATTCGATGTTAACAAATCTCTCTTCTTCAAAAACACTTTTCTTCCCATTGCCATTCTGCATTTTATATCCTCTGTACTGCGACCATCATTTGTTATTTTACTGCCCAAGTAACAAAACTCATCTACCTCCTTTGTGGTTTCGTTACCTAATCTAATTCCTTCAGCATCACCTGATTTTCTTAGAATGCACTCCATTTCCCTAGTTTTGCTCTTGTTAATGTTCATCTTATATGTCCCTTTCAGCAAACTGTCCATTCCGTTGAATTGCTCCTACAGGTCCTTTGCTGTATCGGACAGAATTACTATGTCGTCGGCAAAACGCAATGTTTTTAATTCTTCCCCCTGAACTTTAATTCCTTCACCAAATTTCTCCTTGCTTTCCTTTATAGCTTCCTCAATGTACAAATTGAACAACATTGGAGAAAGGCTACAACCCCGTCTTACTCCCTTTCCAACCACTGCATCCCTGTCACGCCCTTCAACTCTGACAACCGCATCCCTGTCATGCCCTTCAACTCTGACAACCGCTGTCTGGTTTTTGTACAAGTTGTAAATAACCTTACTCTCCCTATATTTTACTCCTGCTTGCTTCAGAACTTGAAAGAGTTTATTCCAATCAACATTGTCAAAAACCTTCTCAAATTTACAAAAGCTAGAAATGTATGGTTGCCTTTTCTTAATCTATCTTCTAGGATAAGCCGTAAAGTGAGTATTGCCTCCTGAGTTCCTACATTTCTCCTGAACCGAAACTGATCTTCCCCGAGGTCGGCTTCTACCAGCTTTTCCATCCTTCTGTAAGTAATTCGTGTTAATATTTTGCAATCATGACTTATTAAACTGATGGTTCTGTAGTTTTCACACCTGATTGCACCTGCTTTCTTTGGAATGGGGATTACAACATGTTTCTTAAAGTCTGAGGGTATTTCACCTGTCTCAGACATCTTACACACCAGGTGAAACAATTTTGTCATGGCTGGTTCTCCCAGAGACTTCAGTAGCTCTGAAGGAATGTCATCTACTCCAGGGGCCTTGTTTCGACTTAAGTCTTTCAGTGTTCTGTCAAATTCATCTCTCAGTATAGTATCTCCTATTTCACCCTCATCTACTTCTTCTCCCCTTTCTACATTATTGCCGCTAAGTTCATTTCCTTCATAGAGCCTCTCAGATTTCCCTTCTTTGCTGAGAACTGGTTTTCCATCAGAGTCCTTGATATTCATAGAGCTGTTTTTCTTATCTCCAAATGTTTCTTTTATTTTCCTGTAGGCTGTATCTATTTTTCCCCTATTTATACATTCTTCTACATCCTTGCATTTGCTTTCTGGCCACTCCTGCTTAGCAATTTTGCACTCCCTGTCAATCTCATTTCTTAGTCGTCTGTACTCCATTTTGCCTGATTCATTTACTGCATTTTTATATTTTCTCCTTTCATCAATTAAATTTAGTATCTCCTGTGATATCCAAGGATTTTTTGTAAGTCTTGCCTTTCTACCTATATTGTCCTCTGCTGCCTTCACTATTTCATCTCTCAATGCTACCCATTCTTCTTCTACTGTTTTATTTCCTCCTATTTCTGTCAATTGTTGCCTAAATCTCCCTCTGAAATTCTCCAGAACTTCACGTTCCTTCAATTTATCTAAGTCCCATCTCCTTATTTTCCTACCTTTCTGCAGTTTTTTTTCAGTTTCAGCCTACAGTTCATGACTAACAAGTTGTGCTCAGAGTCTATATCTGCCCCTGGGTATGTTTTACAGTTTAAAACCTGGTTCCGAAATCTATGTCTTACCATTATAAAATCTATCTGGTATCTCCCTGTGTCTCCTGGTCTCTTCCATGTATACAACCTTCTTTTGTGATTCTTAAACCAGGTGTTAGAACTAAATTATGTTCCGTGCAAAATTCTACCTTCCTCTTTCATTGCATTTGCCCAGACCATATTCACCTACTATCTTCCCTTCCATTCCTTGTCCTACTACCGAATTCCAATCTCCCATAACAATTAGGTTTTCCTCTCCCTTAATTGTCTGAATAATTTCCTTTAGCTCCTCAAATATTTCTTCGATCTCCTCATCATCGGCAGAGCTAGTTGGCATAAAAACCTGTACTACTGTGGTCGGTGTTGGCTTCGTATCTATCTTGACCACGATAATGCGATCACTGTGTTGCTCATAGTAGTTTACCCGCATTCCTATTTTCTTATTAATTATCAGACCTACTTCTGTAATACCGCCAACTGATTTTGTATTTATAATCCTGTACTCGCTTGACCAGAAATCCTGTTCGTCCTAACACCGAACTTCACTAATCCCCACTATATCTAACTTCAACCTATCCATTTCCCTTTTTCAGTTTTCTATCTTCCCTACCCGTTTAAGGGATCTAACATTCCACGCTCCGATCCATAGAATGCCAGTGTTGTCTTTTCTGATGATCACATCCTCCTGAGTAGTCCCCGCCCGGAGATCCGAATGGGGGACTATTTTACCTCCGGAATATTTTACCCGAGAGGATGCCATCATCATATGTTCATACAGTAGAGCTGCATGTCTTCGGGAAAAGTAACGGCTGTAGTTTCCCCTTGCTTTCAGCCGTTCGTAGTAACTGTGTGGCAAAGCCACATTAGCTGATTTTACGAGGCCAGCTCAGCCAATCATCCAGACTGTTGCCCCTGTTACTACTGAAAAGGCTGCTGCCCCTCTTCAGGAACCACACGTTTGTCTGGCCTCTCCACAGATACCCTCCGCTGTGGTTGCACCTACGGTATGGCTATCTGTATCGTTGAGGCACGCAAGCCACCCCACCTCGGCAATGTCTGTGGTTCACGAGAGTGGACTACAGCTGTAGCTGAAGGAAAATCCACAATAAAACATAATAAGATAAAAAAAATCCCAACAAAGGAGTAACCAATTCCACATACAGAGAACTATACACTGCAGTTTAGATGTTCAAAGCATAGAAAAACATTGCGCCTTATACGCTATACTGTAAGATTCTTAACAATGTACTTCAAAACTCTGAAACCTAACATTTAACGGAAAAATGCAAGTTTGTAAAATAAGACATAAACCGTATAGAACATTATGAGGAGGGAAAAGTGTAGAAATTATTAACACCAAATACAGTCTACGCTTCAGTGTTCATAATGCTCGGTTTTTGGGGAAATAAATCAAATTAATTCTTAGTTGCTATTCACGATAACGTAACATACGGTAAGCCGCCGCGGAGCAGCCGAGCGCATTGAAGCGCTATGCTGCGATGCGCGAGACCGTTCTCCGTCGAGGGTTCGAATCCCCCCCTCGGGCATAGATGTTTGTGCTGTCTTTAGTAGAAGGTAGTTCATAAGTAGTTTGTAAGTTTAGGGACTGATGATCCCGCAGTTAAGTCCCATAAGCTTCACAAACATTTGAACATATGTAAACTTTCAACTATTTGTAAGCACCTCATCCGCCACGGAAAAATAATAAACAGGAAGGTCGTGCGTGTGCTAAAATGTGCCCTAAAAATTAAACACATAACTAAACGAAAAGGACATGATTTGCCATATCGGTACACGTATAGAGCTACAAGGTGACGCTTCTTATGCTTTAAACCGTTTGTTTGTGTTGTAAATTATTCGGTTTCAATGGGGAAAGCTGCAAAAATATTCGATAGGCACGTATTTCTGCTTGGGCAGGTTCTAACTTTCGTCATTTCAATCCATCTGTTTCACCTTCACTGGAGTTACTTTTAGCATCATCCTTTGCGTCTGATGTTAGACTAACACACTCGAATCTAAAGTGGATCCATCATGTCGTACGTAGTAAAGGGTCGGAAATCACCCCTTCCCTTTCCTTCCCGCCCCTCCGCTCCTCCCCTATCCCCTGCGGGATTTCAGTGCCACGTCTATTGTTGTGTCACTGCTGCTTCCTTCGGATGATTTTAACAACTGCCGAATAGGCAGAACAATGTGTTGCCGTGGGTTTATCTTCAGTGTGGCAGATTTAATTCTAAACATTGAAACTTAGTAAAATATGAAACTTTGTGAAGTTAATGTACTGCTGCTGTTGTCAAATTATTCTGACGACGTAATATATACATACTTACGAGTTGTCAAGGTACAACAATGCAACATCATATACATGCATTCAAAGTAGTGTATAGATATGTTAAAACACCTGAAATGTTACATGCACAAATAAACGTACAAGCTCATTAAATGGAATCGTCACAGCTTCTTATGACGTCACATGATCAGACTAAATAATAACACCATTCATCTGCATTTGATAATACTGCTTAATCTGAATATCATGAGTATTAAAAACACAGCAAAGCACACCGATGCACATCAATTACAATAAGCAAATATACATCGTTCTAATATCTTTCAGAATCTTTCTTTCCTGCGCAACGGACCGCCATACTTTCTTTCACAAAAAGGACACTGCTATGACGATTATCTTTCCTACACTTTTTCATAAATAACATCAGACTTCCAAAACCATTACTCCTGTAGCATAAGTATTCAAACTAACTACTTTCATTCAAGAAAGATGAGCCGGCCGTCGTGGTCGAGCGGTCTGCGACACGCTAGTCACGGTCTGCACGGCCGCAACGGTCGGGGGTTCGAATCTCCCCTCGGGCATGGATGTTTGTGTCGTCTTTAGTATAAGGTAGTTCGTAAGTAGTTTGTAAGTTTAGGGACTGATGACCCGGCAGTTAAGTCCCTTAAGCTTACCAAACATTTAAACATTTTCAAGAAAGATGAAACAACAATTAAACTACAAGTTGTGGTTGTGCAATCAACTTTGCAACAAATTACATACATATAAATACAGATCAACACCCTGAGGTGATTTCTTATTACAGTCAAGTAATGTGAGATATGGCTGACTCATTTCTTAATATATCTCTGTATACCTGCCGCCACTGCGGACAGATTCACAAAATGGTCGTAAATCGTTACTCTTCCACAGACAACTCAGAAGTCCTGTCCCACCTCACAGCTAGAGCCGATCGCAGTAACAATAGATAATATAACAAGGTACATGTGTATCTTTGGCGTTTACTGCCAAACTAAGGAGGCGTACCAACATAAAATTCAGTTTGTGGTGCCGGCCGCGGTGGCCGAGGGACTGAGGCGCTTCAGTCACGGTCTGCACGGCCACTACGGTCGGGGGTTCGAATCCCCCCTGGGGCATGGATATTTGTGCCGTTCTTAGTTGTAGGTAGTTAATAAGTAGTTTGTAAGTTTAGGGACTGATGACCCCATAGTTAAGACCCTTAAGCTTAACAAACACTTGAACATTTGAACATTCAATTTGTGGCATCTAGGAGCACCGTCTAGTGCCACCCTGTTATAGAACACGGAGCACTACAGGATCTAGTGCCGCCGTCTACTGCCATCCTTATTTCTTCTACCTGTGTTCAAAAAATGTTCAAATGTTTGTATAGTCTATGGGACTTAACTACGGG
Source organism: Locusta migratoria (assembly GCA_026315105.1). Taxonomy (NCBI): domain Eukaryota; kingdom Metazoa; phylum Arthropoda; class Insecta; order Orthoptera; family Acrididae; genus Locusta; species Locusta migratoria. The sequence goes on along the minus strand of CM048746.1, from coordinate 226,486,457 downwards.
GTCATCACTCCCTAAACTTACAAACTACTTATGAACTACTTATGAACTAGGACGGCACAAATATCCATGCCCGAGGAGGGATTCGAACCCCCGACCGTAGTGACCGTGCAGACCGTGACTGGAGCGCCTTATCCCCTCGGCAACCTCGGCCGGCCTTCTACCTCTGTACAAACCTATTTTATCACCCCCTGCGCCACTGTAAAAAATTACTGGAAATTGAGGTAACTTTCTGGCTGAAGAGCGGCGAACTAAGCTGCAGCCAGCATGTCCGTGAGGGCATTGAAATAACAATAAAGGAAAAAAAGGGTAAGAAAGTAAACTTTATTTGTGCGATGTATATGATGTCAACAAGTGGCTCCCTTGCTCACCGTTTGGAGCGCTAGTGTCGGCCCAGCAGTCAGACGGTAACAGATTTTACAGCAGTGAGTGTCGCGACTGCTATGTTTGACTGTGGCGATACTGTGTTCCCAGCAACCCTATTTCACTCGCGCTGTTCTGCGCAGATACGGAAGTAAATAATCGCTTCAGTTTACGTCGACACGGCCGCTATTGTCAGGATGCAATAGTTGGATATGATTGGCTACTTTCCGCATTTTGAGAGTCCGCAGTCCAGTAAACCCGTCGGGAAGGCTGCATCGTGGCGTGCGTTAATTCTGCTTCGCGAGACAGCAGTGCCCGCGGCCTGCGGTGCGTTCGTCGCGATACATGGCGGTGTCCATTGTCTACGCATGGATGCAGGTCTTCGGAGAGGACGACAATACGACGACGCGACTCCGCGTTTTGATGCATGTCTTCCCCTCGGCGTTCGTTTCACTGTGCGCGCGGCGGCGGCGGCATACGCCGCTTCAGCGGCGCGCCAGCTATCTGCGCTAGCCCACCAGGCTGACAAATTGCTGGCGGGATATCGCGAAACGTAAATAAACTTCCGCAAAATAAAATACGCCGATAGTCACTGTGTTATATTTCGTTATGGGCTGCGTATCTGTTCCCTGACATGAGCTGTAAATTGTATCCGAAATCCATACAGCTCCATTATTTTTCGGTGCTTCTGGTGAGGGATGAAGAGAATAACATATAAGGGACACAGCAGCCGCAATCCCTTATGTTACTTGTCTGACACTACATGAAGCAGGATCGCTGAAACATGAACCAAAATGGATGATAGTAAAATTTTCTGAAATGCCAATGGTACAGCCTTATTACCACCTTAACTGATCTTCAAGGCATGTGCTCTATGTTTACTGAATACTGTCACAAGGTTGAATATAGAATTCCGCTAATACACATTAAATTACTCAGTACTGATTATCAACGGATTTGTTTCAACTGTCTGTAAACCTGTTGGACCAAAGTCCCTAGACTTACAAACTACTTTAACTAACATAAACGAAAACACACACACACAACCAGATGGTGCGCTCGAACCTCCGACGGGAACTGCCGCCCAGTCCATAGCATGACACCTTATACCACGCGGCCATTCCGTGCGGCAATGTATTTAGTCACACGAAAATAACGAGGACGCAATAACACTGAAAGCTACTGCAATTGCATACTATCTTTCATTGAGTGTGCGAGATGTTTTACCTCAACCGGCGTCTTGTATAGGTGTCTGGTGAATGCCGGCCCAGTTCGAGTATTCTCTTCTGCAGTGCGCGAGTTCGTAGCCTCCTGTATTTAATAGTGCAATGAAGAAAAGCGGTAATAAATTCCAAATCGTGATTGATTCCGATTCATAACTCCAACGTCCCAATCCCCAGGTTCCGACCAAGGTTTTCGGAAGGTCCTCCTTGGTTCTAAGGCGTATTCTGGAACTGGTAAACTCCTCTCACTTATTCCCAATTGGGATCGACCCCCTCCTTGACCCACTATCAGCTTGTCTCATAATTGGCTGAATAGAACCGCGACTCTTTAGGGGCCGGATCTCAAAACAGCCCGCTCCACTCCTAGGATTGGAGAGTGAAAAGAATAAAGTTTTTGTTGTTTTTTACGTCTGTGATAAGTATAGGTGAATGTGATGGATTTGTGTGTAGTGCAGTGCATTGCAGTGTCTTGTTCGTGTTCGAGGCTGAAATGTAACATTGTATTAGCAGATTACAATGCTGCTGGTGTGGAAGCCACTAGCCCATAAGAGGACACATTGTTTGACAAGCTTTATTCAAACCTTCATAAATTTGCAACGTTATATAGATCAATGACACAATATATATATATATATATATATATATATATATATATATATATATATATATATATATATATATAAAACGGTTAAAGTCGACCACGGCCCTAACACCTTGTGAAATAGGAATTGTAATGAACTTTAAAATAAATCTAGTAAATCAAATTAACTGTTCCTTCATAAATGTCAATATACTAATCAATCATTTAACCAAACTTCACCAAAGCTACAAGGAAGATAATGCTTTTCTCTATCACTCCTCTCAATATTTACGAAAAGAAAGGTTTCAATTCTTTTCTTACAGTAACAAGTAGGTATAGAAGAGGCAGTTAAATTAAACCCTTGTAATATATAGTGGAATCATTACGTACATATTTTAACATATCAGCATCCGTCGCCATTGGCAGATCGCATGCAATTGAGGTTCATAATACACGGTTATGTAAATACACAACCAAAATAGTGCCTCTGTAACACACACAAACAGGTAAAGCAGAACAATCAAACATCAACAGTCCGTTGGTGGAGTATAATTTAACGGAAACTACACGTTCAAACCAGCACGGAAATGTTAAAACAGTGTTTTGATAACAATTAATAAAAAAATAAAATAAACCACATCGGACCTCAATAAACAACCAATATTGCACGAGGTCGGCTTCACAGAGTGTACCTTTATCAAAAATAACGATTCACGTGTTAGTACCATCTGAATCAGGAGAGACGGTAAGGCGATCCTCAAATGTATTCCGGTAGCAGGAGTTAGCGACTGTTACAGAGGTGGCTCACCGTTAAATCTAATTGCTGAGGGTACTCCGAACCAGCAGAAATGCAGACCGGAACCCACGCCTCTAGGAGAGAGGGACTCACCCAGTATCGGCCACACGGCACGTCTAACATCAACAGAGCGCTGGCCGACCACGGCGTCCTCCAGTTCCGCGGCAATCAGCCTGCATACTGAGCCACGTACGACGTGCACACCGTCGAGCACATCCGTCTCCCCAGTCGTACCGGTGCGAAGCCCCTATACGTCACATCCACTTTATCACGTCACTCCTTGCCCTCCAGCCAGACCTCCTGGTGCAGAACTTGTCGTCCCCGTAAGCACGCGTCTGCTCCTCTTTTCCTTCCTCCGCCCGCGCTCTTAACACGTGGCCCAGCTTACCACAGCGCGTCCGGTCCAAAGTTTTTCTCGAAGCAATCCCTCACCAAATCAGAGACGTTACGGCTCAGAGGTGATGGGAGAAGGTTGAGGATGAAAACCGATGCCGGCAAATAGCCTGCTCCTCTCGAAAATCACCAAGGGACTGTCGAGCTTAACGTCCGCCTCTGATGAACGGATTACCATCAACGATGTTCCATGCCCTTCACTCACCACACCCCTCCTGTCCCCCTCTACGGCCGGTATTACACTATCAAATTATTGGACAAAGAATTGGACGAAAAACTTGGATGAAATATTGGTCATATTTTTTGACAAAGAAATTGGATGAAACGCAAAAGGGGGTATTACACTATCATCCAATATTTTGTCAAATTTGCTGTGTAATGCTCAGCTATTGTTTATACTACAGTTGCGTTGTGTTGTATTTAGAAGAGAAGGAGGGAAAAAAGAAAAGGAAACGCACTTGGATGAAACCGTGGGTGTCAGAGCGAGATAAATAAAATTTGTTGCGGGACCGGGAGGATTTTTCTTTTTTATTCCGTCGGCAGAACAGCCAGGCCGTTCACTGCTAATTATTTTGTCGCTCTTCATCCTTCACAGTTTGCAATAGATAACAAAAAGGCTGACTCGTGTCTACGAATAAGATTGTTAAGTGGATAAAGCAAGTTTCATTAAATAAAGTTTTAAATGGAAAATGTGAGCACTGACAAAGAGGATAATCTAAATTGTTTATGACGTTATTAACAATGTAAGGGGGGAAACATTGGTGATAAAGTAAATAGGCTCTATTTATTTCCTTACAAAAATTGGCTGACGTATTTATATGTTCATAGATTCGCTTGCAAACAGATGTCGATGTTTTGAAAGTTGTTTCATTTCCCAGAACTTAGCACATCACATTACCAAAATCATACATTCTAAAATCTGCTTCGGCTGTATTAATATTTAGGGGTATTACTTAAATTCAGATAGTATATAATGACGTTTTTACATCACGGATTGTAACTCAACCTCACTTTTGCCGCAGGGTATTGGGCTACTCGAATTGACGTGACGGACAGTGTGAATTGGCCTTGTCACCTGTTATACAACGCCCCATCTGATTTTTAAAATTTTGTTGTTGCTAGAAAACACTACACAAACATTCCACTACTAGCCATATTTACGAATACGAACGTTATGTCCAAGTAATGTCAGATATTTAACCTCCAAATAAAACAGCTATAGTGGCAAGGAAGCTGTATACTACTAGCGCTCCAAGCGGTCACATTTCTCACTGCAGGAAACAGAAGACGAGCGATTTCTTGGATCAAATCTAGGCCGAGGCCGAGATTGGACGAAATATTGGACGATATTCGCATTACACTACGTCCAATTTTTCTTTGTCCAATTCTTTGACAAATAATTTGATAGTGTAATACCGGCCTACGCAAGGCAAAGGTAAAATTGTCGACAGCACACGGCGTTCCCGCACTGTCACCCATCCAAGATCTGGCCACGTGCGACGGTGCATAACTGGCAGCAACCGCTGTATCTACCTCGACACGTCCGTTGATCCTGTGAGTACTGATGGGCTAGTACAGTCTCATCAATCGTAGCATTCTTCACTCTATAGATCTTCGGGTATTATTACACGCAATATTGCAGCGCCATTCAATGCCTGCATCACTTCTGACAACTTATCAAGAATACGTCTGCACGTAGTATCCTGTCACATACGGCACACGTCCTTTACACCTTCAGGTCCCGCTCACGACTCCTGAGAGTGCTCAATCACAGTTTCCTATCTAATCATACTTGCTTCTGATCAGTCCATTTGAACATCCAATAAAATGTTTATCTTAATTAAAGTATTTAGCTCCGTTTATGAAAAATTATTTAAAAAAGTTATTTTCAAAACAAAGTAGACAACCAGTGTAGTTGGAATTTACATATTAATAATGATCTGCCAACGAAAGTTGTCGACACTGTGCAGCTTGGCGCGCTTTCCAAACGGTAACTTCCCACAGCTTCAGGAAAGCAACGCTCGCGGACGTTCTTCATCCTGACACTACATGACAATCTGGCGTCCAGTAGTGGGAGACCATCCACCACTGACGCTTAATTGGCTTAACTGGCGTTATTCCTGAGCCGTTAATACAATACTCCACTCGCATAAAGATGTAAACAACCACGCATGATTGTTCAAAGAAGCTTCGGGGGTGCAGCAGCATAAAGTTGATTTCATCTAATATTTCCGCTGTGAACCTTCAGCCATCTTCAGAGACAGTCGAAGACTGACGCTCCAGCACGCGCTTCGTGCTTATAAACGCGCGGACCGCGCTACTGCGCATGCGGCCACAGATTCAACTAGGCGCCAAAGACGTTACTCGGCGGCAAGGAAGGACACGTGTGTGTAAATTATGTCTGTGGCTGCATGGTCGATTATTGCGGAAAAATCGATGTGTTATGATCTGTGCAGTGGCGGCGTCTTTGTAAATTTATAAAAAAAAAGGTGCCGGATTCCAAGATTTATCTAAACTGAAGCCGCTGTCTCTATTAATTAAATTCGTTCCCAAGAAAATTTCAATTGCTTCTTTCGCCACTGAATCCCAGAAATATGAAGTGGAGGCTAAAATTATGACGTTTTCGTACGTCATGGAGTGTCCAGTATCAATATAGTGCTCTGCCAGTGCCGATTTATTAGGTTGTAAGAGACGGATATATCTTTCGTGTTCCGTGCATCTTTCCTGAACTGTACGTGTTGTCTGTCCTATATACGAAAGGCCACATTCACAGGGGATCTTGTAAACCCCGGCCTTACGGAGCTCCAAATCATCTTTGATAGAACCCAAAAGTGCTGCTATCTTTGGTGGGGGGGGGGGGCGAAATATTACTTTAACTTTGTGTTTGTTCAGAACTCATTCACCAAAGAAGACGAAACCAATATTCCAGATTTCGAATTACGAACAGAGGCCGTAATGAGTAACGTAGATACATCGGAGTAGTGCACAACTAAAATCACTTAACAAGAACAAGTCTTCTGGCCCGGATTCTATACCCATTAGATTTCTATCTGATTATGCTGAAGCGATAGCTCCTTACTTAACAGCCATATACAACTGCTCTCTCATAGAAGGATCTGTACCAAAAGATTGGAAAGTTGCACAGGTCACACCTATATTCAAGAAAGGCAGTAGAAGTAACCCACTAAACTGCAGGCTTATTTCATTGACGTCAATTTGCAGCAGGGTTTTGGAACATATCCGTATTCAAATATTATAAATTATCTCGAACAGAACGCTTTATTGATCCAAGGTCAACACGGATTTAGAAAATATCGTTCATGCGAAACACAACTGGCTCTTTACTCACACGATGTGATGGGTGCTATCGACAAGAGTTGGCAAATCGATTCCTTATTTCTTGATTTCCAGAAGGCTTTTGACACCGTATCTCACTAACGACTTTTAATCAAATTGGGTGGTTATGGTAAATCGCCCCAAATTTGCGATTGGGTAGGGGATTTCTGTCAGAGAGGACACAGTTCGTAGTAATCGATGGTAAGTCATCGACTAAAACAGAGGTGATATCGGGCGTTCCACAGGGTAGTGTTATTGGTCTTCTGCTGTTGCTTATTTACATAAACCATTTAGGGGAAAATCTAAGTAGCTCTCTTAGGTTGTTTGCAGATGACGCCGTCATTTACCGTCTAATAAAATCATCTCAAGATCAAAACGAACTGCAGAACGATCTGAATAAGATATCAGTATGGTGTAAAAATTGGCAATTGACTCTAAATAATGAGAAGTGTGACGTCGTCCACATGACTACGAAAAGAAATCCGTTAAACTTTGTTTACAAGATAAATCAACCAAATTGAAGGCCGTAAACTCCACAAAATACTTAGGAATTACTATTACTTCAGACGTAAATTGGAAAGAACACGTAGATAATGTCGTGGGAAAGGCGAACCATCGAAAGAGTCCAAAGAAGGGCAGCTCGTTTCGTATTGTCGCGATACAGGGGACACAGCGTTGCGGAAATGATAAAGGATCTGAGATGGGAATCATTAAAACAACGGCGCTTATCGCTGCGGCGTAGGCTACTTACAAATCTCCAATCGCCAACATTCTCCTCCGAATGCGAAAATATATTGTTGACTCCCACTTACATAGGTAGAAATGATCATCAGAATAAAATACGAATAATCATAACTCGATCGGAGAGATTCAGGTGTTCTTTCTTCGCGCGCGCCTTTCCAGAATGGAATGGGAGATAAATAGTATAATGGTGGTTCGATGAACCCTCTGCCAGGCACTTAAATGTGATTTGCAGAGTATCCCATGCAGATGTAGATGTAGATATTGCAACTGTTGGCGGAAATAAACACATTTTAAAAAATCTGCATTTGCAACAACAACAAAAGTAACAGATTCTGACCTTTATTCCTTTTCTGAATTTGTCTCCTTTTTTTCTTTTTAATACATACATTCTGCGTTTATTTCTAGTGGGTCTGAATGTAACGAGTGCCACGGAGTGCTCGACCTGTCCCCGTCGGAGGTTCGAGTTCTCGCTCGGTCATGGATGTGTGTGTTGATCTTAGGATTAGTTAATTTAAGTAGTTTGTATGTGTAGGGACCGATGACCACTGCAGTTAGGTCCCATGCTCTACAAACATTTGAATGTAACGGTGTTAACTCTCGCTCCATTGATCTTATTGCGACTAATCCCTTTATTTGTCGTTATGCTTACTATTTTCCAGGTTTATTTGTTGCTAATATGTCAGGTAAGTTTTCGTAATCATTTACACTCGAGTGGAACCCCGACTAATTACCGAGGAAGGTAGGACAGTGGCAACACACAGGACTCACATACGGGAAGACTGTTGTTTAAATCCATCCTCATTTAGGTTTCCCGTCATTTTCCTAAACCACTCCAGGCAAATTTTGGGATGGTTCCTTTGAAAACAATACGGCTAATTTCCTTCCTATCTTTACCCACAGAGCTTGAGCTTCGTCTCTACCTTCCTTTCTTTTTTCCTTCCTTTCTGTTTTCCTTCCCGGACTAATTCTTCAGAATAAATTTAGGAGAAAACATTTAGCACGATGGTGTTTTACGTTACTACCAACTTTAAACAAATATTTTTGTCAGCATGCCGAGGGTATATTGAAGGCACCTCCAAGTTTAGTGACATATGATACACAGTGACACACAACTCTTCTTACAATTGTTCAGCAGCAAATTTATGGAAGGAAGGAAGATTAGTGTTTAATTCCCCGTCGACAACGTGGTCATTAGAGGAGGAGCTTACGCTCGGATTGTTTGGGTAATGATGGGGAAGGAAATCGGCCGTGCCCTTTCAAAGAAACCATCCCGGTATTTGCCTGGAGTTATTTAGGGAAATCACGGAAAACCTAAATCTGGATGGCCGGACGTGGATTTGAAGTTGTTGTTGTTGTTGTGGTCTTCAGTCCGGAGACTGGTTTGATGCAGCTCTCCACAATACCCTGTCCTGAGCAAGCCTCTTCAACTCCTCATAAGAACGGCAACCTACATTTGTTTGAATCTGCTTACTGTATCCATGTCTTGGTCTTCCTCTGCGCTTTTTACCCCCACACGCTTCCCTCAAACGCTAAATTCACAATTCCTTGATGTCTAAGAATGTGTCCTACCAATCGATCCCTTCTTTTAGTCAAGGTATGCCAGAAATTCCTCTTCTCCCCAATTCTGTTCAGTACCTCCTCATTAGTCACGTGATCCACCCACCTAATATTCATCATTCTTCCGTAGCATCACATTTCAAAAGACTCTATCCTTTTCCTGTCTGCACTGTTTATCGTCCATGTTCTCACTCCCATACAAGGCAACACTCCATACATATGCCTTCAGAAAGGACTTCCTTAGGTTAAATCAATATTCGATGTTAACAAATTTCTCTTTTTCAAGAACGCTTTTCCACCCATTGCCATTCTGCATTTTATATCCTCTGTACTGCGACCATCATTTGTTATTTTACTGCCCAAGTAACAAAACTCATCTACCTCCTTTATTGCTTCGTTTCTCAATATAATTCCTTCAGCATCACCTGATTTTCTTACACTGCACTCCATTACCCTAGTTTTGCTCTTGTTCATGTTCATCTTATGTGCATTTTTCAGCACACTGTCCATTCCGTTCAATTGCTCTTCCAGGTCCTTTTCTGTATCTGACAGAATTACTATGTCGTCGGCAAAACGAAATGTTTTTAATTCTTCCCCCTGAACTTTAATTCCTTCACCAAATTTCTCCTTGCTTTCCTTTATAGCTTGCTCAATGTACAAATTGAATAACATTGGCGAAAGGCTACAACCGTGTCTTACACCCTTTCCAACCACTGCATCACTTTCATGCCCTTCAACTCTGACAACCGCTGTCTGGTTTTGGTACAAGTTGTAAATAACCTTACGCTTCCTATATTTTACTCCTGCTTGCTTCAGAACTTAAAAGAGTTTATTCCAATCAACATTTTCAAAAGCCTTCTCCAAATCTACAAAAGCTAGATATGTAGGTTTGCCTTTTCTTAATCTACCTTCTAGGATCAGCCGTAAAGTGAGTATTGCCTCCCCTTTTCCAACCTTCTGTAAATAATTCATGTTAATATTTTGCAACCATGACTTATTAAACTGATGGTTCTGTAGTTTTTACACCTGTCTGCGCCTGCTTTCTTTGGAATGGGGATTATTATATTTTTCTTAAAGTCTGAGGGTACTTCGCCTGTCTCATACATCTTACACACCAGGTGAAACAGTTTTGTCATGGGGCCTTGTTTCGACTTAGGTCTTTCAGTGCTCTGTCAAATTCATCTCTCAGTATAGTATGTACAAATGATTGTATAGTCTATGGGACTTACTACGGGGTTATCAGTCCCTAAACTTACAAACTACTTATGAACTAGCTAAGACAAAGGACGGCACAAATATCCATGCGCGAGGGGGGATTCGAACCCCCGACCGTGGTGGCCTTGCAGACCGTGACTGGTGCGCCTCAGTCTCCTCGGCCACCGCGGCCGGCATAGTATCTCCTACTTCATTTTTTTTTTAAGCTTATGGGACTTAACTACGGGGTCATCAGTCCCTAATGCCCGAGGGGGGATTCGAACCCCCGACCGTAGAGGCCGTGCAGACCGTGATTGGAGCGCCTCAGTCTCCTCGGCCACTCCTACTTCATCCTAGTCTACTTCGCCTGCCCTTCCTACAATATTGCCACTAAATCCGTTTCCTTTGTAGAGCCTTTCTATATACTCTTTCCACCTTTCAGCTTTCCCTTCTTTGCTGAGAACTGGCTTTCCATCTGCGTTCTTGATATTCATAGAGCTGTTTTTCTTATCTCCAAATGTTTCTTTTATTTTCCTGTAGGCAGTATCTATTTTTCCCTGATTTATACATTCTTCTACATCCTTGCATTTGGCTTCTAGCCACTCCTGCTTAGCCAGTTCGCACTTCCTGTAAATCTCGTTTCTTAGTCCTCTGTACTCCCTTTTGCCTGTTTCATTTGAAGTACCTTCCACCCAAATGCGAGTCCAATGTGTTACCACTGCGCCACCTCGCTCGGCCAGCAAATGTATGATCTCATTTAGATTGTCGGAAAAATCAAATAAATATTAATTCATTATCAAGTGTAAAATCTACTTATGTTAATTCAAAGGAACTATCTACTTTAAATACATTAAAAGGTATATTGCTTCTAACAGAAACAAACACACCAACAACCAATATTTTCAATTTAACCATGCTGAATAGCGTAAGATACTTTGTAATAATTACAACCTATCTTGTCTCCGGCTGTAGTGAGAGTTCAAAATCAAATGTTCAAATCTTTGTTAAGCTTAGGGGACTAAACTACGGGGTCATGAGTCCCTAAACTTACAAACTACTTATCAACTACCTTATACTAAGGACGGCACAAATATCCATGCTCGAGGGGGGATTCGAACCCCCGACCGTAGTGGCCGTGCAGACCGTGACTGGAGCGCCTCAGTCACCTCGGCCACCGCGGCCGGCCGTGAGAGTTCAATCTCTTACACTGCTTCCTCATTTCCTGTAGGAACAATTGATGGTGGTTACTGCCTTGGCGTACTACCAACCCGTGGAGAAATTTTGGGAAATCGTAATACATTGCACACAGAACGTTACAAAGGAAAGAAATTGCAGATTATGAATGGAATATATTGAATAGAGGAATAAACACCCTGCGACAATTCCAACGATATTTCACAGCTGTGTAAATATGAACATAACAGCGTTTCTGCAGAAACGGAAGCTATGTTCTTATTCAAAGCGAGGCGAGGAAAAACAAACAAAGAGGAAATTGAGTCGAACCCGTAGAGCCAACCTCCCCTTCCGCCCCTCCTTTCCTTCTCCAACAGAGAAGTTTACCTTTGGTTATTATTTTAAGACTTCTGTGTCATGTTGTTATCGGTTTTACCTCTGAAGATCGTCAAGGCGTTCTGACGTTGTTGTCTATACTTACCAACCTTAAATTACACTGTACGTCTCATTCGAAGAGCTATTCAGGATTTTTAGCGTTTTAAATCAACGTGTTTCTTGGTCTAAAACTTGGAGAGAAATAAAAATGTAATTGTCGAATTAAATTGACAGTTATAAGACCAGACTTTCTTCATCTCTTGACAACGCAGTATTTGGCATCTGTAATTGGTCTAACTAGGTTGAAGTTTAAGTGCGCGTGTGCAAGTTTCTTGTCACACAAGAAAAACAATAGAAGTGATCCGCAAAATTACAGCCCTATATCATTGCAGCAAGATTTTACAACATATACGTTTCTCAAATATCATGAACTACCTCGAAGTGAACGATCTATTGACCCATAGGGAACATGGGTTCAGAAAGTATCGTTATTGTGAAACACATGAAGTGATGATATGTGCTATTGACAAAGGATCCCAAATCGATTTCATATTTTTAGATTTACGGAAGGCTTTTGACACTGTAGTGCACAAAAGTCTTCTATTCAAATTGTTTGCTTATGGAATATCACCACAATTGTTCGACTGGATTCGCGATTTCCTCTAAGTACGTAGTAATGGCCGGAAAGTCATCGAGTAATAGGGAAGTCCTATCTGACGTTCCACGGGGAAAGAGTAACAGCCGCGGTGGAGTAGCCGAGCGGTCAAAAGCGTCTCGCTGCGGAGCGCGCGGTTACTCGCCGTGGAGGTTCGAGTCCTCCCTGGGGTATGGGTGTGTGTGTTGTCCTTAGGTTAGTTTACCTAGGTTAAGTAGTTTGTAAACTACGGACTGATGACCACGCACTTTCGTCCGATAGATTTACAAACAAACAAAGAGTAACAGGACCCCTACTGTTTTTTGTAGCAGTCTCTTGCATTCAGAGTGGATTTAAAGCAAGTGTTCAAAATTTCCTCCCTGCATTTGAAGGCAAAGATTCGCACGGGAGTGCTCACTCCTTATGGACGTTGCGGCATTGAAAATGCGTTGTATCAATTCTTCTCGTGTTTTCACCTCAATTTCGTACACGGTGCCTTTCATCCACCACCAGATGCAGTAATCTAGGGGTGTTAAATCTGGGAATCTGGCAAGCCAGCTGATAGAGTCCCCACGACCTATCCATCGATGAGGGAATTGCGGATTAAGATAAGCTGTTACCACGCGATGGAAGTGTGAGGTTCCCCGTCGTGTTAGACGTATATTTTACGTCTTCTTTTTCCTGAGGTACATCTTCAAGAAGTTGCGGTAAATCTAGCCGTGGAAAGCTACCGTACCTCTGACAATTTAAATTTTCCGGTAGGACAAACGACTCCAGTAACTGGTCACACGCGACACCACACCAGACATGGACACTGAAGCTGCGTTTAAATTGAGATATTACCGTATCATGTAGATTTTCGTCTTCCCACGCGTGCGTGTTGTTGATGCCACCTCCTGGAAAGGTTGCCTCATCACTGAACATCATGAAGCAATAGAGCTGTTGATTTCCATTTAAACAGTTACAAAAGTGTAAATGGTTGGCAAAATCGTGTGGTTCTAAACGGTGAACTTTCTGAACATGAAAAGGATCCCCATGAAGAATCCTACATACATTATATTGTGAAACGTTCAATCGGGCTGGTAGGCGTCTTGTGCTTGAACGAGGACTGCGCTCTACTGAATTGAGTATGTATACTTCTTCTTGAACGTCACGATGTCTTTCGTAGTAAATACGAATACTGCGAAGACTACAAATTTCTATCAATGTTCGATATGTTCCATTAAATTCTTTGTCACCCGGAATCCTATGGTTAGGATACCGACAGTGATATTGGGCAACAGCAATTTTCGCTTTACCATCACAGAAGCCCAATATGTACACCATCTCTCCACACTCCTGCGATGAAAACTTGTAAGGCGTCGCAAAGTGTACTGTTCAAAGGAGACAATAACAGTACACAGTGATTGCAGTTGTAACCCAAACGCACCACTCGCTCCACTTGTCTACTTAAGACTAATCGTGTGTCCTGTGAACACAATTATAGCGCTCCATACAGCGTGGCATGTTCCAGATCTCTGTTGTAGCTCCTGAAACTGATCCCAAAACTGTAGTTACATTTTTTGCTCCAAATAACCTAAGGAATAAGCTCCAGAAACGAAGGGAAAACATCATGACTCGCCCTCTATATCTAGTCTTGATAATCGAAATTCAGTCTTTTGTGCTGTCAAAAGTCAGATCAGCAAGCCTCGCTCCAAAGTTGAAGGGGGTCGAGGGTTCTGTTTCGATTAGCCTACTGCGACTGTCAGTGATCATCTTCACACTGACACAGCATAGTCTGTACTGATCTATTTAGTAGGATCAAGGAAAGACCAGCCCATCTTCATCGCGAATAACGTTCTTCTTCAACTGAAAATTGATCGAAATGACTATAGTACCAAACAATGCTTGCACACGTACTTGACAAAGAAATGCCTTCATCAGAGAACCATCGTCTTAGAGACTTCATTCTATTAGGAATTCCATTGTAACTGCCTAGGTAGAAACCAAGGGTTCTCCTCTATGTTTTAATTTCAGTAATTATGTCGAGAGATTTGGTTTAACTCTAGGTGAAGCGACGAGGAGGCTTTCATTTCCTTTCAGTGACAGAGTAATGCATAGCTCGCCTAAAACTCTTCAGCCACAGGACATGGGAGGCACAAACTGCAGATGTCTACAGTGAAATATCGTCATCCGATCAGTAATTATCGCAGTTCCGAATATATTCAGAATCTGTCAGTTTTGCTGTTTTAATTAATGAAATACTGTCAGCTCAGAACCGTGCAATTGCACGTGTTGCTCTCCTACATATTCGAATTACTTTTACAGATTACGGAAACGCTCGATTTTTTTCTTTTTTTTTATGTCTTTGGCGCCAGAAACATGTCACTGCATTCATCTATGTACTGAAATCCTGGTCCACGAAATTTAATTTGTGTGGTAAATTGGTAGTATAAAATGAATTTTGTAAATCAAGAATATTATGAATATGTCATACTGAAATTTCGGTAACACGTTTGCAGTACTTTAACAGAATTTAATGAGGCGCCGACTTTTATTAATAAAATATCTAACTCCTTATCGACAAGGCTGATCAAGTGAAGCCAGTAAAAGGCGTCAAAAACAGCGCAGAGCTGAAACGAAGTACCGTGCATATGTTTTTATTTTACATACATTCAAAAATTTGTGCGATAGCGTGTAAAATCAATGTATATTACGTCAAATGGTGTTGTATGTGTGTGTGTGTCTTTACGTTTGTGTGTATAGCTTATATATATAAGATATTATATATATATATATATATATATATATATATATATATATATATATATATATATATATATATTTGAAAATTTCAGCGCTGCGCTACCCGCGTGGTTTAAGGCGTCATGCTACGGAACTAGGCTGCCGTTCCCGCGAGGTACGAGTCCTCCCTCGGGCTTGTGTATGTGTCTTGTCCTTAGTATAAGTTAGTTCAACTAGTTTGTAAGTCTAGGGACTGTTGATCATTGCAGTTTGGTCCAATAGGCTTACAAACGTTTGTATATTTTTGAAAATTTCGGTTCGAGATATTATAATGTCGTATGGACATGTATCAGCACTGGCTGAATAACGAATGCAGAATACATTCTACGGAATTTCCAAAGGCTGTGCCGAATGTCACCTTTCTTGAAATAAATACGAGATAATGTCACTAACACAAGGGGACAACCAGGAAAGACCAGTGATACATTTCAAGAGCCAGTCACATAGTTGAAATGATCTGTAGTAATCTTGCGAAGCAACATGAAGTAGATGAAACACGAGAAATTAGCCGATGGAAATGTGTATGAAGGACTCGAATTTTCTGGGAGGATTCTGGAATAGTGCGTTACACTTACGAACAAATACGCCTGAAAGACGATTGTGCGATCTCTTGTACTTGTGATATTACAAATTAAGGGGGAAGCTGAGTGTTTCCATGTGAAAAGCAAGTTTTGGCGGACTGTTGGGTTCGCCAGCTGGCTGGGTAACAGTCTCGACGTAGTGAATGGAATACAGGTCGTTAGGGAAACCCTACCCTAATCTGCTCGGAAACAGGAAACGGCGGTATTGGATGAGCGAAGGCTGCTATCCCAAATTGCAACTGAAATACAATATAGCCACAAACATTATTCTAAAAATCCATATAAAATCAAGGAACCATCATACGGCAAATATAAGTATATGAAGACTTTGGAGACTTCGGAGAAGCAAACGCTTTAATTACAATTTCAATATCTCTTACAGATAAAAAGCCAATAAATTTCAGTACTATAATAATAATATTATAAAACATATATTTACAATTATTAATACACAGTGTTTATAAGTAACAGTTTAAGAAGCAAGTGGGGAGCATTGCACCACACTACCTCTCTAAAAAAACGCATCACGTTATTTCCATATTCTTTCAATAAACTTTATTTTACTCTCTTGTTCTGTTTTTCATTGAGATAGTAATATTCTTGTGTTAGAACATAGATTCCACCACAAAAACACAAAACATGAACCCAGCAAAGTGCATTACATTTATATATGTATTTTATTATATGTAATATTATTCTTAGTAACGTTCGTTTTATGTTGTAGACTGCCACTTAATATCTCATAGCCGACTAAAAATAGTAAATATGCAACACATAATTTATACATATGTATTTATGGGCAAGAACTGAATATATTTGCATAAAAAGCCATGATAAATTAAATATTAATTGTATAACTATATTTCGACGGCGGCAGTATATTTGAACATTGAGACGTCACGCTTAATAGCTACATGAGCAAAGAGCTTCAGTCTCAACCGATTTTAGTATTTTAAATATGTCTTTTTTGTTAAATGTAAACAATATTTGTGGGGAGGTGGTCAAAACATTTAATTCTGTGATATTCAAATGTATAATATTTTGGAAGGGAAATTATATTTTAAAGATGAGGCGTTAGAATGCGCGGAAAGATACAATTTTGGGAGCAGAGAGAGCATGCTTTCAAACGCTTGGGAAGGGACTCGTAACGTGGACGTCGTGGTGAAAGGTTGTGACGCTGGGCGGTCTGAAGCCACGTTACGAACTTGTGATTTGAAGATATCGGCATGTGTGGACTGTGACTGCAGAACTTAGTCTCTGGTGAAAAGTGGTAAACTATGCATGGTAGTAGGGCTGTGGAACTGTGATAATTTAGCAATCGTGTAATGACAAACTGTGTTTTATAACAAATACTGTAATTAATCGTGGATTAATTTGGAACTGCAAAGTTCGATGGACTTCATTAATTTACGAGTGATAATTTGGAACTTTTACTCTCAAGTGCTTGTGATATTTATTGCGGCTCTCATGATCAATAGTTGGGTAAATATTCAGTTATTTACCGATGTATAAAGTTGGACCACCTCCGCATTTTAATGTCAAAAAAATATATGAAAATTACTTTAAATCTCTTCTAAACATTTTAGAATCCATTTTGTTGGTTATTCAGAGCTTTAATTTATGTTCATTTAAATATATTTTTCGTGTCGTCATCTGCATATTGGTAGACTGGCTAAACTCAGATTAATTATTGATTCTATTTAAACAGTTTAGGTAGCTGTTTGGGGTATGAACAGAGACAATGAGCCGTAAAACTTTTACTACCCCGAGTTACGTAGTGTCCAATTCTTATTGGTGATTCCCGTTAGGAAGGTCACAGACTGGTTTTGAAATCTACATCTACATCTACAACCATACTCCGCCGCAAGTGTGGCGGAGGGTACCTTGAGTACCACTATCGATTTTCCCTCCTATTCCAGTCACGTATTGTTCGCGAAAAGAAGGATTGTCGATATGCCTCTGAGTGGGCTCTAATATCTCTGATTTTATCCTCACGATCTCTTCGTGAGATATACGTAGGAGGGAGCAATATACTGCTAGACTCCTCAGTAAAGGTAAGTTCTCGAAACTTCGACAAAAGCCCGTACCGAGCGACAGAGCGTCTCTCCTGCAGAGTCTTCCACTGGAGTTTAGCGATCATCTCCGTAACGCTTTCACGATTACCAAATGATCCTGTAACGAAGTGCGCTGCTCTCCGTTGGATCTTCTCCACTTCCTCTATCAAGCCCACCTGGTACGGATCCCACACCGGTGAGCAGTATGCAAGCTGTGGGCGAACAAGTGTACTGTAACCTACTTCTTTTGTTTTCGGACTGCATTTCCTTAGAATTCTCCCAATGAATCTAAGTCTGGCATCTGCTTTACCGACGACTGCTTTTATATGGTCGTTCCATTTTAAATCCCTCCTAATGACTACTCCCAGATAATTTATGGAATTAACTGCTTCCAGTTGCTGACCTGCTATAGTGTAGCTAAATGATAAAGGATCTTTCTTTCTGTGTATTCGCAGCACATTACACTTGTCTACATTGAGCTTTAATTGCCATTCCCTGCATCATGAATCAATTCGATGCAGATCCTCCTGTATCTCAATACAATTTTCCAATGTTATAACCTCTCTATATACTACAGCATCATCCGCAAAAAGCTCAGTGAACTTCCGATGTTATCCGCAAGGTCATTTATATATATCGTGATCAGCAACGGACCCACGACACTCCCCTACGGCACACCTGACATAACTCCTACTTCGGAAGACTTCTCTCCATTGAGAACGACCTGCTGCTTTCTGTTATCTAGGAATTCCTCAATCCAATCACACAATTGGTATGATAGACCATACGCTCTTACTTTGTTCATTGAACGTTTGTGGGGAACTGTATCAAACGCCTTGCGGAAGTCGAGAAACACAGCATCTACCTGAGAACCCGTGTCTATGGCCCTCTGAGTCTCGTGGACTAATAGCGCGAGCTGGGTTTCACACGAACGCCTTTTTCGAAACCCATGCTGATTCCTACAGAGCAGATTCCTAGTCTCGAGAAATATCATTATATTCGAACATAATACATGTTCCAAAATTCTCGAGGGCAACTTCCTTCAGTAAATACAAACTATGTTTCACATTTCAATGAAATGAAAGGGACACATTTTCTAATTCTATCCGCAAAAATTATTGACCATTTTTATTTTTCAATAGCAGTTTTTGTCTGATACTGAGCTTTTAACGTGATGTGGCACTAAAACCGAGTGTAATATCCAATTGTCATGACTTGAAAAACGAAATACACGTACTGTTCACCAGAATATTATTAATCCTGTAGAAAAGAACTCTGTATAGAAAAGGTAGTGTGACTGTGACTGCAGAACTTAGTCTCTGGTGAAAAGTGGTAAACTATGCACGGTAGTAGGGCTGTGGAACTGTGATAATTCAGCAATCGTGTACTCGTGTGATAACAAACTGTGTTTTAGAACAAATACTGTAATTAATCGGGGATTAATTTGGAACTGTTATGTTCGATGGACTACACTAATTTACGAGTGATAATTTGGAACTTTTACTCTCAAGTGCGTGTGATACTTATTGTGGCTCTCATGAACAATAGTTGGGAAAATATTCAGGTATTTGCCGATGTATAAAGTAGGATCTCCTCCGCATTTTCATGTCCAAAAAATAATAATAATAAACCGCATTTATATAAAAATTACTTCGTGAGTAAATCTCTTTTAAACATTAACTTAGAATCCATTTTGTTGGTTATTCAGAGCTTTAATTTATGTTTATTTAAATATATTTTTCGCGTCACCATCCACAGATTGATAGACTGTCTATAAACTACAGATTAATTATTGATCTTATTTAAACAGTTTGGGTAGCTGTTTAGGGCATAGAAGCTGACACACATAACTCACCCCCATAAACCTTTTACTACCCTGAGCTATGTATTGCCCAATTCTTATTGGTGAGTACCGATAGGAAGATAGCATACTGTTTCAAAGTTTGACCTCATCGACGTCGTCATGACAGCAGATATCAAGTAAATTAAAAGACTTGCTGCTTCATCTGAACTGTTTAGAAAAACTAAATGAAAAATATAGTGAAGGTGCCCTGCGGAATTAGGTTGCATGGTAATCTTTGGAAAATAGGTGACACTCATTTCGTAATATATAAGACTGGGCAACAATGCAGCTGCCTTCATGTTATACTCTGAAAAGGGATCACGTGAAATAGTATACCAAGGCATTATTCAAAACAGAGAAAAATTAAGATCTCGGTATTGATGCTTCAGGTGCTCTATATCGTCAACACCCCCTCCTGCAGTTCAGTTCAACGCACAGAATGTTCATACAACTCTGTGAAACTGTCAGAAGTACTTCTTTGGGCTGTTGTTCCGTGTCACATTGCTCAGCTGGAAGTCCGATTATGAAATACACGATAGAGAAACGATATGTTGCCACACAGCACAGATTCAGAAAATTTTGTAGGCCTACCTGTGAAACACAAGTGGCCCTTTATACACCCGAAGTAACGAGTGTTATCGACAAGTAATCTCAATTTGATTTCACATCTCTAGATTTACAAAAGGCTGTTAGCAGTGTTTGTCATGGGCGGCGGCCATTTAAAATGCATACCTATGCAGTACCGTGTCACTGTGTTACTTTGATTTCCTGTCAGAAAGGACCATAGGTGCCCCCCTCTCCCCCAAACTGCAACCAACCCCCCTCCCACACACCCGAAATATTAGATCCTGTTTTGTCATTTAATATTGAAATTAAACATCTTTTATTTCACGTCTTGTAAATTATTTTATAAAGAGCCCCCTCCCAGGCTGGTCTGAAGTACTAATTTTTCACCCCCACCCCATAGAAATTTCAATGACGCAGTATGTGTCATGACCCTCTCCTGTGGGCACCTCTGGAAAGGGCATAGTTTGTGGTAACTGATGTGAAGTCAGATATCTAATGAGGTGTTACATGTCCTCTGCAGTTGATAATCTATATAAATGATTTGGGGTACCATTTGTTTACGTCTAGTTAAGTCATTAGATAGTTAATTAGAACTAGACAATATTTCCAGGAATTTTGTATGGTGTGAAACGTTGCAGTTGTTCTCGAACATTGAAAATTGTGAAGAATGTCATAATCCACTATAAAGAACGCTTTAAATTTAGTTTAAAGAATAAATGATACTTACCGGGAGTAGACTGAGCTAAATGCCTAGATATTGCACTTAATCAGGACTGGGACAACATTACTTTTACCGATGAATGCCGATTATTCTCGCACTATCAAGATGGTCGGGTAAGTCTAGAGTCGCTGTGATTAGAAATATTTGAACTGTTGCCTTCTGAATCGCCATACTGCTCCTACACTAGCCAGTCAGCATTTTAGCTCTTAAGTGTTGAATCTTCTTGCGGACGGCCACAACGCAACAGGATAGCGCGCGAGCACACGTGACACGCATTGTCCGAGACTTCTTCGCCGCACATCAGATTGCATTGCTCCCTTGGCCTCCCTGATCTTCCATCTCACGCCTATCTAAAACCTCTGGTCTATAACCGAGGAACATCAAGCTCAAAACACACCTGCTTCTACGCTAGACCAAAGTTATGTAGCCGCGGTGGAGTAGCCGAGCGGTCTAAAGCGTCTCGCTGCGGAGCGCGCGGTTGCTCGTCGTGGAGGTTCGAGTCCTCTCTGGGGCATGGGTGTGTGTGTTGTCCTTAAGTTAGTTTACCTAGGTTTAAGTAGTTTGAAAGGTACGGACTGATGACCACGCAGTTTGGTCCGATAGATTTACAAACCTTTGATTTTTGAAATTTGTGTAATTTCCTAGAAGTTGTGTACATCGAAGGAGACGGCAGTGCGATCGATATATATCGGACGGCAGGTATCGAATAAGCGAACATTATTATTCTCACTACAGCTCCTGAAAACACAGGCTAGCGCATCCGCCATTTTCATTCCCTGCGAATACTAAACACAACACGTAGCTTATGCGGACAGTGCTGTTTTGTTCAAGTTTAGTGAAATATTTTAGAAGTGTCCGGCTACTTTCACCTTGCATTCCGCTCTTGTTTACATCGATATGTGGATTAGACAGAAATTCTCGCGTTTTCTTTACTTATTGCTGCTTTTCTTTGCTTTCCGAATAAAGAAAAACAGCGCAACAAACATATAAATTTCTGTGATAAAAATCGCGAATTACATTTAATTCTGCCGAAACTGGTCATCGAGATAAAAGTTTTAAGCGATCTTGGCTTGTATTTGACTGTCAACATGTGAGGTTTGTTTGCCGTTTCAACAAGTGTTTGTTGTCTCCTGTGATAAATACAGCACAACGGATTTTTGTACTGACTTTGCTGAATGTACTTCTATAACTTTATTGACAAAATTTCAGAAAGTATCCCGAGGACATGCAGCTCTACTGTATGAATATATGATGATGGCGTCTTCTTGGGTAAAATATTCCGGAGGTAAAATAGTCCCCCATTCGGATCTCCTGGCGAGGACTACTCAGGAGGATGTCGTCATCAAGAAAAACAAAACAGGCATTCTACGGGTCGGAGCGTGGAATGTTCTAACCCTTAATCGCGTAGGTAAGCTAGAAAATTTGAAAAGAGAAATGGATAGTTAAAGTTAGATATGGTAGGCATTAGTGAAGTTCGGTAGCAGAATGAACTACCTCGAAGAGAACGACCTATTAACCAATAGTCAGCACGGATTCAGAAAGTATCGCTCTTGCGAAACACAGCTTGCCCTTTATTCACAAGAAGTGTTAAGTGCCATCGACAAGGGATCTCAAATCGATTCCATATTTCTGGATTTCCAGAAGGCTTTTGATACTGTACCCCACAAGCGGCTTCTAATGAAATTGCGTGCTTATGGAATATCTCCCCAATTGTGCGATTGGATTCACGATTTCCTATCAGAAAGGACACAGTTCGTTGTAATTGACGGTAAGTCATCGAGTAAAACAGAAGTGATATTAGGCGTTCTACAGGGAAGCGTTATAGGTCCCCTACTCTTCCTCGTGTTTATAAACGATTTAGAAGATAATCTGAATAGCTCCCTCAGACTGTTCGCGGATGATGCTGGCGTTTATCGGTCAGTGAAGTCAACAGAGGATCAAAAGCAACTGCATAGCGATTTAGACAAAATTTCTACTTGGTGCGAAAATTGGCAATTGACACTAAATAAAGAAAAGTGTGAAGTAATACACATGACCACTAAAAGAAATCCGCTGAACTTCAATTACGCGATAAATCAGTCAAACCTTAAGGTCATAAATTCTACCAAATACCTAGGAGTTACAATTACGAACAACTTTGACTGGAGAGAACACATAGAAAATATTGTGGGGAAGGCGAACCAAAGGTTACATTTCATTGGCAGAACGCTTAGAAGATGCACCAGCTCCACCAAAGAGACTGCCTACATCACACTTGTGCGTCCTCTCTTGGAGTACTGTTGCCCCTTGTGGGACCCTCACCAGGTGGGACTGACGGAAGATATTGAGAAGGTTCAGAGAAGGGCAGCTCGTTTTGTTTTATCACGTTACGGGGGGAAAGCGTCACGGAAATGTTGCACGAATTGGGGTGGAAATCATTAAAAGAAAGACGTTATTCATTGCGGCGTGATCTGTTTGCGAAGTTTCAATCACCGACTTTTAGTTCTGAATGTGAAAATATTTTGCTAGCACCCACCTACTTAGGAAGACATGGCCATCCCAATAAAATAAGAGAAATCAGATCGATAACGGAACGATTTAGGTGTTCTTTCTTCCCGCGCGCTATTAGAGAATGGAACGGTAGAGAAAAGTTATGAAAGTGGTTAATGAACCCTCTGCCAGGCACTTAAATGTGATTTGCAGAGTATCTATGTAGATGTAGATGTAGATGAACAGGATTTCTGGTCAGGTGAGTACAGGGCTATCAATACAAAATCAGTTGGTGGTAACGCTGGAGTAGGTCTGTTAATGAATAAGAAAATAGGAATGCGGGTAAGTTACTATGAACAGCATAGTGAACGCATTGTCGTAGTAAAGATATACATGAAGACAACACCGACCACAGTAGTGCCATTTTATATGCCAACTAGCATGGCCGATGATGAGGATATCGAAAAAATGTATGAGGAGATAAAAGAAATCATTCAGAAAGTTAAGGGAGACGTAAACTTGATTGTAATGGGGGACTGGAACTCGGTAGTAGGAAAGGGAAGAGAAGGAAATGTAGTAGGTGAATATGGACTGGGAAAAAGGAATGAAAGAGGAGATCGCTTGGTAGAATTTTGCACAGAGCACAATTTAATGATGACCAACACTTGGTTCGAACATCATGAAAGAAGGCTGTATACGTGGAAGAGACCAGGAGACACTGGAAGGTACCAGATTGACTTTATAATGGTAAGTAATAGATTTAGAAACCCGGTTTTAAACTGTAAGACATGTCCAGGGGCAGATATAGACTCTGACCATAACTTATTAGTCATGAACTGCAGATTAAAACTTAAGAGTTAGGAGATGGAACCTGGACAAATTGAAGGAACCAGAGGTGGTTGAGAGTTGCAGAGGGAGCATTAGACAAGGATTGGCTGAAATGGGGGAAAGTAATACTGTAGAAGAAGAATCGGTAGCTCTGAGAGAGAGGGTAGTGAAGGCTGCAGAGGACCATATAGGCAGAAGGACAAGAACTAATAGAAATCCCTGGATAACGCAGGATATAATGAACTTAATTGATGACAGGAGAAAATATAAAAATTCAGCAAGTGAAACAGGAAAAAGGGAGTACAAACGTCTGAAAAATGAGATTGACAGGAAGTGCAGACTGGCTAAGCAGGAGTGGCTAGAGGACAAATGCAGAACCGTAGAAGAATGCATAACTAGGGGAAAGATAGATATCGCCTACAGTAAAATAAAAGAGATATTTGGAGACAAGAAAAGCATCTGTATGAATATTAAGAACTCAGACGGAAAACCAGTACTAAGCAAAGAGGAGGAGGCTGAATTGTGGAAGGAATATATAGAGGGCCTATACAAAGGAAATAAACCTGAAAGAAGTATTCTAGAAACGGAAGACGAAGTGGGGGAAGATGAGATAGGAGATATGATACTGCGAGAAGAATTTGACAGAGCGCTGAAGGACTTGAGTCGAAACAAGGCCCCTGGAGTAGATGATATTCCGTCTGAACTGCTGATGTCGTTAGGAGAGCCAGTCATGAAAAAATTGTATCACCTGGTATGCAAAATGTATGAGACAGGGAAAATACCTTCCGGCTTCAAGAAGAATATTGTAATTCCAATTCCAAAGAAAGCAAGTGCAGACAAGTGTGCAAAGAACAGAACTATCAGTTTAAAAAGCCATGGGTGCAAATTACTAACACGAATTATTTACAGACGAATGGAAAAAACTTGTGGAATCCAACCTCGGGGATTTTGGATTTAGGAACACGAGAGGCAATTACTCACATCACGACTTATCTTAGAAGATAGGCTAAGGAAAGGGAAACCTACGTTTTTAGCATTTGTCGATTTGGAGAAAGCTTTTGACAATGTCGACTGGAATACACTCTTCCAAATTCTGGAGATATCAGGGAGCGAAGAGTTATATTCAACCTATACAAAAACCAGACGGCGGTTATTAGAGTCGAAGGGCAAGAAAGGGACGCAGAGGTTGGGAAGGGAGTAAGACAGGGTTGTAGCCTTTCCCCAATTATGTTCAATCTGTACATTAACCAGGCAGAGAAGGAATGGAAGGAGAAATTTGGAGAGGGCATTAAAGTGCAGGGAGAAGAAATAAAAACATTACGGTTTTCCGATGACATAGTAATTCTGTCAGAGACCGCAAAAGATCTGGAAGAGCAATTGAATGGGATGGACAGTGTCTTGAAAGGAAGATATAAGATTAACATTAACGAGAGTAAAACGAAGGTAATGGAATTCAATGTCAGAAAATCAGGCGATGCTGAAGGAATTAGATTAGGTAATGAGACAATAAAAGTAGTAGATGTATTTTGTTATTTGGGTAGCAAGATAACTTCTGATGGTCGAAGTACAGAAGATATAAAATGCAGAATGGCTATGGGAAGAAAAGCGTTTCTAAAGAAGCGAAACTTGTTAACATCCAATATTAATTTAAATGTTAGGAAGTCCAATCTGAAAGCATTTGTCTGGAGTGTAGCACTGTATGAAAGTGAAAAGTGGACGATAAGGAGTTCAGATAAAAAGATGATAGAAGCTTTTGAAATGTGGTGCTTCGGACGAATGATGAAAATTAGATGAGTACATCACGTAACTAATGAGGAGGTGCTTAACCGAATTGGGAAGAAAAGGAGTTTCTGGCATATCCTGACTAAGAGAAGGGTTAGATTGATTGGACATATCTGGGAATTCAAGGAATTGACAACTTAGCTTAGAAAGAAGCGAGTGGGGTAAAAATCGTAGAGGGAGACCGAGGGACGAATATAGTAAGCAGATTCAAAAGGATGTAGGTTGTTTCAAAAATGTTTGTTAAGCTTATGGGACTTAACTACGGGGTCATCAGTCTCTAAACTTACAAACTACTTATCTACTACCTTATACTAAGGACGGCACAAATATCCATGCCCGAGGGGGGATTCAAACCCCCGACCATAGTGGCCGTGCAGACCGTGACTGGAGCGCCTCAGTCCCCTCGGCCACCGCGGCCGGCGGATGTAGGTTGGCGAATGTTTTCTCAGATGAAGAGACTTGCACAGGACAGGGTAGCGTGGAGAGCTGCATCAAACCAGTCTGCGGACAGAAGACCACAACAACATTACAAACACTAAAATGAGAAAGAATATTAACAGGATCTAAAGTTTACGGTCATAGAGGCACATGGTGCCCATGGTGGCAACAACCGTTGAATGCTATTTGAAAACCTAATCGTATAGAATGAGGGGAATAATCCTTTCTGTCGACCATGAAATAAATAAATAATTCTGCTCCTTCTCTAAGGTTGACGGGTTTTTGTATGTTACAGTACCCTTGTATTGTCAGTAACTTAATAAACCTTTTAAAGCAAACATTTCGTTGCCAACATTAGCACACCACGCCGCCGTAGCCGTAAGTAAAATTTAGCCAATATTCTGTGTCAGTTATCTTACAGTCTCTTACAGATAAGAGTCAATATTGACATTTACTAATAAGAAATTGAATTGTATTTTGCGATAAAACATCAGATACTATTCTTTCAAATTTCCTACTACAAGTTATGACTCTAAAACTTCGAAATAGCACAAATAGCATTTAATGGTAGTTGCCTGTATCAGCGCAGTACGCTGCCACAGCTGTTACTAAACTTTTTGCCCAGTATATTTATATTTTCGTTATAGTGTTTGTAATAGAAGTATCTTCAAAAATTTTTGCAATGTCAGTACTATATATACTTATATGTATTTCTCAATATACTACATAAGACACGCATATTTTGTTCTCAAACTGTATCGTCTGGGATGATTTGCTGTTATATTTTGCGGCTGCTGACTCCCTACAGGCAATTTCTCTGTTTTTATTATTTTTTTTATTTTTTTTTTATTTGTTTTTTCTGTTCCATAGGACCCGCTTGAGGAGTAAGACTCCATGGTCATGGAACAAGTCAATACATTGTTACACAAGAATGGTAATAGAAAAATTTTAAGTAGTCCTTTGCACACGACAATCTTAAGACAAAGTGAAAAGAATCAATAAAGAAAAAATGAATTAGCTTAATTGTTTAACTTTTCTAGGAGCTCCTCGACAGAATAAAAGGAGTGAGCCACGAGGTAACTCTTCAATTTAGATTTGAAAGCACGTGGATTAGTGCTAAGATTCTTTAGTTCTTGTGGCAGCTTATTGAAAATGGATGCCGCAGAATACTGCACCCCTTTCTGCACAAGTGTTAAGGTGGTGTGGTGCAAATGTAGATTAGACATCTGTCTAGTATTCACCGAGTGAAAGCTACTAACTCGTGGGAATAAGCTGATATTATTAACAACAAAAGACATTAAAGAAAAAACGTATTGTGACGCCAGAGTCAAAATTCCCAGACTACTGAAAAGGGGTCGATATGAAGTTCGCGAACTTACACCAGATATTGCTCGAACCGCCCGTTTTTGAGCCAGAAATATCATTTTTGCATCAGGCGAGTTACCCCAAAAAACAATGCCGTACGTCATAAGTGAGTGAAAGTAAGCGAAATAGACTACTTTTCGTGTTGAAAAATCACTTATCTCAGATATTGTTCTAATGGTAAATATAGCAGAATTTAGTTTTGGAACAAGATCCTGAACATGGGCTTTCCATGACAGCTTACTGTCTATATGAACACATAGAAATTTGAACTGTTCAGTCTCACTTATCACATGCCCATTATGTGTAATCATAATGTCAGACTTCGTCAAATTATGTGTTAGAAATTGTAAAAACTGAGTTTTACTGTGATTTAACATCAACTTGTTTTCTATTAGCCATGAACTTATCTCTTGAACTGCATTATTTGATACTGTGTCAATATTACGAGCAACATCCTTCACTACCAAGCTGGTATCATCAGCAAACAAAAATATTTTACAATCACATGTTATACTCGAAGGCATATCATTTATATAAATAAGAAACAGCAATGGTCCCAAAACAGACCCCTGGGGCACCCCATACTTAATTGTGCCCCATTGGTATTGCACGTCATAGCCATTTTCTACACTGCGGAGAATTACCTTCTGTTGTCTATTATTAAAGTAAGAGGTGAACCAGTTGTGGGCTACTCCCCGTATTCCATAATGTTCCAACTTCTGCAACAATATTTTGTGATCAACACAATCAAACGCTTTTGTTAAATCAAAGAAGACGCCTAATGTCCGTAGCCTCTTATTTAACCCATCAAGTGCCTCACAGAGAAACGAAAATATAGCGTTTTCAGTCGTTAAACCACTTCTAAAACCAAACTGTACATTTGACAGGAAATTATGTGAACTGAAATGATCAATTAATCTTGAATATACAGCCTTTTCAATAACTTTGGAAAAAACCGATGGCATAGAAATAGGTCTATAGTTGTCTACATTATCCCTTTCTCCTTTTTTATAAAGCGGTTTCACTACTGAGTACTTTAATCTGTTAGGAAACTGACCATTCTGAAAGGAAAAATTACAAATATGGCTTAGTACTGGGCTAACATATGGAGAACAGTACTTTAGAATTCTGCTAGATACCCCATCATATCCACAAGAGTCCTTAGTCTTTAGTGATTTAATTATTGACTCAATCTCACCTATGGAAGTATCATGAAGGATCATTTCAGGTAACAGCCTCGGAAACGCATTTTCTAAAAACGTTATATGATTACCTGTAGAAACTAGAGTTTTGTTTAGTTCCTCTACTATATTCAGAAAGTGATTATTGAATATTGCACATATATCTAACTTGTCAGTAACAGAAACATTCCTACTACGGACTGACGTTATATCTTCTACTTGCTGCTCCTGACCAGACACTTCCTTCACGACTGACCAGATAGTTTTAATTTTATCCCGAGAGTTTGCTATTCTTTTTGCATACCACATACTTTTTGCATTCTTAATGACTTTTTTCAGAACCTTACAGTACTGTTTGTAATGAGCTACTGCATCTTCATTCTGACTGCTTCTAACATTTTGATACAACTCCCGCTTAGTTCTACATGATACTCTTATCCCCTTTGTCAGCCACACTGGCTGTGTGTTACTGAAAGTACCCTGTTTTGAGCGTTCTAGCGGAAAGCAACTTTCAAACAGCATAATAAATGTGTTCAGAAAAGCATTATATTTATCATCTGCATTATCAGCACTATAAACATCCTGCCATTCTTGTTCCTTAATTAGGCTTAAAAAGGTCTCAATTGCAACTGGATTAACTTTTCTGAGTAGTTGATATTTATGTTTAACATTTGTTTGAGAACAAATACTTTTTAGAATTAAAAGTTGGGCATCGTGGTCTGATAGGCCATTTACTATTCTGCTGACAGAGTGCCCCTCTAATAATGAAGAATGAACAAAAATATTGTCAATGGTAGAACTGCTATTTCCTTGCACTCTCGTTGGAAAAAATACTGTTGCATCATGTTATAGGAATTAAATAGATTTAACAGCTGACTTTTCCTTGAGCTATCACCTACACAATTAATGTTGAAATCTCCACACACAATTAAATTTTTATACTTCCTATACAGTGAACCCAGAACCAATTCCAGCTTGGGCAGAAACATTTTAAAATCTGAGTCAGGGGATCTATAAATAACAACTATTACTAGTTTAGTTCCATTAACATTAACAACTCCTGCACAACATTCAAATATCTGTTCTGTGCAGTGTTTAGAAAAATCGATTGACTCCGATGAAAAATCGTTTTTTACATACATGGCCACTCCCCCACACTGCAAGGAACTCCTAGAGTAGAAGGCAGCTAACCTGTATCCTGGCAAAGGAAGTCTCTTAATTGTCACACCACTTAAAAAGTGCTCTGAAATTCCAATAATGTCAGAATCAGTATCAATAAGCATTTCATTAACTTTATCTCTGATACCCTGTATATTTTGATGAAAAACAGTAATTCCCTTATTACTTATATTCTTAGACTTTGTCAAAGGTGGTTCATTTCTTAGAGGGACTTCCTTTAAGCAGGAATATCTATCAGCTGTCCTCAGTCTAAAAAAGGTGCAGCCCTAACACCAACTACTACAGGAATTTTTCCATGAGTGAAACCCCCACCCCCTACTACACTGTCACCTATGAGCTTTGCCAACCTCCCCTTCCCATACCTATTGAGGTGCAGACCGTGCCTAGTAAAATCCGACCTTTGGATAGTCTCAACTGGCACCACTGCAATGTGATCCATGCCCTCCGTCATCAGCGCCTTCTCAAGTCCCATGTTAACACGGCTGACAGCCGTATTAAGACAAGGCCTATCATGACGCTGAAACAGCTGCACGAAATGCACATTCGTGCCACCAGTTTCAGTTGCTATCCTTTCCAGATCACCACCTATATCATATTCCCCGTCCCTATCAAGACTATTCCCGGCCCCACCCACTATAAATACCTGATCCTCTTTTGAAAAATTCCTACATAAGTCCCCTATGTTACAAGTGACCTGAGCTAACCCTGCACTAGGCTTCACTATGCTGGTGACCTGGTACTCACTCCCAAGTACTTCCTGCAACTGTTGGCCAACACCTCTGTCATGAGAACTACCTAGCAGCAGAACCTTCTTCTTCCTAAGAGACCTCTCTACAGATTTCGGCTTACCAAAAGCTGAGGTCTGCTGCGTACTTCCTACACCTACAGCTACAGGAGGTTCATCTCCACTCAACTCTGACAGTTGGTCAAACCTATTTGCAACTTGCAATGTAAAGCTATCTGAATACCTTCTCCTAGCTACCTTCTTGCCAACTGCCAGTTCCCATTCCCCAGCCCCCCTTCCCCTCCTCAACCTACCTAATTCCTCTTCAGCGTTTTTCAACTGCACCTGAAGGGCGCAGATCAAACGCTCCTGCTCCTCTATCAACTTATTCCTGCTGCAAATCCTACAGTTCCAGGAGAGAACCTCACCACAATGCCCACTGTCTTCCCCACTGCACTCCCCCCCATGAAAATACTTACTACAAATCCCACACTGCAGCCCACTACGCACGACCCTACGACAGAGCCCACACTTTTCACTCATGGTAAAATTTTACAATAATTTGTTACGAAAAACTAGACGTCTACGTTATGAAGTTAAGTTTCTACAAAATAAGTAGGAAGTACCTTTTAACTACAGCAATCAACAAACCTCAGTCTCTACAAATCAAGTAACAACAACTAATAGTATCAGAAAAGAGCAAATAACACTACCACAGAAACTTTACAGTGTTGCTTGTATAAACAAGTTCAAATTCAAGCGTCACTAATAAAATAACTAAACACTGTGAGAGTACAAGAGTTATCAAATACCGTAACTTAAAGTTTCCCAACCTCAACTACGTTAAAAACAGCAAGTCACCTGTTGAAAAGTATTAAAGTTAATAAACAACTAGCGCGATAACACCTCCTGTAATCTAAAACTTTAATAATTTAACTACAATAGACAAACACTTATTGGAACTTGTTAAGAGGTAATACTTTCAGAAGAGCTAAACAAAAAATTACGATCGAATATCACAGACGATTTTTACTATTAAATATTGCTTCAAGTCATAGTAATAAATAATATTTACTTGCCGCGGCGGAGTGCCGAGCGCATTGCGGCGCTATGCTCCGATGCGCGAGGCCGCACCAAGGAGAGAATTCGAATCCTCCCTCGGGCATTGATGTTTGTGTTGTCTTTAGTATAAGCGAGTTTATAAGCAGTTTGTAACTTTTGGGACTGATGACACTCAGTTGAGTCCCATAACCTTAACAATGATGTGAACATTTGAATATTTACTTACATTACATAATTATGCTCGATTCGGGTTCCCAGTTTTTGCGCCGACTGTTAATGATCAAATTTTTTTCTTGTCTCAGAATCTCTTGAGAAACTAAACATTTTGTAGCCACCTCTGGAATTATTTGAGCAGTTTATGACAACACAACCATCTATAACATCATGCTAGAGTGCAGTGACGCAAATCCTATAGCACTGCAGTATGTTTAACTTACGAGCTATGGGAATAAAAATGGTGGATTCGTCAGCTCCTCCTTATAGGAGCCTTAATTCTTACTAACACTTCATGATTTTAAAGGCTGTGGTTAGGCAGGAATATAGACTTGGGCAGGAACCTATGACAGCTTAAATTGTTACGATCTGTGGTTATCCTCGTATATCGGGCATGGGTATTTGTGCCGTGTTTAGTATAAGCTAGTTCATAAGCAGTTTAGGGACTGATAATCCTGTAGTTAAGTCCCATAAGCTGTACAAACATTTGAACTTTTTTTTAACACTTGATTTGATTTGATTTGATTTTTTCAGGGAAGCCAAAACAGTCTTGGTCCAACCCGCCACTGCCCGCACCGAAACTAAGTTCATTGTGCGGTATCGATCCCTGTATATCTAGTAAAGCCAACCAATGCCCTTGAACAGTGCAAGGAGTCCCTTTACCAGTTCTTTATTAGACACAATTTTTCGGGTCTGGTTGTCCCAAATGTTCTGTGCCTTTTACTCTCCAATGCAATGCATTCGAAGGTTAGATGTGATGCAGTTTCATCACCGTCACCACAGATCCTACATTTAGGGTCCTCTTCTGTTATTCCCGTTGTATGTAGGTGTTTTTCAAATGTTCAAATATTTGTAGAACGTATGGGACTTAACTACGGGGTCATCAGTCCCCAAGCTTAGAAACTACTTATGAACTAGCTAAGACTAAGGACAGCACAAATATCCATGCCCGAGGGGGGATTCGAACCCCTGACCGTAGTGGCCGTGCAGACCGTGACTGGAGCGCCTCAGTCGCCTCGGCCACCGCGGCCAGCATAGGTGTTTTTTTAAATTCCCATGGCCTGTCCGCAATCCAACCATGAGTCTAATCTCTCACCTGCTCAGGCCCAGGATTGCAGAGCTTCTTTTAAAACATGGCTTTGGCATCATTACCTTGCCATGTTTTTGTAGGTAGACTTTGGTCCAATATTCTACGTGCTGTCTTCTGAGCCAGTTACGTAGCTCCAATTTGATTATTGCCTTGGTGATTGTCAGGACAGGTTCCGGTCCAATAAATGGAGTCTTTCCCCCCATCCTGGCTTATCTGTCAGCATGTTCGTTGCCACTGATCCTCGAGTGGCCAGGGACCCACAATAGGTTTACTCTATTGCTTTCTCCTAGCTCCACCAGGACCCTGTGACATTCTGCAACTATTTTAGACCTTGTTGCAGGAGCTGCCAGTGATCTCAGGGCTGCCTGGCTGTCTGAATAGATATAGATGCTACGATCTTTATAGCACCTACGCAAATTCTCCTCCACACATGCCCTGATGGCAGTGATTTCGGCCTGGAATACTGAGGCCAGTTTCCCTAGAGAGATGACACCCTCCAGTCTTGGCTGCACCCCGTATACCCCGGCCCCAACGCCTTGGTCTGATTTTGACCCGTCAGTGAACCAGACAATATCCCCTGTACGGTGTCGAACTATTTTCTCCCACTGCTCTCTACTTCCAATTGTTATATTGAAAGGCTTGTTGAAGCAATACTGTCCGAGTTCTGTCGTCTTAGCTGCCTAGTAACTGTCTTCGTAGCCCACTGGTAACTGTCGTATTCCCGAATAGTAACTGCCGGGTACTCACTAGTAACAGCCGGTGTCCAGACGTATGTCGGCCTAGATGCAGCCGCTTGTAGAGGGCGCGCATCTTCAGTTACTCCCTCTAAGATGCCTGCTTGCTATTGGCTTTCGGTCGATCACTGCCTTCTACACGATCGTTCTTCTACGTCTGGCGTGTGGCGCTGACTTTACGCCACAACATCCCTCCCTCCGAAGCGCCGAACCGTTGTCGTGTATGGAGCTCGACAACGGGGAAGGAGACAGGCTGGTGGACGTACTGATGGACTGGAGTCTGTAGCTTCAGAGGACGGCAGACTACCGGCCGGGCCCCACCATCCGGCCTGAGCTCGCAAGGGAACGTCCTCTGGGGAAACCTCCGAAGACCCCACGCCCACTGTCGTTTCCTACAAAGGAAAGAGGGAAGAGGTTGCAAGGTCAGTCTGCATATCCCGAGCGGAAAGGAGTGATTGCAGAGAGACAGTACAGACATCTACTAGAGATGCGGATTTCGGGACTCGAGAGGATACTTGTTACGAAACTTTATGGAACTCCTAGGTACCTTGCATTGAATTTAGTGCATCCCATACTAAGTCTACTACACTGGGGTTAGTTATTTAAAAAAAATTAAATAAACAAGAAGTATAAATCGTTTGCCACAACAGAAGCCAGTAATTACGTTCCCTAGCAGCATCCCCTAGACAGAAGCACTCCCCGCGAGAAACAGACTGTCATGGAGCACCCCGAGGCCGACGGCGATAGTCATGGGCTGGCGCCCGACTCGTCTGACTGAGAACTCCCCTCTTCATCCAAGAACCGGGGATTTTAACGGCCGGTGTGGGCGCACCTCTTTCCCCCACTTTCCGACAGTTAACAATTTCCTATTGACCGCTGCTTGGTTCAACCAATCTAAATTGTGGTTTGCCCTCTCTCTGAGTCCTCTAGCGAACCAAGTTTCAGCCCTGTCCTTTCTGCCATTCCCCGGGTGGGGAGGTGACTTGTTTGTGCACTAACGAAATCCATACTTGGTAGCAACATTGTTCAGCTGAAAGTAAAACGTCACGACGCTACCCAATATGGGCAACAACAACAACAATGTTTTACGTCAGTTGGCCACACCTTAGGCTCCGCCTTAGGCCACGCCTCAGGGGAGCTGCTAACTTGCAGTTTTTCTTCTTTATCCTCTCACTCTAGCCTCGTGGAACCACTGACGTTGCTGTTCCCAAGTAACTGGTATCAACTTTGCTACGTACATTAAAACGTGCCTGTTGGCCACCAAGTACTAATGTAACGTCTTACAACAGCGTCTAGACGGTTTATGAAGTTACGCTCATCTTCTCCGAAAGGTAACCTCCACCCTGAGACGGTGGCCGAGGGCATCAGCAGTTCGCTAGGAGATTTCTTTAGTGCCTACATCTCGTAAGATATAGTGTCTGTTTTAGCCTGTTATCTGCAATGGTGTCTATTTCTCAGCCTGGAGTGCGTCTCTGTGGCTCACACAGCCTCTCAACAATTCCAACAGTAAAATCAATATATGACACCACGACCTGTGATGACGTAGATGATGACGTTGGTGGCGACATCGGCGTGGGATGCTGCGTGACGTCTTGGTAGATGTCAATGGGGATGTCCAGGTAATGTGGAGACGGTGAGGGCTCCGTCTCCATGCCATCGGGCCACGGTGCCGTGTAGATCTGCTGTGGGGGCGGCTGCCGAAGTAGCGCAAGCGGCGGAGGCCGCGCGGTCTGCGTGTGGCGTGAACCTGCTGAGAGAAACGCAGAACGATCACCGGGTACACGACAAGGGCGAATTCGGTAGCGGTGCCATCGGGATCTGAAATTTCAAACATGTGCGCACCGAAACGTCGGATGATCTCGCCCCGCTCCCACCGTCTTCGACCGCCAGAAACTCTGAAAAAGACTGGGTCACGCGGAGGAAAGCGATACTGCTTGTCGGCGGCTGCTGTTGCTCCGGGCGGCGGGGTGGGTGGAGCAGATGGAGCAGGGTGCGGTGGCGGCGTCCGTGTAAGAAGTTCGGCCGGAGATGTCCGTCTCGTGGATGCGAGCGGTAGGAGGTGAGGAACAGCTGCAGAGCTGCCTCCCGTGAGTGCTCCGAACGAAGTTTGGACATTGAAACATTCCTCCCTTTTATTTTCTTATTTTAATTTTAATTTTTAAGTCAGTACAAATTTTTGCAAGTTAATGTGAGCACGAAATAGAATAACTGTAAAGAGTGCTTGGGAGAAATATTTCAATACTGGTTACGTAGCAAAACCACCTGTCTATTCAAATGAATCTACTGTGCAGTACTTTTAGAGAAATTAATGAGCCGGTCGCGGTGGCCGAGGAGACTGAGGCGCTCCAGTCACGGTCTGCACGGCCACTACGGTCGGGGGTTCGAATCCCCCCCTCGGGCATGGATATTTGTGCCGTCCTAGTTCGTAAGTAGTTCATAAGTAGTTTGTAAGTTTAGGGACTGATGACCCCGTAGTTAAGTCCCATAAGCTATACAAACATTTGAACATTTTTTTGAAATTAATGAGCTACGCACCAAGAAAGTAGTTAAAATCCTTTTCTAACCTGGCTGATACTGATAAGCAACGAGAACCTAACTGTTGGAGACATTATCACTATTGCTGATTTTGTAACTAAGTTTGCGGCTAGTTGATCTGTTACTAATCGAAAATGGTAAGTCGCTCGTAATCTCAGGGTCGCAGTTAGAATAATTATTTAATAAAAGAACGTGATAAAAATGGGTCCTATTGTACACATCTCCAACAATTAGATTCGTAAATCAGTGTAATTCATTATTCTTTTGTCCTGAAAAATAAATTGCATCACAGTTAAATTAAAAAATGTGAAAGGAAAAAATAAGATTCCAATCTCACTACAAATAAGTACCCGGACAAATTTCGGTAAACTCACGAAACAATTATTATTGAAATAAATGAAGCAAGTCTACATATACATCACATTCAAAGTTCAGTTACCTTTGTGAAATCTCACTAAATTCATACAGTCGAGATCAGGTCATAAATTCAGTACATCATTTCAATTACTACTTTCTGATTGAGATATATCGTACAGACATTTTCACAATTCATCAGGTCATACAAGCGTAATATGGAAGAGAAGTTTACTAGACGAGAGCATAATACAGAAGAGAAAAATGGCGTCACTACTCCTTTCTTTTAAATGAAACAATAGTTAAATCTATGTATTATTCTAATTGCTCTTTGTTCAGAGTTAGTCTTTCACTTAAGTTTTTCAAAGAATATATTGCGTCTAAGAATTTAGTGACACATTGAAAATGATACGAAATTACAAGAAAAAATATACAAATATAAGCATAATTAATTTAAATATGGGCAAATAAATATTGTTTTGTATGTGGAGGCGCTTGTAACACTACAACATCTGCTGCTTAAATGTCCGGACGAAGTGTAGCGCAGCGCCGTTTGACTGCGGGTGAAACGGTGCACTGGTTAAAAGCCTAATGCCATTTCGTTCACAATAGGAGAGAAATTCTTGCGATGTGAACTGAGGGCCGTTGTACGAGACTATTAGTTCAGGGAGACCTTCCAGACAAAAAATTGAAGACAACGCCCTAATCGTGCTACTAGAAGTCGTAGAAGACATTGGCACTGTAAATGGGTAACCACTAAAAGCTGAGAGGTAGCAATGCTATTTTATTCATTTTATTCCACTTTTTATTTATTCTGTTTATTTCCTTGGGTGATAGGTTGTTTATATTCTAATTCTTCCAAAAAAATTTTAATGCCAGATGATAGGTATGGTCGTTGCATGATTTCGGTTCATTGGGAGTAACCCACCTGGGAACTTGCTGCTGGGCGCTCGCCGCCACCAACATAAAAAAAATTAAATTTAATTTAATTTAATTAAAAAAAGCGGGACAAGATGCCGCCCTATTGCGGGGGTGGGGGAGGCCAGAAGCTGACCTGGCCACGCACGTGCGTTCCTGGAAGTCGACATCTAAAGCGAAAAACCGCTGCCACCCCTGGTGACCAGTGCACGCCTTGATAGCCATTGGAGGGAGAAAGCCAGTCCTGCAGCATTGTAAACTCTGCGTAGATCCTCACGGTCTGCTGGCGTCCCGGAGGAACACATTGTCCTGGATCGTAATGAAGGTACCTTTCTGGGGCGTACCTGCAAACTCGATAGTCTGGAGCCTAACTTCACGATTTTGTTGGCGCCACGTATGGAGGCATGGAGATGGGATGGTGCGTTCGCAACAGGGGTTGGCACCTATGAGGTGATAAAATAATTTGGCTGTCTGCAGATGCTAATCGAGAGACACAAAAATTCGTGCTGTTTCTTGGAACTGTGGCCTAGGTGCGTCTCATGCTGCGGAAAGTTTCGAGTGGGAGAAGCCTAGTATCTTAAACAATAGTAATTCGATATGACTGGCTAGACCATTGCCGCAGTGGAGTAGCCGAGCGGCCTAAAACGTCTCGCTGCGGAGCGCGCGGTTGCTCGCCATGGAGGTTCGAGTCCTCCCTGTGGCATGGGTGTGTGTGTTGTCGTTAGGTTAGTTTACCTAGGTTTAAGTAGTTTGTAAGCTATGGGCTGATGACCACACAGTTTGGTCCGATAGATTTACAAACATTTAAAATTTCTAGACCATTAGGTCTTCTCTCCTACTGGCTTGACGTCACATGTGGGTGGAGTCTGTGAGCCAGAATTTTGGAAGGGTGTTTTTTGGAGAAAGGGGAAGTCGGGGGGAGGACTCTGAAGTGTTCGGACCTCTCGATTTGTGTCCAATGGGTTCGTCAAGTGGTAACCTTCGGTGGAAACTAGTAAATATTCTGAAGCGGGTGTTGTTCTGAACAAGCTCACTCGTAATCAGGATAATTTACTAGTTTCTGAGTATATTAATGTGAATGCAAACAGCAATCACACAGATGATTTCTCACACTGTGCTATGGTCACACAAAATATTCTAAGTCCACCGAAGGTTGCCACTTGGTGAACCCATTGGACACAAATCGAGAGGTCCGAACACTTCGGAGTCCTCCACCTGACTTCCCCTTACCACTACAAAAAACACCCTTCCAAAATTCTGGCTCACAGACTCCACCCACATGTGAGGTCAAGCCAGTAGGAGAGAAGACCTAATGGTCTAGCCAGTCATATCAAATTACTATTGTTTAAGCTATTAGGCTTCTCCCACTCGAAACTTTCCACAGCATGAGCCGCACGTAGGCCACAGTTCCAAGAAACAGCACGAATTTTTGTGTCTCTCGATAAGCATCTGCAGACAGCCAAATTATTTTATCACTTCATACGCGCCAACCCCTGTCCCATCTCCACTAAAAAACACCCTCGGCACTTCACGCCTCCAGACATGGCGCCAACAAAATCGTAAAGTTAGGCTCCAGACAGCCGACAACAGTGTTATAATTAATCATGTAACGACCATACCTATTATCTGGCATTAAAAAAATTTTGGAAGAATTAGAATATAAACAACCTCTCACCCAAGGAAACAAACAGAATAAATAAAATAGCATTGCTACCTCTCAATGCCACAATCAGCATTAACCACTGGTTTGGAAAATTGCTGTAGTTCTCCCATATTTTCAATGCTTTTGTAATTGCCACGCCGATCGCGTTGATGTTTTTCCATCTGCAATCGCATCCATCAGTCTGCACTACCACCAACGGGCCTTCGACTTCGCCGACGCTGTTCTACTGTATATGGTAAGGTAGCGCCAATGCATGAACTAGGCGAGAAGATTATTGAATAGTGGTTGATAGGTGGGACGTAGTGTGAGTTTGCGTGCTCGTCATAGTCGATTTTAATCGAGCCTGTTGTTTCAGTACTTAACCTTCCACTGACTTTTAAATACATTCTTTTTTTCTCTCTCTTTCTTTTGACAGGTTAACACACCAAATTTATGACTATAGCCAGTCGAACTTGTACTTTTATCTTTCGGTGTTAAGATTTTGTCCTTTATTCTGTAAAAAGCATTCCAATCATTAGATAATTTTTGTTTGTGCTATTTCGAATCATTGTTTTTTTGTATGATTTTTTTCTTTAAAGGAATTGACACTTTTTCATGCATGTCGTGTTTTTGATAACTTGTTACATAATTTTTGTGAAATACATTGACTATTTATGAACATCACGTACCTGATTTCAACCACCTTTCACATATTTTGGTGGGGTTATATCTTGTCTATGTTAGGTACGTCAGGGGATTTGTGTGATTCCAACAACAGTGTATGGAAACACGCACTTTCGCAAAATAAATAAATAAGTGAGATTAGACTACTGGTCGCCACTACTTTCAGTTAGGTACAGTAAATTCTCAGTTTCACATTTTCAATAATTTTTTCTACTTTTTTAATAATAAAAAAAGTAGTAGCGTCACTTAAAAAATAATTATTGCAGTCCAGATGATGTCATATATTTTTAATTCAATTATAATTGTAATCAAGATTCTCTCATTTGCTACTCATTTGCATATTAAACAGCGGCTTATTTACAAAAGGTAAAGTCACAGCAACTTTAAAAGAGAAAGAATACAACGACGTCATTCGAAGTATCAACTACAATAAGCCATTTAGTGTTCCAGAACGGACCAGCATAGTCAATATGCACTCTTTGCCATGGTGAATCTGCTTTTGGCCATGCAAAACATTTCTGAGGTGGGGCTGACTGATGGGTAGCGCACACTGAACATTGTGACATCATCTTTTCTATTTGGGCGTCCATATCCAACACCGTCTAGATACAAGGCCTTACAACAGAGGTGGGCACAAATCGGCTCAATGAGCAGCGCTCCGGCTCAGGCCGGGAAAAGAGCAGCGTTCGCGCTCGGCCGGTAGTTATCCTAGTTGCCGTTAGAGGTCTGCATGCTTGCTGGCACAGATAGTTCGCTCTGATCTTTATAAGATATTTGCCAGCTCGACTGCACGCGCTGGACGTTTTAGAGAAGAGTTTCCAGTATTATGTTTATAAATTACTTATAAACATAATAGCATTTTTCAGGAGATACCCCTAGCAGTGGAATCTGTTCATTCGAGTTGGATACTAAAGAGTTTGCACTATTTATAAGTTATTTTATAACGCACTCAGCCAGGTGCATTTCTGCTGCTACGTTAGCGCATTGGCTGCGCATACCGCCATCTAGTCTTTTCAGCAGGAACTAAGTGATGGACGCCAGCTGCTCGCGGCTCTGCTCCCGCTCAGGCAGGCGGCTCCGTGAGCGCGGCTCGCTCATTGCCCACCTCTGCCTTACAAGAAGCCCGCATTATGTCACACCGATAGGCTGCCTTCGCAAGCTCACTGCTGGCCGCTAGGGCACAGCCCACTGCCTCGTAGCACCATCCAGTGAGCATCCAATGGCATCCTATCGGTGTGACGAAACGCGGGCTTGTTGTGAGGCCTTACATCTAGACGGTGCTGACATACCCTGCCAAGTACAGTGTTGTCGAGGCAATTACTTAGTGCGAACCATTCCCCAATCTTCTGCAAACGTCGAGGAATCAACACACGCGATGGTCCACTGTCATTTGAAACAAGAATGACACCTCTATGTACTGAAAGTTCATTCCTCCTAGCAAAACAGCGACGCACCAGTAAATTTTGAATGTCACGTTGTGAACGAGGCCATTGTGTGTGAATGTAGTGCAGCGAAATTTGTAAATCGGGGTCTGTTTCTGTGGCCCGAGCAATTTTCCTATAACTGGAAGGA
Source organism: Locusta migratoria (assembly GCA_026315105.1). Taxonomy (NCBI): domain Eukaryota; kingdom Metazoa; phylum Arthropoda; class Insecta; order Orthoptera; family Acrididae; genus Locusta; species Locusta migratoria. The sequence continues at coordinate 226,444,772 of CM048746.1, read as the reverse complement.
TTGAAACAAACTATATTCCTGTGAATCTATCTGACAACACGATATCTAAGAAGCATCAAAGTCTTTGTTATGGCCAACTGGAAGATGGGAAAGTGCGTCGGCATTTCCATGGCGAGTTGTGGGTCTGTACACAATCTCGTACTGATACTGAGATAATAACAATGCCCAGCGTTGCAATTTGTGTGCCGTGCGCGTAGGAATTGGCTTTGCAGGATGAAACAATAACTGCAAAGGCTTGTGGTCAGTTACTAAATAGAATATTCTTCCATACAACTAGTAATGGAATTTTGTGACACCGTACACTATCGCTAAAGCTTCCTTCTCAATCTGAGAATAATGGCACTGTGTGTCTGTCAAAAGTTTTGATGCAAACGCTATCGGACGGTCCGTATCCCCATGTCTATCTGACAGTACTGTTCCTAGGCCAAACGATGACGCGTCAACTTGCAAAAGAACTGCTTTTTCTGGATCGAAGTGCACCAAACATCGATCACTAAGCGAAGCATCTTTTAACTGCTGAAATGCGCGTTGGACTTCGTCTGTCCAAACAAAACGGACATTTTTACGGCGTAGCCGATGCAAAGGGGCTGCAATTTGTGCTGCGTTTGGAATAAACATTATGTAGTACGTTAACTTCACCAAGACTGTAATACTTTCACATCTTTTGGTGCTGGCAGGTCGCGAATGGCAAGCAAATGTGATTTCATTGGGTGCACACCTTGACTGTTTATTACGTGTCCTAGATACTGCAGTTCCAGTTTGAAAAAGTCACACTTATCTAAGCGACACTGGAGACCTGCGTCTGACAAAACTTGAAACAATTTCCTCAAATTTGCAATATGTTCTTCTGCGGTCTGACTTGACACAACTATGTCGTCCAAGTAGTTGGAACAACAAGGCATCCGAGCTGTTAGCTGTTCCAAATATCTTTGAAAAATTGCGGGTGCGGATGCACTGCCAAAGGTAATCGCGAATATATAAACAAGACCAGGTGTGTATTGACAACACAAATTTTCTGTGGCAGCTGAAGGAAGGCATTGTTCAAATCTATTTTAGAAAATCATTTTCCTGCGCGTAATCTGTCCATTAAATCTTCTGGTCTCAGTAAAGGATAACTCTCTACAACCGTTTGTGGATTCACTGTAGCCTTGAAATCAACATAAATTCGAATGCTGCCTGACAGCTCCAGCAAAATAACAACCGAAGTCGCCCACTGGCTAGCTTGTATTGGTTCAATCGCACCATTTTCTTGCAAAGTGCGAAGTTCTTGCGCTACTTTGTCGCGCAAAGCGAGCAGTACATTACGAGCTTTGCAAAATTTTGGTTTGACGTTTTCCTTCAGAGTAATGTGTGCACCAAAATCTTTAGCGTTTCCTAGTCCTGCAGAAAATAAATCTGGAAAGTCTTTCAACAACTTGTCTACACTGTCTTTAGCATCAAAATTGTTCACAACTGAAACATTGTCTTGCACAGTAAAATCAAAAAGATCAAAAGAATCTAAACTGAAAATATTCTCTCCATCGTAAAATTTAAGCACTTGAAATGTCACTGTGCGCATTTGCGAGCGGTATACTGCAGGTAGTAAAAACTGTCCTAGGACAGGAATTTCATTTCCATTGTATGCTGTCAACTTTGCTTTAGCGCGTGAAAAGGTGCGGCGATCCTAACTGTTCATAAATGGAAATGAGCGTATGGCTTTCTTGGCCGGGAGATCCCTTGCGGGATTGTTCGGCCGCCTTAGTGTAAGTCTTTTTATTTGACGCCGCGTAGGCGACTTACGTGCCAATGATGATGATGATGATTATTATTATTAGGACAACACACAACACCCAGTCCCCTGCCGGGAATCGAACCCGGGCCTCCTGCGTGGTAGTCAGCGACGCTAACGCTGAGCTACGGAGGCGGACTAACTGCTCATAAGTTCATTGTGACTGACGCACCTGTGTCAAGTTGAAACTTTACTAGAATGTAATTCACACGCAAATTGACATACATTTTTCTGGCCTGACGTACAACTTGTGCTACATCTGTGTCCTTGATGTTACGAGGAGCAGCCACTGGTTTGGAAAATACTGCATTTATTGAATAACTATTGCCTTGTCGCTGTTTGGGCCGGTAGGGCAAATTCCTTTTCTTCTGCTGTAAGCAAACCGTTTGTATATGACCCTTCTTGCCGCATGCATAGCATTTGGCTGGCCGGGATGGACAGTTGTGGCGTTTGTGCTGCGAGAAACAGTGTAGGCAAGATTTCACTTCCTTATTTGGCAAGGCTCTGCATCTACCAACTTCACAAACCTACCCTCAAATACCTTGGCCTTATCCTTGACCGCAAACTTTCCTGGACCACGTACCGCAAATCCCTCCGTGAGAAAGCTCTGTCCCGCCTCAACCTCCTTAAACGCCTTACCAGTCGGACGTGGGGCCTCCACCCTTCCACTGTCCTTCACACCTATAAATCCATCATGCACCCCGTCCTCTGTTCCTTCCACCCTGCCTGGATATCAGCCCCTCCTACCTTCTACAACTCCTTACAGATCCTGGAACGCCACGCCCTCCGTATCCGACTCCCTTCCCCCACGCGGATCCTCTATGACCTAATCCCCTTCCCTCCTCTCCTACAACACCTCGAACATCTTCGACTCCTTTACACTACCCGAAAAATAGAGTCCCAAAACCCTCTGGTATACCCTATTCTCACCAATCCCGGGCCTCTGCCACGTCTCCACCAAACTATCCCTCCCGGTCTTCATCTACATACACTCCGTATCCTTTCCCAGGGCAATTTCTGCACCCTTCCCTTACCGGATAACGAACTTCGTCCCGATATCTACCCCTCCTACCAACTCTGATCCGTTCCATGTAGCGTCAGCGCCCCTCCCCCCTCCCCCAACCCCTCCTTTCCCCCGCTTGGCTGCCCCTATCCCGCCCCCAGAGTCTCGCCCTGCCCACCTTCCCCCTTCCTCCCCTCCCCTCCACTCCCCTCCCCAGCGCTTCACCCATCCCTCTCCCATCCTTTCCCCCTCGCCCCCCTCCCCCGCCCCGCGGGGGCGTCTCGACATTTTAATTGGTGCTCCAGAGTGTTTGTGACTAGTGATCTTTTGATGTGTTTTTAACCTGTGCCTCGCCGACAACGTCCGACAATTTTTTATACCGCGAGCACTGTCCACCTGTCTTCGTTTTGTGCGTGTGTGTCCATCAATGTACTTTTAATCGTCACCGTGGTTCTCAACAGTTTTATGAATATCATGTGTGTATTTTATCTCCGCCTTCTTGTCTCTGTCCTCCAAATGTTTTGTCTGTAAGTTTGTCTTTTTACTGTTTCTCCAATTTTCACCTTGTCTGTTATTTTAATTCTGCAAATTTTATTCTGTGTTTCATGTTTTCATTTTCCACTTGTCATTTTATGTATGTCCCAGGGCTGAAGAGCAGCCACCGAAGCTGCTGCCAGCCTGCTGTCTGAAGTTACAGGTAGCATCAAAATACCAATAAAGGAAAAAAAAATCTACCAACTTGTTTACACTTAAAGCGGGCAGGCGGAAGTACACGGCGTTTGACGTGGCGCTCGCCGGCGCGTGACGTTACACTACACAGAGGAACTGAATCAAAGTTTTCCACTGCTAAATATTTAGCAATTTGAAGAATATAACGTGAAATGCGGAACAAGAATTACTCTTTGAAAATTATATTTACTCTTTGAAAATTGTTTTACTGGTTGCATTTTTGCTTGAGGGTTGATAATGATAAAAGGGTGGAGTATATTGGAATGGAAAGTTATCGGTGTATATAAAATTCTACGTGTGTGTGTGTTAATATTTCGCTCTGCAGCGAAAACTACAATACGCAAACGAATGGTCTGTGTATAATTGTTGTCCGAAGTCTCCCGTTGTACATCATACCAGTTCCATGCCGACAGCTATAAGGGGGTGGAAGATATGGTGGTTTAAAGTCGTCAGATTATAAAACAATTCGGACTGAAGGCTAGCGATGACGTTTGCGACTCTACAGTAACGACGTTACATACAGCAAAACGTGATGCCACAGACCATATCTTTGGTCTATGTGTGCTACAATGTCTTCAGCTCTTTCTCTGTAAGGATAAGCGTACGAATAAGGAAATATAAATAAAGCAGTAAAAAAGAAATTTTTTTAAATACATCTCTTTAAAAAAATCTATTTAACGTTTTGCGCATTACATCAAGTGATCGATCTGTGATATTATTACAATCATTATTTTTGAATTTCTTGATCGGATTTTTCGAAACGAGTGCATTTTTACCTGTGATTGGATCTACACTACTTACGTTCCTGATAAATAGATAAACAACCAACACGCGAGCGGAGCCGCGGGTTTAAGCTAGTGATAGATAAGCTCTTTCAGTATTGTGATATGAGATCAAATCACACGTAAAATCCACTCGTTTCGAAGAATCCAAGCACGAAATTCAACTATAATGATTGTAATAATATCACTGATGGTCGATGTAATGCGCGAAACGTCAAATCGATTTTTTAAAGAGAAGTATTAAAAGAAATTTCTTTTTTACTGATTTATTTATTTATTCTTATATTTCCTTATTCGTATGCTTATCCTTACAGAGAAAGAGCTGAAGACATTGTAGCACGCATAGACCAAAGATATGGTCTGTGGCATCACGTTTCGCTGTATGTAACCTCCTTGCTAGAGTCGCAAACGTTATCGCTGGCCTTCGGTCCGATTTTCTTTATAATTTGACGACTTTCAACCACCATATCTTCCACCCCTTATAGCTATCGGCATGGAACTGCTATGGTGTACAATGGGAGACTTCGGACAACAATTACACACAGACCATTCGTTTGCGTTCTGTAGTTTTCGCTGCAGAGCGAGATATTAACACACACAAACACGTAGAATTTTATATACACCGACAACTTTCCATCCTATTATACTCCACTCTTTTATCATTATCAACCCTCAAGCAACAATGCAATCAATAAAACCATTTTCAAAGCGTAAATATAATTTTGAAAGAGTATTTATTGTTCCGCATTTCGTGTTATATTCTTCAAATTACTAAATATCTGTCAGATCGCCATAAAACCGTGCCTAAAGCCTTCCCCGGGTAGACATTAGTAACTGTACAAATTTTTAGCTCTTTATGTCTTGTGGTTCAGACGTGATAAACGTACACTGAACAGGCATTCACATTTATAGATATAGATTGTGCCACACAACATGACATCTGAGTAAGAAGCTCCACATAAACATTTAAATTTACACTTACTAGTGAGACCTTGAAGATCTGTATGTGTGGTTCACATTTTCCTACATATGAAAAACTGATACCTTTGAGCCACCACATTGATTTTCTGTTCATGATATGCAGTGAGGGCTCCTATCGCGGAAACGTAAGAAAGTTCAGAAGGCTCCACGGTGGGAAACAGTTTTTCACAAGATGGAACACTGGGGGGCCTACACACGATAATAGAAAATGAAATTTGACAGTACATTGTATCCGGTGCACTGTGGTGTAGGCTTCATACTGTTGGAGCCAGTCTGATCAGTCCCCTGCTTTTTCATCACACTGTCGGATGGTGGAATGACTGGTGGTGGTGTCTGCTCCAGTGGAACTTGCGTATTTTGAGACACAGGTGCGGCCAGAAGTTTTTGCACAGTGGACAGAAGCGAGGCAATTTGTTGGCTCTGAAACTGAAACATTTGCACTAGCTGCTGTGCATCGAGCGCAGGAAGCTGCGGCGCAGTGGCAGTGGCAGTGGCAGGGTAAGTAGCATTAGACATTGTGCAAAAACAAACAGTGCAAAAATATAGAAATTTATTCGTAATCCTGCAATAGAATCAAAAGATTATTTACTGGATTCGCCGAGACCTGTAATAAAGCAAAATTAATAGCGCAGCGTACTTCCAGACATTAATATTACGTCTCAATCTGTTTCTTCGTTGTCCTCGTTGCCATTTGTTGCGACCTCGTCGCCTTTTTTGTTTCCTTGTCCCGGTCAAGTCATCAGAAAAGGAACTGGTGCAGGTATCGAAGTAAACTGTAACATCTATTCAGATTAATAATATAAGTTTTATTGATTGAAACTGATAATACTCAACTTAAGAACATAAGTCTGTTTCTTCTCGCTTCTTTCTTATTGCGGCGGCGGCCGTATGATGCTAGCTGCGCTGTGATCTAGTTACTGCTAAGTTCGTAGCCGCATTCTGACCAAGTACTGACATAGTTCTGTCGTCGTAGGTGCCTAGTAACTGCCTTCATAGCTCAGTGGTGACAGTCGTATTCCCGAATAGTAACTGCCGGGTGCTCACCAGCCAGTTATTGGGGAACAGTTTAACGTGGATTCTGAACCACAGTGCTACTCGACATTTTTCACATCAGCAACATTGCCAGAGGTGACATAACTGAAAAGTGATAAAAATCGTAGGACTCATAATTATATAATCCACATTCGCTTTGAAATTACATAGTTTAATGATACAGTGTCTTTTCCAAATAATAGGCCTACTGACAGTGGACTGTAGTTTTTCGTACAAATCGGAAATTGCATATGATATTTTACTTTGCAGTTATCTTGTAAAGTGCTTTTCGAAATATAAATACATATGTAATTAACAAGTATGAAGGTCTAGTTAATAGTTTCCAATTACACAACTCGAAAACGGATTTATGAATGAAGACACATTGTACTTTTTTGATACACGTTTTGGGGTCAACTTTCTTACTAAACCCCAAATAACATACACCAAAGAAGAAAACAACATGTAAGTCCTTTTCTTTTTTGAATGCCCTGAAGTTGGCGGTGAATTCAAATGAGAGCCACCACATTTAAGACACTGAATTAGAACATAAAATAACTTACACAATACAAGACCAACTGCCTGCTAAGGATGAAACACAATATGAGAGGTGGGCGTTCGTTTCTCTTACAACAAGTTATACTCAAAAAGAGCAGTGTCGACAGCTTTAAAATTACCCAAATTTTCATAATAAAAAATTAATTATCTGCTTAGCATGATGTAGAAGAGGGCATTTAGTTTAAACCTCCCACAAGAAGTTACTCTCAAAAGAAAGAGTTTTAAATAGCTTTAAAATTATTAATTCTCTATCAAATGCACTGCAATTCTGTTCTGGTACTGATAGATTTTTTGAGTAGGATGTCAGTGGTTGCCAGTTCCTGCACATGCATCACTTAATTTTACTTTTTGTTTTTCTCAAAATTATGAACTGTTCTCATTTTGTACCCTTGGAAATTGTAATACTATACATTACTTAAATGATTTAAGGCATATGATACTATCACAAGTAAATGTCATGAATAGAGAGTGCAGGCGAGAACCCTCATAGACCTCTCAGAAAAATGAAAACAACAATAAACTAGGTTAGTTCAAGCTCTCAAGCACAATCAGCTTTGATCACAGAAATTCCAGAAAATGTTCTGATATAGTATTGAGGAAAATGATGCACCAGTTGTCAATTTCATTAAATGTAGGACTTCACTGTGGTCCAACCTAAGGACCCAAAGCAGCATTATTAGGTGGAGGATCGCCATCCATAGCCTGCAGGAAGGGCCCCTTGCATTAGATGTATTCTTTAAGGTGGAAACAAATTCGAAGGTTTCTTCTACAAGTTGTACTCTTGTTGCAGTTCTTGCCAGACCAACTTACTACAATATATTGACAAATCTTTTGCAATTAGATTTCACTGAGACAACTGTGTCGATTGCATAGTCTTCTGACTAAAACTGTAAAACTTTGTCAGTTTAGTTTTTTCTGATAAATTGTTTATTCTTTACAGTTTTGGTGGTTCGAAGTTGGAATGATTAAAAAGCCCAATGATAGGGGTTTTCCAGCCTTATAACATGTCATATGAAAATATAGTGAGCTACTAAAGAAAGCAGAGCAATAAGATCAGTTGCAGTCGAATTAATAGGAAAATATTTCCCAAATCAGACACACTTCATTTATTGTATTAAATAAATTAATTTCATTGTGAACAAATTCTGGGATGAAACAAGAAATAATTATGAGTCCATCGAAAAGTGGAGTTGATGTTGACTTGATACTGGAGTCAACACTTTGTTGCTTGAACATTTTATGGAGCCAAGACATGTTTTACTAGTATAGAAATAAAAATGAGTCTTCTTATTGTTTTCAAAATTGGATGCATACAAATAAATATTACATAGGTATAACTACAATTATAAGTCCAACCTTTTACATCTAATGAACAAAAGCCCAAATCAGATTGTTCTGATAGTCATTAGGTTTGCTTATACTCATATCACTTGGTAAATTTTTAGTTGTAAGCGTAACTGGCTTCTCACTAGAAGCAACGTATTTTGACTTTTCTGTGTACTTTCCATTCAGTTCATTAAATTTACCATGTACTCACGTTTATATTTGATTCATATTTGCGTTAAATATCTGATCAGTGTATTATTCCGCCATTTGTTTACCACTGTCAGTCCACACGTCAGTAGACAGGAGATCCTTCAGATTTCTCCAGTTGTGAGTTAGAGTGGTTTCTTAGTAGAAACTACTTATTTTGATTTTCCTCTTCGTTTTTCTTTTCTTAAATTTTTGTGTACCCGTGACTTTATTTACATTCAGATTCGCGTTAATAAACAGTTTAGTGTATCCTCCCGCTCGTTTATTATTGTTTTGAAGGTACTTACAGTTTGTGGTCCTACACTTCAATTGTTCTTTGGGCTTAGAATGGCTAGGGATTGTGATTGCTGTTTGCAGATGCAGGGTGAGGTGGTGACTGTTCGCTCCCAGCTTCAGGCGGCACTGGCTACGGTTGCGAAGCTTGAGGTTGCGGTGGATGGGCGCACCTGTGCCTGTCGGTCGCGGGTATCAAGCAGTCGACCTGTGCATCTGATGTGCCCACTGATCGGCCCGTTGCTTTGGCTAGTCTGGTCATTGCACGCTTGAAGGTCGCCACCCTATCAGTGGTGGATTGGAAGCTCTCCCCGGCTCGTGGCAGGGGTCGATTGTGAGACCTTCCCAGTCCGTCTTGCAAACAGGTTTGAGGTGCTGTCGGAGATGGACAGTGTTCCTGAGCTGGATGGTGCCACAAGTCCTGTGGTCACCTCTCAGTCAGCAAGATATGGGCAATCTCAGAGGATGGGATTGCTTGTAGTAGGGAGCTCCAACGTTATGCGGATAATGGAGCCTCTTAGGCATTCGGCCAGTAAGGAGTGGAATAAGGCCAATGTGCACTCTGTGTGCCTTCCAGGGGCAGTCATTCCAGATGAGGAACGGGTCCTTCTGGATGTCATGAAGGGGACATAGTGCAGCCAACTGCAGGTGGTCGCTTATGTTGGTACCAACGACGTGTGTCGCTTTGGGTCAGAAGAGATTCTCTTCAGATTTAAGCGGCTATCTGAGGTGGTAAAGACTGCCAGCCTTGCTTGCAAGATGAAGGAAGAGCTGACCATCTGCGGCATCGTCGACAGGACCGACTGCAGTCCTCTGGCGCAGATCTGAGTGGAGGGTCTGAATCAGAGGCTCAGGCGGTTCTGCGTCCGTGTAGGCTGCAGATTCCTCGACTTGGGTGGTGGGTTTTCAGGTTCCGCTAAATAGGTCAGGAGTCACTACATGCAGGAATCGGCTACACGGGTAGTGGGGGCTATGTGGCGTGGGCTAGGCGGTTTTTTGGGTCAGAAGGCTTCGTGGAAAAACAAAATGGGCAGTCTCAAAGGGTGCAGGTGGATCACAGGAGGAATGTAGATCTAGGAACTATTGGTATAACAGTTGTAAATTGTTGTATTTGTGTCAGGAAAGCACCAGAACTCTAAGCGTTAATAAAAAGCACCTAAACACACATCATTATAGGCAGTGAAAGTTGGCTCAATCCGTAAATAAGTTCAGCTGAAGTTTTTGGTTTCAGAAAGGATAAATTAAACAAAATAGGTGGACGCAGGTTGGTTGCCGTCAAAAGTAATTTTTTCGTGTAGCAAAGTTGAAGTTGGTAGTTCCTGTGAGCTATTATGGGCAGAAGTAGCACCTGAAAACCGTAAGTAGTTATTAGTTGGTTTCTTTTACCAGCCTCCCGACTCTGACGATACAATAGCAGAAAGGTTCAAAGGAAACGTGTCAAATTGTAAACACATACCCGACTCATACAATAATAGTAGGCGGTGATTTCAATTTACCCTCAATCTGTTGGCGAAATTATATGTTCAAATCAGGAGGTATGAATAAAAAAATCGTGCAAAATGTACTCAACGCATGCTCTGATAATTACTTCGAACAATTAGTTTCATGAGCCAACTAGAATTGTAAATGGATGTCAAAACACACTTGATCTCTTTGCAACAAATAATCCTGAGCTCATAACCAGCATCAAAACGGATACATGTATTAGTCAACACAGGGCTGTCGTAGTGAGATTCAATATCGAAAGTCCTAAAGTTACCAAAAATAGGCGAAAAGTGTATTTGTTCAGGAAAGCAAATAGAAATACACTAAACTGCTTCTTGAAAGACAGTTTCGACTCATTCCAAACCCTAAACGTGAGTGTAGACCAGATGTGGCTCCAATTCAAAGAAGCAGTATCGACAGCAATTGACAGTTTTATACCAAATAAATTAAACCTTTGACTGCTGTGGACCTCTATAGACGCGGCTCCGCGCTTTTCCCCTGGTGCTGTGGACGTCGCCAGGTGCGCAGTTGGGACTTTCTGTCTGTGCTGTTGACGAGTTCAGATGCACCGAGCCTCCGCTTAGTCCTGTGAAGTTGGCACCCCTTTTTTGGAAAATGTACATTTTTTCGGAGTTTTAGACAGATATACAATAGTTATGGAGTTCTCTGTACAAAATTTAAATAGTTCTGCATAATTTCGCCGAAAAAATAGGAAAAATTACCACAAAATTTAGTTTTTTCAAAATAATTTTCGGCCTAATTGTTCAAACATAGTTCTGACCACAGTTCTAAATAGCTCTCAAAGAGTTCCACAGGAAATCCGAATGACATTTTTCTGTGCAGATTATACTTCATGAGATAATTGCAATAATGGGGAATCCATTTACACGCTACTGTGAAGTTGGCACCCCTTTTCTCAAAAATGTGCATTTTTTTCAGAGTTCTAGGCAGATATTCAATAGTTCTGGAGTTCTCTGTACAAAATTTAAATAGTTCTGCACTAATTCGAGAAAAAATTACAAAAAATTGTAACAAATTTTAGTTTTTTCCAAATAATTTTTTGCCTAATTGTTCAAACATAGTTCTGACCACAGTTCTAAATAGCTCTCAAAGAGTTCTGCAGAAAATCCTAATGATATTTTTTTGCCCAGATAATAGTTCACGAGCTAATTGCGTAAATAGGGAGAAAAACTACACAAAATTGCGCCTGAGTCGTGTGAAGTTGGCACCCCTTTTTTCAAAAATGTAAATTTTTTTCAAAGTTCTAGACTGATATGCAATAGTTCTAGAGTTCTCTGTACAAAATTTAAATAGTTCTGCAGAATTTCGTGAAATATCGCAATTCTGAATAGTGGAAGAGCTGTGAAGTTGGCACCCCTTTTTTCGAAAATGTAAATTTTTTTCAGAGTTCTAGACAGATATGCAATAGTTCTGGAGTTCTCTGTACAAAATTCGAATAGTTCTGCAGAATTTCGCCAAAAAAATAGTAAAAATTACCACAAACTTGAGTTTTTTAGTTTTTTTAAAATAATTATTTGCCTATTAGCACAAACATAGTTCTGATCACAGTTCTAAATAGCTATCAAAGAGTTCTACAGGAAATCCTAATGATATTTTTCTGTGCAGATGATACTTTATCAGATAAATGCAGTAATGTGGAATCCATTGTCACGTTACTGTAAATTGGCACCATTTATTTTTAAAAATACACATTGTTTTTTGGGGTTCTGTGTACATATACTATAGTTCTAGAGTTCATGTGAATATTTCCATGTAATTGCCCGAAAAAAAAATTTGGAATATCTGATAAGCTGTCTTATTTGTGCCCGTTATTCGAGAAATATACATTTTTCTTAGGTCTTGACAGATATTCTATCCGCTGCACATTCAATTTGTTGTTTTTACGTATGAGTGATTACTGCTTATCGTAAACAAGAACTATTGAACATGTCCCTAGAACTCTGGAAAAAAAGTCTAATTTTTTTAGAAAAAACGGGTGCAAATTCCACAGTAGCATGTAAATGAATACTCCATTATTGTAATTATCTCATAAAGTATAATCTTCACAGAAAAATGCTATTAGGATTTCCTGTAGAACTCTTTGACAGCTATTTAAAACTGTGATCAGAACTATGTTTGCGCTAATAGGCAAATAATTATTTAAAAAAAACTAAAAAAACTCAAGTTTGTGGTAATTTTTACTATTTTTTCGGCGAAATTCTGCAGAACTATTCGAATTTTGTACAGAGAACTCCAGAACTATTGCATATCTGTCTAGAACTCTGAAAAAAATTTACATTTTTGAAAAAAGGGGTGCCAACTTCACAGCTCTCCCACTATTCAGAATTGCGATATTTCACGAAATTCTGCAAAACTATTTAAATTTTGTACAGAGAACTCCAGAACTATTGCATATCAGTCTAGAACTCTGAAAAAAAAATTACATTTTTGAAAAAAGGGGTGACAACTTCACACGACTCAGGCGCAATTTTGTGTAGTTTTTCTCCCTATTTACGCAATTAGCTCGTGAACTATTATCTGGGCAAAAAAAGATCATTGGGATTTTCTGCAGAACTCTTTGAGAGCTATTTAGAACTGTGATCAGAACTATGTTTGAACAATTAGGCAAAAAATTATTTGGAAAAAACTAAAATTTGTTACAATTTTTTGTAATTTTTTCTCGAATTAGTGTAGAACTATTTAAATTTTGTACAGAGAACTCCAGAACTATTGCATATCTGCCTAGAACTCTGAAAAAAATGCACATTTTTGAGAAAAGGGGTGCCAACTTCACAGTAGCGTGTAAATGGATTCCCCATTATTGCAATTATCTCATGAAGTATAATCTGCACAGAAAAATGTCATTAGGATTTCCTGTAGAACTCTTTGAGAGCTATTTAGAACTGTGATCAGAACTATGTTTGAACAATTAGGCCGAAAATTATTTTGAAAAAACTAAATTTTGTGGTAATTTTTCCTATTTTTTCGGCAAAATTATGCAGAACTATTTAAATTTTGTACAGAGAACTCCAGAACTATTGTATATCTGTCTAGAACTCCGAAAAAAATGTACATTTTCCAAAAAAGGGGTGCCAACTTCACAGGACTCCTCCGCTTGCTGTGTGCTGTGGACGTCTCCAGATGCAGAGCTGTATTTCCGAACCGTTTCAGTAGCTGTTCAGAGTTTCGGGAGGCGCTCCAGTCACGGTCAGCACGGCCACTACGGTCGGGGGTTCGAATCCCCCCTCGGGCATGGATATTTGTGCCGTCCTAGTTCGTAAGTAGTTCATAAGTAGTTTGTAAGTTTAGGGACTGATGACCCCGTAGTTAAGTCCCATAAGCTTAACAAACATTTGAACATTTTTTTTTTTAGAGTTTCGGCCGCATATTTCGAACGTCCCTCTGCACATACTGCTGCATTCCTTCGTTGTTGATTTCTGTTTCGCATTTTGTGTTTTTGTATTAGTTTCACATTCATCTACGAGATATTTTTTGTGGCTACTTTGCCTTACATTTTCTGGCCGAATATGGCTCACAAAATTATTTTCTTTATTATTCTTAAGAGAACGCTTGTAGTTGTAGAAGATGGCCAAACTTCATTTATTTTAACAAAATATTGTCCCAGATATAATAGATCAAAGTCGCCAAAAATTCACGCTCAATCTGCGCAACTTTGCGCATGCAGTCAAACCAGTGTTTATATCTCATCAAGTAGTACTTAGAGGATTGCAAAACTACATCAAAGTACATAGAGGACGTGTTCGAATGTTATAAATCCGCGATGTTTGAGCGGAAAAATGTTCCGAAAATAGTGACCGTGAAATGGTTCGGAAAATATCACGATTTAGTGACACATTTGAATGAAAAAGAAGAAAGAAAGATTTCTAGCCGTTAAAACGCGACTTTGCTGACTAGAGTGCAGGACACAAATGTCAACTAGATGTTCCTCATACTTGTTGTCCCTCAGATAAAAGATGCCAAACTTGAGAGATTTTGTTGGGCACCGATTTCTACTGGCGAATTTGCCTAACATCTAATGGCTAGATATGGCTCACAAAATTATTTTCTTTATTATTCTGAAGGCAACGTTTGTAGTTCTACACACTGGCCAAAATATTATATATATTAACAAAATATTGCCGGAGATAGAATAAGTCAAAGTTGCCTGAAATTCACGCTCACTCGGCGCCACTTGGCGATGATGTCAAACAAGAGACTATATCTGATCCAGTATTATTTCGACGATTGCCAAATTTTACTAATATTCATAGACAATATGTGTAAATGTACATATAAACAAAAATTTCATCGAAATCCGTGATCATCGAGAGGCAGAATGTTTGGAAATCAGGCCAGTTGACGTGGAATTGTCAATAATTGTCAATGCACATAATGTCTGTGTACTAATACAACTACAGTTTGAAAGTCACGAAAAAAGTGTCCACATACATTGTGCATCTGCGATCACACTCAGAAAGCAGGACAGCCGTGACCACTCTTGGCTGCAAGAATATTCAGCACAGGGCGAAGTCGGCCTATCGTCTGGCTCAGTCGCCTGCAGCGGGCCGTGGGGACACCCTTTAGCGCAGGTAGCAGGATTAGGGAGAGGCAAGAGCTCGTGTGACCCGACAGACCGGATGCTCGGTGGCAGCAGCTCAAGGGTTAATAAATGAAGGAGGTCATCCCTCTTGGTACACAAAACAGGTCAGGACACTGTTGCAAAAACCACGAAAAAGGCATGCTAAATTTAAACGAACACAAAATCCCCAGGATTGGCGATCCTACACAGAAGCTCGAAATTTAGCGAGGATCTCAATGCGAAATGCCTACAATACTTATCACAACGAACCTCTTTCTCGAAATTTGCCTGAAAACCCAAAGAGATTTTGGTCATATGTTAAATATACTAGGGTCGAAACACAAACAATACCCTCACTACGTGATAATAATGGCGATCCTGCCAATGACAGCGCTACTAAAGCAGAGTTACTAAACATAGCTTTTAGAAACTCATTCACCAAAGAAGACGAAACCAATATTCCAGATTTCGAATTACAAACAAAGGCCGTAATGAGTAACGTAGAAGTAGATATCATTGAAGTAGTGCAGCAACTAAAATCACTTAACAAGGACAAGACTTCTGGTCCGCACTGTATACCCGTAGATTTCTATCTGATTATGCTGAAGCGATAGCTCCTTACTTAACAGCCATATACAACCGCTCTCTCAAAGAAGGATCTGTACCAAACGATTGGAAAGTTGCACAGGTCAAGACTGTATTTAAGAAAGGCAGTAGGAGTAACCCACTAAACTACAGGCCTATTTCATTTATGTCAATTTGCAGCAGGTTTTTGGAACATATCCTGTATTCAGATATTATGAATTATCAACACGGATTTAGAAAATATCGTTCATGCGAAACACAACTAGTTCTTTATTCAAACGAAGTGATGGGCACTATCGACAAAGGTTCGCAAATCGATTCCGTATTTCCTGATTTCCAGAAGGCTTTTGACACCGTACTTCACAAACGGCATTTAATCAAATTGCGTGATTATGGTATATCGCCCCAAATTTCCGACTGGATAGGGGATTTCATGTCAGAGAGGACACAGGTCGTAGTAGTCGATGGTAAGCCATCGACTAAAACTGAGGTGATATCCGGCGTTACATAGGGTAGTGTTATTGCTCCTCTTCTGTTCCTTATCTACATAAACAAATATTCAAATGTTTGTATAGCTTATGGGACTTAACTATGGGGTCATCAGTCCCTAAACTTACAAAATACTTATGAACTAGCTAATCCTAAGGACGGCACAAATATCCGTGCCCGAGTGGGGATTCGAACCCCCGATCGTAGTGGCCGTGCAGACCATGACTGGAGCGCCTCAGTCCCCTCGGCCACCGCGGCCGGCTATCTACAGAAACGATTTGGGAGAAAACCTGAGCAGCTTTCTTAGGTTGTTTGCAGATGACGCCTTCATTTATCGTCTAATAACGTCATCTGAACATCAAAACAAACTGCAGAACGATTTAAATAAGACATCAGTACGGTGTAAAAATTCGCTGTTGACTTTAAATAATGAGAAGTGTGAAGTCATCCACATGAGTACGAAAAGAAATCCGTTAAACTATGTTTAAAAGATAAATCAATCGAATGTGAAGGCCATAAACTCCACTGAATACTTGGTAATTACTATTACATCCCACTTAAACTGGAGAGAACATGTAGATAATGTCGTAGGAAAGGTGAACCAGAGATTGCGTTTTATTGGCAGAACACTTAAACGATGCAACAGAACTACTGAAGAGACTGCATACACCACACTTGTCCGTCCTCATTTGGAGTATTCCTGCACAGTGTGGGATTCTTATCAAGTGGGTTTGATGGAAGCCATCGAAAGATTCCAAAAAGAGTCGCCCGTTTTGTATTGTCACAATACAGTGGAGATAGCGTCATGAAAATGATACAACATGGGAATCATTACAACAGCGGCGTTTATCGCTGTGGCGTGGTCTTCTTAAGAAAGTCCAATCGCCAACATTCTCATTTGAATGCGAGAATATGGAGCTGACTACCACCTACAAAGGTAGAAATGATGATCAGAATAAAATACGAGAAGTCGGATCTCGAACACAGAGATTCAGATGTTCTTTCTTTCCGCACTATTCAAGAACGGAATGGTAGATGAATAGTATGAAGACAGGTACTTAAATGTGATTCAGAATATCCCATGTAAATGTAGATGAAGCAAAAATACTTTTCAGCAAACATTTTTTATTTGAGATTACTGTGTAATATACCCATTGTCTGCAGATTTTCTACTGGTAATTACAGTTGAGCTCTTTAAATTCTGGAATGAAAGTGGCTACTCAAGTAATTGTAAATCAATATGGCTCTCATATGTTTGTTTATATGGAATGAATTGAAAAGTGTAGGCTTCATCTAAATTAAGCACTTATAGAGTTTCCTGCCACATTGCAGATATTAAGAAGCCCCCGATATTTTGAAATGAACAAAGGGTCAAAAATTCGACTCATGCAATGGATAAAGATTAAAATTGCATCTGAACTGATATAATAGAATCAATATATGTTCCTAAGAGGAATGGATATGTTACTTTCATATTTAATTTTGTCTTCAGTGTGCAATTACAGGCTACATAAATACACTATCAGGAAGAGCCAGCATTATGCATTTAGAAATAACTTTGAGGGGTCATATTGTTCTGAAATTATGTAGGTAACTCAGGTATTTGCTAATTATCTTATTTACTCATTCACTGTAAACAAGGGGGCTTAATTTAACATAATAAAATTTCTCCACGAGAAATGCATGAACCACAAATTTCACTATAATTTCTATCGGGTCTCATACCATTACACTGCATATAAGTAATTCTATCATCCTGAAGATTGGGACACAGCACATATACAGTTAGCACATGAGCATTACTAGCTTACACACAGGACAGGCAAGAAGGAAATTATCAAATAAGTTATAAAGTTTACAGAAGTGTAGACATTACAAGCCAGAGAGTAATCAAATGACATGACTGGACACATTCTTTGAAGACACAATTGAACACGGAAAAGGGGATGAACTGAATAATCTTTTGGTTCTCTTCTGCACAAGTCAAAGAATTTAGTTTCAATGCAGTGGCCACCAAAACAGTGTATTGGAGCATACGCATTCATTGTAAACTGAATGAGACCATTTAAAGAAATTATTTAAGCAATTTCGACCACTTATGAGATAAACTATGGTTATATTTGAATTCAAAAGTTAATAATTTTATCGATATACCCTTAAACATCATTGCTAACATGTGGTCAACCAGTATAATTTGTACATCTGAACAGATTGGGAACACTATCAAAATTTTGAAATATTTACAGATTGATATTGACACACACTAATATATTGTTCTGTTGCTTCATCAGATGGGTGAGCAATTGCACTGAAGCCCCCACTAACTGCCTCTCTTTGTACTATCCACCATGTGGAACAACATACTCTCATCTCACATTTCACAAAGAAAAACAATGTAATTCAAAAATTGTAACAAAATTTTTATACTTTAAAAATTTCTGGCTCTCCTGTCACAAGAATGGTGCTAGGTATTCACTGATACTGCAGCCACAGACTTCGTGAACTTAACTTTTCCACACAAAGTTCCAGTCACAAAGCTGGTAGAATTCAGAAAAAAAGAATTATATATACTGAGACTATATCGCAAAATCGTTTCATTAAACCTAAACTCCCCTTGAAAACTAATGGAACTGAAGAACTAGAAATCAACTTGGCTGCAGACAATGAAATCAGTACTAAGACCTACACAACTCATCTCAAAAACCACAAAAATGTATCAAAATATTACTTTTTAAGACCCATTCCATAACACATCGTGATAAAGCCGTAATCAGGCACAGTATTGCTACTAAAATAGCGCAATTTGTCCTTCCACAACCATACCTGGAACACTTCTCTCCTAATATGGAGCCCATCTGTGTTCAACTGTCTTTCAACTGTCTTCCCTTCAAATTTGCGAAGAAGGAATGCCCTCATTGGCTAGACGCAGAACGTGCCATTATTGCACCGCCTCTGGCTCACACAAATCGACCTTTTGCTAAAGCTAACTATCACCATTTCTCCTAGGCAGTCCTTGCCGCCACTAACATCACTGCCACAGCAGCCAATGACTAAGATTACAGCGCCCAAGTAACCACCATCCAGAAATTCCTACATATCATTTGCTCTCCACATCACACTCAAGGAAGGGAAAAATAGATGAGTGACTACTTGACAAATGGGATAATAGAACAAAATATAACTCACCCACCTTCTCTGTTTTTACTTCTGCCCTTCCTTCAGATTGTCAAATACTTTTTGATAAATCAGTATGAAAATATTATCTCCATGATCATCGTTATGTTGTAATATAAGATAATAATAGTAATTTAGCTTTCACTTGACATTAGGAGGGAATGTGAGCAGAATGCACTATGAAGTGAAACAACAGTTCGTTTTAACTGTCATCAGAATATCTGAGTTACTAATCTCTCATCTTGGTAAAGGTTTAAACAAGTGTCCAATTGTATCTATAAATGTACTCTATATCTTAATATGCCAGACAGTTGATATAAGAGGCATTGGCATGTCTAAGTTTAAAACAATATTTCCATATGCTTTCTGAAGTGCATCTGCCCTACATTACAACTAACAAAGCATATCAGAGATATAATGTGACTTGTAATATGTGATAGATGAACTAGTCGAAACATATTGTAAATAGTACTTTTAACTTTCACACAACAATGCAATAATTGGGTATCTGAGAATAGATAACAGTAACTGTTTTATCAAAACCAGTCGTCATAAAGGTTATACAAATACATTCTCGAGTGAGCAGTGTTAGTGTTCCTTCAAAATGAATTTGAATGATGTCCAGCTGTCTTGTGTCTACCTCATAGAGCATAAATATCTATTGAGAGGCCATATCCTATTGTCAATATTGTTAGCAGCAACTGGTCAGGCTAGTGACATGGTACAGGGACGAGACTTCTTGTTTGTCTATTGTGATAGTAGCTGTAAATGACAACTAGCTAAACACTATTCGCCTTGTTTTAGGTACATTTCTATATGTTGAAAGATTAGTAGTAAAGCAGTAATCACTCCCAAGATTGGTTTGAACATCACAGTTCTTTACTAGGTATGGTAATGTCTGGAGGTGACATGCCATTAAGTTCCTCCAACCTTTAAACTGACTTGCCTAGCTAGTTAGAGTAGGACCTATGTAGAGTCCAAACAACGATGCAAACATGTCAATTGTTTGTGAATCTAGGAAACCAAACTATAGTAGTCATCAATCCCTAGGCTTACGAAATAGTCAAACCAACTTAAACTTACCTAACGACAACAAACACACACAACCATGCCCAAGCAAGGTCTCCGATGTGAGAGGTTGCATAATCAGCAACATGGTGCTGTAGACCACATGTCCATTCCTGTGTGCTGACACGATACAACTCGACGATTTTCACATTAAGAACATTGTCAGAGAAGAATGGACAAGTAACACTTAAGAATCCTAGGACTGACTGAGGATCGAACCTGTGACCTTTCGATTTATAATCTTGTGTTTTACTACTGAGCCAATGAGATACACTTTTGTAGAAGCTGTGGTCCATTATTGTTTTTACTACAGATGCAAGGGAAAGTTTGTGAAAGCAGGACCAGTTATTATTCATAGGTATGTACAACTTGGGACAACTTACTGTCTTATTGACATGATGCACTTTAAATGTTGAAAAAATTAGTAATGTAAGTTGTTATATTATAGAAATAATTGTTATATTGAAGAGATAATTGTGGTATGGTCATATTTTTCCTCTATGTGAGCTGAGGAAAATGTGTCCTGTTCTTGTAAACCTTCACCACAGGTGCATAATTTCAGCAGTACTCTTTCTTCGAAAGGTATTATAGAATTTAAGAAAAAGCATAATATGGAATAACAAAATTTTATTAGTTTTGAAATTTTGAATTTCTTCCCCTGAAAAAATAAGAATTCTCACTTACCAGGGACTTTTTGGGGCACATTCTCCAACTTGGATCCAGTTTCAAGAGATAGGATTCCTAATTAAAATTTAATTTCCTACATGCCCATTTTTAAGTTACTCCATTACAGAAATGCTTGAACTAATATGGCCTGCAATGCACTGTCCCAATACCAAGTGACTTGAACACGTTGTGAACAGTATTCTTGTTTTGTGCATCTGAATGCTCACTCTATAGGTATTTATGGTTAATTTGCCATGGCTGACATAAACTGAGAAAAGGTGTTTACATAATTGGTAACACAACAAAATGCCCTTGAGATACTGCTGTTAAAGTCTTCTTTGTTAGTAACAGGATACACACCAAAAATGGTGCAAGTTTAGAGCTCTGTAGTCATCATACAGTCTCCAAGAACCATTCTTCTTTCGCATCATGTACGGCCACTAATCAACGATTAGTCAATTCTCGTATTAGCAAAAAATGACGAAGGAAGTTGACACTAGTAATAGTATTGCTCACATCAGTCACTGTGAGAATGGCGAAATCGACTTCTAACAAGGGGACTTCATGGTCTCAGAAATTCAGTGTAGGTTAAAAGTTGGTATATTAGTAGTATACTTCAAGGCAGCCCACCCATAAAATCTTGTGAGAAAAAAAGAGCTCTTACATTCTATGAGCAGCTCACATACTAGTCGATTTCTCCTCCTTTGAAAGGGCACGGCCGATTTCTTCTCCATCCTTACCCAAAACTCCTAGTGCTAGCTCTGTCTCTAATGACAAGCTGATGACAGGATGTTAAACCCTAAGCTTCCTTCCTTCCTGATTTCTGCAACCTGGCAGCAAAGTGAAATGGCTGTCCCCCAAGCAGAATTGTTTGCCACAAGAGTGATCCAGGTTTGATCCTACTGTTGTGTGACGTTTTATTTTAAGTTGTATTAAAAGCTAAACAACTTTTAAATCAAAATAATGACCAGTTATATTATCAATTAAAGGATAAAGACTTTTATTTCACTGATGAGTGACAGCAAATTAAATGTGCATTATAATTAATATTGAATTAACAAAATGTTTAATAATTTCAGATTAGTTTTAATGAAGGTAAATTAAAGCTTCAATAACCACTGCAACAAACTGCATCTATTTAACAACTTCCTATCTCACATACAAGCAACAGAATAATAATTATGATGAAAACATTTAAAAAGTTGATATCCCCTAATTTTATGAAGGACGACTGTTTATATGAACAAACGTTTTTGAATCTCTGTTGAAAACATCTTAAATTTGAAGCAAGGTAAAGAAAAAAGAAAAAAATGACGGTTGCTGCATCATGATAAACGTTGTTGGATGTATATATGGATGAAGGCTGCTAACTACTGGTTTTGCCTACACTAGACAAAGGTGTCTTTATTTTATTTTCCTTTTTCTTTTTTTCGTTTTTCTTCTTTTTCGATTATTACTACACTTCGTAGTGTTCAATGGCTGGTATCAAGCAGTGACAACCTACGAAATTAAATTTGATTGTCGCTGGATAAAGTAATTCATTTGGAAAATTCTTGTTGTAAGTTCAGTTTGCAGAGACAGGAGTATTTCTGATTTATAGAGTACTGAATCGCCTTTAAGACTTATTATGTCTCAGTCACATAGATAGAACCATTCGCTGGTAATTTACATGTTTGCTCCTTTTGTAGTTGGTGATTGAGTATAGCCGTCTGCGTATATGTGGATTATATTGTTTTCTGTTACCTGCAGTTGCCTTTGCATAGCTGCAGTCCTCTATGGTCTCTTAACACAAAGTAGTCGTATTTATATATAGGCTACCCTGTGTTTAATAAAATATCTCTGTTCATACTTGTAATGTCATTGTACATTGAAATTATATCATGCAGCAAGATGATTCTCCCTAGAAAGGAACAGTACTTTGTATTTCAATGAAAGATTGATGACTGCAAACAGTGACTACAATGCACAACAGAGACATACCAAGGAATGATAGGTCAAGATAAATCTTTTATAACACAAACTGCAAATGCATATCCTCTGTTGTGCTTTGTAGTCATTGTTTGCACTCATCAATCTTTGATTGAAATATAAAATACTGTTCCTTTCTAGGGAGAATCATCTTGCTGCATGATATAATTTCAACATACAATGCCATTACAAGTATGAGCAGAGATATTTTATCAAACACATGGTAGCCTATATATAAATACGACTACTTTGTGTTAAGAGACCATAGAGGAGCGCAACTGTGCAAAGGCAACTGCAGGTAACAGGAAACAATATAATCCACACATTCGCCGACAACTATACTCAATCACCAACTACAAAAGGAGCAAACATGTAAATTACCAGAAAATGGATCTATCTACATGGCTGATACATTATTAGTCCTAAAGGCGATTCAGTACTCTATAAATCTGAAATACTCATACTTTGCAATACTATTGGACCCTAAGAGTGTACTACATGCAATATCTAATATAGAATTTTCGAAACCCATCAATGAATATACACTATAAGCCTGCCTATGGTATCATGATTGCCTTTGTTTATGATTGATTTTGTTTATGTAGGAGAATGCACACTGTGGAATACCAGGCAATGAGAAATATGATGAACTGACAAAGCAGGCTGCAAGCATTTGGACAAAAATAGACTTTCAGCTCTCTTATACGGAATATGGACACCTCATCCATAAAAGGGCACTTGACTCTTGCCAAAAAGAATGGACACAGAGCTCGTGATACAAAGGACACAACTATGTCTATATAACGACAGTTCACACTGGGCATAACGTCACCGTCATGTCAAGGTGTATTCACTCTGTCACATCAATTCACTTATCCCAATACCCAACTGTAAAAGTGAGGCTATGAGTTACCATCTGTGATGTAAAAAGTCATAGTTCGTCATCGGAATTGATGAAACAACAACACTAAATTTTATTGACAAAACAAACTTTATACTGTATATTTTTGGTCAATTTAGTGTGGTAAAATGCTGACACCCATTTGCATATGTACATACAGACACATACATACATATGTATAACACAATAAATAGAGCCAGTTTGCTTTATTCAGTACAATTTTCCCCCTTACATTGTTAATAATGTCACAAACAACTTCGTTTTTTTCCTTCATCTGTGCTGACTTTTTTATTTGAAATGTTTATGAATGACATTCCTTCATCAATTTATAATCTTATTTATAAACATTGTTTGTTTCAGACATTTTTGTTACTATAGTATAAAACCTAAAATCTTTTCGTTTTGATCTGACCTCGATTTAGAAAGAACACTCGGTGGAAAAATCTCTAAATCGTCATGAAACATTTGTAGTTTACCACTAAAACAAAGTACAATAATAAAATGGAGATTAATAGAAACATCAGCGTGTAAACCGTGTAATCGTCGACTATAACATGAATATCACGTGAGGAAAATAGGTTTAGATTAGTTTAGTTACTTATCATCCATTGCATCATATACATGATATAGAAATCGTCATATACCTGTTCAGCATTAGCGCTGTACATATTTACAAATTATATAATATAAATACAAAATTAAGTTTACCTTATATTAAAAAAAGAGACAATTAGCTACTGCACTAGTCAGATAAAGTAATCAATCTTTGACATATGAACTGTTCACTTAGAAATACAAACAAGGTATAAATTTTATAGCATGGCATTTAGTAGAAATACAGAGATATGTTAATAGTTTAGTGATAGAAAATATTCTTGTATTTCGTAAAACATTTATTTAATAGGTGGTTTTTTAATTCTAGTTTTAATTTTTCATCTTCTATTTGCTTTATGTAAACAGACAAGGCACTGTAAAGTTTTACTCCATGGTGGCTCACTTGCTTTGGAGTTTTTGTTTTTCTCGCTCTTTCTACATGCGGATTCTCACTGATGTGTGTATTGTAGTTGTGAAAATCTGAATTTAGATGGAAACTAGTCAAGTGTGTTCTAATATGAATTATACTTTTATATATGTACAGAGATGGTACTGTAAGTATTCCTAACTGGGAGAATAAAGCTCTGCAGTGTGTTTGAGGAGGTCTGTGTGTCATGATTCTATTAGCCCTTTTCTGTAATTTAAAGATGTCAGTCAAGTGAGATTTTGTTTCCCCCAGAACATTAATCCACACGATACAACTGAGTGGAAGTAAGCAAAATACACTGATCTTGTACATTCTTCGCTACAGGCTCTGGTTGTTATTGTCAATGCAAAACATGCACAATTGAATTTATGTGATATGTATGTATGTCACATGATCCGTCCAGTTCAAGTTCTGATCTATACGGGTGCCCAAGAATTTTGTTGTCATTGTTTCCTCTATGTCTTAGGCACCCAAATATAAATGGAAGTCTTCTTTCTCATTGACCTTACTGTACTTTTATTTAGACAAGTGTTAACTTGTTTGCCTGGAATCATTTTTTAAGATGAACATTCCCAGTTGTAGGTTTGTAAGATTGTAAGGATTTGCTGTCATCACTTATAATTATACTTCTGTCATCTGCAAATAACATAATTTTAGATGAGCTGGTTGGACTTTTAATATCATTTATATAAATCAAGAATATTAAGGGGCCAAGAATATTACCTTGTGGGAAGCCTGCTTCCACTTTCTTGGCACCCGATACCAACATTATTTTTTTGTTTATTATGGGAAGATATGATTTCTACCACTTGTGTTCTGTCTTGGAGGTATGACTCAAATAACGTCCTTCCAATTCCCCTTACACCTATTGCCTCTAATTTTTCAAGGAGAATTTCATAGTTTTGTGTATCAAAGGCTTTTGAGAGATCAAGATTGATTCCTATTACTTTTTTTTATTGTTTAAATTTCTCACAATTTCTACTGTATAGGCCAGCATAGCTGTTCCAGTACTGCACCCTGTGCGGAAACCATGTTGGTTACAATTTAAAAGACCAAAGGTGTTGAGGTAGCTTAAGAGCCTGATGTTTTCCAAGTTTTTCAAACATTTTTGAAAAAGATTAAAGTAAGGATATAGGTCTTTAGTTTTCTATTTTACAAGCATAGGCAGTTTTGAAAAGTGGTCTAACTTTAGAAATTTTCAGTCTCTGTGGGAAGACTCCTTCGCTGAGTGATAAATTAGCAATGTGTACCAGTTGTTCCAAAATCTGTAAGACCACTTCTTTTGTTAGTGATACTGGTGATACTGGCACTTCCCACCCCCATGAACCACAGACATTGCCGAGGTGGGGTGGCTTGCGTGCCTCAACGATGCAGATAGCCGTACCGTAGGTGCAACCACAGCGGAGGGGTATCTGTGGAGAGGCCAGACAAACGTGTGGTTCCTGAAGAGGGGCAGCAGCCTTTTCAGTAGTTACAGGGGCAACAGTCTGGATGATTGACTGAGCTGGCCTTGTAACATCAGCTAATGTGGCAGTTACTGCAAACGGCTGAAAGCAAGGGGAAACTACAGCCGTTACTTCTCCGAGGACATGCAGCTCTACTGTATGAAAATATGATGGAATCCTCTCGGGTAAAATATTCCGGAGGTAAAATGTTAGACCCCTTAATCGAGTAGGAAAATTAGAAAATTTACAAAGGGAAATGGATAGGTTGAAGTTAGATATAGTGGGGATTAGTGAAGTTCGGTGGCAGGATGAACAGGATTTCTAGTCAGGTGAGTACCGGATTATAAATACAAACTCAGTTGGGGGTATCACAGGAGTAGGACTGATAGTGAATAAGAAAATAGAAATGCGGGTAAACTACTATGGGCAGCACAGTGATCGCATTATCATTGTCAAGATAGATACGAAGCCAACACCGACAACAGTAGTACAGGTTTATATGCCAACTAGCTCTGCCGATGATGAGGAGATCAAAGAAATATATGAAGAGCTAAAGGAAATAATTCAGACATTTAAGGGAGAGGAAAAGTTACTTGTGATGGGAGGGAAAAATAGTAGGTGAATATGGACTGGGCAGAAGGAATGAAAGAGGAAGTCGCCTGGTAGAATTTTGCATGGAACATGATTTAATCGTAACAAACACGTGGTTTAAGAATCACAAAAGAAGGTTGTATACGTGGAAGAGACCAGGAGACACCAGAAGGTATCAGATAGATTTTATAATGGTAAAACATAGATTCCGAAACCAGGTGATAAACTGTAAGACATACCCAGGGGCAGATATAGACTCTGACCATAACTTATTGGTCATGAGCTGTAGGCTCAAACTGAAAAAACTGCAGAAAGGTAGGAAAATAAGGAGATGGGACCTGGATAAACTGAAGGAACCCAATGTTATTGAGAATTTCAGAGGTAGCTTTAGGCAACAATTGACAGAAATGGGGGGAAATAAAACAGTAGACGAGGAATGGGTAGCATTGAGAGATGAAATAGTGAAGGTAGCAGAGGACAAAATAGGTAGAAAGGCAAGACCTACAAAAAATCCTTGGACATCATAGGAAATACTAAATTTAAAGGAGAAAATATAAAAATGCAGTAAATGAAACAGGCAAAATGGAGTACAGACGTCTAAGAAATGAGATTGACAGGAAGTGCAAAATGGCTAAGCAGGAGTAGCTAGAAGGCAAATGCAAATCTGCAGAAGAATGTATAAATAGGGAAAAATAGATACAGCCTAAAGGAAAATAAAAGAAACATTTGGAGATAAGAAAAAGAAGCTCTATGAATATCAAGGACTCTGATGGAAAACCAGTTCTCAGCAAAGAAGGGAAAGCTGAAAGATGGAAAGAGTACATAGAGCAGCTTTACAAAGGAAATAAACTTACAGACGATGTTGTAGGAAGGGAAGAGGACGTATATCAAGATGAAATAGGAGATACTATACTGAGAGATGAATTTGACAGAGCACTGAAAGACCTAGGTCGGAACAAGGCCCCAGGAGTAGATGACATACCCTCAGAACTACTATAGTTGCTGGGAGAGCCAACCATGACAAAAGTATTTGAACTGGTGGGTAAGATGTATGAGACAGGCGAAATGCCCGCAGACTTTAAGAAAAATGTAATAATCCCCATTCCAAAGAAATCAGGCGCAGACAGGTGTGAAAATTACAGGACCATCAGTTTGATAAGTCATTGCTGCAAAATTTTAACACTAATTATCTACAGGAGAATGGAAAAGCTGGTAGAAGCTGACCTCGGGGAAGATCAGTTTGGATTCAGGAGGAACGTAGGAACCCAGGAGGCAATACTCACTTTACGTCTTATCTTAGAAGATAGATTAAGGAAAGACAAACCTACATTTTTAGCTGTTGTAGATTTGGAGAAAGCTTTTGACAATGTTGACTGGAATACACTCTTTCAAATTCTGAAGACATCAGGGATAAAATACAGGGAAAGGAGAGTTATTTACTACTTGTACAAAAGCCAGACCACAGTTATTAGACTCGAAGGGCCTGAAAGGGAAGCATCAGTTGGGAAGGTAGTAAGAAAGGGTTGTAGCCTTTCGGCGATGCTATTCAATTTATACATCGAGCAGGCGGTGAAGGAAAGCAAGGAAAAATTTGGAATAGGGATTAAAGTTCAGGGGAAGGAAATAAAAACATTGCGTTTTGCTGATGACATTGTAATTCTGTCAGAGACAGCAAAGGACCTGGAAGAGCAGTTGAATGGAATGGACACTGTGTTGAAGAGAGCGTATAAAATGAACATTAACAAGAGCAAAACAAAGATAATGGAATGCAGTCTTAGAAAATCAGGCGATGCTGAAGGAATTAGATTAGGTAACGAAACAATGAAGGTGGTAGATGAGTTTTGTTACTTGGGTAGTAAAATAACATGCGATGGTCGCAGTACAGAGGATATAAAATGCAGAATGGCAATGGGAAGAAAAGCATTTTTGAAAAAGAGAAATTTGCTAACATCGAATATAAATTTCAGTGTATGGAAGTCTTTTCTGAAGGCATTTGTGTGGAGTGTTGCCTTGTACGGGAGTGAAACATGGACGTTAAGCAGTGCGGACAGGAAGAGGATAGAGGCTTTTGAAATGTGGTGCTACAGAAGAATGCTGAAGATTAGGTGAGTAGATCGCATAACTAATGAAGAGGTACTGAACAGAATTGGCGAGTAAAGGAGTTTTTGGCATGCCCTGACTAAAAGAAGGGATCGCTTGGTAGGACACATTCTTAGACATCGAGGAATGCTAAATTTAGCATTGAAGGGAAGTGTGTGGGGTAAAATTCGCAGAGGGAGACCAAGAGACATGTATAGTAAGCAGATTCAAGTGGATGTGGGTTGTCGATCTTATGAGAAGATGAGAAGGCTTGCTCAGGATAGAGTAGGGTGGAGAGCTGCATCAAACCAGTCGCCGGACTGAAGACCATAACAACAACTGGCACTTCATCCATTCCGCAGACATTTTTGTTTTAAGGCTATTGATTACTTTTAGCATTTCTTGCTCATTTGTGGGATCCAATTTCATACTACTAACTGTTGTTGGTGCTGTTATTTTCTCTTGTTTACTTACATTTATGTTTATTTTTGCAGGTACTCTTAGAAAGTAATTATTAATGCAATTAGGCATATTTTCCTTCTTTATTTTAATGTTATTATTAGTTTTAAGTACAATATCCTGTTATCTACATCTTTTGCCTTTTTCCCTTTTGACATTTTCCCATGTAGTTTTTGGCTTATTATCCGACTTTGAACTATCACAGCTGCCTGACCCTGAGTTGAATGACTTTCAACATAAGCAGTGTGATAGTTACTTTGTAGATGCTTACTAATCCACCAGTTAGTTAATTCCAAGCTGACAGTTCTTCTATATGAAGATTGAAATTCAACTATTAAAACTTCCTTTCATGTTTACAATATGAAAGTCTTGAAACAATGAGGTCCAGCAATAGGTGTGCCTCTAAGCACTTTTAGTCATTAATTAATTACCAAATGAATTTGTCAATTATCTATGTACTTTGTAAAATAAACCACTTGTTTATACATTTAACTCCATATTTATTTATATTCAAGGAGTTATTCCATCAATTAGTAAATAGGAATATAACACAAATATCTTGACAGACATCAGCCACAGGATACAAACCAAAATCAACAACTCTTTTCTTCTTAGCAACTGTCAAAGCACACACTTTCTCCAATGAACTTCAATATATATCTTTAACTGGGCAGACATAATATCTGAGGCCACTGGCTGCTGCCACCACCACCAGAATCTGAAACAAACAGATTTTGGCGGCAGCTGCTGTTCCTATCATGCCTAATCCATTCCTAAAATAATTTGATAACTATTTTGGAATCTCAAGGTTTTGGAGAAGAGAGGGAAGTGGCTTTTATCACTACACCCTTCTTTATTAATCTGTCATTTGAAAGTCCTTTTGCTACAATGATCACCCTTATATATATATATATATATATATATATATATATATATATATATATATATATATAGAAAAGAGATGACTTACCAAAAGGACCGGCTCGTCGAGTGAAACAAATAAAATCACACACAAACACACATACAAGCTTTCGCTACCACTGGCAGCTTCTTCAGGAAAAAGAGGAAAAAAGGGGAGGAAAAGGGAAGGATATGGGTTTTAAGGAAGTGGAAAAGGAGTCATTCCAATCCCAGGAGTGGAAGGACTTACCTTAGGGGAAAAAAAGGAAGGTAAACAAATACACACACACTCAGACATATCGAAACGCAAACACACCTAGACAGACATTTGTGAAAAGCAAAGAAGTTGGACAGAGATACCAATTGAGGCAGAGGCTCTGTCCACAGAACCAAGGCAAAGATGCTAAAGATAGTGGGTGGGAATTTGAGTTAGCGGAGATTGAGACCAGGTGGGCAACGGGAGGAGAGAATAAGCTGAAGGGCAAGTTCCCATCTCCGGAGTTCTGAAAGGTTGGTGTCGGTGGGAAGTATCCAGATAACCCGGACGGTGTAACACTGCGCCAAGATGTGCTGGCCGTGCACCAAGGCATGTTTAGCCACAGGGTGATCCTCATTACCAACAAACACTGTCTGCCTGTGACCGTTCATGCGAATGGACAGTTTGTTGCTGGTCATTCCCACATAGAACGCTTCACAGTGCAGGCATGTTAGTTGGTAAATCACGTGGGTGCTATCGCAAGTGGCTCTGCCCTTGATCGTGTACACCTTCCGGGTTACTGGACTGGAGTAAGTGGTGGTAGAAGGGTGCATAGGGCAGGTTTTACAACGGGGGCAGTTGCATGGGTAGGAGCCAGAGGGTAGGGAAGGTGGTTTGGGGGTTTCATAGGGATGGACTAGGAGGTTACGAAGGTTAGGTGGGCGGCAGAAAGACACTCTCGGAGGAGTGGGGAGGATGTCATTAACGATGGATCTCATTTCGGGGCAGGATTTAAGGAAGTCGTATCCCTGCTGGAGAGCCACATTCAGAGTCCGCTCCAGTCCCGGAAAGTATCTGGTGACAAAAGGGGCACTTCTGGGATTCTTCGGTGGAAGGTTCTGGATTTGGAGGAATGAGTAGGTGGCTCTGGTAATTTGCTTCTGAACCAGATCAGGAGGATAGCTGCGGGATGTGAAAGCTGTTATTAGGTTATTGGTGTACTGGTTCAGGGATTCGGGACTGGAGCAGACTCTTTTGGCACGAAGACCTAAGCTGTAGGGAAGGGAACGTTTGATATGGAATGGATGGCAGCTGTCATATATATGTAGTTGGTTACATATTCCTTAAAATTTGGGTTAGTACAATTTTTTAATTCAGAAGTAAGTCTTCTCAAAGACTTGGATGACTGCTTAATACTGGGTGTGATCAATGAATTTGAGTCTTTCTGAGAAACACATTTCAAAATTTAACATGATAAGGGAAGAAAAACCATTATAAGCCATATCTTTATTTGTGTGAGGCACTACAACTACCCAAGATGGATTTGCCATTGTGACAGCAAACTGTTTGCAGTTTTCTGTAGAGAAAATTCTTTTATCCATATGATGTACAGTGTTTGTGTTTGTTGGAAGTGAGTGAACTTTAATGATAAGAGCATTGTGATCAGATGTTCCTAGGTTAATATCCACAGCTTCTGTATCTGTGGTATCTATGTGTGAAAATATATTATCTATAAGAATTTTCGGTTTTTGTTACATTTTTTGGACTGTTTACAATACAGTCATCAGAAACATGATACAAATCACAAACTTTGTTCATAGCAGAAAAATTAAGGTGTCCTAGTTTTTCATGCCATATTTTAATGTCATCTTCTTGTTTCTCTGTCAAAAGAGCTTGTTCTTTCTCCTGTTTCATGTCAATTAAAATACAAACCATTCTCATCTTTATATCTTTCCAAAACAACTTGAGAATCTTTCATTACTTGCACCTTTTTATCATCAGAAATCACTATTGCGCCATTTTGTGTTGCTGCATGAACTGAGAACAAATCTTTTCTCAGCTTGGGAGTAAAAAGAACCTCTTCCACAATCACTGTGTCTGATTCTACATTACCTATTTTGTTAGCTATAATGAAACCATTCTCAGTGGACACATTTATTTGCACATCTTCTATTTTCTTCGGATGTCATTATTCTTTCTTCATGTGACATATGCCCTGTTCATCACTGTCTGCTGCAAACAAAGTGTCAATATTCTCTTCTGAAAATTTATTTATGTTTCTTTCTGAAAAATTGGCTTCTGCTGCTAGCATGACAGCTTTTTCATTTATCTTCTTGTTTTCTGTAATGTGCTGATCTTTGAATTTGCATCTTTCACTCTGATCATTGTTCTTTTTACAATATATGCTATTTTCTCTATTTGGTATAGGCTTATACAGACAATCTTTAACAAGATGATTCTTTCTGTTGCAATAGTCACATTTCGTCTTCTTTTTATTTCAGTTATTTTCCGTTTTGTTTCCTCTGGTAAAAGACTTTCCTTGCATTTTCTTCTTCTAAGTTATTTTGAATGCCACTGTTTCTTCTGTATTCTCCTCTTTGTGAAAGTTTTCTTCTTCTTTCATAAGTCTAGCAATTAATTTGTCCATGGCCCTTTCATCAACAGGAGCAGAATCCCATGCTGCCTAAAAATACTTGTATTTTTCTGGCAACACTGTCATTATTTTGTTCATGATCATAAAATCAGATATCTGGCTTGTTGTTTCTATTTTGTTCAACTGAAACACAATATTCTGTAAATCTCCAATATTAGTGACAATATCCTTGCCTTTATCAAATCTAAAATTGTAAAATTCTTGAAGCAATGCCTGAGACCTCTGCACAGTATCTCTCTTGAACATCTTTTCCAGTTTTTCATATATAAATCAGATGCATCATAAGTAATCACTTGTGTCTTGATACTGTTGTCCAAAGTCTTCATGATAATGTACTTTGCTCTGGAGTCTTTAATGTTCTGTTTCTTTTTCATTTCTGCATCTTCACCACAGCATTCTAGTGTCTGCACCACTTACCACTTACCATATGTCTTTTGCTCCACACAAGATTTTTACTGCAGCATTCCACAGCGAATACATTGAAGAATCTTTAAGCACTTGTATTCCACTAGTTTCATCCAATTCTTGCTGATGCATCTTTGCCTTTATTGAGGAATAACTTTCAGAATGTTTTATAAGACTAACCTTCACAGAAACACACCACCACATACTATACAGTCACTGGCACACTTTTTGTTTTAGTTCCCTGGGCCCATAACGGGCTTCAGTCAGATAGTGTAGTGATGCGCCGTCTTGCTTGAAGTAAACATTTCGTTCTCCATCGTCATCAATCTGTGGTATCAAAAATTGTTGCAACATATCCAGGTACACACTCCCATTGATGGTTCATTCTTGGAAAATAAAAAGGGCCGTACATTTTCTTCATGCTCAATGTACAAAAAACGTTCTCCTTAGGGCTATCATGAGCATGTGGCAGTGTTTCATGTGGACTTTCACTGCTCCACATTCCTACAGTTAGTATATTAACCTTGCTTCTTAAGTGAAAAGTTGACTCGTCAGAAAAGATTATGTTGTCCAAGAAATATTCATCATCATCCACTCCGTCTAACATATCTGCACATAGTTCTTCAGGGCAATATTATCAGTGTCTTTAATTGCTTGTAAAAGCGACAATCTGTATGATTTCAGATGCAAACGTTTTCTCAACACACGCCAAACTGTTGTATGTGAGACTTGCAGTTCACGAGATGCACGCCGGGTCGATTTCATAGTGCTGTTGACAAAACTCTGTCTCACTTGCTCAACGACTTCGTCAGATGTGCTTGGACAACCTGGTACTTTCTTATGACTTGCTGATCACCCCGTTCCTACAAAGTATTTATGCCACTCGTAAATTGTAGGCCTACTAGAGGGATCTTTAGCATAATTGGCACGAAATTTACACTGAACTGTTCTAAATGTTCAAATTTTTGTACATCTATCGGACCAAACTGCATGGTCATCATTCCTTAGCTTACAAACTACTTGAACTAAGGTAAACTAGCCTAAGGACAACACACACACCCATGCCCCAGGAAGGGCTCGAACCTCCGACAGCGAGCAACCGCACGCTCCGCAGCGAGGCGCCTTAGACCTCACTGAACTGTTGTCGCCGACTTTGATTCTTCAAACCAAACACACAGCTAGCATACTCGGGTCCAGTGGAGGCAGCCATCTTTAATGTAACTGCCACTAGCGCTTGTCGTGGCGTAATTCTGCACTAGCGAAATACGCGAGTCAAAACTCGATGTGTTTTCCTTTGAAAAACCACTAAAACCATCTCTGTACCTCTTTTTAATAAATATATATTAATTTTCGAATCGTAAAGTCCCTTTTGAAACACCCTGTATTATACTCATAGGAACTACCTACTAGGAGAGTCAAAACGCCATAAATATAAAATGTAATTTTATAAATGACAACAACCAATTACTCTCCATATTCCCTCTTCTTTCTGTTGCAACACTGCTCCAGTTGCAAAATCAGAAGCATCAACAAATAGAGCAAGTTCATTGTTTATATCTGAATATGTAAAAATCCATTTTGCATTTTTCAAGCTGTTTTATTGCGTCCTCTGTCCACAAAATTTTTCTTTTGTCTTTTTTCTTGGTGTTCTTTAAATAATCATTTAGAACAGTTTGATGATCTGCAGTATGTTCCAAATGTCAGGGTAATTTTGGTAATTTGAAATTAGTAATAACTTCTACTGATTCTGTATCTGGCTTTGTACCTGTTGAAGTAATTACATGGCCTAAAAACTTAATTTCTTGAACTCCAAAGACTGATTTTGCAATGTTAATTCTTAAACCAAATTTGTTCAGTTGCTGAAATAAGAGATTTAAATGCTGAGTATGTTCTTCTGGAGAGGTACAAGCAATCAGTACATCATCTAAATAAGCAAAACAGAAATGTAAATCTCTTAAAAGTTAATTAATAAATCTTTGAAAGGGACTTGGCGCATTCCTGAGGATGAATGGCTTGAAATTAAATTCACACAATCCAAAGGGTGTAATTACAGCACTCTTTTCCTTATCACTTACAGCTAGAGGAATCTAATAGTAGGCTTTTAGAAGATCAACTTTGGCAACCAGAATGGAATTTACATAATTTATCTGAGGAACAGTATAGCAGCCAGAAAGAGTTCTGTTATTAAGACGTCAGTAGGCTCCACAAACGTGCCACTGTCCATCAGCCTTCTTAACCATATGCACAGGACTTGCGTACTGTGATTTATAAGTGCGAATTGTATTATGATTCATTAGAAATTGAAAGTCTTGTTTAGCTAATTTCAGTTTAT
The DNA here is from genome assembly GCA_026315105.1 of Locusta migratoria. Lineage (NCBI taxonomy): Eukaryota > Metazoa > Arthropoda > Insecta > Orthoptera > Acrididae > Locusta > Locusta migratoria. The sequence goes on along the minus strand of CM048746.1, from coordinate 226,409,336 downwards.
GTGGAGCCTTTTGAGTACACAGTAGGGCCATTGCTTGTTGTAATATAATGTCTAACATCATGCTTAATTTCTCCAGGAGTACGGGTAGGTTTTGTTAGTTCAGGACATTTTTGAAGTATTTCAAAATATTTACAGTTATCATTTAGTTAACTAACGGAATCAAACACATCTACTGCACACTGAAGTGCAGATACATGTAACTGAGTATTTGTGTCAATTAATAATCGTCTTGTTTAGGTCTATTAATAAACCAAATTGGTGAAGGAAGTCAACACTGATTATACATTTTGTAGTATTAGCTATAACGAAAGGCCATTTAAAACTACGTTTTAACCCTAAGTCAAGATTTAATAATTTTGATCCATAAGTTTTAATTTCATATCCATTTGCAGCATAAAGTTTATAATCTGTTTCCTTCATTTTATCCTTGGGACGCGCTGGTATAACGGAAACAGCAGCTCCGCTGTCAACCAGAAAAATAAACCCTAACGTTTTATCTTTCACAAATAATCGATATTGGCGGTCTGATATAATCGATGCAGCAGAACACTCGACCGCTACTGTGTCTGCCGATTTGAGTTTCCCACACTTTTCCATTTGCAAGGTTGGACACACTTCTCAAGTCGGCAATTTGCACTAAAACGAAAACGATAGTAACAGTACTTACCTGAACTGTTGTATCTCGGCTTGCTGCGACGTCTGTTATGGGGTTGTCGCGATTTGTGCTGTCGTTCACGAGATCTGGATCTCCAGATATCATTTTCAAAATCTTTGACTCTTCCTCGAATCTCTTTCGCCGGTATAGAAGAATCAAACACCACAGGGGAAATTTCTGTTAAAGTAGATTGAAGTTATTGTGTGCTTTGCTTGTCCATCATCCGATCCGTTATTTGTGTTAGTTTGTCTACATTTTCTTCTGAAATTATTAAAATGTTTCGGATGCCAGCAGGTAATTTGTCGAGCTGAAGGGTCTTCAAAATTTTATTGGAAACATTTGCTCCACCATAACCTTTCATTTTCCAAAGTAATTGACTGGATTTCAGGTCACCAATTTCTAATTCACTAACTAGTTTCTTGATTTGACGTTCTTCACTCTCCTTAAAAATCATTCATAGTCTTTCGTTAGCTAATGAATATTTGTTGCTTTCGTCACTAGTCACCAGATCCCTTATATTCTCGACGAAACGAGGCTCTAATTGTGCTAGCAAGTAATTGAATTTAGTTGCTTCAGTCTGGATTCCCACGATAGTGAATTGTGCTTCAGCGTGACAAAACCATATAACAGGCTTTTCAGTCCAAAACACAGGAAGTTTTATGGTAACTTCATGGTTCATACTTCGGTTTCCAGCATTACTGACTCTTTCCGTCATATTTATTTTTATTTATTATTATTATTTTTTCTTATCACCTTGGAGTCACCACTTGTATGGTAGTTAAAATAAACACAAAACTCGTGTGCCTAATTTTTTTTTTTTTTTTTTTTTTTTTTTTTTTTTTTTTTTTTTTTTTTTTTTTGAAAATTCACATCTCACAAATTACTACACACACAAACATAAAACAGTTGATTACTGGAACACTTACATTCTGTCTAGCATGGAACATAAATAAACACAAAGAATAATTAATAATTTACAGCACTGTACGTAACACAAATAACTGTTATTTGGAATTCTGTAGGTTTTGAACTTATACCAAGCGTACACTATACTCGTTTTACTAACGTAACTAATGTTGTTTCCTAATGTTTCTGCCTGACACACACTTGGAAATCGGTACATATTCGATTATAAACAGCCATCTGTTTGTGAAAAGCAGAATTTAAATGTCACTTGCAGGTTACTCATTTCAGCCGCAGTGATTTCAACTTTCTTCTTAGGTTCCTACCTTAATAGAAACTCGGAAATCGCAACATATTCCGAGAGAGCGCCAGCAAAGTCTTCGTGAGAAGGAAGAATGTAAATAGCATTTGTTTCAGTTGCACAAATTTAACCTGTACTGTTAGGTTCCTGCATAAAGAGACACTTGGATATCGCAAAGTATTCGAAAAAACTGTCGAATACTGTATAGCAGATTGTAATACATTCAGATTATGGTCCCAGATTCTGTTACGAAAGAAAATATATTTCAGTTCTCACAGGACTCGAACAAAAAATTTTCCTTATTGTAATTACGACCTAATTCATATAACCACAAGACCAGACCATTATCATATCTGATTTCTATTCATATGTCTTGCTCCTGGATTCATTGTTATTGCCCCATTGACAGATATTTGTTCTTCACTGACATTTAATAAAATAAGGTGAAGCATCTGTTATAAGTCTTCAATGTACTATCGCCTTAAAATGGCATATTGTTATGATTTGCATTTCACATGTCATCTGCAAAGCAGAGACCGCAAACACTACTGCTCCAAGTGACCACAGATACAATACGACGGATCTTCTGGCACTCATATTCCGGTACTCTTGGTATGTTGCGTCCATTCACTTTTTCGGTGTTACACTCTGTCATACATGAGCGACAAAAGCGCTATCAGCTTCAAGCGACAAAATATAACCACTTGTATAGTTACGAGAGTGTCCCAGATGAGCTGCACCTGATGAACTGCTTGTCGCCCGTGACAAGTGGTGACGTTGGAATTCAAATGCGTTTTAATCTTGTCGCTGTCGCACACGTGACAAAGTGTCAAGTTCGTCGATAATCGTCTGCTTGTCGAATTTATAAAAGATGTCGCAAGAATTCTGCGAGCTAATAATTCCTGAAGTTTATGAAACTGCAATTCTTTTTGAAATAACAGAATATAAATTTGCAGTTGTACATGTAATTAAGAATTTTGATAGGGATAATAAGTGTCCAAAAATAACTATCTCATAAATTTACGACTGAAGTTAAATTTTTAAAATGTTTCTAATAAAACAGTCTTTTGTTTTTATTCTGAGAGGTAGTCTGATTTACACAATGATGAACGTATTTTGAACAATTACATTTGTATGCTTTTTAAGCATTTGCAGTAACAACGATCTTACTTCAGAGAGAGATAAAACTAGGATGTCACACAAGATGTTTGTAAAATTATGTTTCTGAATCAAATATCTGGATATAATGTTTCTGTAGGAATTTGATTTGTTTGGTAGGCCTTCAGTGGTAAACGTGTGTTTGCAGTAAAGATGAATATATTGGTATTACCTTAATAAAAATTAGCAACTTGCTAGCCCACATCACTATCCCTATGCAATGTCCACTGCTAGCAATTCCGCCCATAATTAAATGATTTAATGTCGTCTTACAATAAGACTGTTCTGTACTTATTCAGTGGTTGATGGTTTGCAGTCACAAACGAAAAACTCTGAAGTATCTGTACTCGTCGTTGTAGTTGGCTGCTGATCTTCACTGTTTGGTTTTGTATTTGAAGTTATGTATGAAATAGTCCACGAACATTCTTCATTTTGTAAATTTAATGCAGAGCACTCTACATCTTATTTCCTAAAGTAAATAAATTTTTATTGCCTTACTCTGGACCAATTATTATTCTATGGTTTACTGGTGCCTAATTTTAGAAACAGCTGATCAGTTCTAGCTGCCATCTAGTAGTGAGAACTCGTCGCTCTTGTAGGACCAACGAGCTTAAATTTCATAGAGATGCTAACACACGAGCTACTGCGCTCTGTTTAAACTAGGCCGCCATATTTTTGGTGGTCAGTACACTCAACGAGCTTAAATTTTATAGAGTGCCATGTTTGAGGCAAATTGAACTAGCGTCCACCATGTCATTTGGGGTATCAGCTGACAGCTGGTACACACAACGAATAGAGAATTTTACCTATTTACAGTTCCACATTTTAAATAAAGATTGACTATTGTATACGGATGTGCTTCAAGTTCTGTCAACTTTCTCGAAGCTGCGAATTGACGATCCAGGTAGTAAATGCCCTAAAAATGCGATAATGGAATTTCACCAACCTATTAGTATTACAGTTCCAGTTCGAAGTATAACAGTTAGCCGAGGTTTACAATAACAACGAAAGTGCCAGTATGAAAATATCTGCGTTGTTTATAATGCAAATACGTGGCCTAAACTAGCTGCAAAACGAACAGTGATCAGTAATTGTTATGACGAACTGACCATAGATTTGCGCCTGCTGTTAATGTGTTGTAACAACTTATCTCGTGCTTACTAAACATATTCAGTCTACAAACTTGTAAAATTGCTATTAAAGGGCTTGGTTATAAACTTTGGTGGACGAAATTTGAGTACAAAGACGAAAGTGACAACAGAATATTGCAACAAAAATGCGCCTAGGTCAGTTGCCACAAAAGCATTCCACGTTGAAATAACATATCATTAATAACTTTTGTTGTAGCCACACTGAAATAAGTACAGATTTGTTGCAAGGAACACAGACATGGACAAGTGAAAAATTCTGGCATTCACTACTGCTTCTATACTTTGCACTCGTTTCTTGTCAACTGTGCTTGATCAAGTTTTATCAACAAAAATGAAAATATTTTTAAAGAGGGTGTAGACAATCAAAAGTGTAGTTTCATCAATGACAGGGGCAACAGAAGAAGAAATATCTCAGAAACATATTAACACCAGGTAGAAAACTAAGCATTTTTATGGTGTGAACTTCAAGGGAATTGTAGGATAGGTCATCTGAAGCTTCACTCTTGGGGCAGCTGAGTGCCATTAGTCAGGAATTTAGTTTGAGCATAGACAGACTGAGAGCAAACAAGGCAAAACATTTGGTGTTCTTATATGCAGTACTTGTTTTATCACTTCGATTTGTCTATGTAAATGTTGAACACACTTTAGGCATATCTCAGCAGCAAAACTGTACAGGCAATACACACTAAATTCACTATATCTCTACACTTATAAGACGCATTTGATGTATGTCTGTCTGTCTGTTCTCTTATAACTCAAGATCAAGACAACCAAATAACATGAAATTTGGTACATGTACACAAAATTACATTTGGGAGGATCTTAAACAGGTTTCATTCCATTTTTTGGAAAACCAACTGGAAAATTTGAGAAAAAGTGAAAATGTGTTTTCAATGTGTCTGTGTAAATCTATATCTTCACACCGATCTTGAAGAAATTTTTCACAATTGACCTTCAAAACAAGAGGAAGGGCACTGTCTACATAAAATTTCGTTCAGTGAATGGTGGAGAGTACTTATGGATTTCGCCAAAATCCAGTTTTGCTCCAATCTTGATGAAAAGTTGTATGTGGCCAGCACCAGAGTGGGCGAAGACGAAAATCTTTTTGTACATACTCCAAATGGAAATGCCAAAAATTTTGTTTATCACATTGCTTTAAAATAAATGTACCCTTTTATTACATGTAAATAAACGGTTTTGCACACTTCTACAGAAAACCTTATTTTAAACCCAGGCAAAGCCGGGTTCTTGCAGCTAGTACTAAATAAAACATTTTAAGAAGCTCGTTGAGTACACTTGATGTTGTTGTTGGATGTTTAGAGGGGACTAAATGACTCGGTTATCAGTCCCAGTACACTTGGGAGTAGTCTGTCTACCGTATGTTGTTGATGGGCTTGTATTGTATTGTATTTAGTGTGTTTTGTCTGTGCAATTTTTGCTGCTGAAATATGCCTAAAGCATGTTCAGCATTTAAATGCGCAAATAGAAGTGATAAAATGATAAGTACTTTGTACAATAACATCAAATGTTTTGTCCTGTTTGATCTCAGTCTGTCTTTACTCAGACACAATTCCCGAGTAATATCTCTTAGCTGCCCCAATAGTGAAGCTTCAGATGACCTATCCTGCAATTCCCTTGAAGTACACACCATTAAAAAATGTCAGTTTTCTACCTAATGTAGATATTTCTTCTTTTGTTACTCCTGTGGTTGTCGAAACCACCCTTTGAGTGTCTATGCCTTCTTTAAAATTATTTTCATTTGTTGTTGACAATATTTGATAAAGCATGGTTTCCATGTAACCCATGCAAAGTCTGGCAGCAGTTCTGACAGCTAGAATTTTTTCACTTGTATATGTCTGTGTTCATTGCAACAAATATGTACATATTTCAATGTGGTAACAACGAAAGTTATTAATGATACGTTATTTCGGTGTGGAATGCTTTTGTGGCAGATGGCCCAGGCGTATTTTTTTATTATTTTATTTTATTTATTTTGCAATATTTTGTTATCACTTTCGTGTTTCTGCTCTAATTCCACGTACCAAACTTTACTTGTTTCATCACGGCAACAAGGAAAGTTATTAACAACACCTTATTTCCACATGGAATGCTTTTGTGGCAGATGAACTAGGCTCATTTTAAAAAATGTTCAAATGTTTGTAATCCTATTGGACTCAATGACTTAGGTTATCAGTCCCCAGACTTACAAACTACTTAAACTAAGGGTGACAAATACACCCATGCCCGAGGAAGGACTCGAACCTCTAACGAGGAACGGCTGCACACACCCCAGCAAGGTGCCTTGGTGTGCTCGGCTATTCCGCCGTGACCTCATTTCAAATTTCAGTAGTTTCCTGTCACTTTCGTCTTTGTACTCAATTTTCGTCCACCAAAGTTTATAACCAAACCCTTTAACAGCAATTTTACAAGTTTGCAGACTTAATAGATTAGTAAACACAAGATAAGGATATACTAGACTTTTATTAGTTTGTTACAACACATGAAAAGCAGATGCAAATTAATGGTCATGATTGTTCGCCATAACAGTTAGGATACTGTTCACTATATGTTTCGTTGCTCTTTTAGACCATGTATTTGCATTGAAATCAACACAATTTTTTTCGCAGTGGTCCTTTTGTTGTTATTGAAACCCTCAGCTAACTCTTATATTTCGAAGTGGAACTGTAATACTAACAGGTTCGTGGTATTTCATTACCGCATTTTTAAGAAGTTTACTACCAGGCTAGTCAGTTTGCAGCTTCGAATAGTCTGGCGAATTTTGATGCACATCCGTATTCATTAGTCAATCTCTATTTAAGACATGGAACTTTAAGTAGGTAAAATTCTCGAGTGGGTGTGGCATACCAGCTGTCAGCCAATACCCCAAATAACATGGTGGGCACCAGTTCAATTTGCATCAAACATGGCGGACCTATCGCCACTCTATGAAATTTAAGCTCGTTGCGTAGGACCCACGGCCATGTCGCCGAATGTTGCTGCTTGTACCTTCAGTGTCACGTACCTGTATCTCACGTTCTGTTACGCGCTTTTGTCACTCACGAAGGACTCGGCGCTAAATGCCGAGAGTGCCGCCGTTAGTTACCAGACAGTGAATTCAGGTCAACGGTCGAATTTTGTGGTCGAATCATGGCACTTGATGCCATGATCACATCATACATGTAAATGAACAGACGACGATTTAATGACATGCACGAATATGAATTTTGTTGTAATTCATTTCACTCGCATATGATGTTAGGTTCATACCTAATAACGAACTCGTAAATCGCTTTGGTACTTATTCGAAAGTAAACTGTAAACTCTTTCTTTGAAGGGAATGCCGGGTACCTGTCATCAGTTGTTTTTAAATTCGCATTTATGGTTCTAGCGTGTATTACTGTATATGGTGATGCTACTTGATGTGTAAAGTAAAGTAAACCAGAATAGGTTTTACTTTTGTATAATGTCTCGTTTCCGTGCATTGATGCAGTAAATTTTCGATCTGTGCTCAATTATGGAACTGTTTTGTGAAACTAAATGTATGGTGATCTGACGATGACATGTTTCTCGGGCATGTCTGACAATTTAAAATTGCTATGAGGCACATGAAAATGGACTTTTCGACAGAAATCGGAACTGTGAATTACAAATAGCTGATGACAATCTAATGTCCTTTAAAAACATTTATTTGACTTATCCTCTACAAATCAAAATGTTAAAGCAGACACCTATTAGCTACAAGGAATAATATAAATGTCAATGATACTGTAGGCGTTTCACTGACAGTAAGTAAAGTAGTATCCTAATGCTTCTGCCTGATTACGCAGTCGGAAATCGTCACACATTCGGTTATAAACAGCCAATGATTTGTGACAAGGCAGAATTTAAATGTAACTGAAAGGGAAGCCTACTCATTTTAGCTCCACTAGTTTAACGTTTGTTTTTAGGTTCATACCTAAATACCAACTCAGAAAACGTCACATATTCAGAAATACACGGTCAGTAGCGTCTTTATGATAAGGAAGAATATAAACATCATTCCTACTTGTTTCATTCGCACAAATTTAAGCTGTACTGTTAGGTTTCTGCATAACTTCACTCTCGCATATTGCA